>CM057449.1:1560632500-1561882500 GCA_016271365.2 Neoceratodus forsteri
ATGCTGAGGGGCGTGCCCCATGGCTCTATCCTTGGCCCCATCCTCTTTGCAGTCTACATTAACAACATCAATGACCCCATCAAAAAGGCCAACATCCACTTATTCGCGGACGACACTGTACTGTATTTGCGTCGTCCCACACTGGAAGCAGCCTGTGAAGACCTCCAAGCTGAATTTAACCTTCTACAATACCAGCTCATAAACAAAAAGCTTTTGCTCAATGCGAAAAAGACAAAAGCCATGCTCTTCTTCCCCTCCTTGCATGCAGCAGTTCCTGCTTTGGGAGGGGGGGGGACATCCCACAAATTACCACTGTTCTTGGAGAAATACTAGAGTATGTAGCTAAGTTCAAATATCTAGGAGTTTGGGTCGATAATAAACTTTCCTTCGCCGACCATCTCAAAGAACTACAGAAGAAACTAAGGCAAAGATTAGGACTATTCTACAGAATTAACCACCTGCTCACAAAGGAGGCCAAGATTCAACTGGTTCAAGCTACCTTACTATCTTTATTAGATTATGTGGACCTGCTGTACAGCCACTGCACTGCCTCTGCACTGGCTAAGTTGGACACCCTCTACCACAGAGCTATCAGGTTCATTACTGGCCTTCCACTTTTAACACACCATTGCTCCCTGTACTAATCGTTAGGCTGGACTTCCCTTCACTATAGAAGGAATAGAAACACCACCCTATGGGCCTACAGAGAGGTGACCAACAAGCTCCCCTCATATGTCTCAGATTGTATTCCCCGGAGTGTGTTAGGCACCTACGCTCTAAGGAGCTATTCCCTAATTGCCCTCCAAGTTCCAAGGGTCAAAACTTGTTTCGGCAAAGCTGCTCTAAGTTTCTCTTTACCCACATTGTGGAATGGTTTACAAAGGAACTTGAAGCTGAGCTGCCCTGTTAGCCTGAGTATCTTCAAGGCGCTCTACGATCGGTACATGAAAGCACCTTGGAAATGTTTTCCTCACCGCTAGCCCACTAATTCTGCAGCTTCCCCTTTCCATCCTGACGCTCGCCATGTTTCTACTCCTGGCTCTCGCTCTCTTTCCCTATTAACTCTTCCTGCTGCACCCACCCTTCCCTGTCCGCTCCAGCCTGGCTGAAGTCCCACCCCGTCAATAGTAGTGTCCCAATTATCTATCCCTCCTCCGTCATTATCATAATAAACAAGTACACAACAGCCATCGTCACTTTCTGTGGTTTTAGACCAATTTTTCCCCCAGTCGTTGGTAATATATCCCTTCTCTTCTTTACCTCTCTAACCTGCCACCCCATACATGGCCTCTTTCCCCTATATGTGTAATTGCTGGCTGCCTCACTCAAAGGATCTCTGCTTATAATCCCTGTATGCCTATGGTTGATTATACATGTTCTGACTTCTTTAATTGTAAAATAATGCTGGTTTTTTTAATTTATTTCAACCTCGTACTGTACTGTACACACTGTATATACTTTTTCTTCCTTGTATATTATGCTTTTTGTATACCTGCTTCTGTACTGTACTTTGATGTATTCATGACCAGGTCCACCTTGCAAATGAGCCTTGCTCAATGGTGCCCGCCTGGATAAATAAAGATTTTGATTGATTTGATATAAGCTGGAGCCCTTTGTTCAGGGAGGGTCTACTACTTACGTTTTTCATACCCCTTTAAAAGTGTACATACCTCCTGTCCTGAACATTTTTGAAAAGGTATGATGTACCCTCATTTTGTACCTCTTTCACTGGCTTAGAGAAAATAAAATCTGCATAAAAGAGTTAAACTTGAGAGACAGAGACAAGTGAGGAGACTTATAGTGTATGACAGGAGGGGGGTGGAGGGATCAAGACCAGTTGCACACTGACTGAAAAAAAAAAAAAAAAGCAGGAAAACCCTCTTTGAGCTTACTGAAAATAAAATCTGCAAAAGAGAGTGTGAGACAGAGACAAGATGTGCTCCCTGTAGCAATCCACATTTGCTTTATGTGTGTGTGTTTTTTTTTTTTTTTTAAGTATTAGAATTTATTTTGAAGTTAAGGGAGCATGACGAGCCAAGCCAACAAAATCAATAACACTAAACCCAGGGTTCATTTCAGATATGTATCTATGTGGGACATTGACCCACTGGGTATAAAAAGTGAGGGTCAAATAAAAAAATTAAAAAAAATGAGCCGTATTGCTCAACTGAGCCCAGATTTATAAAAAATCAGTTTAAAACCTCAATAGCACTGAGCAAGTTGTCCCCAAGGTAGAAGAAAAAGTGGGTCAAAATTAAAAACTGTGTGCCAGTTGTCCCAATCCCCCACCCAAAAATGAACCCTGTAAACCTGTTGACTAAGCTTGCTTTAGAATTGCAGGACAACAGAAAACTTGTGCCGGATAACCAAAATTAGGGTCATGGTTCTCCGTAGGCAACATAGTTTTAAAAAAATAAAAAATTCTGATTTTGGAATGTACACAATTGTTTGTCTTGCACATTAAACCTGTCCAGAGGATTCTGGATGATGGGACACATGTAACTTTCTTACCCATACTCCATTATGGATATAGAGCATGTATGGACATGGGGTTGGCGTTTTAAGGTAACACTTAAAATAAGTGACACAGGAGTACTTTACCAAATAGTTTTTTTCTTTGGACGGGATAGAAGAATATGTTTTTATGCTGGCCAACTGAAGGCATGCTATAAATGTGGGGCAAGAACACATTTAATCAGTGCCTGTGATAAACTACGTCGTGGCCTGTGTGCGAAGTTTGGACATGTAAGCATATCATGTGAGGACATCTACAAATGCAGTCTGTGTGATAGGAAAGGGTACACTTTCCTGCATTGTCTGTGGGCCACTCGGAATAAAACAGATGAGGCAGATGTTGAATGAGATCATGTATTAAATCTGACACAAAGAGAGGCAGGTTGACTGGAAGATGCATCCGGAAATTCTATAAGTTGTGTTAAAGATTTAAGTAACCATGACAATCCAGGAAGCCAGTTGCTTCTCTAGTGGTAGGGGAACAGGCCACATATGGGCAGGAGGGTTCTACTGAGGATTCTACTCCACTCGATAAAGAGAGGAATGTGAGCACGTTGTTCGTGGATTTATCCAAAGTGTTTGACTTCATGGATCATAAGACCTTACCAGAGAGATTTGGCGGAACAGGCTTGGCTGAGGAGACATGCAAATGGTTTGCCTCTTACCTCAGGTAGAACCCAGATGGTCACCGTGAGTGGGCAACTATCAAGTACTTCTCCATTAGGATGTGGTGTACCACAAGGATCCATATAAGGTCCAGTGTTATTTCTTATATATTTAAATAAACTACCAAATCCTATAAAACTGCTGATGATATGGTTCTAGTGGTGGGAGTACCCACAAAGAGGCAGAGAACATATTGCAATAGGACTGTTTAGTAATGCAGGATTGGTTCCTCTCCTCTAAACTACTATTAAACACAAAGAAAACACAAACTATGGTTTTCAGTGCCAGTCCAACTAGACAAAGAAAGTAATAAAAATAATAGAAGGTCAAACTCTAACACAGGCTATAAGCTACAAGTACTTAGGTGTGATCTTTGATCAACATTTGTCCTTCCATTGACACGTTGAAGAGTTAACCCAGAGAGTAAACTCTGCAGAATAGGAGCACTACGGAGAAACATATTACTGTTTGGCTAAAGGAGTAATGCAGACTGTGCCAAACCAATCCATGTTACCAGTTAGACTATGGTAGTCACATTTATGGGCATTTAAATAAGACTCGGCTACATGGGGTGGATATAATCTATAACAGACTGGCAAGATTTGTACTCCTGTGTGATGTATTAAAGGCTAGAATAGTTACCCTTGGAAAGGAGGAGAAAATGAATCTGGGCAACCTTGGTACAAAGAATCTTAAAAAAAACAACTCATCCCCATGCCAAACCAAATCATAGTTTCCCATGATTGTACCACAGTTACGTGTGTTAGAACTTCCAACTAGAACTTTCAGCACTGCTGTGCAACAGGAATTATGTTATAAATGTGAATGTTATAAGTGAAAGGTACCTTTGAAAGTGTATGCATGGATGTCTTTGTTTTCTGCCTTTTATGAATAGTTTTCTTTGAGTAACTTGAAGGTTTATGAAAGATCAGACAGGAACACCTTATAAACAGGGTATTCATACAAACATGCCAGCAGACACAGGTCTCGTGGTCTATCAAGTCTGCTCGAGTGTGCAGCTAGCACCCCTAGATTGCAACTGCCCCCCCCCACCTCCAGGAAATTCTCAGCACTACTTACCCAGACCGTCCCCTATGCCCTGTTTCATGCCCTTTTAAAACTACCCACCGTCTTACATGAAATCACCCCCTCTGGTAGGGCATTCCATTTCGATACCACCCTTTTAATGCCTCCTCATCTCTCTCCTAAATCTTCCCCCTCCCCCTCTAACCTCGGCCCATGCCCTCTTGTGTCCCATCCCTTCCTCAGCTTAAATAACCCATCAGCACTAGATTTGTTGATCCCCTTCAAGTGCTTGAACGTTTCAGTCATATCCCCCCCTACCCCTTCTCTCCTCCGGGGTGTACAAACTTGGATTCCTTAGACTGTTCTCGTAGGTTTGCCTTCCATCCCTGTATAATTTTTGTTGCTATGCTGCCTGGCAGTCAATATCCTTTATCAGATACGAACGCCAGTACTGCACATAGTACTCCAAGTGCAGCCCGACCAAGGACCTATAGAGGGGCCAGGATCACTCCCTATACCTGGATGAGAATCTCCTTGCAGTATACCCCAACATCCTGTTAGCCTTAGCTGCAGCTTTCCTGCATTGAGCGGAGTTGTTCATGCTCTCCGTTACCATCACCCCTAAGTCCTTCTCTTCCTTGGTGACTCCAGTCTCTCCCCCTCAACTAATATTTTCTCCTCTGGTTCTTGGCCCTGAAGTGCATAACCTTGCACTTCTTGGCATTGAAGCCCAGCTGCCACTTCTCGGACCACTCCTCCAGTTTGGTTAGGTCCCCCTGTAGTTGTTTCCACCTTTCAGCTTCATCCACTACTGCCCCCATTTTAGTATTGTCTGTAAACAGACTGATCCTGCTCTCAACTCCATGTGAGATCCGATATGAATAGTCCAAACAACACTGGACCTAGCACAGAGCCTTGCGGCACTCCACTCATCACTGGCCTAGGTGTTGAGCGTTCTTCCCCCCCCCCCACCACCTGTTGCTGCCTCCCGTTCAGCCAGATTGTGATCCAGTTAACCAGCTTAGCCGCCTGTGAGGCACTGAATCAAAGGCCTTGCCGAAGTTCAAATATGGGATGTCCACTGCGTGGCCGTTATTCAGCTCTCTTGTTACCCAGTCATAACACTCTATTAGATTGGTCTGACGATTTCCCTGAGATGAACCCTTGCTGCTGTCCATCCAGGAGGCCATTCACATCGAGAAATGACACCAGTCTCTCCTTCAGCATCGCTTCCATAAGTTTGCCCATTATGGAAGTGAAACTGACAGGTCTGTAGTTACTTGGCTTGTCCCGTGGGCCACTCTTGTGTATAGGCATCACATGGGCCATCCTCCAGTACTGTGACACGCATCCCATGTCCAGGGTGGTGCTGAACAGGTTTGCCAACACCTCTGCCATCTCCCTCAGCTCCCTGGGGTGATTGCCATCAGAATCTGGTGCCTTGCCCACCCTTAGTGTCTTCAGTCCCTCTAGTACTCTACTCTTGTCAATCATTCCATCAGTCATCCCTTCCCGACCCCACCTTCCCAGTCCACGGAGGTAGTGGAGCACCCTTCTCCTGCGTGAATACAGAGCAGAAGTATTCATTCAGTGCTTCTGCTTGTTCCACTCCCTTTTCCACCCACCCCCATCCCTCTTGATCCATACTATTTGGTCCCTGCATTTCCTATTTTTCCCTTGCGTATCTAAAAAATCCTTCTCCCCTCCCTTAATGCCCTGAGTCAACCTTAGCTCCCTGGATGCCTTGGTTTCCCTAACCAGCTTGGTTCCTCCTTGGACCAACTCACATACAGTTCCCTGTCCTCACCCCCTCCCCGTCCTCTTTAGTCTCCAATATGCAGCTCTCTTTGTTCTCACCCCTCCAGCACTTTACTGTTTAGCTAACTTGGCTTCTTGGCTCTGCTTTTCTTGCTCAGAGTCCTGGTGCAAGCCTCCGTAGCCTCTGTTGGACTAAGTTTAATGATATCCCACTTTTGTTGTGCATCCATCTCCGGCCTAATCCCCCTCTATTTGCCCTTGCAGTATTTCCTACATCCTTCCGAAGTCTGCCCGCCTGAAGTCTACCACCCTTGTTTCTGAGCCTACAGTCTCCTTACTCAATCTGAGTGCGAACCACACCGATTGATGGTCACTCCCAGCTAGTGGATCTTCCACCCTTAGTTCCCTCACCACCTCCCTGTTTGATAGTACCAGGTCCAGTGTATTATCTAGCCGAGTTGGCACATTGACCAGCTGTGTCGGAAGACTATCCTGGAACGCATCCAGGAGTACCTACTCTCTGACACTGGAGGTGGCTGGGGTACTCCAGTCCACCCCAGGCATATTGAAGTCCCCCACGATCACCATACTTCATTCCTACTTACCTGCGGAATGTGTTCCTCTAACTCCTTATCCAGCTTCTCAGACTGGGCTGGTGGTCTATACACCACCCCCGGCTTCAGCTTTCTACCCTTTGAGTCCAGGAGCTGCATCCATATCACCTCTGTCCTCCCTTCCTCCCTCTTGTCTCTTGTGCATCTAATCCCATCCCTTGCGTAGACTGCCACCCTTCCCCCTGTCCCTACTCCTCTGTCCTTTCTATAAATTTTGTAACCCGGGATTGCCAGATCCCAATCCTGGTGTTAGGTGGTCCAGGTCGCAGTGATGGCTGCGATGGCCACCATCCTTTCAGCTAAGAGATCCTGTAGCTCAGCTGTTTTGTTACCCAGGCTCCTCGCATTCAGGGAGACCACCCTCAACCCATTCCCATCCATCCCACCCTCCACCCTGTGGCCCCTTGATCTGTCCCCCCTCCTGTGGCCCACCCCCGTTGCAGTCACTGTTGTCATGGGGAGTCAGCTCGTTCGGCTCCCCTTTCTGGCAACCCTGCATACTAGTTGCACACTCGCCTCCTCCCCATCTAGTTTAAAACCCCACTTGAAACTATATATTCCTCCAACTTACGTTTCAACTCCCCTTGCCCCGCCCTTCTCAAGTGTAATCTGTCCCTTGCTTACAGTTCACTGTTGTTCCTTGTATCCCCCCATCCTCCTACAGGCCCATACCCATGAGAACTACACCACCCTTCCAGCCAGGAGTTGAACTGCACTATCCTTTACTTTCTCACTCTGCTTGACCTTGGAACTGGTAGCAACTCCGAGAAGGCCACTGAGCGTCCAGTTTCTGAATACTACATCCCCACCTCCTTGGATCTCTCCATGACCAACTCCATCGTGCAGCCCCCCAGGTCATTAGTGCCTACATGTATCACCACGTGAAGTTTCTCTCCCCTTCCCCCAACACACCTAAGCAGAGCCTGCCCTGCCAGCTGTGAAGCTCGGTATAGGTTCCACCCATATCCACTCGCAGTCACCCTCCCCCCAACCTGATCCTTTCGTAGATCCCCTATTACTACAACCCTCCCCTCCACCCTGTCTTTTGGCTGCACCTTCCTCCCATCCCCATCCTTCCCATGATCATCGACCCTTCCTGTCCACCAGCTCTTGGACCTGACCCCCTTCTTCCCTCAATTTCTCCATTTCCGTCTACTTGGATTCCTTTCAAAGCTAGCCAGTCCACCACCTGTGACACCCTCACCCCGTTATGTACCATGTCACCCCCCAGGCTGCAACCTCCATCCGTTGTCCCTGCTCTGTTCCCCCTCATCCCTCCTCCCCTACCCGTTATACTTTTTCTCCTAATGTCCTGCACCCATCCCCCTGGAGCATTGGCCCTGCACACACCCTAGTCTCATGCCCACCTGCCCCGTTCGGACAGTCCCACCATCCTCGATCCACTACTGATGCCAGTACTGCATACCTGTTCAGGGCTCTCGGACCTTGCCCTCCCGTCACTTCACGCATTTGAGTTTCAGGACGCTCTGACTTTTCCACGAGTCCCGAGTCTCTCAACAACAAGCCCCGGAGTCACTGTAGGACATTTTTTTTTTTTTTTTATGTTACAGAGGGGAGTTGTTAATTAGCCACTGCTCAGCTAAAACCTGTTAGTTGAGCAGTGGACATAATTTGTTTGGATATACCTCTGAAACATAAAATAATGTAGATTAAAATGCCTCAACAGAAACTAATGGAGCTTTGTGCAGAATACTACAGTAAAAGCTGTGCTGGCGCAGGGGCCCGGCTCCCTTGTATTTGAATGGGGACCCCTAGAAATTTTCTGAGGACTCCCACTTTTCGGTTGTGGACCCCTCTCTCTTTTTTTTTTTTTTTTTAAATGGACAGTCCTGGACCCCCAATCAAAAATTCCTACCAAGAGCCCTGCCTGTTGTTTGAACCTGCCCTTTACCACCAGTCCTTGCCCCTTTTGTTGTTTCGATACTGCCCCATATTGCTATTCAGCTTCCTTATTTCCTCTATAGGTCCTGTTACCCCATCTACCTTGTACATCTTAGGGGCCGAAATTAAGTTTTGTGGCCACTAGCCAGCAGGGCTAGTGACTGGGAAAATCTACTAACCCTGCAGACTTTTCCACTAGCCCAGCTGGTGTACTTATTGAAAAGTTACGTTCTCCACTACAAGCCCGCAGGGCTAGTTAAAGGAAAATCTTACTAGCCCAATACAAAATTTACCAGCATTTGACTAGTGGGCTGGTGCTAATTTCGACGCCTGCACCTGAGGGGGTGCCCAACGTACCCCCACTCTCCGCCACCCGCCCCTCATCCTCCTCAACTCCCCTCCAGCCTCTGGATCTCTGCCTGCAGATCCCCTAGCCTGCGGCATATGGGACACTCCCATAACCTTCATAATGTGCCCATCCATACAGTCATCCCACAGCTGTTGCAGTTCACTAGTCTGTCCCCCTGGTTCCTCTGGAACCAACCCCACCCTCTCATAGCATCCACCCCCTGGTGTCCCCATTTCCCCCCTCCTGCTCGGCCCTCGAGCCCTTGCTGTACACAGTGTAATTGCACTTCCGCAGTCAACATCTAGGTGCCCTGCCTTAATGCCCCGATGTATCAATCATGAACACTTATCACTAGGTAGAAATCAAACCCCCCACTCAAGACAGTTGTGTTTTAGCCAAGCAGTAAATTACCCCTTATGCCAGGAGAATATCCCTTAATATCAATGACATTGGATACAAATCAACGCCCCTTCAAGACAGATGCTTTCACCTCAATGCCCTAATTATGTGAATATATGTCAAGCTCTATAAAAATAGTTTATTATTGTTACTACTACTACTACTACTAGGTGTTGCAGATGGACATTTCTAATATTAAGATGCCTATAGAATCATGGCAGTCTACTACCATTGAGGAACAAAAGAGGGAAGAGCTCCAGGAGGAAGAACAA
This sequence comes from Neoceratodus forsteri, assembly GCA_016271365.2. Taxonomy (NCBI): domain Eukaryota; kingdom Metazoa; phylum Chordata; order Ceratodontiformes; family Ceratodontidae; genus Neoceratodus; species Neoceratodus forsteri. The sequence goes on from CM057449.1 coordinate 1,560,642,001, forward strand.
ACTAGGATTCCTGAAGTCCTAATTCCTATAGCATATATACAGAATAGCACTTGGCATTCCTGTTTGAAGAGGAGCCTTCAGGATCACATTTGGATCACTTTACAGATATAATAAAAGATGATGCGGAAATTATGAAAAAAATGAGACCATGATCAGGAAATTATACCCCCACTATGATATAACTGTGGTATCTAGGTGAAGGGCTTTGAAAAATAAACCACCTTGTTCCAAAATGAGCAACATACAAATTTTCCAGCAGATAAAGGCCTTATGGCCCGAGTCTGCTTGAGTGTGCAGCTAGCAACCCTTATAATGCAGCTGCCCGTTCCTCCCCTGACCCTCCCTCTTACCTTTTGAAGCAGTCCACTGTTCTACAGGATACCACTTCCACAGGCAACACGTTCCACCCAGACACCACACTCACCATTTAAAAAAGTGTCTTCTCATTTCCCTCCTGAACCTTCCCCCCTCCAATCTGAGATCATGGCCACAAATGTCCCTAGCCCCCCTTAACTGGAATATTCCCCCTGTGCCTGTTTTGTTTATTCCCTTCATGTACTTGAAGGTTTCAATCATATCCCCCCGTCTCTCCTGTTCTCAAGTGAGTACGTGTTCAGCTCTTTCAGCCTGCTTACGTAGGGTATGTCACCCTAGTCCTTGGATCATCTTTGTTGCCCTGCGCTGTACCTCCTCCAGTAACTTAATGTCCCTCTTCAGGTATGGGCGCCAGTACTGCACGCAGTACTCCAAGTGTGGCCTAATCAGTGACCTATACAATGGCAGGATCACCTTCCCTCTCCTTGAAGATGTACCCCAGGCAATACAACCCAGCATTTTGTTGGCCTGTGCAGCTTCCTTCCTGCATTGTGCTGAGTTGTTCATTGAGCCCGTAATAATCACCCTCAGATCCTTCTCCTCCTCTGTAACATTTCAGTAAATCCAATTCCTTTAGAAAACCAGCTTGAATTATTCCATGGCTGGAGGGATTGGGCGGATTCCGAAGATGGCATGGAATTTAATGCTTCAACTAAATCTTCTCAACAGCAAGTTTCTTCTGAAAATGAAGAAGACAAGAAGCCACCAAAAGGACAAAAGACAAGGAAAAATAGAATGTACACTAGAATGCAGTAAATTAAAAAGAAATGAATATGTACTAACAGAACCATGGGAGTCCCCATACTACGATACATTTTGCCTCCTTAAAGATGTGCAGTGTTAAAAATACAAGATGGAGGCCAGCTATTTTGACTTCTCTAGAACAGGCTCCATATAGTATTTTTTTCATGTAAGAGACATGTTTATATTCACTATTTGCAGTAAAACAGTCACAGAAAGATTGGGTATGGGGTCCTTCTTATTGAACGTTTGGGGAAGGCAGAAAAGATGGGGCAGGAATTTTATTTAAGGGATTACAATTTACTGTGGAAACATTGCTAGATATATGTCTAGGGCAGGTGCTTGTTTTGGACATTATTCTACATGAAGAGCAGTGTTGACTAATAAATGTGTATACTCCCCAGATTAAATCTAGTTGTACTGAACTGTTTCAGTTAATTCAACCCTACCTTCACAGTGTATATATACTGCAAGACTTGGTTTTTGGAGGGGATTTTGAACTGTTCAATTGATAATGTACCAGATACATCTTTAGCTAAAAAGATACACTGTGATTCAAATTTCTTAAAACAGTTAATTTCTAGGGCCGGCTTAATTGATGGATGTAGAGCACAGCAGCAAATGGGGGGGGGGGGGCTACTTATTTTTGGGACAAATTGTCCACGAGAATTTATTTTGTTTATATCACATTAAGCAAGTATTTCTGGGGTACAGCTTCTGCCTTGTGAATTTTCTGATTGTGTTCTGCTTGGTGGTGTTTTGCATAACAATTTCCCTACTCCAGAAGTAGACAAATGGAAATTATCTGAAGCTGAATCTTAAATTGCTGTTAAAATTTTATTAGCAGCAAGGAAATAAGTACTATGTGGGTATGACTCCCCTTTGGAATGGTGTGAGGATACAAAACGGGATATACAATACTTATTTAGGAACATATACAAGATTTATTTAAGAATATGGGCATATCAAAAGAAAGAAAGCAATATTTAAAATATTTAGGTCTGAGGTCTCAGTTGTATGACTTTTAACATTGACTATGGAAAAAAGGGGAATTGTTTTCCTAAATTCCAAAGTCTGAAAGAAGAAATGAGAAATATGCATTATGACAGGGTATCCTCTCTGGTAGCAGAACAAAGGTATGGTTTAAAAAAATCACCACATGGGGATCTATTTTAGGCAAGTAGGGCATGGTTAAACACTATAAGAATGGAGAGTTTATATAAGAATATGGATGAAAGGGTTTCGGACATACAGGAAATTATTACAGGTGGAGTGTTTTAAGTAATTCTGTGAAACTGATACCAGGTCCTACAGAGCTAAGGGATTCTAGTTTAAATTCAGTACCTTTTGGCATATTATCAGAAGAAGAAAAAAATCAGTTGCTCCTATTTCAATTACTGAGGTAACAGTTGTACAGTAATTATGTTTTAAGTCGTTCATTAACACTGGGGGAAGATGGATTACCTAATGAATTGTGTATTACTTTTATAGACCATTTTTGCAGAAATACTAATTATTATTTTTCAGTACATTTTGGACTCAGGAATTAGCAATGCGCAGTTTGGTATTTCTTTAACAACCTTTTTGTTTAAGAAGGGTTAAGGGAATTGTTAACAAATTGGTAGCCTATTAGTCTTCTAAATTCAGATTTTAATAATCTAACAAACTTTATTGTGTAAAGATAAACTTTTGATTAAGCTGGTACAGACGTTCTATACCTGGTAGGTCAATATGGCAACTTGTACACATGAAGAAATATAAGTAATTAGGGGGTACCAGGGAAAGTTTCTGGAGGGGGTTTTGTCCTTAGATCAGCAAAAGACTTTTGATAGTGTCCTACATGATTACTTGTTTTCTGTTTTACCTGATTATGGTATACCAACAGAATTTATTAGATGTATCAGAATTTTGTACACTAATGCCCTGACACCTGTTAATGGACATAAGGGAAATTAAATTGTAGTTTAGAGAGGAGTTAGACTGGGTTGCCCTTTTAGTCCTCTTTTATAAGTGTTTTTTTTTTTTTAGCTCCCCTGGTAAGATGCATGCAACAACATAGTTTTATAAGAGATACTAGGCACGCTGTAGGTGGGACACATTTATCTAACATGTACTGGCATATGCAGATAATCTCCAATTTCACAGGTGAAGAATCCAGAAGAAATGGCTATATAGGCTTTTTTCAAATTTACACAGATTTCTGCTTGTGCAGTTAATAAATAAAAAAAAGTATTGGATTTAGAATAGGTAGTACTGTGGCTAACCAAGGAAAGACTGCTGGTATTAAGATTCCTCAACAACCTGTTGACGTTTTAGGGGTACTTTCTGGTTCATAAAAGTTACCAGAAGAAAACTGGGGAGAACAGGTTGAGATTGGAGTAAAAAAGTTCAACAATGGAAAGACTGGACAGTGTCCAAACTGAAGAGAGCAGCATTAATTAAAACATGTCTTCTACCCATATTTTAATTTTTATCTCATGTATTTTCTTCACCTGTTGGTATGGAATCATGGATAATGAGTTTGTTTGTTCAGTTATTATGGGGGAGCCATTTAAATCCGGTGCGAAGAGAAGTAACACACCTCCCCATAAAGTATGGAGGTATTAATATGGTCCACCCTATTGTATTTTTTATTCCTTTTTTTTTTTTTTAACATTATTTTTTTCAGCAAGGCATTCTCTGAAGACTATGTAGTTACTGTGGTGGAAGGAAGTTATATTTCAGGGCCTACACACCCATTTGACTGCCCCGCAGTCAGAATTCTTGCTCATGCAGATGACATCTGCATCAGTTTAAAATCAGGAGGATGGGCTAAAATTCTTACATATATTTAACAGATTTACAGATGTGACGGAATCAAAAATTAAGATCCCTGAAAGCAGGGGAACATATTTGGGAACTAATCTGAGAAATTATTAGTTTGGGAGATGGGGGATCACTGTATCTCAACAGAATTTGAAACTATTGGGAGTACAGTTTGGAATGGGAGATACGGCATTTGCAAATCGGGAAGAATGTCTAATGCACCAAGAAATGTTACACTGTGAAAAAATAAGTCCATCTCAAAATGGAAACCTAGATTCTGATAAAGGAGGGACTCTGTCTCCACCCCCTTGGGGAGCTGGAGGAATGCAGGAAAAGGCTGACTGGTAAGGTACAGACCAAGGGAAGACAGAATCCCAACGGGAACACAAGCAGGGGAAATGGAAGCACAGGGAAAGGGTGGAAGGTAGTCCTGCTAAATGCCAGGAGCTTGGGCAATAAAATGCCTGAGCTCCAGGTGATGCTAACTGAGGGAGAGGTGGATGTGGCAGCGGTCACTGAGACCTGGGCCACTGTAGGGCATGACTGGGACCTGAACCTGGAGGGTTACACCATGTTCAGGAAGGACAGGGGGAGGGAAGGGGAGGAGGGGTAGCACTAATGGTCAAAAACTGCATTGTCATAGGAGGAGTGGAGGAGGCGGAGGGAACTGTGGAGACGATTTGGGTTACCTTGATAACAAGGAGGGGCAAGAGAATAAAAATAGGAGTGGTGTATAGACCCCCTGTGCTGTCGGAGGAGCTGGAGGAGAGTCTGTTGGCAGATGTTGGGATACGCTGCGGCTTGGGCAGGGGAAGGGTGGCGGTGTTTGGGGACTTAAACATGCCAGAAACAGACTGAGAGACTATGACATCCTCGGTGGCCAAGGAACAGAGATTGTTGGATGTCTTTCAGGACGCGTTCCTAACTCGGCAGGTGGGGGAACCGACCAGGGAGGCGGGAATACTGGATGTGGTCCTGGCAGATAGTGACCAGATTGGGGGCCTGGAGGTAAGGGACCCATTGGCAGGGAACGACCATGCCACGGTCTGGTTCTGCCTGAACCTAGGAGGGGTACAAGGCTGCACAAAGACCGGGGTAACTGACTTCAGGGGGGCGGATTTCAAGGAAATGGGAAGGATCCTTAAGGAGCACTTCAATGGGATTGGGCCAGACACGGACACTGACAGTAGGTGGGAAATCATCAGGAGGGGGGTGCAGGATGCTACCAGCACCTACGCAAGAGTAAGATGAAAATGCGGTAGGGCCCGAAAACCCTGCTGGTGGACCAGGGAGGTTCAGAAGGTAGTGAGGGGAAAGAAGGCGGCCTATAGGCAATTTAAGTGCTCAAGGAGTTAAAGGGATCGAGGAGAGTACGAGCTGATGGCCAGAAGGGCCACTAGGGTGGTGAGGGTGGCTAAGGCAAGGAAGGAGCAGAACCTGGCCAGGGAAATTACGAGAGGGAACAAGGGGTTCTTTAGATACACTGGGGAAAAACGAAGGGTGAAGGGGAAGATTAGCAGGATTAAAACAGGGGAGGGATGGGCACAAGACCCAGGGGAGCAGGCTGAGGTACTAAATGAGTACTTCACCTCAGTTTTCACCAAGAAAAATGGGGGGCTGCATCATACATGGGAGTAGACAGTGAAACTGAAGTGGGGGGACCCTACCGACCGGGTCTGGGAAAGGGGGGGGCATCACTGGCAGGTGGAGGAAGGCAAAGCAGGGAGACAAGGTAGCGGAGGTGGAAATCACGACAGAGAGAGTGAGGGAAACCCTCGGGTCCCTTAAGACGGAGAAGGCACCGGGGCTGGATAAATTACATCCCAGAGTGCTGAAGGAACTGGCGGATGTCCTGGCAAAACCCCTGGCGGAGCTCTTCAGCATCTCTCTAAGGACAGGGTACATTGATTCGTCCTGGGGAAATCGTGTCAGACAAACCTTGTGGAGTTTTATGACTGAGTGACGAGTGCCTTGGACCTAGGTAGACCAGTGGACGTCCTCTTTCTTGACTTCAGCAAGCCGTTTGACTCTGTTCCTCATGGGGGCCTGTTGGATAAGCTGGGAGAAATGGGGATGGGGAACCAGATGATCAGATAGATAGGAAATTGGCTACAGGACCGAACCCAGAGGGTCGTGGTTGGCGGGATAGTCTCATCCCCAAGGAGGGTCATTAGTGGGTTCCCTCAGGGATCGGTCCTTGGGCCCCTCCTGTTCAACGCCTACATCTCTGACATAAGGAAGGGTATCAGGAGTGAGATGAGTCTCTTTGCGGATGACTTGAAATTGGGGGCAGTGGTGGATGGGGAGCAGGGAAGGGTGGCCCTACAGGGGGACCTGGAGGCTCTGGAAAGGTGGTCTAGAAAGTGGAAGCTGAGGTTCAATGCAGGGAAATGCAAGGTACTGCACCTGGGAGCCAGAAACCCAGGCCAAGTGTACACCCTGTGGGGTGAAATGCTACAAGTCTCGACGGCTGAGGGGGACCTGGGGCTGGTGGTGGATGTCAAGATGAACAACTCGGAGACTTGTAGGAGGGCAGTGGCAAAGGCCAACAGGATGCTGGGATGCATCGCTAGGGGGATCACCTCCAGAAGGAGGGAAGTGATACTCCCACTGTATAACTGTTTGGTGAGGCAGCACCTAGAGTACTGCGTGCAGTTTTGGAGGCCACATTTAAAGAGGGACATTGAACTCCTGGAGAGGGTCCAGAGGAGGCAAACAAAATGATTTGGGGCTTGGGGGACAGGACCTATGGGGAGAGGCTCGAAGAGCTAAATATGTACACATTGGAAAAGAGAAGGACCAGGGGACAATGATAGAGGTCTTCAGGTACATGAAGGGGTAAATAGGGGAGGAACAGTCAGGGGTTGCAAGGAAGGAGAAGGGGCCACTAGAGGGCATGGGTGGAAGCTGGAGGGGAAGATTCAGGGAGAAAGGAGGAGGTGCTACTTCACTAAGAGGGTGGTGGAGCCATGGAATGCGCTGCCTAGGGGGCTGGTGGAGGCTGAGACGGTGGAGGGGTTCAGGAGGGGGTGGGACAGGTACAGGGGAAGGGTTCTGGAAGCAAAATCCAATGCAGCGACAATATCCAGAACTGGGAAGGGAGAAGCCAGAGAAGGCGAGGGGGGCAGCAAGGTCAGCTCCCAGGGTGGGGGCTGACCAAATGAGCAGACGCGAAAGACCGTTAGGCCTATTCTGCTGGCATTTTAGTATGTTAGTAAAAGTGTTTTACTGATAAAAGTTATATCCTCGTAAAATTCTGCATACGGGTCCCAAGGAATTCCCATTTTTTTTTCTGTTGCCATGCTCTGCCCCCACACTCACGGGACGTGATGACGATATGCCAGTGACAGCGTGGATGTATTTATTATACTCCAATGGGCGTATCATTTTTAGTCTGTTTTTGAGAATGTACATTTACAAGAAATCTCAGCACTGGTCGACTCAACAAGGACTTGTTAGTCGATCATGCCCACGCTTCATTGCCGAGCGGCCATTATATTACTAAAAACAGATTGTAAAGTATCCGCCCATTGAGTATAATGGAGTGTGCCCCAGCGCTCTCACTGGCATATTGTCATCACGTCCATGAGCACGTGGGCAGAACTTATGACCAGGAAGTCCTTGGGACCCGGTGTGCAGAGTTTTACGAGGGCTATGACTTTTTATTAGTAAAACACTTTTGGGGATATGCATCATATCCTGATCCTTTGGCGGCAATGCACCCATATGTATGGTGCAGGGACTCATCATGGTGAGTTTTTTTTTTTTTGTTTGTTAAAAGAGGTAAATGTGTAACTAAGAATTTTACACACTCTGTCAATGTGGGTTGCTTTGATAAATCCCTCAAGCTTTGCTATCGGAGTTTATGTAGCATCCTACACCTTGGACTTCTGTAAACTTCTAGTAACACACAGCTACCCATGTATTATTCTTTATTTAATACCTTGTTTTCTGTTTGTAAGCTATGTTTTCCCACCACCAGCCAGACTTGAAACAAGGTTTTTATAGTATATTCTTTTAAGGATTGTGGAGCTGTAGACTGACTCCTGTCATTCGTGAAATCACTTGTAAGTCAGTGGGGGATGGTGGGCTTGGCATGGGGAACTCCTCTCTCTCTCTTTTTTTTTTTTTTTTTTGGGGGTTCATAAATTCTATTTTTTAAGCAAACATGGGCCCAGTCTTTAATCAGACTAGTAAGGAAAGCATCCCTATGGTAAAAGAATGGGTAGAACCATTCATAGATAGCTGGGCAAGGGGGCAGATCAAGTCTTGCAACTTATTGCGGAAATATGCTACCCCAGCATATGAGATGGATGTCCTGAGTAAAATTCGACAGTGGATGATTTTCTTTGGCCCTAGAAACAGCTTTCACTGTTAAGCCAAGACGAAACTTAGAATTTAGTCCCTGAGATGAAACTTTCAGTTCTGTTAGATTTTCCTTTTTGTCCTAGTAGTAATTGAGGTGACATATTATTGGTGGCGAATACTGATAACACCCCTGAACACGTGTCGGGCCTGCAATGGCTGTGTTTCCAAGGACGGCTTGGAGTTCACGATACTCTAAAACAAATCCTCTAAAGAAAGGTATTGTCCAAGACATGCTTGCAGTAGTGTGGCAGTATCTCAGAATCACATGTTCTTTGAGTGCCCATTTTGCAATTGATTTTTGGCATCAGCTAGCCCAAATATGGGACAACTCCATATGGGTAAACAGCAATCTACGTGGCAGTAGTGTTCAGTGTTTTCCACGGTTGGAAACATTTTCACAGTAGCGCACGTAGAGTATGTTTTGCGGTTGGTTATTAATGCTTTCTGTGGTTGAGCAGATGTACTCTGACAACCCAACAAAAGGTGAACTCGCCAGCTGAGATTATACTCATAATTTCGATGACTCTGTTGAAAATTTACAAAGCTGAATATAAGAATTTGAAGACAAAACCCTTTCAGCAGTTCTGTAAACACTGACTCTGGATGAAACATTTGCTCGAGACTGATGTAACTTAATGTGGTCTTTCTTAGTCTTGTAATATTATTGCTGTTTAGACTCAGTCAGCATTTATGAAGGATGAATTACTTCTTAATACAGATGCAGTTGGTTAATTCATTACCGGTACATCACATATTTCTAATATTTTCTATTTGATATTCTTTTCTGTTCATTTTTGAATGCACGAACCATCGATGATATATAGTTTGGTGATTATTTATTTAGTTTTGGTAACCGGGTAGGCCCACTGAGACCATGACGGTCCTTTTTCAGGGGCGACTTGGAGTTAATTTTACATGCAGTAATTGTTTGATAAGCAGAAGTATAGTAGACAGTGACACTAGCAGTGAGATTCCCTCACAATTTATAACATTCACAAACAGTAAATTGTATACAAACCAGGTAATATTATCATTTCTGACATTTGTCATTCCGTGAAAGACAACTATGCAAACACATAAGCACATAATTTACATCAAGTGCTTTATGGCAGCAGAGCAGAGGGGTCTCAGCGATTGCAGCTGCATTGACTGAGCTCTGAGAAGTGCACCTTAAGTCTCTTTTTTTTAAAGTCCCCCAAGGGATGAACAATTCTGCAGATTCTCAGGGAGTGCATTCAATATGGGTGGGATGCTTGCCGGAAAGTACCTTTGTCCAAATGGATGCTCTGACTTTGGGCACATTGAAGAGTACGCGGCCCGAGGATCGGAGGGATCTTCCAATTGGTTTGTCAGAGAGCAATCCAGCCAAACTTGGGGGGGGCATTTATCTGCTTAAGTTTGAAGGCCAGACATAGGGATGGGTATTGTAATCGCCCTTCTAGTGATGGCCACGATAGAGCACGTAGTACCTGGCAGTTGTGTTCACAGAGCGGGGCTCCTAAAGCATAATGGCTAACCTGGTGGTAAATGGTTCTAAACTTTTGTATTTCCACTCCTCTGACAATTAGTAGAACTGGTGTGCACCATAGAACAGGATGGGTAGTAGAGTGCCTGTTACCACCTTTAGTCGGGATTCTCGAGTAAGGAAGAGGCTTAGGCAGTAGAGCAGGCCAAGCTTCTGATTCACGTCTTGGTCAGCTGGTCGATGTGCATCTTAAACATGCAGTTTTGATCTAGGGTTATACCTAAATATCTGATGGATTCAACCACTTCAACTGTTGATCCATCGGTGAGAGTAGGAGTCAGAATTGATCTGTCTTCAAGATTTGTTGTGTCGAATAGTACTGCCTTAGTTTTTTCCCCATTTAGGACTAGGTTGTTTTTTTACCAACCATTCCTCAAGGAATTGTAGGTCACTTGTCAGCTCTGCGTTCAGGGCAGCTATGTCCTTGGAGGGCCTGTATAGTACTGTGTCGTCAGCATACTGGGTAATGCTTGACTTACTGCAGTTGTTAGGCATCTTTTTTTTTTTTTTTATATTTCTGTTTATCTACCTCCTATGTCCCTGCCAGAGCCGCACCATTGGGAGTCACCCATTAAGCCTGTCCCTGCCAGCGCCTTACTTGACAGCCCTGGTCCCTCCATCCAGCCTCTGATACCTCCCGGGCGGGTCGGGTGGGAACAGACCCCAGACTCTTGCAATCTTGTCAGGGTCCCGGACTGCAGACAGGCACTGGCACATCGGGATCCCGGATCGGCGCTCCATCTTCCCGGCTCTGGAGGTTTTTTCCCCTTGTTCTGTGGGACATTGCGTGCCTAACGTCATGGCATACGTGTCGAGGTCCACAACCTCCCCCCTCCCTCCTTGAAGGAGCTGCCTCTGAAGCTGACTGATCCCAGGCCTACGCCTGTGACCAATCGTACCCCAGTGACTCCGGCATGCTGTCGTGCCCCCAACCTCTGCCAGGGGTCACTGCTTGCCAGACTGAAATCTCTCCCTCCCCCCCGGAGAAGGCGAGCTGTCATCCCGGACGGCTCAGCCTTTCTCCCACTAGCCAAACCCCCGGCCGAGTTGGCTCCCAAACACGGGTCGCTGGCGTGGTACGAGGTGTGGCGTCCAGCGCCTCAATCCTCAGCACCACCAGGCCGGCGTAGTAGTTAGGCATCTTATTGATAAATATAGAGAATAGTAGGTTCTCTCTCCTAAGCTGGTCTCCGGGCTTCCTTACACCTGGGCTGTACCTCCTGATGCTGGTGGTAGGCAGGACTAAAGCTCTGCAGTAGGGGAATAGGAAGCCCTCCAGATCCTGTTGTCTCCAGTTTACTTCCTGCCTTCAGTCTGGCAGGTACTCTGCAAGCAGATCTCTGCCATGTGGCAGAGCTGAAGACAGCAGACTGTAAGTTAAGCGATTTTGGTTTAATGGGGATTTCAGAAATCACAGCTGTATTTAAGATCTCCAGTGTGGGTGCCAGTCTCAGCCTTTTAAGCTGCACAGTCCAGCCTCATTTCACTGGGTTGTTTTTTCCCCGCTCTTTAGGCACTTGGCCTGGAATGCTCATTCAGTGCACTGAAAGTGTGTTTTGGGGAACTAAAACGGGCACCGGAGTGCTGAGAAAGGATGATTGACCCCATACCATCGGGTTGTTTATTCTGCAAGTCTGTTTTGAGGAATCAAAACGGCACTGGAGTGCTCATAAAGGATGACTGGCCCAATTTCATCGTGGTGCTTTTCTCCCATACTTTCTGCCTCGATTCGGCAATGTTCAGGTCAGAATAAGTGGCAGCCACCATTTTCACTGCAGTGAAGATCTGGGCTAGGGGAGTGAAAACAGCACCGGAGAGCCTCTGTCAAGTAAAAGTCCCGGTAATGAAGTAAAAACGGCACCAGAGGACTTGGGGAAGATATATAACCGCTCAGACGGCAGCCCCGTATTTTTTATTTTTTTTTTCCATTGGTGACCGGCGTCTTCTGGTATCAGCCGCTCAATGATGGTGGGCCAGCAACATAACAGTGGCAGCTCCCGACAGGGAGCTTTCGTCGGCGAGCACTGCAGGGTATGAGGAGCCCTAATCGGGAGCAGGAGAACTCCTCAATGCTCACGGCAAGGGAACTCTGCATCAACGAGAGTTAAGGGTCTCAAATCGTCATAATCAGAGGCAAGGCTGGCAGTCCAATTCCCTCAGCCGCTCGTCCACGACGGAATGACGGACCAGCAGCGTGGCTTTAGCGACTCGTCCTTGTTCAGGAATTCCAGGGGACGCCTATGGCGTGGAGGAGCTTTTCCAGGAGCCTTTGCCTGAGCTGCTCTGCCCAATCCATCAAGAAGTGATGCACACAGGGTTATATGCATAGGTTCCCCAGAGGCTGGATCCCTGCATATTCTAGTAGGACTAAAATAAAAGGATGGAATTTGGCCCTTACAGGACTAGCACAATTCTTAAAGAGCCAGTACATTTATTCTCCGCTTCAGCAGCATCAGGAAGCTATGGGAGTACGCTGAATTAAAGGGAAGTAGGGCCTTTTGTGGTGTTATGGCCTCACACAAGCCTCACAGGGGCAGAAAAGACCAGTGCTGCTAGTCCCCTGCTCCTAATTCACCTTGGCTGTGCCGCTTTGCCTAAAATGTCTGAAGGGCAACATCTATGAATGAGGAAGACGTTATGGAGGTAGACCCTCCTTGGCTCAGTCTGATAGCCCACAAGTCAGAATAAGCGGCAGCCACCAGAGGGACCCAGCAGTCTGCAGCCCCCTCTGACACCAGACCTCACAAAACAGTTAAATAGGGCCTCGCTCTGGATCCAGTATGCATCGATGGACAAACTGGGTTCACCAGATATGAGACCTCACTAGAGGGTACAGAAATGGGACCATCCATATTCTCGTTTCAGAGAGGCAGTTGTCCTAGGAGGATCAACATTCCTCTCACCATAGGAGAAAGATGAGATATAGAAGGAAATCTAAAGCATTGCAGGATACATTTCTAAGACTGCAGTTTATCCTCTTCTGGAGGGGGAGCGAGTGGGCGAAACCTTGACCAAAACCGGGGTCACAGTCGAGATTTCCCTTGGATCTCACCCGGTGGCTCTCATTCATCAGAAACAGGTTTTTCACCTGACATCTACTCCCACACAGGCAACAGTTTTTCCTACTCCTACCATAAGGGAGATGGCTGAAGGAGGAGCGGCAGCTCTCTAAGTCTTCTCCCCTACCTAGTGCCCCAGAAGATCTTAGGCTTTTCAGGCTTAGAAAGAAGCAACCAGAAAAATGGGTAAACTGCCGCAGAAGCTACCCTCTGATTTCAAACCGAACCAAACAGATGGTCATTGGACAGGAATGTAGAGGCCTTGCTTGCGCAGCAAACCTGTCAGAGGAGGCTGCCCGGGGTGATGCCCAAACCTCGGCTCGCCACTACCCCTGGCTTTGGTCCTAGCAGGCAGGGACGTCTTTGAAGAGGTGTTTGGTAGGATATGCCACAGTCAAGGGCAGGGGCAGTTCAGGGTCCTGAGACACCAGATGCCGAATTTCATGACTGCGCTTATAACTGGGATCAAACTCTTAACTTCTCGAGGAAAAAGAGTATGGATCTCCTTACGTAGCCAATATACCCTCAAAAGGAGCCAGTCCAGTGGAGAGGGTGGCACCACAGATACAAGGATCAACAAGTAGTTTCAACTTATCTGGGCCCATCCTGGAGTAGGGGGCAGACTTTCATATTTTCTCGAGGAATGGGTCCAAACCAAGTCGGTCAGATGGATCCTACACTTCACCAGCAAGCCCCCACTACCTCGTGGCCCCCCCCATCTCCGGTAATCCATCCAAAAAACACAACCCCTTTCAGTCAGGGGATATTGAGCAAAGTTCCCCCACAGAGATCAGCTAGGGAGTTGCTTCCTATTCTTCATGGTGCAGAAAAGCACAGGGGGTTTCAGGTCCCTCCTACATATCAAAGTCCTGAACAATTTTATCCTCCGCTGACCCATCAAGGCAGAAATCTGGTCATCAGACATCAGGGAACTGCAAAAAGGGGCTCTTTCTGACATCCATCTTTTTGCAAGAGACCCACCAGCAGATTCCTATTCTGGAACTACACAAGCACCAGCTTAAATTCAAGGTGGGGGAGCAGTTCTTCTGTTCAGAACTCGGCCATTTGGGTACCCCAGACCCACTGACATTATTAAAGATACCTGTAGTGGGCATAGCTCACATTAAGGCTCCACAGCTCAACCAAACAGTACATGCAGGGGCAGAGGTAGCCACGGACCCGTTGACAAGTGGATTTTTCATTTATTGGAGATCAAGTTCTCCAACTCCACGCCAGACCTAAATCCTCCAGGATTTCTCATTAAGTGGAGAAAGAGTTCCGTAACCCCTCACCAGACATAAATCCTCCTGGGGGCAGACATCAGGACACCAAAAAGGTTTTCTCCCCTGGTAACTAAGTGAAAGGATCGACTAAGCCCATCAAGGATTTTCACACAGTTCCTCCGCTGCCTGCTTATGTTTTCACGCAGCTAACTGGGACAGATTAAAAACCCTCCCTCCAGTGACCGTCTCGGAGGACAGTAGTTATGATGGGTCACAAGTTGGGCCATCCTCACCAAACCGGAATCACTATCGATGCAAACCTTAGGAGCTGGGGAGCTTGCCTGCATCAGCTGTCAGCACAGGGCAGGTGGTCGCTGTTAAATACAGATACAGCATAAAGATTCTCATGGTGAACGCAGTAGGCCTTCCGCTGAAGCACTCTGAACAGCAGTTCCTCAATCAGGACGGACTGATTTCAATGGACAGTAGGACAAGGTTGGCATACATCACCCATCTGGGGGGTGCAAGAAGCGCATAAATGCTAAGGGACTCCCTTCTCTCTCTCAGTGGATGGAGCACTACAGAGTAATGGATATTCAAGGACAGGAAAATGCAACATTAGATTGGCTAGTCGCAAGGTTGTTCTACCAGGGGATTGGGAGATAAAGGGCAGTGCCTTCCACATCCTTATAGAACAGTGAGGCAATCCTCAGCTAGATCTTTTCGCCTGCGGGCGAAACTACAGGGTACAACAGTTATGCTCCCTGGCCAAGAACGAATCAGTAGTGGCTCAGGACACCTTTTCCTGAGACTGGGGTCAGTTCGGTCTCCTGTATGCCTTATCTCCAATGCCACTTCTATCAAGAGCCTTCCACAAAGCGGCTCTGGTCAGGGCAGACATGGGGGTAGTCGGTCCCTTATGGTTTTTTCCACACATGTTCCCCGCTTATTCATACGTCAAGGTGATCACCTCTTAACCTTCAAGTTCAGCATGGTCCTTATCCATCAAGGTCTGGTTCGGCATCACAGTTTGGACAGCCGGTTGCTCTAGGCTGGGGTTGGAGCTGTAAACCCCTAGGAGCTAAGCTACACAGCCCTTATTATGGAAGTGATGGGGAACTCTTGTGGCTTTTCTTCCTTTAAGGTGCATGGCGGAATCTGGAGAAAATTCCGGTTCTGGCCTCATTTCATTCACATACAGAACCATCCAGTATATTCACCTGTACTACTGCAGATCCTTTAGATCGGGTGGAAAAAGGACTACAGTCGACCACCTTAACAGTCAGGTTTCTCTGCTGTGGGCTCTCTGGTTGTTGGTTTCAGGAAAACCATTCAGCCTACATCCCCATGTCTGGAGGTTTCTAGAGGAAGCAACATTAAAACACCCCAGGTCTGGAGGCTTCTAAAGGCAGCATCATTAAAACACCCTCCATTCAACCAACACTACCTCCTCGGAGTCTTGGTATAGTTCCCAAGGCTGGGGCCAAAGCTCCTTTACTGCCCTTCCAGCAGACATCCTTCAGGCATCTCAGAATGAAGGTCACTTTTTCCTGATAGAGGTTACTTCAGCTGGGAGATTCAGCGACCTAGGTGCATTGGTCACCCAAGAGCCGTACACGGTCTTTTATCATACTCTGTTATTCTCAGAACATATCCAGAAATCTTCTTTTTGCCACAAGTTAGGTCTACCTTCCATTATACAGTAATTAAAGGTTCAATTTGTTCTTTCTGCCCACTTCCAAGACACTATACGAAAAGGGAATTTTCATTCTCTAGACCCAAGACGAGTGTTAAAAATGTGTATTAAAAGGAAGGAGGCTTTCGCAAAACTTCAAGTTGTCCATTTCAACTACTGGCCAAAATTAAGAGTAACATGGTTTCAGAGGCTCTATAGCCAGATGGATTCTGTCCGTCACCTCCCAAGGCTTATGATCAGACCGGAATAACCTTGATTGGCCCAGTGAGAGCCATTCCATCTGAGCATGGGGGTACTTCATATAACATTTCTAGCAGTCTTATACAGAACAGCCACCTGTTCCTTCATTCCAGTGTTTGAAAAATTGTGTAAGCTGGATGTGATGACCTCGGTGGAGGCATCCTTGTGCTTCAGACACTTATGGTCACTCGACATTCTTCCCACCCGGGACATTTGGGGATGCACTGCTCTTGGATATCCCAGGTGTAAGGAAGCCCGGAGACTAGCGTAGGAGAGAGAAATCACAATTTAAATACCTGTAAATTTTCTTTCTCCGACGGCTGGTTTCTGGGCTTCTGATTCCCTCCCAGGATGTATATAGTTGGCTGGCCTAAAGGCCCATTATGCCGTAACTTTGTTGTGTTTCTTGTTTCTAAGTTCTTGTAGTATTACCTCAGGGGGACTGCGTTAGGAATGATTGGAGACAACAGGATGTTGAGGGCTTCCTATCCCCCTGCTGCAGAGCTTTAGTTCTGCCTACCACCAGCATCAGGAGGTACAGCCCAGGCGTAAGGAAGCCATCGGAGAAAGAAAATTTACAGGTATTTAAATTTCGATGTCCCTAAGATGGATCCCCGGGGACCCTGTTGAGTATTGGGCGTGTGCTAGAAAGGGTACCCTGCCATCTAACAAGTTGTGTTCTGTCCTGGAGGTAGTCGGTGACCGTAACATACTAAAATGCCAGCAGAATAGGCCTAATGGTCTCTCGAGTCTGCTTGATTTTCAGCACCCTCAATGAGGGCCAATTTTGGTGCCCCTCCTCCCTCTTGGGTTATATTGTCCCCAGTCCCAGATGTTCCACCTGTATTGGACCTGGTCAGATTTACCCTCCCCCTGTACATGTCCCATCCCCTCTTAAATTCGTCCACAGTCTCCGCCTCTACCAGCTCCCTGGGCAGTGCATTCCGTGGCTTCACCACCCTTTCAGTGAAATAACATCTCCGCCTCTCCCCTCTGAGCCTGCCCCTTTTCAGCTTACATCTGTGACCTCTTGTTGCCCCACCCTCCTTCCTTTGGAGCACTCTGACTGGGCCTCCTTTAGTGATCCCTTTCATGTACTTAAAGACCTCTATCATGTCCCCCCCGTCCCTCCTCTCCTCCAGGGTGTACATGTCGAGCTCCTTGAGCCTCTCTTCATAGATCCTCTTCCCCTAAGCCCCAGATCATTTTGGTTGCCCTCCTTTGGACCCTCTCTAGGAGTGTAATGTCCCTCTTTAAATGTGGTCTCCAAAACTGTTCACGATACTCGAGCTGTGGCCTAACCAAGCAGTTGTACAGTGGAAGGATCACTTCCGCCTTTCTGGAGGTAATCCCCCTGGTGATGCATCCCAGCATCCTATTTGCCCTTGCCGCTGCCCTCCTACAGGTCTCAGAGTTGTTTATTTGATATCTACCACTACCCCCAGGTCCCTCTCACCCTCTGTGACTTGAATCATGTCTCCTCCCAGGGTATACCCCTGGCCTGGATTTCTGACTCCCAGATGCAGAACCTTGCACTTCCCCGCATTGAATTTTAGTTTCCATTTTCCCGACCACCTTTCCAGAGCTTCCAGGTCCTCCTGCAAGGCCACCCTCCCTTCCTCCTCATCCACCACTGCACCCAGCTTTGAGTCGTCTGCAGAGAGACTCATCTCACTCCTGATCCCCCTCCTGATGTCTGAGAGATAGGCGTTGTACAGGAGTGGCCCCAGTGCTGACCCCTGGGGAACCCCACTAGTAACCCACCTTGTGGATGAGGCTAACTCTCCAACCATCACCCGAGTACACTCAGAGAGCCAATTTCTTATCTATTTTAACAACTGTCTCCCTACCCCCCATTTCTTTCAGCTTAGCCAGCAGGCCACTGTGGGGTACCGAATCAAACGCCTTGCTAAAGTCCAGAAAGAGGACATCCACTGGCCTACCCTGGTCCAGGGCGCTCGTCACCCAGTCATAGAACTCAACAAGGTTTATCTGGCACGATCTTCCCGTGACAAAGCCATGCTGCCCATCGTCCAAGTACCCAGTTTGCTCCAGTAACCCCCCTAGCCTTTCCTTGACAATACCCTCCATCACTTTGCTGGCACAGCCCCTTTTTTGATCCCTCCCCCCCTTCACAAGTTTAAACCCCACCTTTCGCTGATGAACCCAGCTAGTTTGAGCTTAAGGATTTTCTTCCCCTCCAAATTAAGGTGGAGCCTGTCCCTAGCGTACAGCCCCTTATCCTCCCAGGTCTCCCCCCAGTCCCCCACCAGGCCATACCCCAATTCCCCACACCACTCCCTAAGCCACTGATTTATCTTTCTGATCTTCATCTTGTTTTCCCCACTAGCCCTTGGCACCAGTAGGATTTCCAAAAAGGAGATCTTACAGCCTATGGAAAGGCATACCCTAGCCAACTCCTGGAACCTTGCCTGAATTTCTAGTTCACTATTACCATTTATGTCGTTTGTCCCCAAGTGCACTAGAATGTCTGGGGTCCCCCCACATTCCTTTGCCAGTGAATACAACTCATCCTTGGCCTTGTGCATTGTCAGGCCTGGGTGGCATTTGGTTCTGATCAGACAGGTTTTACCCTCCTCCTGCCCCTCCCACTGGATGTCTCTGATCATGGAGTCCCCCAATAGCAGTACTTTAACCTCCCCCTTGCCTCCCTGTTCACCCCTCGGGTTCCCCCTCCTTCCATGCCCCTCCTCATCCCTTCGTCCGGATTCTCCCCTCAACCGGCTCCTCCCACCTCCTACAATCTGGGTGTTGAAGGTAGCCCCTTCACTATTGTCCCTTTTCACCTCCTCTACCCGTGTCCTGTATCTCTTTTTATTTATTTATTTTTTTTAAACTTTCTTTATGCCACCTGGTGCTCGGGTGGGGATGTACCCTATCTGTCTGTGGCTGGATCTGCCACCCAGCACCCCCTCTGGATGCCCAGTCTGGGAGGCCTGCAGATTATTCCCTGCGGTGGGGCTTCCAGAAGGGAGAGTCTTGAGATCCACCTGAGGCCCCAGCTGAGGCTTACACCAGGAGCGTCATTATGGTGGTGGTCCAGGGGCATCACTATGCTGATGGCCTGAGGGATTTTCACTTTAGTTTCCCCCCTGGAGGCGCGAACATGCAGTGACATTAGCGCTGGTCGTGCACATTCCCACACATGTCCTGCAGCCGTCTGCTCTTGCCTCTGTCCACCTGCATGTGGTACACCTAGTCTCCCCGGGAGTCACTCACATGCTGGGAAATCACAACCCTTCACCCTTCCCAGGCTGACACTCTGACGCTCCATGCTGATTCATGAACTTAGGTTGTCAGCTTTTCAAGCAGCAACTTACCGCTGAGTTGGCAGGCAGGCTAATTCCTGTGTCTTGTAATTGCTTTTCTGTTGAGAATGTATTCTCCTTTTCTTTTGTTTAGTTGGAAAAGTTTGAAACAGTATGGATTATAACATGATTTCTTTTTGAATTTTTTTTTACTATAAAGGAAATGGAGAACTGCTGCTCCTCATGCTGAATTATGAGTGCTTTGTCTCGAGTGTGTTGCAGCAGGGGCTGGCAAAGTATCATTAGTATCATTCTAATACTCTTGATTGTATGACTTACCTGTGTCAAGGTTTTTATCTGGCAGAGGTGTGTTGTTAGCTGGTGTTACAATAGAAACACATTTCATGGTCAAAGCTAGTGAACATGGTTGGGGAGTCTTTAAACGCTAGCTCCCGGAAATAATGTCTTTCTTTACCCTGCAGCAGACTTGTGACTTTATTGGAGAATCTACCTTGGGTCACTTGCTAGGCTTTGGTCTGGAACAAGTCTGTGTTCCAGGAACAGTTGGGACCATTCGCTTTTTTTGTTGTTGTTTTCTTTTCTAGTTCTTTTATAGATATGTCATACTTGATTTTTGATTTAATTTGATTTATGTGTATTTTGATCTTCAAGCCTCTCTCTTTCATCAGGCCACACTTTTGGAACTATACCCACGTCTGCACTAGGACCACATGGAAACTTTTGCAAGCATTCAGCCAGGGGCTGCCCACGACATACTTTGCATCAGCATCTACAGAAATGTGGGCGGCTCCTCCTCTACTCAGTTCTTTTCCCACCATCGATCAGTCTCGTCTGACCCACCATCAGAAACACCACTGCAAAGTGCTGCTGTTTTCTTATTTTTCTTTCTTTTTTTTTTAAATCTTAAATTTTTGGCGACCTTTTAGTGCCCAAGTGTTTCCAATACTGCGAGTGTGGAGAGAAAATCTACAAGCATGACACCAACGAAAAGTGTGTCTGCTGCCTAGGTCTCTGACAGTATGAAAGCCTGTGAGATTTGCTGGGGGTCCAGCTCTGCTACCAGGCAATGCAGGAATGGGGCTTTGGAGAAATTCCTCCTTCAGAAGGCCGTGGAAGCAATGGAGCACCAGATGCATGGCAAATCCGTGTCGCCTGCCCTGTCGACCGAATCGCAGTCATTGAAGTCCCTGGAAAAAATCCTTATCAGGGAACCACAAACACAAGCACTGGGACAAGGACGGGGCCTCCCTGGTGATATCGCGGTTGCCCTTGTGGACTACAGGTACAAACTTTACTACAACACCATCCACTGTGCCAGTGGTACTGATAGACTCCCTGAGTTACCCCACACCAAGGTTTGGGCTTGGTGTAGGTACTGCCAGGCATAATATGGCCAGTACTCAACCCCCTCTGACGACTACTGCAGTCACAGCTACTACTCAAAGCAGTGCCGATGCACAGGCAGTACTCCTGTCATTCTCAGACTATGATGTCTGCCGCCAGGCCTATCTGCTCTTGGGGGCCCATTGACAGGGACTCCCACAACTACCCTGTTGACGTCATAGTTGCATAGATAGATGGATATGAAAAAAGGCCAAAGCCCATGAAGAACTTGCCACCATTATAATTAACGGTGGTAACTACATTTCTTATCACTCAAATAAAGATACAAACGTTTTTTAAATTGTTCTACATTATCACTCATAACAGTGTCACGGGGGAGTGAGTTCCAGATAGGTGGAACCCTTTGAGTGAAGAATCTCTTCCGCGTAACTGTTTTACACAGAGGTTTTTACCTGAGATTGTGTGATTGTGTGTTGTTATATGCCGTTTGTCTTTCTAGACAAACAGTATCCAACATAGATTCTTTCTTAAAAGCTTTGAAGATATAAATTAAATCACCTCATAGGGATCTATATTCTAGAGTGAATAACTGAAATGATCTTAATCTGTCATCGTAATCCTTGTTAGTCATATTAATTTTCCTAATGGCCTTGCGTAGAACCCTTTCAATCATTTTTTGGCAACCTATTGATGTTGGGGTGCAAAAAGGCACACAGTAGTCCAGGTGTGGTCGTACTAGGCCAGCGTACAGAGGAAGAATAACCTCAGGCTTTCTACTTTTTATGTGTTTATGAATACAACCCAATATGCTATAGCATTTTTTTTTACCATTTTATTTGTTTGTGTGTTACATTTTAAATTGTCAGATATAATTACACCCAGATCTTTTTGTTCTGATGTCACTGATAGCTGGATATTGTTCATCACATATTTGGCCCTTTATTCCTCCCCATATGCATGACATTACACTTAAGGTCATTAAAGTTAATTTTGTTATCAGCTGCCCAGTTTATTTAGGTTACCTTGTAGTGACGCTGCAGACTTAACATTGTTCACAACACATCCTAATTTGCAATTGTCTGCATATTTATTTAACCAGACATCATCTGTAGTGTGCATACTGGAGACAAATATGTTAAATAGAATTGGGCCTAGTACAGAACCCTGCGGCATTCTACTTGTAACTGCACTCCATTTTGACTCATGGCCTCGGATAACTGTCCTCTGTTGTCTATTATACAGCCACAAGGCTATCCATTAGATGATTTTTATGTCTACATTTATTTTAACAAGTTGCTGTAAAAGGATTTTATGGAAAACTGTATCAAATGCTTTTGTATAGTCTAAAAATACCACATCAACAGGCAGTCCATTTTCTAATGCATCACTAACCAGCTCAAAAAAATTTGAGATTAGTTAAGCATGATCTGCCAGGTGTGAAGCCATGCTGTGAAATATCAGCAGAACCCGTGCTGTTAATATGATCAGCTATTTTATGTTGTATAAGTTTTTCGAGTAATTTACCTTTTAAGGATGTAAGACTAATGGGCCTATAGTTGCATATAGATGGTTTATTGCCTCCTTTCGGAATGGGGGTGATATTAGCAACCCTCCATGATTGTGATACTTTCCCCTCTTTAATGGAAGTATTAAATAAAACCATAAGTGGACCTGAAAGTTCTTTAGACAGTTCCTTTGGGAACTTTGGATTGATGCTATCTAGTCCAGGTGATGAACTTACTTTTATTAGACTAATGGCATCTATAATATACTGTTCCAAAAATAATATTTGCAAATTATTACTATTTTTTATGTATGTCATTGTCTTCTTCTGGTTTGAAGACATTCGCAAAGTATGATTTGAGTTCTTCTGCCATCTCATTTTCATCACTGATTATCTTATCATTAGTTTTAAAGGACCAATTCCACTCTGATTCCCTTTAAGTGATCCTGTATAATTATAGAATCTTTTCTTATTATCCTTTGCATTTACTGCTAATTGTATTTCTTGCCCTTGTTTGGCGATCTTGATGAGTTTTTTTATTTTTTTAGCTACATCTTGAATCTATTCCAGTCAGCAGTTTTATGTTTTGTTTTTTTTAATATTTACAATAGACTCTCCGCTTCTCATTTATTGTGCGCCTAATAAATACCTTGCAGAATAGACCTCCCCTGCTGCTGCCAACTTCGCTGACATGGTCACTCATTCGCGTCAATGAGAGATACGACAACGAATGTGAATATAATCCTGACCTCATAATGGAAGAGGAAGAGGAGGAGGAGGAAGGGGAGGAGGAAGACACTGACGAGGATAGCCACTATGTACATGGCACCATCTCCACAGCCTCCATCTGCAGTGCGGACTTTGTAGTGAATATACTCAGATCACCCCTCATTTTCTTGCCATGATGCAGCAAATGCAAGCTGCCATGGACTTTACCTTAGAGGGTCAGGATTCCACCCAGAAAAACCTGCTGGAGTTTCTGGAGACGCCAGACTCTCTCTCCTTCTGTGTTTTTTCTTCCCCAGTTTCCAGCTTTGGAGGATGCCACTAGCGCAGCCTGATGTAGGCCAAACAACATACTAACTGTGCCTAGAAAAGTAGTACAAAATGTATTCTGTCTCCTCTGGCAAATCTTATTATGCTAACCAACCAGAGGCTGATTCAGTGGTGATCATAGCTGCCCATGATAGATCCAGGGCACCTAGATACCCGAGTTCTTTTCCTCCTGATAAGGAATCCATGAAGCTGGATGTCCTGGGCAAACACACATATGCCTCTGCCTCACTGGGACTATGTATTGCATTGCCTGAGGGCTCTGCTGTACAGGTGTTAATCAAAACTGACTGACTGTGCAGATGTGGATAAACACTTTTTTGGTACTGAAAGGTTTTATTGATAAAGACAAAGTACACCAGATTGAATAAACATCCATGAAGAAGCTGCAAAAACAAGTAGACATACTGCAAAGAGAAAAAAACAAAACAATAGTGCAGGAACAGTACAATCAATACCTCTAGCAAACTATATCATCCAAGCCCAATATACCCATTAGTTATTACCCAAAGGAAATTGCCAACCCACCTTCCAATAGTAAAATCAGACTAATAATTCTTTATAAATTAAAGCAATCCAGACCAAATCCCCATCTCAAAATCCCACTGGACTAATCCATTTATCCCACGTGCTCTGAAAGAGAGGGAGGGCACCTCTTCTTGAATAAATCACCTGATAATAAGCCGCAGCCTTAACTGCCTGCTACCACTTCTGAAAGAGGGCAACAATATAGATCTCTAATTTAGAAGCAACAGTCTCTTTGCCTCCAAGGCCGCTACATAAAGGACCCCTTGATAAGTTTGAACCTTACCATCCAACCACCACGGATCACCCAAGATCCAGAAGCATGGGGATTTTGGAATGGGAAGTTGGAAAACCTTTCCATCCACTGAATAATAGCTGCCCACTGATCCTTTAAAAGAAGACTATCCCATAAAATATGAAAAAAGAAACCACACCACCTTCTGAAACCTCCAACACAAATTTGAACTTAACACACCCATCTTAACCAAATACACCGGTGTCCTACACCATCTAATTAAAACTTTTTTCTGCATAAGTTTTAACCTGGGGTCAGGGGAGACCTTGTGCGCCATGTGTCAACAGTAACACCAGTTTTCAGGATCCACATCCACTTGCATATCTCCCCCCCCCCCCCATTTCAATCTATGAGAGTCCCAGTTCGAAAGCTACACCTCCATCAACTCTGTACAACAGACTGGTATGTCCCACAGGAAAATTAACCCATTTTAGAAGATTCTGTGAAAATTTAGTCTCAGTGACTCCTATGCACGAATGGGACATGGGTACGTGTGAAATGCATGTACCCCGGCTGTGGAGCTGTGTACCCGTGAACGGGTGCGCCGGTACTGGCATTCACTAATGCAGGCCACCTGTCCGCGGCCCAGCATGCAGGTGCACGGAGGGGTGTTGCGTGGACCGGGCACACATCCAATGGGATGCCCATACCTGGTCCGCCAGTGGATCCCATGTGTCCACGGGACGCGGATGCTGGCTGCTGACACACAGTGCACCAAACATACTGAGCACAGGATGCTCGATCAGCTGCCCCCGGCCCTCCTCATGGCCCCCATGGGCATGGGCTGCATGTCGCAGGGGTGTCAGCACCCAGTCTTCTTGGCTGCTGCTGGTGGCGGCATCCTGGGACGTGCGTAACCCTTATGGCTGGGGTTCCCAGGCATAGAGTGCACCCCCCCTGCGCCCAGCACTCCACACCTTTTGTGAATGGCGCGGAGTGTGGGCACGCTTCCCGACATGCCCCCAGCATGCTGCTGTCTGCGTGGCTGGGAGATTGGCGCAAGCCTGTCCTGTGTCCTCCCCTAGTGAATGTCACGTGCAGTCCACGAGATCCTGTTACGCGGCATTCGGAAGTACCTATGCCAATGCGCTCAGGTTCCGCGACGTGTTGGCATAGTGCATAGGGCCCAATAAGCCTTAATGATTTAAAAAATCTTCCCTGCGATGCATGCCTCGGCTGAAAATACCTCCACCTATCCAATGATGGGTGATTTGGTGGAGCCGGACACGGGTCTAATTGTATCCTTCTTGGATCTACAAGCAAAATATAATTTCCCAAGTACTGAACCCCTTTCTCAGCCCAAGATTTCCAATAGATAGTACTATGTCTTACTAATACAACAGTGGTTCAAGAACTCCCAGTGAGGTGGTCTCCCACCCAAGTGCTTTAAAATATCTCCCCCAGGTCTGTCAACAAAACCTCATAGGCATAGTTTGACCCTCTTTAACCGGGCCTTCCTCTCTAATGCCGTTCCCGATTAAATGGAAGGTGGCGATAGTTGTCCCAGTGCATGAGGGAGGTACCAATTCCGTTGTAGACAACTACCATCCAATCTTTGTCCTCTGCCCATTGGCCAAAGTCCAAGAATGCATGGTCTATAACCACCTCCAGGACTACCTTGACTCTCAAAACATACTCTCCCCTTGTCAGCATGGCCTTAGAAGGAAACATGGTACTCTCGCTGCCCTGTTACATCTGACATATTTCATGCCATGGACAAAGGCCTCGCCACAGGCGCCATCTTCATTGATCTCACTAAGGCATTTGATCTAATGAATCATGATCTCCTTCTCCACCAGCTTCTTCTCATCGGTATGGACAACAGTGCCCTGAACTGGGTCAAAAGTTGTCTGACTGGGCGATCCCAGAGAGTGAAGTGGGATGGTTCCCTCTCCGATCTATGCCCAGATACCCATGGGGTACCACAAGGATCCATCCTGGGACCCATAATATTCTCGCTTTTCATTAATGAACTCCCCCCGCTTCTGAGGTGGTGCCTCTGTACATCTTTATGCGGATGACGCAATACTATACCGCTTCTTTTGCCACACTGACATTATTAACCGTGACCTTGGCTCTGACTTTGCTTCCCTTGAAAATTGGTTCATTCGCAATCATCTTGTCCTTAATGCTAAGAAAAGTAAGTGTGTGCTCTTCTCACATTGTCCTATTCCTAACCTTCATCCCCCTCCTCTTCTCATTTTAACCCTTAAGGGAGATACCTTGGAGGTGATGCACTCATTTAGATACCTGGGATTCACTCTGGATCCCATGCTGTCCTTCAGCTCCCATGCCTCAATTATTGCCAGATCTCTTAAACAGAAACTAGGTCGCCCCTACGGTATTCATCCGCTTCTCACATCTGCCTCATGCCTGAAAATTGCCTCCTCCTCCCTTCTACCTCTCTTAACCTGCTGTGCTCCTTTACTTCTCTCTACTAACTCTGCTTCCATTTCCTTCCTCTCTCAGGCATACCACAGGATTGGAAGGTTTGCATTGGGGGCCACAGCCCGCTCGCACCACTGTGATGTCCTGTCCTCGCTGGGATGGTTTACTTGCATTGATAAATTAAGATACTCCTCCTTGAGCCTCATATTCAAGCTCATCCATGAGTTTACACCTCCTTGCCTTGATGAACTTGTGCGTCTCCGACAAGCACCGCGCACCCTTCGCTCCGCCTCATTCCCCTTCTTGTCGTATCAAAACTACGTCTGACCATCTCCAGGAGATCCTTCTCATTTGCTGCTGTCTGATTGGAACTCTCTCTGACTATCTTGTTTTGCATCTCTCTTAAGTTGTTGCAGTCAAAGCTATCCACCTCTACACCCTGTACTTGCTTCACCTGAATATGTCCCTTCTTTATCTCTAACTACCTGTCTTCTTCTTTCTTCCCTGCATCCATCCCCCTTCTCTCTGTTCAGTTTTCCCTATCCTCCTCCACCCCCCCTCTAAATCTTCCCCTGATGTTCACTTTGCTACTTAATGATTTGTTGAAGTTTTTATCTTGTGCCAGTGTGTACCCCATATTCATTGATCTCTTACCAGACAAACCTTGCTCAACAATTTAGTCTTTGCTTTGTTATTGTATTCTACTATATATCCTAAGTTATACCACTCTAATTTGCACTGTTACTGTATGTAATCCATCCCTGGGTTGCCCCTGAAAAGGGGACTGTTTTATCTCAGTGGACATACCCAGTCACCAAAACTCAAATAAATAATTGGGAAACCCAACCATGCACCTTCAGCAAAGTAACTAATGGGGTCTGCCCTAACAAAGCCTGCTCAATCTCGACCCAAAGGGGAGACCCAGAACTAGAGGACACAACCTGATGTAATGACTGTTTAACCCCAAAACTCTTGGTATGCCCATAACCATGGCATATTTCACCCCCCCCCACCAAGATCCCAGGCGCCCGAAGGATCTGTCGACTAAAACGGGGAGGATGGCCATCCAATGAAAAATCCGAGAGCACCTTATCCAACTTTGCCCAAAGACCCATTTGAATACAGAGGGGCAGATTAGAGTTTGCAAAATAAACAGGGGTACTCCATCATTTTAATGGTGGCTATCTTCCCAGGAGGAGATAAATTAAGCTTCTTCCACCTCCAGAAATCCACCTTAACCTTCTCTATGAGCTCTAACAAGTTCTTTGAAACCATATCATGAATCTGTGGCAGAATAAACATACGCAAGTATTGTATACTGTCAGGGGCCCACTTAAGCTTATAGGAACCCAAAGAGGCCCAGGCATAAATGGCCTTATATAGGGGCAGCAATTCTGAGTTTCCTCAGTTAATCTTCAACCCAGAAATTGAACTAAAGGAATTTTTTTCCTTCTTTTTTTTCCCATTATTTGTTTATCCTCCTTTGCCCTACCAGCATTTTCTCTCTCCTCTGACTCCCCGCTGGCAGCTGTTGCCTCCTGGTGGCTCCCAGGCCCTGTATCCCTCACGGATCACCCCCATGGCGGGGCGGAGGGGGAGGCAGCTCCTCAGACACATATCTGAGCGTGCTAAGGAGTTCAGTGAGGCTGCGGCAGGAGCAGTGGAGGGGCTTCCTTGCAGCCGGCAGGTGATGTTTTCTGCTTTTCTAGGTCCTCCCTCGCTGCCCGTGGATGCGCATATGTGGAGATACACGTGCGTGCCACTATGACATGCTACAGGTCTTCCCGACTCTGGCGCTACCCCCCAGACTCCACTGGGGGGGGCAGCCAAGGAGCGGGATGGCATGCTCACTCTTCCCTGGGAGAGGAGAGCTGTCATTGGATGCTCGATCCTCTCCCTTCACTGCCGACCCCCGGTGGCCTGTGCTCATTCCCGAACACTGGTTGCTGGCATGGTGCGAGGTGTGGTGTCCAGTGCCTCAACCCTCGCTGCCACCAGACTAAAGGAATTAAAAAAAAAAAACACGCCCTCAGAAGGGAGGATTCAACCCTTGACAACAGCAACAATAAATCATCTGCATAAAGTAACGTGGAGAACGAGCGCCCCCCACCACTATACCTGATATCCCTGGGTCCTTGAGACAAGGCCAAATTCAAGGGCTCTATAGCCAGCACAGACAATAAGGGGCTTAACAGATAGCCCTTCCTCGTGCCTCGAAACAGATAGAACCCCGTTGCCAGAACCAGTGCCCTAGAGTCCAAGTATAAGCAACTAATCCAGCTCCGAAACTTAGGACCGAATTCAAACTTAACCAGGATGAACTGCAGATAACGCCATTCGACAGAGTCAAATGCTTTTTTAGCATCTAACCCCATCAGTGCCGCCGAATCCGGGCCCTGCGTCGCCACTTTTATGAGGTAGATTACCGCCCGTAAATTATTGCTGCCCTGCCTGCCTTCAGAAACCCGATAGGGATTTTTTCACCAAGAAAGGTAACACCCATTCTAATTGCATGGCTAAGATCTTTGCAAAGAACTTACAGTTGACATTAAGCAGTGAAATAGGGCGATAATTGGCACATACTGTCATATCCTTGCCTGGTTTGGGCAGGACTGTAATAATGCATCCTGCATAGAGGACTGCAGTGAGCCTGTATCATTGATGGCACTGAAAATGTGTAGAAGGTGCTGTAAAGCCTGCAGTTCAAATGCCTAGTAGAAGTCTACGCTTAATCCATGTGGTCTGAGTGCTTTCCCCCGAGCCAGAGCTCTGATAGCCTGTCGGACTTCCTGTAGACTAATATCAGCCTCTAAGGAGAGGACGGCTCCTCGGACAAACAAGATGCCACGGTGGTTGCAGTAGCACCTACATTCTATTACCTGCTAAATGGTTTGGGATTGCAAAAGTAACTTCAGTTGACTCCAAAACTGGCTTCTCCATAATAGTATTTAACTCCTTTTGACTACTCTCCCAGGAAGCGACATCCCTCTTAACTTGATTTGCACCCATCCCCCGTTCTTGCATACTAATTGCCAGCGGATTAGGCCTTATGGTTTATCGAGTCTGCTCGAACCTCAGATCCCTAGTTGGGTGCCGAGGCCCCCCCCTTGTGTTCCAGAAACCCCTATCATCCACCCCCGGCCTGGTCATCATCTGATACATCTGCTTTCTGTGTCTGTCCCACCCTCTCTTGAAGCCGTCCACTGTGGATCTCTGAACTAGCTCGCCAGGCAGCGCATTCCAAGGGTCCGCCACCCTCTCAGTGAAAAACCTCCTCCTCTTCCCCCCCCTCACCATTCCACCTTCCAACTTCAAACCATTCCCTCTGGTGATACTTCCCTGCTTTAGTCTAAAGATTCCCTCCATGTTTACCCTATTTATTCCTTTGAGGTACTTGAAGACTTCAATCATGTCCCCTCGTCTCTCTTCTCCTCCAATGAAAACGGGCAGAGCTCCTCAAGTCTGTCCTCATATGTCAAATCCTCTAGTCCTTGTATCATCTTAGTTGCCCTCCTCTGTACCCTCTCCAGTAGCTGTATGTCCCTCTTCAAGTGTGGTCTCCAGTACTGTACACAGTACTCAAGGTGTGGTCTAACCAGTCCATTGTACAGTGGCAGAATCACTTCCCTGCTCCTAGAGGTGATCCCCCTTACAGTGCATCCCAACATTCTGTTTGCCTTGCTAGCCACTCTCCTGCACTGCTCAGAGTTATTCATACATGCATCCACCATGACCCCTAGGTCTTTTTCCCCCTGTTGAGGCCTCCAGCCTCCCTCTCAGGGTGTACCTGTGTTTAGGGTTTCTCGCCCAAGATGTAACACCTTGCACTTGGTGATATTGAAATTTAATTTCCATGTGTGAGCCCAGCTTTCCAGGAGTCCAGGTCCTTGCAGGCCAACCTCCCTCTTCCCCTCAACTACTGCTCCCATCTTGGAGTCATCAGCTAAGAGACTCATTTCATACCCTATACCCTCCCTGATGTCCAATATGTATGCATTAAACAGGATTGGACGTATCCCACTACCGACCTCTACAGGGTTCGAGAGCTCCCCACCGACCACTACTCTGGGTGCGTCCAGTTAGCCAGTTTTCAATCCATCTGACCATCAAAAGGCCTACTCCAACCCCGTCAGTTTCTCCACCAGACCATTGTGGGGACAGAGTCAAATGCCTTGCTTAAGTCCAAGAATAATACATCCACAGGCTTTCCCCTGTCCAGTTCTGATGTTACCCATTCGTAGAACTCCACAAGATTGGTTTGACATGATCTACCTGGCACAAACCCATGTTGCCAACTATCCAGACCTCCCACCTCCTCCAAGTACATCCCCAATCGTTCCTTTAGTATACTGTCCATTAATTTTCCCACCACCGAGATCAAACTGATGGCTGTATAGTTACCTTGTACTTCCCTCGACCCTCCCCCCCCTTATGGATTGGCACCACATGTGCCTCTCACCAATCCCTAGGTACCCTCCCTGTCTCAAGCGACCTGTTGAAGAGCTCCACCAGAGATGCAGCCAGTATTTTCGCCAATTCCCATAGTACTCTCGGATGAATGCCATCCGGCCCACGAGATTTATCTTTCTTTAGGGCCTTGATGGCTAAACACCCTTTCGGTGGAGATAGCATCATCCGCCCCCTCCACCTTACTGGCCTTTTTATCCTTATCCTGATGTGACACCCCTGAGGTACCTCTCCCTCCCTCTTGCTCCATTTCTGTTGCTCCCCTGATCCCACTCACTACCGCTTCTATCCCCAATCATGCCTTGCTTTGTAGATATCCCATCCCCCTTCCTAGTGAACACAGAGGCGAAGTACTCGTTTAATACCTCTGCCTGGTCCCTCGCCTCTTCCACCCACCCTCCTTCTGATCTCAATCTGCCAAAATGGCCGTTAGTTTTTCTCCGCTCCCCAATGTACCAGAAGAACCCCATTTCCCCTCCATGTATCCCCTGTGCCAGCCACTGCTCTTTACTGGACTTTGCCCCCCTCACCATCCGGGTGACTTTTCTAGATGCAAGATGGTACATTTCCTTTTCCCTATCCCCTCTTGTTGTTTGCTCCCTTAAGTTTCACCTTAGCAGGTCCTGACTGTCTCATGAAGTCCCCGTTTTATGACCTCCCATCTCTTTTCCACATTTGTCATTGATGTAATCCCTTCAAGTGATCCTTGAGAATATTTCCCATGCCCACAAAGTCTGTCCCCTGAAGTCCACTGCCAATGTCCTAGATCTCCCCATGCTTATTTGAAACCAGACAGTATTGTGGTTGCTTCCAGTCAGGGGATCTTCTACAACCAGGTCCCTTACCAGATCCCCATCTGCCAGAACCACGTCCAGGACATGCCCCTCCCTTGTGGGCTTCATCACATGCTGTGTTAAGAACACATCCTGGAAGCCATCCAGCAGCCTCTGCTCCTTGGCCACCTTAGAGGAAATGGTTCCCCAGTTTGTACCTGGCATATTAAGGTCCCCCATCAACACCACTCCTTCCCATTTTGGTTAACACAGGACAATGATGTTGTCCAGCAAACCATCCTCCAGAACATCTCCCATCCTGAGGGGCCTGTATACTACACCCAGCTTGACCTTACCTCCTGCTGGGGTTTGTAAGGTGACCCATACGGCCTCCACGTTTCCCTCTGCCTTTTCTACCCTAACAATTTCTATATCATCTCTAATGAACATAGCCACTCCACTCCCTCTGCCCTCCTTTCTATCCTTCCTAAGCATAGTGTACCCCCTCACGTTTAGGTTCCAGTCATGGTTTTTGTTCAGCCACGTTTCCGTGACTGCCGCCACATACACCACCCCCTCAAACAGCATGGCCTGGAACTCTGGCAACTTGTTTCCCAAGCTTCTGGCATTTATTAACACCACCACCCACCCCGTATCCCTGATCCCCTTTGTCGAACCCCACCCAGGTTCCTTATACTTCCACCCTCCCATTGTTCCTCCTGAAACCCCCCCCCCCTTGGGTTTGAAGGTTACTTCCTCATCTGGAGGAGAGGCTCTGGTCAGCCCTCCCTTATCTCCCCCTCACAAGTTTAAACCCCACCTTTCTTGAATGTAGTGAGCCACCCCTGTTTAAGGACTTCCTTCCCCAACGGGGAAAGATGAAGCCTGTCCTTGGCATACAGTCCCTTATCCTCCCAAACTCCTTTCCAGTTCCCTAACACCCCCAACCCACACTCTTCACCCCACTTCCTGAGCCAGTCATTAACCTCTGCGATCTTCATTTTTTTCTCCACTGAGGCCTTTGGTACTGGCAATATCTCCAAAAAGGAAATGTTGCATCCATTATCCCGACAGACTCTGGCAAGTTCTTAGAACCTTGCTTGGATTTCCAAAAAGCTGTTTCTCTGTAGATTGTTAGTTCCCATATGCACCAGGAAATCCGGTTTCCCTCCACAATCCCTAACCAGTTCGTGCACCATGAACTTTGCTCTGAGCACTGTCAGCCCAGAGATACTCACTACCTTCACCTGGCTATGGCATCCATCCCCCTGTCCCTCCCACTGGATACCCCTAATCATCGAGTCTCCCAATAACAGAACCTTAACATTGCCATCATCCTTAGCTACCTCCACTATCGGCTCTCAACCCCCATCCCCCTCTTATTCGTGATCTCAGTTCCATGGGAGTCTTCCTGCTTATTAGAGACCCCTTGTAACCTTCCCTTTCTGCCTCCCTTGTTATTTTGCCCACTTAACTCAGACCCCCCCTGAATAGGTGTCCCCTTTAACCCTGTCTTATCCGAACCATTTATCCTGGCCCTGATGGTTTCCCCTTCCCCCACACGGCCATCCCACCCCCTTGTAATAGTACCCCTACCTCCAGAGGCCCTCTGTGGGTCCCCTTTACCTAGGGCCCCATCCTTGGTACAGACCACCCTGCTGAAGGGGGGTCCCTCACCCACCTCCTTGTCTCCCAGTTTCTGTCCAGTCCTGCTCTCTTCCCTCATGTCTACAGTATGTTGCATCTCCCCCATCTGCTTAACATTTAATGTTTCTCCTTCTTCCTCTGGGACTATTTCTGTCCTTTCCATTGCCGGCCTGTGATGCCCTATGGGTATCTGACTCTCTCCCCCCGGCCCCTGTATCAGTTTCCTCATTTCCACCAACCCCTTCCTCCCCCTCTAGGTTGCTTAGTAGCTCAAATTTATTGTAACACTCTATGCCAGCCTCCATCAAGTAACCTGAGTTCCCCCGACTGCCCCTCTAAACTGCCCCTCTTCCTCCCCTCTTGCCCTGTTCTCCTTAGGAGCTCCCTTCCCACAGTCTTCTCTTAGGCTTCCCCAACAGCCTCCTGACTCTTCCACCTCTACTCTCTTTTATATTGAATGTTGCCCGTCCGTTTTCCATGCTTTCTCACCCTCAGCCAAGAGTCCTCTGTCCAATATCTCCCTCCTGCTTGCTGTAACATAATGTTCTGTACTCCTGAGCTTGTCCCAGCCTCCCTCAGCCCCACCCTTCTGCCCCCATATCCACACCTCTTATCCTTGGACAACCCCCCCAACTCCCCCAGCTTACTCCTTAACCAATATACTTCACTCCTGATACAAAATAACTGTCTGCAGAGTGGGGAGCCTCCCTCTCTCCAGGCCCAGTTGAGAATTATTGCCATCCCACAGCCTGTGCAGCCTACAACCCTTCTGAAGATGCCTGCCATGGTGGAATGTGGCCACTCTCTTTGTCCCTCTCTGTTCATAATGGCACACACCCCTTTTCTCAGTCCCTTCCCCCTGGAATACAGTCTCTCTCATACTGACTGCAGTTATTTACTGAACCCAATTTCAACCCCACAATAAAGTTCCCAAGTCTCACAAACACATACAGTCCAGTGTGTGTCCAGTCCACTAACAGTGTGTGTATGCAGACATCAGGTAACGTATGATGTCAAGGCCCACCAGTTCCTGTTGCTTCAAATTTCAGTCACAAACAGAACTGCACAGCCCTTCATTCCCAACCCCAGTGGCTTTCAGTATATAAGAAAGCTCATAAACAGGGTGGGTGGCAGGCTCACCACCACCAGGCAAACATCACATTTAAATTTCACCTAATTATCACTGCCAAACAAGTGTTCCCACACCCAGCACACAAGCCCCAATAGTTACAATATCACAGCCCAAGTAACAGTTCTAACTCAAAGTAGTAATTTTTAACACACAGAACTAATTTCAAGTACAAAACTATTCAAATATTTCAGTTAAAACAGAAGATAAAACCAAACCTCTTTCCTGAACAACTTCCTACTTCTGTTCCCAGCATCTTCCCTCTGTTTGGAAATAATGATATCATTATTTTCTGTATCAAAGTTCCACTCGTGGTTCAAATGAATTTGAAATAGATGTGGGTAAAAGTGCTTCCAGTCTCTTTTTTTTTTGTGTGTTTTATGTTTTACTTGGTACCAGTTCTCTCTGTCATCCTCCATGCTGCTGTTTTGTCTTATTTCTGGTTGGGAATGTTTTCCTTTTTCCCTTTCCTTGTTTGTAACAAGTATGTTACTCACTGCTGTCTGATTACTAACATTTGGGTGGAGTAATTGCTCATTGCTCTGCACGACGTTTTCAAAGACCCTAATTTCCCTATTGATGTCACATTTTGCTTTTAATTGCTTTAGCTCTCCTACAGTTTTTACAAATAAATGCACCTCTTACAAATAAAAGTCTGCCCCTTCCCCCTTTGTGAACATATCACACATTGAACCCACTGGTTTACTTCCTTATTCTCTGCTACCTCCATAATGCAGCATCTTATAATGAAACATAGACTTTGACGGCAGATAAGGACCACTTAGCCCACCTAGTCTGCCCATTTCCCTACCTAGAGGATAAGCTGCAGATCCTATTTAACCAACAGCCTATTTCTTCCAGCCCCCCACAAAAATTGCCTTATGTCTGTCCCATGCATTCTTGAATTCTCCCACAGTTTTACACCCCACAACCTCCTCAGAAAGGCTGTTCCATGCGTCCACCACCCTCTCTGTGAAAAAATACTTCCTCACATTGCCCCTGAGCTGTCCCCCTCTCTATCTTCAAATTGTAATTGTAATAACACAAACCAAAGCCTGTAGCTGACTCTGTAACCCTTAGATCTCACTTCCAGCTGTTAAACGTGTATTGTTCCTCCCTGCACTCCTGACATGTTCACAAATGCGC
Organism: Neoceratodus forsteri; assembly: GCA_016271365.2. Taxonomy (NCBI): domain Eukaryota; kingdom Metazoa; phylum Chordata; order Ceratodontiformes; family Ceratodontidae; genus Neoceratodus; species Neoceratodus forsteri. Next base: position 1,560,677,594 of record CM057449.1, read on the forward strand.
GTGTCTCCACGCACGGTGACGAGCACCCCCCCACACAGCTCGCCCTGCTCGCAGAGGAGCAAATTTAAGTGTCTGTGACTTGGAACAACTCCCTTGGGTCATGGTCCACAAAAGTCAAGGATTCCCTTATTAAAATCAGCTCCACATACCCCAGGTAAGCTGTCTACCAAAAAGTCTCACTGGCTTAACTCAGCAGAAAAACGAACCTGTTTGCACACTCTGTAGTCCCTGTGTGTGTTTGTATTACAAGTACCTCCCCTTCCTCCTAAAGTGCTATGTGCTCTCTATTTGTTGTGCACTCATTCTCACTGCTATTGGACAAAATAGTGTTTCATCCAATAGTGCATCTATAACACTGCTCACAGGATAAATCTCGGCTCCCCACACTGTTGATGGCCGACCGTAGAGCTCTCCCCACCCTGCCAAAGTAGCTGAGCGGCAAATGTGCTTTCCTTGGTACAGGATGACTGGACAAACTGGCACTGACAGCATGCCATCTTACCACAATGCACCAGATCTTGTAGCTTGCTGACCAGCACTGTGCTCTCAAACCAGTCTTTGTCATGTTCCTTGTTCTTGTACTCCAGAAAGATGATGCGTCAGGGGTAGTGCCCACAGAGCTCTCTATTCTGGTTCTATATGAGACTGAATTTGTAATCTTTGCCAAATAATTCTAGACATCGCGTCTCAAAGTGTTCTACCTTACTGCTGATCTCTTTCACTCGGTACTGTCGTTTGCTGAAGTGTTAGATCATTTTGACGATTCTGTCACCCTTCCTACAGCCGCCAGTGACCGTTTGTCAATTATCATGAAAAATGGTTTTGTGATGCCCCACTGAGGATTGTGAAGTCAAATGAAGATGAGCAGCCAGCAGAGCACACTAAGTCTAATTGGACACCGATTCTGTTTTAGCAATAGTACTTTTTATTTATTTATTTATTTTTTCCTTCCAGAAATAAAGATCTTACTTCGAGAGGGCTCTTGCAGTAGGTAATTACATATAAAACTGATGCCGGCTGATGTCGGGACCCAATGGAAAAATTTCTAGCTAGCAGTCTCTGGCGAGGACCACCCCATGTCAGGTGACCAGCGTCCAGGTGGCATCAATAAAGGCGGTCCCCACGCTGCCTTCAGTTCTTTCTGCTGTTAGGCGTGTCAGCGCCTCGCGGTAAAGTTCAACGCTCGTCAGCTCTCTCTTCGGTAGTTTTTACCGTCTTTTTTTCGATTCATTGATTAAAATCATCAGGCATTCACGGTGTATGTTGTCCCCTACACCTTCCGAGCACAAAAATAAGTGCGACTGGTGCGGTGCCTAACTCTCACACAAGGACTGCCATTCCCAGTGCCTCTTCTGTCTAGGCCTGGATCATCAGGTAGAGGAAGTGCCAGCATGGCCTAAAATTCAACACCACCACCCACAGACGGAGGCAGCAGTCCCTAGAGGCCCACATACTAAAGAAGAAAATGTCCTCCATGGAGAAGGAGTTAAAAAAGCTCCAGCAGGTGTCCACTTCTCCCGAAGGCCATCGTAAGAAGAAAGACAAGGAGAAGCACTGGGATAAGGGCTCCTCATCTACCGTGTCTTCTTTGGGAGTCGCCGTGCTACAGGTAATGTCCCCTCCGGGGGACTGCTCTTCGATGGCTAGTTTGGAGGCTTCCAAGGTGGCATCGGCCCGCCTGTCTGGCTCACGCTCGGGCCTTTTGGGCACCTCCGGGGCTATTGGAGGCCTCCGTTCCCAGTAAAGCCGCCACTGTGCGGCCTACTGATTCGAGCGGCTCTGGTAAGCCGCAAGTCAGCTCCTCTGACGCCCTCACGGAGATGGTCGATAAGTCACTCGACCCTTCGGGGCAGCGCACGGCCCCTCTTCTGCCCGACAAGGCCGCTCCTCCTTCGTGACCTGCCTCGGGTGATGAGTCCGATAAGTCGGATGTCAGCTCCTCTGGCATCTGCCCGGATTCCGATGATAAGTCGGACATCAGCCTACCTAACGCGCGCAAGACGGTTGAGCTGACACCGGACCCCCCCATGTCTGCCATTCCCACAGCCTTTGCTGCCCTCTGGGGACCCTGGGTCTCCTCAGCCTGACCCTGGGGACTTTCTACTCCATCCCTGGGTGATGCCAAGGTTCCTGCTGCACCCCCGTTAGGCCGTCCGCCTGCTGGTCCGACTGACCCGACGTTGGTTCCCTGGACGCCGGCTCAGACGCTGGTCTTGCCGATGCCGAGCGACATCCCGCTCCCGGATGCTGCTCCAGTGCCTAGCCTTCTGCCCACCAGGCCTCCTGCTCAAGGCCTGCCTGTGGGCCCTCCGGCCGGACCGTCTCCAGCAGACCCCTTCCCCGGCTCCCAGGTATCCGACGTAGTCGTATCCGGCTCCACAGTATCCAACGCCTCAGTACCTGATGCTGGCCTATCCGACGCCGCAGTACCCAGTGCCTCAATACCCGACTCCAGGTTTCCCGCCGTTGGGTTATGGATACACGCCTTATGGGTACAATCAATACCCGTATCCCGCCTCCTCCTCCACCACCCCCTCAGCCGCCGGTGGACTTGAAGGAGACTCTGGTCTCATGGTGGGCTGAGGCCAAGGCTCAACTCACCAGAGAGGTGGAGAGTTGTCTCACGACGATGGTGCTGATTCTGGCTCACGTACATCCGCAACGACAGACTCCTTCCCCACCTCTGGACAGCAGGGGTGAGCGCTCTGGTTCCAGGGCGGGGCAGGATACGCTTCCCCGAGGACCTTCCAAGGGGTCTGTTCCTCCCCCTCGCCGGGAGAGGGAGTCTTCCTCTTCATCCTCTTCCTCCTCGGACACCTCGGACGACTCCAGTTGCTCCGAGCCGGACGATGAGCCATGCTCTCTGTTTAAGCCCCAGGCCTAGGACTCCTCCAAAGTCTCCTCCGGAGGATCCTTCCTTTACGGAGTTGCTACGCAAAATCCAGGAGGTTCACAAGTGGCATTCCTTGGCACCGGATCCATAGCGTAAGAAACTCGCTGAACATCTGGACCTGCCCGAGACAGCTCCTACATTGGTGCCACCCTGGATTGAGCCTCCTGCCGACCTTGTTTCCACTATTTGGAAGCAACCGTCAGCTTTAGCCCTGCTTCCTCGGAAGTCGAACAGGCTATATCAAGCTCCCGAGGGTATTGACTTTTTAGATCCTCACCCTTGAGCTGATTCAGTCCTGATTAGCGCCGCTCGTCGCTGGACAGCTAACCCGAAACATCTGAGCTCGTCTCCACCTGGCAAAGAATCCCGTCTTCTGGACCAGTACGGGAAGAAGATCTATGCTTCTTCCACTCTGGGTATTAGGGCCCTAAATTATGTTGGTCAGATGGGGGATTACCAGAAGGCAATTCTTAGTGAGGTGGAATCCAAATTGGACTCCCTTCTGGACTCTCAAGTCAAACAGGAAGTGGCTGACCTCGTCCGCTCTGCACGTTTGGCCAGTCAGCACATGCTTCGTGCTACTTACGATGCAGTGGACACTACTGGTAGGAGCTCAGCTTTTGCCGTAGGCTTACGGCGGCATGCCTGGCTCTGTGTGTCAGGGTTAGTCCCAGAAGTGCAGTCCGCTATTCAGGAAGTGCCCTTCCGGGGTTTGGTGCTGTTCGGTGGTGATGTCAAGGACATTATCACCGATCTACAGGAGAAGGGGACTGCACTGAAGTCTGTGGACTGCATGTATCATCCCCATCAAACGCACCACCGTCCCTTTCACAGGCGGAATCGGCAAAAGACGAAATCCCAGGGAAAGTGGGTCGCTAAACGCTGGCCCCTCCGGCTGCCAAGCTCCCTCCGCCCAAAAAAGCAGTGGGTGCTTCAGCCGCGACGCTGCCCCACACCACCTGACTCCTTTCCTCTCCCACAGCCTCTGGGCCTTCTGGAGGAACCGGTAGGAGGAAGGTTTTCCCTCCACCTCCCGGGTGGGGCGAGGATAACTTCAGATTCCTGGGTGCTTCAGCTTTTCATAGAAGGACACTCAATAGAGTTTCTTCAGAAACCCCCTCGACACCCTCCCCCAAGGTCATCGTACTCTCGGGGAACATCCTCTTCTGGTCCAGGAAGAGATTTTAGCACTTTTGCTGAAGGAGGCGATAGAACTGGTCCCCATTTCTCTTCAGGGGACGGGACACTATTCCCATTTCTTCCTGGTCCCGAATAAAACAGGGGACGTGAGGCCGATTCTCGACCTCAGCTACCTGAACTTGTTTGTGGAGTACATGCAGAGCCTCCTGTCCCTTCTTCGGCTGGGACTGTGGCTGTGCACTTTGGATATGCAAGATGCCTACCTGCATATCCCTATCTGCCCTTCCCATCACAAATACCTGCATTTTGCGTTCCAGGGGGACCACTACCAGTTCAGGGCCCTCCCATTTGGTCTTTCCTCGGTGCGCCGAGTGTTCACCAAATGCCTTTCGGTGGTAGCGGCCTGCCTGCATACCCAGGGGGTGCAGGTTTTCCCGTACGTGGACGACTGGCTCCTGGTGGCCCTGTCCAGGGAGGAATTCTTGCGCTTCCTTTCCCTTATCCAGCAGGTCTTTGCCTGCTTGGGTATTACCATCAACCAAGCCAAGTCCCATCTTATCCCGTCCCAGAGGCTCCAGTTTATCGGGGCAATCCTGGACACGACCTCTGGCAGGGCCTTCCTACCACTGGACAGGGCGACCACTCTTCAGGCCCAGGTCAGCCTGTTGTCCAGCCACAGGCGGGTCAGCGCCAGGTCAGTCCTTTGCCTCCTTGGGCTAATGGCGGCTGCGATTGCGACAGTCCCTCACGCTCTGCTCCACATGAGAATCTCTCAGTGGACACTTCGGCCTCAATGGGATTAGCTGGTGGACGACCTAGATCAGCTTGTCCTGGTCTCCACTTCCATGGCTCCGGACTTGCAGTGGTGGATGGTTCAGGAGAACCTCTGCTGGGGAGTTCCCTTCAGTCTCCCCCCCCCCCCACAGACGTTGACTACGGATGCCTCCGGCGAGGGTTGGGGAGCCCATCTCGGTCCTCACAGGACCCAGGGCTCCTGGTCCAAGCTCGAGCAGCCCCTCCACATCAATGTGCTGGAACTAAGGGCAGTACTGTATACTCTTCAGGCTGTGCATCTGTATCTGTCTCCAGGTCACCTAGCGGTACAGACGGACAACATGCGTGTGGTCTGGTACATCAGCAAACCGGGAGAAACTCGTTCCTACCCCCTTTGCCGAGAGGCGATGCGAGTCTGGGATTGGGCAGTACAGCACAATCTTCACCTCACGGTATCTCATGTCCAGGGGATCAAAAACACCGCTGACAGACAGTCTAAGCCGGTCATCTGCTCTAGGACTGGATCAGGGGGTTGTAGACTACATCTTCGTACGCTGGGGAACTCCACAAGTAGACCTGTTCGCTTCCTCCCAAAACACAAAACTTCCCGTCTTCTGCTTGCTCGCTCCAGGGCGCTGCATTTTTTGGAGACACTCTGTCTCTAGACTGGAAGGGCAGATTCGTCTATGCCTTCCCCCCCCGATTCCACTAATTACGAGGGTCTTGCAGAAACTCTGTTTGGAAGGAGCTCGAATGATTCTGATCGCTCCTTCTGGCCCGAGCAAGTTTGGTTCTCTCTTCTGCACAGTACTCAGAGGAACCTCCTCTTCCTCTGTCGCTATTTTTGCTGACCCAGGATCAGGGGACCCTGGTTCATCCAGGCCCCAAGTCCTCCCCTCCCCGATTAGCTGAGATTCTGGTGGAGGCCAGGAAACCCTCAACCAGATCTACTTATGCCATGAAATGGAATGATTCTCTATTTGGGCTGCCTCCAATGGTGTCGAACCCTTCTCGTGCTCTGTTGGCTGACTTCTGGATTACCTGTAACACCTCTTCGATCTGGGTCTCAGCCATTCATCCTTAAAGGTTCACATGGTGGCCATTTTGGCCTATCATGTCCCCTTTGCAGACAGAACGTTTGCTCAGTTGGAGGTCTCTAAGACCTTTTTGAGAGGGGTCCTTCACTTATGACCCCCTATCCGGGTTCCTGCCCCTCTCTGGGATCTGAATTTCATTTTAGAGAAACTTACTCTGCCTCCTTTCGATCCGGCAGCCTCAGTGGACCTAAAGTTCCTTTCTTGGAAGACTCTCTTCCTAGTGGCCGTTACTTCTGCTTGACGGATTTCCGAGCTTCAGGCTCTGATGTGTAAAAATCTCGTATCTGATATTTCACAAGGAACGTGTGGCTCTGCATACCAACCCTAAGTTTCTCCCTAAGGTGGTAGCGGAATTGACGCTGAATCAATCAATAGAGTTGCCTGCCTTTTTCACGCAGCACTCCAACCAAGGAGAGTACCTCCTGCATACTTTGGATGTTCACCGAATTCTGAGATACTACACCAACAAGATGAAGGATCTCAGAAAGACTGATCAACTGTTGGTCTCTTTTGCCCATAAAAGAGAAGGCAATGCAGTTTCTAAGCAGTGCCTATAGAAATGGTTGGCTCATTGTATCACTTTCTGTTATGACAAGTACAACAAGGCCCTGCCGGGTCAAGTTAGAGGCCACTCCACCAGAGGTGTTGCTGCCTCTTCGGCTTGTTTCAAGAATGTGTCTGCGGCTGACATTTGTGCAGCCGCCACTTGGACTTCTGTCCATACCTTTACGAAACATTACAGTTTGGACATTGCCTCTTGCCGTAGAGCAGGCTTTGGGATGGCTGTTTTGCAAGGCCTCCTTTCCTAAGGCCTTCACAACCAGAGGGTCTATGTCTGAGTAGCTTCCTCCCCCCGTTTGCTTCTCCTTGTTCCAGACTGCTTGGGACTCAGTCCTATATGTAATTACCTACAGCAAGAGCCCTCTCGAAGTAAGATAGTACAGTTACGTGAAGAACTTACTGTAATATTAGATCTTCGAGAGCTCTTGCTAGTAAATCTTCCCCGCCTCCATCCCCTAAGCTTTTTCAGCTCCTTTTCCGGGAAGGGAAATATCCGCTTCTCTCTCGTCTTGCCTTTCGGCCTTTGGCGGGAAAGAACTGGAAGGCGGTCGTGGAGGACCACCCATTGATACTGACGCCGCATGATGTCGGTCACCTGATGTGGGGATGGTCCCCCACCAGAGACTGCTAGCTAGAAATTTTTCCATTGGGTCCTGACGCCAGCCAGCATCAGTCCTATATGTAATTACCTACTGCAAGAGCCTCTCTCAAAGATCTACTGTTACGGTAAGTTCTTATGTAATTGTACTTTCTCGTGGCAAAACCATCAACAAACCAATATTTCTTTTTGGTTTCTTGCATCCCTGAACTACGATACAGGATTTAGAAGGTTTTTTTTTTTTTTTTAAGTTTCTGTTGTCATGCCATGGCTGCCATGAAAAAATTAAATATCCTAGTACAGTGCTGTGCCATTTACCATCGGAAACAGGTGGTAACACCATTCTTTAATGTCCACAGTATGAATCTAGTATGTACATTCTACAGGTAACCTCAGCGGAAGAGGTTTATAAAAATTGACTGGCTGCCATCGTTAATGATGTGTCATGGATTACAAGATTAGCTATAAAAGATGTTTTAAAAAAATATTTGAGACAATTTAAAAAGACACAAAGGTTGACTCTGAGGATGTCGGAAATTTATTTTTGTTAAAAACAAAACACAACTATATGATTAATTTTTTTGCCGATAAATACTGCTGCTTCAAGGAGCAGCTACCCACCACTGTTGACTAAGCAGTTGGTTGTGTTTTGATGTGCTAGTAAGGCCTTCCTAGTTACTTAACAAATTCAGGTGCTTTGCTGTGCAGTGTACAGTACCTGGTTGTTTTTAACTTACAATTTTCAGACTGCCCTGGTCCCATATTGTTGTAGTTGCAGTATACAGGGGACCACAGAGAGTATAAAGGGATAAAAGGAGACACTAACAGAATAAAAAGTAAATGGAGGGAAAGAGTCTAAGGACTTGGCAAGAAATAGGAAGTAAAATCAAAAGCCAGAGAAGTGGACAGTACATATCATGTAGGGCTCGATGTTGTGTGAAACAAATGCCCCCATCCATTCAGTTTTTTTGTTGGTGAAGTGGGGCACTGATGTGCATTGCTATGTTACTTGAAAAAAGGAAAGCTAACACACAAAGCCTAAACCATATGCTGGAATTGATCTAAAACTTTTCCCCCTCAAAGTTTCCCACAGATCTCAGGAGATATGTTATTTTTGCGATTTGCAGTAATAAAAACGATGAAGGTTGTTCAATGTTAGTAGTCCAACTTCATTTGTGTCTTTTTTTTTTTTTATTTTTTATTATTTCAGTGGAGAGTTTAAGTTTCTACGTGTGTGAGGGTTTATGGCACTATTTTCAGTCAAACAGTAAGCAGTACTGTTTAAACCTTTTTTTTTTCCCCCCTGCTGTGCATTATAGGTTCATGCTAAGATCATGGACGAAGACTTTAGTGGTTCCCTCACTCCTCCTATCTCCCCGTACATATCTGAGCAGATGGAGGCAGAAGTGGGTTGCATGAAACCTCCATGTTTCACATGCACCTCAGACAGCAGAGACGCAGGGAAAACCTTTTCATTGGAAGCTTATCTTGCCAGTGGATCTCTGAAACGGTAAGAGTGTATCTTTGGTTCCGTAGAAAGAACTGTGTACGAAACATTTTTAATTCAAATTCTGAACTATCCTTTCTGAAATTGGGATTGTCATTCTTGAATACCATCTGGATATCAAACAACCTATTGCCCTAATTTAGGCTTCAGTTCAGCTCAGTAGTTCATCTGAGATTCAGTTTACCACCATGGCTTAATGGAAGGAGAAGTAACTGGCACAGGTATTTTCAATGTGCACCGCTCCCCATTTATTGTTCTAACGCAGTTAAAGGGCCACCACCCCATACTTGATATCTTTCTGTATATTTGTTTTTGCCACCTCACTGTTTTTTTTTTTTTTTTTGTTTGTTTTTTTTTGTTCACCGGGAAAGGAGGGCTTGACTATACTGTTTTAAGCCTCAACCCGGGGTGGGATTGGAAACAGATACAAATCAACTAAGATTGAACCAGGTTAAGCTATTGGTGGTATTTTTAGTGAATGGGGGAAATCCTGTGTAACTGGGAAAATTCCCCTACTCGTTTTGAGAAGTGCCATGGGATCATTAATGTCCACCAGAAAAAGGCAAACAGGACCTCGGCTTAACGTCTCATTTGAAAGATGGCACACCTTGACCAATCAGAATCCCCTTGATACACTTTTACTTACGATACTTCTGTCCCTGTGTTAGTAATGCTGCTCATTCACTTGGGACCATGTACAGTGTGTTTAGCAGATCATTGAGAGGTGCACCCCTTTCCCACTGTCACTGCTTTATAGTTTCAGGCAGTGGGGAATCTGGATCTTCTGTTTAAATTAATGTGCCATGTGTATTGGACTGTAAACTTCGTCCCGAAGCAGCAGATTGTGGATGGTTTCATTATATTGCATCCACCACAGTCGTGCACATGGAAGACATATCAGTTGGAATAATTGCCTTTCAGTGACTGTCCTATAAATAATAGGCATGCTCCTGGTTGTACTTGTGGCGGCTGGCCGAGGGTGTGTGAGAAGGATTGTGCCGGTTACCGTATGCACTTGCAGCACCACCGCTATGGATACGTTGGGGGTGGTGGTGCCCGTGCCATTGGGGGCGGCTGGATGCCAGGCAGGGGTTGTTTGTAAGGCCAGGACTGGCTAATTGGGGACAGCTGCCTCAGGAATATAAGAGTGTACAATGTGACTTGGATCGGTGGGGAGGAGGGGGCACCACTAGCACCAGGAATAATATTCTTGAAGCCAAGGATGGGATTGGAGGGAGCGGGTTACCACTAGCACCAGGGATAATATTGGTGAAGCCGGGGATGACACTCTGAAGGAGGGGGCTTACCACTAGCACCAGGTATAATATTAGTGAAGCAGGGGATGGCAGTTGAAGGGAGCGGGTTATCAGTAGCACCAGGGATCCGTTTATTTTAAATAATGGGTTGGCGATCGGCAAGGGGGGCAAGGGCCACAGGGGGTAGGTGTGCTCCCCAGCAGCCTACTGGCTAGGTGGCTGCATTACCTCTGGCAGCCACTAGGGTTGCCTGGAGTTAAGTCTGGGTTTTGTTTGGTGGTATTTGCACTGTGTGCAAAAGTACCGCACTAAACCCTTTTGCAAAGCACAAAACCACTGAATATGGGGTTGTGTGCATATTGACGGCCAAGCCCCTCCCCTTGCCCACATGCATATATTGTGTTTTGCATGGGTGCTAACCTTTTTCACCTGTGCAAAGGCCCCTTTTGAATATGGGGCTCCAGTGCAAACCCCGGCTTGTGTGGGCAGAGCCCCATTAGTGCCCACACAAACTTTTGAATATTGGGCCCCTAGTGACATCCCTGATATGTGCCTGTGTTAGTGGACCAATGAAAGTACTTCCAGAACTAGCAAAGCTTGATCCTGGTTCCTGGCTGAAAAAATAAAAAAGTGAGCTATTTCTGCTCCTTTGGATTTTTCAGCAACATATGGGATAAAACATGAATTCTTTATTGGGAAGAAATGCATGGAGAAAAAAACATAGAAACATAGAAGTTGACGGCAGATAAGGACCTCAAGGCCCATCCAGTCTGCCCATTTCTTTTTCTACCTTATAAATGTACCATCGGCCTTTGCTCTGTCAGTGACCTATCTATTCATAGTCATTTGTATTGCTCCCTTATGCCTATCCCATGCCTGTTTGAAGCCCTGCACTGTATTCATAGCCACCACTTCTTGTGGTAAGCCATTCCATGCATCTACCACCCTTTCTGTGAAAAAATTTCCTCACATTCCCCTTAATCGGCCTCCCTCTAATCTCATGCTGTGTCCTCTTGTCCTGCTATTTTCTTATATTTAAACATGTTAGACTCTTTCACCTTGTTTATGCCCTTAAGGTGTTTAAATGTCTCGATCATATCACCTCTCTCCCTCCTTTGCTCAAGGGTATACATATTGAGCTCTGTTAATCTGTCCTCATATGTCTTCTGATGCGAGTCCCTGCACCATTTTAGTTGCCCTTCTCTGGACTGCCTCAATTTGGTTAATGTCCTTGTGAAGGTGTGGCCTCCAATACTGCCGCAGTACTCAGATGGGGCCTAACCAATGTCTTGTACAGAGGATTATTACCTCCTCTCTTACGACTGTTACCCCTACTAATACACCCTAACACCCCCTAGCCTTACCTACTGCTTTAGAGGTCTGCTTGGATGATTTTAGGTCATCAGTGATGATGATGCCCAAGTCTCTTTCTTCCTTTGTGACTGCTAGCAACTCCCTCCCAGCCTATAAGTGGCTTCAGGGTTTCTCTTCCCTATGTGCATGATTTTGCACTTCTTTGCATTAAATCCCAGTTGCCACTCTTCTGACCATTCTGCTAGTTTGTCAGATCTCTTCTCATTCTGCCCACCCCATCTGGATCATCTACTCTGTTGCAGATCTTGGTGTCATCTGCAAACAGACAAGCTTACCCTCTAGTCCATCTGCGAGGTCACTAATGAAGATGTTGAATAGGACTGGCCCCAGGACTGATCCTGAGGTACCCACTTGTGACTTGCATCTCTTCTGACTGTATACCATTTACCACCACTCTCTGTTTTCTGCCAGTCAACCAGTTTGCCACCCAGTTGACCAACTTGACCCACCCGAGCCTACCCAGCTTATTAATCAATCTTCTCTGTGGAACAGAATCGAAGGATCTTTCCATCAGGTCCCATTGCCTTGTCCACCCTGAGCTTATTGAGCTCCTGTAGGACCCTTTCTTTTGTGAAGGGAGTAGTGCTCACCTCCCTCCCCTGTGTCCATGATGCTGAGCTGTGGGCCCTGCCCTACCTTCTCTTCAGTAAATACTGAGCAAAAGTATTTATTTAGGATAGATGCTTCAGGGTCCTCCTCCTCACATGCTCCTTTTCTCCATTAAGCTTAGCAATACCCCCTCTGGACTTTCTCCTTTCACTAATGTATCTATAGAAAGTCTTGTCACCTTCTTTACTGTTCGTGCTAGTGTTTCCTCAGTTTGGGACTTTGCCTGCCTTACTGCCTTACCTGCTTCCCTTAGGGCAGTTTGGTATGCCTCCCTATCTTCATCCCGCTGTGTTCCCTTATATTTTCTGAAGGCCAGCCTTTGGCTCTGACCTTTTCTGCTACTATATTTGAGAACCAAAGTGGTTTCCTTCTTCTTTGCACTTCCTTTTCTGTCTAACACAATGGGATGTTGCTTCAAGTATTGTATCCTTAATGCTTGCCCACTTTGCCTGTACCTCCTCACCTGTGTTTCTTTTTGCCAGGGCTAGCTTAACCTGTTGGCCATCTTATCAAAGTCAGCTCCTCTGAAGTCCCATATTTTTGCCTTGGAATGGGATGATTTAGATGTAGTAGCCAAATTGAACCATACCATGTGATGGTCACTGGCCCCAGGTGACCTTCTACCTGGAGATCTGTGATCCCTTCTTTGTTAGTCAGTACTAGATCTAGGATAGCCCTGTCTCTTGGGGTTGCTGTACCAGTTGTTTGAGGCCCTCCTGCAGGGAATCCACTATGAGTCTAGTTCTGGCAGATGTTCCTGCTGGTATTGACCAATCTGTATCTGGTATGTTGAAGTCTCCCATTATCAGAACCTCCCTTTAGCTGTCATGTTTTGTATATCTTCTAACAGTAATGTGTCTATGTCCTCCCTCTGGTCTGGGGCCTGTAGACAACCCCAGTTCTTATGGCTGTCCCATTACCTGTTTCCAGGGTGACCCACAGTTCTTCTGGCTCCTTATGTGTATTCTGAATTTCTGTAGCTTTGATATTTTCATTAACATACAGGGCCACCCCTCCCCCTTTTGCACCTCGGTCTCTTCTGAACAATACATATCCAGGTACTGAAGTCTCCATGTGTGGTTACTGGTAAACCACGCCTCACTAATTGCTACTATGTCCAGTTTAGCCTCTGACATTATTGCCTGCAGGTCTGGGATCTTATTTCCCAGGCTGTGAGCATTTGTGTACATGATTTTCCATTGGCCAGATTTTGGTGTGTTAGTTGTTGGGTGAAGTTTGGCATTACCCCTGTGCATCGTATGGGGAGACAAACCTTTTTTCTTACCTGGTGATGCAAATGAAACGTGCTTCTAAGTCCTGATTTCTATTGTTGATTCTTAGGAGATTTAAAATCAAGCTTGTTTTGGACAAAAGTGTGCTAAAAAGTGAGTGGAGCACAGCCAACCAAGTTGCTCTGCGACAGCGCAGCATGCGGCCATGCCATGCGGGAGGTCCAGGTTCAGAGCCACCTTGGATCTTGCGCCTTATTGTGTTGGAGGATATGTGCATCATGGAGATAAGCGAGGGATGGATTGCTGGAGTGCATTGTCCTCTGGCATTCTCTACCGAAGAGTTACAATTGGGTTTTGCTTCAGTTTCGGAGGAGAGCAGTTTGCACCCCTCACAGCCAAGGACAGATGTTGTGAGACTGTCCAGGAGCAGATGAAGTCGGGACCACAAGATCTAAGCAAACCTCTGGGAGTAAAAGAGGCATTTGTTCTGAGGAAACTAGAGAGTGGTGCTTTTTGAAAGTATTTCATTTTTGTTCCAGACTAATACTCTTTACGTTCAGAGCACTCTACTGACAGCTACATGCAACAAACTGAGACTGTTTAGAGTTCCATCATTAGGTTCAGACTTGTGTCTGTCTGATACATCTGAGTACAGTACAAGGAATGTGCGTTTCATGGACATCTCCATCTAGTTTATAGCAGGGACATTATATGGATGGGGATAAGCATATTGTACTCTTGAACTGTGGGTGACTGCTAATTGCATTTGGTGCTCAGGTGTTTCTTTCATGGTTTGATAATTTCAATACTGCTGTATCAGTAATGATGGCAAAAATTGTTTTATTATGCCTGAACATGTACCTTCCATAAAATTTGAAGATGTGGAGCCAGTTAAAGTTCTTTATCTTTCAGACTTTTTTTGAGACTTGATCCTTCTCCAACGGACTATGAAGCTGAAACAGTGGAAATGTTTGGCTTTCAGTGGGTGACTGAAATGGCATTAGTTGAATCAACGAGTCTCCTCTTTGGTTTTCTCAGGTACAGTTTTTTCTCACAGCGAAGTACTCTGCAGACAGAAACCAGTCTGCAGTGTGCCACCAGAGAATCTAGCTTGGTGGCTCTGTAAGTTGTGCAGTTGGCGTTAAAGGCTGCTGCTGTGATGGGGGCTGGAAGTTCAGTTCTTTTTTTTCTTTTTTTATTAGTACTTCATACTCCTTTCTTCCCTGTTAATCCCCCCCCCAGCCTCGTCACCCGGCTCCTCTGGGACTCCACTTATGCCGGTGTCCTCTGCCTCAGACTGTGGTGTGTGCCCGGCCACCGGTGTGGAGCCTGAGGGGGGAGGGGTGTCAGTCTTAATCTCGTCTGTCTTTTTTTTTTTCTGCTGATTTTCTCCTCTCTACTCCATGGGGCCTCGGCCAACATGGTCACGCATGTGCTTTGGAAATGATAGCGGCCCCGCTCCATCTACCTGGCCTAGCGCCAGCCCCACCGTTTGCCCGACACTACCATCAAGCCTCCACTGGGTAGCAGCCAAGAGCCGGGGAGGCCTCCCTTCCCAATCCAGGAGAGGAGAACTGCCCTTCGGCCGCTGTATCCACTCCTAGCCCCCCCCTTCCCCGGGGTGAGCCCTGGCAACCCGTAGTTTGTTCTGGAACATGGGCCATTATGCAGGAGAAGTAAGGCATCCAGCACCTCAGTTCTCTAGGGTGCCAAGGCTTGGGAATTCAGTTCTTCGTGATGCCTGGTGGGTTGAGGAATGGTAGCCTAGCAGCTGTCTCAGCATGCTAGTTAACGTACTCCACTCCTTCCTGCAGAGCACTTTCCCCAAGGAGGAAAGGAAGAATGGAGAGTGGGGCAAAGTGAGAAGTGATGGGGTTGAGCTGGCTTACATCTCAGGAGCCATGGCCGGTACAGGCAAGACTCTCTAGTGGAGCTTAATAAGCCATCCCTACTTGTAACTCCAGCACTTTGCTTTGCTGGCAGCCTCAGAGAAAAGTGAAAAAATAACAGGGAAACATGTGGGGCAAAAAAAAATGATGGAAACCACTGTGGGAATATCATATATCTGAAGATATATATTGTTAGGTTTTAACTTGAGTCAGCTGACGTAGATGTTACACACAAATAATTATTAGCAAATTCTCTGTTAGAATTTGTACCATAATATCCCATACTCTGGGTGGTTGAAGGCATTCTGCTTTGTCTTGTGCCTCACAAGACACCCAGGGACTTGAATGATCTACAGTAAAAAAGCAATATAAAATACAAAGACCCTCCACACAAAATCACTGAGGCAGCGGTTACCCAGGAGGGCATTGTCAATAAAGCCAGGTTTTAAAGAAATAAAAAATTACACATACCCCAACAAAATGCAAAGCATCCAATGAAGTATATGCAAATTACTATTAAAGAATTTAGACTGGTTCTGCTTTAAGCTAGAGTGGATGGTGCCTAATGGCATCTCCCACAGTGATGATTTCATCATGATTTGCATGTTTCCCGTGACACCTTGCATTATTGGGGTGTGTTTAATTTTGTATCTGTTCGTAATACTACACATTAGAGTGTGGGTCGTACTATAATAAAATATCACTGCAAAACCCCACACTCTGTAGCAAGATATTGTTTACTTAAGTCACAAACTGTTCCATGTTCTTCCTTACATAAACCTTTGATTTAAAGGGAAGCAGAAACATTTGATTTGTATTTTCTGGACTGTTTTAGCTTAAAACTGAATTAAAAACTGTTTACAATTAAAATCATTTTTACAACTTTCGTCTGAGTAATTTTATGTATGCTGTTCAGAATGTGTATAGCGCCACTAGAGTGCTAGAATTTTGATTATGTCCAGTTGGAAGAAGCCTGTTAAGATAAATATCTACAAACCTGTGTATTAAATATGGGACAAAGTATGGGGTGGTGTGTGTAATGAAGTTTACACCCTCCCCGGAGGTGTTAGATGCTACATAAACCGACAAGCTAAGCTTGAGTGGTTTAATACAGCATTTAACACCTCCGGGGGGAGGTTTCTAAACTTCAAGATTAAACACACCACCTCATATAATCATTTGGTTTTCCTTTTTCGCCACAGCAATTATATAAAATAGTGGAGGTTCCAGTGTGGCCGCACTCCGGTTTTGTTTTCGGATGGTTTTGACATGTTTGATGTGCTGGTTTTTAAAATGTTTAAAAAATGCATTTTTATTCAGGCCAGTCTCAAAAATGAGCAAGGTTTACACGAAAATAACTTACTTGCGGTTGTCTTTCAGGGCAGGGCAGGCAGACAGTGGTAGGGAATCGTCGAAAACTATGGCGGTCGCATGAGTGGAGTGAGGGAAAACGTGCTTGTCTTTGCCATAATAAAACACTGCTTTATTACAGCAAATAATGCCACGGTTTCCCTATGGGAGAAAGGGAGACCTGGTAATTATATAGAGGATAGAGGATAATGTATGGGGTTTTATTAGTAACCATGCTGTAATCACTTAGAGAGGTTACCATGACAACTGTAAGTTTACATAGTTGTCTTGATAACCTCGAGAAATAATTACAGCAAGGTTACTAATCAAAACCCCATGCATTAGCTTTTATAGTGTATGGGTCAACAATTAGTTAAAATTGAATACACTCGTGTAAGCACCAAAAGAAACTCCACATCTTAAAAAAAACAGCCGTTTTGTAAAAAAATATATTTAGGAAGATCCGGTTGGTCATTTGACACCATGTGGTGCGTGGTTGCAAGGAGTGCTGGGAGATGTCTGCACATTGTCTTCAAGACCATTGTGGGGGCAGATCGTTGAGCCGCAGTACTTAGATTCACCACAAAAAACATGCAGGTAACTAGAATTGGGGGCAGAAAAACAAAATAACTTGAAGCTTTATGCTATTGTACGTTTCTGTGCTTAAAAATGCTGCAGCTGACATCGCGATCGACAGTCCCTGCAAACTCTGTCACGCTGGAATTCCCATTAAAAATGCTTGCAGGGGCTAGCGATCAGTCTTCTGTGAAAGGAATCCTGATTAATGGTGGCATTCCAGCTTGTAAACTCACCGCTATGACGTACTTAAGAGAGGTTTATTACTGACATAGCGATGAGATTACAAGGAAATTATCTGTTTTAGTTTCCATATATAACAACCATCTCCCATACATTATAACATTTTTCTTAGATATTCACATTACAAGTAAGTTATTAATCTGCTGTCCATCTTGAGTTTTGGAGTACAGCCCCGCCAATGCCATCAGACATGAACACTGCTTTTTTTCTTTTCTTTGTAAAAATGTTTATTGCACATTACAAAATGGGAATGGAAAACCTGAAAAGTCAATCGGTTACCAGTTATCACCTGACCACAGATTAATCCTCAGTTAATGCACAGTTGGGTATCCAAACTAGCCTTAGTTCAGAAATTAAAATCACTAAACTCAGGAGGGAAATTTTAAAAACAAAAAGCAGCAGTCCACCCCCTCCCCCTTATTGACAGCAAAAACTACATTATCTGCACCTAGAAAAACTCCAGTAGCTCCATGAGCAGTATAGCATCAGTAAGTTTTAAGTTATATAGACACCTTCCTGTAAAGGAGCGACTGAACAGTAAATTTTGTGAAAATAAGCCTCTGAAAAGCAATCCCAAATCTAGCAGTGAATTCAGATGTGGGTAGTTAACTACTGATGATTTTGACAATCTGGAGCAAAAAGCACGGCCAGGGCAGTTAAATGTTCTCAAAGATTGGTTTATCTCTCAAAAAAAAAAAAAAAAAAAAAAAACAACACAAAAACCGATTTTGACTTGCTAATTCTAACTCTTGAATGATCTGGCTGTAGTACCAAGACACTTCTATGGCTTGGTGCTAGGGACCCACAGCAAACAAGGTACAGTCCGCTCCCTCATCGGCTTAACCCATTCTTACTGGTAGCGCCATGTGGCGTCGGAACCATCCATTGCTTAACCTGACCCAAAATGGCCGCAAAAGATAGAATGGGTTTTTAAGAGCCGGACTGAATAGACAGTTAAGTAGTATTGAACTGAAATGCAACATAAACATTGTTAGTGACCCATAGTTTTCCTTAGCAAATTACCTGTGTGTAGCTGTGCTGAAGGAATTTTGTCAAACCGGAAGTTCTGTTGCAGGCCACCACCATCGCATCACCAAAGGTGACTTGACAGCCAGCTGAAGTTGTTGCACTATCTCCTAATACAGCCTGTGGGTTGGTCTATCAATTTTGCTTTGAGTTGCAGCTCAGCTTAGCCCAGTGTGCAGAGAGGGCATGGGAGAGCAAAAACAGCTCATTTGAAATAAAGGTTGACACAACAAGGACTAATTATCTGACACTAGCCTACAATGAGAAGAGTAAAAAAAATCTTGGTAATTTCATAGAACGAATCTTTGACAACCTAAGAGGCTTAATTTTTCACACTGCCAAATAACCCCCACTATACAATAAAATTATTTCAAAAATACACGTCAAAGTGCCCAAAAAGAAACACCAGTATACTGCCTTCACTCAAAGAAATTGCCCAGTTTGTGCTAGACCAGCAGGAATTGTGGAACAGCGGCCAGCAAGTGGGGGCCAATTAATTAGTGTAGATGATGCACAGATCAAGAGATGCAGATCAGTCACTCCATTTAGAATATGTCTGTTCATCTTCTCTCTGAAGCTGGACTAGTATCTATATTTATTTATTTATTGAGCTGTTTCACCAGGAAGGCATGCTGAGCAACAAGTTGCTTGTTTCCCGATGCGACCTGGGGGTAGAGGAACATGACGATAGTTTACAGAGATTTGGTACACAATATACATTTACAGTAGATTACATTCAAATAATTTAAGCAGACTGTATAGAAGTAATTAAATAGTGGGATGCTAACAGTTTTGAACTAGATAGCTACTACGCCAACACTTTTGTACTAATTGGATATAACAACACAAAATATCATTTAGGCATACACTGACACATAACTGTGTAGCTGGAAAATGGCTGAACAGAACTGTTGTAGTTTGATCTAGGGAAGTTAGTGAGGAGTAAACACAGGCAGAATAGGTTGGCAAAGGTATAACAGAAGTGTGAGTTAACTACAAGTGCATTAGAGATTAGGGGTCAGCCACAACAGAAGTACAAGTTACTACAAGTGCATTAGAGATTAGGGGTCAGCCATAACAGAAGTGCAAGTTACTACAAGTGCATTAGAGATTGGGGTCAGCCACAACAGAAGTACAAGTTACTACAAGTGCATTAGAGATTAGGGGTCAGCCACAACAGAAGTACAAGTTACTACAAGTGCATTAGAGATTAGGGGTCAGCCACAACAGAAGTACAAGTTACTACAAGTGCATTAGAGATTAGGGGTCAGCCACAACAGAAGTACAAGTTACTACAAGTGCATTAGAGATTAGGGGTCAGCCACAACAGAAGTATAAGTTACTACAAGTGCATTAGAGATTAGGGGTCAGCCATAACAGAAGTACAAGTTACTACAAGTGCATTAGCGATTAGGGGTCAGCCATAACAGAAGTACAAGTTACTACAAGTGCATTAGAGATTAGGGGTCAGCCATAACAGAAGTACAAGTTACTACAAGTGCGTTAGAGATTAGGGGTCAGCCACAACAGAAGTACAAGTTACTACAAGTGCATTGGAGATTAGGGGTCAGCCATAACAGAAGTGCAAGTTACTACAAGTGCATTGGAGATTAGGGGTCAGCCATAACAGAAGTGCAAGTTAACTACAAGTGCATTAGAGATTAGGGGTCAGCCATACCAGAAGTGCAAGTTAACTACAAGTGCATTAGAGATTAGGGGTTAGCCGTAGCAAGGGCTACGTAAGGGGGAGAAGGGAAGGTGAGAGATAGGTATGTCGGTAGGCAGAGAAGCGGGGGAGGGTGGTGGAAGGGGATGGAACGAGGAGGCGAAGGAAGAGGTAAGAGGAGAAAGGTCTGCTGGGGCCTGACCCCTCCATTATGCTGAGGAGCCTGCCTGTACAAGGCAGGGGTCAAGCACGACAGGAAGGGAGCAGGTTGTGGCAGCAACAGGTAGAGTACGATAGGAGGGAAGCAGGTTGTAGGCAGTGAGGGGAATAAGCTTCGGAAGAACGGGAGAGAGGGTGAAGGTGAGAGGGAAGAGAGGCTGAATCACAGCCCTTCAGGATGTGGAGAAGTGGAGGGAAGAGTTGGTTTAATGGTGTGAGGATAGAGTAGGGACTGACCCTTGGTACAACTTTGGATGATTGAGAAATCACAGTAAGAGAACAGTGGAAGATCTGAAGGGAAGGAATGCTGTTTTTTAGGTGGGTGGGGGTGGAGCTGCAGCAGGGGCTTTGCATGGCTACTGAAGAGCGGTAGGGTTTGTCTGGGGCTTGTGGGGGAGTTAGGGAGGGATGTAGCAGTAACAGCTACGTGCAAGGAAGTTTTTAAGGGCAGAGCTGATGGAGTAGTAGGAGGATGAGTGACAAATTTGAGAGGGGGAGGGAATGCCACAGTTTTGGGAGGCAGTGAGAGTAACCTGATTGGCTGATGAGGGTGGCTGTGCGGGGGACCGCCAGAGTATGGAAGTCGGGCCGGCCTGGTGGCGTTGAGGGTTGAGGCGCTGGATGCCACACCTCGCACTGCGCGAGCGACCGGTTTTGGGAACGGATCAGCAGGGGCTGGCAGGGGGAAGGAAGGTTTGAACATTCTCGACAGCTCTTCCCTTAGGGGTGAGTGAGGGACATGCGCCGGTGCTGCAGTGACACCCAGCAGAGGCTGGGTGTTCGGCAGGGTCCAGGCATACACATGGGGGAGGAGCTGGCGAGTGTCTGCAATGCTAGTGCGCGCTGATGTCATTGCACGTCTGGCTCCTCAGTGAATATAAGAAAAAAAAAAAAACAGAGCTGCCGGCTGCCCTTCATGATGCCAGTCCTTGGCTCCAATCATCTTCCAGGGTGGCCCCACCTTGCCCTATCCCATTGTCCGTGGAGCCGTTTGAGAAGGGTCGGTTCCATGGCCCCGCCCTGGGGGGCAAGCCAGGGGGTCCCAAGCTAGGGGTGTGCCCAATCTGGAGGTGGGAGCAAGGGTCCGTGATTGGGCAGATCTCAGGGTGACCGGTGGCCACAACAACAAAAAAAAGAGTATGGGAGTCTGATGATCTAAGGGAGTGAGAGGGAGTGGGGGGTATTATAAATGAGGAGGAGAGGTAGGAAGGGAGTTCACCCAGCCAGTGCTTGGAGGTGAATTAGTGTAGTGGGAGAGTCGTCTGTTTGTAAGAGAGGGGAAGGATAGGGCATGATAGAGATCACAGTGGTGGGTGCGAGAGGGAGCATCAAGGGCAAAATGGCAGAAGAAATTGAAGAGGATATCCAGTCTGGCCAGGGAGGACTTGGGAGCAGCACCGTTGTCTATATCACAGTAGTCGAAGATGGGCAGGATCGTTTTCTGAACAAGTTCACGCCTAACCATAGAGGGGATACAGCTACGGTTCCTGAGGTTATGGGCACAGATTTCATTGCGTATTTTGGTTGTTTTTGGTGATGGACAGTTTAAATTTAAGTCATCTAGGATGTAGAGCTCCCCAGAGTGAGAGAGGGCAGTGATGGAAGTTAGGAGATCAAGAACGGTAGAGGGCTAGATGTTTGGGCGGCAATAGATACCAGCTATAAAGACAGGAAGAGTAAAAGGAGGGGTAACATGAATAGCTAGAGCATCATGGGTCGTTTGGGTGGAGGATGAGTAAATTATAGAGTATTGGAGGGAGATAAGGACGTACATGGTGACACCGCCACCCCTGCCAGCTTGGTCTTGCCATAGGAGGGAGTAGCCAGGAATGGGGACCGAGTGGTCAGGGATCGTGCTCTTTAGCCATGTTTCTGTAGTGGTTAGGATGTCTGATTTTAGAGAGGCCACCATGGTTTGTAGGAGGTCAAGTTTTAGTACTAGGCTACAGATATTTAGATGTAGGATCTTGAAGCCTCTTAGGAGGGCTGTAGGAGCAGAGGAGGAGGAGGCAGCAGCTATGGAAGCACCAGAAGTGTCGGAGGCAACAGGGCCAGAGTTGGAATGGATGTCCCCAGAGGAGAGCAGGAGTAGAGTGAAGGATGAGGACGTGGAGCTTTGGGCATTTGTAAGGAGAATTCAAGGAGGCTAGGTGTTTGGAAGGGAATGGAGGGGTAGAGTAAGGGAGCAGTAGATGAAGAACAGCAAGGATAGACGGCACAGATAGTAGTGACACATGGGGAGTCGTAGAGAAGTGAGACCATTTTCAGAGGGGGGAGAGGAAGTAATAGTGAGGATGTAAGTGGGGGATTTGAGGAGGGGGATGTAGGGGGTTGTTGAGTTATTTTGCATTGGCATGTTGTGAGCAAGAGGGGTTGGTAGAGAGAGGAATACAAATAGAAAAAGAGGGAGGAGAGAGGGACCTGCATTACAACAGGGACCCGATTTTTGGGAAGGGAAAAAAAAAAAAAAATGACAGTAACTGGACATCACTGTGAAAGCAGCATGAAGAACTACTGGTCCGCATCCACCACTGCCCACCAGAAATGGAGCAACATTCTGACTAGTGCAACATCTGCTCCCTCGGTCACTCAGCCACCAGCTGCATCCAGTGTCACTGAGCCTGAAACAATACCTCTAACCATAGAAACATAGAATTTGACGGCAGATAAGGACTGCTTGGCCCACCCACTCTGCCCATTTCCCTACCTGATGGATAAGCTGCAGATTCTAGTTAATCAACAGCTTACTTCCTCCTACCCCCCACTAGAATTGCTTTATGTCTGTCCCATGCATTATTGAATTCTCCCACTGTTCCTGACTCCACAACCTCCTCAGCAAGGCTGTTTTCATGCACCCACAACCCTCTCTGTGAAAAAATACTTTCTAACATTACCTCTGAGTCGTGCCTCTCTATCTTCAAATTGTGCCCCATTGTTCTTGCACATCTTTTTCTGAAAGATATTACTCTCTTGTACTTAAATTCCCTTGAGATATTTGAAAGTTTTTATCATGTCCCCCTTCCCTCCTTTCCTCAAGGGTATACGTATTAAGTTGGTTTAGTCTCTCCTCGTATGTCTTCTGGTGCAGAGCCTGTACCATTTTGGTTGCCCTCCTCTGAACGGCCTCCACTCTGTCTTTGCAGAGATGGGGTCTCCAGAATTGCATGCAGTACTCTAGATGGCGTCTCACCAACTGTCTGTACAGAGGGATAACAACTTCCTGCTTTCTACCGTTGATGCCTCTCTCCATGCATCCCAGTATCCCCCAGCCCTCCTTACTGCCTTCTCACATTGCTTGCCCACCTTTAGGTCATCTAATATAATTACTCCTAGTTTTTTTTCCTTTTTTTAGATTTTTGTTGTTATCTCACCCCCCCCATTGTGTACTCTTCCCCTGGGTTTTTGTTTCCCAGATGCATTACCTTGGACTTCTTTGCATTGAATCTGAGCTGCCATATATTTGACCATTCCTCCAACCTTGCCGAAGCAGAAAATCCATTTAACCTGGAACATTTCACCATAAATTGATCTGTTAATTTTACATGCAACTGTTAATGTAAAGTACACAAAATCACAGCCTGAAAAGTAGACGTCAACTAGGGACTACACCCGAATACATTTGTAACCCCCACTTGGGGGCTTACCTTATTTGCTCCTGGTTTTCTCCCGTAATGGCAGGAGCCCTGTTGCCCCCTTTGTCCTCTATCACAGCCCGTGTGTTTGTTGTCTCTTTGTGCCCTCTGACCCCTGGAGCAGCTTTGCAGTTGGGTTCAGCCCTGGTTGGGCTTGGAATGTTGGTCGCGATCTGCTGCTGCTCTGTGCTGCTTCACTGAGCAGGTGGGCGACCGTGCATGCGCTTAAAAGTGCTTTAAAGTATCCGACCTCTGTTTGTGGTCAAAAACAGTGAGTGTTTCTTGGTCCCGGTTCCCGTGTTTAGTTATTTGGGGACCAGAGACTAGATCCAGGCCGTGAGGGGCCATTTTGGGGGAACATTAAAGTTAAACTTGGGAACATAGCGAGGGCTCATGAATGATTCATGAGCCATCATGCATATTAATGAAGAGCTGCCTGCCACCTTGGGGGTCAGTGCTTTCGGAGGCAGCAACAGCCCGAGTATTTGGTATAAAGTCATGAGTGGTATTGTATGAAAGGGCATTGTTGGGGCTCCCAGACGGTGTGGGCACCATAAATAAAGGGCATTTTCCGTGGCTGCAACAGGACTCTGAGTATAGAACTGCATGGAACTGCTACTGGGCTGACATTTTGTTGATACTTTACCCCGTCAAGCAGTTAATCCCCTTTCTAGGCGCCCAAAACGGTGCCAAAGGATCTCTGGGGAGGGGAGTTTCCCAAATTCAGGCACCTAGATCATGCTTTCAGTGAACACTTAGGAGGTACTGATCACTATGGTTATTGATGATTGATTGGCTTGAACAGCCAATCAGGAGGCTGGATTTCCGAGAGAAAAACCCAGGACTTTTGGTTTCGAGTCAGTCTGTTCCCGGGCTCTGCTTGAGCTAGGAGGATTCTGTGTGAGAGGAATTGGACTGTCAGAGGCCTTGCTCAGGTCTCGGCTTTGAATTGTGCTGTGGAAAGTGAGCAAAGGAGAAAAGAAAGGAGAGCTTGGACTGATTTTGAAACTCTCCAGGAACTGTGAATTGTGCTGTTTTGATCGGGAAAAGTAACTGCTGCAGAGATCCTGCACCAGTAACCTGAACTGTGCTGCTAGAACTGAGTTGGCTCATTGTGGAATCTAGACAGTTGCTGTAGAGGACTTGCTTACAGTCTGAGACTCTGAAAATAATTCTGAAGAGGCAAAGCGTCTCTGGTGCAGGGTGCTGGCCAGGTTCGGTAGATTTGCTTTGTGGATTGACCAAAGTGGCTGAGAGCTGTGTCCCAACTGAAGTTGAAAGGAATCTTTCGTGGATAGATTAGAGCTGCAAACACTGAAGGGAACAGGGGCTGGGCTAGTCTTGGACCTCCTCTGCAGAGTTCTAACATCTGAGTGAAAATCTGGGCTAGCACCTGTGGTGAAGTGGAACTGCTCTTTATTTTGGACAGCTGCCTGTGTTTTTTGTGACTTTAGAACTCAGTTTAGGGACTGCAAAGGGCTCCCACTGCTGGGGAGTTCTCACCTAGAGCCAGGGAGGGAATTCGTTGACCCCTTTTAAGTGGGACCCACTGTCTCAGGAGGTCACCGGCGTGAGCTGGGGTGCTAGGGCATCTGTGATCCATGTGGGGAGCCAGGCTGTGAAGCCACTCCTGGGTCTGGGCCTTCTGGGGCTGGTGTGGACCTGCCTTCGAGCTCTGCAACAGGCCAGAAGCAGCTGAAGGTGACAAGCGGCCAGACCTTCAATCAAGGGGACAAGCTGCAGATCTTTAAGCAAGATCCAACCTGCCAGGGGAATCGAGACCGTCCTCCCTTCTGCCTATTGCTGCACAAATTGAAAAATTGAATGGAGCTCCCACTTTCCAGGACAGCTGGAAATTGTTATGCCAGTCGTTGTTGAGGTCTGCAGACTGTGAGTTCCCAGGACCTGGTTCCTGGATTCTGAAACAAAGGTGTATGATTCTAAATTTAAACATTCTCTCAGTCTTCCAGGGCCCCAACAGCTGGCCAACCCAAGGCAACGTCCAGGCCTGCACCAAGTGAGTACCCTAGGGACTCCTTAGGAGTAATCACTGGGCAGTGTGGGGTGGGCAGCTGGGGTAGTGCTGGCTCATGGCCTATATAGTTAATGTTTACTTATTTGCTACTAACTCTTCCTTTTAATTCCATAGCCACGACTCCAGCTCCTCCTCCTCCTCCTCCAGGTACCCCTCTCCTAGCCCTTGCCCACAGTAAAGCTGTGAGTGTGATTGTTAAAGCTGCTGTGTCGAGAGGTTCTTTGCATTTTACTTTATAACTTATTTATGGTATTTGGTGGGACAGAGTTATTTGGTATCTTGTGTGCAGGGTGGCTGGTCGGGGAGGTGGGTAGGTGCAGTATTCTCTATTAAAGGAAAACTACACCCAAAACTTGAAAAAATATATGTTATGCAGAGTGTTTTAATTTGTATGTGAAGTTCTAGTGTTTCCTTCCCTCTGACTGGTATTAGGAGTTTTTCCCAAATTAGCCTGCTAGCTTTATACTAGTTTTTCGACCCCTGGGGATCTTCATACCTGATAGCGTAATTGTATTTCTTGTTCCCACAGTGCATCTTATTTCATGTGACTGTGATGTAAGAGAGACCCAACATTCAGTACACACATGCCAAACAAACTAAATATCTTGGAAGCTTTACAAGCTGCACAAAAATTACCAGCATCAAAGTTTTTCAGGACAGTAAAACCTTTAGGATGAGGGTGGTCACCAAGCTGAATTCTACAGATTTTAAAATATAGCCATCTCTATTGCTGTGAACTGATTGTAATGCAGTGCTTTCTACTGGATTTATGGGCTGTGCTAAATCACCATCACATGAAACAAGGTGCATTGTAGGACAAGGAAATACAATAAAACTATTTGATATGGAGATCTCCAGGGGTCGTAAAACTACCTTAAAGCTAGCAGGCTAATTTAGGAAAAACTCCTAATACCAGTCAGAGGGAAGGAAACACTAGAACTTCACGTACAAATTAAAACACACTGCACAGGATATATTTTTTCAAGTTTTGGGTGTAGTTTTCCTTTAAAAGCAGGTGACCCCTGTGATCTAAATAATTATAGACCGAGCTCCCTCCTCCCCATCCTGTCTAAATTACTAGAAAAAATAGTGTGTGGCCAGCTAGGGGCATACTTAGAATCCAGAAGCCTATTAAACCCGGTTCATTCTGGATTCAGAGCAAAGCACAGCACCATAACGGCCCTAGCTAAGGTGACCAAAGATTGGCTCCTAGACCTTGACAACAAGAAGCATGTCTATGCCGTTTTCTTGGATCTTAGTAAGGCATTCATCACAGTCAGTCAATCACAGCCTGCTTCTTTCCTCCCTGAACACCTTAGGCCTGGACCATAAATCTATGTGCTGGTTTGCAGACTACCTCGGAGAATGGAAACAGCAGGTTAAAGCTGAAGGTGATCTTTCTCCATTAAAACCTGTGCTGAGGGGCATGCCCCAGGGCTCTATCCTTGGTCCCCTTCTCTTTGCAGTCTACATTAACAACATCAATGACACCATCAAAAAAGCCAACATCCACTTATTCGCAGATGACACTGTATTGTACTTGAGTCGTCCCATGCCGGAAGCAGCCTGTGAAGACTTCCAAGCTGAATTTAACCTTCTACAATACCAGCTCATAAACAAAAAGCTTTTGCTCAATGCGAAAAAGACAAAAGCCATGGTCTTCTCCCCCTCCTTTCATGCAGCAGGTCCTGCTTTTTTGGGGGGCTATCCACAAATTACCACTTTTCTTGGAGAAACACTAGAGTATGTAGCTAAATTCAAATATCTAGGACTTTGGCTCGATCATAAGCTTTCCTTCGCCGACCATCTTGAAGAACTACAGAAGAAACTAAGGCAAAGATTAGGACTATGCTACAGAATTAACCACCTGCTCACAAAGGAGGCCAAGATTCAACTGGTTCTAGCTACCATCCTATCTTTAATAGATTACGCGGACCTGCTCTACATCCACTGCACTGCCTCTGCACTGGCTAAGTTGGACACCCTCTACTACAGAGCTGTCAGGTTCACTACTGGCCTTCCACTTTCCACACACCACTGCTCCCTGTACTATTCGTTAGGCTGGGCTCCCCTTCACTATAGAAGGAATAGAAACGCCGCCCTATGGACCTTCAGAGTGGTGACCAACAGGTTCCCCTCATATGTCTCGGATTGTATTCCCCGGAGTGTGTTAGGCACCTACGCTCTAAGGAGCTATTCCCTAATTGCCCTCCAAGTTCCAAGGGTCAAAACTCATTTCAGCAAAGCTGCTCTAAGCTTCTCTTTACCCACATTGTGGAACGGTTTACAAAGGAACTTGAAGCTGAGCTGCCCTGTTAGCCTGAATATATTCAAGGTGCTCTATGATCACTTCATGAAAGCACCTTGCAAATGTTTTCCTCATCGCTAGCCCACTAATTCCACAACTCCCCCTTTCCATCCTGACGCTCTCCATGTTTCTCCTCCTGGCTCTCACTATTTCCCTATTAACTCTTGCTGCTGCACCCACTCTTCCCTGTCCGCTCCAGCCTGGCTAAAGTCCCACCCCATCCATAGTAGTGTCCCAATTATCTACCCCTCCTCCGTCATTATCATTAATAAACAAGTACACGACAACCATCGTCATTTTCTGTGGTTTTAGCCCAATTTTTCCCCCAGTCATCGGTAAAATATCCCTCCTCTTCTTTACCTCTCTAACCTGCCACCCCATACACGGCCTCTTTTCCCTATATGTGTAGTTGCCGGCTGCAACACTCAAAAGATCTCTGCTTATAACCCCTGTATGCCTATGGTTGATTGTACATCTGCTGATTTCTTCAGTTGTAAAATAATGCTGTTTTTTTTTTTTTTTTAACCTTGTACTGTATACACTGTATGTACTTTTTCTTCCCTGTATATTATTGCTTTTTGTATACCTGCTTCTTTACTGTACATTGATGTATTTATGACCAGGTCCACCTTGAAAATTAGCTTTCTCAGGGGTGCCCGCCTGGATAAATAAAGATTTTGCTTGCTTGATTAAGTATCCCAGGGGACTGTGCCATTCGGTCACCTGACCCACTTACAACTTACTCTGGGTGGAAGCACTGTGCTATTATTCATAACTTTGGGAAAGAACCCCCAACTGTCACTGTAGCAGGACCCAGGCCCCTTAACCTGTACCAAGGTCAACTGGCAGGGTAGTAGCCCTCTGACACACGGCACCTGGGCTACACATTTTTTTTTTTTTTTTTATTTATCAAGTCTAGGATTACAAATACCTTTGAGCCATGGCTCTTTTACAAAGGTTCCACGTCAGAGAAATACAAATTATGGGGAACATTAAGACAGGCATTACAACAATGTGGACATTGCAAACAGAGTACAGATTAATACAGTTCAAGGGTAGCATTGTAACAAGGCAGCCAGCGGCATTTGTCAGAGAAAATAGACAACAGATAAGAAGTGCCAGAGTCATAGGGAGAGGGAAGAGGGTAGGGGGAGAAGGAATGTAGGAAGGGTGGCGAGAGGGTGAAAAGTGCAGCATTGGGTATACCAAGATGTGAGGGTAGAATCCAGTGAGGAGGGGAGGGGGGACAACTAGAGCAGAAAGGGAAGTGGAGAAACAAGGTTAAGTTGGGCAGTCACAGGAGCTGTTGGTAGTGAGATAGTCCCGGAGCCTAGTTTTAAACATACAAATAGTTGGGGCAGAGGAGATGGTTGGGCTGAGGCCATTGAACCAGAGTGGTGCTCGATAAGCAAAAGAGCGTTGTCCCTGTGATGTGTGACAGTGGGGGACTTTCAGTAGCTGTAGCGTGGATCTCCTAAGGCACCATTTGTTAATTCGGTGTTGTAACAGAGTTGAGACCCCAGAAGGTGCAAGGCCAAGGTAGATTTTTTTTGACCATGGAGCAGGTGAGAAACTTTATGCAGTTTGATGGTTGGAGCCAGCTGTCCGAGTGTACAGGTCACATGTGTGGGTGAGACGGTGAGCACCAGTGATGAGCCGACATGCTTTTATTTAAGGCAGTTGAGAGGCGCTCTAGGGTTGTGGTTGTGGCCGAGCCATAAATGATGAGACCTAGTCTATTACAGAGATCAGGACTGCAACCTTCAAAGCTTCTATGGAGTGTGGTCTGTGTTTGTAGAGGAGACCAAGCCGTGTATTAGCAGCTCTAGCTACATTATCTACATGAAGTCCATAGGAGAGATTAGGGTCAAGCTGAATCCCTAAGTATTTGAAGGACACCACCTGATCTAGAGTGTTCCCCTGGGTGGTGGAGATAACCAAGTGGTGTAGCTCGTGTGGGTTATGAGAGCTGCAGAAGAGCATAGATTTGGTTTTCTTGTCATTGAGGACCAGTTTATGATTAAAAAACCATGTCTCTACAGAACTGAAACCAAGTTGAAGGTTGTGTTGAAGAGTTGCAGGATCTTTGTGAGTGGAGAATACAACAACATCATCGGCATATAGTATGATCTGCTCAGAGCAGTGGTAAGGGAGGGAGTTTAAGAAAAGGCTAAAAAGGAGGGTTCCCAATATGGATCCCTGTGGGACACCCGAGCGAACAGGCAGGGTGTTAGAAAGAGCATCCGCAATTTTTAGTCTCTGTGACCGGTTTTCTAAGTAGCTTTTAAACCAGAGAGAAGAGTCAGGTGATAGCCCGGCATTCAGTAGTTGGTGTATTAGTAGTCCATGGTGTACTGTATCGAAGGCCTTGGAGAGGTCGACGAAAACGGCCCCTGTGAGAAGGCCGTTGTCAAGGGATTTGTGCAAAGCTCCAGTGAACTCAAGAAGGGCTGTGGTGGTGCTGTGACCTTTCCGGAAGCCGTGTTGTTGTGGACAAGGTATATTGTATTTATCCAAGTGGTCGGTAAGTTGATCAGCCACGATGCGCTCAAGTGCCTTAGAGAGTGGGGGCAGTATGGAGATAGGGCGATAATTAGAGTGAATAGTCTTGTCCCCACTTTTATGGACGGGTGTCACGGTGGCTGTTTTCCATAGGTCCGGGAGTTTTCCACAGCTGAGAGAGAGGTTTAGGATTTTTGTTAATGGATGAATTACCTCATCGAGGGTGAGCAACAGAAGCTTAAGGTCCAAGGTGTCGCTACTAGATCTAGATTTAGAGATAGCTGCAGTAATATAGCGGCAAGCTTCATTCAGCCTTACTTTCCTGAAGTAGAAGAGGGGATGGTTAGACTGAGGGGCTGAGGTATTTGGGGAGTAGGCCCTGTTTTTGAAAAAGTCATGGGGTAGAACAGCACTAAGGTCTGAAAATGCCGTGTTAAAGATGTTTGCAATCACCTTGGGGTCAAGGGTTGAGGATCCATCAACCATTAACATGGCCGGAGAGATTTTTGGCTGCTTCCCTGAGACATCCTTGATATTGTCCCAGAAAGCACGACCATTTCCCCATGTACTGGTGAGAGCGTCTTTGTAATAGGTGGATTTCATTAGCCGTATGGCTTTTGTGCAGGCATTTCGTGCTTGTTTGTAATTTTGGATGTCCAGTTGTTTGCCAGTGGCCCTGGCAACTGCCCAGAGGTGATCCCTTAGTTTCAGCTGTGAGAGAAGAGCCGCGGTGACCCATGGGTTAGGGAGAGATTTTGTTTTGTGCCTTTTAGCAGGGGCAAAGAGGTCGCAGGCTTTGTTGAAAATTGAGATGAAGTGATCAAGAGCCAAGTTAACATCTGTTGCTTCATAGATGGGTAGCCAGTCTTGCAGAAGCAGGTGTTGTTTGAGATGTGGAAGTTTTCCACGAGGAAGGACTCTGCTAGCGATAATTTTGGGAGGGGGCTTAAGGAATTTGTTAGACCATGCACACATGACTGGGGAGTGGTCACTGAGTGAGTCTGGTCGTACGAGAAATCCTTGTGGGGTGAGTGGTGAGGACCCAATCCAAGAGGGTACTGGTGCCAGTCTTGTAGTTAATCCTAGTAGGGGAGTTTACCATTTACGTGAGGTTAGAAGCTGAGATGGAGTCTTTATATGCACTGGCACTCGATGCTAACCAGTTTATGTTGAAATCCCCTAGTAGAATAAGTTCAGCTTCGGAAGGATGAGAGTTGATAAAGTTTAGGACATCGTTGAATCCATGTTTAGGGTCCTTGGGCGGGATGTATACGGAGACAATAGTCAGGGCTTTATGGTTGGGACCTAGGACGATTTTTATTGGCAGAATCTGGGCTGAGGCACAAAGTGATGGAGTTGCTACAGGGTGCCAAGACAGGGAGTCTTTGATATAGATTACGCAACCACCGCCTTTTTTGGCTATCCGGTCCAGCCTGTGGACATTGTAGCCCTGTATTGTTACTGCCGAGTCATTTTCAGTGTTTTGACAGGTTAAAGCCTGTTTCTGATTTGATCTTTTTTTTTTTTTGACTTTTATTACCCATTTTATAAACGCAATAAGCCACTGCAGGGCATGGGTTTACATAAGGAATGAGGCATGACAGAGGGGGGGATCATGGTATGTTAACGTACCGAGTGGTGGTTTGGAGCATCTTCCAATGCAAGGTACATTAACATAGCATAATCTGCCCAATGGAATTGCCTTATTCCACTTATAAGATGTTTAGTAATGTTAGTTTTTTTTAGCAGTGTACCAGTGTTGTTATTTCATGCTGTATCTTTAAATGGCTGCTGCCATGTTACCTCATTCAGGGGCACTGCTGGGCAGTTGAGATTCAAACAGGCAGAGTTTGACCTGTCCTTTGTTTATTTTATTTTTTTTATTTAATTCATAAATCGGATTTACAACCTTTGAGTCACAGACTCATTTACAAAAGCACCTCGTCAGAGGGAGGGGAACAACAAATAGTGCAGCGAGACAGTGTGGAACAATACAGGTGCAGTACATACATTATACATAGCATAAGACATGGGTATTTTACAAAGTAAATTATACATAGCATAAAGCATAGGTAGTTTACCATAGTACAGAGCAGACAACACTGTTAGAACCTGGTAGGTCCTGCAGGTAATCTCCAGTGGGGCAGGCTATCGAGCCTGGAGAACAGCGGCAGGCCTTACCATAGGCACGTACACTTCCGAGTGCCAAGTAGGTGATTGCATAGGGCAGCTTTGAACTGACCAATTTTAGGGGTGTTTGAAATGTGCTTGGGGAGGGAGTTGTACCAGGACGGTGCTCTGTAATAAAAGGACCTCTGGGCAAGGGAGGTCCTGGCTCTAGGCACCTGGAAGGTGGCCTTGCAGGCGGCACGGGTGGCGGTTGAGTGGAAGCAGGCTGGAGTTGAGCAGTGACACCAGGGGGACACAGTCCAAGAAGAGTCTTTTTTGCTAGTATACCAGCGTGATATTGCAGACGTTCTTCCAGATTGAGTATGTTCGTGGGGGCATAGAGCTGGCATGTGTGGGTTCCGCTTGGGGCACCGGCCAGGATTTGTTGATGGAGGTCTGGACTTTGGTGAGGGTAGTGGGGCCAGCGGCTGCGTATATGGGGAGGCCATAGTCAACTAGTGACAGGATGGAGGAAGTGATGGCCAGCCGTAGGGCGAAGCCAGGGAGGCAGTCTTTGTGACGATAGAGGAGCCCCAATCCGGTGTTCATGGCAGAGGATAGGGCACTGATATGGGTATGGAAGGAGAAGGCCGAATCAAAGGTGATGCCCAGATATTTGTAAGTTGACACCTGCTCAAGGGGATGGAGGGTGTTGGGAAGTATGGAGAGGGGGGCATTTTTGGAGCTACTTTGGTGGTGTGTGAAGATCATTGACTTTGTTTTCTTGAGATTCAGGACCAGGCGGTGGTCGAGGAACCATTTTTCAGCTTGACTGAAGGAGGTTTGTAGGCTGTTCTGGAGAGTGGCTGGATTGGGGTGCGAGGAGAGCAGTACAGCATCATCTGCATATAATAGCAGCTTTCCTGAACACGAGCTGGGAAGGGTGTTCAGGAAGAGACTGAATAATGTGGGGCCCAGAATGGAGCCTTGAGGGACTCCCGAGAGGACAGGCAGGGCCGAGGATAGGCAACCAGTTAGCTTGACGCTGCTGGATCTCACCATTAAGGTAGCTGGAGAACCAGGCTATCGGGCCAGATGACAGCCCTACTTTACAGAGGGTGTCAAGCAATAGTGGGTGGTTCACAGTGTCAAAGGCCTTGGACAGGTCAATGAATACTGCCCCAGCCAATTCCCCGACATCTAGAGCAGAGTGTATATGGTGGGAGAATTCCAGAAGAGCTGTGGTGGTGCTGTGACCTGGGCGGAAGCCATGTTGTTCAGGGCACAGAATGTTGTGGCTGGATAGATAAGTTACGAGTTGTGTGGATACTATTTTTTCGAGCGCTTTGGGGGAGGATGGAGATGGGTCTGTAGTTATTTGGTACAGTACGGTCTCCAGTCTTATGTATAGGGATGATTTCGGCCTGTTTCCATGCCTTCGGGAATTGGCCGAGACACAGGAATCGATTGAGGAGGTCAATGAGGGGGACTAGCATGACATCCAATGTTAGGCGGAGTATCCAGGAGTCGAGGGGGTCCTCACTCGGGTTGCGGGAAGAAAGAGCGTTTTGGAGGATTGGCTTCGCATCCTGTGGGGAGATGGTCCTAAAGAGAAGTGGGGGCGAGCAATAGCTGGGTTGTCGTGACACCGGGTATGGGGTCAAAGAAGTGGGCCGAGAACTGAGCTTAGATCAGTGAAGGTTTCGCTGAGGCAGTTGGCAAACGGGAAGGGTCCGCGTACAGCCATTTATGATCATCTGAGAGGGAGGGTGGAGCAGGTCATCCCGCTTAACTCCTTCACGTTATTCCAGAAGGTGCGGCATTGCCCCAAGTGGATGTCAAGGTGGATTGGTAGTGGCTGGCTTTGGCTTTTCTTATGGCCCAGGTGCACTGGTTGCGAAGCTGCATTATAGGCCTGCCTGTCAGCTAGTTTGCCAGTATTGACAGCAATGTGCCATAGACTATCACGCTGTTTCAGCTGTTGGATCAGGGGTGGTTATCCAGGCAGCTGCGTGCCTCTTGGCACGGGGGCAGGTGACAGGGGCAAAACATCACAGGCCTTG
Organism: Neoceratodus forsteri; assembly: GCA_016271365.2. Classification (NCBI taxonomy): domain Eukaryota; kingdom Metazoa; phylum Chordata; order Ceratodontiformes; family Ceratodontidae; genus Neoceratodus; species Neoceratodus forsteri. The sequence goes on from CM057449.1 coordinate 1,560,712,253, forward strand.
CAGAAGGCATTGGTGAGGAAAGCAAAGAGGCTGACGTCCTATGTCCGTTGCAAGGGAGATTGGGGACCAATCAAGTTGTGCAAGGTGACGCTAAGTTTCATGAGACCTCGGGGGTAAGACAGCGACAGGGGTGGCATGCCGATAGTTTTGATCATGGGGTGGACCAGTGGCAAGAATTGGTGAGTGGTCACTGAGGGAGTTGGGTAATACATTAATATCCTTTATTTTGTGAGGGCGGTTGGAGAGCACAATGTCAAGCAGCGTGCTAGTCCCACTAGATTGGTTGAGTCTGGTGGGTTGAGTCACTAGTTGGGATAGATCAAGGGCTGTGAAGGTATCTTTGATTTGTGCTGAGCCAGTTGATGTTGAGATCACCCACTATGAGTTGTTCTGCCTTGTGAGGCAGGGAAGTGAGGTACTCAGTGAGGGAGTGGATAGCTTGGTTTTGTTCATGTGGGGGTACATATGTCGTTGTGAAGTAAAGCGGGCCACGGCCTGGGTCAGGGGAGATTTTTAGGGTGATAGCTTGGGCCCCATGATCGAGCTTTGGGGTACGCGAGGCATGACCCAGGAGGGAGTTCCTCAGGTAGACAGCGCAGCCCCCCCACGCTACTCCACACGATCTTCTCTGAAGAGGGAGAAACCAGGGAGGGAGACCGTCGAGTCCGGGGTCACTGGTGAGAGCCAAGTTTCCACAATGGCAAGGACGTCGGGCTTATGTTGGGAGGCCCAGCACTGAAGTGCAGCAGTCTTTTTTAGGCAGACTGCAGATATTCATGCAGGCAATGTGGAGGCCATGCCCTGTGGAGGGCAGTGTACCGGGTCCTGGGCCAGGGTTGGGGTGGACATTACCAGAGAGCAGGAGGAGTAAGATGGTGAGCCGGAGTAAGGGACTGCAGCTGTGACGGTGGTGATGTCTGGGCGGTCGGGAGGGTTTGCGAGGGGTATTGCAAGGGATGGGCAGGGAGCTAAGGGTGGGCAGGGCTAGCGCAGGGGGATGCAACCAGCTATTATGGGCTGTGCAGGGTATGGGTGCCGGAGGGGAGTGAGAGGAGGCAGTTGGGCGAGCCAGTGTGTGTTGGGTGCTGGTGGAGAAAGGGAGGTAGAGGGAGGGGTTAGTGGGAATGGGAGGTGGACAAGAGGCTAGCATAAGAACATATGTCTCAGTGTCACAGAGATTTAGAACTGTGTTTTTTTTTTTTTTGTAGCAGTGTTGGGGTGAAGAGGAGTAGTATGAATAATCTAATACCTAAAGGAGCCATTATGTTATGTTGCTGTTTGAGAGATAGGAGGGCTTAGAAGAGCAGGATCCCTCTCGTGTTCAGCCAGTATAACCTGCAGATGGTAAAGTGGGCTGATTGGTTCAGCAGCCTCACGTGGTACTGGCTATAAAGTGGAGAGCCGACCAAGGGTGGTGGTGGGGGCGGTGGGGAGCCGGCACACAGTGCCGGCGGGGTTAAACTGGGAGCTTCAGTATCCCTGTACTCCGCGGTCTGCAGTACCTGTGGTCTGGGGGGGGTGCGAGCAATCCGATCCCTGTATGTGGGCTGCTGCTGCTGGGGAGGGCAATCTCCTTCCTGTGCCCTCACGACCCACCGAAAGAATCTGGGTAGAGAGAAGGGATTAAGTACTGATTTTGAGGAGGCGGGCCAGGTAAGACAAAAACACATACAATTTATTCAATGGTTTTTTTTTCCCTCATGCAGTTGCAACCCCAGGTTTTGTCACCGCATGCCTTTAGTAACAGCAATCAGTGATCCTACACTATCAGCAGTCGCGACTTAAGATTTAAATAAGGTATGTAGTAGTTTATTAGCTCTTAGAGCAGTATTTGCAGAGGTTTTTTTTCTAATGGTTTAGTGATGCCTGTGTGCATGTTCCTGTTGTGTAGAATCATAGTTTTAAAATATATGTATTTTTTTTTTTAGGTGTTTAAAATGTTTTTCTTGTATGAGTAGCACTGAGACCTTTGGGGTTCGGATTTGTGAGAAGGAAGCACTGTATGTGTTTTACAAATTGTTGGATTGATTTCCCTTACAGTTTGCTATTGTTGAGCAATGTTGCTGTTTTTTGTTTTAATGTGCATGATTTGTTTTTGATGTTGTGATGTGTTTGATTTGCATTGTGTCAGAATTAACCAGACACCATTGTTTAAGGAGAATTAATGTACTTCCTGAGTGGTTAAAGGCAGTTGGGCTTTGGGCTTGTGCCTCACAGCACACCTGGAGTATACATTAATTCTCCATAAACCTGTGCCCTGTCGTGGGTTATTCCTTACTTCCAGTGTGTGGCTGTTGTGAATTATTGTCTCATGAGATAGTTTGCACTTCCTAAATAATTTGGCATGCATTTATTAAAAAAAAAAAGCATGTGGAGCAAAATAAATTATGTTTATTGCAGTGCTGGGTCTGGTGGCACTTTTAGAAGGTATGTGATAATGGGAGCCAGCTGCCGGAAAGCATTGCTGGTCACCTTTACTTTAAAAAGTGTTCTGTTTAGGCCATCCTGGTGGCGCTGAGAATTAGGGCTGGACCCCACACTCCCGCTATGCTGGTGACCGGTTGAGGGAACAACCTCGGGTGGAATCGGTGCTGGCACGGGGGGGTGGGAGGGCGAGATTAGTGTGCCGTTGTGCTGCTCTCCTCTCCCATGGGGTGGTGGAGGTGGGTTGTCGACCCCCTGTAGTCCCAGCCCCACGGGTGGAGGTCCAGGTAGGGAGAGTAACGTCGTGGGCAGGGCAGCAATGCCGGTGGGAAGAAGGGCCAAGCTGGCTTTTAGGTGTGCATGCGCGCCCACGCACACATACGGCCGTGCAGTCAGCTCCTGGGGGTACGGGAGAAACCCAAGAAAAGCTAAATAAAAAAGTTCTGTTTATGCCTTGTGTTGTCTGCACCTGGGTGTCTTTTTGTTTATAAAAGATTTTAAATTGTGATATTAAATTCTGGGTGTTCCTGTGTAGTTCTGTTGGAAGTGGTGTCATTTAAGTTTAAAGTGGTAGTCTGGTGGGCCTGTGTGTTGCCATCCGAGAAAGCAGTATGCAGCTGTTAAAATTGCGGTTTGGTGGTGTTTTCTTCTTCATTGTGAGGGAGTGAGGTTTGAATTGTTGAACTGCCATGGTTTGGTGGTACTACCCATAGTTGTTAAACAATGAGATTTATGTGCAGCTAAGAAGTCCAAACTGTGCAGGTGAAGTTTTTTTTTTTTGGTTAGGAAACCACCAGTTGCACAGTGCACAACTTGAGTGTACTTTAGATGTGAGTTATAGTGGGAGGCACATAGATTGAAGATGCTGTTTTGAGCAACCTCTGTTTACGTTTTGCTGGAGGAGGCAACTAAGTGTGAAAAAAGAAGAGTGGTCAGTGAAAGAGGGAGGAGCAGTTTTGTGTAGTGTACTGTTTTAGAAAGAAAACTGGAGACTGGGGGACTGTAAGGGGCATTGCGATTGGGAGGTGCGTGGGTTGAGTAACTAGCAGCAGCTAGAAATAGGAGGACATTTCTGGAATGCATTGATGTTTTGGTGCACTGTGTCCTTAGTGCTGGAGGAAGTGTAAAGTCATTGTGTTTTTTTTTTTTTTTGGTCCGCTGCAGCGTCAGTTGTCAGCCCAGTCACGGCCCCTGCCACCCTCACTCTCACATTAGCTGTCCTCCCTGCCCCCTGGCTTGCCACCGGCCAAGGTGTCACAGACACGGGTCTGGAATGGTTGTCAGCCTGAGAGCGATGAGGGACAGTGAGGTGGCTTCATGTAGGCGCTGCGGCGGGGATTTTTCCTGCTTAAGCTCCTTCTGGAGCTGGATGTGTGCAATGATGCCGGCCAAAGTGGCCCGCGTACGCTTCCGTGCGCTTCCCTCAAGATGTCTGCACCAGACTCCCCACGTACGCGTGTCGTATAACTGCTTCCCAGCCTCCGCTGGGGGCACTCAGTGCCGGTGCCATGATCGCCACCCTCCCCAGGGAAGGAGCAGTCCTCTGGATGCTCCATCGCTCCCTGCTCCTGCCGACCCCCAGCGGCCCACGTCCGCTCCTGAACATGGGTCGCTGGCGTGGCGTCCAGCGCCTCAACCCTCAGCACCACCAGGCCGGCTGTCATTGGTTTTTACTCCTGAAGCCCATGGCTTTAGAACCCTCTCTGCCTAATAGGGTGCAGGAAATGTCCTACTCATTTTTTTTTTTTGAAATTCAACTTCTTTATTAGTTTATAAAATAACAGGAAGTAAGAGTCCAGATAATAGTGAAACAGGACAAAAACATCCCCCAAAAAAACATTGATGGAAAAGAAAAGGACACCAGGATATTATTGGCACAAATAAACCATAACAGAGAAATGCATACAGCTATACCCAACCCCCCACTCCCCTCCACACTCTCTTCCCCCCACCCCTGGGATGTGCCTTTCTTAGTTTTAAAAACCAGCATAGTAAGAAGATGACAGGATGTGTAGTGATCTAGCAGTACCAAGCAACAGAAAAAGAAGAATAAAAGGAAGAAAGTAAATAATAAAAACCCAACCCGAAATAGTCAGAGGTAAGCAATACAAAGATCTTAATTCAAATATAGTGCATACAGTTTATCCCATTTCAAGTTGAAAGAAGCCATACAGTTCCTGGAGCTGGCTATTAACTTCTCCGTATTTAAACAAAGAGACAGTTCCTTAATCCACTCAGCATATGGTATGACCAACTGATCCATCCAGTGTTTTAAAACCAGCCTCTTAACTACTATGGAGATTAAAGCCATATGAAATCTGCGCTCCCGAAGTTTAATATTGAAAAACATACCTAGGATACATATTTCTATAGTGAATAGTTCACCCAAACCCAAAAGTGGGTCCAGCTTGGTCTGAATTGTATTCCATAAAGGAGCCACTTTGTCACAGTGCCAGAGAACATGTATTAGGCTCCCTTCAGCAGCCCCACACCTTGTACAAATATTTGAGGATACTCTACCTATCTTGGCTAACTTAACCGGTGTGTAATAGAGATTATTTAAAATATGATATTGAATTAACTTATGTCTATCTTGAGTAAAATATCTGTGCAGGTCCACCCAAATCTGCTTCCAGATCGGAGGGCAGTCTGGTAGAAAAGGTATCCAGATTTTAGCCCCAGTAAGGGCATTAGGGTATTTAATCTCCAATAAAAGGGAGTAAATCTTAGAGATTCCATGGGGTTTATTTGCATATTCATGTATCTGGTCTAGGAAGGGCCTAACCTGCGATGGCCTAAACGTAGTCCCAAAGGTGGAAACTATAAGGTGTCTCAACTGAAACACTGTAAATGTATGTTTCTGAGGGATGTTCAGTTTATCACTTATATCAGTTGATGAAAGGAGAGAGTCCTGGGAGAACAGGCTTTCTACAGGGGAATCCTGTAGCTGGGGAAACCAGTCTGGGAGGCGGAACACCCCTATTTTAATGTTAGGGTTAGAAATGAGAGGTTGCCATATCCTTTTTTGAAGAAATGTTAAATAAATTCCATCACTGAGTCAAAACTTTTATGGAGACCCCTACAACCAAACTTTGTAAAAAAGGAGGTAACGCAGAGGTGGCATAATAAAAAAAACTCTAGGTGAATAGAGACTATATGTATCTAACAGCTTTCTCTCTAACTGTAGCCAGGTGGGCAGATATGAATCAGGCCCAACTTCAAACCATCTCCCCATTTTGGACAGGTGGCTCGCCCAGTAATATAACATAAAACTGGGGAGGCGGAGTCCACCTTTCTCCTTGGGTAAATTAAGTTTGAGAAGGGCCCGTCTGGGATGTTTGCCTTGCCAAATAAATTTAGAAAAGGCAGAATGAAGCTGCTGAAAATAAGATGTTGGGAGCCAAATGTTCAGTAAGTTTAAAGGGTAAAAAATACGGGGCAGAACATTCATTTTTATGATACTGATTCGACCCCATAGGGACATTGGAAGAGTGGCCTATCTTTGAAGATCCTGCTGTACCTTCACCAACAGAGCATCCAAATTAAGTTTCCTGAGAGCCTCTGGGTCTCTAGTGAGGTGTATACCTAGGTACTTAAATGAGGAGGAGGACCATTTCATACCAAAATGGAGAAAGTTGGCATAAAGAGTGAGAGTATTTAAAGGGAATATAACAGATTTGGATAAATCCAGCTTATAATTGGCAACTTGGCCAAACCTATCAATAATTTGCAATGCATGTGTTAGGGAGGATTCCGGATTTGCCAAATGCAAAAATATATCACCAGCGTACGCTGAGAGGGTCAGGGATTGTTGGTATACCGAGCAACCAATGACCTGGGGGAGTGTTAATACTAATTAACAAGGGTTCTAAATATAAATTAAAACAAAAGGAGATAGGGACAGCCTTGCCGAGTGCCAGTAAACAGGGGGAATCGGGAGGAGAAAACCCCGTTACAATAAATTCTAGCGGTAGGAGATTTGTATACCGTCTGAATCCAGTGAATAAAAGTTTCCGGAAAGCCCATTCTCCGAAGAGTGGCCCAAAGAAAGTCCCAATGTACTCTGTCAAAAGCTTTTTCTGCGTCTAGTGAGACTAAAGCCATAGGAATCTGGGAGTCTTGGGCCACTTGAAAAACATGCGAAAGAGTTTGCAAATGATCAGCAGGGGATCTACCTTGAACAAACCCCACTTGTTCGGAACTCAGCAAAGTAGACCAAACCTGTTTAATTCTAAGGGATAGAATTTTGGTTAGAATTTTAATGTCATAGTTTAGTAGTGAAATCGGACGGTAACTGGCAGGATCCCTCTGAGGTTTATCTGGTTTCAGGATCAGAACAATCGTGGCTTCCAATGAAGTAGAATCTAGGGAGTCAGAGGTGAACATGTAGTTAAATAAATTCAAGAGAAGGGGAGCTATCTCCTTACAAAAAACTTTATAGAAGTTGGAGGGAAAACCATCAGGTCCTGGGGATTTGTCCAGTGCTAGCCCATTAATCGCTTCCTCAACTTCGGCCAGAGTAATAGGGGAGACTAGAGCCTCGGATTGGTGGGCTTGTAGGGAGGGGAGATGTAAATCATCCAGAAATTGTTCAATACGGACATGGGAAGGTTGAGAAGGGCCCTTGCTATATAAGTCCCTATAGAAGGCCTCGAAGATCCGAGAGATATCCCGAGGGGAGGTTTTAATAGAGCCATCTGGGGAATACAGGGCGGGAATTAGTCTCAAACTTTCTACTTCCCTTAGTCGAAGGGCTAGCATTCTACCTGATTTCTCACCTTGGTCAAAATAACGGGCTTTGGTTTTAAGGATGGCATATTCTGCCTTTTCCCTTAACAACTCGTCATATTCATTCCGAAGTTTCAACAAAGCTTCTAAATCGGATTGGGAGGAGGAGGAGGGTAAATTATTTTCGGCCAACCTAGTCTGATTTGACAGCGAGATGGCTCTAGCCTCTCTTTGTTTTTTCCTTTTAGACGCTAACTTGATAAATTCACCTCTGATGAAACATTTAAAAGAGCACCATATTAAGTCCTCCCTAGTTGTGGAACCCACATTAAAACCTATAAAATCAGCAATCAGCGACTTAATGTGTGAAATTGTACGTTCCTCCTTTAGGAGCTATGTGTTTAATTTCCATGAGGTGTCTCTATGAGCACTCGGGTTAGGGGAAATCGAAATCCATGCCATAGAATGGTCAGAAATGACAACTGGCTCGATACCTGTCAGCTGAATACCCTTAAGAAAATTGTTACTAATTAGGATGAAATCGATTCTGGACCATGAACGGTGGACTTGGGAGTAAAATGAAAACAACTGATCAGAGGGATGAAGCAAACGCCATGGGTCACATAGACCCAGTAGGTCCATGAAGTCCCTCAGAGCAAGTTGTGAGGGGGAAAGTGGTTTTAAAGGCCTATAGGTTTTATCCAGGTCTTGTGACGGGGCAATATTCCAGTCACTGCCGAGAATTAATGAGGAGGGCAGCAGTCCACTCAACCTGTCAGCCAGTCTCATAAGAAAATCTGGGTCTCCACCCACTGGGCCATAAATTGCACCTAAGACCACACTGACATTGTAAAGCAAACCTTTAACAATGACAAATCTACCCTCTTGATCCTTTAAACATTCCTCTGCCAAAAATGATACATGTCTTTTCACCAAAATAGCCACCCCTTTGCTAGATGATGAGCCACAGGAAACAAAGATTTGAGAAAAACCCTGCTGGCGCAGCTCACTGACTTCCGAATCCAGAAGTTGGGTTTCTTGTATCAAAAGGATGTCAATATTAAAAAGGGCTCAGTGTTTGAAAACCTGATATCTTTTAGACATGTCTCTGACACCTCTGACATTCCATGTTGCAATTTTGATTGGCACCGTTGTCATGTATTTGTTTGTTTGGGAACAAGGTACTCATATATCATTAACCAAATAGATCACCACAAAAGGCACCCCCCCATCCCCATCAACCCCGGAGACTGAGCTTCACTATAACAGATCCGTCTCTCGCAGCACGTAACCATAGTTAAAAATGCGAATAACATTAACCATGTCACATTAACTTCAGACATTATAGTCAGCGAGACAGATTTCTGATCAAAAAGACCCCCCTTCCCTCCACAAACCCATACAGCTATATACAAGAGGTCCCCCAGTGAATATGAGAGCAGTTCTGGACTCATCTGGAGCTATTACGGAGGACCAGACCCCATGAGCAGCATTTCGATGAGAGGCAAAGTCTAAACTTGACTGCCAATACCAAAGTGAGACATTGTGCTTTGATTCTATCAAAATTAACAAGTGAGAACAAAAGTAACCGGAATCGCTATGCCTCCCGAGAAATGTGCCCTTCCCCCCCTTCTCTGGTGCGCTATGCAGCTCTCCCTGCACCAGCTCCATCTCGGAGCCCCCCACCCATCACCCCACTTGAGAAAACGAGAATGCACCCTACTATAATTACATCGAGAATTAAGGGAGCTAGCCAGAACGCAAAAAAAGAGAAGGGCTCCTAGATTACCCGCTCCTAAAGAAGTGAAATATCCGTGCCACAAAGTTAAACATCCCACCCTACTTTGGTTGTAGCAGTTACCTTGGGGAGCATCTTTCAGGTCAGTTTGAGGTATTAGCCGGATTATCCCGAGGGTAGAGACCCCAGGGCTCCACTGCAACCCGTGACAGAGCATCCAGTCTCAGGCACTGCTGACCTCACGAGAACAAGGAAGTGACAGGGGGACTGGAAAATTGAAGGACCAGGAGGTCCAACCTTGAAAACAGCCAGTGGAAACGCCCGCTGCACAAAAGTTCCCCCATCTACCCACTGGGACACGTATATACATCCCCGAGGCGAAACCAGGACTAGGAGGCCTCACCCAGGCCCAACCGGCCTACACAACTTGCCCGTAGGGCATCTAAGACCGGGAAAAAGAGAACCCACCGAGGAGGTAAGGATTTAACCAGAACAAGCATAAAAAGCACTAGAATTCAAACAGTCCCAGTTAGAGTGCATCCAGATTTGAACAAGTTAGGGATTTTGGTGGTGAGATCCGTGGCTGCTTGCTCCGGAGATTCGTAAGAGTACCATACCCTGTCGATCATCACCTGCAATTTGGCTGGGTAAAGCATTTTATAGCGTATGCTTGCAGCAATCAACTTGCTGACCGTGGGATGAAAAGCCACCCGTTTTTGACACGTTTCAAAGGGAAGGTCCAGGGCTATACATAGCTTAGCCCCATTCCACAGTATAGCTTGAAGCTCTCTTGATTTGGTGAGCACATGTTGTTTCTCCAGTTAGCTGAGGAACTTCACTATGATAGGCCTTTGGTGGGGGGTGGGGCTCCAGGTGAGGATTTCGGCCTGAGGGAACGATGGGCCCGCTGTAAGTGATATTGAGGGTTAAGGGGAGACGGGCCGACGATCTTGCTGAAGAATTTTTGGAGAAAAGTAATGATGTCAGCTCCTTACTCTGTTTCAGATAAGCCCAAAACCAGCAAGTTATTCCTCCTGCTTCTCCCCTCCAAATCCTCTGTTTTTAATTGGAGTTTGCTGATTTGTTGCTTGAGTTGAACCACTTCTGGGTCCATCCTCTCCCTCCATTTCTCTAGAGACAAGGTTCTTGCCTCCGAATCCCCCATTCTAGTAGACAACGTGCTGAGGTCTCCTTTAAGGGATTTTAGCTCGGCAGATATATCCTCCAGCGTTTCTTTAAATGGCATCAGCTCCTGGAGGAAGCGATCCTCGGTTAGGGGAGCCCCTGAGGTGCTGGAAGAGCTTATTTCAATAGTGTTCCCAGAGATTTGGTGTTTGGACTTCTTGGTAGATTTCTCGGGAGTAGGTGGCGGGGTGTGCTTGATTCCGGCCTGCTTCATCTCCGCTTCCATCGCTATTTCAGAGCCGTTCACGAAGGTAAACTCAGGCAGAAAGCTAATCGTTGCAGCCAGTAATGTTGAGGAAACTTAAAGTTGAAATCCGAGTAGCGTTGTGCACCAGCAGTAGGGGGAAAAAAACGCTTTATTAATGGGTGATATGTGGGAGCCCCGAAGAAGTGCTGCTTCTAGGCGCTCTGCATCACGTGACCCCCATCCCACTCATTTTATAAAAATGTTGTAATACACAGGTTTGCAGGAACTGCACTAAGAGTGACTGATTTTGTCAGGCATCTTCCAACCAGTGACAACATTAAAATTCTAGAACCTTAGTGGCACTATACGCATGAAATACTCAGAAATGCAAAAGCTGCAAAAATGATTTTATTATGAACAATTTTAAACACTCAATTTATAAGCCAAAAACAGTTCTGAAATTAGAGTGCTTCTATTCTTCATTAAAGCAGCACATTCTGTGAAAACAAGCAAAGAGTATGCATAATTTCTGTGTTAATGTACCTTATAGAAATACATGCATGTGGTAGTAATTTATCACACATTTTTAGAAGATGTCTAAATCTTTCTGTGTATCTTTTAATCAGGCAGCTAATTCACAAATTAGAAACCATGGTGAAGACAAGCTCCTTTGACTTTGGTAAGTATAAATAATTCTCTGGTTTCTGTGTGTGTATGTGTGTTTGTTGGCTTGAGTAAGCTAGTAAGCAGAAAGGCCTCTTTGTGAAGTGTGAGGCAGCTTAAGCACATTTTGCTTTTCCCCGTTTCAACAGAACTGAATACCCGATCTGCAGAAACCACATACTGTACCAGCACACATTTCTGCTGAGTGGGGTTAAACCGAAATCTGTGCACAGTTTGACAGTGAGAAACTGGGAGTACGATAGGTCTAAACTGTGGTTCCTTTTGGGCATCGTGACTGGCATTAACTCCTCTTACCTGAAGATTTTGGATTACACTGTAGTGCTCACTGTAGCCATCACTGACCTTGCCTAATGATCACATCTACCGTCAGTAGCCTACCTAATGGTGGTCCAGTGACTCTGGGGCAGGTGTATATAAGGCCAACTTTGGGAGTGACCTCTGTTCTCTCACGAGGCTGGTGGAGGGCAGTTGTGCTGCAGAACTGATGCGCACACAGCTAGGGAAGGGAGCATTAGGGTGTGTTGCCCTCTTGTACCCACTGCAGCCAAGTGGGTCCTTGTAGGGTCTAGGGAGGAGCTACACCTTGTATCCTCAAGTTTATTGCAGGAGTAACTCCATTGAGCAGGCTCATTCACAAGGAGGCCCTGAGACAAATATCAGGAGCACAAAGTAGTAGCATGATAGTACATACAATCATACATAATCCAGGTAGCAACACAGAGTGTATACATAAATAATACACGCAGTAAGAGTGGGTACATTGTGCAAAAACAATAAGCCTAATAGAACATACACAAGAGTAGCAGGATGAGATTTATATAGACGTGGAATACAGTAAACAATGCAGACATAGTAAACGGTAAATGACAATGGCCCACGAGTGAGCAATATGTACATCTAGATTAAAAAAATGGAATAGAGACTTCTAACTGACAGAGGCTGAACTAAGGCAGTAAATAAAGTGCAAGGCTTAAGGTGGATACCAGTCACACAGAAAGATGGCCACGAGAGAGTTCATTTAGTACTGGTGTACTGGTAGTGCGAAGTTGGAGTACACAAAGAGATTGGGGGGGAGGTGGGGACACGATAATGGGGAGGGATGAGAGGGGGGAGTAGCAGAGTGAGGGAGAGACGAAGGCAGATAGGAGGGAAGGGGGAATGTGCTGTGGTAGGACTGAAGAAGGGAGGGTAGGGGGGAGATGTGTTGTGGTAGGACTGGGGGATGGTGTGGGATAAGGGGCTGGGCAAAGACAACTGCATTGACGCAACTAGGAGTTACCCTGGTGGTGGGACAGTGAGATCTGGGGACCTAAAAGGGGGTAAGGGTTAAAAAAAAAATTATAAAAATGCAGGTAATGGCTTCTTCCATCTGTTTATGAATTGTAAAGCGCTTTGGGATATACTGTAGTATATATGAAGGGCCCTATATAAAACCTTATTCCATTCTGTGTTAATCTTGCGTATTCAAACCAAGCTGAAGGGTTATATATTATTATTCATTCTAAATTTTTTTTTTTTTTTTTTACCACTTGATTACCCAGGATTGCTCAGTTTAGATCCAACATTATCTTGTAGTGAGGTCCCACTTCTACCTGTTTTTATAGCTGGGATGACTGAAACAGATGGTTGTCAGGTGACTGGCTCAGGGTCACATAGTGGGTCAGTGACTGTGGTAGGGTTTGAACCTAGGCTATCCTGATTTACCATGTTGTGCTCTAACCACATCTACAGACTAGATCACCCTGTCCCTGACCCACTGTTAACTTCCCAAACTACTTGAACCATTGGGTTTTTTCCTTTTGTTTTTAACACTTGTGAGCCCCTATTATTTTTTTATTGGCTCTATTTAAAAACAATCAAGTGTTTCCTTGTTGACAGATTTGTATGCAAATGCACTTGATCACATGCTTCCTATTGAGCTTTGTATTAATGTGTCCTTTGCTTTGTTTGAATATGTATATTCAAAGTGCTTTGTTTCCATTTATCTTGTTAGTCACTGGGCACTTGTAAAAATGGGCAATTTTGCTCACACGCCTTCCAGTATAAAAAAATAAAATAAATGAAATGATAAAATGTCTTTTTTGTGTATTACAGTACCTCTTTTCTATCACAGTCTTTGGGTCACTTGTGGTGACTGAGTCAGTATGTTCTAGTAGTACATTTTAATGGGGGAAAGTTCCCTGATCATCTTTGGGGGTATCTCAGTCATCTGGTCACACTGTATTAACTTCACTGTTGGTGAAGCAGGATCCACATGGAAGATTTTCAGCAGTACCACAGGGGCCGCCCATGCTGACGTCATTTGTTGATGCCATTAACCCTATAAAGGCATGAGCAGCCCCACTCTCTCCTCCGCTCTTTCCTGCCGTCGACTCTGTTCGCATGGGTCTCTGTGGAAGCTCCGTCACAGTTTCACACCATTTTTGCTCACGACGTTTAGTTTAGTTTTAGAATCTCTTTTTTTATGAGGTTTCTTTACCTCGTTTATGTCGAGAGTTAATCCTTCCACTTCTTGCTTCCTTCGCTGCCGCTGTGGAAAGAGGAATGCCTCATCAGAGGAGCATACTCTCTGTGTCTGCTGTCTTGGGCCTGACCACAGCATCTCGGACTGTGAGCTCTGCCATAAATTTAATCAAACCACCCTCAGGTGACGAAAAAAGGCTCTCAGAAAACTCCTGATGGATAAACTGGTAGCCAGTTCTGGGCAGAGGTTCTCGGGGGTCCCTCCTTCTCAGTCACCTGTGGCTTCGTTGAGCTCCCAGTCCACTAAGGCCTAAGATAAGTCCTCAGGGAGAAGTCAAAAGAAAGACCGAAATCAGGATTATTCCACCTGGTGGCATTCCTGCTCCTTGGCAGCTACTTCTTCTTCCTCGGGGGGGGGGGCGGTTACTGTCTCAGCTGTGGCTGCACAAATGCCTGTTGCTGTCCAGGTCTGTGTTCCTACCAGACCCATAACGAGAGCGCCGCCTCCTGCCTCACTAGGCGACCGGTCATCGGCACTAGGGTCGTTGATGCCTGACTCATTGACATCCCTTCAGTCGAGGCTTGATGCTTCCCCAGCTCTTCGAGCTCCCAAGGCCCGATGAATGGGTTGTCGTGCCCTTTGTCGTCATCCCTCCTCCGATGCAGCAGTCTACTGTCATCGACCATAACGATATTCTGACCAAGTTTACCACAGTCTTGGTCCTCCATCTAGGCACTTATTGGCACGGGTCCCCTGCGCCATCAATGTCCCTGTCATCGACGCAGTTTCGGCCCCCTCAGGTGGTTCCCCTGGGGTTTCATTGGTCCTTTGTTCGGATCTTGAACTGGAGCAGGTCACATCAAGGAGTAGTATGACCCTGACCTCATCTTACCCGAGGAAGAGGAGCCTCTTTCCTCTGACAAATCCACTGCCTTCTCAGTGAGCGAGGACTTTGTCAAGCATACTCCCAGGTCTCCTTTAGACTGGACCCTACTTTCTTCAATGTTATGAAGCAGCTGTCTACAACAATGGGCTTCCACACTGAGGAAGAGGATGCCACCAGACGGGAGCTGCTAGACTTTCTGGAAATTCCAGAATCTCCTTCTAAAGTCATTCCTCCTATCCTCCCAGCTCCGAGGAATGCCACCACAGCTGCCTGGCACAGACCTGATATGGGACCGGCCATGTCCCGCAGGGTAGACCGGTTATATCATGCCCCCCAGGCCTTTCTTACTATGCTGCCCAACCTGAGACCGATTCAGTGGTCATCAAGGCAGCTCATGATGGGTCTAAATTGCCTAAGCACATCAGTTCCCTCCCCTTGACAGGGAGTCCCAGAGGATTGGCCTAGGTGTGTGACAGGGCTGAATATGGCCATGTCTCAGTTGTTATGGAGAAAGAGTTTAAATGCAAGGATCTGTTCTATTCTCTCCTTTTCTGTCTCTTCTCTGTCTATTTACGCAACCAAAATTTCTTGTGAGACCTAGGACTTGATCACCCTGACAGTCTTGCAGTTCTCTGCCTCTTGCTGTCTCTCTACTCTCACTTGCTGTTCTGTCTTTTCTTCCCCCTTGCATATCTGTTGGTATAAAAATATATGTGAATAATTTTGTGGAAATGTAATTGATAGTTCTATACCAGCTATTTAAAACCCTGTAGTAACTGGAATTGTGTTTAATAGTATTGCACCAGGTGAATCAATAGCCACAGTGATGTAGTAATTCATGATCCTTTTTCTGAAATGACCATTTACACAGTTAGAATATTCTGTGGACCCCCACTGCACCACCACCATCAATGCACAAAGAGTAATCTAATTGAAATTCATAGGCAGAGCAACAGATTGATAGTTTTAAACTATCAGTCAGTACTGGTATCGGCAATTTTTTTTTATTATTGTAATCACTTTGTTGACTGGGTAAGCACACTGGGCCAAGGCCCATTTTTAGGAACGACCCGGTGCCACTACATATGCAATTTAGACGATCCAATATTACAGTAAATACATACAGAAGGTTTCAAATGGTTCATACAGTACACAATGACCTACAACTTAGTTCAACCTTAACAACATTTGCAAATGGTTTGTTGCAGCAAGTAAGATTTTTAACTCTGCCCGGTGGCACTGAGGGTTGAGTTGCTGGACGCCACACTGGCGACCCGTGTTCGGGAGTAAGCTCAGGCTGCCGGGGGTTGGCAAGGAAGGAGAGGATTGAACGTCCAATGGACTGCTCTCCTCTCCTGGGGTAGGATCTGATCTGGGGATTTCCCCCCACCTGATAGCGTCTCCTAGTGGGGACTGGGGGACGCTTACTCCGAGGGGGATAGCAGTGGGGGATGGTGTCTGGCACCTGCGGAAGGGGGCGTGAGTGCACCCTCCGCGTGCCAACGCCATTGCACGTCTGCACCAATGGGGTGGAAAGAAGGAAATACCCTGGCACCTGGTAGGCGAAGGTGGGTCCAGTGGTCAGCCCTCACGCCCAATGCTGGGCCTTACAGTCCTGCTTCCAGTACTCCTTCCAAGCCCCTGTTTGCTCCACTAGATTTACAGATAGAGTGCCAGGAGGAGTTGGGCAAAATACTGGCAGGGGCAAAGCTGCGTCAGCATATTGTGGTTTTTGGCAGCGTGATCTCCGGGGGTCTGTACCCTGTTTCACAAAATGCCGGCTGCATCAGGGAGAAGATACAAATAAAAGTATATATTGGGACTACGGGGGGATCGGTGTACTCGAGCCACAATATATGCTGCAGTGGCTCTGTTCAAGTTTACCAGTAGTACTTTAAATTCTGGACACCCCATGTCGGTCAGTCCCATGCACATGGGGAGTCCTTGCTTGATTGGCAATTTGTGGTTGTTGCTGGAGTGCTTCAGATAAGGTGTGTACTGCTTGTCTTCGTTATTACACTGGCTCCTCACAGACTCCTCCCCCCTCATATACACACACACACACACACACACACACACACACACACACACACACACTCACTCACTCTTCCTTTGTGCTGGGTTGCTCCCAAACCGACACTCTGCCTCCCTCTGCACGTTCTGTCGCACAAGTTTTTTTTATTTTGTTAGATGTGTTTGCTTTCAGTTGGTACTATCTTGCTCCAGGAATATAGCGCATGAACGTTTTGTCACTTTGTTTTGGAGTGGGAGCAAGTGGTGGCAAGCGGCGTAGCAGTCAGGGAGTGAAGTGGAAGGATGATGCATGTTTTGGCAGGCGGAGTTCAACAAGGCAAAGCCAGGACGAGTCCAGGAGGACATGCATTCGAATGGAGTGGGAAACATCAGTGGAGGAAGTAAACGTTTGTATGAGGGGGAAGGAGGGAGGAAGGGGGTAGCCTAGCCATAAAAGAAGGCATACGTTAGGAAACTTGTGTTGGGAAATGAGCACGTTCAGGCTGCAGTCGTAACTTGGTGAAATGTTTTGAAGATATACTGTTTCATGAACTGGGAGCGAGTGGGGTAGGTAAAGTTGAAGTGAGGGGTGGCAGGCTATCGGGACATCAGACTGCATGAAACTAGAAGGGAAAAGAAAGCCTCCAATTGCCCACTGCCTGCTGTTTAACTTAATATTGCTACATTGTGTGTGTATAGCTTATGACACCTGCCACATCTGATCATGTCTCCCGGACAGAGGTTTGTTTTTTTTTGGGGGGTCCATGCTGGACTCCAGTATACAGCAAAGACACAGTAGGCTGCTTTGCCTGATTTGCATTATATATTTTAATACATGTGTATATATATATATAGAGAGAGAGAGAGAGCGAGCGAGCAGTGGGGAGTAGGAAGAAATAGGCTGTTGGTTAAATAGGATCTGCAGTTTATCCTCTAGGTAGGGAAATGGGCAGACTAGGTGGGCCAAGCGGTCCTTATCTGCCGTCAAAGTCTATATTTCTATGTTTCTATGATGCCTTTGTTTAAAACTGTATATAGTTATACTGTTGAAATGATTGTAAAGCTATTTGGAACTCGAGGGGTTAACCTGAGATGCAATTTGTAAGCCTTTTGCAGAAGATGTAAACAAGAGGTCAGTTCTGGGTCACAGTGTTCTTTTTGCTGCACCTACTGAAACTGAGAAGAACTCAGCAGATCCTCACCACGGATGCCTCCAGTTTGGGCTGGGGGGTGCATCTGGTCCCTTTCACTGAAGGGTCTTGGGCTCATATAGAGGCCTCCCTGAATATCAATGTCCTGGAGATGTGGGCAGTCCTGTATGCCATGTGGGCCTTTCAGAACCACCTCCTCCAGGGTCAGATGTTGATCCAGTTAGACAATCTTAGTGTTGTCTACTACATCAACAAGCAGGGAAGGACACAATTGTACCCTGTGTGCAGGAGGCTATGAAAGTATGGTACTGGACATACCACAGTTTCATCCTTTCGGCAGACCACATCCCTGGCGTGCTAAACATTCTGGCTGACAGCCTCAGCAGGATGCAGTCCAGCATGCATGAGTGGGAACTTCTCTCATCTGTCGCAGAAGATCTGTTTGCCAGATGGGGTTGTCCAGAGCTGGACCTTTTTTGTAGCCGCACTCAATGCAAAACTGCTCAGTTTCTGCTCGTTAGATCCCGGACATGGAGTTTTCTGGCGAGAAGCATTGTCCCTCTCTTGGAGTGGGAGGTTTCTTTACACCTTCCCTCCATTTCCCCCTGATTCAGAGGGTGCTAATCAAGGAGCAAATGGAGGGGGGCAGCATGATTCAAACAACATGAAGTCTTGCTATATTATGACAATTAGCAGTTTGGTCCTCCTCTAGAACTGCCCCGGAGATGAAAGAGTTAACTCCATACAGGATGGAGTTCTGAGCTCGAGCTCGGTTTTCAAAGCTCTATCTGGGCAGTTTCAAACTGAAACTGTCAGATTCTTTACTCCGCCTCACTGAACAGTCGCTCCGAATTTACGCCTTCAGCTCGGTTCATTTCTCTGTTCATTTAAGTATTCTCGGTTAAATTTAACGAGAACAGTGTTTATTTTACCGCATTTCGGTTCAAGCTCTATCTGGTAACCTAAGTACAAGGTTTTAGTCTGTGGAAATTATCATTATCGGTTCGGTTTTGAACTGATCGGTTTGTTTTAAAACTCATTTTAAACATTTTAAAATATATTTAGAGTGCGGTTCCCGGTTCTTATTGGTTCTAAAAAAACCGGATTTCATTACGGTTTTTTCAAATACCCGTGACACGGTTAGGAACCGATAAGGGTGTCTTGCCTGGCACTGCCATTAAAAGGACAAGTTTTTGGTTAGGCTGGCATTATGTCTGAGAAACCCAAAAGAAAAAACGGGCCCACTGGGTTTTAACACTGTGATGCTTGTGGGGAAGCCTTTGCCAAGGCTGACCCACACACCATGTGTTTATTGTCTGAGGTTTGACCACCTCCAGTCAGACTGCCAGGTATGTAAAATTTCCCTGCAGCCACCCTAGAAAAAGATTGGGCAGGCTCGAGGGAGCGAGGGGCCAAAAGTCCGCTGACCTGGATGGCCAGCCCGGTTCAGTGCCAACTGAACCAGAGGAGTGCCCTCTGACCAGGGCGATACTTCCTCGGGCAAAGAAAAGCTGGTTCTGAGAACCAGCCCAGTAAAAAACTAGAAAATCAGCAGGTCTGGAGTCCAAAATTTCTCTCCAACTGCTGCAGAAATAGCAAGCCATACAGATTGTCAGTCACTGTCTCAGGGGCCGTCCGAACCACCACTAGTTGGCAAAAGGTTGGTTCGTCCGGCCCCAGTGGTTCAGGAGTATGATGTTGAGGAATTTTATGAACCACAGGAGGGGGAGGAGGATTATGAACAGTATGTATGTGGCTGGGAGGGTCTGGATGTGCCCATTGAACCGGACATCTCTCCAGACAGACCTTTAGAATCTCCCCCTATGCTGTCTGAGTCCCCATCTCATTTTATGTTTTATAAGAAAGTTGCTGAAACCCTCCAGCTTCCCTTAGAAGAGGCTGTGGATGAGCAGGAGGAGCCTGATTATATTGAAATGATGGATATTCCAGAGTCTAGGAGATTTTCTATTCCTTTGCATAAGTCATTTAGGAAGCAAACAATAAAAATTTTGAAAAATCCTAATTCTGTGCCTCCTGTCGATAAAAGATGGACAGGAGGTATACTCTATCAGGTCCTGATACAGACTTCCTTTCTGAGCAGTGTAGTCATGTAGGGAGTAGTGCAGGCTGCAGCCTGTGACAAACTAACATTCCCTGGCTTCACATCCTCCTGACAAGGATCAGGAAGATTGATGCCATGGCAAAAAGCAGAATATGGCAGCCTCTCTGGGACTCAGGCAGGCAAATTATATGGCTTATGTGGCTAGATATCAGAAATCTAGATGGGATACAGTTATGCAGTTAGCCAAGCAGGCCCATGGCCAGCTGGCTAGTGAATTAGAACAGGTGGCTGCTGATGGCATTGAAGCCTCTAAAGTTCAATTTCATGCTGCTGTGGATGTTAATGATGTTTCCTCAAGGGTCATGGCCACTTCTGTAGCTTTTCGTAGGTTGGCATGGCTCAGGTGTACTAATCTGCCACAGGACACTCAGACTAAGGCTATGGATTTTCCTGTGGTGGGGAATTCTCTGTTTGGGGAGCAGACAAAGAACTATATGAAAAAGATGGATGAATACAGAACTACCTACAAAAGTGCCCAAGCCAAGGAGCGGCAAGCCACTCCCCAGAGGCACACACCCAGAGGTAGGGGCAGGCCCTTCCACAGGCCTTTTTATCAATTCCAAGCCTCCTCTGCTTTTGCTCAGAGGGGCTTTTTCAGAGGCAGAGGCAGACAGGGCGCAGGTAAACCGGTCCCCACCCCTCAGCCTAAGGCAACTGCCAAGCAGGCACCCTGATGGTGGTGCCCAGGGTCGATTCTCCTGTACCAGTAGGGGGCAGGTTGGCTTGCTTCAGTCAGAACTGGGTGTCCCTAACTTCGGACAAATGGGTTCTGGAAGTAGTAAGCCAGGGCCTGGTTCTCAGCTTCAAAAAATTCCCAAAGATGAGAACCAGGCATTTTCCACCTGCAAGCCCCCTCGAGACCCTTGCTCTGGAAGCAGAGGTCTCTACCCTGTTAACCTTCAGAGCAGTAGAAAGGGTTCCTCCCTTACACCAGGGCAAAGGTCTGTATTCCAGATACTTCCTTACCCCAAAAAAGACAGGAGAATGGCGGCCCATCTTAGATCTAAGATATCTGAACAAGCACCTTTTGAAACCAAAGTTCAAAATGCTAACTCTGGCAATGATTTTACCCTCCCTGAGGCCAGGGGACTGGTTAGCCTCCCTGGACCTCAAGGACGCTTATTTTCATGTCCTCATCAGGCCTTCTCACCGAAAGTACCTCAGGTTCAAACTGCCCTCAGGCCACTACCAGTTCAGGGCAATGCCCTTCGGCCTTACCTCTGCCCCAAAGGGTATTCACAAATGTCTGGCTGTGGCAGTGGCTCATTTAAGGAGGCAAGGGATTGCTGTTTTCCCTTACCTGGACGACTGGCTCATTGTGGGACAGTCTCCAGAACAGGTGAAATCCCACTTACAAGTCACCCAGCAGCTTCTCACCTCCCTGGGATTCCTGCTAAATCTACCAAAGTCAGTTCTAGAACCAGTTCAGGTACTCACTTTCATAGGTGCGGAATTGGACACAAAGCTGGCCAGGGCCTTCCTCCCCTTGGAAAGGGTAGAGAAGTTGATTGCCCTGGCCTCCTCTTTCACTCTGCAGGTCTCTCGACCAGCAAGACACTTTTTGCAGCTCCTGGGGCACATGGCTGCCTCCACAGCCGTGGTGCAGGGAGCAAGATTCCAGATGAGAGACATTCAGTTTCACTTGAGAGCCTATTGGTCTCAAAGGAGGGACCCCCTTACCAAATTGATTCCAGTGACCCGAACCCTGATCCTAGCCCTTCAGTGGTGGCAGGATCAGAGCAATTTAAGACTGGGGGTCCCCTTCATTCCTCTCTCCCACTCCCTCACCCTCACCACGGATGCCTCCCTCCTGGGTGTGGGAGCACACTTGACACCTCTCCACCCAGGGAGTGTGGTCCCCAGGAATCTCTGCTCCACATCAATTTGCTGGAACTCAGAGCTGTCTTTTAGCTCTTCAAGCATTTTCTGCATCTGTCCAGAACAAAGTAGTCCAGGTCAGAACAGACAATACCACAACAATGTGGTACATCAACAAGCAAGGGGCACTCGGTGCGTCAGCCTTGTGCACCGAGGCAATGAAGTTGTGGTCTCTGGCCTCTCCCTGAACACCTCTCTGATAGCAGTTCACCTGCCAGGAAAGACAGTGTCCTAGCGGATGCCCTCAGCAGGATTTCTCAGGGCCATCACGAATGGTCCCTGAATCCTCGAGTGCTGGGGACAGTTTTTGCCAGATGGGGCACCGTCAGATAGACCTCTTCGCAGCCCCAGACAACCACCAACTTCCACTGTTCTGTTGCAGGCCCCAGTGGTGGGCTCAGTCCCCTGGGAGCCCTTCTCTTGGATTGGGAAGGAAGTTTCTTTATGCTCCCCTTCCCTCTCCTATTCAAGGTGTTAGTAAAATCAGATCCCAGCCTTGCAAGGTGATTCTGATTGCACCAGACTGGGCCAGGCAACCCTGGTACCCACTCCTTCTATCACTGGCAGTCCACCTTCCCTGTGTCTTCCCAGGATTCACAACCTGCTGACCTGTGCCCAGGGAGAGTCTGGTATCCAACCTCAAATCCCTCAACCTCAAAGCTTGGCTCTTGAGGAGTTAGAATTGCTGATTTGCACCTTTCTCAAGGTGTCCTTGACATCCTAAAGGCCTCTAGGAAGCCTTCCACTAGAGCCACTTATAATTCCAAGTGGAAAAGGTTCTCCATCTGGTGTTCTGGGAAGCATATTGCCCCAGAATCTGCTGATTTGCCCATTTTGTTGGACTACATGGTCCATCTTAATTCTTTGGGCCTCAGGCCAGCTACCTTAAGAGTTCATTTGGCAGCTGTCTCTGCTTTTATTTCAGCAGGAAAGCCTTCCTCCCTTTCCGCTCACCCTGTATTTTCCAAGTTTTTTAAGGGGTTACTCCATACCAATCCACCCTTTCGTGACCCAGCCCCTGCCTGGGACCTTAATGTTTGCATTGCCCAGTTAATGCAACCTCCCTTTGAACCCTGTCTTCCATGAGCTTAAGTTTTAACTTGGAAAACTGTATTTCTAGTGGCCATCACTTCTGCTAGGCATAAGTGAGTTACAAGCCCTTTCAGTAGAAAATGATTTTATTTCTTTTCACAGGGATAAGGTAGTCCTCAGGACTAACAGAAAGTTTTACCTAAAGTGGTGTGGTTCCATCTTAACCAATCCATCTCCTTCCAGTATTTTCACTGAGCATTCTTCCTCTGGTGAGAGGAGATTGCACAGTTTGGATTTAAGAGGGCATTGAGTTACTATTTAGAACGTACCAAGGGTCACAGGTTCGAATCCCATCAACTGTTTCTCACCTATGGTGAGGTTGGCAAGGAAACCTGCCACTAAGAGGACAATTGCCAGATGGATTGTCTCTTGTATCCAATTTTGTTACCAGAAACTGGGTAGAGACCCCGGATTGAGGGCTCATTCTACCAGAGGGGTGCAGCAGCGTCTCTAGCTGCTGCTAGAGACATTCCTATTTTGGAAATTTGTCAGGCTGCAACCTGGAAAACGGTACACACCTTCACCAAGCATTACTCCCTGGATATCCAGGCCAGGAGAGATGCTCGATTTGGCACAGCTGTGCTTCAGAGCCTATTCCCTAAGTAGGTTCTGTCCCTCCTCCATGGAGGTACTGCTGTGTAGTCTGCTAATTGTCATAATATAGCAAGACTTCATGTTGTTTGAAGAAAAAATTACTCACCTTAGTAATGTTGTTTCTTCTAATGGAGTCTTGCTATATTATGACCACCCCCCCAGCCTGCCCCTCTCAGAACTTCTACTTGGGTAGGGGGTGGGCAACCTAGTGCAGGCACTGTTTATGCCATTGCAGGATTTTCTTCCCCTTTTGGGGTTTTTGGGGGAGTGTTGGTTCTATTGTTAAATGGTATTTTTTGCTGGCCCCCTGACTTGAGTCTTTGGGTAGGGTCCAGCAGTAGTAGTTGTTGTTGTTGTTGTTGTTGTTGTTGTTGTTGTTGTTGTTGTTGTTGTTATTAGGTAGCCAGTAGGCTAGTGTAGGTTACAGCTTCCACACAGACCCTTAGTGAGTTCTTGCTTCGTAAAGATCTGACAGTTTCAGTTTGAAACTGCCCAGATAGAGCTTTGAAAACCGAGCTCGTGCTCAGAACTCCATCCTGTATGGAGTTAACTCTTTCATCTCCGGGGCAGTTCTAGAGGAGGACCAAACTGCTAATTGTCATAATATAGCAAGACTCCATTAGAAGAAACAACATTACTAAGGTGAGTAATTTTTTCTCCTGGTCACACCATTCTGGCCAATGCAGATATGATTTCCACTAATGTAACAGTTAACGAAGGAACCCTTGATCCCTCTGCCCCTTTGCAGGAATCTGCTGATGCAGGCTCAGAGGATCCTGGTCTATCCCAACCCCAGGTCTCTGCGTCTGCACGCCTGACTTCTGAGGACATAGCCATTTCCCGGTTTGGGGTATCTCAGAGGGTGGCAGGTGTCCTCATGGCAGCTCAGAAGCCCTCTACTAGGGCCACTTATGCATAGAAGTGGGAGAGGTTTGCCATCTGGGCTGCTGAGCACCCTCTAGACCCTTTCACCTGTCTGGTGAGCCAGATTCTAGAGTACTTGATTTCATTGTCAGACGCAGGTCTCCAGTATTCATCCCTTAAGGTGCACCTTTTGGTTGTTTCTGCCTTTCATCAGCCCATGGCTGGTTATGCTGTGGCTCAGCTGGATGTGTCCTGTACATTTCTCAGGGGCATCCTGCATCTGAAACCTCCAATATGTTCCCCTGTCCTGGCTTGGGACTTAAATTTTGTTTTGGAGAAGTTAACCCTGTCTCCTTTTGAGCCAGATGCATCTTGCGAGCTACACTTTCTTTATGGAAAGCATGATTTTTGGTTGCTGTCACTTCTGCTTATAGGATCTCCGAGATTCAGGCTGTCTGGTGTGAGGAGCCTTATTTGATTTTCCCAAAGACAGGGTTTCTTTGTGCACGAATCCCAAGTTACTTCCCAAGGTGGTGTCTGGGTTTACCTTGAACCAGTCCATCCACCTTCCAGTTTATTTTCCTGAGCGTGCCAGTTCAGGGGAAGCACTGCTTCATGCATTAGATGTGTGCAGAATCTTGAAGTATTATCTGCTGTGAACTAAGGAAAGCAGAAAGTCAAAGCAGCTTTTTATTTCTTTCGTCCCAGGAAGAGAAGGCATTAAAGTTTCTAAACAGTTGTATTGTTTTCTGCTACAAGTATGGCAGAGAGTTGCCAGAGGTGGTCAAAGCTCACTCCACAAACAGTATGGCTACCTCTGTGGCTTGCTTCAAAGAGGTCTCAGCTGCTGACATATGTGCTGCTGCCACCTGGAGTACTGTCCATACCTTTACCAAGCACTACAGTCTGGACATTGCTTCTAGAGCCAGAGCAGGCTTTGGCTGTGCTGTTCTTCAGGGCCTTCTGTCTTAGACTCTGGCTGGCCTGCCACCCAGACTGTTCTGCGGGTACTTGTCACTGCTTGGGACTCGTTCCTACGGTGTGACCTGATGACTGAGATACTCCCGAAGAAGATAGAACAGTTGTGCAAGAATCTGCTGTAACAATAGCTCTTCAAGGGGATCTCAGTCATCAGGTCAGCCTTCCTTCCCACCATCCCCCTATTTGCGGTTCCTGTCTCAGACTGACTATCTGGTATATCCAGCCTTTTATTTACGCCTGGGCACCTCTTTCTCTCCTTGGCCCCTGTGGCATGGATTTGCTCCCTTTGTCTCTGGGGGAAAGAACTGAGGAGGGAACGGGGCCGTTTATGCCTTTATAGGATTGGTGACGTCGGCAGATGACATCAGCGTGGGCGGCCTCAGTGGTATTGCTGAAAATCTTCTGTATGGATCCTGCTTCACCAACAGTGAAGTTCCTACTGTGTGACCGGATGACCGAGATCCCCTCGAAGATCTACTGTTACAGTAAGTTGTTACGTAACTGTTCTTTTTTCAGTAGTCTCATTTGTCTAATTGGATAGAAGCAAGACTCTTCTGTAAATGAGAAGGTACATCTCAATTGAGCTGCCCAGGCTGAATTAATTCTTACCGTACAACACAATATAATTTATTTTTGCATAATGGTGTAATTCATACAAAGCATACTCCAGAATTCTTCACAGGGAAAAAAACTAAATAAAAGCCCCAAACACGAAATACGGCTTACAAATTATTTGGAAATCAAGAACAATATATTAGTATGTACATCGGGGAGATTGTTCACTGTATAGTGTCAGATACTTGGTAGGTAAAGGTAGCAGCAATGCAACATTTATAACAGGACACAGTATTACAACACTGGATATACAACAGGGAGACCGTTTACAGTAGGGCAGTATTAGGCACTTGGAAGGCTGAAGTAACAACACGCACTATTTAAAACAATATATATACGGTAGGGAGACCGTTTACAGTAGGGCAGTATTAGGCACTTGAAGGCTGAAGTAACAACACTGCAGTATTTAAAACATATATATATATATATATATATATATATATATATATATATATATATACACGGTAGGGAGACTGTTTACAGTATGGACATTATCAGGCACTTGGTAATCTAAGGTAGCAACAATACAATTTTAAAACAGGACAATATATTACAATATACAAAGCAATGAAACTTTTTACAGTGGGGACAGAATCAGGCACTTGTAAGGCTATGGTACCAGCAATGCAACTCTTAAAACAGGAACTGTATTACAATATTGACAGCAGGGATGTTGTTTACAGTAGGACATCATCAGGCACTGGTAGACTCTACATTAGCAGCCATACAACATTTGAAACAGGACAATATTACAGGAACGCTGTCACGCCCCTATATTAGGGTTCAGTCTTCGCTTCTATGTTAAACTGAAAATTTTGAACTTTAAATTTTGAACTTTAATAGCAACCGTTCAGTTGATTCACATGAAATTTTGCATTTGCCATCAGGGACCAAATATATCTTGATGTGACAAGTTTTGTTCCAGTCGGATGTGTGGGAGCAGAGATGTGGATTGTCAAAAATGTGAAAATTACCACTTTTGGTGAAATTCTTCGTCATGTCGCTGCGCAACAACTGTGTGGGATTTTGGTCTGAAATGTTTAGGGTATATAGATCTTGAGTCACAGGTGTGCCTTTTGAAGGTTTGGTGAAAAAATATTAATCCATCCCAAAGTTATTAAATGTTAAAGTTTCCCATTATTTCCTATGTGACCAGTTGGATGTCCCGCTCGAAAAAGGATTCTTTATTGCAAATGCGGAATCCTTTTTTGCAAACACAGGATCTTTTGCCGCAAATTCAGAATCTTTTTTAGTGCTGCTGCCATCTTGTTTTCAGTCAACAAGGGAAACAAAATTAAATTGCTGAAAAAAATAGAGGGCTTTAGTAAATACCAACAGTTGTGTTTACCTAATCGGGGCCCATGGAATTGGATTCTGGGGTCAGTTTTTTGACAAGTTGTTAAGAAATGTTATTTTTTGTTTGTTTGTTTGTATTTTAGCCACAGAAAACGTATGCCCCAAAGCAGGATCTTTTTCTTCAATTTGCAATAAAGGATTTTCTTTTGCCGCAAATTGCAAAAACAGGAATTGTAGAAAGGGATTCTTTTTTGCAATTTGCGAGATAGGATTTTTAAGACGGTTGTTTCTTTGTCACTGCCCAGTTAGAAAACAGCTTGTTATTTTAGTCTGACATTTTCAGTGTACGGAGGGCTTGTCCCACAAATGTGCCTTTTGCTGGTTTGGTGAAAATGTATTGCTTTGCTCTGGAGTTCTGCGGGGTTAAATTTTACTTTGTTTCCCATAGGATGACATTGTAATGGGAGGTGTGAAGAGTATTTTCTTTGTCACTCTTCTGTGAAGAAACGGTTTGCAATTTTCTTTTGAAATTTCTAGGGTACAGACCGCTTGCCCCACCAATGTGCCTTTTGCTGGTTCGTGAAAATATATTAATTTGGTGTCGAGTCACACAGGTTTCACATTTTCTTGTGTTTTCTGTAGGAGAATATTGCAATATCAGGTGTTTCCTTGGGTCTGTACACTACGGCATTGGAGTTCAGGGCCCTATACTGTCTCAAAAATGATACATGGATGGGAATACAGATACAAATACAGATACCATTAAGGACTGATAGGAGTGCAGGACCCTCTGCGCCCCCAGACAGAAATAGGCATACAATTAGAATATCTCAAACATTATTGATGGATGGCACTGTGCCCTCCCAGAGGCAAATATGAATACCATTATGGAGTGCTGGGAGCGCAGGCCTTATCCATACGTTGCAGCGCAGGGTCTTCAGGACCCTGCGCTCCCACTTGCAAATACACAAAGAATTATGGAGTGATAGGAGTGCAGGGCCTTTTGGGCCCTGTGATCCCACAGGGAAATAAGGATACAATTACAGTCTGTCAAAAATGATGGATCTGGGCCCTGTGCTCCCACAAGTAAATAAGCTTATGATTATACTTTCTCAAAAAGTAAGGAAATTCTCTGCAAAACACTTTGTTAATGCACCATTATGGTTTCAATGACAAAAGTTGGGAGATGCAGTCTTAGGGTTTCCAGCCCTAACACCCTACCCCCACCCTGGGTTTGCAACCCTAGCACCCCCCCCCCACCCTGCATGCAGTAAGAGGCGTTTGGGTGTGTGTCTTGGGGTTGTGAACCCTAATGTTCGCTCCATTCTGCTATACTGTACCCATCTCAGCTTACTTACTCGTGGAATGGGGTGAGCTTTAGGGTTCACAACCCTAAGCACCCACCCCCCACGTTTGTTCCTGCATGCAGGGCAGGGCTTGACAAATCCCATAGCCTGACTTCCTGGACAAGCAGTTTGCTAGTTACTTCTTGTCCCAGGACTACCAACTGGTATTTTTATTTTTTAATGTGCCTGACTGATTTTCCCCTGTCTGCTGTTAGATAGCAGTGGCACCTCCAGAGCAGGGCAACCCTATCGAGACCCGGCAGTCACCTGATGGCCACAACTTTAGTCATGTGGCACAGGTGGCAACCAGGAATGCACGCCCCAGTTGCAGTATAGTCGGGCACTGTGCGGTGTGCACATTGACGGGAGCGCTGAGCAGGAAAGCGGGTCGAGTCAGGAGCGAGCAGCAGCATGATCACGATCGCGATTGGGCACCAAAAGCCAGACTGACAGGCTTGGCAGCATATAACACAGTAGAAAGTCTGTCAGTCATGGCTAATTGGGTGAGGACACATCTTGGGGCGGAGCTGGGAGTGTCAGTAGCTGGTGTGCGTTGCAAGATGTGCCATTTTGCTGCTGACACTTCCAGAGAACAGTGGCGTTTTTGATGCTCTTACTCTGGCACCTGCATGCGGTGGAGAGAGACGACTTGGGGCTGCATAACTAAACTATAAAAACACAAGAAGGCCGGCTGCTGGACAGTAGGTTGAGCTACTCATGATTACTACAGCAAGATAAAGACAAAACTAGTAGAGATCAGGCCAGCGCATTTTCAAGCCCTCCTGGACTCTTTCTCGAGGCATAATTACACATGTGCAATCCAATACCTTAAATAGGATCCCATTTTAAAAGACAGTGCTTCAAATCTGTATTACATTGCACACATTATTTGTAAGTAAAAACAAACTGCAGAAATAAATCCTATATGTGAACACCATTCTACATTGCATGACTCTTACATTAACTTACAATGTAGAATGGTGTTCACATACAGGATTAATTTACGTACTGTGTTTTTACTTACAAATAATGTGTGCAGTAGGTATTGGATTGCACATGCATAATTGTGCATTGAGAAAGAGTCCAGGAAGGCTCAAAAGCGTTTGTCTATTTTACCGGTGTTTGGCTCCTGTTAACCTAATTAAAAGTAACTCTTTGAATCAGACATTCAGGAGTCTGGGATGTGGTTTCTCGTGCTGGCCTGAGCTCCACTAGTTTTATCTTTACATAACTAAACTATACTATTGTAAATACACTACCTACAATTATTTGTACTAGCTACTTAACCTAGGCTAAACTACCAGTGCCCTACAGAAAACAAAAATTAAGAAGGCACTGAGGGGGGATCGCGGATTGGGTTGATCTGAAAGACTGGTTGGGGGGAGGGGAAGACGTTCAAGAGATTCACATTTGGGAAGTGCAGACTAGACAGACTAGTCGGCAAGGAGAAGGGAAAGTCTCTTGTCTGAGGACAAAAACTGAACATTTTACAATTAAAAAGCAGTAAAAGAAATTAAAAGAAAGTGAAGATAAAAAATAATTATTTAAGGGCAATTTATTTGGCAAGCACTGCAGTAGTGCACATTGAAATCAGGGGGCTGTTTTTCGTGTGGAAATTGTGACACTTTGTGTCTCTTTGGACTAAAACTGACTACTGGCTGATTGGGGGGGGGGGGCTATTGCTGAACTCCCTACACTATCCTCAGTTGTGAATGTAAATTAATAACTAAATCAAAGAAAGTAAGAAAAAAGTACCAAAAAAAAAAAAAATGCATTTATATTTTTGGGGAAAAGAAATAATCTAGCTACCGCCTACCTACTTTGGTGGAAGTGGTGGAGGGTGTGTGTGTGTCCTAACCTGCTTCTGAGTTACAATAACTTGGGGAACAACTGCAGACTTATTAGAAATAAACTACAACAAGGGAAAACATTTTTGTGCTAAAGAAAAATAAACCCTAGCTACCTACTTTGGCAGAGTGTGTCTGTGTCTGTGAGACCTAACCTGCCCCTGAGGTAGAGGAACATGGGGAACAACAACTGCGGACTTATTAGAAATAAACTATAGGACGGGGGAAACACATTTTTTTGCTATAGAGAAAAAAAAAAAAACCCTAGCTACCTATTTTGGTGGAGGTGTGTTTGTGTGTGGCTGTGAGACCTAACCTGACCCTGAGGTAGAGGAACTTGGGGCACAACAACTGCGGACTTATTAGAAATAAACTAGAGGAAGTGGAAAAACCTTTTCTGTGCTACAGAAAAAAATAATAAACCCTAGCTATCTTAGTTACCTACTTTGGTGGAGGTGTGTGTGTGTGGCTGTGAGACCTAACCGCCCCTGAGGTAGAGGAACTTGGGGAACTGTGGACAAATAAACCACATTGTACAATAAGGAGAAAACATTTTTTGTGCTACAGAAAAAAAACCTTTGGTGGAGGGGTGAGTGTGTGTGTGTGTCTGTGACAGTGTGAAACCTAATGTGCCCTGAGAGGGTAGAGGAACTTGTGGAACAAGTTGAATTGCAGAGTGCTAGTACTTGGCTCCCGCTCCCTACTACTCTCACCTACTCTGTCCTGCCAAGGTCCTCTTGTGTTGTAAGTATAAGCATAACAGCTTAAGGTAAAACAATTACACAACACACAAAGATAACATAAAATAAAATTTTATTGTGTACAATATTTTAGTATTTTCACAATTGCATAGAAATTAAAAAAATGCAAAAACATAAGCCAAAGCAAACTACTTTCTTTTCTCTATGGACTGGGAACAAATCCCCCATGTTGTGTTCTTCGTCAGGAACAAAAAGTAAAGCGTGTGAGCTGCCGCCTTCTTCACAGTCTGAAAGCCAATCCTAACCAGTCCCCCCTGGCCCTAGTCGGGAAAACAACCAAAATAATGGTTCTCATTCTCAGTCTGGGTCTGTATTTGTAGACATAACGGGTGATCAATCTGACTTGACCATACCAGTTTCTGAAACGAGTGAGAATGACAGCAGCAGCAGTTAAGTGCCATTGTCACGTTCTGTTTCAGTACAGCTAAAGCGACTTTTGATTTTGAGGAAACAAAAAACACTGAGAAAAGAAGCAAAGATAAAAAATATGACTTAGAAAAAAGGGCTCGAACTTTTCAGTATCACTGGCTAAATCTGTTTACATGTTTAAGGTACGATGACAAAAAATGTGCCATGTACTGCTCTGGCTGTGAGCAATATCCCACTCTTGTGACTCCTGCTTATTCCAAAAACCCTAACGTGTTTGCCACTGGTTCAAATAATTTCAGAATTGAGTCCAAGAGAGCCCATGAAAAATCAAATCCACATATAGTTTGTGCAAACCAGCATAGTCACAAAACTGGTCAATGTGCAGTCAATTTTAACATCTGAAACAGCTAAATATCACGCATTTTCTCAGATGGAGGAAGCCACCAAAAATAAAATGAGACGTTTATTTAACACCGCATATTCCTTAGCTAAAAATTTACGTTCTTTCTAAGATATGGAGCGGCTTTGCACATTGCAAGAAAAAAATGGGATTAAACTTGGCAGCAATTACGCAAATGGTAAACGGGCCAGAAATTTGTGTAACACAGTATCAGATGTCATGTCTGTAACACAGATCCAGACTGTCAAAAATACAAAATTCGTTACTGTTCTTACAGATGGAAGCATAGTAGAGTAGGAAAATGTTTTCCTTTGTTTTGTTGATGGCGCAGAAAAAAGGTTACAACTGTGTTTATTAAAGCTGCACCTCGCAAACATTCTCACGCAGATGGAGTTTTTAAAACAATAAACTCTGTTCTGGAGTCTGTTGATCTTTCTTTTGCGGAACTTAACAATGTGAGCAAGCCTGGACCGATTCTCGTATCTGCCAACTTGATAGTGCCAGTGTGATGATGGGCCATACAGGTGGCACCATAGCAAAAATCCAAGAACATATCCCCACTGTAATACCCATGCATTGCATAGCCACAAACTGGAGTTAGCAGTTCTTGATGTCATGAAAAAAAATCCCTTTGTTCAAAAAGTAGAAAACACCCTGAAAGGAATTTTTAAATTTTTACCACTACAGCCCCAAGAAACTTAGGGAACTGCAGGAAATGGCAGATGTCATACACACTGAGTTGGCTCATTTTAGTGCAGTAAAGCAAATTAATTGGCTTGCAAGTAAGACGCATTCAGTTCATACTGTTCAAGTCAACCTGCCCATAGTAGTTCAACATCTTGAACATGTGTTAAACTCTGCTGGTGATGATGGGGCCAAAGCAAAGGCACTTCTAAGAGATGCACACTCAGTACAGTTTGTAAAATCATTGTTTATTCTTCAGGATTTTTTTCCAGTATTAAAAAGTCTCTCACTGGAATTTCAGAAGGATGACCTGCTAATATTAGAAGCCCCCCAACTTGTCGAGACATGCTTACTCCAGTTGACAGAGCTAAAAATAAGACCTGGAAAGTTTGACATCATTTCTAAACCAATATGATCTTGCAGAGAAATGCACAAACTATCTCATTTCAAAACATGGCACTAAGGACAAGAGTGTTCCTTTTACCTTCAAAAGGAACTGTCCAGAAGTAAATTTCATGACTGATACTCAGCTGCACAGTTTGTTAGATGCAGCAGTATCTTATATTGACCAGCGTTTTCAGAATTTCTTGGAGGAACCTCTAAAATGGTTCAGTTGTTTAGATTTCAAAAATTTCAATCTATCGTGAGAAGAACTTGCGCAGTTCGGCATGACTGATTTAAGTAATTTGTTAGACTACTTTCACAACTTTTTTTCTAAAGATCACATAACCAGTATAATTCTGCATTCAAAGCAATGCCTTAGTCTGCAGTAGATGAGCCATATCTGCAAGTGTATTCACGACTATTGCGAGAGAGAGAGACCGGTCCAGCTTGCTCACATCCTTGACCTAATAGAAATGTTACTGGCTATGAGTGTGTCTACAGCTAAATGTGAGAGAGTATTCTCCATTCAGAATCTTATAAAAACAAAAATAAGAACAAGTCTGGCTGATGACACACTCCAGTCACTTCTACATATAGCAGTTGAAGGTCCTGCATTAGACAGCTTTGATCCGGATCAAGCTATCAACCACTGGTTACTATCTGGTCTTGGCACACGCCACGTTCATGGTCATGCTAGTTCAACTACTAGTTTTGCTGATTCAAATGAAAATGTCTCTGAGGTAGTCACTAGTGGTGGTGGTGGTGGTGATGGTGATAATACTGAATATGATGCTACGGCTGGAGCAAGCAGCTCAAGTTTCCTACTATAACTTTTCCTGATGCTGATGCTGTACTGTCTGCTGCAGGACGTTCTCACTGACTGTGCTACACTTCTGCTGGTGTCGCGTACTAATTCTGTCACAATCCTCTCCATCCTGACAAAAAAATTAAAAATTAAACAAATTCATATTCTTCTTATTGTCTACTACAACACTAAATAACTGATACTGCAATAAATCTGTTTAGGTTTTCTGTAGTTTGATATTTTCCATTAAAAATATGCCATTTTATACCTGGACTACCAACTCAAGCACTGGGACAACTACTTTTTGACAAGCCACTTGTCTGTGAACAAGTACCTAATTTTAAAATTTGTCAAGCCCTGATGCAGGAAGGGGGTGGAGTGTTAGGGTTGGAAAGCCAGGGTGGGGGTGAGGTATTAGGGTTGGAAACCCCAAGACCGCATTTACCAGCTTTTGTTGCTGGAATCTTAATGGTGCATTAATGATGTTTTTTGCAGAGAATATTAAAATATATGGCTGGGGGACTGTTTACAGTGGCACTTGGTAGGCTAAAGTTGCAACAATACATTATTTAAAACAGGACAGTACATTACAGTATTTACAGATAGGAGACTGTTTACATTATGGGCAATATCAAGCACTTGATAGGATAAGATAGTAATAGGGGGCTAGCAGTCGAGCTGAGAGCAGCAGTCCTCCATTGCTGTGAGCCACCACTTTGATATTTAGCTGATTTTAGTGCTAGAAGTGGACCAAAACCTCTCATAGGGCTCATAATCGGATCTAATATTTACTGTAGATCACAACGGTATAAAACTTTTGTTGCTGAAGGCATGGGTCACACCAAAACGGCAACCGGAGGAGACTGGGCTAAATTGAAAAAGACGTCCGAGCAGGTGCAGACAGGGAAAAGGAGCCTGTGGGCTCAAATTTGAACCAGCCCTCAAATGCTGCCTTAATGAAAGCTATCCAGTCTATAGATAAAAAAAGGATGAATTTACCACCCGATTGCTGGTGGCAGGAACCAAACTCCAATCAGTGGAAGAAACAGCGATGTGCGCATCCAAAACGGCTGGTAAGGCACTTACCATGACGTCTGGCCTGGTGAAAGGGAATCTGCTCCTGAGGCGAAGACTGGAGAATCTCGAAAATGGGGCGCAGGCGTCCCATATTCGAATCCTTAGATTGCCTGAAGAATCTGAAGATGAGGATCCTGGAGGCATGGCTGACAGGTTTTCTCCACTTGGAGTTCAAAATCAGTTGAGAGGGCCTACAGGGTTAATGCCAGGGCCCCCCCAGCCCCCACATGTCAACGCTGCTCATCCATCAATTTGGGCAGTACTGGCAGTGCTTAGCTCTGTAAAAGAATGGGATTACAGCTTATGAGAAGTCAGGAAACTAGGTCCTTCACAGTGGCAAGGAACACCTATACATATTTTTCCTGACCTTAGCTTCGCAACCAGACAACGCCGAAAAGCTTTCGATGGAGTCAGGACTGAAGCTGCGCCAACTGGGGGTCCACCATGTTTTGCTTCTGCCAGTGAGCCTAAAAATAACTTACGGGGCTAAAACGTATCATTTTGCGGATCCAGTTGATGTGGCTAAGTTGATTACCAAAATTGAGCTGGACTGTTCGAAGAGGGGATCTGATTCTGAATCAGAGGATGAGAGTAACACGTGAAGGCAGGAAGGATCTGACTTGACCCAGTAAGTTTTTTTTTTTACTTGTCTAGGGCACCTAAAAGAAGAAGTGGAAGTGTTGTTGATGAAAAATGTCTTTTTCTTCTTCATAATGACTTTTGCCTTATTTACTGTGGGTTTGTTCAGCAACCTTGTACCGTTTTACAGCTCATTTCTGCTGGACTTTTAACTTTGTTAAAGGGAAGTTGGTTGTGTATGTTTGGGGTAAGAAATAACGTAGTTCATTGTGATGCAGTTGAGTTAAAATAATTGCCAGTATTGTCCTGATCATTTCAAAGGATTTGTAAGTCTACATTTAGCTTTGCATTAGTTATCTTTTTTTTCCTCTGGGTAAGATACCCCAGGAGGTCTTTTTAAGGATCGGTGATGGCTTTGGGCATTTTAGAAAAGCCAAGTTGAGATGTTCTGGTTGCATTAACAGTGTTTGGCCTTTGTAGGCCATGACTAAAAGAAGTGAGTGGTTTGGAATAAAGAGATGATTCACTATTTCTTTTATATCTCTCGATGTTGCAATATGGGGAAGTTTCACCTATTAAACGGGTGTGTTTGATCTATGCTGGAGTATATTTTCATAGTATTTTCCCCACTCATGGCAGTAATAGCCTTGTTGAATTTTCATTAAGAGAAATTTTAACTGGTATATACCCCCTATGTTGTATCAAGTTAGGAGTGCCTTCGATACCGTGTTTTACCATATTTTGAATGTTCTACTCTGTGCACTGTCCTACAGGCTATGCTTGTATCTATTGTATTTTAAAATCAATAAATGTAAGTTTAAAAAAAAAATAGCAATACGACATTTAAAAGAGGACAATATATTACAGAATATACAGTGGGGAGACTGTTTACAGTAGTGACAGTATCAGGCACTTGGTAGCTAAGGTAGCACCATGGAGGATAATGGATGGGCACCAGTTAACAACGTTGTGTTCCCATCGAGAGGTTGTCATGACAACCTGGTAAACCTTGAGAGTGAAGGTTGAGAGGTTTACAGTTGGCACAATGACCTTGAGATGGGAACTACGCGTTGTTGTTTAACTGGTGTCCATCCATTGTCTCTTATGATGTATGGGCCCAGTTAAACAAAATGTGTCCTTACGGTCCCGTTTTTTTTTTTTTTTGCTTTGCCCTGCTCTCATTCAAGGTCAGCTCTCCCCACCACGGCTGTTTGTCCGTCAGGAAGTTTGAGAGACGCGCATGTGCAAAGATGTTCATGTTGTTATGCTGTTGTTGTGACTTACTCAAAAGGATATAACAACCTCTTGATGTCACAATGCTAGTGTAATAAGGATAGGAATTCTAAAACACAGTCAGTGGGGCTCATGCCATACTTTTTTTTTTTTTTTTCAATCTACATGCACATTACCTTGGAGTACTTGGGTAAACAAAGGAAACATAACCACTCACGCCGTAAGTTTGTTGGTCAGCACCGTAAAGCAACAGACTTGAGGTCAGTGTTAATAAATTAGTTCACTTTTAATCACAGGTAAAGAAAAAAAACACTTGAGGCTTACCACCGACAACAGATGGAATCACACAGGCACATAGTTGTATTGTGTCGGCGGCAGCCAGTCATATATGCAAAGGATTACTCGGTAACAAAAACAGTCAAGATAGCACCACTGAAAGCGAGCACAAACTAAGCATTTAGAATATATATTTTCCTTTGCTCGCACTGGGCACTTTACTGCACAGCACACCATGGATTACAAAAGAAAAGACGTATTCTAAATGCTTAGTTTGTGCTCGCTTTTAGTGATGCTATCTTGACTGTTTTTTTGGCACTTCGAGTAATCCTTTCTGCATATGAATTTGCTACAGCCGAAACAATACAACCCTATCTACCTGTGTAATTCCATCTGTCATTGGTAGTAAGCCTCACATGTTTTTTCTTTGTCTGTGATTAAAAGTGAAATAATTTATGAACATTGACCTTAAGTCTGTTGCTTTATGGTGCTGACCCATGAACTCACTGCGTGAGTGGTTGTGTTTTCTAAGGATAGGAATTCATTGACTTCCATCCTTAACCCTCTCCCATACATTATATAACATTTTCAGGACAGTGTATTACAGTATATACAGCAGGAAGAGGGTTTCCTGTAGACACTGTCATGCATTTTTGTACAGTAGGTTGGCATAACAGCAATACAGTATTTAAAACAGGACAACATAATACAAAATACACAGCAGGGAGAATTGTTATAGTAAATACAGCATCGAGCACTCGGTAGGGTAAAGTAGCAACAATACAGTATTTAGAACAGGATAATACAGTATTTACAGCAGGGAGACTGTTTACAGTAAGGACAATGTCAGGCACTTGGAAGGCTAACATAGCAATATAACATTTAAAGCAGGACACTATATTACAGTATATGCAGCAGGGAAACTGTTTACAACAGTGACAATATCAGGCACTTGGTAGACTATTTATTTTAATTTTGGTAACCGGTTAGGCCCACTGAGGCCATAACAGTCCCTTTTTCAGGGGTGACCCGGAATTAATTACAAATAAAACGTTCCTTAGGTTTACACACTATACAGACAGACAATCCATGGGTTTGCTACAATGTGGAGTAATCAGTATTACAGAGGATGGAAATACTGAAATTCTTGCATAGCAATGTCTAACTGTATTACTATTAACATTTTGACAACACTCAACATAACGTTAGTTCGGTAGGAGACATTAAAGGTTACAGGCAGTACAGTTCACAATCAGGACTTACAGTATTTCAGCGGTAGCAAGTGCATGGGTTGAGCTCTGTCAGGTGAGCCTTAAGTCCCTGTTTGAACCCTCTGAGAGCATTACAAGCCTGGACATTTGCAGGAGTGCGTTCTAGAGAGGCGGGATGCTGGCTGAGTAAGACTTTATTCCCTGTGATGACTTAACATTAGGGACATGGAGGAGCTGAAGACTTGAGGATCTGAGAGGCCTGCTACTTTGCTTGGCAGATATTTCGCCAGACTTGGGGGCATTGTCTAACCTGAGCTTGTATGCCAGGCATAAGGATGGGTACAAAAGTCGCCCTTCCAGTATTGGCCTGGACAGGGCTTGGAGTACTTGGCAGTGATGCTCCCGAGGTTTAGCCCCTATAGCAAACCAGCTCACCCTGTGATATAGGGCACTCAGTTCTTGCATTTCCCCAGCTTTTACTGTGGGTAGCACTGGTGTCCCATATGGCAGGGTTGATAGTAGGGTGCCAGTTACAATCCTTAGCCAGGAGTCTTTGGTGAGGAGAGGGCTGAGGCGGTATAGTAGGCCAAGTTTCTAATTCACAGTCTTTTTCAGTTATTCAATATGAGACTTGAAAGTACAGTTCTGGTCTAGGGTAATGCCTAGCTTCTTTATTGTTTTAACTACCTCAACCTTTGTGCCATTCGAGAGAGAGAGAGTCAGGATTGAAGCTCTGTCAGGTCCCAGACTTGGAGGGCCAAACAGTATAGCCTTGTTTTTTTTTCTTATTCAGCACAAATTTATTGCTGATCAACCAACCCTCGAGGAGTTGCAGGTCATTTGTCAAGGAATTGTTCAAGGAATCAGTGTCCTTGGAGGTCCTGTGTAGCACTACATCATCTGCATATAAGATGATGTTCGCTTTACCACAGTGATTTGGCATGTCATTTATAAATATAGAGAACAGTAATGGCCCCAGGATGGATCCTGGGGAACCCCATCAAGAACTGGGCAATTGTCAGATTGGCCGCCCTGCCATCTGACAAATTGGGACCTTCTCTGAAGGTAGTCAGTAAACCACTGAACTATCCGACAGTCTAGGCCTATAAGCTTGAGTTTCGCTAGTAATAGTTGATGGTCCACCAGGTTGAAGGCCTTGGTGAGGTCGATGAAAACTGAACCGATGAGCTGGCCTTTACCAAGGGCTGAGAAGATATGATCGGTGAAGCAGACAAGGGCAGTGTCAGTGCCGTGTTTTTTTCTAAAACCGTGTTGTCTAGGTGTAAATATGCTATTCCTCTCAATATAGTCCGTTATTTGGTTATATACGGCCTTTTCTAATAGCTTGCTTAGGACGGAGAAGATCGATATGGGACAAATGTTTTCGACATGTTCACGGGACAAATGTTTTCGACATGTTCACGTGATCGGCCTTTGTGGATGGGTGTATTTAGGGCCACTTTCCATAGTGTAGGGACTTTACCCTCTAGGAGTGATCTATTGGGTAGCCATGAGACTGGGGTGGCTGTGGCTGGGGCTGCTATATTGAGTAGCCTCGGTTCTAGCTTGTCATACCCTGCTGAGCCATGGGGTTTTATATTCCTAAGTAGTTTTAGGACCTCATCTCTCGATAGCAGCTTAAGATGAAAGTTTGGGGGGGGGGGTTAGTGTTAGGTAGAGTGGGTAGGGGTGTCCCTGTGTGGGGGGGTCTTGAACTTGTGTAGGTCAGTGATATGAGTTAACTGCATGGGCAGCATCCTCTGGGTTTTCAATGTGCGAGTCCTTGCCTGTTATAGCACAGTCGCTGTTGGTGGGACTACCCTTGATGAGGGCGTTGATTTGTGACCAGAATTTTCTTGGGTCGGAAAGATTTATTTATTTTCTGGAGATTTCTGATGTATTGTCTTTTGGTGGTTTTTAGCTCTCTCTTGCACCTATTTCGTAGCTCCCTGTAGTTCTGCCAGATCTTGAGTAGATTTGTGGATTTAAAGTTCCCCCATGCCCTGTCTCTTTCTTACATGATTTTTCCAGATCCCGGGATAACCACCTAGCATTCTGACATTTTACTCTGAGCTTTTTCAGTGGGTCATGCTTATTTGCTGCGCATAGGACGTTTTTTGTAAAGAAGTCTAGGGCTACGTCCAGGTTAGGGGCTTGTTTGATGTAATTCCAATTTAACTTGGTTAACATGTCTAGGAAGGATGCAGTATCAAAGTTTGACAAGTTCGGGGTCCAGAAAATTCTGGGTTGGGGGAGGGGGTTTGAAAAGTATTTTTCCATATTGCGAAAATGGGGGAGTAGTCGCTTAGGGCATCTGCAATCGTACCTGCCGTTTTAATGCTATCTGGTACAGAGGTCAGACCCCAATCTAGTGTGGAATGGTTTCCTGATTTAGTATTCAGTCTGGTGTGTTCATGGAGTAACTGCATTAGACCTGCTTGTAGTAGTAGGTTCTTTAGTTCTCTGTTTGTTTGAGGCCCCCAATATATGTTAAAGTTGCCTGTACTATTACCTTCTCACCCTTGGGGAGATTGGGCAGCATGGTCAGAAAAGAGCTTAGGGCAGCTGCTGATGCTTTTGGGGGGGGGGGGTTATACACACATCCAATCGTTAGGGGTTTGGTTCATCCTAACATCAATGTAGTGAATACAGCTTCACAACTGTTTTTCTAAAGGTGGGGGCTGTCACCTGGGAAGCATTTAAAGAGGATCTTACATAGAGTAGGACTCCTCCACCCTTTTTTCCCCAGTCTATCCTGCCTGAAAATCTGGAAACCTTTCAGCTCAACCTCATTATCTAGTACATGTGGTTTCAGCCAGGTCTCTATGAGATGATAACATTGTCTGGGGAGTACAGGCCCACCCAGGCTTCTAGTTAATGAAACTTTGGCCTGAGGCTACTGATGTTCATGTGGGTTATTTTTAACCCTTTAGAGTTGAACCAGGTGGACTGTGTAGAGGAGGTAATGTGCACGTTTTGAACCGGGGAGCCCAGGGTGCACCTCTGTGTCACCTCCAAGTAGTAGTTTTAGGTTAGTCATGAATTTGACGAGTGACCATGGCATAGGGAGAGGAGGTCTCTTCCTGTGGTCACTGATACAGAGCATTATATGGTAAAAATTGCCTTTTTGTTTCAGACCCTGCATATTGATGAGGAAATGTTGACCCCTGTTCGGGGATACACATCAGTGGATGTGCAATAAGGGATATCCACTAGTTGCTCAGGGTTCTGGTGAGGACAGATTATCAAGTGGTTAGAGCCCAAGACCACAAAAATGTACAGGGCTGCAATAATAATTCCCCATGCCATCATTAGACTTAAAGCTGGATTGAGAGCAGAGCTAACAGTTGTGTCCCTAGTTATGGAGATCCAGTGATCCTGCAGTTTGTGGGAGATTCTTTGTTACTATACCAATTTATTGAGAATAAGCCAGATATTTTTGCAACCCAGTCAGAAGGATAGATCTGGAAACGTGAGCAGAACGGAGAGGGGACTGTTCACTGACTGAGAATCGTAGAAATAGCTAGCATAGTAGGGCTGATTGCAACCCTGGAAGCCAGTCAACAGAAAGTTCTTTTTTTTTTTTTTGCTACATTCCTGTCAGCAGACTGTGGGACCCGCCTTCACTTAGGAAGAGCCTGATGCAGTTAACTCCAATTGCTGTCCTGCTGGGCAGACCTATTGCGTGTTTATAGATGCAGGGTGGGGGAGGCGGGCCAGACATAAATCAGACCACGGCTCCAAACTGCAAGCGATGGGCACAGGGAGAAAGAAATGTAAAAAAGCCTGTAAGTAATCACAAAAGTGAACAGGTTTGGTTTTCCTTTCTAGTCTGCAACAGTAGAAATTAGCAGGTAACATCAATCTCTAGTCAGCAGGTTCCAAACCTGTGGCTAAAACGGCACCAATTTTAAAAGTAGCAGTAGCTGGGTTGGTAAGAAGGGCTTCGGGGGTCCGTACCTGATTTTGGTTTGGATGAGGGCGGGTCGGAGCTCTGTCTGCTAGCAAGGATGCAGCAGGTATACTGACCGAGTCCCTGGGGAAACAAAAAAAAAAAAAAAATACCTAGAAAGAGAGGGTTAGTGGGTCAGATTACAGTCTGCAAGCAGGGGAGTTCATTAATTAAACAAGGATAAGGAGAGATAGAAATTTAAGACAGGACTGCAGTTAACTAACAAATCACAATCTAGGCAGCAAATTTCTTTTACAAAAAATCGGACCATGGCTCCAAACTGCAAGTGATGGGCACAGGGAAAAATACATTTTAAAAAGCCC
Source organism: Neoceratodus forsteri (assembly GCA_016271365.2). Classification (NCBI taxonomy): domain Eukaryota; kingdom Metazoa; phylum Chordata; order Ceratodontiformes; family Ceratodontidae; genus Neoceratodus; species Neoceratodus forsteri. Next base: position 1,560,754,402 of record CM057449.1, read on the forward strand.
GCAAGTAATCACAAAAGCGAGCAGGTTTGGTTTTCCTTTCTGGTCTGCAACAGTAGAAATTAGTAGGTAACATCAGTCTCTGATCAGCAGCTTTCAAGCCCTTGGCTAAAATGGTGCCAGTTTTAAAAGTAGCAGCAGCTGGGATGGTAAAAAGGGCTCCGTACCTAATTTCCGTCTTGGTGGGGTTGGGCGGAGCTCCGTCTGCTAGCATGCTGGCTGAGTCCCTGATATCAGTCTGGGTGGGGGCGGTCGGAGTCTGCCTGCTAGCAGGGATGCAGCGGCATCTAGCAGCAATACAACATTTAAAGAGCGCCTTTCCCAATATTTAAAATATACGAAAGAAGAATCCTGAGGCTCCCTTACATGAATGGGTGTCCCTCAATTGATGTTTTAAATGTTTAAATGTTGCACCCTGTGGAAGGGAAGGGGTTGTAATTTGCCCCCAAGTGGCTAGCCACCCAATCCCTTCCATTTTCTGATTGTTGACTCCACCCCTGCGATATGTTGTTTTTTGATGTATTAATAGGGAGAGTGTGGAGGTGTGCTCCATTTGCTCCATGCAAACCTGTGGAGCATCTTTTTAAAAGCTTACTTTACGAATGTAATTGGATGTTTGGTATAAATTTAAGGAAGGGGTCACCCAACAAGGCTTTCATTGGTTGAACCCTGCTTTCGATTTGTACCAAGAGTTGGGTTACATTTGTAAGATAAGCTTCTAAAAAGATGCTCCGTATGCTTGCATGGAGCATGCCTCCATACTCGCCCTGTTAATACATCACAAAACGTCAGAGCAAGGGGCAGATTTGGCAGTCAGAAAGTGGACGGGATCGGGTGGCTGGACCCTCAGGGGCAGATTACAATCCCTTCCTTTCCATGGGGGCTACATTTAAAAAAAGTCAAACATCAGTGGAGTGATGTCCTTTCAGGTAAGGGGGTCTCAGATTTCTCCTTTTGAGCATGGAGAAAGGTGCTGTTTAAAACAGGAAGCTATATTACAGTATACACAGGAGGGAGACTGTTTACATTAGGTACAGTATCAGGCAGTTGATAAGTTAACATAGCAACATTAAAAACAGAACAGTATATTACACTAATATATATATACACACACACACACACACAAACATATATCAGAGAGAGTTTGCAGTAGGGACAGTATCAGATTCTTGGATACCAACAATGCAACACAAAAAACAGACACGATAGTACAAATATGTATATATATATATAGCAGGAGGGCTGTTTACAGTAGGACAGTATCTGGCACTTGGTAGGTTACGTTAGCAGCAATACCACATTTAAAACGGGACAATATATACAGCTGGGGGACTGTTTACAGTAGGGAAAATATCAGGCACTTGGTAGGTTAAGATAGCAATACAACATTTAAAACAGGACACCATATTACAGTGTATATATCAGGGAGACTGGGACAGTATCAGGCACTTGGTAGGTAAGGTAGAAGGAATACAACATTTTTAAACAGGACAGTGTAGTGTCAAGGTAGGAGGAATAATGACAACATTTTAAACAGGACAGTATATTACCATATATACAGCAGGGAGAGTGTTTACAGTAGGGACAGTATCAGGCACTTGGTAGGTTAAGTTGGCAGCAATAAAGCATTCAAAACAGGGCAAGATATTAGTTTATTTATATTACAGTATGTACAGCAGAGAGTCTTGAGGTCAGTGTCAGGCACATGACGTATCAGCAGTGCAGCATTTAAAACTGGACAGTGTATTGCAATATATACAGCAGGGAGACAGTAGGGACACTATTGTGCATTCGGTAGGTTAATGTAGCAGCGATACAATATTTAAAACAGGACAGTATATTACAAAATGTATAGTAGGGAGAGTGTTTACAGTAGATGTAGCATCAAGCGCTCGGCAGGCTAAAGCAGCAATAATACAGTGTTTAAAATAGGACAGTATATTACAATATATACAGCTGGGAGACTGTTTATAGTAGGGACAATATCAGGCACTTGGAAGACTAATGTAGCAGCAGTAGAACTTTTTTTTTTTTTGGTAGAGTCTATTTCTGCTCTCTGCTCATGTTTCAGGGTCCCTGCTGATAGCCGCCACACTCAACCGCCCACCTGAACTGGCCACTCTGGAAGCTACATTGGGTATGCGGGGTCTGGGGCTCTCCTGGCCCCGGAGAGATCCCCAGACCCCAGGAGAACCGGAGAGTCAGTCGATTGTGTGTGGTGGGTCGGGCATGCCAGAGATTGCCGCCACCTGAGGGTAGAGGGATTTTCTTTGTTCGCGCTTCTCCCTGAGGCACGGACGGTAATGACATTCCGCCTGGTGCGCGCACGCTCCCGGAGGACATCTGCCGCTGCTCCAATCCCCATGCTTCTTGTGCTGTGCACTGCAGTGTCCCCAGCCTCCGCCAGGGGATTCCCGCACCACGGGAGAACCCTGAACCCACCCCAGGACTAAGAGCTGTCTACAGACGCTCAATCTTAGTCCTCCCCTGCCAACCTCCGACGACTCGGGCTCATTCCTGAACCTGGGTCGCTGGCATGGTGCGAGGTGTGGCATCCAGCGCCTCAACTCTCAGTGCCACCGGGCCGAGCAGTAGAACATTTAAAACAAGACAATATATTACAGTATATACAGCAGGGAGACTGTTGATAGTAGTAGCAGTATCAGGTACTTGGTGAGCTAAGGAAGTAGCAATACAACATTTAAAACAGGACAATGTATACAACAGGGAGACCTTTTACAGTCGGCATAGTATCAGGCACTTGGTAAGCTAATGTACGAACATTACAACATTTAAAACAGGACAGTATATTACAATATACCAAGTGCCTGATACTGTTACTACTGTAACCACAGTCTCTCTCTGCGGTATACCGTATATTGTAATATACTGCCCTGTTTTTATTGTTGTTTTATTTTTAATATTCTTTATTTTTTATTATTTTTTTATATAGTTTTATACATATATGACAGCAAGAGTACATCTATACAGTAGTGCTCTTTTGTCTTACAATACATAGAATATTCTTCCGGTTGGCAATTCATGTTTCTACAACATCATTCTGTTATATATCAAATGACACTAGATCAAAATTCATATCCTACAAAAACTGGTCGCTTTCAAATAGCTCTTTCAGGGAACAAATGTTTCATCCAGAGGTGAGATATAGTAAACCCATGGCCTCCACTGGAGCTCAAATTGTGACCTCCTTCCAACTCTAGAAGCTACTATTCTCTCTAGATAGTATATCTCGGTCATCAGTGAATGCCAATCAGAGAGGGTGGGTACTTTAGCCGTTCGCCATAGGCGAGTTATAACCTTTTTAGCTGCTGCCCGGTACAGGTATAACTTATTTCTACTTGGTGGAACTTTTCCGTCTTCCCCAATATAAAGCAGAATCATCTGATTGGATAATTTTAATTTCTGGTCCCACAATATTTTGTATGCTCTTTTCTGTATCTAACCAGTATTAGGTAACTTTCGGACAAGCACAAAAAATGTTATATTTCCCATTTTTTCTCCACTTTCTCTCCAACAAAGGCCATGCCCCATAGATGCAACAAATTTAGCAATTTTGTCAGGGGTATAAAAATATCTACTACGACATTTCCATATGTATTCTGACCAGTATGATGACTGTGATACTCTAATTGAGTGAGGAATAGGTTCCAACCATTTCTCATAAGATATCTGAGTCCCTAATTCTCTATTCCATCTCCCTAAGATATCCTCAGTGGATTCCTTCCAAAAATCTCTTATTGCTTTATATATTTGTCCGCTTAAATGAATTTGTTCCCTGCCTTCTATAGCGTCCCTAAAAAGGGACATCAACATAGGTATGAGAGAGTATTTAATGCTAATTCTTTCTGCATAAATGTCTGAATCTGTAAATATCTATAATGATGTGTATGGGGGAATTGATATTTTGCCTTTAGTGTGGCAAAAGGCAGTACTCCATTCACATTCAGGTATTGATATAACAAAAGCAGACCTTTTTTCTTTCTTGATGGACCCGAACAGCACCCATCTCCAAAGATACACTTTCTGTACCTATTAGTTTAAAATAACCGAAAACTTCAGTTAATGTAGTAGACGCCCTTATCTCATACCAAGCCTTTAACGTATAACGGGTTCCAGATGTAAAGTTTTGTAACTGTGGATAAGAATTTTGGGGGGCAAATATAATAGGGATAATGTTTACTAGATCATTTAAAGTCGTCACTGTTTAACATGTTACTGCGTTATGGTAATCTCTGAGGTTTGGAAGATTACAACCCCCCTTTGCCATTGGTAACTGTAACAGAGACCATCTGACCCTTGGCTGTTGCCCAGCCTATACAAATTTTGAGAAAATTCTAGCCCAGGATGCAAAGTAGAATTGTGATGGAATAATCGGTAAAGTCTGGAAATAATATAATATCTTAGGAAATAAGGTCATCCTGTTTTTATTGTTTTGATGTTATGTAAGCCTACCAGGAGCCTGATACTGTCCCTACTGTAAACATTCCCTCTGTTGTATGTGTTGTAATATATTGTCCTGTTTTAAATGTTGCATCGCTACTACTTTAGACTATCAAGTACCTGATATTGTGACTGCTGTAAACAGTGTCCCTGCAATATATATTGTAATATATTGTACTCTTGAATGTTGTATTGCTGCTACCAAGTACCTGATATTGTGGCTCCTGTATACAGTCCCTCTACTGTATATATTGTAATAGTTTGTCCTGTTTTAAACTTGCCAGTGCTGGAACTTAGCCTACCAAGTGCCTGATATTGTGACTACTGTAAAAACAGTCTCCCTGCTGTTCGTATTGTAATATTTTGTCCTGATAGCTGCCATAGCCTACCAGGTTCCTGATGCTCTAGCTACAGTGAACAGCCCCTCTGCTGTATATATGTATGTATGCAGCCCTGAAAATAGACAAGGCTCCAGGGCTGGATGGGATACATCAGAATGTGCTCAGGGAATTGGCATTGAAACTGGCTGAACCCCTGGCAAGGCTATTCAATAGCTCACCACAGTCCATGGTGGTTCCAAGAGACTGGAGGACAGCGGACATGTCGCTTTACAAGGGAGGGGACAGGAAGGAACTTGGAAATTTCTAGTCAAAGAGGACCTAGTGGGCTACTGGGAGAGAAATGGGCTCCAGGACAGTAAGCAGCATGGGTTCATAGCAAGGAGATCTTGTCCAACTAACCTGATAGCATTCCTTGACTTGGTAACTAGGGTGTGGATAAGGAACAACCAGTAGATTTACTGTACTTCAACTTCAATAAGGCATTTGACTTGATGTTACATAGAAGGCTGGTGAAGAAATTAGAGGATCTGGAAGTACCAAAGGACCTAGTTAAATGGGTGGAAAGTTGGTTGGTGGTAAACTGGGTCAAATCTTGAGAAAGGGAGGCTACGAGTGGAAAACAACGGGGTAAGTCCTGGGACCCGTCCTTTTCAGTATGTTCATCAGCAACATAGAAGGGCTACAGGGCAAGATATGTCTTTTTTGCACTTGACACTAAGGTCTGTGGCAGGGTAGACAGTGCGTAGGGGATTAGGGAATTGCTGAAGGACCTGCAGTGGTTAGAGAGGTGGTCCAAGGCCTGGTTGTTGTAATTCGATGCCAGAAAGAACAAGGTGATGCACATAGGGAACAAGAATCCCGGGAAAGAATACTGGATGGGAGGGGTTAAGCTGGGCACTACTTCAGAGGAAAGGGACCTGGGGGGTCGTCATAAGAGACTCACTAAAACAAACTAAGGTAACAAAACCAACAGCAAGGCAACCAGAATGTTGGAGTGTATTGCTAGGAATTTTGATAACAGGAGGAAAGAGGTACAATGCTACCCCTTTCTATAGATCAGTGGTTAGACCCATCTGGAATATTGTGCCCTGTTCTGGAGTCTTCACTTGAGAAAAGCCAGAGAAAGACTGGAGACAATGCCGTGCAGAATGATTCAGGGCCAACAGGGCAGATCATATGAGATTTGGCTCAGGGCACTGAACGTATATTCGCTGGAGGCCAAAAGGGAGAGGGGCGCCATGATAAAATCCTTCAAGTTTCTGAAAGGAATAAACAAGGTAAAGAGTGAGGAACTATTTTGCAGGAAAGGTGGGTCGAAAACAAGGGAACATGAATGTAAGCAGGTGGGGGAGGTTTAGAAGGGTGCAGAAAGTTACTTTGCAGTGAGAGTGGTTGAGCTGTGGAACAGCCTACCGACAGAGGTGGTGGGTGCAAAACCATTAATGGGTTCAGTCTCAGCTGGGACAGAGAAAAGGGCTTTATAGTTACTTGGGGAAGCAGCAAGGCAGGGTGCGAAGAGGGGTGGTAGGCGAGGGCGAAAACCCTGTCTAGACAATAGGTCAAGGGGCAGAGTTGGCTAAAATTGGGCAGACTGGATCGCCTGACGGCCTTTTTCTGCTGACATTGTTTCTATATACTGTAATTTATACAGTAGTCATGGACATTCTGTAAATGGGAGTGTGATAAATCCCGTTTATCTGAGTTACTGTAGATAAATGTAGAATTTTACATTTATGTACACAGTTATATCACCATCCATTTATGCACGCAGTTTCTATGTCATCACCTGCCCCTCCCCAATGGCACTACTTCTTAGTTTCATTTGTACAGTACTCTGAACAGTACACAAGGATCCTCTACCGCTCCAGCACCATAACTGAAATACGGTCCTCTACAGCTCCAGCACCCCAACTGAAATACAGAACTCCAAACAATAGCTAAGCTCTTTTTCTTTTGTTCTGTTTATGGTGCAGGTTTGGTTTTTGTCAATTCAGCCAGAACATACAGTTCCCATCGCCCACTGGTAACCCTTGCCAGCTCCCCCCCATGCCCGCTCGCCACCCACTCATCTTAAATAAAATAAATATTGGCTCCAATACCTACTAATCCTCTGTCTCTCAGGATCATGAAATAAAATCGGTACCTCTTTCTGTATTTCTAAACGCACTAACTTCCAGGTGCTGATAGCACTCGCTGACACTAACGCTGCTTGTGCACTCGCATGTTTGTGGCTCTTTGCAAATCTCTCAGCATTCTAGCAGAAACTTTTTTAAAATAAAAAAGCTTCAGTTAGGAGAGGTCACCTGCTACATAACCGGACCTCACTCCTGCAGTCTCATCAACAGCTTCCAACCCTCACTAAACCCCAGCACCATATTGAAGGACTTTTTTTTAATAACTTACTGCAGCCAATGAGTACTGGCACAGATATGTCTGGCGCATCCATGGCAGCACCCATGGCAACGGGGATGTACATGCATTTCTTGACAAAATAATTCCAGGAACTATTCAGAATTAAAAAAAAATAAAAAATTAAAATAAACAAACTGTCACACAAGCTGCTAACCTACTGCTTAAATGTAATACACAGAGGGGAACCAGTGTGCTACTGATTTATCTATACTCTTGCTGTTTAATCGCGGCCATCTCACTCGTGGCTTACATCACTTGTGAGGTTACCAGAGGTCAAACAGCACTTGTATAGATAACTCGAGCATCACACAGCTCCCCGACCTCCATTCCCCTCATATATTGTCCTGTTTTGAATGTTGTATCGCTGCCATGAGCCTGGTACTGTCCCTACTGTATACAGCCTTCCTGCTGAATATTCAGTAGTAGGATTTGATACTTACTCATGAGTGTTACATTAGAGAGGAGTGTTATATCAAACAATAGAAGATTTAACTATTACAAATGTTTAGCCAGAAAGAGCCTGTAAGCACCACTGAGCCTATTGGCAAAGTTCTGATAATAATATCCAATCTGAAGTGAAGGGCCAAGTGGACCATAGGAGTCAAAGTCCAACATTAAGAATAACATACAGATATTTCTCAGGTATTGAAAATCTACTTACTTTAGTTTTTATGTTTACCCCAATCTGGAAATTCTAAACTACACAGACAATAGAGAAAAAAAAAAAGAAGCAACCTAGATTTGGGCAGTTGCAGCATAGTCATACGAAACCTTTAACTGTGCATTTTCAGTAAACAGGAAGCTGGAGGGGGTAAGATTCAGGGAGAAAGGAGGAGGAGGAGGTGTTACTTCACTGATAGGGTGGTGGAGCCATGGAATGTGCTGCCTAGGGGGCTGGTGGAGGCAGAGACAGTGGAGGGATTCAAGATGGGGTGGGACAGGTACAGGGGAAGGGTTCTGGAAGCAAAATCCGATGCAGCAAGAATATCCAGAACTGGGAAGGGAGAAGCCAGAGAAGGTGAGGGGGGCAGCAAGGTCAGCTCCCAGGGTGGAGGCTGACCAAATGAGCACACACGAAAGACCGTTAGGCCTATTCTGCTGGTATTTTAGTATGTTAGTAAAAAGCTGACTGTCTGGCCTCCAAGGATGCGATGTACAACATGCTCCTCCCCATTTTTTCTTTCCCTGGAGGAAGGGAGTTAGTGCCTTGGGGCAGCGGCCATTTTTATATCATGACTTGGCCCCAACAGTATAACCAACGTTTTAAAGACTCATCATAGCCCCTTGCCAAGGCACAATATCATTGCCTGCAAAACCTAATACCCAGGCTTCCCATAAGTCACCAATATCATGAAAACAGGCCAACTACACAGAATGTATAATAATACTTAAGTGTTCTCATCGTTATTTGAGTTACAAGCTGCCTCCCTTTCCCCGAACATGGCACAGATCTTTTCCATAAGCTTGATAACTTTGTTCAGGTCATGGCTCAGACTATGATGCAAGGGCTCATCTGGAAAAAAAAAAATAAGGAAAAGCCCAGGGCTAACAAACTCATATCAGTATTCCAACTAAATTTTGTACACTGGCTTTGTGTTTGCATTTACAGTTACTTGAAATGACCAGAATACACCATTTAATTAGAAGATAGATGATATATGCAAATATTTTCAGTGTTGGGAGGGTGGGTACGTACTCAACTGAGAGGGGGGCCCAGCTGGAAATTTCCAGGTATCCAGGTGGGCCAGTCCAGCTCTGGTCAGGTCACTTAAAATATAAGCTTTGTTCACATAGGAGATGCAAAGCTTTGCCATTATTTGTAAGGAGTATATCACCCCATCTTATGGAGTTCTGCTGTCATGGTAGCAAATGCCTTCCTCCTCTTCCGTGTTACAAAACTAAGATCTGGAAAGAAGTGTACCTTGTCACCTGCCATAGTCTGGGTCTGTCCCACCGTCCTCGCTGCTGCCTAAATCCTGTCCCTTTCAAGTGAGCTGAAAGTAACAACTAACAAAGTACGGAGTCCCAAGGCAGGTTCCTGATATCTTAGGGGAGTAATCTGACAAGGCCTCAAAATCTGGGATGGTTCCACTAAATGCAGGATCTCCGTGAGTAGGGAGATAACATACTGCACTGGTTTGGACCCTTTGCTGTCTTCCAGAAGCCCCAGGATCTGGACATTCATGGCTCTAGAAAGATTTTTTTAGGTGCTCGAATTGAAGTCTCAGTTGGTTGTTCTTATGAGCCATGTCTGACCTGGCTTCCAGAGTTTTCCCCAATGATGCTATGGCATCCTTCATCGCCAGATCTTGTAGGTCCATATAATTCTTCAGGGAAGATACTCTGGTATTGAAAGAGTCCACTTTTTGCTGTAAACACTGCGTCCTAAGGACAAGAAGTTTGATCAGATTTAAAACCATCTGCAAAGTCTGTTCCCCCAACTCTAAGGCAGCAACTTGTACTGCAGCTCCTTTCACAGCCGGGCCTCCTTTAACTGGCATTGCTCAATGCCACCACTTTTGATCAAACCATGCTCTGTAATAATAAGATCTGTCAGTCCCAAATTCAGTTTACAGAAAACAGTAGCAAGACACCATTGATCTTTCGTGCTGAAATTGCTAAAAGTCCAGGTTTTTGTTAAAAATTAGTGAATTTTCCAGCCGGGGCCTAGTAGTTCCTGAGAAGTATGACTGGCCTTGGTGGTTGCCAGATCCATGTCCTTGCACGACCGTTTTTTAAAACTGCTTTTACTTTTTTAAATTTTACAAGCACATGCTCAAATTACTGGTACTTTTTTTGGTGCTGCCTTTTCTATGTAAATTATAATTTATAGATTTACTGATTTAGTTAGTTGCATATTAATTTTCTGTGAATCTTCTCAACCGAGTATCTGTTTGAATGCAAATGTATGAAAAATGTAAACTGTGAATGAGAAAAACAGCTTGTATAACTTGTTTTGTAATTAATGATTCAATTCAATAAAATATAGCTGACACTAGCAATTTTTTTTAAACTGTTCCGTTAAGACTCCATGGTTCATTTCAGATAGTTGCCTATGTGTGACACTGACTCACTGGGAATAAAGGTACGGGTTAAATGGAAAAAAAAAATTGAATCATGTTGTTCAACCAAGCCCAGATTATTTAAGTTGCAGTATAAAACTGTTAAAAGAGAGTGCCAGTCATTCCCCAAGGGAACAGAAAAGGGGTCAACATTGAAAACTGTGACACTTGTCACAATCGCCCAATCCAAAATGAACACTGAGATTCTTTTTTGACTGTGCAACCAGGTTCATGCTGTGGATGTTGCTAGCACACGTTTCTGATGGTTAACAGGATGTCAGCAGTTCAGAGGAGGGGGCTGCAAGCTACGAGGAGAGACTGAGGGATCTCCACTTGTACACTGTGGAGGAGAGGAGAGTGAGAGGTGACATGATGGGGACCTTCAAGTACCTTACAGGGGTGAACAGGGTGCAGGAGCGGGAGCCTTTTTCAAGAGAGGATGAGCCTCAGGACTAGGAGGCATGTAGTGAAGCAGGAAGGGGCGAACACAAAAAGGATCTGAGGAAGTGTTCACTGAAAGGGTAGTAGATGAATGGAACCAGCTGCAACCGAAGTGGTGGAAGTTAAAATGGTGGAAGGCTTCAAACATGCAAGGGATAGACACAGGGGAATAATAGAATAGCGACAAGGATGGTAGAGGGTAGCCAGAGTCTGGTTAGGGTCTACTGAAGTAGAATAATCAGGGAACACTTGGGCACATTGGGTGGGCCAAGCGGTCCTTTTCTGGCAACAGTTTCTATGTTTCTAACAGCACAGTACCACAACAAGATGCTTAATTTTTTTAATGGGGGGCATAAGAAGAAGGCAGAAACCTTTAAAAACTTTAAAACCTCATATCTTAGTTCATCAGTGAAATAAAATGAAAAGAAAAAACGAGTATGTTAAATTATTTCAAAAAACTTTCTGAAGACTTATTTTGCCAACTAAAAGTGCTGCGTGGAGAATACTGAGAATGATGCCCATTTTAAACTGAATCCTAAAGGGGACACAGAGCCAGTGCAGGTCACAGAGAAATGTGGCTCATGTGGTCACATATTGGTGTGGGTAAGGGGGCAGGCAGTGGCATTTTGTAGATGGTGGAATCTTGGTAGCTGAGACTTAAGAAGGCGAAAGAGTATGGGGTTACAGTAGCTGGGATGAGAGGAGATGAAGTCATGAATACAGATTTCTGCAGACGAGTAATCCTGGAAGTGGCTTGCAAACAAACTGTAATGTCATAGAATTCATAGGACACTTTCAAGCTGGTAAGGAAAATTTGCACATATTGGCATATTTGGGAGCTCTGTACAACTTGATGATCTAACCATAAAGTTGCCGAGTACTTTGTATGGTATTAACAATGTCAATTCGCTTTCAGGTCACGCCACTAGTATACATTTGGAAGCAGAGGAAATTAGGAAGCAGTGTACTGCCTTCCTGCAGTATGTAAAAGTTTTTGTTTACAGGTAGGCCAACCTTACAGATTTTGTCATGTTTATTCGCTAATGGAAAATATGGCAGACTAGATGGGCATAGAGGTCCTTTTCTGCCCACAAATTCTATGTTTCTGTTTAACAGTTCTTTATTGGCAAAAGAAACATTCTCAATCCCATTAGGTTTTATTTATCTCATTCTGTACCCGTGCCTTCTCCAATTCTGCACATATCTTTAGACATTTAAGGTATATCAAGGTATTTCTCCAAGGAGCAAAGTGAATTACCCTTGGAATGATAAATACTACCCACAGGCTGCATTCATTGTTAAATGCATCGTTCTAGGGGCGTGGATATGTTGTTCAATCCACACTGTCTGGCAGGTTCCTTGCCACTTTAATTCTTGCTGGAAGTTCTTCAAGCTGGCTCCTTCCACCCACCTGGGTGGTAAAACCCTCGGCTCTGCCCCATGACTCCAGATTTTCCTTACCGCTTGGAAGCTCAGGTTCCCTCCTTAGCGCTCTGCGTTTTAGGCCTGGATCCCAATCCTTTGGCATTTCTGAAAATTATTTTAAAGTTCACTCGACTTACGTCTTCATCCTCCCTTGCGGCTGTGATGGATAAATCCACTCCCGGCTTCCGTTGGTGCCCTTGCGGGCAGAAAATGTCCCGGACCGACCCGCACTCTACGTGCATCTACTGCTTGTGTCTTGCATACGATCCGCAGGCATGCGATATCTGCAAATCCTTCACGACTTCAGTTGTGGAAGACCGCGCTGCCTGGCTACAACTGGGGCGCCCTGAAAAATGGAAAACGGGCTAGGCATATGGGCAGACTAAAGGGACCATGCGGTCCCCTTCTGCCATCACTTTCCTGAGTATTCATAAGTCCATGTTCCCAATAAACCTTATGTCTGCTGTCACCTCCTTGTGCCCCATCAGAGTCTGCCCAAGCCCTCAGTTTCGGTAGACTAGGGTCACTTCTCTGAGCACCTGCAAACCCCTCACACATTCCCAAGGCATGGGACAGGTCCCCTTCAGTCGCTAAACTAGGGTATCTAGTACTAGCGTCAGGGCACTCAGTATCACCGTAAATCCTAACCCTCGGACAATGGGTCACCCCTCCCTCCTTCCTCTGAGCAACCGGCAGGCTTCCGTGAAGGCTGCTTCTACCATGCGACCTTCGGGTCAGATTGGGTCCGTTAAGTTAGACACTCACCCAGACAAGGCTGCTAAGCTGCTTGCCCCTTCGGGGGAGTGCCCAGCCAAGACTACGCCCGACAAGTCTGCATCTCCTGCGTGGTCTTCCTCAGGCAGGGAGTCCGATAAGTTGGACGTTGGCTTCTCCAACACCCACCTGGATTCGGCCGATAAGTTGGACGCCGGTTCCACTGATGCCCGCTCGACCAAGAATCCTGCACCGGATCCTACAGAATAGTCCGAAGTCCCAGGCTCTCCGCAACGTGCTAAGTTGCCTTCTGAGGACCCCGTGTCTCCTCAGCTGACCCCCGGGGATTATAATCCTTCTTCCCCGGTCGTCACGGGGGATACTGAGATGCTGCCGTCAGGGAACCCTCCTTTTGGACCTGATACCCTGATGCCGGACCCTCAGACGCCGGTCCCAAAGCCGGCATACCGACGCCATTTGACGTCCCTTAACCGTCAGGTCCTTCGGACCCTGTCGAAGGCGTACCCACGCCGGGCCTGACGCCCACTGGGCCAGCATTACCACCGCCTGGCCCACCAGCTGGGCCTCTGCCAGGCCCCTCTGCTCCGTCAGAGCCCCTGGCACCCGGGTATCCGACATTGCAATATCCGGTGCCACAATACCTGACTCCGCAGTATCCGGCGCCTCAGTACCAGACGCTGGCTACCTGCCATCAGGTTACGGATACTCCTTTTACGGATATCCTCAATATCCGTATCTCTCTCCTCCTCCAACTTTGCCACCCACTCCCCAGCTGCCAGCGGATCTGAAAGCGACACTGGCCTCCTGGTGGGCTGAGGCCAAGACTCAGCTCACTCATGAGCTAGAGAGTCGACTACTGACGCCGGACCCTGTACAGGATCCCCTACATCGGAGACGGGAGACTCCCTTCCCCCTTCCCGACACCAGATGATAGCCCTTTTTAGTGACTGAGGAGAGGAGGATACGCGCCCCAGGGAACTTCCCAAAGGGGCTGTTCCTCCCCCTCGTAGGGAGGAGTCTTTCTCCTCTTCATCAGATATGTCTGACTCTGACTCCAAGTCGGGACGCTCTGATCCCGAAGACGAGCCACATACTCTGGTTCGCCCCATGCCGAGGACTCCTCCGAAGTCTCCTCTGGAGGATCCCTCCTTTCTGGAGTTATTGAGGAAAATCCAGGAAGTCCATCAGTGGCAATCACTGGAGCCAGACCCACAGCGTAAGAAACTCGCTGCTCATCAGCCCGAGACTGCTCGTATGCTGATTTCACCCTGGATAGAGCCTCATGTGGATCTTGTTTCCACCATTTGGAAACAACTTCCTGCGTTAGCCCTCCTTCCGAGGAAGGCGGACAGGCTATATCAGGCTCCTGAGGGTGTAGATTTCCTTAACCTCCACCCCAAGGTGGACTCGGTCATCATCAGCGCTGCTCACGGCCACTTCGCAAATCCCAAATATCTCAGCTTGACTCCACCTGATAAGGAATCCCGGCTTCTGGACCAGTATGGGAAGATCTATTCCTCTTCTACCCTGGGTATTAGGGCCCTGAACTATGTGGCACATATGGCGGATTTCCAGAAGATCATCCTTAGTCAGGTGGAATCTAAATTGGACTCCCTTCCTCTCAGACTTGGCAGGAAGTGGCGGATCTTGTCTGTTCTGCTCGTTCGGTCAGTCGACACATGCTTTGTGCCACTTACGATGCAGTGGACACAGCTGGAAGGAGCTCGGCTTTTGCCATAGGCCTACGGCGTCATGCCTGGCTCCGCGTGTCAGGTTTGGTTCCTGAAGTGCAATCCACTATCCAGTATGCTCCCTTCAGGGGTTCAGTGCTGTTCGGGGGTGATGTCAAAGACATCATTACCGAACTGCAAGAGAAAGGCACTGCACTCAAGTCTACGTACAGGCCCCCTCAAGGGCAGTGGCATCCTTTTCTTAGACAAAACTGACAAAGGCAAAAACCACAGGGCAAACGGGCCAACAAACGTCGGGCCATGCCAGCAACCAAGACACCCCCCCCCACAGCAAAAAAGCCATGGGAGCCTCGGCTGCTGCGCTGCCCCACACCTCCTGACTCCCTACCTCTCCCACTGCCTCTGGAGGATCTGGAGGAACTGGTAGGGGGGAGATTCACCTTCCATCTGCTGGGTTGGGAGAGGATAATGTCAGATGCTTGGGTGCTCCAGTTGATATCAGCAGGACACTCAGTAGAGTTTCTACAGAAACCACCCCCAGTCGTCTTACTCCCCGCAACATCTTCCTCTGGTACTAGAGGAAATCAGCTCCCTTCTCTCGAAGGCGGCGATAGAGCTAGTCCACAACCATCTTTGGGGGACAGGTTACTATTCCCATTTCTTCCTAGTTCCAAAGAACACTGGAGATGTGAGGCCTATCCTAGATCTCCGCTCCCTGAACATGTTCATGGAGTAGAAATGCTTCAGAATGCTCTCTTTGCAGAGCCTTCTACCACTTCTTTGGTAGGGACAGTGGCAATGCGCTCTGGACACGCAGGATGCCTACCTGCATATCCCCATATGCCCTTCCCACTGCAAATTCCTTCATTTTTGCTTTCGGGGGACCACTACCAATTCAAGGCCCTCCCATTTGGTCTGTCCTCTGTGCCCCCCCACCGAGTATTTACCAAATGCCTGTCTGTGGTAGCAGCCCACCTGGGTACCCAGGGAGTTCAGGTATTCCCGTACCTGGATGATTGGCTCCTGGCGGCCCCGTCCAGGGAGGAACTCATGCACTCCCTTTCCCTTACCCTGCAGGTTTTCACCAGCCTGGGTATCACCATCAACCGGGCCAAGTCCCATTTGGTCCCTTGCCAACGCCTCCCAATTTATAGGGGCGATTCTGGACACGACCATCGGCAAAGCCTTTTTGCCTCTGGACAGGGTAGACACCCTCCAGACTTGGGCCCGTCTTCTGCCCAGTCGCAGGAGGGTTGGAACCAGGTCAGTCCTTCACCTCCTCGGGCTAATGGCAGCTGCCATTCTGACAGTCCCACTCACTCAGCTCCATATGAGGATCTTTCAGTGGACACTTCGGTCACAGTGGGACCAGACCCTGGACAGTCTAGACCAAGAGGTACTAATTTCTGATCCCATGATCAGGGACTTGCAATGGTGGATGGTTCAGGAGAACCTATGCCTGGGAGTTCACTTCAGCATCGAACCCCCCTCACAGTCGTTGACAACAGATGCGTCAGGAGAAGGCTGGGGTGCCCATCTAGGGTCTCATAGGACTCCGGGCAGCTGGTCCAAGTTCGAACAAAGTCTGTACATAAATGTGCTCGAACTGAGAGCACCCCTTTATGTCCTTCAGGCTTTACACTCCCTTATCTTCCCTGGTCATCTCCTCATACAATCAGACAACATGTGCGTAGTCTGGTGTCTCAACAAGCAGGGAGGAACGCGTTCCTACCGTCTGTGCTGGGAAGCGATGAGAGTCTGGCTTTGGGCAACCCAGCATCACCTTCACTTGATGGTGGTCCACGTTCCAGGAGTGGAAAACACACTGGCAGACCAACTCAGTTGGTCCTCAGCCAGATCCCATGAATGGGAATTGGATCAAGAAGTCCTAAACGGCATCTTTCAGTGATGGGGAACACCTCAGGTAGACCTCTTTGCTTCTCCCCAAAACTTCCCGCCCTCTGCTCGCTCGCTCCAGGGCGAGACATTTTTTTTGGCGGGACGCTCTCTCTCTCTTGCTTGGAGGGACAGATTCGTTTATGCCTTCCCTCCCATTCCATTAATTCCGAGGGTCCTGAACAAACTCTGATTGGAGGGAGCTCGAATGATTCTCATCGCTCCCTTCTGGCCCAGGCAAGTTTGGTTCTCTCTTCTGCTACAGTTTTCAGAGGAACCTCCACTTCTTCTTCCTCTGTCGCAACAATTGTTGACCCAGGATCAGGGAACCCTTGTTCATCCAGGTCTCAGATCCCTTCATTTACATGCGTGGCTCCTGCAGACATAGCAAAAGCCCGCTTTGGAGTTTCTCCACTCGGAGCGGACATATTGGTAGAAGCCAGAAAGCCTTCCACCAGGTCCACCTACGCCATGAAGTGGAAATTATTTTCTATCTAGGTTAGTTTGAAAGGCTTCAAACCTTTTTCATGCCCAGCTACTAAAGTCCTAGACTACATGTGTCACCTCTTCGATCTGGGTCTCAACCATTCCTCATTAAAGGTCCACATGGCCGCTATTTCAGCCTACCATGTTCCCTTTGGGGACAGGACTTTTGCTCAGTTGGAAGTCTCCAAGACCTTCCTTAGAGGGGTTCTCCATTTGAGACCCTCATCCACATTCCTGCCCCTCCCTGGAACTTGAATTTCATTCTGGAGAAGATTACACTGCCTCCCTTTGAGCTGGTAGCTACAGCAGATTTAAAGTTACTTTCTTGGAAGACACACTTCCTAGTGGCCATTACTTCTGCTCGCTACATTTCCGAGCTTCAGGCCTTGATGTGCAAAATCCCATACTTGATTTTCCACAAGGAACGTGTGGCTCTATGCACCAACCCTACGTTTCTCCCTAAGGTGGTGGCTGAATCTATGCTGAATCAATCCATTGAGCTACCCGCTTTCTTTACGCAACACTCCAATCAAGGGGAGTACCTTTTGCATACTTTGGATGTTCACAGAATACTGGATCCATTCACATATCTGGAATGTGTAGTACGGTATGGGCTGCATGCCCATTGGCTCACGCTGTGGACAAATGGGTGTACAGCCCTACCTACGGTGTCAGTCGTCGGTAGATGGGTGGGGTGCTGCTGCCCGCTGCTGACCGGGGGAGGAGCCGGGCAGGGGCTCAGTGGGCGGGTGAGGGGGTACCGCTGGACCACCAGGGCTATTGGACTTCATTATTTTTAATACAAATGCCAGTGATCGGTCTGACAGTGGTCCACTGGACCACCAGGGTTATAGGACTTCATTTTATTTTTACAAATGCCCGCGATTGTGCTGACAGCGGTCCACTGGACCACCAGGGATATAGGACATGATATTTTATATACTTAAGCCCACAACCGAGTTGCAAGCGGTCCACAGGACCACCAGGGATATAGGACTTCATTTTATTTTTACAAATGCCTGCGATCGGGCTGACAGCGGTCCACTGGACCACCAGGGATATAGGACGTGATATTTTATATACTTAAGCCTGCGATCGGGCTGACAGCCGTCCACTGGACCACCAGGGATATAGGACGTTATTATTTTAAACAGATGCCCACGATCAGGCATGGAGGGGCACTGCCACGGAGGTGCAGCCGGAGCTCGGGTGGCCACCCACGGTGGCAGCTGCCATGTTGCGCCTGCAATGCGGCAGCTCACCTGTGGTACAGCCGCCTTTTTTTGGGGTTTGACGGGCAAGTGGCGAAGTAGTGGGCTGCGATGGCCGACTCGCATATCCCGGCTGAATATCTGGATGTGCGGCGATGTGCATGGGCTCGACCTCCACCTGCGCCAAGATATATTACTGATGCGCCCGCGATCGATTTGTGTCAGGCATCCCCATTTGAATATCGCTTGGGGCACATCAGTGGGTTGCGCATGGTGCAACTCTTTTGAATATCTGGGCCATAGTTTTCTACCGCAGATATGCAAGGGGAAGAGAAAAATAGATGGAAACAGCAAGTGAAGGCAGAGAGATGGCGAGAGGCAGAGAATTGCGAGACCATCGTGGTGATCAAGTCCTAGGTCTCATGAGAAAATTTGATTGCAGAACCAAACAGACAAGAGACAGAAAAGGAAAGGATAGAACAGAGCCTTGCATATAAACTCTTTCTGCATAACAACTGGGATGGGGCCTTATTCAGCCCTGTCACATACCCCCTCTTTAAGAGGAACCTGTTTTATGAAAACAGGTTTCCAGAATGTTCTGTTAAATTCCTGTCTAACATTACCTTGTAAACTTTACAGTTCAGTGCGTATGCAGCATAGCAAACAGAGAAGTTTCAACTCACATTTTTTTTTTTTAACCGTCCTCAATTCCTGATCCATGTCTTGACAGAAAATCAGCATTAACATTCTCTTTTCCAGATTTGTGCATCACTTTAAATTTAAATAGCTGTAGTGCCAGGTATCACCATGTGATTCTGGAATTTTTATCCTTCATTTGGTTAAGCCAACAGAGAGGATTGTGAACTGTTACAAGGGGAAATTGTTTAATGAGGAAAGGCACGCTAAACCAGAGCTTGTTTCTAGGTGCAACCAGGGAGCACAAGGAAGTTAAGTGACTTACTTAGGGTCACACAGTATGCAAGTAGGAGCTGATGGCATTCAAACCTAGGTCTCCAGGTTTGCAGCTCAGTGCCCTTGACCACTATGCTATACTGCCTCCAAGTACAAAGTCGGCTCCTAGTAAGTAAAACTTAAGGGACTCCATGGCCCAATTTGCCACTAGACATTCCTTTTAAATGGTGGAGTACCTTTTCTTTCTGTTGTGCAATTTCCTATTTATGTATAGAATAGGATGTTCCTTCCCATCTACATTTTGACTCAAGACTGCGCCCAGACCTACTTCTGTTGCATCATCAGTCTGTAACAGAAATTGTTTCTCAAAGTCTGGGCTAAAAATTAGGCTAGGTTTCTTCTTCTGTAATAAGTCCCTCTTTCTATTGGATACCAGAACTAGGCTGGTCGAGGCCACTTTCTTGCCGCTACTCGACTATGGAGATATAATCTATTCCTCCGCAGCGACCTCAGGACTCATCAAACTAGACGTCCTCTACCACCGCGCCATACGGTTCACGACAAACCTACCCTACCGAACCCACCATTGTGATTTGTACCTAGCCGCTGACTGGACATCTCTCTCAACTAGACGCACGCTTCATGCTGGTATCTGGACTCTTAAGCTACTCCTGATCAAGCTCCCGAACTATCTCACAACCCTTTTCTGTATTTCCACCATCTCTCTCTCTTAGGAAAATGACCTCCTCCTCGATGTACTGAGAACTCTCACCTCACTCGGCAAGTGGGCCATATCGAGCGTACTCCCAACTATCTGGAACCAGCTCCAAGACGTACTGAAGCTTCCAGGTACTGTCCCTGTCAGCCTATTTAACAGGTTGACTGCAGCAAAAATAAGATATGTGCAGCTGCTTCTAAATCCTAGCTCACTGCTCTAACCCTAGCCCACTGCTTCCTCTTACTTACTAGAAATTAGCTGCCTTGCTACTCCGAAACAAGTACTTTGTACCTTTTTTCTGTACTTGTATTTTTCTATGTCATTGTCATTTTTATGCAACAAATGTTAATGCTTGTCCATAATTCTGTACTTGAATGTGTACTGTTTTTTCGATTATGCAATCTGTAACTACCTGTCTGTGTCAAAAGCTCTCCTTGTGAATGAGCTTGCTCAACGGAGTTTTCCTACAATAAACTTGAACTTGAACTAAAACAGGGGCTGAACATAATGCAGCCTTAATGGCCCAAAAAGCCACGTCACACTTGGGAAGTGGGGGAGGGGATCCATTTCACATTATTCGGGAGCCTTTTCTTTATTAGTTCAGTGAGGGGAGTAGCTAACTTGGCAAAGCGGGGAACAAATCTCTGATAATAACCAGCCAGTCCTAAACATGACCTGACATGTTTCTTGGTTTTGGGGACAGGGCTGTTCACTACTGCTTCTTCTATCTTGGAAACCTCTGGCCTTACTTCACCATTTCCCAAAACATAGCCCAAATATGTGGTTTCCTGCATGCTCAGTGGACACTTGGTAGGATTAATTGTCAGACCTGCCTTTTTGATCGATTGGATAACTGCTTGTAGGTGTTCCAGGTGGCTTTTCCAGTCTGGACTGTACACCACATCATCATCCAGGTATGCAGCACAATAACCAGTGTGAGGGGATAAAATTTCATTCATGTACCGCTGGAATGTAGTGGGTGTGCCATGTAAACCAAATGGCATGGTGGTGAACTGGGGATTTGCCAGTAACCCTTGCTGAGATCGAGGGTACTGATATACTTGGCACTCCCCAGTCTGTCCACCAAATCATCTGTTTGGGGCATTGGATAAACCGTCAAATTCTGACCCTTGATTAAGTTTCCTAAAATCAAGGCAGATTCTTACACCCCCTTCTTTTTTGTTTACAATCACCATTGATGATGACCAAGTACTTCTCAACTCTTCTATTACCCCATTCTTTCATGATTTTTTTTTTGTATTTGCTTAACCACATCAGCTCTTAAGTGCTCTGGTAATCGGTATGTTTTTTGTCTAATAGGGCAAGCATTCCTTATTGCTATTATGTGCTCAACCGCTTTTGCTTGTCCTGGCACTGTGGTAAAAGTACAGTTAAATGTCTTTGGCAAGTTACAGATTTCTACGGTTTGTTCGGAGGTTAAGGAAACATTCATCTTTACAGCATCAGCAGTTAGTTTGTTCCAGTCTGTCGTAAGCTACATCAATCTTTTCTTTACCAGTTTCTCATAAAACTAGCAAAACAGGTTTTGGTGCGTTTTCAACCCATTTCTTGAGGAGTTTAGTATGTTATATCTTAGTAGGATTTTTCCTATCAGGGCTCTCAATCTCATAGTTAACGTGCCAGTAAGTCAAAGCACTTTATAAGGCCCTTGCCACTTCATTAACAGTTTATTTTCTGTAGTGGGTAACAGTAGCAAGACCTTTTCACCTGGCTCAAAAACTTTTTCTTTTACCCCGTGGTCATAATAAACCTTCAGCGGGTTTTGGGCCTCTTCCTGATTACTATGGGCGATTTCAACATATTTTGCTAGCTTCTTTCTGAGGGCACACATGTAATATGTAATAGATTGTTTCTGACGGGGGTTATCTTCTCATGTTTCTTTATTACATCTGGTGGCCTTCTAGGTTGTCTATCATACAGCATTTTAATGGTGAAAAACCTTATGATGTCTGTGGTACTTCTCTCTAAGCAAAAAGTAGGTAAGGTTAAGTATTGGTCCCAGTCTTTCCGTTCCCCTTTTACAAACCTTTTTAACTTGCATTTTAGGGTTTGATTAAAATGCTCAACAAGACCGTTTGTCTGAGGGTGATTAGGGGAGGTTCTAATGGCAGTGATACCTCTAGTAGTCGGTACAGCTCCTTCAGTAATGTAGCACCAAAATTACTACCCTGATCAGTATTAACCTCTTTAGGTATGCCCACCCTGCTGAACATTTTGGCAAGCTCTGCTGCCACTAATGGGGCTGTGACAGTACGCATTGGAACTGCCACTGGGTATCGAGTAGCATAGTCAGAAACTATCAAAATGAATTGATTACCCTTTTTACTTTTGCCTAAGGGGCCAACCACATCCATTGCAATTCTCTCAAAGGGGACATCTATCAAGGGTAGGGGCAACAGGGGAACCTTGTCTTTTTTAGTCACTGGGGCTACTTTCTGACACTCGGCACAAGAACTGCAATAGGTAGCAACATCTTCATGAATACCAGGCCAGTAAATTCTGTTCAGCAATCTGGCAAGGGTGCAATCTCTCCCTGAATGACAGGCCATAGGACTATCATGTGCTATCTGTAACAACTCCGATCTATACTTTTGTGGTATAACCAGTTGTTCCATCTGGTCCTTAGTCTGAGGTTTAACCCAAACTCTGTACAGTAGCCTATTACATTTTTTAAACATAGGTTCACCTTGTTTTGGTTTCACCCCCAGCTGCTTAAAATAACCCTGGAGAGAAACATTGTTAGCTTGTTCTGAAAGAAAATCACAATCAGTGATCAGTTTAGTTTCAGCATTTTCATATGTTAACCCCTTATGTCCATTAGTCTTTTGTTGCCACTGTTTCTGTAGATGTCGTCTTTCTTTCCTGGACTTATGGATCTTGGAGCTGTGCTCAGACAAGTCCGAATCAAAATCAGCGAAAGGAAAAAAATTATACAAGATGCAAGTACGATATTTACAAAATTATGCAGAATGAGTAAGTACTGAGGTATCGATTTGTAATAAATAGTCTAGGTGCAAGGACAGAGGGTTTTAAAGCTAACAGTCCTATAAAATCATCGGTAATTCATAACATTAATGCTTGGTCAAATATAAAAGGCGGGGTTAGAGAGAAGAGGAGAGTAAGGAGAGACACAGCGATACTGAGGGGTTAAGAGAGAGAGATCCGAGAAGGGATGTAAAGGGGGGTAGAGGGGATTAGGTTGTAGGAGGAGGTTTTAGTGGCAGTTGCCATTGCAGATAGGTGGCGTGAAGAGAGATTCCTTATACAGGGGTTGACTTTAGCAGTGGCCTGATGCCACCAGAAACAGGTTCGGGCCACTGGAGTCGCACTATCTGCTGGTCCGGCCAGCACCACGTTTTGTACTTTGCCACCATTTTAAAGTATTGTACCTTAAAGAACTGGCTGACACTCTTTAAAATAGCTGTTTCAGTGTTGGCCAGTCGGATGTGCTCGTTCACATCAATGAAGACAGCAGAGTATGTGGGAAACCAGTAGACGCTGGTGGAAGGTCATCACGACTTGACCATGTAAACCACGTGATAGTTTCAGGGCTCCCAATTGCACCACAGGACATTGCTTTTCCTCCGACCCTTCAGAAAGATCGGAATGAATCATGGAGATCCAGTCAGGTGGCAGATTAACGACAAATAGATCGGGACAACCAATAAAGGGTACCCTGTGTTTGGGTAACTACTGTCTTTTCTGGCCCCCCACCAGATCTGACTTAGGTGCTGTCAAGAGAGGAGTGTTCTGTATTGCTCTGAGGAGATGAGCGTTTCTCTGGTGCTCCATTTTGTTTTATCATGTTGATCTGTACAAAATCAGTTTTATAGTAACAAAAAAAAACTGCTTTACATTTTGGAGACACTGGGTGCTGTACTTACAGGCAACTCTGCATAAAAAAACATTAAATCAGGGCTTGGGCAGAAGTGGTTTAAATGGGTGTAGGGACTGGCCCAGAACTTGCTGCTTGTGCATCTATCTATACTTGGGTGGGGGCTACTAAACAGTAACAAAAAGAAAAGTTTTCTTGTTCCAGTTTTATTTTATTTGAAATCTGTAGGCTCAGGCAACAGTCAGTGGTGAATGTGGGGGACGTCGACATCTTGTTTCTAACGATTTCCAAAAACCGTTATGGGCCACCATACATTTCTGTGGCCACCAAATTAGTGGCAGTCATTGGCCCGATGGCCAGCCTTTTTTTTCCCCCTAAAGTCAACCCCTGTTATACCATTGTTTGAATATGGGGAGAGATTTGCATGCTAGTAGCGATTGTGGGAGGTTGTTCCATTTTTGTGATGCTGCAAAGGAGAAGGATCTTCTACCTAGGGCTAATTGAGTTTTAGGTATACTTAAATAGGTAGGTGGGAGGATCTAAGGGTCCTGTGAGTGGTTTTCAGTGTGAGAAGATTAGATAAACTGGGAGGGAAGGGCAGGTGGATGAGTTTGAAGGTGGCACGGACCACTGGGAAGTCCATTTTAGCTTGGGACGGCTAGCCCAGGGTGTTTAGGACATCACAGTGGTGGGCTCGAGCTGGGGCCTTTGAAGTGAAACAAGCAATTCTGTGATAGGCCGCTCTTAGTCTGTCAAGAAGTGTTGACTTGGTTGAGTGGATTATTGGGGCTCCATAGAAGAGGCCTGGGATGAGGGCAGCTGAGGCGATGGCCCTCCTTGCTTGGTTGGAGAGGTAGGGAGTGGTGCAGTAAAGGAGACCAATTTTTTGATTGGTTGCCTTAAATATAGTAGTTATATGCGTATCGAAGGATAGGTGCTCATCCAGAGTCCATCCCAGGTATTTGAAAGAGGCAACCCCTTGCAACAGAACGCCTGAGGAGGGCCGGCCTGGTGGCACTGAGGGTTGAGGCGATGGATGCCATGCTGGCGACCTGGGTTCGGGAACAAGCCCAGGCCATCGGGGGTTGGCAGGGAAGGGAAAGGATTGAGGATCCGAGGGACAGCTCTCCTTTCCTGGGAGGGGGACACACACTCGGCGCTTGTCTGGCCTCTGGTGGAAGCCAGAGGCATAGCAAGCGTGCGAGCGAATAGAAGGGATTGGGAGTGGGTGATGTCGGCGACGCCTTAACGTTGGGGCATGCACCACGCCCACAGAAAAACAGAAAAATACCCCACAGTGCTTCCGGTAGACGGAGCACCAGGTCCCGATCTCCAATGCCCATGCCTGACCCCGGTACCAGCATCCTGACGACAACAAGAAGGACTTCGGGGGTGGCTCGACCCCGTGCCCACCTGGGGGATATATCCATGGCTACATGGGGGACGGACTGCACCAGGACTCCAGATAGGAGAGCGGAGACTTAGAAGGCCATAGGTGTCTCCCGAAGAGTGGGAGCGCTGCGGGTAGGGGGAGAATAAAGAACAAGTAAAAAAAAAAAAAAAAACACCTGAGGAGGATTTGATAGTCAGAGGAGTCAGGGAAGTGTCAAAGGAGGTGTGATGGAACAACATGGATTTGGTCTTTTTGGTGTTCAGGACCAACAGGTTATCCTTAAACCATTTTTCGAGGATGTGGAAGTCCTTTTCTAGGTCAGAGTTTATACAGTAGACATCTCTGGAGGATCTGTATTTTTTTTTTCTCCCCTGGGACCAAGCATCCTTCAGGGGTGCCTACTCTGCTGTGCCTCTCACTCACAGCCTGAATCCTCGCATTTCCCAGGCTCTCCCCCTGAACGACTGGTCAGGTCCAGCCCCCCAAATCACCCCCCCCTGGACAGGAGTCCGCACCTGGCTGCTCTTTCTGTAATTTGAGATACCTACCAGTGGAGTGGGTGGCCCATGGAGAGTCCTGAGTGCGTTGGACGTGATTGGGATGTGGAGTGCGCCCCTGAGGCCTCTCGATCATCTCACCAGCTCCAGAGGGGGATTTTCCTTGTTACTTGTCCCCCTGCAGAGCGCGCTGTCAAGGCATTGCTATGCCGCAGCCCTGCCCCCTTTGAGTATGAGCGTCACTATGTCGTGCCTCTGACCACTGCCAGAGGTCACTCTAAGAGCGATTGCATCCCCAGGCTCTCCTCGAAGAGAGAGCAGTCCATTCGGATGTTCATTCTTCCTCTCCCTGCTACCACCGCTGACCCGGCTCCTGAACTCGGTCGCCGGCATGGCGCGAGGTGTGGCATTCAGTGCCTCAACCCTCAGCACCAACCAGGCCGGCATTGGAGGATCTGTATAATATGGCATCGTCAGCATAGAGCTGAACTCATGCCCCTCCACAGTTTTGTGGCATGTCATTAATGAAAATTGAGAATAATAGTGGACCAGGGATTGACCCCTGAGGGACCCTGTCATTGACAGGTGATAGGGATGATATTGCTCCTGCCCATTTGACACACTGGGACCGATTTGTTAAATAGCATGAGACCCTGGAAAGGGAATCGTCTTCGAGGCCAAGGTGGTGGAGCTTGGTTATGAGAATAGGGTGATTGACCAGGTCGAAGGCCTTCATGAGGTCCACGAAGACTGCCTCTGTGGCTTTACCCTGGTCCATTGGTTGCAGTACATCAGTGGTGACTCTTAGGAGAGAGGATTAGGTACTGTGCTGTTTCCTACAACCATGTTGTTGAATGGTGAGGGCATTGGTCAATTCAAGATAAGAGTATAGCTGATTTTATAGTATTCTTTCTTGTATTTTAGCAATTGGGCATTGGATGGATATGGGTCTATAGTTTTCCATGAGGTTGGTTGGACCACTCTTGTGTACCGGGACAACGATTGCTGTTTTCCATTTCTTAGGGAAGATTGAGTGAGGAAAGATCTATTAATTAGTAGGGCAATAGGATGAGCTAACGCAGATGCTCCTATCTTGAGAAATTTAGGTGGTAGGGAGTCGAATCTAGGAGAACTGTCAGGGTTAAGACCATTCAGGAGTTTGAGTACCTCTTTCCGAGAGGCT
Organism: Neoceratodus forsteri; assembly: GCA_016271365.2. Lineage (NCBI taxonomy): Eukaryota > Metazoa > Chordata > Ceratodontiformes > Ceratodontidae > Neoceratodus > Neoceratodus forsteri. Next base: position 1,560,781,119 of record CM057449.1, read on the forward strand.
GTTTTTAAATGGAATTGGGGATGGGTAGTTCCAGGACGAGTGTCAGGCTGATTTGGGTGGGTATTGGGAAGACCAGTCTTGTAAGCATCAAGGTGAGTAAAAAAATGATTGATACGAGTGGCCATCTCCAGTGGTGTGGTCATGGTAGTACCTTTCACGGTCATGCTTCGAGGGATAATTCTCTTTACCCTTAATGAGTGCGTTAATTTGCTTCCAGAAGCTTTTAGGGGTTAGCTAGGTGCTTTCCTTGTAGGGATTGGAAGTGTTCCCTTTTGGATTTGTTGATTTTTGCCTTGCAGGTGTTTCGTAGTTGGCGGTAGATTAACCAATCCGATTGTGGCCCAGATTTTTTATAGGCCTTCCAGGCTTTATCCCAAGAGCACATGAGGTGCCTCAGTTCCTGGGTGAGCCGAGTAGAGACCTTTCGATCTTCTGATTTTGTAAGGGGCATGTGAGTCTAAGATAGATATAAAAGTATTGATAAGGTAGTTTAAGGCCTGGTCAGTGTCTGGAAGGGTGGATATGGGGGACCAGTCAACCGAGGCAAGATTTAACAGGAAAGCTTCAGCGACGAAGTTAGATCCCTGGTCTTGAGAGTTACAGGGGTGGATGCAGGGCACTGTTTTTCCAGACTCAAAAATTAGGGGAATGGTAGCTTAATACGTTGGGGAGGATACCAACGACTTTTATAGAGGCAGGTTTATTGGTTATAATCCAGTCTAATGTACTATGTTTACCTGATTTCATGTTAAGTCTCGTGGGCTGACCAAGAAGTTGCTCAAGATTTGCGTCAAGTAGTGCAGCTTGGTATTGTGTTTTTTTTTTGGTCTGGCCCAATCTTATCAGACTTAAAGTTTAAATGGGAAAAAAGAGCGTCTTACTGGTGCATGGCTGTTACCTCGCTGCTGTGGCAGCTGCCTGGCCATTTGGTAGTCTTCAGCCAAAGAAACAGCCTGTTCCCCTCTTTCTGATCGGTGTTCTTTTACCCTGAGCTGTACGTCTTTAGGCAGGATGTTGATGAATTGCTCCATTGCAGGTGTGTCTATCTGTGGTAGTGTTTTGCCCTCTGATTGGAGCCATTTCATAAGGAGTTGTGCGTCGGGTGAAGGCTTCTCGAGGATTGTCGATTGAGTTGTACTTCAGAGACCGGAATCTTTGCCTGTAGGTCTCTCCTGAGATGTCATATGTTTTCAGGATTTCGCTTTTCATCTGGTCACCATCTGGTCATAGTTTTCTGACTGTGCAGTGTCCATATTGCTGTAAGCAAGTTGGGCTTTACCTGTCGGGGAAGGTACCAGTCTGATTGTCCATTACTGCTTTGGCCACTGGCAGGCTGTGGCAACTCTTTCAAAAGTTGTCAAGTATGCTTCAATATCATCCGAGGGACACAACTTTGTAAGCTTGATGTATTTTAAGTTGTTTGTGTTTTGTTGCTCTGCTGGACCAGTGCCAGATCCTCCAGCTTTGATAACTTGCAAGGCATCCGTCCATCGCTGCATCTCTTCTCTTCTGCTCCTATCGCTGCATCTCTTCTTTTCTCTTCTTCTCCAGTTGTTGCATTTCTTCTTTTCTCTGTGCCTCTAAACGTTGAATCTCTTTTTCTTTCTGCTGCATCTCCTCTCTTCTCTGTCTCTGTTTGTTCTATAGCCTACCATTTGAAAAAGACTGTCAGGCTTTCAGGTTCTGTCACTACCTGTTCTTTTTTTTTCCATCGCTGGTGATGGCTTTACAGTCTCAGCTTGGACTTCTATATCTGCTAGTTTGGCTGCCATTCTTCTGGTAATCACTCCTGGACTTGCTGCTGCAGAATCCATACATTTCTGCTATGCTTTCCTGATACCAGGTCTAGTAGTACCCATGCACAAAACTCCTGGCTTAGAGTATGCACGGCATAAATCCTACTGCTACTACCATCTGTCATCGAGGCACAGGTCAGGAAGCATAGGAAAACCAGGAGCAGTTGTAAAATTTGCAAATAGCATTTAATTATTAATAATAGCAAAATAAGAAATAAAAATTGTTCAGTGTAACTATTTACAATAGCACTACAAACATAGAAAGTGGAATCCTGAGTTTTTCTTCTCAATTTCCAATCTCAGTCTCTCTCTCTTGCAAAACATTGCAGTGCTTTTTATAACAAGTCTTTGTAGGGAGCTCGTTAAAGGAACATTCTGCTTCTCTCACAGTGTTCTTGTCAGTTTCCGCATGTGCAGCAAAAAGAACATTGTGACCCAGAACTGACCTCTTGTTGACAGCTCTGGAAATATTTTTCAAACCAGCATCTCAGGTTAACCCCTTGAATTCCAGTTTTTGCAGTCATTTTAACAGTATAACTATACACATTTTTACACAAAGGGATCTCAGTATCAGTTACATGTTCACATAATGATTTACCTATATTTTTCTACAAGCAGCTATGCAAGGGGAGAGAAGAAAAGACAGAAACAGCAAGTGAAGGCAGAGAGGTAGCGAAAGGCAAAGAATTGCGAGACCGTCGGGGTGATTAAGTCTTAGGTCTTATGAGAAACAGAAAAGGAGTGGATAGAACAGATCCTTGCATTTAAACTCTTTCTGCAGAACAACTGGGGCAGGACCTTATTCAACCATCACAAGCACTAGCACACTCATTGCACCTATTATATATTTTAGATGCTGCACCTTTTAAGAATGCATTATTAATTGAGACTGTTTGTGGCGCTGTAACACTCGTGACAGAGCCATTGTGCGAAACATTGTTTTGTGCATCTTCATGATAAATTATGTGATACATTTCTATTGTGTCATTCATTCATTTTTTTTTTGGTTATCTTATTGACTGGTCATAGTGCTGTGCCCAAGTTGGCAAAAGTAGTCCAGAACCATTTGTTGTTGCTCCGTAAACACACAGCTTTGAAATCTTTTTGACCAGTCAGGACGCAGGATATTCTCTACCCATTTAACAACTATTGCAGATACATATGCACACACATATATTATACAGTGAACTTGCTCTAGAAGGCTCTCTCTGATAATAAGGCTACTACACCTTGGTTCTCATAAATATAATAACACCTCAGTTTTCCACCCAGCATACTTTGCTACCAGGAACAGCCTTCTAGAAAAAGCTGCATGTACGTATGTACAATGTTTAAACCAGCAGCCTAACACCCTTTGGACAGGTAAATGATATCAAGGAGCTGCCTGCCTGAGGTGCTAAATTAGTCTCTAGTTGAATTTTATTTTTTAACTAAATAAAATGTTGTCTGCACCTCTGGCAGTCCTGTCTAACAGCTCATTGGAAACAGGAGTGGTTCTGGAGGACTGGAGGAGGATGAATGTAGTCCTACTACACAAAAGTGGTAGCAGGGTGGAGGCTAGCAATTATAGGCCCGTCATCCTGACATTGGTGGTGGGAAAATTACTGGAGTTACTGCTGAAGGAAAGGATTGTGGAATGTCTTGCATCCTGTGGGTTTTTTATTTATTTATTTTTATTTATTTATTGAATTGTTTCACCAGGAAAGATACACTGAGCAACTTAATGCTTGTCTCACGGTACATCCTAGGGGAACAGGAGGAGGGATGTGCAGTGTGAGAGTTTAACTACATTCATAAAAGATGGAGATACATTCATACAGATTGCAATACAGGTTCATGGCAGTTGAGTACATAATAAGCAGATGCAACAGTTACAGTATTGGTAGTACATTGGAGCAACATACAATAGAGTCAGTACATGGACCAAGCATAGGATGCAAGGTTGACAACTGCATACAACAGGCAGTTAGCTAGTGCTGCAGATGCAGCAGGGTGAGCATATTGGATCCTGTCACCCTTATTAAGTGCTAGTCTAGTGGGGTAGCATAAGTGCAGGAAAGGCAGAGAGGGGCAGGGCGGAGGTATGCAGGGGAGGTCAGAAGCAGGTACAAGTGGGGTGAGTAGTTGTGCAAAGCAGTGGTAAGGGATATAGGGAGGAGGAGTGGCGGATTTGTGGGGGTAGTGCATTCCACATTTTAGGCAAGCGGTAGGAGAAGGCCTTTTGGCCAGAGGCAGTAGTTCTGCAGGGAACTGAGAGGGTATGAGAGTCAGCCTGGGATCTCAGGGAATAGAGGGAGTGGGTAGGGGTGCCAAGAGAGGAGAGAGGAGGGGATGTATGAAGAGAGATATCCAAGCCAGAATTTGGAGATGAGCTTAGCACCATGTAGCTCATGCCAGGAGTGTAGGGGAAGGAGGTTGAGAGAGCGGTAGAGATCGCAGTGATGTGTGCGGGGAGGGGCATCAAGAGCAAAGCGACAGAAGGAATTAAAGAGAGAGTCCAGTCTGGATAGGTGGGACTGTGGGGCAGCATCATAGACTATGTCGCAGTAGTCAAAAATAGGCACGATCATCTTCTGTACCAGCTCACGCCTGGCAGCGAGCAGGATGCAGCTGCGGTTTCTGTAAAGTGCCCTGGGTTACAAGACCCAAGGCAACATTGTTTCACGGGGGAAGGTCATGTCAAACAAATCTGATAGATTTCTTAGACTGGGTGACAAAGGAGTTGGATCAGGGTGGAGTGGTGGCCGTCGCCTACCTAGATTTCAGTAAGAAGTTCAACACTGTTCCAGTTAGGAGACTAGTAAGCAAGCTGGGTAACTTAGGAGTGGGTCCAAAGGTGGTAAACTGGATAAGAAATTGGTTAGGGGATAGGCGACAGAGTATAGGTGGTAAATGGAGTGCACTCCGAGGAAGAGAGGGGACCAGCGGGGAACCTCAGGGATCAATGCTTGGACTGGTTCTCTTTAATGTCTTTATAAGTGACATTGCAGAAGACCTGGAAGGGAAGATCGGCCTCTTTTCGGATGGGACCAGTATCTGCAATAGGGTGGACACACCAGGGGGAGTGGAAAGGATGAGCAGAGATCTGAGAGAACTAGAGAAGTGGTCAAGGGTATGGCAGCTGGGATTCAAGGTGGAAAAATGCAAAATAATGCACTTAGGGCACAGAAACCCAGGGGCAGAGTACAAAATGGAAGAGCCCTAGGGGTAATCATATCGAATGATGTAAAGGTGGCCAGGCAGTATGACAAGGAAGTTGGGAGAGCTAATGGGATGCTGGGGTGCATAGGGAGGGGTATCAGTAACAGAAATAGAGAGGTGGTGTTGCCTTTGCATAGACCTCTGGTAAGACCCCACCTAGGGTAATGTGTCCAGTTCTGGAGACCACATTTCTGTGAGGACATAGAGTGGAGCTGTTCAGAGGAGGGCAACTAAAATGGTGCAGGGTCGGCATCAAAAGCCCTATGAGGATCTCAATATGTACACCGTGGAAGAGAGGCGGGAGAGGGGGTACATAATAGAAACCTTTAAATACCTCACAGGGTAAATAAGGTACAGGAGAGGGAGGTATTTTTCAGAAGGAAAGGTGCTCAAGAAGAATGGGACATGCTGTGAAGGTGGAGGGGGTCGATTCAGGAGAGATGCCAGGAAGTACTTCACAGAAAGAGTGGTGGATTTCTGGAACAATCTTCCAGTGGAGGTGGTGGGGGTGAAAACAGTGGTGGGGTTCAAGAATGCATGGGATAGGCACAAAGGGATCATAGTAGAAAGGAAGGGGAGGAGGGTGAAAGAGCTGTAGATCAAGTACAGTCTGCTGTAATAATGTAGGTAGGGAAAAAGGGCAGATGGGGTGGGCCAAGCGGTCCTTAACTGCCATCAAATTCTGTGTTTCGATGTTTCTGTGCTTTCTTTATTGTGCTGCTCTCATGACTTTTGTATACGAGCCGATTGCTGGAGCCCCACCTTGGAAAGTAGCATTTTGATGGCATCAGGTGGGGAGTTGGGCGCAGGACTGTTAATGGACTACATGTGAAGATCTGAGGATTCGGGGGCCTGTCTAAAGATAAGATTTCATAACTTTGCAGTCCACTCTACATATTTGCAGCTAGTGTTACATTTACAAACTAATAGAGTGATGAAATTGGGTGAATATACCAACGTTTTAAGAGATCAATTGAGATCTTGAAATGTTGGTATAATCCTCTGGCACTGAAAATAAACTGTGCGCTGAGTGAAAACGGTTTAATTGCCCCAATTTCATCACAATACTCGTTTACATGTCCGTTTATATGGACCATTGTCTTGAAGGTTGAAAAGGATTGCCAAGATATCCTGGAAGCCATTTTCTAATTTTGAACATTTGTGGACTAGCCATACACATGTAGAATGTCCTGTCAAGTTATTAAATGTTATCTCTGGCCCCCCTCCCTGATCTTCTTCGGGGATATCTCTATCATCAGATCACACCTATGGAACTTAGCCGTCAGGCACTAGGATCCCACTGAAGCTTTTCTGCAGCAGTCTGTTAGGGGCTGCCCACGCCGACGTCATTCACCTTATAAAAGTGCGGGTGGCCAGGGCTTGACAAATTTTAAAATTAGGTACTTGTCCACGGACATGTGGCTTGTCCAAAAGTAGTTGTCCCAGTGCTTGAGTTGGTAGTCCCGGTATAAATGGTGCATTTTTAATGGAAAATATCAAACTACAGAAAACTCAATGGATTTATTGTAGTAGTTGTTATTTAGTGTTGAAATAGACAATAAGGAGAATAAATAATATGATTTTATTTTTGTCAGCAGCATGGCGAGCATAGACAGAATTAGCATCAGCAGCGAGGAACTGACAGCAAGTGTGGTTGCAGCAGCAGCACAGTGAGAACATCATTACAGCAGAGTAGCAGACAGTACAGCATCAGCATCAAGAAAAGTTACAGGAAGCCTGAGCTTGCTCCAGCCGGAGCATCATATTCTGTCATGTCATCATCAAGACTAGTGACAGCCTCAGGGACATTTTCGCGTGAATCAGCAGAACTAGTAGTTGAACTAGCATGACCATGATGACCATGAATTTGGCGTGTGCCAGGGCCAGATAGTAGCCAGTGGTTGATAGCTTGATCCGGATCAAAGCTGTCTAATGCAGGGCCTTCAACTGCTATATGCAGAAGTGACTGGAGTGTGTCATCAGCCAAACTTGTTCTTATTTTTGTTTTTATAAGATTCTGAATGGAGAATACTCTCTCACACATTTAGCTGTAGACACACTCATAGCCAGTAACATTTCTACTAGGTCAAGGATGTGAGCAAGCTGGGCCGGTTTCTCTCGTAGTAGTTGTGAATACACTTGCAGATATGGCTTATCAACTGCAGACTTAAGCATTGCTTTTAATGCACATTACTCCCTTTTTATATTGGTTACGTGATCTTCAGAAAAAAAGCTGTGAAAGTAGTCTAATAAATTACTTAACTCAGTTGTGCCAAATTGTGTAAGTTCTTCTCGTGACAGATCGAAATTTTTGAAGTCTAAGCAACTGAACCATTTTAGAGGTTCTTCCGAGAAATTCCGAAAACGCTGATCAATGTAAGATACTGCTGCATCTATTAAACTGTGCAGCTGTGCATCAGTCGTAAAATTTACTTCTGGACTGTTCCCTTTGAAAGTAAAAGGAACAATCTTGTCCTCACTGCCACATTTTGAAATGAGATGGTTCATGCATTTCTCTGCAGGATTATAGTGGTTTAGAAATTATGTCATAAACTTTCCAGGTCTTGTTTTTAGCTCAGTCAACTGGAGTAAGCATGTCTCGATGAGTTGGGGGACTTCTAATATTAGTAGGTCATCCTTCTGAAATTCAAGTGATAAATTTTTCAATATTGGCAGAAAATCTTGAAGAATAAACAGTGATTTTACAAACTGTACTGCGTGCGCATCTCTTAGAAGTGCCTTTGCTTTGGCCGCATCATCACCAGTAGAGTTTGAGATACGTTCAAGATGTTGAATTACTGTAGGCAGGTTGACTTGAACAGCATGAACTGAATGCATCTCACTTGCAAGCCAACGCACTTGCTTTATTGCACTGAAATTAGCCAACTCGGTGTGTATGACATCTGCTATTTCCTGCAGTTCCCTAAGTTTCTTGGGGCTGTAGTGGTAAAATTTAAAAATTCCTTTCAAGATGTTTTCTACTTTTTGAACAAAGAGATTTTTTTTCATGACGTTGAGAACTGCTAACTCCAGTTTGTGGGCTACGCAATGCATGGGTATTACAGTGGGGACATGTTCTTGGATTTTTGCTATGGTGCAACCTGTATGGCCCATCATCACACTGGCACCATCAAAGTTGGCACATATGAAAACTGGTCCAGGTCTGCTCACATCGTTAAAGTCCACAAAAGAAAGAAAGATCAACAGACTCAAGTGCAGAGGTTGTTGCTTTAAAAACTCCATCTGCGTGAGAATGTTCAAGAGATACAGCTTTAATTAACACAGTTGTAACTTTTTTTTCTGCGCCATCAACAAAACGAAGGAAGACATTTTCCCACTCTACAGTGCTTGCATCTGTACTGCCATCTGCAAGAACGGTAACGAATTTTGTATTTTTGACAGTCTGGATCTGTGTTTTAGACATGGCAGCTGATATTGCGTTACAGAAATCTCTGGCCCGTTTACCATTTGCATAATTGCTGCCGAGTTTAACCCCATTTTTTTCTTGCAATGTGCAACGCCACTCCATATCTGAGAAAGGGCGTAAATTTTTAGCCAAGGAATGTGCGGTGTTAAATAAACGCCTCATTTTATTTTTGGTGACTTCCTCCATCTGAGAAAATGTGTGATATATTGCAGTTTCAGATATGTTAAAATTGACTGCATGTTGACCAGTTTCGTGACTATGCTGGTTTGCACAAATTATATGTGGATTTGATTTCTCATGGGCTCTCACGGACTCTATTCTAAAATTATTTGAACCAGTGGCAAACACGTTAGGTTTTTTTGAATAAGCAGGAGTTGCAAGAGTGGGATATTTCTCACAGGCAGAGCAGTACATGACGTATTTTTGGTCATCATACCGTAACCAGGTAAACTGATTTAGTCAGTGATGCTGAAATGTTCGAGCCCTTTTTTCAACATCATATTTTTTATCTTTACTCCTTTTCTCATCAGACTTTAAGTTTGTTGTTTCATTTTCCTCATCTAAAATCAAAGGTCGCTTTCTGCTGCTGCTATAATTTTTCTCACTTATTTCAGAAATTGGTATGATCAAGTCAGATTGATCACCTGTTGTGTCTACAGACTCAGATTGAGAATCATTGTTTTGATCGTTTTCCTGACTAGGTGGTGAGGACTCGGGGACTGGTTGGGACTGGCTTGACTGTGAAGAAGGCTGAGTCTGCATTTACTTTTTGTTCCTGAAGAAGATGAGATGGAAGATTATTTCCCAGTCCAAAGGGAAAATAAAGTAGTTTGCTTTGACTTATTTTTTTACCTTCTAATGCAATTGTAAAAAATATTGAAATATTGTTGTACACAATAAAATTGTATTTTATGTTATATGTGTGTGTGTTGTGTAATATTTTACCTGAAGCTGTTGTGCTTAGAAGTTGGTGCTTATGCTTAGAACACTAGTACAAAAGGGCCTGTGGGCAGGACAACAGAGTAGGTGGGAGTAGGAGTGAGAGGGAGGTAGAGGTAGTGGTGATGGTCGCCAAGTACTACTTCTCTGCAGTTGTTCACGCCAAGTTCCTATACCGTCCTTCAGGGCAGGTTAGGTCTCTCACAGCCACTTACGCAGACCTCCACCAAAGAAGAGTTTATTTTTGTTTACCAACAAATGTTTTTCCCCTTAGTTTGTATTAATTGCTTATTTCTAAGAAGTCTACAGTTGTTCCCTGAGTTCCTTCCTCTACCCTCTAGTGCAGCAGATTTTATTTGTCTCACACACCTTTGCCAAAGTAAGTAATAGGTAGGTAGCTGCACTAGGTGGTTTATTTTTTTTTTCTGTGTAGCACAAAATGGACCAAAGGTCAGCAGTTAGTTGTTGAAGTTCCTCGAGGCTCTACCCTCTCAGTGCAGCAGCACTCGGGTTGGTTAGGTCTCACACACACAGCCACACAATGTCTCGCACACTGTCCTTCAGCAAAGTAGGTAATATAGGTAGCTAGGCTAAGGCTAGGTTTATTTTTTCTGTGTATCACAAAAAATGTTTTCCCCTTCAGTATAGTTTATATTTAATAAGTCCACAGGCGGGCTCAGTACCCCAAGTTCCTCTACCTCTCAGCCTGGGGGGGCGCAGGGTATTAGGTCTCACAGCCACAGTGTCTCACACACTTTCACCAAAGTAATAGTAATATATATAGGACAGGTAGGTAGCTACACTACAGGTGGTTTATTTTTTCCTCGACCTCTACCCTCCCAGGGCAGCAGCACTCGGGTTGGTTAGATCTCACACACCGTCCTTCAACAAAGTAGGTAATATAGGTAGCTAGGCTAGGTTTATTTATTTTTTAGTATGTCACAAAAAAGTTTTCCCTTTCAGTATATACGTAGGCGCAGTTGTTCCCTAAGTTCTTCTACCCCTTAGCCTGGGGCACACCAGCGCAGGGTATTAGGTCTCACAGCCACACAGTGTCTCACACACCTTCACCAAAGTAATAACAACAGTATAGGTCGGTAACTACACTGGGATTATTTTTTTCTGTAACACAACAAATATTTTCTCCTCCTTCCTATAGTTTATTTCTGTTAATCCGCAGTTCTTTCCCAAGTCCCTCCTCTACCCTGGCTCTCAGGGCAGCAGGTTACACCTTCACCAAAGTAAGTAGGAGGTAGGGGTTAAGGGATATAGGTAGCAGATGCCAGACTAGCAGCAGAGCAGTAGCAGGAAGTTGGGTTGGTTTTCTTTTTTCTGTAGCTAGCAAAAAAAGTTCCCAAGTTCCTCTACATCTCAGCCTGAGGGCAGGTTATTAGGTCTCACAGCCCCAGCTACACACAAACACATCCGAAGTGGGGTACTAGCTAGATTTTTCTTTAGGTACTTATAAGTGTACTAGTTATTAGTCACACCCCCCAATCAGTAGTAGTAGAGTAAGTTAAGTTTAGTTGACTCTCCTTAGACACATACAGCCCTCTGATTCACTACTGCAGTGCTGCTGCCTGCTTCTGCTTGCCAAATAAAATGCCTGTTATTTATTTTTATTTATCTTCTCCTCTCCACTGTTTCTTAATTTTGCCTTCTCTCAGCACTCCCTGAGTCTCCCTCCACGTGGAACGGCTTGTCTTCCCCTCCCCCCACCCAGTCTCTCGACTGATCCGCTACCCCCTCAGTGCCCTCTCAACAACTGGTTTTATTTTTTTTTCTGACGGCAGGATAGCTGTTTAGCCAGGTAGCAATTACATTATATTAGTTGTAGCCAAAGCCAGGTAGTATTTAGTATGCTGCCCCTCGGGCAGTCGTTTCTCTCTCTCTCTCTCTCTCTCTCTCTCTCTCTCCACCACGCAGTCACCCACCACAAACTAGCAGCAAAAATTCCTCTGCTCTCTACAAGTGTCGGTAGCGAAATGGCACATTTTCCATCTCGTGCCAGCTACCGACACTCCTAGCTCCTCCTCGAGATGCGTCCTCCTCCAATAGCAAGGGACGGAAAGTCTGTCCGTTCCAATCTGTGCTCTGCCACTTCCGTAGTCCCGCCCGACCTGTCTTCATGCTCCACCAGCACTCCCTGCCCCCGCTCCGGAGATGGACAGTGCCCGCCAGTGCCTGTAACAGGGGCACGCATTCCAGACCAGTGCCACATGACTACAGTTGTGGCAATCAGGTGACTGAGCCTCTGAGGGGGGTTTGTTGTGCTGCTGAGAATGTTGCCATGGCGCTGCTGCCACCCAGTGGCTGGGAAAAAAAGCTGCAAAATGAAACAAAGCAAAATAAATAAATAAATAAAGATTTGGTAGTCCGTGGGACAAGCAGTGCACAGCAGACTGCGTGTCCCTGGTTAAGAAATAGTTGTCCAGGACGTCGGGCTATGGGATTTGTCGAGCCCTGCGAGTGGCCCTGCTCCCTTCTCAGTTCTTTCCCGCTGTCAACCATTCTTGCACAGACTCCACAGAAGCTTGTCGCTCAGTTCGACCACCAATTTTTACTTACCTTTTATTTTCTTTTGTCGTCTAATCACTTTTATTTAAAAGTGATTTCCTTTCTCCTTTTTATGTCGAGATCGAGAACTACTCCTTCGTCGGCTCTTTTCCGTCACTGTTGCTCTGGAAAGAAGATTTTCTCCATCGATGAATACCAGCTGTTTACTGTTTTGGGCTAGCCATAACATCCTCGCCTGCGAATCCTACCAGAAATTCAGCCTCACCACCCGGCAGTGGCGAAAGAAAGCCCTGCAGAAGTTCCTCATGGCATAAAGGGTAGCCCGCGGAGAGCAGTGGTCTTCTGTGGCTCCCTTTGCCCAATCACTGGCGTCCTACATGGGCTTGCAGGCTGCCAAGGCCTGGTAAATCCTCAGGGAAGCATTCTTGATGGTATAAGGAATGGCCTAAGGAACATTGCCCCCCTTAGTGATCTCAGTCATCTTTGGATTCTGCCAGTTGTTCTCCTGGGATCGCCCCGTCGATGGCTTCGATGTCAGTGCCTTGCCCCGTGCAGGCCTCTGCTTCTTCCATGCCCCCCATGGTGGATTCCTCTCCTGCCTGTCATAGGGCTGTGGAAGGACTGTCAGCCTCGAGGTCCGGTGACACCAGGCCTACCTGCTACCCCTTTGGTTAGTGGTACATCTTCGGACCAATGCCTCACACCCCCACCGTCGACAACAGTTCCCTACTCTGCCATCGACCTCAATACCATTCTAGCCTCCATTACTACTTTTCTCATCCAGCAGCTCGTGACATAGCCCGAGCTGTCATCGCCAGTGCCATTGTCTGCTGTTTCAGCGGCGATGCCAGTTAGGCCTGTGTGCCCCCTACAAAGTCATCGGTGTGACATTCGTCTGTCAGTGCTCCATAGCAGTCAGACGTTGAAGAGGAGTACCATCCTGATCTTCTCCCTGAGGAAGAGGAGGATGAGGAGGAAGTTGATGTGGAAACCTCTGATAGGTCCACTATCTTCTCTGGGAGTGAGGAGTCAGTCAAGCACACTCCCAGGTCCCCCCCTAGAGGACCCCTTCTTTTTCAGTGTCATGAAACAGCTTTCCTCCACAGTGGGGTTCCAAACTGAGGAGGATGATGAAACCAGGAGGAATATAATGGACTTCTTGGAGATCCATGAGTCTCCGCCTAAGATTATTCCTCCTCCGCTGCCAGCCATGAATGATGCAGCTACAGCAGCCTGGTGCAGACCCAGTGTGGTGCCAGCCATGCCAAGGAAGGCTGACAAGCTTTATCAGGCACCTCAAATGTTGCCTTTCTATGTGGCCCAGCCTGAGACTGACTCTGAGGTCATTAAAGCTGCTCATGACAGGACTAAGATCCCTAAGCACCTTGGTAACCTGCCCCCCCAACTGAGAGTTCAGAAGATTGGATCTGTGGGGCAAAAGGACTTTCGCCTCAGCCACCCTGGGCCTTCGGATTGCCAATTATTTGGCTCATCTTATCAAGTACCAAAATACTCTTTGGAGGAAGGGCAAAGCAACTGCTCAGACCTTTCCTGAGTGTTCTCACAAGCAGGAGCTTCTCAAGGTACTCCAGACCTCGAAGGGTGTTAGCAAGCACCTCCTCTGAGCTACCTATGACATGGTTGACACTACAGCCAGGGCAGCTGCCTCTGGCATTTGCCTCAGATGGCACTCCCGGCTACGGGTATCTGGCTTTGCCAGTGATGTCCAACAAAAGGTGCTGAATGCCCGTTTCATGGATCACCAAATTTTTGGTCTAGATGTGCACAGGACACTATTAATGAGCTGCAGGCTTTTGGTAGGGCCATTCGGTCTATCCATACCTTATGTTATAGTCAGCACAGGAGTAGACCACAGCCCTCCTTTCGGAAGGCCTCCAACAAGTCGGGTCCTGGAGGCAAGCTTAAGGGTAAACGCAGAGCCAGCTCAGCCTTCCGTGTTCCCTTTTCCAGAGGCGGCAGTGCAGTCCCTGCTGCCAGTTCAGCCTTTGCCTGACTTCTTGCTGGACCCCCCCACCTCCTCCCCCGAGTGAGGAGATGGTGGTCCGAGGAAGGTTCTCCGTCCATTTACCCCAATGGAGAACCATACCTACAGATGCTTGGATCCTGCAGATAATCGAACAGGGCCATGCTCTCGAGCTCTGGAGTAGCCTGCAGATGTTCCCCCAGCCCCCCTTTCTACCCTTCAGACCGCACAGCGGCACTCAGGAAGGAGGTCCTTATCTTGCTGCACAAACAGGCCATAGAACCAGTGCCCAGGTGGCAAAGGAACAAGGGGTTCTATTCCAGGTCCATCCTGGTTCCCAAGAGAACAGGGGACTTGAGGCCCATTCCAGACCTCAAGGATCTGAACCTTTTTATCCAGTACAAAAAGTTCCAGATTGTCACTTTGCATGGTCTTCTCCTGCTGCTTAAGTAGGGCGACTGGCTGTGCTTCCTCGATATGCAGGATGCATACCTGCATATCATAGTTTGCCCACTTTACAGGCATTACCTGCAGATCTTGCTTCAAGTGGAGCTCTTGCAGCAGGTTACACATAAGAACTGAAGCTGGCAGGTGCCAGGACCCCACGGAAAACTAATAGATAGCAGTCTACAGTGAGGGACTGCATCCTGACATCTGTCCACCTCCGACGTCAGCCAGTGGTATAAAAAGGGCGGTCCCCGAGCCCTACACAAGTTCTTTTCCCGCCATCAACCCTCGCACTTCGGCTCCACGGATGCCTTCTGTTCTAGTAGACTGCCATTTCTCACGTGTTTACCAGTGTTTTATTATTTTTCTTCATTTCAGTGTTTTTTCCTCTGTATGTCACCTTCTACGCTGTCCTGCGTCGAGCGGCACCAGTCCAAGTGTGCCTGCAGCAAGAAAATTCAATCTAAGGACGGCCTTTTGGCCTGCGTCTTCTGTCTTGGCCCAGACCACAACACCGAGGCCTGCCAGCATTGCTTGAAGTTCAACAGCAGGATCAGGATTTGCCACCAGAAAGCCCTCAAATCCTTCTTGCTGGGAAAACAGTAAGCTGCCATGCAGAAGGAGATTCAGGGTAAAATTTCTTCATCTTCCCGTTTCTAGGTCTTCAGCCTTTTTGGCTCACCCTAAAGAGAAGTCGTCGTCCAGGAAGCACCACCATAAGAAGCACAAGGACAAGTCCCGCTCGGACTCCCATTCCTGGTCCTCGTACAAGTCAGGCATTGGTTCTGTGTCCTCCTCCCGCAGGAGGTCGTACTTGACCCCCCAGGCAGCCCCCACTCCTTGTGGGCTACTGGTGGTTAGGCGTCCCACCCTTATCATGACATTGGGTGGAGGGTCTTCAGGGTCCGGGGCTGCGTCCTCGGCCCTTCAGCCACTGAAGCTGAGGCCGTCTTCCCAACCTTCGGGTCCTCAGGCAGGTGGCTCAGCCAGTTCTTCTTTGGGTGGCAGGTCTTTACTCATCGTCCATCCAGCCACATCGTCCGCCAAGTCAGCCTCAGACTCCAGAGCTGTCTCCTCTGAGTGGTGCTGGGGGCACGTGCTCACCTCCGCCGGGAGAGTGACACCTCTGCCCTCCACAGAACTTGGCTCCCCTCAGTAGTCCTCTCATAAGCCAATGCCGGCCACTACTCCAGATTGGTGGCAACACTCACCTGCCCATCAACACCGGCCTCCCTGGCGTCCCTTCTGATGATCCCTCAGTTGGTGTCGCCAGACCCTCGTACGTCACCAGCAAATGATAACGTTTCACCTAAGTCGATGCCTGTGGGCCCATCGTCCGACTAGCTGACGGCACCGGACGACCATACTCTGGGACAGCCGACGCTGGCTACCCCTACTCCACAAGGGTTACTGGTGCCTCAGGGCCCGATGCCTGGTCTGTCTGCCCCGGTGACGCCAGGCGCTCCTCCTGAACTAAGGATCCCACTATTGGATGTCGAGCTTTTGTCGTCTTGGTGGAACTTTATTGAGGGCGATCTTCTCCTGCAGAAGCCTTCCTTGCCCCCAACTAGGGAGCCTACAACTTCAGAGGCTTTCTCATCAGGCCTTCTCCTAAGCCAAGGGAACCTACCCCCAAACCTATGCAACTGATCTCTCTCAGCCGTATGGCTAGACAGAGGTCGTTCTGGCCGGAAGGTTAGGAGGCACAATTCCTTCTCCAGGTCTTTGGACAGGCACCGACACCGCTCTGGCGGATGCCAGTCCCGACATTCCTCCTTTCCGGGGTGCTCCTTCGCCTCTGGATACTAAGGGCTCCCCCAGGTCCCCGCCTGATGATCCATCTTTTATGGATGTCATGCGGCATATCCAAGCCAATATGGGGTGGGATACAGGAGATCTGGATACAGAAAGACGTCGTCTAGCTAAGTACCTCTGTCAGAAGGATCCTAAGCCTATTTTGGTGCCACCTTTGGTCGACACCTTCCAGGATGTCACCAGGATTGCCTGTAAACACTCTACCACTTCCACGGCCATGCTCAAGAAGTCAGACCATCTTTATGGGGCTCCCAGGGATGAAACTTTTTTGGGGGTACAACCCCTAGTGGACTCAATGGTGATCACAGTTACCCATGGTAGCTCTAAATGGCCTAGGCACCTGAGCACCCAACCTCCTGATAGGGAATCAAAGCAACTGGACAAGCTCAGCAAAAAGGTGTACGCCACTGCCACCTGCACTATTCGCTCCCTAAATTTTCTTACTCATGTGGTCCAATACCAGAACACCCTTTGGGAGCAGGGCATGGAGCTTGCCCAGGCCCTGCCTGATGCTCCCCAAAAGGCGGAACTGTTCAGCCTTTTAAAGTCTGGGTCGGACGTTGGCACCCACATCCTGCGTTGTTCTTATCACTCTGCTGACAGGGCTGCTGCTACAGATGTCTCCATAAGACAACATTCCTGGCTCTGGGTCTCGGGTTTCTTTCCGGACGCCAGGCAGGCATTATGGACGCCCCCTTCAAAGGCCTGGTCCGTTTTGGAGACGAATCTGAGAAACTCATCACTCATCTTCAGGACTCAGGAAAGGCTATCTGGTCAGTGCACACCATGTACCGGTTAAACCAAAAGTAATTCAGGCGTCAGTCCTTTCGCCGCTCCTCTGGACAGCCTCGAGGACAGCAGCAGCTCTACCTACCCCATGTGCCTCTGCCTGACTCCTTGCCCAACCCTGCTCCCCCAGCCGAATCCCTGGGGGAGACAGTGGTGGGGGGCATTACTCCCTCTGTTTAGAGTGATGGAGCAGGATAATGTCAGATCATTTGGTTCTGCAATTGGTCGAGAAGGGACATGCTCTAGAATTCCTACTGGACAACCCTCCCCTGCCCTCCCTCTATTCCCCATCACACGCCGCCCTCATCCAGGAGGAAATCCAGGCGCTTCCATGCAAGAGGGCCGTAGAACCAGTTCCAGTGGCCAAAGAGGGAAGAAAACTGGGGATATGCGCCCCATCTTGGAGCTCAGCAATCTGAACCATTATGTGGAATACAAACAATTCAGGATGGTTACCTTTCCAGGCCTGATTCCCCTTCTCCATCGAGGGGACTGGCTTTGAAACATAGAATTTGACGGCAGATAAGGACCGCTTGGCCCACCCAGTCTGCCCATTTCCCTACCTAATGGATAAGCTGCAGATCCTAGTTAACCAGCAGCCTACTTCTTTCTACCCCAACCCCCTAGAATTGCCCTATGACTGTCCCATGCATGCTTGAATTCAACCACTGTTTTTGACTCCACAGCCTCCTCCGGAAGGCCGTTCCATGCATCCACAACCCTCTCTGTGAAAAAATACTTCCTTACATTACCTCTGGGCTGCCCCCCCTCTATCTTCAAATTGTGCCCCCTTGTTCTTGCACACCTCTTTTTTTGAAAGATACTACCCTCTTGGACTTTGGTGATTCCCTTGAAGTACTTGAAAGTTTCTATCATGTCCCCCCTCTCCCTCCTTTCCTCGAGGCTATACATATTAAGCTCCTGTAGTCTCTCTTAATATGTCTTCTGGTGCAGACTCTGCACCATTTTAGTTGCCCTCCTCTGGACAGCTTCCATCGTGTCTATGTCCTTGCGGAGAATGGGTCTCCTGAACTGCACACAGTACTCCAGATGGGGTCTCACCAGCTGCCTGTAAAGAGGGATAACAACTTCCTGTTTTCTACTGGTGATGCCTCTCCCTATGCATCCCAGTATCCCCCCAGCCATCCTTACTGCCCTCTCACATTGCTTGCCTACCTTTAAGTCATCTGATATGACTACCCCCAGGTCCCTTTCCATTTTTGTTGTTGTTAGTATCTCACCCCCCATTGTGTGCTGTTCCCCTGGGTTTTGTTTCCCAGGTGCACTACCTTGCACTTTTAGCATTGAATCTAAGCTGCCATACATTTGACCATTCCTCTAACCTTGCCAAGTCCCTTCTCATCCTTTCCACCCCACCTTGTGCATCAACTCTGTTGCAGATCTTTGTGTCATCTGCAAAGAGACATACTTTTCCTTCCAGTCCCTCTGCAATGTTGCTTATAAAGACATTGAAGAGAACCGGTCCTAATACTGAACCCTGTGGTACCCCACTAGTAACCCCCCTTTCTTGAGAGTGGACTCCATTTACTATTACCCTCTGTGTCCTATTCTCCAGCCAATTCTTTACCCAGGCTATCATCTTGGGACCCACTTCCAGGCTGGCTAACCCAGCCCTTTGCTCTCTGGACATGCAGGATGCAT
Organism: Neoceratodus forsteri; assembly: GCA_016271365.2. NCBI lineage: Eukaryota > Metazoa > Chordata > Ceratodontiformes > Ceratodontidae > Neoceratodus > Neoceratodus forsteri. Next base: position 1,560,799,696 of record CM057449.1, read on the forward strand.
ACCTCCACATCCTGATCTCTCAGCTCCACAGAAGGTTTCTGCGGTTCCTTTTACAAGGAAAGGAGATTCCTATGTGCGTTCCTTCCCTTTCCACTACTCCAGAGAGTTCTTCTTAAATTGCAGTCAGAGAGAGAGCGGACATGATCCTGATTGCTACCTACTGGCCCAGACATATTTGATTCCCTCTACTCCAACAGCTGGCAGTGGAACCTCCGCTTCCTCTGCTCCTGAGCTCACATGTGCTCTCCCAGGATAGAGGGACTCTAGTCCATCTGGACCTCAAGTCGCTGCACCAGCATGCATGACTCCTGCAGACTTAGCTGTTTCCCAGTTCAGGGTTTCTCCTAGAGTGGCAGATGTCCTAGTAGCCATCGGGAAGCCCTCTACTAGGGCCACCTATGCTATGAAGTGGAAGCAGTTTTGCATTTGGGCCTCCGCTTGCCACCTTTTTTTTTTTTCCCTTTTTATTTTTCCCCATATATTATTTGTCCTCCTGTCCTCCATGCCCCCTTCTGACCTCACCCCCCAAGCGCTGACATCCCTGAATTACCAGGGCTTACCTTTCTGCCCGGCCCAGAAGCAGAGCCTGCAGACAGTCAGTTTTCATCCTGCAGCTGGAGGTTTGGTTTTTCTCCTCCATTTCTCCCTGGTCCCTGTTGCAGGGCACACCGCGCCAGGCGTGGTGTGTGGAGGTGTCTTGCCGTCCGCGGAAGTTCTGCAGCACCCACCCCTTCTGTGCACTCGCAGACCTGCACTTCCCCCAGGCCTCCACCTGGGGGCAGTCATTCGGTGGGAGCACAACCCCTCCCCTCCCGGGAGAGGAGAGCTGTCCGGATGCTCAGTCCTCTCCCTCCCTGCTGACCCCCGATGGCCCGGGCTCGTTCCTGAACCCGGGTCGCTGGTGTGGCGTCTAGCGCCTCAACCCTCAGCACCACCGGGCCGGCTGGCCGTTCGCCACCTTGATCCCTTTACCTGTCAGGAAAACTCTGTTCTTGAGTACCTCCTTTCTCTGTCGGACTCGAGTCTGAGCTATTCCTCTATTAATGTGCATCTGTCCGCTGTTTCTGCATATCATGCACCAGTACAGGGCAAGGCTGTCTCCCAGTTGGATTTACCCTACATCTTCTTGAGAGGTATTCTACACTTGAAACCTCTCATTTGGGATCCTGTCCCTCCATGGGATCTTTTGTTTGTTTATTGTGGAGAAACTTACTTTGCCTCCTTTTGAACTAGCCGTGGACCTCGAGCTGCGCTTTCTGTTGTGGAAAGCGTTGTTTTTAGTTGCCGTTACTTCTGTTCGGAGGATTTCTGAGCTTCAGACTCTGATGTGTGAAAAGCTTTATTTAGTTTTCCACAAGGACAGGGTATCCTTACGGACCAATCCTAAATTTTTGCTAAAGGTGGTGTCCGGGTTTACCCTTAATCAGGACATCCATCTTCCAATTTACTATCCAGAGCATTCTAATCGAGGGTAGGCTCTGCTTCATACTCTGAATGTTCACTGGGTTCTTTGTTACTGTTTGACTCACACCTGAAATATCGGGAGAATCTAATCAGTTGTTTGTTTCGTTCGCCCCGAAGACTCAAGGGGTGCCTGTTTCTAAATGGACTCTGTTGAAGTGGTTGGTTCACTGCATTGTTTACTGTTATCAAAAGTACAACAAGCCTTTACTGGGATCGGTTAAAGGCCATTCTACCAGGGGAGTCGCTGCTTCCTTGTGCAGTGTATCAGCAGCAGATATCTGTACAGCTGCCACCTGGAGTTTGGTCCACACTTTCATTAAGCACTACAGTTTAGACATTACTTCCAGGTGCAGGACAGGCTTCGACCTCGCTGTCCTCCAGGGCCTGCTTTTGTAAGGATTCCAGTTACCTGTTTCCTACTCCAGTCTGTCAGGGTTTGTCCTTGTACTGCTTGGGACTCGCTCCTTATGGTGTAACCTGCCTCAAGAGCTCCCACTCGAAGTAAGATAGTACAGTTGCGTAAGAACTTCTGGTAACCGTAGTCTTCGAGAGGAGGTCTTGAAGCAGGTGCTGCTTTCCCTCCCTTCTTCCCCCTGGTATCTGCTTCTCCATTCTCAGCTGCCTTGTTTTCCACAGTTTTGAGGAACCTCCTTGGTTCTCTGATTTTTACCTGTGGTGGGAGAACTGGGGTAGGGCTGGAGAACTGCCCTTTTTATACCACTGGCTGATGTCGGAGGTGGGCCAATGTCAGGGGCGGTTTTCTGCTGTAGACTGCTAGCTGGAAGTTTTCCTTGGGGGGGGGGGGCCTGCCGGCTTCAGTCCTTATGGTGTAACCTGCTGCAAGAGCTCCTCTCGAAGAACTGCTGTTATGATGAGTTCTTACGTAACTGCACTTTCCTGTTCTAGGGGGAGCATTACCAGTTCAGGAATTGCCCATTGGCTTATCCTCTGCGGCACAGGTCTTTACCAAGTGCTTAGCAGCTGTGGCAGCAGCACTTTGACGTGAAGACCTCTATGTATTCCCATACCTGGACGACCGGTTACTGAAGGTCCAGTCCAGGGAGTTTTTGTTGACTCTAGAACACACTCTGCAGTTGTTCCACTCCTTGGGCATCGCTGTCAATCGGCCCAAGTCTGTGCTGACCCCGTGTCAGAGACTGCAGTACATAGGGGCAGTCCTGGACTCTTCCCAGGGCAGGGCCTTCCTTCCTCAAGACAGGGTGGACTGCCTCAATGCCCAGGCCCAGGAAGTTGTTCAGAGCCAGCGTGTCCCAGCTAGAACATACCTCAGGCTACTAGACGTCATGGCCATGGCCACTGTGACTGTCCCTCTGGCCAAGTTGCACATGAGGATTACACAGTGGACCTTCAGGGTTCAGTAGGATCAGCACTTAGACAATTTAGATCAGCTGGTCCTTGTTTCCTCACCAGTGCACAAAGTGCTTCACTGGTGGTTGGACCTGGCTAGTCTCCTCAAAGTGGTCCTCTTTCTTATCCCCACTCCTCAACAAATCCTCACCACGGATACTTTACATCAAGGTTGGGGAGCCAATCTAGGCCCTTATCAGACCCAGAGTCTCTGGTCCCACTGGGATGCTTACCTCCACATAAATGTTTTAGAAATGCGGGCAGTTCTGTATGTCTTACATGCCTTCCAGAACCATATCTCTCCAGGCTCTCTGTTGGTGCAATCGGACAACCTCAGTGTGGTTTATTACATCAGCAAGCAGTGGGCGACTCATTCCTACCCTCTGTGCTGGAAGGCAATGATGGTCTGGTACTGGGCTCTAGATCATGGTCTTGAACTTTCAGCTGTCCATGTGCCCCATGTCCAAAACGCCCTGGCAGACAGCCTCAACCAGTCACAGTACAAAGTGCACGAGTGGGAGCTACTGAGCTTGATTGCATAAGACCTGTTCGATATGTGGGGTCATCCAGAGTTGGACCTTTTTACGTCTCCACTCAAAGCAAAACTGCTGTGTTTCTGCTCGCTTGATCCAGGGCTTGAAGTTTTCTGGCGAGTTGTATTGTCTGTCTCCTGGAATCTTTATGCATTCCCGCCCTCACCTCTGATTCAGTGGGTCCGCTTTAAGCTCCAGATTGTGGGTGCCGCCCTGATTCTAGTGGCTCAGTTTTGTCCCCAGCAGATAGGTTGCCATTACTGCAACAATTGACTGTGGCACCTCCGGTTCTCCTGCCCCTCTGCTGGGACCTGTTGACACAGGCACAGGGGACCCTAGTCCATCCAGACATTTGTCCCTTCATCTGCATGCATGGCTTCTGAGGACATAGCCATCGCTCAGTTTGGGGTGTATCAGAAGGTGGCTGATGTCCTGGAGGCTGGCAGAAAACCTTCCACCAGGACCACTTACTCTGTGAAGTGGAAGTGGTTTTGTATCTGGGCCCCTTTCCACCAAATGAACCCTTTCACCTGTCCTGTTTGGAGCATTTGACCTTGCTTGTTGCCGGTCTCACATACTCCTCCTTCAAAGTGCACCTGTCTGCCATTTTAGCCTTTCAGGTGCCCATTGATGGCCATACGGTAGCACAGCTGATGCGGCTTGTACTTTTCTGAGAGGCATTCTCCACTTGGAATCCTCCCATCCATAACCTGGTTCTGGCTTGGGACTTCAGTTTTGTTTTGTTTTGGAGACGCTGACCCTGCCTCCTTTTTGAGCCAGCCATGTCTTGCAAGCTAGCTTTCTGTCATGGAAAGCGTTATTTTAAGTTGCCATTACTTCTGCTCAAAGAATTTCAGAGCTACTGGCTCTCATTTGAGCAGCCTTATTTGAGTTTCCACAAAGACAAGGGTCTTGTGTACTAATCCTAACATTCTTCCTGAAGTGGTGTCAGATTTTACCCTAAACCAATCTATCCACCTGCTTGTTTATTATCCGGAGCATGCCAATCCGGGGGAAGCATTGCCCCATACTTTGGATGTGCATAGGATTTTGCACTGCTATACACACCTACCAAGGACTGCAGAAAGTCCAGATAGTTATTTTTTTCTTTCACACCTTGTAGAGGAGGTACTGCAGTTTCAAAACGGTGCTTGTCCAAATGGTTGGTCAACTGTATTATTTTTTGTTACAGGAAGTATGAAAATGAACTTCCTGGGGTTGTTAAGGGCCATTCCACTAGGGGCATGGCCACTTCAGTTGCCTGTTTCAGAGGCATGTCTGTAGTTGAGATTTGCGCTGCTGCCAATTGGAGTACTGGCCACACTTTCACCAAGCACTACAGTCTGGATGTTGCATCCCACAGAAGGGTAGACTTTGGCCTTGCTGTGATTCAGGGCCTCCTCTATTAGGCCTCTGGCCTCCTGCCACCCAGACTGTCCTTGCTCACAGCACTGCTTGGGACTCGTTCCATAGATGTGACCTGATGAGAGAGATATCCCCAAAGAAAGTAGAACAGTTACGTAAGAATTTATTGTTAACAGTAGATCTTCCAGGGAATCTCTGTCATTGGGTGATGCTATCTCTCTCTCCCTCCTCCTTTTCTCTCTGTCTCTCCAACTCTGCTGTCCTGTTGCTCCAGTCTTTCTGCTTGCTGGGCACCTTTTTTCTCTCTTCGATTCCCTAGCGGGACTCCTTTCTCTCATGGCTTCTGGCTGAGAAAGGAACTGAGGAGGTAACGGGGCCACTCGTGCTTTTATAGGGTGAATGATGTTGGAGCCGGATGTCAGCGTGGGCGGCTCCTAGTAGCCTGCTGCAGGAAAGCTTCCATGGGATCCTAGTGCCTGACTGCTAAGTTCCATAGACGTGACCTGATGACAGAGATTCTTGCGAAGATCTACTGTTAGGTAAGTTCTTATGTAACTGTTTTTTGCATCATCAAAACAGTGTCACATCTTGATATGTTTCTGTTTTTCAGTAGAGCTTTGTTTTGTGTTGGTCCTAAAAACTGGGTTGCAGAAATGTCATCTTGTGATGCATTATATTATGGTGTTTAGCTTCTTATATTGTGGTGATTGTGGTTATCGCACGGTACCCCCCACCGAAGGTTTTCTTCTTTTCCTAACACTCATTTCTTTCTTCGTACCATGCCCGTGAGAGTGGTTATAAAATAAATAGAACTTTGGGCCACACTGATGGCCCAGCAGCAGTGAGTTGCGCTGCCATGCAGGCGTTCCGGGCTTGGGAGCACGCTCGGGTTGCAGCACAGGGAAGCAGGCCAGGCTGCAGGCAGCTGTCGAGAGGCAGCGTGCCTCAGCTGAGGAGGTTTGGTGGTAGGTTGTGGCACTGCGTTGACCCTTGTGGATAGGCCAGGGAGCTTGCTCCTTCAGCGTGGTCATGATGTGCATGCACAAGGCTGACCATGACAATGCCCACTCCAGGGGGAGGAGGGAGGAAAGCAGGAGAAAACGAGTGTAAAAGTACCCCTCTGCCATCTGCATGGTTAATGTAGCCTGAACAGGGTATATCCCTGACAACCAAAGGATACATCCCTGGATGGAAGCAGGGGATAAAATATGAGAAGGAAGGTAGGTCATGATAGTGTTCAGTAAAATGCATGTTTGTAAATAGTTTAAATTCAGTAAAATGCATGTTTGTAAATAGTTTAAACTGCAGATCTGTGCTCTGTATTCTTTAGGTTCCTGGAGCACCCAAAAGTGCGAGATGAGCAGCCTGTCCACCCTTATGAAGAACTGGAGGCCCAGCTGCCCTCAGTGATCGTGGAGGAGCTTCATGCACTTACTTTGTACCTAGGACACCTGCGTGAACTCCCCAGTAATATCCTTACTGCATTCACCATTGAAACACAAGGAAAGGTGAGATGCATTCATTTGGTAATATTATTTATAATGGCCTACAGCCAGGAGTTGTATCAAGGGCATGTTAAGTAGATGCATGCAGTACAGGAACAAATAAAAATGACTGCTCAAAGAGAGGGGCAGCAAAAAAGTACTGGATATGTGAAATCCTCCTTCTGACTGACCTTGAGAATGCTTAATACTGGCCTGAAGCAGCAGAATGAAATTGAGTTATACTTTAGTAATAAGCTGAGCCCCTGATTTAATATACAGCAGAATTCTTCTTGCAGTAAACTCCTGATATAGGGAATTTCTGTTTTATAGTAAAAAATGTCTTGTGTCTAACGCACTAAAACCTAATAGGGAAGTTTTCTTCAAAGTTAGTGAAACTCCTTAAATAGCGGGTTTTTCTCCCGGACAGTTGAATTTCACTAAAGCAGGATTGAATAGATACTATTATTAGGTGTGTGTGTGCTGTATTTAAATCTGTACTCCCTGTTAGGAGTTGACAAGGTTACATTAAAGGTCCATTTCTACCATGCTTTTAAACTCTGTAATGTTTAGGAAAAGGGTCTTGAAATTGTCAGGATTTTTTTTTAGCCATAATATTCCCTGATTTGATGACTTTTTTACAAATTAATTTAGTATTTTTACTTATTTAACATCTTGGATTAAATCCTTTGAACTGAAAGCTTGTTTACAAAGGTTCCACATTGTCAGAGAACATAAACAGGCATAGAAGAGTTAAACAGTGTTGCAGAATACTGCACAAAAGAATGACAAATTCAATTTCATATTTGAGTAACAGACAGGTAGAACAAATTAATAATAGCAACTGGAGAGTTTGGGAAAGGGGAGGTAGGGGATGTGGATAATAAAGCTGGAGGGTAAGAAAAGGTTAGAATGGTTATGGGGTAACAGAAATGAAAGAGGTGGGGGTGCAGAGATTATGGGGAGGGGTTATGGAGGAGACAGAAATGTAGAAGCTGGGGTGAGGTGATAAGTTGGGGAGGAGCAGCCATAGTGGCCTTGTATAATGGAGAACAGTAAGGAGTATCAAAAAGTAGGTAGGGAAGGGGTTAAAGGGTGGGATTAATAGATGGGTCACAGAGGGGGTAGGAGGCTATTTGTGGTGTGGGGGGAGGAGGGAAACAGTAGGGAATAGGAAGAGGAGAATGAGTAAGTGCTGCTGTTTGAGAGGTAGCGCCAGGAAGGGTGTAGATATGCTGTGTGTTACAGTCGCACGTACTGGGAGCAGCAAGATGTGCAGGAAGTTGGGATTTGAAGGGGCCCAGTTTAGGTACAGATTGCAGGTCAGATTTTGAGATACTGAGCGTTTGAAAACAGTTATTTTTCTTTATTTTGTCAAAAAAATAAATCTGAGTTCTCAAACACTATAAGGAGTTAAAAGTTTAAAATGTGTCAGTTTGTTATGGATTAATCTAACTTTAGTACCTTTCTGCAGTTTTGCAATGGCTTTCACTTTTTTTTTGCTTTTAAAGTTGTATGTGTTCGGTAACACAAAACATGGGGGGAAAAAATGTAGTATAATGAAAACACAAGTGCAGCAGGAAATTGCACACATCCTGACAAATGGATTTTGGTTGAAAATTACTTAAAAATTAGGAGCTCTGAGCTTTTGAGGTCTGTTTTGTTTTAAAAGTTTGTTTTGGTTTTTAAAACGATTGTAAATGGCTCAGTGGCACAGAGGGTTGAGGGGCTGGACGCCTTACCTTGTGCTTCGCTGGCAACCCGGGTTCGGGAATGACCTCGGGTCGTCGGGGTGCCGGTGTGGGGGGGCGGAGAAGGATCGAGCATGCTGGTGGGCGACTCTCCTCTTCTCTCCTGAGGGTGGTGAGGGTGGGTTGGCGCCCCCCCTTAGTTCCGCTCCCACTGGGTGGTGGTCTGGTGGGTAGTGTAGGTGGAGAGGGGGTGGCAAACAGTTACGAAAGGTGGAAGGGGCTGAGCTGCTGCCACGGGGTGCGTGCATGCCTGGGCCTCGGGGGACTGAAAAATGCCTGTGTGTCCCCATCACCAGTTGGCGGCAGGAGGTTACGGGGACCAAATACCTCTATTAAAAAAAAATTGTAAAAAATTGTTTAAGTACCCAGATTGAGTTCATTGTCCACACTAAAGCAGGTGATGGGTAAACTCAGTTCACCTGAACAGAGTTCAAGCTTGGTGAGGAGTCGGTTGTCACTCCAGCAGTCCCTCTGAAGGAGTTGATGTTTCCCTGGATTCTGGTTGATGCTGATGATCCAGTTGAGATTGTAACTGACCTGGTTTGTACCCTCCCCCATTCAGACTAACCTCCGTGCAGCCTCCACCAGTGGTCCCTATGCTGAAACTGACTATGATCCCACCCATAATGGAGAAAGTGCTTCAACAGGTGGTGTTCTGTGCTTCATCTCGATCAGGCAGACTCAGCCTTACCTTTCAGGTCAAGATCCTGGTCTTGGCCTTGATTTAGGTCTTGATCTCAACCTTGCCAAGGTTGACACCATCACCAGCATGGTAAGCACTCATCATCCACGTTGTCCTCTTTGTACAGACGTCAGATGCGCCGCAAGTACGGGGATGCAGTGTGTCAACACCAGGCCCTTTGAGCAGTGGTCTAGGGTTGAGGTTGACCGATGTTGCTAGCCACCTCAGTTCTTCACGGTTGCATTGTTGATGCAGCCTTTGGTGCAATGTCCCGTGGTCTCCCGCTCAGTGCTCCTGAGGGTACTGCAGCAGCCGATTGTGGTGAAGTCACCTTTTCTGCAGGCATGGGAGGGTGTTCCAACAAATGACTCTAGGCCTGATTCTGGGCTACCTAAGCCCTTGTCGGAGATCTTCATCCCACAAAGTGGGTAGCCCACACTTCCGAACTATGGCCTCTGCCTCCTTTTAGGGACTGTTATTTGGACTCTGAGGACTCGGATGACATTCTCTTAGAGTGGAATGGATGACGACTTCTTAGACACTGCTGGTCCACCCACAGGGATTCAGTGTCATTTGCAGCTCTCTCTTGCAGCATATGGTTGTGTCCCTGGACTTTCTGTTGGAGGAAATCCAGAAGTGGGAGTCTTATCGCTTTGATGGACATGCTGGAGCAGGATTTCTCACCTGGAGTAGCCTTCCCAGTGGCTGATGCCATCCTGGGCCCAGTGCTCAGTATTCGACAGCACCTGTCTTCATGCCTGTCCCCACTGTATGGACTGCAAACATGCGGTCTGTATTGGTGGGATCTCTGGTTTCTTGTAGCACCCGTCTTTGTAGGGCCCAGTGGCTGATTCTGCATTCCAAAAGTGAAGGTGCGGAGTGACAAGGACAAGACTTCGGATAAGGAGTCCAAAAAGTAGGACTTCCTTGGAAGCAAGATCTGGGTGGCGGTCTGCCTCGGGATCCCTCAGGCTAGCTTTGTGGCAGTGATGGCCCAGTTCAATCATGAGCAGTTTGATAAGCTCACGGACATGCCTTTGCTCTTAGCAAATAACCATCCTGGGTGCTTCGGGATCTAGGACTCTCTCTGTCTAAGCACAGGTTGCAGACAGCTTTTTGCTCAGGCAGTTGGTTGATTCACATTGACTAACTTTGTGGTACCATTCCTTCTCTTGCACAGTACCTGCTTCAATTCCCAATTGGGGTTCAGCTATCCCACTTCCTTCTACAGTGGTCCGCCATCATGTTAGACAAGTGGATTTTTGAAGTTTTGTGCGATCTGATCTGTCTCTGGAACCCAAAGCTCTCCTTGTCCACCCTGAGCACCAGTTGAATCTGTGGTGATTGTGGACGCTTTAGCCAACTCTTGGAGCACTGTGCTAGCAAGGCTGTTCCAGGTGCTCTAACCTTGCAGGGATTTGTGCCTTGTTAATTTTTGGAACCGAAATGACTTGGGGGTTTGGTACCCCATTACCAACATGCTTATGCTGAACAAGTTATCCACAGGCGAAAGCTTAGTATGGTCACCCTCAACCAGATAATATCATCACTGGAGACCGGGGTTTGGTTCTACTCCCTGGACCTCCAGGATGCATATTTTTGCATTCCAGTTTGTCCATCCCACAAATGGTTTCTCTGGTTCTGCACAGAAGATGTATAGTACCCGCTCCAGGCCATGCCTTTGGGCCTGTCATCAGAATCCAGGGTGTTAAGCAAGTGCCTGTCAGTTGTGACAGTCTACAGCAGGCACAAAGGTGCCAGTGTCTTCCCATACTTGGATGACTGGCAGTGCCAGGTAGGTCTTGGAATAATCCAGAGATTTGGCCATTCGGACATTTCAGGATCTGGGCCTGTTGATCCATCTGACCAAGTGAGAGCTGGTACCCAGGCAGGGGATCTTGTTCATTGGAGAGGAACTGGTCTCCATCCATGCCAGGGCTCTCTTACCTTTGGACCAAGTGGAGGATTGTACACCCTTCACCTGATCATTTTGAGTTTGGCAGTTACATATAGCCAGGGGCTTCCTTTGACTGTTAAGGCTCATGGCAGCTACAACAGCCATGGTCCATTGGGCCTGGTGGCGAATGCAGTGGGAACTGGAGCACCAGTAGTCCCAGAACCACAACCACCTGAACCAGCTGGTTCAGGTTACAGAGCCAATGTGAGAAGCCATTGAATGGTGGCTGTTCCTCCAGAACCCTTTGGAGGGAACCCCTCTTGTCTGTGCCAAACTACCCTTCATGTTGATGATCTGCCTTTCGACTTAACCCTCAGGATGGGGTCACTGTTTCCAGCCCCCTCTTAGGCATACTCTAAAGGTGTAAGGATTGCATAAGGCAGCAGTCTTGGTGAACAATGATGGGTGGGGCCAGCAGTGAATCACACCACCTCTAATTGAAGGGTATTTTACCCCTTTTTTCTTTCCCTCTCCTTTATGCTAGTGTGCTCTCTCGCTGTTGACCTTTAGACGGGGGGTGCCAGGTGAATTGTACTTATCCATGTTGCCAAAAGCATCACCACCACACCTTCTCCAGGTGTTGCTCCTTTTTTTTTTTTGCTCCTCCCCACCCCCTGGCCCGACCACTCTTTCGGGTCACCTAGTACCCCATGGCCACAGGTGTTGCTCCTTGATGGAGAAATGCATCCATCCACCACAGGAGGAATGCATTCATGAGGACACTTTGGTTCCTTCTTGCCAGCCTCTGCTCCTGATGTCCCTGGCTTGGGCATGAACATGGGTTGCCAGCACGCCAGCGAGGTCCCCTACAAACCTATTAAAGCAGAAATTTTTTACATTCCATATACGAAAGCAACATTAAGCTTTGAACAAATAAAAGTATTCTCAGGGTTGTGAGCTTGCAGTTGCATTTACATAGTTGAGAGTGTGTCCCTCATTTTGAGGACCTGTGTCCGACATTGTTCTTTATTTTCAGTCCCTGTGTCCCTCATTTCGATGACAAAAGACTGAGAGGTGTGGATGGCCAACAGAGCTAAAATGAGATGTTGCAAACTGTGTCGAACAGCATGTAATGCTACAGCACAGGGCCATTCTGGGAAGCAGCAGCAGTCCATTGAAGAAGCTTGTTGCCTCACTTTAACTGCACCAACAGTGCTGTCTACCAACAGACTAACCAACCAATACTACCATATTAATGTTTTAACTTTGTTTATTCATTTTATCATGGACATCACCATACAGCAATCAATTAGGCACTAGTAGATGCATCTGCATTATAAAGTGCAATTGTCTCGTATTAGAATACAGGATAGTAAACATCCAGTAATTTTTGATACATCAGATGGGGTACACATGTAAAACGTCCATGGATCTCAGAGGCCAACAACATTTTGGAATGCCAGCCATGCCAGACCTGTGGGAATAAAACTAGAAAGGCATATGATGCCATAGGCAGAACAAAAACATGACTGTTAAAAGTCATTGTTCCTGCTTAAATAACAATACTGTAATAGATGAACAGATAAGCTGCAGTCGCTAACTACCCTCCAGAGATGAATGGTCAGTTTTAAACATCTGAACATACTTCGACATTTCTGAACTCAATTTTATCTCCAAACATTATGATCTCGGGTGGGTTATGTCTTGAGACAGTCAGTTATACTATCAAGCAGTAAAATGAGAAGTAATTAAATGCCGTCAGACATTATATTAGGAAAAGTAGCTATTGAAAACAGTATTGTACAAGGGGACGTTGATCCTGGCGGGAGATTTCAGTATTGCCCCAAGCTCTAATCTGGACTCCACTAACCCCTCCAGGGGTAGACAACTAGCCCCTCACAAATTTTTCAAATGCTTCGTACAGGCGGTGGGTTGGCTGGTTGTATGGCGATCCCTCCACCCATGGGGCAGGGGTTATACCCACTACTCGGCAGTACATGGAACTTACTCCTGCAGCAACCACTGCTATACTCAGAATGAAAACCTGGGAGCAGTGGTGGATGCTTCAATAGGGGCTATTGCTCACTCTGACCATGCATCTTTACTTACTTCATGGGATCTGGGGATGGAGAGACATAACACCTTCTGGTGTTTTAATACAATCCACCTCAGAAGTGAACCCTTTAGGGAGTTTCTGAGTGGCAAACTCGAGGAGATCTTGGAGGACAACACCAACCCAGAAACCTCCTCCTCCATTACATGGGACACCCTGAAGGTAGTCCTGAGGGGACACTTAATTCAGCATACAGCCACTCTTGTGAGGATCCAAAAGGAGAGACCACACATCTAGAACAGACTTTACATTTCTTGCAATCTGCACACCAGCAGGAGGACCACTCAGTGGCAGCCCAGCTTGCACAGGTCCGGCGGGACTTAGATGTCCTCTGTACCCAGCAAAAAGAAATAGCAATCACTTTTTTGAGGCAGAGATATGGGGAAACCAGGCCACGAGTCTCTCGCCTGTTAGCCTATTGTTTATGTAGGCAACGTAAACTCTCAACCATAGCAGCCATAAAGGACCCTGCCACCAGTACTCTTCACACAAAACTTAGTAAAATTACGGAGGCATTCAGTGACTATTATAAGACCCTATATACTCCTGAGCAGGCGGTCACCCTTGCCAGTATCGATACCTTCTTATCTACTCTCCATCTATCTTCCAGGTCTGAGTTAGGACCAGCAGCTGATTCTGATGACCCCTATCACCCAGGTGGAACTGGCTGCAGCCTTCTTCAGATCCAAAACCATGAAGGCCCCGGGCCCAGATGGCTATGGAGCGGAGTTTTTTAAATTCGCCGCTCCAACAGTCAGCCCACTCCTTCTTCGGGTATACAGTGACGTCCTGCAGGGGAATTCCAGTCCACCCCCAAGCTGATCATATGCTGCAGTCTCTCTTATCCCTAAACAGGGAAAGGACCCCTTATCATGTAGCTCATATAGACCAATTTTGGTCCTCAACATGGATTACAAATATCTTATGACCATCTTGGCCCGTCGTCTTGACTCAGTTCTCCCCTCTTTGATCAGTCTTGACCAGACGGGCTTTGTGAGTTCCCCATCCACAACAGATAATACCTGGAGGGCGCTGCATCTGGTCCATGAAATGCAGAATCAAAAAGCCACTTCTGTCCTTCTCATCCTAGATGCGGAGAAGGCTTTTGACTGGGTCTCCTGGCCTTTTCTTTTCTCCACCATGGATAGGATGAATTTTTCTTCCCCCTTTGTTGCCATAATTAAGGCATTATATGCCTCCCCACAGGCCTGTGTCAAGGTCTTCGGTCACCACTCTAGCTACTTCCCCCTCTTTAGAGGAACTGGACAGGGCTGTCCCTTCTCCCCTGGACTCTTTGCCATCTTTATCGAACCTTTGGCCCAGGCAATAAGGCCCCCAAAAAAAAAATATTTCGGTTATTCAGCTGTGGGGGATGGAACACCATATTGCACTATATGCGGACGATGTCCCGCTCTTCCTGTCTGACCCGTCCCAGTCTATCCCCGCAGTGTTTCACATCCTCGAAACCTTTGGCACATGTTCAGGATACAAACTTAACACCACCAAAACTGAAGCTCTAGTGTTTCACTATGTCCCCCCCGACCCTTCGGCAGGATTACCCGTTTCAGTGGGATCTTGCTAGATTGAAGTACCTGGGCATCTATCTATCCCATAACGCACAGAACACAGTGTGAAACAACTATGACCCCTTTTACACCCAGCTACAGCAGGACCTGGCCAGGTGGAAGGTCTTTCCCCTGAATTTATATCAGAGAATAGAGGTCGGACGGATGGCGGTATTGCATAGGGCCCTCTACCTCTTTCAAAATGTCCTACTGCACTTATCTACCAAATTATTCTGTACTTGGAACAGGACCCTGCTTGAATTGATCTGGTCCGGTAGGCGCCCAAGAGTGAAGTTCACCACTCTGTCTCCCTAAAAAACAGGGCGGCCTTGCCTTCCCCAACTTGCGACTTTATAACTGGGCCTCCCACATTTCTTTCATTGCCGCTAGATATACGAGGGCTTCCCCTGCAATCTGGAGGGGGATAGAGGAGGGGCTACTCCCCTATGGTGAGTTAATTAGAACCACCCTACACCAGGCTACTTCCCATAAGAGCCAAGCCCCCCTCAGCCCCTGGATTCAGTACCAGGTCAATACTTGGAACGTGATCCACAGGTGACTCTCCCTTTCCCCTTTCCTGATGTTACTCTGCCCGATCTCTCTGCTGGAAAATTTCCTCCCTGCCCGATTGGACCATACCTGTCATAGCTGGAGCCGATTGGGTCTCTCCTTTCTTTTCCAGTTCTTGAATGGTCACATCTTTAAAACATTTCAGGAGATGCTCTGCACCCATGACCTCCGCCAAGTTGATTTCTTTAGGTATCTCCAACTGAGGCACTATTTTCATTCCCTCCCCACTCAGGCCCAGCGCCCTGATGGATACCCCCTCTGATTACACTCCTTCAGGGTCTCCTATTCTCTAATGGGTTGCCACATGCAATTTCTGTGATATACAAGGCCCTATCAAACTCTGAGGGGAACTCCACGGGGAGGATCCTAGATAAATGGAACGAGGAGCTAGGAGCGGACATCACACCCAAACAATGGGAAACCAGTTGTCTCGCTATGTCTAAGCTTACATTTTCCCATACCCGGCGTCTCTTCTTCTGGCAACTCCTAATTAGGTATTTCCGCACACCGGCAATTACTTCTCACTATCTCACTGCTGACTCCGCACACCGCTGGCACCAGTGTGGTGACTCTGCAGCCCATCACTCACATGTATTTTGGCTGTGCCCCAGGTTAAAACCTTTTTTGACCTCCCTGGAGCATGAGTTGGAGACCCTGTTTGGCCAACCTGTCTCTCTCTCTCTCTCTCTCTCTCTTCGGGGAATTTTTCATTTTGCATGTATTTCCTCCGGAGTTCAAAGACCCTCACACCTGTTACCTTCTGGGAGTAGTCCTTCTGGCAACCAAGAAAACCATAACACAATGCTGGCTCACAGCCCTAACCCCTACAGTTCCAGTCTGAAGGGACATGGTGAATTGCATATACAGAAATGAAAGAATTTCCTTGTATCTGAACGATGGACTAGATCTCTGCTCACTGAGGTGGAATAGATGGATTTTATATTTTATGTCCAAAGACCCAACCTTTGTTCCCTAACAAACTAAACTGTGTATCTAGTTTTTTTTTTGGGGGGGGGCACGTATATGGTTGCGAGGGGACTAGGGATAGGGAGAATTCAGAATTAGAAACCTGAATACCCATGTATAACGCGGTACTTTCTACATTATTGTACTGCTAACATGTTTCCGCCTTTACCTGTGTATGGCTCTTTATCTGAACTATGTCCTGTACGTCTGTACATTTAAATCGACACTCTATTGATGACATGTGACTGCTTGTACCCTATTGTAACTGGAAAAATGCTTAATAAAGATTATATTTACAAAAAAAAAAACGCAGCATCTTCTCGCACCCAAAGCTGCTCCCTTTTCCTGAGCACTTTATCCCAGTTCCATTTTAACCATACATCCCGCACCCATATCAGCTCATCAGATTTTTGCAAACCTTGAACCACAGCCAAGTATGTAAGGCATTAAGGAATAAAAATTTTAACTGTAAAACAAATGTGTTACTTGGATCCGCATTAGTGATAGTACCCTAACCCAGTCCTGTACAAACTCAATAAAAAGAACAAGACTGATTTAATTTGCGATTAAGAAACTGGTAGAATTATCTGAGTTGGTGTAGGATTTGCTCTCTCTTCAGAGTCTTCTTCTTTAGGCTGTTTTACCTCCTCTGCTCTCTGAAATTCGTCTGAGATTTTTTTTCAACTTGCTTCCTTGCCTTGGTCAGCAAATTGGAAGGCCTGAACGCAATATTCAATTCTGAGCAAGGAAGGAATGCACAACTCCCAGGTCCCTGAGCTGCTGGTGCAAAGGATCACATTTTATGTGGTGCATTCTGCTCGCATCAGACCAGTCAGGATAAAGTTGGAATTCAGTGTTTGCAGTACTTTGGGGGTATTTTGCCTTACTCCAACCCAGTATTATGCCTCTCACCTTCGAGCCGTCGGTCACAGTGACGATTGTACATGGGCTCTGTTCATTTGGGCCTTCTGAAGTTAACTTTGTAGACTTGTTTAATTAAGTCCAGGTCCAGCTGAAAGTTCTCTGCAGTGGAGTTGGAGACCCAAGTTTGGATAAAAGTCAGTAAATCATCCTCCTCATCTTTTTTGGTGATGCATACCACCCTCACATTCATTGAACAGTTGGCATTTTCCAGGGTTTCCAGTCTTGCTGAGATGACTGTTCTCTGTAGTCATTTTGGCAAAGGCATCCTAGGTTTTTATAGATCTGTCCGCTGCTTCTTTAGGCATGGCCACAGTCCCTTCTGTTTTTACATCTTGGCACCCATTCTTTCAAGGATCTTTTCCACTCCGTCCTTCTCAGTACCTGCAGCACCGAGTCCCACAGTGGGTTATCACTATTTTGCTCGATCTTCCTCATGGGTATCTCAGTCATCAGGTAACACTAGTGACCTTCACTGTCAGTGAAGGGGAATCCACATGGAAGATTTTCAGTAGTACAACTGGGGCTGCCCACTCCATCGATGTCAGCCAACATCAGCAAACGTATATAGGTGTAGGCTGCCCCGCTTCCTCCACTGTTCTTTCCCATTGATTTGCTTGCAGTCTCCATGGAAGCTTTGTCGCAGTGTTCACACTTTATTCATCCTACGGCCTTTTTTTCCCTCTAACCTTCGCCTAAATCTCTTTTATAGAGATTTTTTATTTTTATGTCGAGAGTTAATCCTTCTTCTCTTATCCTTCGCTGCTGTTGCAGAAAGAACATTACCTGTACAGACGAACACTCTGTGTCTGCTGTCTTGGGCCAGACCACGATGTCTTCAACTGTGAGCTCTGCCAGAAGTTTAATCGGACAACCCTTAGGCGATGCAAGAAGGCTCTCAAAAAAAATTCCTGATGGAACACCAGGTAACCAGGTCCTCCAGGGCCCCGGCCACTCAGTTGCCCACTGGTTCTTTGAGCTCCCTGGCCTCCAAGGCCCAAGACAAGTCCTTGGGGAAAAGTCATAAAAATAGACTGGGATCGCGACCACTCCCCCTGGCTTTGCTCCAGCTCCCCGTCGGTTTCTCCTTTTACGGGGACTCTTTGTCAGCTGTAGCTGCTCTGACAAAGAGACCAGCTTTCCAGGTCTCTTTGCCTGCCTGACCCATACCGTCAGCACCTCCGCCCGATTCACAGGGCGCCTGGCCATCGACCTCTGTGTCATTGACCCTTCCGTCATCAGTGACGGGCTTGTTGAAGCCTTCCCTTCTTCTTCCAGGGCTACAGGCTTATCTGGCACCCAGGAAACAGCCGGTGGATTGTTGGCTCCCATACCGTTGAACCCCCTCTGTCGATGTGCACCACTGATCTGAACGAAGTGCTGATCAAGTTTACAAATGTACTTGTTCAGCAGCTGGGTGCCTTGAACAGGCCCACCTCACTGATGCCAGAAAAGACAGCTTCATTATCGATGCCTGTTCGTCGACCCTGGGAGGCTCCCCGTGGGCTGCGGCCAGCAAATCCAGTGCCAGGCCCAGATGAGGAGGTCGACATTGAGGAGTAGTATCACCCTGATCTCATCCTCCCGGATGATGTAGAGGATGAAGAGGAAGAGATCCTGATCTCAGATAAGTCCACTGCCTCTTCGGTCAGTGAGGACTCTGTCAAGCATACTCCATGGTCTCCTCCTGAAGACGCCACATTTTTTAATGTGATGAAGCAGTTGTCTGCCACCATGGGCTTCCAGACTGAGAAAGAAGATGTCACCAGGAAAGACCTGGTGGATTTCCTGGAGATCCCCGAGTCTCCACCTAAGATCATTCCTCTAATGTTCCCAGCGTTGAAGAATGCCACCACAGCAGCTTGGCACAGGCCAGACATGGTGTCAGCTATGCCTCGGAGGGTGGACAAGCTTCATAATGCCCCTCAGGTCTTCCTTATTTTGCTGCCCAGGCTGAAACTGACCCTGTTATCATCAAGGCAGTTCATGACAGGTCTAAGCGTGCCTAAGCACCTTAGCTCCCTTCTCTCAGACAAGGAATCCCACAGAATTGACCGGGGGGGGGGGGGCAGACAGGTTTATTCTTCCTTTACCTTGGGTCTGAGGATTGCAACTTATCTGTCTCACATGGTTAAATACCAAAATGCCAACTGGAGAAAGGGTAAAGTTGCCACCCAGGCCCTTCCTGATGGCTTCCAGAAACAAGAACTGCTTCAGTGTTTCCATACTGCTGAGGATATTTGGCAAACACCTCCTCAGGGCCCTGTGTGACATGGCCGATACAGTGGCCAGAGCTGCTGCCACTGGCATATGCCTTCGTAGGTACTCCTTGCTCAGGGTCTCTGGATTAGCAGCTGATGTGCAGAACAAAGTGCTTAATGCCCCTTTCAGTGGCACCAAACCTTTTGGCCCTGATGTTCAGGACTTCATCAATGATCTGCAGGCCTCAGGCACAGCCCTTAAATCTGTCCATTCCCTCTACCACACTCAGTCGAGGGGTAGAGGATGGCCTCCTTTTCGTAGATAGACCAGCAGGTCAGGATCGGCTCCCTGTACCCATTGAAAACGTAGAGCCCAGACCCCCTTTCCTGCCCTTTCCAATTCTGGAGTGGTGGCCAAGCGACCCAGAAACGACAGACCAGCCTCTGCGGCTGGCTTCACCTCAGCTTGACTCCTTGCCAGACTCCCGTCCTCTGGTTCAGACCCAGGAGGCGGTGGCTGGAGGTCAGTTCACCCTCCATCTGAATCGGTAGAGAACCATCACTTCAGATGCATGGGTTCTGCAGATCGTAGAGAGGGGTCACACCCTGGAGCTTATTCAGTGGCCTCTAGACATCCCCTGCCACCATCCATCTATTCTCTGGCTCACTTGTCTATTCTCTGGGAGGAAGTACAGTCTCTTCTGCTCAAGCAGGCCATTGATACAGTATCTTGGTGCCAGAGAAACCAAGGGTTTTATTCCAGGTTCTTGCTGGTCCCCAGAAAGACTGGAGAGCTGAGGCCCATTCTAGATCTGAAGGACCTCAACCTCTTTGTCCAATACAAAAAGTTCCAGATGGTAACTTTGCTAGGCCTAATGCCCCTCCTCAAGACCAGGGACTGGCTCTGTTCTCTGGACATGCAGGATGCTTACCTGCACATCTCGGTCTTTCCTCCTCACAGGAGGTTTCTTTGTTTCGCCCTTTCAGGGCGGGCATTATCAGTTCAAAGTGCTGCCCTTTAGGTTATTCTCTGTGCTGCTTGTCTTTACCAAGAGCTTGGCAGTGGTCGTAGCGGCTCCCAGAAGAGAGGGACTGTACGTCTTCCCTTATCTGGACAATTGGCTTCTCAAAGCCCTGTCCAGGGAACAACTTTTGCTGACTCTAGAGCGTTCTTTCCAGCTCTTCTACTCTCTGGCGATCACAGTCAGTCTACCCAAGTCGGTTCTGGTTCCATCCCAAAGGCTGCAGTATATCGGGGCAGCTCTGGATTCCGAGCAGGGGAGGGCATTCCTGCCCTTGAACAGGGTGGAGTGCCTCATGGCCCAAACTCAGGAGGTCGCTCAGAGTCTGTACATTCCTGCCAGGATGTACCTCAGACTGTTAGACCTAATGGCAGTGACAATTCCTACTGTTCTGCTGGCCAGGCTTCATGTGCACACCTTTCAGTGGACCCTCAGGGTACAATTGGACCAGCGCACAGACGAGTTGCACCAACTAGTTCTGGTCTCTTCTGTAGTATGCAAGGTACTGCAGTGGTGGTTGGACCCCTTGAATCTTCTCAAGGGGGTTCCCTTCCAGATTTCTTCCCAGCATCAGATCTTAACTACAGATGCTTTGGGTCTGTGATGGAGAGCACAGCTGGGCCCCTTCCAAACCCAGGGCTCCTGGTCCCAGTGGGAAACTGCCCTGCATATCAGTGTCTTGGGGATGCTATATGCCATGCGGGCATTTCAGTGCCAACTTGCTCCAGGCCAGCTGCAGGTGCAGTCAGACAGTTTGAGTGTCGTCTACTACATCAACAAGCAGTGCGGGACTCACTTGTATCCCCTTTGCAGGGAAGCCGTGAGAGTGTGGTATTGGACTCTGGAGCACAATCTGACGCTCTCAGCGGTCCATGTGCCAGGTGTCCTAAACACCCTGGCAGACAGTTTCAACAGGACTCACTCCAGCATTCATGAATGGGAGCTTCTCTCGTCCATAGCAGAAGATCTGTTTGACAGATGGGGTCGTCCAGAATTGGACCTTTTTGCGTCCCCACTCAACACAAAACTGCCCAATTTCTGCTGGCTAGATCCAGGCCTGGAGTTTTCTGGTGAGACTCGTTGTCCCTCTCTTGGAGCGGGAGGTTTCTGTACGCATTCCCTCCGTTTCCCCTAATACAGAGGGGTGCTGATCAAGCTGCAAATGGAGGGGGCCAGCATGATTCTAGTGGCTCAATTCTGGCCTTGCCCAGATAAGGTTCCCTCTGCTTCAGCAGCTGGCAGAAGAACCACTGGTTCCTCTGTCCCTTTGCAAGAATCTGCTGACCCAGGATCAGAGGACCCTGGCTCATCACAACCTCAGATCCTTTAATCTGCATGCCTGACTCCAAAGAATGTAGTCATTGTCAGGTTCGGGGTCACTAACAGGGTGGTGGACGTCCTGGTGGTCACTTGCAAGCCTTCCACCAGTTCATGCCACATATGCCATGAACTGGAAGCGGTTTGCCAGTTGGGCTGCCAAACATTCCCTAGACCCTTTTACCTGCTTGGTGAATCATATCCTGGACTACCTGATTTCTTTGTCTGACTCAGGCCACCAGTATTCCTCACTCATGGTCCACCTTTCAGCTATTTCTGCCTTTCATGAGCCCGTGGGTGACTGCACGATTGCTCAGCTAGATGTTTCCCATAGTTTCCTCAGAGGCATAGAAACATAGATTCTAGGAGTGTGGATATGTTGTTCATCCACACTCTTTGGCATGTCCCTTTCCACTTTAAATCCAACCAGAAGTCTTCAAGCTGGCTCCTCCCACCCACCCGGGTGGCATACACCTCGGCTCCGCCCCATGATGCCAGATCTTCCTTTCTGCTGGAAGATTCAGGTTGCCTCCCTTATACTCTCGCATTTTATAGGCCCTGGCTCTCAAACCTTTGGTTTTGCCAAAAATTTACATTGTTCGTATTAACGATTTGCAGCTTTGATCATGGAATATAAATCTTTCCCCGGATTTCGTCGGTGCCCGTGCGGCCAAAAGATGTCGCATACCAGTCCCCACACTGCGTGCGTGTATTGCCTCGGTGTTGGCCATGACACCGCGTTGTGCAGTATCTGTTTGGCCTTTCATCCCAGCGTTCTCGACGACCATCTCGCATGCCTGAAACTGGGGAGGCTGGAGAAGAGGAACCCTCCATTGAAATCCAAGGAGGCCCGATGGGCGGTTTTCACAGCTGCAGAATCTGCCGAGCAGGTGGAATGCATGCAAGCATTCAAGGAGCAGACGGCTTGTGCTGCCAAATCTTCTCAGAGCTTTTTCGTTCCACTCAACCTGGGCTCCACCTACTTGGGTTCCTTCAGGAGTTGTGCCAGTCTTTCTCTACCAAGGGAGAGGCGCCTGCGGGCTCGCACTCCTCTCGATCCTGTAAGTGGGAAGAGGATCCGAATGTGTCTTCATCTCGACGAGGACGGTCCTGGGACCGGGAGAGGTCTCAGTCCCAGGAGCATGCAGTCGAGATTGCTTCCTTGGCCACAGGCTTTTCGGACTTGCCGTCCAGCCAGCCGACCAAGGGTTTGGTCATTGTGGAAATCATCCTCGACCCTCTTGACCCTTTCTCGCTGACTCCTTAGAGAGGACTCCAGTCCTTGTTTTCCCTTGATAAGGAGATGGAGCCTGCTGGAGTACCCATTGAGAAACCGGTCCCGGACTCCGGGAAGTCACTGGCCCCGCTGGTGTCTCCCAACTGACGGAGTTGGCCTGCCTGATCTTAATCAGGTCTAGGACCCCCTCGCCTGACAGGCCGAATAAGAGCCATAAGCACTCTAAGAAGAGGCGACGCCATCGGTCATTCTTGTCCTCCTCGGATGAGGAGAGGCTCTGGTGGAAACTCTGTCAGTGCTACGAGGACCTCATGTGGCAGCATCTAATTCTGTCTGGGAGTAAGCCTACCATGGCTTCCACCCTGGCCATTACTTGGCTTTTGCCTTCCAGGCCGAAGCCGACTCCTTCGGAACCGACCAAATCTGTTCCCCAGCCCGTGGACCTGGCAAGACCCCCTGTTCGGCCCAAAATGGTCTCTTCACCTATTGTGGTGGAACCACCGCCCAAGCAGCCTGTGGGAGGGGCTCCTTCAGAGGAAGATAGACCGGATACCGGGCTCCCCGGCGATTGGCCGGTCTGGTCACCCCAGACATGCGGCCCGAGTGTGAAGGTGACATAGGCGGTGAGCCGTTGTATCCGATTCCTCGGTTGGACCTCACTGGTCTACATTCACATCCAGAGGATGATGAATCGACCGCTGCTCTAGAGACGGAGGAAGGTCCTTCGTCCTTTCAAGGTATCCTTCGCCTCATCTCTGAGTCTGCAGGGATGCCCCTGGAGCCAATCCAGAAAAAGGCGGAATACCCTTTTACGGATATCCTTAAGAGAAGGGATACACGGATTGAGGCCTTCCCTGTGGCCGAGGCCATTGTTGGGCTGACCCTAGAACTTTGGCAATGTCCTGCCTCTTGTCCAACTCCGTCTGCCCATATGGCACGCAAATACGCGGTGCCCATGGGGTCTCTAGCGGGGTTCACAGAGCACCCTTCCACCGAGAACCTGGTGACCGCCTCTGTGTTCAGACGTACTGGCAGTTCTGCCGATACTGACCGACCTCCTGATAGAGTCCAAGCTCTTGGTCCATTCAGCCAGGAAAGTCTATGCGGCTTCCTCCTTGGGCTTTCGTCAGGCAAGTTCGGCCGTCATCATGGCACGTTTCTCTGACACCCTTCTAGGGTCATTAGAAGAGGTCCTCCCACATCTCCCCATAGACATGCAGACCACGGTCAAGCAGGTCCGAGATCAGGGCTGAGCCGCTGCAAAACAGCAGCTTCAGATGGCCCTGGACATTGGGGATTCATATGCCCACTCGATGGCTGCTGCAGTTGCCTCTCGTCTCAGGGCTTGGCTGAGGCTCTCCTCCTTCACGGCGGATACCCAGCACAAACTAGCTGACGTGCCCTTCCTTGGGACCGACTTGTTTGGCCCAAGAGTGGTCGGTCACCTTCAGCACATTGAGCAGTCCAGTGCCACCTTGGACGCTACTTCTGCCAGGAGTTCTTCGGGCAAGAACCAGCAGAAGAAAAAGAAGCCGCCTTTTCAGCACTCTTCCCCTGCGGCGCAGCAGTCCTCCTTTCAGGGTGGACAGCATCACCAGCAGGTTCAAGCTTGGCACACTCGGCCTAAGCCTGGACTTGAACTGGCCTGTAAAGGAGGCCGGGGTTCAGGTTCTGGAGCCTTCTCCTCCAAGCCTGCTCAGTGACGGGGCAGTGGCAGCCACCCCCCTTTCCCGCCACACCAGTTCTGGGTCCTCCCGTGGGGGGGGCCGGCTCCTCCACTTTCTTTCCGCCTGGTCCGATATCACCACGGACAGGTGGGTTATGGAAGTGGTCGGTTGGAGACTGCCTCTGGAATTCGAGCAGTACCCTCCAAGCTGAACCCGTGCCCCTCAGGAGGAAAGAGTATCTGCTCTGACCCAGTTGGCTCTCAGAGACGACTTTGCTCAGGTTCTCCTCAAAGAGGCAGTAGCGCCAGTAGCGGATCCACAAGCAGACCCAGGCTTTGTCTCCAGGTATTTCTTGGTGCCCAAGCGGACAGGGGGCTGGCGCCCCATTCTAGATCTGCATGACCTGAATCAATATCTTGGGTCACGCACCTTTCAGATGGTCACTCTGTCTGATCATACCATCCTTGGAGCGAAACATGTGGTTCTGTTCACTGGATCAGCAGGATACGTTCTTTCACGTCCCAATCCGTCCGTCCCATCAGTGGTTCCTCCGCTTCAGGGTCGAAGGGACCCTGTACGAGTTCCAGTCCATGCTGTTCGGCCTGTCATTGCCCCCACGGGTCTTCACGAAATGCATTGCAGTGGTGGCGGGCCATCTCTGGTGTCGGGGGGGGGGGTGTGTGTGTCAGGATTTATCCTTACCTCGACGATTGGCTCCTAGCAGGATCCATCCAACAGGAGGTGGAGAGGTCCAGGGACCTGGCCCTCCAGACCTGCTCCCAACTCGGCCTCCTGATCAACGAGGCCAAGTCGGAACTCATGCCATCTCAGGTGATGGGCTTTTCGGGGTAGAGCCCGACTCTTGTCAAGCCAGAGCTCGGCTCCCGGCAGACAGGGCAGAGGTTCTTTCCTCCTTTGCTCAATCATTTCTGGCTGGGCACTTGCGTTCCACCCTAGGACTTTGCCTTCTGGGTTACATGGGCCTGGTTGCACATGTGCCCCCTCCAGTGGGAGCTGGCCGCCCAGTGGACTGAGCGCCATGGTCATTTCAACCAGCTGGGTACTGTAACCCACAAGATGTGGGACGCTCTCCAGTGGTGGACCGCCCCAGACCGGTTTCAGGAAGGGATCCTGTTTGTCTGCCCTGAGGCGACTGTCATCCTCACGACCGATGCCTCTCTCATGGGCTGGGAAGCCCACGTGGGGGACAAAAGAGCCCATGGGCTCTGGACCCCCGAGGAGTCCCGATGCCACATCAACCTGTTGGAGCTCAGAGCAGTCAGACTGGCACTGTCAGCTTTCGCTCCTCAGCTCCAGGGTCAAGTGGGTAAAGTCCAGACAGACAATACCACGACCATGTACTACCTCAACAAACAGGGTGGCACGCACTCCCGTTTGCTGTGCAAGGAGGTGCTCCACATCTGGACCCTCGTGAGCCGGTTGGAGTTAGAAATCCTAGCCATCCATGTGGCTGGAGCCTCAAACCATTTGGCGGATGCTCTCAGCCGCTTAGGCCAGACAGCCCACTAGTGGTCTCTCCATCCAGAGGTAGCTTACAGCCTGTTCTCCCATTGGGACAAAACGATGGTGGATCTGTTTGCCTCCAGGGAGAACACCAAGCTGAGGCTGTTTCATGCCTGCCCCCCTCAGCAGAGCTCGCCGCAGGGGGATGCCTTCTCGAGGCTGTGGACCCCAGGCCTCCTCTACGCCTTCCCTCTATTTCCCTTGATCCACAAGGTGCTCCTCAAGGTGAGGAGGGACAAGGCGAAGGTGATCCTGGTAGCTCCAGATTGGCCACGCCAGTTCTGGTATCCAGATCTCCTCAGCCTCAGCTGCAGACACCCGGAGTGACTTTGCACACGCCCGGACCTGATGTCATTCAATCAGGGGAAGGTATTCCATCTGGACCTTCAATTCCTGCACCTCACAGCCTGGTACCTGAGCGGCTAGAGTTCCAGGCTTTGGGTCTTTCTGAAGATGTCTGCACCGTGGTGGAGGCATCCAGAAAGGAATCAACCAGGAAATGTTATGCCTTCAAGTGGAAAAGGTTTTCCATTTGGTGTCAGGTTAAGGGCCTGGACTCTTTATCCTGTTCAGTGGCTAACATTATTGACTACCTTTGGTCTCTCTCCAAAGGGGGTCTACAGTCATCAACCCTTAGGGTGCACCTGGCAGCCATCTCTGCTTACCGGGCGCGGGCCGGTCAGATGACATTGGCGCAGGAGACAGTGGTCGGGCGCTTTTTCAAAGGCCTGGATCACATATCCCCTCCGGTGCGTGAACCTCCACCTCCGTGGGATCTACTGCTGGTACTGGCAAAGCTCATGGGCAAGCCATTGGAAACTATGCACAAGTGTGAGTTGTCACACTTGTGGAAGACGGCCTTCCTGGTGGGTATCTTGTCTGCCAGAAGGACAGGGGAGCTCCAGGTGCTTTCATGGACTCCCCTTACCTGGTCTTCCACGGGTTGTCCTATGCCCCCACCCGAAATTCCTTCTGAAGGTGGTGTCAAAGTTTCACCTTAACCAGGTGTTATCCCTGCCAGTGTACTATCCTAATTACACCTTGGAGGCTGAGTACAAGCTCCATACTTTGGACCCGAGATGTGCTCTCTCCTATTATAAGGAGAAGACATTGGAAATTTGGGAAGAGGTTCACCAGCTGTTTGTCACCTACGCTGAAGCCGCTTCTGGCAGACCTGCAGCAAAGCAGACTATTGCGAGATGGATTACATCATGCATAGGTCTGTGCTATGAGTTGGTGGGCAAGGAGCCTCACAGAGGGATACGAGCTCATTCTACCAGCAATACTGCTGCATTGGTGGCAGCTTCCAGAGACATCCCTATCCAGGAAATCTGTCGGGCTGCTACCTGGAAGTCAGCAAACACCTTCATCACCCACTGCTACATCGACCTTGAGTCATGCGAGGATGCTGGTTTTGGGGCCTCAGTTCTCCAATCTCTGTTCCCTAAGTAGAGGATGTGCATCTTGCCTCCCTCCTCCCGGAGAACTGCTAGGAGTCTGCCAAAGAGTGTGGATGAACAACATATCCACGCTCCTAGAAGAACAGGTTACTCGCCTGTAACAGATCCTTCATTGAATGGTCTCTTGCAGTAAGTCATTACTTCTGGGAGTTCCCGATAGGTGGCGCTCCAGCACGGAAGTCTCTTCCAGCAGTCTCTATACCAGGGACCACCCACACTACTTCACTTCCTGGGCTGTACCTATAAAAGTGGGTGGTCCCTGGTAAGCTCCATTTTTTTTTTCCCGCCGGCTTCAGCTCTGGCAGCAACTCTCCTAGTAGCAGTCTACGACGTGGATTGCACCCATAGCCTGGGTGCCTGGGCTTCATAAAGACACCATATACCTACAATGGATGATTCCCTGTCACACACACAGGGTGCTCAAGCAAAGGGCTCAAAAAACTTAAGAGTCCTCTTCAAGAGATAATACTGGGAAGGAAACCCCTTCACCTAAAGTCTTGCCTTGACCACCTTTCAGCGGTCGTGTCTCCAAAACATGGATCATCAAGAAGATATTCATCGTCGATGGGTAGTTCACCCCTGTCAATGGCAGGCTCTATTCCATCAAATAAGGAACATCCCTCGTCGACGAGGTGTCATTCTTCAGCTCCCCCGTTGACCAGGACTCCTGCATCGTCGACGACAGAGGTCTTGCTGCCTTCCCCATCGACGGGGCATAACCCCCCGTTGACGGGAGGGCTTTACAAGACAGCATCATCGATGAGAATGCCTCCTCCATCGTCGACGGAGCATGTCTTCACTCCTCCAGTCATCGACGATGGCACTCCCATCGTCAACGGAGCATGCATTCACTATCCCACCGTCGACGACACATGCCCTGCCTTCCTCACCATCAATGGAGTATATTCCCCCATCGACCGAGCATGCTGTTACTGACCCTCCACTTGTAAGACACAGTACATCATTAATGAGGCATGCTTCTCTACCTCTCCCGTCGACAGGACTGATGCCTTCATTGTCAAGATGATCACTGCTGCATAGAACAACACCCTTGCCTGCATATAGTACCACTATGGATGATCCTTATGGAAGGTCGACCATGAAAAGCCAGGAATATTCTCAAAAACATGTGTTGAAAGATGCATATGGTGCTGCAGTTCTACAAAATAAAGAACTATATGCTTCAGAACGTAGAGGCCCTCCAGCCTCGTTGTGGTTCCTACGTGAGGCTCACAACCCCGTTGGAAATGAACAAAGATGCCAAAGAAACACCGGATCTCTCTGCCGGGAGGCACAAATTGATCCCCCGTCCCACGTAGTCTCTATGCCAAGGACAGACTACACTTGAGTGAGGAGGGAACTCAGGCTGGCACAAATCATTAAGAAGGGGGAGAAGGACTTCTTTAGGTACATCAGGGAGAAAAGGAGCTGTAAGGACCACATAGTAAGGATTAGGAAGGAGGGGGGGTTGGGTGGAAGCAGGGTGCGATAAGACAGAAGCACTAAATGAGTACTTCTGCTCAGTATTTACTAAAGAGAAGGGGGGGTGACACCCAAGGGGGGGAGAAATGGCAGAAACGGGGGAGGGGTGACAGATGGGGAAATCATGGAGGGCAGAGTTCGGGAGGGTTTGAAGGCACTGAGGGCGGATAAGGCGCCAGGCCCAGATGGCATCCACCCCAGAGTACTGAAGGAGCTGGCAAAGGTCCTTGCAGGACCTTTGGCAGACCTATTTAATGCCTTGCTACATTCGGAGTGTGTACCTCAGGACTGGAGGATGGCTCATGTGGTGCCTCTCCACAAGACTGGACCCAAGGATGAACCGGGAAACTACAGACCAGTGAGCCTCACATCCATCATGGGTAAGCTAATGGAGACTATCCTGTAGGAAAGGCTGGTGGCCCTCCTAGAGGCCAAAGGACTACAGGACAGCAGACAGCATGGCTTCATACAGGGCAGATCCTGCCAAACCAACCTGGTGGAGTTCTATGACTGAGTAACTAGGCAACTGGACAGGGGCCATGCAGTGGATGTCCTGGATCTGGACTTCAGTAAGGCATTAGACTTGGTGCCACATGGAAGGCTGGGAAGTAAGTTAGTAGGCACAGGGGCAGGTGCAAAGCTGGTGAGATGGGTAGGGAACTGGCTTCAGGGAAGGCAGCAGAGGGTGGTGGTGGGTGGGGAGCTCTCACACGCAAGGGTAGTGGCGAGCGGTGTTCCACAGGGCTCGGTGTTGGGACCAGTATTGTTTGGGATATTCATTGCAGACATATCATTGGACATCAAGAGCAAGATCAGTCTGTTTGCTGATGATACCAAGGTAGGAGCAGTGGTGGATGACCTAGGGGATGGTAGGTTGCAGATGATCTGTCAAAGCTTGAAACCTGGTCAGACACCTGGCAACTGGGGTTTAATGCCAAAAGTGCAAGGTGCTGCATTTTGGGATGAAGAACGCAAGGAGGAGTTACCAGCTGGGGGGAGCTAGCCCAGACAGAGAGGAGAAGGATCTGGGGTGCTCATTACAGGGTCAATGAACAACTCAGCACAGTGTAGGAAGGCAGCTGCAAGGCCAACAAAATGCTGGGTTGTATTGCAAGGGTATATCCTCGGGGAGGGAGGGGAGGGAGTTCTGCCACTGTATGGGTCATTAGTTAGACCGCACCTGGAGTACTGCGTGCAGTACTGGCGCCCGTATCTGAAGAGGGACATTAAGTTACTGGAGGGGGTGCAGCGCAGGGTGACAAAGATGATCAAGGGGCTGAGGGACTTATCATACGAGAGGAGGCTGAGGGAGTTGAACATGTGCTCACTGGAGGAGAGGAGGGACGGGGGGACGTGATTGAAAACTTTTAAGTACATGAAAGGAATAAACAAGACAGGTACAGAGGCGCTGTTCAAAGTAAGGGAGGGGAGGGACACCAGGGGCCATGATATGAGACTGGAGAGAGGAAGGTTCAGGAGGGAGATGAAGAGACACTGTTTTACAGAGAGGGTGGTGGCTGGATGGAATGCGTTACCTGCAGAAGTGGTATCCAGTAGAACAGTGGACTGCTTCAGAAGGGGATGGGACAGGACAAGGGGGAGGGTCAATGAAGGGGAAGGGTGGAAGGGAGGGCAGCTGCAGAATAAGGGGTGCTAGCTGCACATTCGAGCAGACGTGATAGACCTCTAGGCCTTTATCTTCTGGCAAATTTTGTATGTTCGTACGTACGCTGGATTCATAACCCGCTTACATGACAATTTCATCATCACAAGTTCCAAATATTGAAGAAATAGTAAATAGAGTACTGGATTCCATGGGTTTTGACCATAGCCTCACTCCAGAACATAACCGTCAAACACAACTGATATCGCCTCCTCCATCAAAACAGGCATGCACAGAGCTAGAATGCTCCCCGGTCCTGTTTCCTCCCGACTTTTCAGATGAATATTTCTCAGATTATCACACGAATCCAAACCTTCATAGGACGTACGATGGTTCCCCTGACACAAGAGGATATGAATCCCCCTACTGGGAAGAAGGGCTGTTGCAACAATGAAAGGTCTTTTCTCCACCAGATGACCCATCATTCCCCGAAATGATGCTACAAATACAAAAAACAATGGGGTTTACCACAACGGAACAGGACAGATTAAGTAAAGATATGGCTGAATATCTGGGCCTACTGGAAGACCCTGTCCAGGCTATCCCTCCTTTTATACCTACATTCAGAAATGCTATTATTGAAGCTTGGAGTCAGCCTATAGCGGTGCAGGAGTTACCTAGAAAGGCCCACGGGCTGTATCAGGCTCCTCCGATTATCAGTATTTATCAATCGCCAGCCGAATTCTGTGGTTACTGCAGCTGCCCACAACCGCACTGGCAAGCCTAAACATACAAGCACGATACCTCTAGAGAGAGACTCTAAACATTTTGACCATATGGGGAAGAGAGTGTTTGCTCTAAACACAACAAATATCAGAATACTTAACTAGATTGGGCACATGCTGCAATACCTACGTACAATGAGCACTTCTGCTGGAAAAGTTATAAACAGAATACCTGCATCCCCTGAAAGAGAGCAACTTACATCTATAAATAATACAGTTATTTCACTGTCTCGACATCTATTAAGATCAGGATATGATATTGCCGATGCTTCGGCTCGAGCCTCTGCAGTTGGTATTCTTATACTCCGCCAGGCATGGCTCCAACTTTCAGGGCTAGCACCATATATTTAACACAAAGTGGCTAATGCCCCCTTTTCAGGCAACCATCTTTTTGGGCCAGGAGCTCAAACGATACTGGAGATCCTACAAGCCTCGGACAGACAACTGAAAACAGTACAATGCATTTACCAAAAAACACATCCTCAGTAGAATTATTCATACAAAACTGGAACTAATTATACCCCACGTGACACCTTTAAGGGGAGAGAACAAGTAGCAAGGACCCCAGAGAGGCTGACCTGTGGCCACCCCTCCGGCCGCCCCAGGGCTTCTGCCCCTCATTAAAGACTCTAGACTCAGCCCCGGTCCCCTCTTCTTGGCCTTGGGGACATTTTGGGGCCACACAAAAGACTGAGGCCTTTTTTCGAATCGGCTCGATACATCTAGCCAATCTCTCAGGTTTCACTGTTTATAGACCATCACGACCATTCCATCTAGATGCCTTTTTGACCTGTCCCTCCCTCGACCAGGTCCATCCACTATTAACTCGCACGCTGAGACACAATCAATCCCATTAAGGACTACATTCTTCTCTCCTCCACTGCTATTCGCAGCTGTCCCTTTATTATGAACAAAGATCATATCAAAAAGGGGGAGTACATATACAGAGAATTATATGTTTTTAACCACTGCTTCGATTCGTTTGGTCACAGATACAATGTTTCATTTGGTACATTATCTGTTACTTCAGTATCCTACTTTTTGTCAAATGGATACATTCATTACTGGCTAGACAGTTGGGGGGAAGGGGCCTCGCTACTTTGTAGCACCTCTAAAGAATAACATTGTATTACTCGAGCTACTGTTACAATTCGTAACAAAGTTTCCTTTGTCTCAGATTGTGCTTTCACTGCTGATCACTGAAGCCCCATAATTGCTCAGTGCTGTTAACATATTCCTTCTAGTTTTTTTAAAATGCTTAACACAGTGAATCATGTATCCCTTTATTCCACTGCTATGCTATTTTAGCATTCATTGGTCCCATAACCACATTTTACCTGCGGCAGAATGCCATATGTGGCCACCCACTGCCATATAACTGCTTGGGAATCTCCCAGAAGTCATGACTTACTACTGTAAGAGACCTTTCCGTGGAAGATAGTGCAGTTACACAAAGACTTTTGCTGTAACAGTAGATCTTCTAGGAATGTCTCTTGTAGTAAGTAGTTTCCCTCCCTCCATCCCCTTGCCTTATGTAATAGGAAAACCGATGTAAGGATGGGTAGCTTCGGTACCTCGGTTCCCCTCGGTCCCTCGCTTCCGTGATGAAACCGTTGGGGAATGGAGCTTACCAGGGACCACCCACTTTTATAGGTACAGCCCAGGAAGTGAGGTAGTGTGGGTGGTCCCTGGTATAGAGACTGCTGAAAGAGACTTTCTTGCTGGAGCGTCACCTATCAGGAACTCCCAGAAGTAATGACTTACTGCAAGAGAAATTCCTAGAAGATCTACTGTAACAGCAAAAGTCTGTGTAACTGCACTTTCTAGGAGTGGTATATGTTGTTCATCCACAAGGACCCACCTGACCTCCCTGGCTGCGGATGCACACAACCTGGCTTCCAGCGGGCTAAGATCTGGCGTCATGGGGCGGAGCCAAGGTACATACCACCTGGGTGGGTGGGAGGAGCCAGCTTGAAGGCTTCCGGTTGGATTTAAAGTGGAAAGGGACATGCCGAAGAGTGTGGATGAACAGCACATACCACTCCTAGAACTACTGTTACAGGTAAGTAACCTGTTCTTCTGTCAGCAGAAAAGGACCATACAGCCCACCTAATCTGCCCATTTCCCTACTTGGTTTGGCAATCCCTACTCTTATCTGGACTGCCTTTCCCCCCGCTTTGCTGTATAGCAGGATGCCTTTATGCTTATCCCATGCACTTTTGAATCCCTGTACTGTTTTCGCTTCCACCACCTCCGCTGATAGGCTGTTCCACGGATCCTCCATCCTCTCTGTGAAAAAATGCTTCCTAGCATCCCCCAAGCCTCCCTCTCTCCAGCCTCATGTTATGTCCCCTGGTCCTTGTGCACTTTCCTCTCTGAAATATGCTCCCCTCCTGTACCCTGTTTGTTCCTCTAAGGTATTTGAAAGTCTCTATCATATCCCCCTCTCTCCCTTCTCTCTTCCAGTGAATAGATGTTAAGTTCCTTGAGTCTTTCCTCATAAGGCTTGTGGTGCAGTGCATGTATCACTTTTGTTGCTCTATGTGGACTGTTTCCATTCTGTCTATGTCCTTCCTGAAATACAGTCTCCAGAATTGGACACAATATTCCAGATGAGGCCTCGCCAGTGATCTATTCAGTGGCATCGCCACTTCACTACTCCTACTGGTTATGCCCCTTCCTATGCACCCCAGCATTCTGTTTGCTTTCTCCATTGCTTTTTCACATTATTTGGATGACTTTAGGTCATTGGATGTGATAACCCCCAGGTCTCTCTTCTGACTTGTGGCTAGAACCTGCCCCACATCCTGTATTCCTCTCTTGGGTTTCTGTGTCCCAGCTGCATGATCTTGCACTTCTTAGCATTCAAACCCAACTGCCAAACCCATGGCCATTCTTCAAGTAGTCTTGGGTCATTTATCATTTTATCAAGCCCCTCCTGTGTGTCTGCTCTGTTGCATCTTGCAATTGAAACCTCCAGTCCATTCCCCTGTCCCGGATTGGGACTTGAATTTCAATTTGGAGAAATTGACCGTGTCTCCTTTTGAGCCAATCGCGACTTGTGATTTGCGTTTTCTCTCTTGGAAAGCACTGTTTTTTGTTGCAATTATTTCTATTTGCAGAATTTCAGAGCTTCAGTACCCCTGGTGTGAGGAGCCTTATTTGATTTTTCACAAAGACAGGGTATCTTTGCACACAGATCCTAAGTTTTTGCCCAAGGTGGTTTCTGAGTTTACAGTAAATCAATCTATCCACCTTCCTGTTTAGTTTCCTGAGCGTGCCAATCAAGGGGAAGCACTGCTCCATACCTTTAGATGTGCGCAGAACTTTGAAGCAGTATCTGCTTTGGACTAAAGAGTCCAGGAAGTCTAAGCAGTCATTTGTTTCGGTTGCCCCAGGTATAGAGGGCACTTCAGTTCTTAAGCAGTGTTTATCCAAATGGTTGGCAAATTGTATTGTGTTCTGCTACAACAAATATGGCAAAGAATTGTCTAGTGCTGTCAAGGCTCATTCCACCAGATACATTGTTACCTCAGTGGCTTGTTTCAAAGGGGTCTCAGCCGCTGACATTTGTGCGGCAGCCACCTGGAGTACAGTTCACACTTTCACCAAGCATTACAGTCTGGACATTGCTTCAAGAGCCCATGCAGGTTTTGGCAGGGATGTATTACAAGGACTCCTGTCTTAAGTATATGGAGCTCCAGCCTCCCAGGCTGTCTGTTTCCATTTGTTACTGATTGGTACTCATTCCTACGGTGTTACCTGATGAGTGAGATACCCCTGAAGAAGATATAAAAGTTACATAAGAACTTACCGTAACAGTAGGTCTTCTAGGGGATCTCAGTCATCAGGTATGCTTTCCCTCCCACCATCCCCCTTCTTGGGGCTCCTGTCTAGGACTTGGCTATCAGCTGTATCCAGTCTTTTACTTAGAGCTGGGTCCCTCTTTCTTTCCTCGGTTCCCCAGGGCATGAGCCATGCTCCCTTTGTCTCTGGAGGGAAAGAACGGAGGAGGAAGTGGAGCAGTCTATGCCTGTATAGGGTTGCTGAGGTCGACAGCGTGGGCGGCCCCAGTTGTACTGCTGAAAGTCTTCCCATGTTGATTCCCTTTCACTGATGGCGAAGGTTCCTATGGTGTTACCTGATGATGGAGATCCCCTCGAAGATCTACTGTTATGGAAAGTTCTTATGTAACTGTTCTTTCTGTAGCTGCCACCCTTCTCCTGCATGGTTGTTAGGGCATGATGTAGTGGCTGTGAAGATATTTGCCCTAGACATGTTGCTCCTCTCAGTCTCCCCAGCTTCAAACTGGTACCGAACTGTTCAGGACAGCAGTCTCTACTGAACAGTGTCAAAATGAAATTATTGCTCAAATTCAAAATATTTGTTTTATAAAGTAGTGCTCAGCAGGAGCTGTTCTATAGCGCATGCTGTTGCGTGCGCAGCTGTCTAGTGCCCCAACTATATTTATTTTACCAGCTAATCAAAACAAGTAAAAAAACTGTATGCTTCACTGTTTCTTGAGGCAAAGGTGCAGAGACTGGACAGAATGCTGCCATGCTTGGCAGAAAATGACTTATGGCAGCTAGAAGTATGACTGCAGTGTAGTCTTACAACCAGAAGAAATGATAGAATGGACTAGTACAAATGGGCAGTGCTATGAGGAGAGGGAGCTTTAAACTGCATTTTCTTCTGCCATTGGAAGCACCTACTTGTTAACCAGAAGTATGAAACCAGCAGATTATTGTAAGCCAATGAACCTGATTGAGTTGACCTCAAATATTCCTACCTGATATAAGGTGGACTGTGAATAGGTGTAATTGATTCCAGATTGTGTGTGAGGGTCATACCAGCATGGTAACAAAGAACTCTATGATCTGTGTTTTGAGCCATTGCTTATCTGGAGGAGGGTCTATATTCTTCATATCAACCTAGTGAAATTATACCACGTTGATACGGAGAAAGTCAAAACTGATCAGTGACCCATCTGTGAAGCTGTTACCCTGTCGCACTACTGAGCACAGTTATAACAGTATCTGTTGGCTTACACATGCTTCGAAGTCAGACCCTAACTGATGATTTTTTTTTTAACTCGTTCTATTTTGATTGGCCATTTTGGACCAGGTTAAGCAAGGGGTAATTCAGACGCCATATGGCACTACTGGTAAGAATGGGTTCACTTTCAGTATGGTTTGCCTTTATAAACCACTCAAGCTTCACTGTTGTGGTTTGTGTAGCAAATCTCGTGTCATGCATTGACCCATACATAATTCTTTGTTTGTAGGGGCATGAATGTGGTTCACTTATCCACACTGTGGCAGTTCCACTGGAACAGTGTTATTGGCCGGATATCTTTAAGCTAAGCTCCTCCCATCACATGGGTGCTATACCCCTCAACTCCGCACTGTGAAGTCAGATCTTTCTTTCCATTGGAAGAACAGGTCTCCTCCTTCATGGCTCCTGCTTAGGCTATCTGTGCCATAGGCAAACTACTACTCTTCGAAGTTTTTGAACTCTTGATTTCAAATTTAGTGGTTCCTTTGACTTTGCCTAGCGACTGATGATGAGTAGTGGAAGCCAGGTTTCAGATTTTGTGTATGGTGCCGGCAGAAGGATGTCAGTCACCAATCTGCATGACATGTGCGTGTACTGCCTGGGCAGGCAGAACGACGTGGAAAGTTGCATTCTTTGCAAAAGCATGCTTCCTGAGTCCCTCGAAGACAGGAAGCTGCTGGTTGGCCTTCGGAGAGGATTGAAAGGATTGCCTTAAGGGCTGTAAGAAGGCCTCGGCTGCAGCCAGGTTAGCCGAACAGCCTGTGGCCCTTGAGGCGGAAGTGGCAGCTGCCGTGGCGGGCACCTCCTTGGTCTTGACACTGTTCTCTGGTGCTGCCAATGCCAGTCATGGGAATGGGAGTGATCGAAGCTGGACAGCTATCAAGCACCACTCAGCTGGGTGGTCAGGTCAGACAGGTGGAGGGCTCTTTGGTTCCCCGTCGAGTTAATCGACTCCAACTGTGGTTGAGCAGGTTGACAGGATTTTTCTCGAGTCTCTTGACCAGCTTTTGGGTAAGACTGAAGAACTGATCTCGCACACCCTGCTGCTCCCGGTCCTCACCCAAGAGAACATGGCTCGGTCAGTGTCCCTGACCAGTTCTTAAAGGGAACATCCCTGCACCTGTATTGCTGAACATGGGCAGGCATGTGATCTGCAGTAACCTGCCAGAAATTCCTCTTGCTGTCCACTGGATGGTCGAGGTTGTGGTCAAGGCATACTCAGTCTCGGTCCTGCTAGATCTGGGGGCGTCGCCATCAGTGTTCTTTGACCTCCTCATCCTTTGGTGTGGAGAGTCACCGCTGCAAGATATGCTGGTACTACAAGGAGCTCCTGTGGCAACAGTGGGTCATTGTGGGGCAGGTTAGGGCTCTACCCTCCATGGGCCTTTGACCTCCTGGTGGCCGCCAGTGAGAAAGTTGCCAATCCACACCACATAGTTGCAACCCACAGCTCCTTCTCCACCTCTTGGGGCGGAGCTGCTGTTATAACAGCTGAAGGTAGGCACTTCAACCAAGGAGCTCAGCTACTCGGCCACCAGCTTGCCAGGCCAGTTGTCAGTGAGGATCACTCAGGGAGACAATTCCTGGAATGTCCATGGTGAGAAGTGGCCAGTGACCGTTTCTGAGGAGTAATCAGATGACCCGGATCATGAGTCCATGGTCTCCTTGGAGACGCTACTCTTTGTCTGTAGCTTGGTTGAGGAGCCTTCCACAGAGCATGACCTGGTATCTTTCAGGGCGCTTCTCCGACTTATTTCAGAATCCATGTAAATCTCACTTGAGCCAGTCCAGAAGAGGGCTAAGTACACTCCCATGAACATTCTGGACTGGGTTGACTCCCTGGGGTTGCCGTCCCAGTGGCTGAGACCATTTTGGTACCAGCTTTGGAGCTTTGGCAGCATCAGTCATCTTGCCTGGCACCATCTGCCTGTATGGTCTGTAAGCATGCAGTCCACACAGGCTCCTTTTCAGGGTTTTGGGATCATCTCCCTGTGAAGGGACTGGTCATGGCTTTGGTACTTCATAAATCTGGACATCAGAGGCACATGGACAAGCCTTCAGACAAGAAATCCCATAAAACTGACCACATCGCTGAAAAGATGTATGCTGCAGCATCACTGGGTCTTCGGCAGGCTAATTATTCCTGTGATGATGGCTAACTTTGATCACTCCCTGGTGGGAGTGTGATAGAGTGTTCCTTTACCTTCCTGTTGAGTAACAGTTGGGGATGAAGCTCGACAGAGACCAGGGTCAGTCACTGGCTAAACACCAGCTCCAGACAGCCTTGGACATGGGTGATGCCTGCACTTGTGCTGTGGTTGCGGCTGTCTCCGTGCATTGCAGGGCCGGACTGCATCTGTCCACCTTCATGGCGGACGCCCAGGAGAAGCTGGCCAGTATCCCTTTCTTGGGCACCAATCTCTTCATCCCTGGGGTGTAAGGACATCTCACCCGCATTGAAGTCCAGTGC
Source organism: Neoceratodus forsteri (assembly GCA_016271365.2). Lineage (NCBI taxonomy): Eukaryota > Metazoa > Chordata > Ceratodontiformes > Ceratodontidae > Neoceratodus > Neoceratodus forsteri. Next base: position 1,560,838,195 of record CM057449.1, read on the forward strand.
TACCCTGGATTCTGTGACTTTATCCCAGGAGGACCAGAAAAAGAAGTCTAAGAAACAGGCTGTCCAATACCGTCCCTTTCAGTCACAGGCTTCCAGGCAGCAGCCCCAACAGGGACAGTGTCAGGTCTGGTGCCCCAAGCAGAAGGCCTGGGGTCAGGGTCCAAAGAGGGAGGTGGCAAGGGTAGTGGTGCCCTTCCGTTAACAGCTGCCTATGATAGATGCATACATACATAGATACATAAAAGTTGATGGCAGATAAGGACCTCTTGGTCCACCCAGTCTGCCCTATTTATCCCTACCTAGTATGAGGTCTGATGCACAAACTGAACTCCAGAGCCCCCCCCTTACCTTCAGGATATCCTTGTGTCTGTTCCACTCCTCACTGAATCCTGTGACTGTTTTAGCCCGTGCCATCTCCTCTGGTAGACCATCCCATGCGTCCACCACCCTTCCCGTGAAAAAAGATTTTCTTATGTTACCTCTGAGTCATTCCCCGCCAACTTTATACTGAGCTCTCTTGTACTGGAACATCTCTTACTTTGGAAGATGCTCCCTTCCTGTACTCTGTTAATACCAGTTAGGTATTTGAATGTCTCGATCATGTCCCCCTCTCCCTCCTTGCCTCCAAGGAATACATATTTAATTTTTTTAGTCTTTCCTGATAGGTCTTCTCCTGCAGGCCCTACACTATTTTAACTTCCCTTCTCTGCACTGCCTCTACCCTATGTCCTTCCTCAGTTGGGGCTGCCAGAACTAGACACAGTACTCCAGGTACTTTGCCCCTACGAAAGCTGCACAATGACGAGTTGGTGTTGTCCCCCCACTTGTCCTGTTCCTGACTGTTCTTCCTATTGGAGGTTGGCTACATCACTTCTTAGTATGTTGGTCTGCTGTCACAATGGATAAGTGGTGCTGGACGTAGTGGTCAGAGGATTGTCTCTTGACTTTCAGCCTCTCCCGCCCTGCCGCCTCCATGTGCCTTGAGAGTCCAGGTTGTCTCAGGACATGCCAAACGCCCTACAGGTGGACATCAGTCAGCTTCTTGCGGAAAGGGCGATAGCTGATGGCCTGTCCTGTCAGGATTATGTGTCCAGGTACTTCTGGTCATGAAACAGATGGCAGGCTGGCACCCCATACTAGATTTGTGACAGGGTTGAATAAGACCCTGTCCCATTTATTATGTAAAAAGAGCTAAATGCAAGTATCTGTTCTATCCTCTTGTTTTCTGTCTCTTGTCTGACTGCTCAGTTAAAGGTTTCTCTGCCTTCACTTGCTGTTTCTGTCTTTTCTTCCCCCTTGCGTATCTGAAGTTCTAAAATATGCGTGAATCTTTATGTGAAACTGGGATCCTTGGATTGAAAATGTATATAGTTATATTGTTGAAATGGTTGCAAAAAGCTATTTGGAACTTATGGGGTTAACCTGGAATGCAGCACTAGCTCTTTTGCAGAGCTGTCAGCAGAAGGTCAGTTCTGGGACATTGTGTACTATTTTGTTGCACCTGCAAGGAAGGAAACTGACAAGAAAATTTTCTGAAAAATAGGATGCCTCCTTAACAAGTTCCCAGGCAAAGACTTGTAAAAAAGAGCAGCAATAATTTTGCTAGAGAGAGAGCAACACTGAAAATTGGAATTAGAGATATCCTCAGACAAAGGACTTTGTTTTCTGTGTTTGTGCTGCCTTTGTAAATTGTTACACTGAACTGTTTTATTTTTTATTTTATTGTTAGTGGTAATAAATGCTTACTTGTGAATTTTAGACCTTCGTCTGGTCTTCCTATGCTTCCTTGACCTGTGCCTTGATGACAGATGGTGTTAGAGGTAGGATTTACGCCGTGCATACTCTAAGTCAAGAGTTTTGTATGTAAGTGCTAGACGTGGTACCAGGGAAGCACAGAACAAAGGTATGGATTCTGCAACAGCAAGCCCAGGAGTGATTACCAGAAGAATAGCAGCCAAACTAAAAGCAGAAACAGAAGTCCAAACTGAGACTGTACAGCCAAAACCAGTGATGGAAGAAGAGGAGGCAGTGAGAGGCCCTGAAAGCCTGCCTGCCTTCCTGCCTTCTTCAAATGGTGGGCTAGAAAACAAAGAGCAGGTCTGACAAGGGTGACCAGACAAGAATCCAGCAGAGGTATATCAAGAATAGGCATGACCACCAAACAGATGGCTGACCACCAAACAGATGACTGGCAGTAGTGCACCTAACAGAGATACTATGGAGTGGCTGAAATATGACTTTTGGGCAGTGAAGGAAATAATGCAGATGGTGAAAACCTTAACAGAACTGGTGAACTGGCTTGCAGAACGATAGATGGAGGCTGAGCAAGGATACCCAGGGGTCCAAGTAATCTACCAGGGGCAGCATTTTGAGTCCACCGAGAAAGGCAAGCCCCTGAACAATTCAGACACAGTTGAGAGGCGAGGAGAGGCCCCATCAGTTGCAGACAGAGGCCTGAGGGAGTCCAGTTGCAGTACAGAGAACCAGTTAAGACCTGTGATTCCCGAGATGGAGATGGAGCATTTGGAACTTCCTGTGTTTCCCGGGTGCTACCTTGTTGATCCAGAATTGGAGAAGGAGGAATGCCTGGTGCTGGGTCATGGAGGATCAGATGTGAGTGGTGCAGAGACTGCTAATGAAGAGGTGATTGATCATGGTGAGAAGAAAAGACAGCCCGAGATGCAGATTATATGATCTGAGATGGAGGTTTGGCTTCTTTAGAACAGCAGTTGAAAGGTGAGGAAAAAGCCTATGACATGGCTGAAGGGACTGATCTTTTGGGTAAACCAGGTATTCCCTGGAGGTTCAGAGACTGGGGTATGCTACAAAATGGGGATACTCATGTTTGCAGGTTATACCAGTATGTGAAATGTATTGGTGGTGTACTTATTGGCCCTGGGGTGGTTAACAGAGCCTGTCCCCAGTATGTTGTGAAGAAAGGGATATTATACAGGCTAAGTCCTAACCTCAGGTTAAACCAGATGGAAGAGCAGGTGGTTGTTCCCACCAAATGTCGGATGCATATGATGCAGTGGACACACACTGATCACAGTGGGAGACATCTAAGTAAGAGGAAAACCTTGGCAAACCTGCCACATTTTTACTGGCCAGGAGTCTACAGGCAAGTAGTGACCTACTGTAGATCCTGTGTTGCCTGCCAGTTAATGTTGGCTGTAGCCCCCAGAGAGAAGGGTGCTGTTGGTGGAGGAGGCCGGATGTGATTCCCCTTCACAAAAGTGGGAGCAAGACAGAGGCAGGAAACTACAGACCTGTCAGTTTGACCTCAGTGGTAGGGAAAATGATGGAATCACTTCTGAAGAAAGAATTGTTGAGTACCTAGAGGCCAGTGGGGCACAGGACCCAAGGCAGCATGGGTTCACAGCGGAAAGGTCATGTCAGACAAATCTAATTGATTTCTTTGACTAGGTGACCAAAATAGTAGACCAGGGAGGGGCTGTGGACATGGCCTACCTAGACTTTAGCAAGGCATTTGACACAGTCTCGCACAAAAGATTAATAAACATATTAGCCAACCTGGGAGTGGGTCCCAGGGTGGTAGCCTGGGTAAAACACTGACTGGACAACAGGACACAGATTGCAATGGTAAATGGAGTCCACAGTGAAGAAATTGGGATTACTAGTGGGGTACCACAGGGTTCAGTACTGGGGCCGGTCCTTTTTAATGTTTTTTTTATAAGTGACATTGGAGAGGGACTGGAAGGAAAATTATGTCTCTTTGCAGATGACACAAAGATCTGTAACAGGGTTGATATACAGGGTGGGGTAGAAAGGAAGAAAAGGGACTTGGCAAGGTTGGAACAGTGGTCAGATGTACGGCAGCTTATATTCAACACAAAGAAGTGCAAAGTAATGCACCTGGGAAACAAAAACCCAGGGGAAGAGTACACAATGGGGGGATGAAATACTGATAAAAAAAATGGAAAGGGACCAGGGGGTAATCATATCAGATGACCTAAAGGTGGGCCAGCAATGTGAGAAGGCATTAAGGGGGGCTGGGGGGATACTGGGATGCATAGGGAGAGGCATCACCAGTAGAAAACAGGAAGTTGTTGGCCCTCTGTACAGACAGTTGGTAAGACCACATCTGGAGTAGTGTGTATAGTTCTGGAGACCCCATCTCCACAGAGATATAGACAGGGTGGAGGCTGTCCAGAGGAGGGCAACTAAAATGGTGCAGGGTCTGCACCAGAAGACATATGAAGAAAGACTAAAGGAGCTTAAGATGTATAGCCTTGAGGAAAGGAGGGAGAGGGGGGACATGATAGAAGCTTTCAAATATCTCAAGGGAATCAACAAAGTCCAAGAAAAACATGTGCAAGAACAAGGGGGCACAATTTGAAGATAGAGGGGGGGACGGTTGAGAGGTAATGTGAGAAATTATTTCTTCACAGAGAGGGTTGTAGGTGCATGGAACAGCCTTCCTGAGGAGGTCGTAGAGTCAAAAACAGTTGGGGAATTCAAGGATGCATGGGACAGACGTAAGGCAATTCTAGTGGGGGGGGTAGGAGGAATTAGGCTGTTGGTTAACTAGGATCTGCAGCTTATCCGTTAGGTAGGGAAATGAGCAGACTAGGTGGGCCAAGCGGTCCTTGTCTGCCATCAAATTCTGTGTTTCTATGTTACCCTGCAGAAAAAAGCTTTTACTTCCTAGAGACCAAGAGAAGCAAAAGGCTCAAAAAAGAAGACCACCTGGGAAAAGAGTTGGCATGCTAATAAAACAGGTATGCTTCCTCCAGGACTTGGAGAGGCAGAAAGAAAAGAGATAAACAGGTAACAGTGTAGTGATTTTACTGCAATGCTAATGGATCAACTAATAAATTGGAAAACATTAGAACTGAGAATTCAGAAGGTTGAAAAAAGGTGTGAGTTTAAACTTCACTGTTTGCTGCACTGGTTATGGAGGAAAAGGATACTGCATATGCTGAGAACTGTAAAGCTTATAAACTGTTCAATGGAGAATTTAAAGAACGATTTGGAAATTTTTTTTTTTTTTTTTTTTTTTTAAGCAGGTTCCCTCTTAAAGAGGGGGGGTATGTGACAGGATTGAATAAGACCCTGTCCCATTTGTTATGTAGGAAGAGCTATATGCAAGGATCTGTTATATCCTCTTCTGTCTCTTGTCTGACTTCGCAGTCAGATTTTTCTCTGCCTTCACTTGCTGTTTCTATCTTTTCTTCCCCCTTGCATATCTTTCTATAAAATATGTGTAAATCTTATTGTGAAACTGGGATCCCTTGGTTTGAAAATGTATTATAGTTATATTGTTAAAATGATTGCAAAAAGCTATTTGGAAGTTAGAGGGTTTACCTGGAAAGCAACACTAGCTCTTTTGCAGAGCTGTCAATAGGAGGTCTGTTCTGGGACACCATATACTGGTTTGTTGCTCCTACAAGGAAGGAAACTGACAAGAACATTTTCTGAAAAGCAGGATGTCTCCTTAACGAGTTTCCAGGCAAAGACTTATAAAAAGAGCAGCAGTACTTTTGCTGGAGAGAGAGCAAGGCTGAAACTTGGAATTGAGAGCTATCCTTAGACAAAGAACTTTGTTTTCTATGTTTGTACTACCTTTGTAAATAGTTTTGCTGAACAATTTAATTTTTTATTTTACAGTTATTAGTAATAATAAAAGGTTACCTGTGACTCTTATACCTGCTCCTAGTTTTCCTATGCTTCCTGACCTGTGCCTCGATGACATGGATGGCACCCCATCCTGGATTTGCGCAGTCTGATACAAGTTTATGCAGCAACGAAACACAAGTTCCAGATGGTCACTCTGAGTCAGATTATACCATCCCTGGAGCAGAACATGTGGGTTTGATCCGTGGACCTCCAGGATGTGTTTTTCCATGTTCCCTTCCATCGATCCCACCGCCACTACCTCCGGTTCTGTGCAGAAGGGGTCCTGTATATGTTCCAGATCATGCCTTATGGCTTTTCCTCAGCACCCTGGACCTTCACCAAATGCATGGCAGCGGTGGCGGCTCACTTCTGGTGCCTTGTCAGAATTACCCCTACATGGATGACCAGCTGTTGATCGATCCCTCCAGAGAGACCGTGGAGAGATTCACCGATCTGGCTCTACAGTCTTGTCAAGACTTGGTCCTACTGCTCAACCAGACAAGTCCGATCTGTTACCGAAGCAGGTGATCATGTTCATCGGGGCAGAACTAGACTCCCTGCGGGTCAAGTCCCACTGCCCTGCAAACTGGGCACTGGATCTCACTTCCCTTGCCTGATCATTTCAGGTTGGCCTCTTGCGCCCTGCCTGGGATTTCCTGAGGCTGCTTGAGAGCCATCAGTGGCTCCAGTGCCTATGCTTCTTGAACCAGCCGGTCATAATGACCCAGCCAATGTGGGATGCTATCTAGTGGTGGCTAGTCTCAGAACACCTGGAGGAAAGAATCCCATTGGTCCACCCAAAACAGACTGTCATGCTTACGATGGACGCATCTCTAGTGGCTGGGGTGCGCAGCTGGGAAACCACAGAGTCCACTGGTTCTGGTCACCCAGGGAGTCCTGTCACCACGTAAACCTGCAGGAGCTCCATGCAGTACGTTTTGGCTCTGACAGAATTTGCTGTGCCAGTCAGGGTTCAGGCTGTGCAGGTTCAGATGGACAACAGCATGACTGTGTTCTACCTGAACAGGCAGGGCGGAACTCCCTCCCTTCCTCTGTGTTGGGAGGCACTCTGCACCTGGACACTCGTGCGCAGCTTGGGTGCAGATCTCCTGGTGATCCATATCGTGGGAGAGAACAGGCAGTTGGCTGATGCTCTCAGGTGGGTAGGAGAGATGTCGCATGAGTGGTCCCTGCATTATGAGGTGGTGAACCACCTGTTCTCCCTGTGGGGCACACCCTTGGTGGACCTGTTTGCCTCCTGGGAGAATGTCAAACTGAGGCTGTTTTGTGCCCACCTCTCCTTGGTCCAGGACACTGCTGCAGAATGCCTTCGCAAGGCCTTTGACCCCAAGCCTTGTGTACACCTTTCCTCCTTTCCCCCAATCCACAAGTTGGTTGTCAAGGCCCAGAAGGACAACGTGGGGATAATCCTGAAAGCTCCAGACTGGCCAAGGCACTTCTGGTACATGGATCTCCTCTGCATCAGTAGCAGGTCTCCATGAAGACTGCCTCTCCACCCACACCTCCTGAGCAGACATTAGGGGATGGTCCTGCACCTGGACCTCAGTCCTTGCGCCTAACTGCTTGGTTCCTGAGCCGATAGAGTTTCAGGCATTGGGTCTCTCAGAGGATGTTCTCCACGTTGTGGAGGCCTCCAGGAAAGTGGCGACTTGCAGATGCAATACCTTTAATTGGAAGAGGTGTTCCATTTGGTGTCGGGGTAAAGGGCTGGACCTCTTGCTTGTCCTGTGGCTAGCATACTGGACTACCTCTGGTCCCTTTCCCAGCTGGGACTGTGGGTGATGACCCTAACGGTGCACCTGGTGGCCATGTCTGCTTGCTGGGCACAGGCTGGTAGGCTGATGGTGGCTCAGAAGAAGGTGGTCCGATGCTTTTTCAAGGGCCTAGACCACTTTTCCCCACCAGTGCGTGTTCCTCCACCATGGGACATACTGCTAGTATTGGCAGTGCTTAATGGGCAAGCCTTTTGAGCCAACTCACAGGCGTGAGGTGTCACACCTGTTGTGAAAGACGGCCTTACTGGTGGTCATTACATCAGCCAGAAGGATTGGGGAGCTCTAGGTGCTCTGGGTGGAGTCTTCTTATCTGATCTTCCAGAGGGACAAAGTCATCCTTCACCCCAATCCAAAGTTCCTCCTGAAAGTTGTATCAGAGTCTCACCTTAACCAGGTGATAAACTGACATGTGTTTCACCAGCCCAACTTTGGAGGCCATCCGCTGGCTACGTACCCTGGATCTGCGGAGGTTGCTCTCCTACTACATGGAGTGCACAGCTGGAGTTTGGGGACAGACTCGCCAACTGTTTGTCGGATACGCTGAAGCTATGCCTGGCAGACCAGTAACTCAGCGGATGATTACCAGGTGGTTTACATCTTGCCTCGACCTCTACTATAGCTTGGCTGGTAGGGAGCCTTCTGTAGGGCTTAGGGCTCATTCCACCAGACATATTGCTGAATTGGTAGCTACTTCAATGGATATCCCTAGCCAGGAGATCTGCAAGGCTGCTCTTGGGAGTTGGCTCTCTTTGTTTGCCACATAGGGATGCGCGTCTTGCCCCCTTCTCCTGGAGAACTACAAGGAGTCTGCCAGGTGTGGATACGTGAATCATATCCACACCCCTAGAAGAATAGGTTACTCACCTGTAACTGTAGTACTAGTAGTGGTATGTGGTTCACATCCACACAGCCTACCCAGCCTCCCCTGGCAGCTGCAACATGAGTTCTGCTTCCAGTGTGCAAGGTCTGATGTTACATGGCAGAATCAGGGGATATATGGCCTGGGTGGTGGGAGGAGATTAGCTTAAAGACTTCCGGCTAATAACATTGTTCCTTTGGAGCTGCCAGAATATGGATGTTAACCATATTCCACTCCTGCAATCACGGTTACAGGTGAGTAACCTCTTCTTAACTGTTTTGAACTACTGTATTTCAATTAATCATAACACTCCAAAACATGGTAACACTGAAAGTAGAAGTGCCTGACTATGACATTGTTTTGGCATGAAGCTGAAAATATGTTTAGTTATTTTACACTGTGTATGTATGTATGTATGTATGTTATATTTAAGCAATAATGCACGACAGGGTGTGGTATATCATGGGATATCGTCATGCCTTGGGTGGTTGGGCACGAGGCCGCAGGCCGAGTGTGTCCAGTGACCCGAGAAGTGATGATATCCCATGATATACCACACCCTGGAGTGCCTTATTGCTATTATGAAGTGGTTTAAATATTTTTGAAAGTTAAAAAAAAAAATAGAAACATTTTAAAAATGTGGTTTGGGGGTGTTGGAGGAATACCTTTTAAATAAAATAGTTTCTGGAGGGCTCTGGGCAGCAGGTGGCGCTGTTAGCCGTGGTAGAGGAAGTGGAGCTCTTGTGACTGGGTGACCCGCTCCTCACCATTGCAGTTTTCTTTTTTTAAAGTGTTCTCCGTTCACAGTGCACTTTATTTTTATTATTTTTGTTCTGGGAATTGGATGCTGAGGACCGGTAAGCTGAGAGAGAAGTTAGAGAGGCGAGCCAGTGATGAATGAACGAGAAAAAGGTAGAGTCTTGGTGTGATTCATTCGGGACTGTTATTGTAAGAGCTACTATTAGAATGGTTAGGAATGTCTGGGACAAGATTGGCTGTTTTTTCTATGTGGCTGGGCCATAGCTTTCTTTTTGTGGGGGAGCCGCAGTTTGTGTGAGAATGACTAAAATGCGCGGGTCTGTTGTTTGTCCTTTTCAGAGAAAAAAAAATATTCGTCCGTTGCTGCCACTCGCATGCTGCTGGATATATTGCTGAAAGTATTGCTCTGGCGGCTTCCGTTGTGCTGAATTCCAGCGGTGTGCGCGCAGCTGGTGGGGAGTTTTTTTTTTTTTTTAAATAGCGCCCAACCTGAAGTCTGACTCGCTGCGGACTGCTGGAGATGAAGAAGACTGCGCGGTCAGTGAGGAAGCTGGTGGCTGGAGGTTTTCTGAAGCCGTGATGATGTAGCCCGATATCATTATGGCTTCAAAAACCTCTCGGCCCATCAGCTTCCTGTATTTACGATGTCCAGTTCATGATTAAGTGTATATGTTACATTTTTATTAGGTTCAATAATTACATGTTTTTAATTTTTTTGTTTTTGCTCCTTCCCAGACTCCCTTCCCCTCCCCCTGGGGTCCCTGTTCTTCAGGCTCCATACTCGTCCCCTCTGCCCCCTGGACTTAAGCCCTGCTGCTGACACTTACCTCCCAGCTCCACGTGGTGGCTCCAGTGTCTCTTAGTTCCAGCTTATCCATGCTGGGGGGTCCCCTTGCTGCCGCCAGGGAGGAGGTTGCCTCAGACGTGATGGTTGGTAAGGTAAGGACGGTGCACTGGGCGGTTGAGTAGTGTGGCGGGGACACACAGTGGCCGTCATCCGGCACATCAGGTTGGGCCATTTCCATTTTCTCCCTTCCTCCCGCCCCATCCCCATGTCATGGCGGCACATCACGACATCCTCGGAAGGATGCATAGCAGCGTGTGGTCACTCACTCCACCAAGTGCACCCCCACCAGGCTACCACCAGGTGCTGCTCAAGGAGCTGTGCATGCCATTCCTTCCCTCCCTGGGAGATGAGTGCCCACTCAAGGAGCTGTGCATGCCATTCCTTCCCTCCCTGGGAGATAAGTGCCCACTCAAGGAGCTGTGCATGCCACTCCTTCCCTCCCTGGGAGATGAGTGCCCACTCAAGGAGCTGTGCATGCCACTCCTTCCCTCCCTGGGAGATGAGTGCCCACTCAAGGAGCTGTGCATGCCACTCCTTCCCTCCCTGGGAGATGAGTGCCCACTCAAGGAGCTGTGCATGCCATTCCTTCCCTCCCTGGGAGATGAGTGCCCACTCAAGGAGCTGTGCATGCCATTCCTTCCCTCCCTGGGAGATGAGTGCCCACTCAAGGAGCTGTGCATGCCATTCCTTCCCTCCCTGGGAGATGAGTGCCCACTCAAGGAGCTGTGCATGCCATTCCTTCCTCCCTGGGAGATGAGTGCCCACTCAAGGAGCTGTGCATGCCATTCCTTCCCTCCTCCTGGGAGATGAGTGCCCACTCAAGGAGCTGTGCATGCCATTCCTTCCCTCCCTGGGAGATGAGTGCCCACTCAAGGAGCTGTGCATGCCATTCCTCCCTCCCTGGGAGATGAGTGCCCACTCAAGGAGCTGTGCATGCCATTCCCTCTCCTGGGAGATGAGTGCCCACTCAAGGAGCTGTGCATGCCATTCCTTCCCTCCCTGGGAGATGAGTGCCCACTCAAGGAGCTGTGCATGCCATTCCTTCCCTCCTGGGAGATGAGTGCCCACTCAAGGAGCTGTGCATGCCATTCCTTCCCTCCCTGGGAGATGAGTGCCCACTCAAGGAGCTGTGCATGCCATTCCTTCCCTCCCTGGGAGATGAGTGCCCACTCAAGGAGCTGTGCATGCCATTCCTTCCCTCCCTGGGAGATGAGTGCCCACTCAAGGAGCTGTGCATGCCATTCCTTCCCTCCCTTGGGAGATGAGTGCCCACGTGGATACTCCCAGCCCTCCCCGTCGGTCTCCTCTGCAGTCATCCTGGGTGCGGGACGCGAACCGGGGTTGCCAGCATGCTGAGTGGGTGCTTCATCACTCGACGCCATGGAACCAACCCAGATAATTAAGATGTATGTGTTTTAATTTTAAAAAAATGCTTGTTTGGTTATGATTTTGGTTTAGACATTTTTCCTTGTGTGCTCTGTCTGTGGTCCAGAAATGAACTTTTGTATACGGTAAATAATAACATTGCCCTGTTATAGCTCGGAGTTAATAATAAAAAGTTTGAAGCTTGGCTTCTCCTGGTTAGGAAATGTTTTTAATAAATAAGGCATGCCAGATAATGAGTAGTGAGATTAATGGTTTTCCCGTAAATCATCTGGTGCTCAAACAAAATTATTAATTGGGCATACCTGACACAGCCATAGCGCAATTGTTGCACAGTCGCGGAGATCATAGGAGGCAGTGCCCAGTGTATAGCAGTATGGGTCAAAGCAAATTAATCGCAAGATGAAAAGACTTACCAATGACTAAAAGTCTCCAAAACCCATTGAACCATTCAGTAAGTTAATCTTGGATCTATTACTGTACCCGGATCGCACCTGGAAACGAGCCTTGTCTGTGTGCCTTTCCCGGTTATCAAATTTTAAATAAAAAAAAAAAATAAATTATTGATTTCAGTCCTTGGTTTAACAATCTCCAGTGTTTAGCTTCAGTGCATACAATAAACAGAATTTGTAAAAAGGCAAGTGATCTTATTTCTTACAAAGCACAGTTGTACAGTACCGTCTTATAAAGTACTTGCTGGAGGGCAGGAGAAAGAACTGCGATGTGATTGAGACGTTCAAGTAACAGCTACGTAATAAACAACATGAGCAGCAGTGAGCTAATCACAATGGCCCCTATTCTCCATGGTGTGGAGAGTCTATGTGCCGCATATCTGGGGCACGTAGACCCTCCGCGGCCCCTGTGCCCCTACACCAGTTCAGCAAGGAGGCGGAGGATGCTATCGTCTGATCCCCCACCCAGCCAGCGAGATCCGCGAGGGGCGGTGCTGAGGGGTCTGTGCCGGATCTCTTTACTAGTTTGAAAGCATGGAGTGCCAAGCAAGGGCGCAGATGCACTCGCCCCAATTCCACCGCCGCTGCCCGTGATTGTCATGTTGGGGCTGAGTACCCCCCAACACGCCGGCCCAGCTCTTGGGCACCTATGGTGGGCCGGGGGCGGCCGTCTGGTCACTCGCCATCCCCAGTGCCGCGGCCACCCATTTGCTGTGGTGCCCCTGCGGGCACCAGTGATCCAGTGGCGGACCGGGTTTGGGCATGGAGCTTTGAGAAGGATGTCAGGAACTACTTTCTTACAGAAAGATGGAGTGAAACAAGCTTCTGGAGGACGTTGTTGGGCTGAAAAAATAGGAAGGTTCAAAATGGGATGGGACAGGCACATCTGAATAGTGCATATGGCTGTAGACTGGAGGGGGTTTCTAGTGTGGATTGAGAAGGGCACAGTTCTAAAATTAGAGGCGCTTGGGAAGAGTGGAAGGGCCACTGGGCATGTATCTGCTGTCACTTCTGTGTTTCTGTTTGTACGGTATATAGTGTAGCCAAAGTCTGGTCCCAAGGTATTCATGAGTTTTCATACCTTGTCACTTGTGAACTTGTTCCTGTTGACCCATTTTGTGTTTACAGGTGCTTCCATCAGCTTGGCACCTGCTACACCTTCACCTGGACACTCACTGGTCAATATTAGAAATTCTTCACATATTGGGAGACAAGATGATGGGTGAGTCTTTTTTAGGTTCAAACTTTTAAACGAGGCGTTTCCTCCAAGGACTGAAATATGGATAAAGCATTATGGCACAGGCCACCATAGGCTTTGTGACTGACGAGGGCTTTTCTCACTGACTTGGGGTTATGTTTGGTTACATTACAAATATATCTCTTGATTCATTTAATTTTGTCAGTTAGCATCTAATTAAGCAATAAGGCATGACAAATGTGGTATATCATGGGATATTGTCATACCTCGGTGGTTGAGCATGAGGCCGCAGGCCGAGTATGTCCAACCACCCGAGGCGTGACAATATCCCATGATATACCACACCCTGGAGTGACGTATTGCTATTATGAACTGGCTTAAAAGTTTTAGCAGTACAAAATGCAAAAAAAATTTTTAAAATGTTTTTAAAATGACTGTTCTAGAGTGGTGGAGTATCTCGGACACTTGTGTTGGGGAACTCGGTCCGTCTTTCCAGAGGCAGTGGGCACAGTTGTGTGAGGTAAAGCATGTAAGGAATGAGGGGAAATACAGCTGTCGGAGGAATTTCTGTCTGCAAGGAGGCTGGTGGTCGGAGGCTTTTTGAAGCCGTGATGATGATGATATGGCTTCAAAGAGCTCTCGGCCAATCAGCTTTCTTCATTTACGATCCCCAGTTCATAATTAAGCAATAAGGCATGACAGGGTGTGGTATATCATGGGTTATCATCACACCTCGGGTGCTTGGGCACGAGGCGGCAGGCCGAGTGCGTCCAACCACCCGAGAAGTGACGATACACCCATGGTATACCACACCCTGGAATGACTTATTGCTGTTATGAACTGAGTTTAAAGTTTTATAAATAAAAAAATATAAGAAACAGGTTTTAAAACATTTTATGAATGAGTTTTTTTGGTGGTGTAGGAGTACATTTTGAAAAAAATAGTTCTCAGACAGTAGAGAGCAAGGAGGCTGGTGGCACTGGAACTTTTTTGAAGCCGTGATGATGTAGCCCTATATCATCACGGCTTCCAAGAGCTCTGGGCCAATCAGATTCCTCTATTTACGATCCTCGGTTCATAATACAAATTTGATCAGGATACAGAGACCCAGGAAAACATAAACTGAGAGTATGCATGATTTTTAGCATGTAATTATTTTTTTTAGGCTACTGCTTGAGTTTAAGCCATTCATTTATGTATGTTTATGTATGTTACATACGTATGGAAGTCAAACAAACAGTCATTTTTTTGCAGTCAAAATTAGTAATTAGGTCCACCCCTGTGCGCTGCCATGCTGACTATCCAGTGTGTTTCCACTGGGGAGGGCTGTCTGCAGGTTTTGCCATCATAACAACCCCTTTGGCTGGGTCAGGGAGATTGCTGCTGTCATAGTGGGAAGCTGCGTGTATGCACAGCTGACTTGGGCGTTACTTGCACTGCAGGGGGTGGAGAAAAACATGGGAGAAATAGCCATCTGCTATCCATATGATGGCCGGGATCCCTCAGCCTGATCAGGAAACATCATTGTGAACAGGTTATAGACTATCAGTTGACTGGGAAATAGGAAAACAAATCAATAATTAGCGGTGATTGCTGTACAACACTGAGAGCTCAGTATTATAATGATGATATCTTTTCTTTTTTTTCCCCATAGTTTTTTTTAATACCTTTCAGCCTTACTGCACGATTAGACTGTGTCCAGCAACCACCTTGCACCATCCTCTACTAACCCTGCTACTTTCCCTCCATGACAGGGAGGCAAGGGGAGTGCCCCTCTCCCCCCAGTTCTACATCTGGATCCAGTTGTGGACAGCGGGCTGTGTGGTGTGTGCGTTAAAACGCGTGCTGACAGCAGTCATCCTCGGTGGGTACCTTTCCCACGTTTTTTGAGTCCTCCTCCCTCCCTCCCCTTCTCTTGGTGTGGGCACAGTCTATGCTGGCCTCAAGCACATGGAGGAACAAGCTGCCTGGCATGACCACAGGAGTCGCAGTGGTGCCTGAACTCGCCACTAGCCCTCCTTGGTGGAAGCAAGCTGTGCATTTACTTGGCCTGCTTCCGTACAAGTTTGCTGCCACAGCTGGGTTTCCTGCATGCTAGCACATCTGGGCTGTCAGGTTGACCTCACACTGTACCTTTCCTAACTCCTTTGGCCATGTTGACTTTTTTTCTACTTCCTTATTCTGTCAGTTGTTTCATTCTTATTTTGGTGCTTAGCCTTTATATTTTTGTTTCACTGCTGAGCTTTCTTTCTTTACTACCTGTAAACTGTTTTCTCTCATCTCTTCTTTTACTTTCCTTCTCTCTACTGACACTTGGTGATCATTTTCTTGGATATCTTCTCCATTAGGTCACACCTTGGGAACTATAAGCCATCAGGGTCAGGACCACTCGGAGACATTTTGCTGTGCAGATGCCACCCACAATGACATGCAGCCTCTACGTGTATGTAACATGAGCGGCCCCAGCATGTGAACATACAAATTAACCAGCAGAAACAGGCCACGTGGTCTATCAAGTGTGCTCGAATGTGCAGCTAGCACCCCTACCTTGCAGTTACCCCATCCCCCTTCACAATAACCCCCTCAACCTGTCCCATCCTTTTAAGTCCCCCCCACTGTCTTACAAGATACCACCTCCTCTGGCAAAGTGTTGCAATCTGCCACCACCCTCTCCATGAAAAAGTGTCTACTCATTTCCCTCCTATATCTTCCTCTCTCCAATCTTAGACCATGACCTCTCATGTCCCTCCCCTTCCTTAACTTAAAAATCCCTTCTGTTTCTTGTCTTCTTAATCCCCTTTAAGTACTTAAAGGTCTCAATCATATCCCCCTGATCCCTCCTCTTCTTCAGGGAGCACATATTCAATGCCCTTAGCCTCTCCTTGTATGGCCTGCCCCCAATCCCTGGATCATCTTAGTTGCTCTGCACTGTACCCTTTCCAGTAATCTGATATCCTTCTTTAGATATGGGCGCCAGTACTGCATGCAGTACTCCAGGTGTGGCCTGACCAGTGACCTGTAGAGAGGCAGAATCGCCTCCCTGTTCCTGGAGGAATTTCCTCTCGCAGTACATCCTAGCATCCTGTTGGCCTTTGCTGCTGCCTTCCTGCACTGCTCAGAGTTGTTTGTCTTCCCCGTTACAACTACCCCAAGATCCTTTTCCTCCTTGGTGGTACCTAGCTGTACTCTGCCCATCTGGTAACTCCTCCCTGGGTTCTTTGCCCCAATATGCAGTACCTTGCACTTTTTTGCATTGAACCCCAGCTACCATGCTTCTGACCACTCCTCCAGTTTAGTCAGGTCATTCTGCAGTCCGTGGCATCCTTCTGTGTTGTTCACCACCACCCCCAACTTGATATAATCATCGAGGAGGCTGATCTTATTCCTGATGCCATGTGAGATGTCTGCAATGAATATCCCAAACACCAGACCCAGAACCGATCCCTGCTTAACACTGCCCTAGGAGACTAAAGCTCCCTACTGCCACTACCCTCTGCTGTCTTCTCTGTAGCCAATTCTTGATCCAGTTAACCATCTTAGTCCCCACCCCCACATATTTCAATTTCCCCCTCCCAAACTCCCATGCGGCGCCGAATCAGAGGCCTTGCTGAAGTCCAAAAATATGACATTAACCGCATGACATTTGTCCAATTCCCTCGTTACCTGGTCATAATACTCAGGTTAGTCTGACAGGATCTTCCTGAGACAAACCCATGTTGATGACCCTCTCCTTCAGGATTGTCTCCATCAGCTTCCACACGATGGACGTTAGGCTTACAGGTCTGTAATTGCCTGGCTCATCCTTAGGGATACTTTTATGGAGGGGCGCCATGTGGGCCGTCCTCCAGTCCTGTGGCAAACACCCCTGTGTCCAGGGAGGTATTGAATACATCCACTAGTGGCCCAGCCAGTACCTCTGCCAGTTTCCGCAGCACCCTGGGATGTACACCATCTGGTCCTGGTGCCTTATCTACCCTCAAAGCCCTCAGACCCTCCAATACCCTGCCTTCAGTGATTACCCCATCTACCATCCCCTCCCTTCTCCCCGCTGCCCGCCCTTCTCTTCGTGAATACAGAACAAGAAGTACTGATTTAGTGCTTCTGCCTGTTCTGTTCCTTTCTCTGGCCCCCCAGTCCTTCTTGATCCTCACTATCTGGTTCTTGCAGCTCCTTCTCTCCCGTTTGTACCGGAAGACGTCCTTTTCCCTTTCCCTTTCTTTGATTCCTTGAGCCAGCCTCAGTTCCCTGGAGATCTTGGCCGCCCTAACACTCCTAGGAACTTCTTTCGACTTATTCACATACTCCTCCCTATCCTCCCCCTTCCCAAGTTTCTTGTATCTACTGAATGCTGCTTTTTTCTCCCTTACCTTATCTAAAACTTCCTTACTTAACCAGCTTGGCTTCTTAGCCCTTCCCTTCTTGCTCTGTAATTTGGTACAGCTCCTAGTAGCCTCCACAAGCCCCATTTTGATTTTTACCCATTTCTGGTTCGCATTCCAGTTTGATTGAATACCTGCCAGGTACCCCTGTAAGATCTCACCCATTCACGTGAAATCAGCCTCTCTGAAGTCAACTGCTGAGGAGTCCTCAGTTCTTTTTCCCTCTGATCATCCTTATCGAACCTGCTGAAGGAAACACCATCAACTTGGCTGTTGCTGTTTGTTATTTTACTTTTCTTCGTGTTCTGTCATTGTTTTTGTATGTCTCCAAAGTCAAGAGAGCCTTTATTTCAGTATTGTAAGTCTGGAGATAAGATTTATAAAGAGGACACACATTCAGTGCTTGCTGTTTGGGCCTGTCTCACAATGTGAGGGTTTATGACATTTGCCAGTGCTTCAACCAAGCTGTGAGGCGATGCTATAAGAAAAATCAAGACTCTGAAAGCCATGGAGAAGGAAAAGGATTCAAAATCTGCTTCTCCTCCTTTGATTTTTCACTAAGACAGAGTCTCTGTGCGTTCATATCGTAAGTTTCTACCAAAGGTGGTATCTGAATTTACCGCTGAATCAAATGATTTATTGTTTATTTGAATTTTGGTGACCGGGTAAGCCCGCTAAGACAGAATGTCTCTCTTTCAGGGGCGACCTGTGGGAGGGTAGAAAGGGGGGT
The DNA here is from genome assembly GCA_016271365.2 of Neoceratodus forsteri. NCBI lineage: Eukaryota > Metazoa > Chordata > Ceratodontiformes > Ceratodontidae > Neoceratodus > Neoceratodus forsteri. The sequence goes on from CM057449.1 coordinate 1,560,856,238, forward strand.
ACAGAAAAAGATAATATCATAAGATAAGTCAATAATAACAGTTTTCTAATAGTTCCGACTATGAAATTTAAATAGAGCATAAGTAAATTAAATTACAAGTCACTTAAAGCAAGAAAGCATAAAAAGAATTAATGGGCAGACTAGATGGACATTTGGTCTCCTTCTGCTGTCACCTTTCTATAATTCTATAACAGTACTGAACGGGATATGTACAATGCACATAAGCAATAAATAAAGCTGGCCCGGTGGTGCAGAGGGTTGAGACGTTGGATACCACACCTCGCGCCATGCCGGCAACCCGGGTTCGGGAATGAGCCTGGGTTGTCAGTGGAGGGGGGAGGGGGAAGGGAGAGGATGTGAGCGGCTGCCGGCTGGTGACCCTCTGCCTCGGGAGGGAGGAACAGGTTTCCTCTGAGCTTGGCCGCACCCTGGTGGAGGCCGAAATGGCTGCATTGCTCCGAGGAGTGCCAGTACTAGGCTGAGGGAGGGTTGAAGAGACTGGTACTGGAGCTGTGTTGTGTATGTGCGCCGCCACACGCATGTGTCACCACTTCCGGGGTCTAGGAAGTAGGACCGACTCACTGGGGTGAAAACAGGGGAAACATCAGGAGCCACCGAGGATGAAGCCTCTGGACCGGCTCAGGGGATCTGCTGGGGCACGCATGGTGCCATAAGATCCCAAAGGACCCCAAGACTGGTAGGGTTGGCAGACAATGAAGGTGACCTGCCGAAGGAGGATAAACAGAATTGTAAAAAAAAAAAAAGCAATAAATACAAATGATGCAGTGTATACAGGTACAAAAGTAGTAATAACAACCGAATGCAGGGTGATAATCACAACAAAGCATAAATTATGGATTGTTCAGGACTGGCCTAAAGGAGATGAGTAAAGCAGGCAAAAATAAAGGTAGATGGCATTCAGGTCTGGGAGCAGGATAAAGGAAGGTAGAGTTGGTAGGGGTGAAGCAAATAGAATAAAATTGCGCAGCAGCAAGATGCAGGAGTGCATGAGTAAATGTGAAGAGAGGTAGGAGGGGGCAGCACATGAGAAAGTGTGAAGGGGGAGATGTGAGCAGATTCAGTGATCGGGAGGATTCACGAGCAAGAGTAGCGCATGAAAATGGGTAGGAGAGGACAGGAGTGAGCAAGAGGCTAAGGGAGGGAGGGCTCAGGAACAGGTGCAGAGCTGGGAGGAGGCAAGGTGGGATTTAAGAGAACACTTGAAAATATCTATAGAAGGGCAGGTTAAGACAGCAGATGGAAGCAAGTTCCAGAGAAATGGCCCAGAAAAAGTGAAGGCATGCTGACTCACCACAAGGCGGGGTTTAGGGATTGTGAGCAGCCGACCTTAAGGACCTTGTCACAGTTTTTCGTTGGACAGTGGGTTTGAGGCAGGGAGGAGTGAATGTGTGAACTAGTTTGAAGGTCAGACATAGGGTGGAATATAGCTTTAAGGGAAGGCCAGCCAAGTGAGTTGAGGGCTGAGCAATGGTGCTCCCTAGAGTTAGCGCCAAGTGCGAAGCGAGCTATCCTATGATAAGCTTGTTTGAGCCTGGCAAGAGGGGTGACCTGGGAGGAGTGGAGAATAGGAGCTCCATACGCGATGAAAGGAAGAAGGGAGGAGGGAGTTAGGTAGGGCCGAAGGGAGTACAGCAGTCCTAGTTTCTGGTGAAGGGTTTTGACCACATTTGTGACATGGGTGTCAAAAGTGAGGTTGGAATCTAAGGTGATACCCAGATATTTAAAGGATTGCACTAATTCAAGCGGGTCAGCATGGGAGGAGTTAATCACTGGTGGGGGGGGGGGCAGATAGATTAGCTTAGGGGTCCAGTGATAGAAGAGCATAGATTTAGTCTTCTTGGTGTTGAGCACAAGGAGATTGTTGAGAAACCATGCTTCGAGATTCTGGAAATCCTGCTGCAGTTAGAGATTCAGCAAAGCTGGGTCAGAGGAGGACCTGTACAGGATGGCGTTGTCAGCGTACATCTGGACTGACGCACCATTGCAGTGCTGCAGCAGCTCATTAATAAATAATGAGAACAGTAGAGGGCCTAGGATAGACCCTGAGGGACCCCATCCTTTATGGCACTAAAAGAGGAAGTATGGCCGGCTGATTTCACGCATTGAGTGCGGCCTGTGAGGTAGCTTGAGAACCAGTTTAAGGATAGGGAGTAGAGGTCAGTGGATAGTAGCATTTGGAGCAAGAAGTTATGATTGACAAGGTCAAAAGCCTTGGTTAGGTCAACAAATATTGCACCGGTGACTAGACCATTCTCCGTAGAAATGAGGATGTCAGATGTTAACCTTAATGAGGGTAATGTGAGTACTATGTGATTTACAGAAGCCATGCTGGTACATGGAGAGAGAGTTATTAAGCTCTAGATGAGATTGAAGTTGAGAGTGGATAATTTTTTTCCTGGATTTTAGCAAGTGGTCAAAGGTTGGAGATGGGCCGGTAATTCTCGAACGCAAAGTTTGTGCCGCGCTTGTGGATGGGGACTAACTACAGCTTTCCACCTGCAAGGCACAGTGCTTGAGCAGAAAGATTTGTTGAACAGGTTGCGCATGGGAGAGGCGATGGCAGGAGCACCTCATTTTAAGACGCGGGGTTCCAGGGAGTCACACCAAGGAGAGGAAGTATCCTTGATGCACCTAAGGTGATGCAGGACCTCCTTCCATGTGGCCAATTTGAGGTGGAAAGAGGGGCTATTACGAGTGGGACAAGGGGAGGGAGGAGGAGGATGATCATGGAAGGGGAGGGAGGTATTATGTTTTGATAGGCCAATGAAGACTCAGTTAAACTCGGTAGATATAGTGGTGGGGTTGGTGACCTCAGAGCCGTTGAGGCACATAATGTTGGGTATGGAGGAGGATTTGCCTTTTAGTAGGGAGTTTCTGTCCCCAGACTTCTTTAGGGTTAAAAAGATTGTTAGTTTGAAGGGTTCGGATGAAAGAATGTTTAGCTGAGTGCAGCTAGCTCTTACATAAATTATGCAGGTGTCTGTAAGCCTGCCAGTCAGCAGACAGACAGGCGCTCTTAAATAACTTCCAGGCAGCATCCCGCTTAGCCATGAGGTTTCTGAGTTCCTTAGAGAGCCGTGGGGCACGAGTGCCCTTTGGTCTCCGCTTGACCATAGAAGCATGGAGGTTGACTATGGAGTTGAAGGTGTCAGTGAAGTATTCCAAAACCGTGTCAACATCAGGTAGGTGGTTGACCAGAGAAAAGTCAGCCTGGAATAGGGAGGCTAAGAAGGTTTGAGGACAAAACATGATCATGTCTCTGGATGACACGATTTTAGGGGGTGGGTAACGATAATTGTTCCTCCATATGCAGAAGGTGGGGGAGTGATCAATCACAGCATCAGGAAGTACACCAGATGCTTTAATGTGAAGGGGTAGTTAGTGAGGACCCAGTCAAGGAGGGTGTGGTGACCAGATATGTTATTGTGCCTGGTAGGTTCGCTGATGAGCTGCGACAAATGAATGTCAGCCAGGGCATTGTGAACTGACCCCAACCCTGAATCTAGCCAGTTGTTATTGAAGTCACTACATAATACTAAGTCTTTGGGCAGGAGACTGAACCAGGATGTAATAAGAGAAATGAGGGATGAGGCGGGGGCACTAGGAGGGAGACGGATACAACCAATAACTCGTTTCTTCACTTGCCCAAGTACTACTGTAATATAGATGGATTCTACTAAAGAGGCATCGCAGGGGAGGGGTGCCAGCTCGATCACTGTCAAGGTGTATATGAGCATGCTACCACCACGTTTAGAAGGCTGATCATTCTTAAAGATGGTATAGCCAGGAATAGTAATCTCATGAGAGAAGATGCCTGGTTTCAGCCAGGTTTCAGAGCGGCAAGCACATCAGGTTTATAATGATGGGTCCAAGCTTCAAGCTCAGGATGTTTGTGTCTCAGGCTGTGGATGTTCATATCGGCAGTTCACAGACCTTTAGTATTACTCCACGCAGGAGCAGGCAGGGCAAAGGAGGGGCATGGAGGGCCAGGGTTAATTTCAATATCCCCATGAGAGGAGAAGTAGAAAGGTTAGTGACAAGAAATGCAATAGAAACTGGCAAGGCCTTAGGTAGAGGCAAAATCCAAAGGGCCATAAGTGGGGGGCTGTGCTAGCAGAGTTTCACAAAGCATAGAGGCATGAGGTTACACTTCTTGGGAGGAGGGAATAAGTAAATGCTGTGAGTATGGATGTACACAGTGAGCTGTGGCTGGAACTAACAACTGATCTTACTTTGAGAGGGCTGTTGCAGTAGGTATTCACAAGTAGGATTAAGCCGCCCAGCGTCAGGACCCCACGGAAAAATCTCTAGCTAGCAGTCTCTGGCGGGGACCGCCCCCACCTCAGGTGACCGGCGTCAGTATAAAGGGGCGGTCCCAGTGCCCGCCCTCCAGTTCTTTCCTGCTGTCTGCTTGCGAAAGTACCTCGTGGAAGAACAGTGCTCGCTTTTCTTGTCATTTTGGATTAGTATCGGCCTTTTACGACTATATTTGTGTAATACTACCTCGCTGTGCATATCGTCCCGGAAGCTGTTGGAATCACATAAGAACAAGTGCAACTCGTGTGGATCCCAGCTCCCTCACAAGGACGGCCATTCCCTCTGCCTCTTCTGTCTGGGCCCAGACCATCGCGTGGAGGAGTGTGAGCACTGCCGAAAATTCAACGCTGCGACTCGGATATGAAGGCAGCAGTTCCCGGAAGTCCATTTGCTAAAAAAGAAAATGGCATCCATGGAAAAGGAACTGAAGAAATTGAGGCAGGTGTCAACATCTCCTGAGGGCCATCACAAGAAAAAGAGGGACAAGAAGAACACTGGGATCGGGACTCACCATCCACAGCAGCTGCGACTTCGTCTGGGGTCGCGGCTCTTCAGGTAATTTCCTTGGGGATTGTCCTTCGACAGCCACCTTAGTGGTATCTAAGCCTGCATCTCTCCCCTCCAAAAATCTGGCTTGGCGCTCGGGCCCGACGGGAGCCTCCAGGGCAAAGGAGGCCCACACTCCTGCTACGGCCTCTGAATCTAGGCCTTCCGGTCAGAGTGCGTCCGATAAGTTGAGCGTCGGTCACACCGATGCCTGCCCAGACACAGCTGATAAGTCAGTCGTCGGTCGTCTGCTCGCCCGATGTCCGTCCATCCGGCGACCCTTCGTCAGGCCATTCATCCATCCTTGACATCTGAGAGCGCCGCAGTGCACGTTTGCTGCATTGCCCTCTGAGGACCTTGCATCTTCTCCAGCTCCTTCCAAGGAGTTTACTCCTCCCTTCCCGGCTGGGGTCGAGGAGCCCGACACGGTGACATTGGGGGGGTCTCCCCTCCTGAGATGCCGGATCCGAAGTCAGACCACCTGACGTCACCCTCTGGCATTCCGCTCCCTGACGATCTACCATCAGAGCCTTTCCGGGTTCCTGGGACCACCGATGGGTCCCCCTTTGGGCCAACGCCTGATCTGTCTGGTCCTCCTGCAGGGCTGCCGCCGGCACCTCCGACTCCATCGGACACCCTGGCACCGGGATACCCGACGCCGCAGTACCCTGCTCCTCAGTACCCAGCGCCACAGCACCCGATGCCATACTGTCCAACGCCGCAGTACCCCGACGCTTCAATACCCGGCGGGCCTCCCATTGTTGGGTTATGGGTACCCTTATTCTGGGTCTCCAGCTTGCCCATGCCCAAGCCCCCTCTCGCCTCCTCCCCTCCCCACCTACCCCACAGCCTCAAGTGGACTGGAATAGGAGGTCTTGGCCTCCTAGTGGGCTGAAGCAAAATCACAGATCACCCAAGAGGTTGAGAAACACATCCCGATGCCGATCCTGACATCTGACCCCTTATGTCGGCATGAAGAGACTCCCCTTCTTCTGCCTGACACCAGAGCTGAATGTTCTGGTTCTTGGGCCATGGAGGACACGCTGCCCCGGGGAACCCCCAGAGTGGGCGATCCTCCCCTTCCTAGGGAGGCCTCTTCTTCTGCTTCTCCATCATCGGAGTCAGATTTGGACTCCGAACGCTCTGATCTGGAGGGCGAGCCCCACACTCCAGACAGACCCAGGCCGCAAGGTTCTCCCAAGTCCCCTCTGGAAGATCCTTCCTTTCTGGAGCTGCTGAAGAAAATCCAGGCCGCCTGTGAGTGGCAATCAGTGGAGCCAGATCCCCACCATAAGAAGCTCGCTGCCCATCTGGACCTCCCAGACACGTCTCCTACCCTGATTCCACCCTGGATAGATCTCACGAGGATCTTGTCTCCACTATTTGGAAGCAACCTTCCTCGTTAGCCCCCCTTTCTTGGAAGGCCGACAGGCTATATCAGGTTCCCGAGGGGAAGGATTTTCTCGTCCTTCACCCCAAGGCCAATTCGGCTGTGATTGGCGCCACACACGACCGATCAGCCAACTCTAAACATTTCAGCCCAAAGCCCCCGACAAGGAGTTCCGCTCTTCTGGACCAGTACGGGAAGAAGTTCTATGCTTCTTTCACTCTGGGCATGAGGGCCCTCAATTACGTCTGCCACATGGGAGACTACCAGAAGGCTATCCTTAGTCAGATGGAATCAAAACTGGACTCCCTCCCAGACTCTCAGACAAAGCAGGAACTGGAAGAACTTGTCCACACCACACACTCGGCCTGTAAACACGTGTTTCGTGCTACATATGATGCGGTGGACACTCCAGGCAGGAGCTCGGCCTTTGGCGTATCCTTACGGCGTCATGCCTGGCTCCGAGTGTCAGATTTGGCCCCTGAAGTGCAATCAGCCATCCACGATGCTCCCTTCAGAGGATCTGTGCTGTTTGGTGGTGATGTCAAGGACATCACTGAATTACAGGAGAAGGGTTTGACATTAAGGTCTGTTCAGACAATGTACAAACCCTCTGAGGCAGAAATGGTCCTTCTAGGGTCATGGATATGTTGTTCATCCACACTGTCTGGCAGGTTCCTTGCAGCTTTAAATCTTGCCGGAAGGTCTTCAGGCTGGCTCCTCCCACCCACCCGGGTGGTAAAACTTTCGGCTTCGCCCCATGATGCCAGATCTTCTTTACCGCTTGGAAGCCCAGGTTCCCTCCTTAACGCTCTGCGTGTAGACTGGATCCTAACTCTTCCATTCACCCGAAAATAATTTTAAAGGTTTCCAGACTTCGGTCTACTTCTTCCTTCGCGGCTGCAATGGACAAATCGACTCCCAGTTTTCGACGGTGCCCATGCGGTCAGAAGATGTCCAGGACCGATCCGTACTCCATGTGCGTCTACTGCCTCGGGCTTGACCACGACCCGCAGGCCTGCGAGTTGTGCAGGTCTTTTTCGGCTAACGTCCTTGAAGACCGTGCTGCCCGGCTCCAACTTGGGCACCCCGAGAAATGTTATCTGCTGGTGAAGTCCAAGGAGGCCCGTTGGGCGGTGTCTGCGGCGGCTGGCTCAGTTGAGCAACTCGAGCAGATGATGGCCTTCGAGGAGGAGGCGGCCCAGGCCGCATCCTCATCTTCCTCGGTCGCAGCATTTATCCCGCTCTCTCTGGGATCCTCCTACACAGCTTCTTTTAAGGAGCTCTGCCAATCCCTCTCCACGAAGGGTGAGGGGCCATCGGGACACACTTCTCGGTCAAAAAAGAAGGACTCGAAGGGTAAGTCCCACCATCGATGTTGGTGGGAGCGGGAGAGGTCCCCTTCTCCGGACAGTCAACACTCGACTTCGGTCGAGGTTGCGGCTAAGGCTGCTGGCTTCACGGTGTCCCCGTCAGGTCAGCTGGCTGAGACACCCGTCGACGCGGTCGAGATTTTTCTTGACCCGTCGGACGGGCTGTTGACTGGTGAAGGCGACAACCCTTCATCACCGGTTCCCCCGGTGGAAACAGAGGACTTGTCTGCGCCTCCTGTGCCAGAGTCCCCGGTCAAGGCTCCCGAGCCGAGGAGGGCGGGTTTCCTCCACTCCTCCCAGACCCACCCTCGGAAACACCGAGGTCTCGGTCTCGGACCTCGTCTCAGTCCAGCCGATCCCGCCGACACCGGTGGTCTCGGCACCAAGGAAAGCGGCGTTGTCGCTCGTCCTCGTCTTCCTCCTCGGAAGAGGAGAGGCTTCGGCACAAATTGCGTCGACGCTACGAGGACTTAATGTGGCAGCAGCTCCTTCTGTCCGGGAACAAGCCGACGCCGTCGCCTTCCCCGGCCATTAAGTGGCTGTCACTCTAAAGGCTGAAACAACCCCTCGCGGTGGTTGAGGTGCCCAAGCCTGGGCCGGTTGTTCAGCTGAAACCAGCTGCCCCACCGATTGTGGTGGAACCTGCACCTCCACAACCGAAATCGGGGGCTGTGACCAAGGATTCTCAGTCAGGTCAGGGTCTGCCCCACCGGTTGTCGGTCACCCTCACTCCCGACCGTCCTCAGCAGGTGGAGGGTGGCTCAGTCCCCAGGCAGCTCTTTGCAGACTCCTCTGAGTCTGACGACGATGACTCCCTGTTTTCCAGGCCCCTTGACCTGGAGTCCTGGGCGCAGTCGATGGAAGAGAGACCATCATCGTTCATGGGTCTGCTTCGGCTCATCTCGGAGTCCACTGGGATGCAGCTCGAGCCCTTATCCAAACGGGCCAAGTATCCCCTCACGGAGATACTGGACCGAGGGAATTCTCCCACGGAGGCCTTTCTGGTGGCTGAAGCCATTGTTGGCCCAGCCTTGGAGCTATGGCAGCAGCCGGCTTCCTGTCCTGCGCCGTCAGCCAGGATGGCCAGAAAGTATGCGGTTCCTACCGGCTCTTTGTCTGATTTTTCGGAACACCCCTCTGCGGAGGGGTTGGTCTCTGATAGCGTTTTCTGGCATTCTGGGAATGCTAGGGATGTGGATAAGCCCCCCGACAAGGAGTCCAAAAAGCTGGACTATGCCGGGCGCAAGGTATACTCTGCATCCTCCCTCTGCCTCCGTCAGGCCAGTTCGGCTGTACTGATGGCGCACTTCTCCCACGCCCTCATGGGCTCCCTGGATGAGGTGATCCCTCATCTCCCGGCTGATCTGCAGATTACGGTCAAGCAGGTGCGGGATCAGGGAAGGGTAGTGGCGAAACAGCAGCTCCAAACGGCTCTTGATATCGGAGACTCCTGTGCCCGGTCAGTAGCGGCCGCAGTGGCCATGCGCCGCAGAGCCTGGCTAGAGGATATCAACCTTTACGGCGGATAACCAGCACAAGTTGGCGGACGTCCCCTTCTTGGGGACTGACCTGTTCGGCCCTGGAGTGGAAGGCCACCTCCAGAGGATCGAAAAGTCCAGCGCCACCTTGGACTCAGCCACGTCTGCTCAGAAGGACAAAGGCCGTCGACAGCAACATAAGTCCTTTCGACCTTCTACCCCTGCGGCACGTCCGGCCCAGCAACACCAGCATCAGGACCAGCAGGCTCACACTTGGCACCCCAAAGCCAAGCCTGCAGCTTCCTCCAGCAGGAAGCAGGGAGGAAAAGGCCCAGGAGGTCCCTCGGCTGGTCCTTCCTCCAAGCCTGCCCAGTGGCGGGTTGAGGGTGTCGCCCCCAGCCCTTGTCGCTTCCCCTGGGTTCCCCGTGGGGGGCAGGCTCCGCCACTTCCTTTCCGCCTGGTCCACTATCACCACGGACCGTTGGGTGTTAGAGGTGGTAGGAAAAGGTCTGCCTCTAGAGTTCGAGCAGGCCCGCCCTTCTGAGCCATCGCCCCACGGGGGGCTACGGGGTCCGCAGCCTCTCTGTGAGCTCGTCGAGCTGACATTGCCCTGCTCCTCGAAAAGGAAGTGATCAGGAAGGTGGTGGATCCTCCACCAGACCTAGGGTTTGTGTCCAGGTACTTCCTGGTCCCAAAACGGACGGGGGGCTGGCGCCTCATTCTAGACCTGCCCGACCTGAACAGGTTCCTAAGGTCTCAAACCTTCAGGATGGTCACTCTGGCTCAGATCATTCCATCCTTGGAATGAAGCGTGTGGTTCTGTTCTCTGGACCTCCAGGACGTGTTCTTTCATGTCCCAATCCGTCCATCCCTCCAGCGATTCCTCCGCTTCAGAGCAGGCCAGAAAGCCTTTCACCAGGTCCACTTACGCCATGAAGTGGAAGTGCTTCACCATCTGGGCGGGTTCTAAAAACATTGAAACTTTTTAGGCACCTGTACGACTTGGGCCTTAGTTACTAGTCAGTGAAAGTACATATGGCAGCCATTTAGGCTTACCACATCCCTTTTTGGAGCAGGACGTTTGCACAACTAGAAGTCTCGAAGACTTTTCTGTGAGGGGTCCTACACTTAAGACCCCTGATCCGCAATCCTGCTCCTCCTTGGGACTTGAACTTCATTTTGGAAAAGATTACTGTGCCTCCCTTCGAACTTGCAGCTGAGGCAGAGCTGAAGTTTCTTTCTTGGAAGACTTTGTTTCTAGTGGCCATCACCTCAGCTCTGAGGATTTCTGAGTTGCAAGCCTTGATGTGTAAAATCCCTTATTTGATTTTCCGCAAGAATAGGGTGGTCATGCGTAATAATCCTAAATTTCTTCCAAAATTGGTGGCTGAATCTACTCTGAATCAGTCCATCGAGCTGCCAGCCTTCTTCACGGAGCACTCCAATCAGGGGGAGTATCTCCTCCATACCCTGGATGTATATAGAATTCTGAGATACTACACTCACAGGACTAAGGATCTCCGGAAAACAGACCGACTCTTTGTGTCTTTCGCTCACAAGAGAGAGGGCAACCCTGTTTCCAAGCAATGCCTTTCTAAATGGTTGGCCAATTCTATCACTTTCTGTTATGGCAAGTATCACAAGACCCTTCTGGGTCAGGTCAAAAGCCACTCCACTAGAGGGGCCGTGGCCTCTGCCACTTGCTTCAAGAATGTGTCAATGGATGAGATTTGTGCAGCCGCAACTTGGACTTCCGTCCATACCTTCACGAAACATTATAGTGTGGACCTTGCCTCTCGCTGCAGAGCAGGCTTCGGGCTAGCTGTTCTGCAGGGAATCCTTTCAATGATCCCCGTCTAGAAGCTCAGACTTTGTGGATGTTTTTTTCTTCCTCCTGCTTTCTTTTTGTTCCAGATTACTTGGGACTCAGTCCTACTCGTGAATACCTACTGCAAGAGCCCTCTCAAAGTAAGATAGTGCAGTTACATAAGAACTTACCGTAACAGTAGATCTTTGAGAGAAGCTCTTGCAGTAGGCATGACCTTCCCTACCTTTGTCCCTTCATTTCTTCTCTTTCAGATATGGGACCATATCCTCTTCTCTCCTGTCAGCCCTTTGCGCTTGGCAGGAAAGAACCGGAGGGTGGGCTTCGGGACCTCCCCCTTTATACTGACGTCGGCTGGCGCCGGTCACCTGATGTGGGGGTGGTCCTCACCAGAGACTGCTAGCTAGAGATTTTTCCATGGGGTCCTGATGCCTGACGGCTTAGTCCTACTTATGAATACCTACTGCAAGAGCCTCTCTTGAAGATCTACTGTGACGGTAAGTTCTTGCGTAACTGTACTTTCTGCCTTGTGTATCCATGTGGACAGGAGGGAATAGTGACCTCTAGTGGGGAGTTGTGAGAAGTTGCAAATGGGAAAGAGGGGAGATCGCCTAAATAGAGCAGCAATAGTAGAAGGTAAAGGCTGAACTGAGTATTAGGGAAAACAGGTAGACTGTGTGGCCTAGTGGATGGTGTTGCAGACCTTAAAGAGCTGTATGCACGCAGGTGAGGGTTCAAGACTCACAGTGGGAGATGTTACAGAAAATAAAAAGGGGTAGAGGTGTATCTTATAGAGTGCAGAGAGGACAGGTGGGTAGTGTCTAGAACTATTTTATTTAAACTGGGCATTGGTACACATTCTGTTTAAGAAATCGCATGTAGCCTGCAGAGGTAGTAGGGGAACAGACTCTGAGGTGAGTTATTAAATCCTGTGTAGCCAAATGAACAGTGTTGCAGACTTCAGAGTAGATGGTGCACTGCTGGTTGAGGTTCCGAGTCCCAGCAAGTGTGAAGAGATGCACCAAGAGGGAAGCGGATTGGGGCAAACACAGAGTCGGTGCTTCTATACAGACGGATATAACAGCAGGGTTAGGGCAGAGGGGGAGGTCCTGTCACATTCTATTCAAAGTTGTGTGTGGGTTGCAAGGTGTAATGTAGTGCCACCTAGTGTATAGGGAGCAAGGGGGAGTTTAGGGTGTTAGGTACAACAGGTGACCAGTCATATGACCCCCAGTTCCTATAAAGGAAGTGACGATGGAAGGTGGAGGGTTGGTGGGGCAGCCGCCACGATGGCAGCGGGTTAACTAGGATCCTCCGACAGAAACCTGATGACTACCTTGAGTGTTACACCTTCCTGTATATTATCCTGAGCATGCCAACCAGATGAGACACTCTCCATAGTTTGGATGTACACAGAATATTATGATACAATCTGTAGTGCCCCAAGGAAATTGGGAGCACCACAGAAAATAGGGGATCCTCAGAGATATGAGAGGTCAGACAGTTATGGGGACCCTGGCAGCTTAATGAGGAACCCTTGAAAAGCTTTGGTGACCCTCTGAAAAACAGAACAGGCTCAACTCCAGCAGACAATCCTAGAAGTCTAAATTCAGGGTTTTGAAAGGAAAACCATTTTTTTTTCTTTCTTTCTTTCCTCCCCCTTCCCCCTGCTCAAGACCGATACCAAGCCAGCCAAACCAGTTGGGCAACATTCCTGTCCCCAGTGGAGAAGGAAGCCAGGCTGAGCCCTCTCAGCCAATCCCTGTGGCTAGGGTAAATTCAAATCTGGAGATTTTTTTGTTTAAGCCACTGACCCCGCTTCAGGAGGCTGACCTCTGGACGAAGGAGCCAGTCCCCTGGCAGGTAGCCAGGACTGCCCCAGCCTAGAGGAGGCTCTTCACAGACTGGAGAGAGGGAGAAAGAGTTTGACCAGGGAGGGTGAAGAACAGCAAGGCAGTGGATGTCTGCTTCCCTGTTAGGAGGTTGAAGCGAATCCCCTGTGTCCCTTTGGTGCAACTCCCTCCAGAAGATCCCCAGTAGCAGCCTCGGTCGGTTTTTGCAGAAGTCTGCCGTCTAGTCGGGTCCCCCAGTGTGTCGAGTCAGATCATTTAGCCGGGAAACAGACCCAGTGAACCTTCCATGCAGCAGTCTCCAGGAGAAGAAGCCTTATCACTCCTGCTTGGTTGTGCATTCCCCAGAGGACAGAAATCTTGGTTGAACTCCAGGGGCTCCTGCACACACCTTCCACCTCATCCAGAAGCCCTCCGGTGTCTCTTCTTCAACCCAGGGAAGGTCCCCGGGAAGCCCAGTATCACCTGCACCCACTTCCAACGACCTCCAACAACTCCAAATGTTCGCCTTGATGCCCCAGGTTCGAGTTGCGGGTCGTAAGTGGTAGCCAGGGCCCACCAAAGTGAGTCAGATTAGGGGCCGCCCCGGTTCTAGCTCGAGGGACTTAAGTCGTCCGCCAAACTCGGAGTCACATTGCCCATTCTCCCGAATAGACATTGTCCTAAGGTGGCAACAGTACCGGTGGCCTATACCAAGGCTTTGCCGAGGATTGCCAGGCTCTGTATTCCCTTTCCTGAGGTGGCATAAGTACCGGTGGCCCACGCAAGAAGCCACACCAAGGGTCACCACACTCTTGATTGTACTGCACATAGGTGGCTCGTGTTCCAGTGATGCATCAAGAGGTCACACCGAAGATTGTTGGATTCTGAAGCTGCAGGGGTGAGGTGGTAAGGGTTCCGGGGACCTGCCCAGAGGTTGTCCAGTGGATCATCTCACCCAACATCCTTTCCTCGCCTGGAGAGCACCTGCCTGAGGTCACCACAGCCAACATCCCCAGAGGAGGTTCTCTTCCCCTACAACCTGGTGTCAACACCCTTCCTCGACCAGGCACTACCCTGTTGACATTGCCTCAGCGATGCCAGGAGTCACCTTCTTCCCATGGCCAGGAGGCCTACAGTGTTTTACTGGTTTTTGGTTCACTGGGGTTCGCCCCATTTTATGGCCTGTGTAGGAAGCGCTTCCTTAGGTTCACCCTCAGCAGTCGGCCGACCAGAATACTAGAAACCCAAGCTTGGTGCATCGGATCGCGACACCTTTAAGACTTGAATAACCTGGACTTTTGTAGGACATTAGTGGGGCCAGTTTGTGGTCCAGGTAACCTTATTCACTCTTACTTATGTGTATAGTGTTAGTGAATGCTAAGTCTTTTCTGTGCGCTCCAACTGTGGCTGATAAACCTTGCATCTTGGCTCTAGAATACGTCTCCAGCCTCTCCTTCCAGATTTATCTGGCATCACCCTAAACTATAGGGATACGAACCACCACACTATATTGCTTGTCCCAAGGACTGCAGGCAGTCCTTGCAGCTTTTTTGTTTCATTTGCCCTGGGGAAATAGGGTGCGCCTGTGTCTAAACAGTGCCTTTCAAATTGGCTGGCACATTGTATTTCGTTCTGTTTTTGGAAGTATGTTAAGGAACTTCCTGGGTTTTATCCGTGGTCATTCCACAAAGGGGTGTGACGACTTCTGTTGCTTATTTCAAAAATTTCCCTGTTGCTGATGTATGTGCTGCAGCCACATGGAGCAGTGTTCACACTTTCACTAAACTTTACAGTCTGGACATCGTCTTTCGTAGATGTGCTGGCTTTGGGCTTGCTGTACTGCAAGGCCTTCTGTCCTGATTACATAGCAGATTGTGCCATCCTTCCCAGTTTGCTTTGTACTGATTGGGAATCATTCCAAAGTTGTGGCCTAGTGGAGGAAATATCCTTGAAGAAGTTAGAACAGTTACATAATACTATCGTAATAGTAGATCTTCGAGAGAATTTCTTCCATTAGGGTATGGTGTACTCTCCCTCCTTCCTCCTTTTGTTTTCAGTGAGGGTCATATTGATGCTGTGCCTAAAATTCCTTACTCCATGCATCCTGTCTCCAGCCCCATGTTTCTCCTTGTGTGGCTGGTGCTTGTCTCATCTCCTGGTTCCTCTGTGCTGAAGGTCCTCTGAGGCTAAGTTCTGGCATTGAACTGAGGAGTGATGGGGCCGCCTATGTTACATACATGTAGACGCTGCATGGTATTGTGGACAGCACTCAGCTAGCAGAAAGTTCTGTGCCTTTGCGTTTTACCAAATCCATCCGTCCTATAATATACACAAAGAAATATTGTGTGCCTGTGCATCTTTTAAGTTGATATGGTATTTGTATCTTGGTTATCAGGATAAAAATCACGATCATATTCTTGACCATTGCACCCCCACTTCCTTTTAATCTTAATTTGTGTAGACATTGAAAATACCCCATTTTTGAAATTGCCTTTAGCCTTTGAGCTCTGGGATACATATCTGAGAATACGTTTCTACAGTTTCCATGTTTTCATTTTTAAAACAGGCAACGCTTTGAAACTTGGTAAATGGGGAGGTAAGTAGTGAGGCAGCATGGTCTTTCAGTTTGAGCGCAGGCCTGGGAGACCATGGTCACAGTTTCACCAGAGCTACTTACTCACTGTGTGACCCAAAACATGCCCAGCTTGCTAGTTTGGTAAATACAGGACCCCACTAAGAACAAGATACTGTATCTTAGCTAGGCTGTCTTGGAAAAATAATTGCAAGAAATATGTATTCTTAAAGAGCACCCGTTTTGATGTTCTTCAAACTTCCATATACTGTGCATTTTGCACCCATACCCAAATGCTCCAGTTTAATTTGTACTGCAGTCCTAATACACTGCACCTCGGATATTCCGGGCATTGAGTTTGAATGCTTTCCAACGGATTCCATGCCAGGTAAGTAGCATTTTAACTGAACCGTTGATTGATGAATGCCGTAATCACTTACCTTGTAATGGAAGTATTTAGTTAGAACTTAAAAGTCAAATGAAAGGATATATGCAGTCATTCTCCATCACTCATCATGATTTTTTTGTATTCAGGGTTGTACAAAGCAGAAAACTACTGTGACCTGCTTTCTTAAACAACTTCTAGGGGTGTGGATATGGTGCACTGTCCACATTCTGGCAGTCTTCCTTTCCCTTTAAGTCCAGCTGGAACATCTTCAAGCTAAGCTCCTCCCACCCACCTGGGTGGTGTACTACTTGGCTCCAACCTGTGATGTCAGATCTTCCTTTCTGCTGGAAGAATCGGGTCTCCTCATTCGCAGCTCTGTGAAGGGTGTAGGCCTCTGTACTTAAGTGCTCCATTGGTGTTTCATCTTTGAACTTTATTTGTGTTTTCTCGATTTCCACTACATGCTATGGTCAAGAGGAAGCCAGTCCAGTCTGGGATATAAGCATTGCATTCAGTGCAACCAAAAAGATGTCCAGAATGGACCCACACTCGTTGTGCATCTACAGCCTCAGGGCAGCGCATGACATCCAGGCCTGTGCAGAATGCCTTTGACTTCCTCCTTAGAGGATCACTGCGTGTGTCTCCTCCATGGTTGGCTGGAGGAACGGGACCCCCATGGTCTGCTTGAAAGATACCTGTAAGATAGTGTCCATGTCGATGAGCTTGGCGGCCCAGTTTGCAGCCATTGAAGAGGCGGCAGCCCAAGCTGCAGCGGGAGACTTGATGGCATCTGCGCTGCTCCTGGCTGGGGCCAGTGTTGCAGTGTCCTTCATGGGAATGTTATGGGAGATCTACAGATCCCTCCAGACCCTTGCAGAGGGGCCTTCCCATAGTGAAAGGAACAGTCTAAAAAAAAGTCCTGCTATCAGTCATGGGACAAGGAACAAGCATGCTCTTTCTGCTCCCAAGATTCCCTCAACTGCTGGACGTGCGTTGAGTGCTTGGCTTCGGCCGAGCCTGTTCTAGTTGGGAGCCAGGCTGCCAGCACCATGGTATCCCCATTGGGCTTGTTGGCAGTGACACAGGCTGACAAGGCAGTTGAGATTTTTGTCGATCTGGTTGACATGTTGTCTGAAGGGGTCAAGGACGATTTGATCTCCAAGACTGGTCTTTTTGGCCATTTCCCAGGACGATCTGGAGCAGTTGGTGGACCCGGCTGTCTCTTCACAGGAGTTGTCTCCTTCTGGGGTCCTGAGGCAGGAGCCATGTCATGTTTTTTGCACTGCCCCTCCACCTGTCTCTCCTCTCCGTCAATGATCAGGTCATTGGCCGAGATTCCGATCGAGGGAATTCTTGCACTCCTGCTCTCAATCTTTGACCTGGAGATGCCACAGGTGCTTCTCTTCCTCCTCATCTTCTGATGAAGAGAGGCACCTTTGCAGGCTCTGAGCAATAAGGAGCCGATGTGGCAGAAATGTGTTCTTGGGCATGGTAGGCCCCCTTCCCTGACCTCAGCATTTCCCTGGTCGCCCCCAGTCCGGCCCGCCCCAGTCCTGCCGCGCCCAGTGTCTCCAGCCTCTCCCCCAATTGGGGTGGAACCGCCACCCAAGCAGCTATTGCAGGGGACCCATACCAAAGCCTCCTGTCTGGTCACCAGCTTGCCAGGTCAGTTGTCAGTAGAGATTACACTCTCGGACGAGTCCAGGGTGGTATATGGTGAGAAGTGGTCAAGTGTGGTCTTTCAGGAGTCTTTGGACTCCCGATTGGTCCTCTGTGCAATCCTCAAGGACCCCAAGCTTCGACTGTGAATTGGCTGAAGAGTTGTCCATTGACCACGGGCTTACGTCCTTAGAGGCTATGTTTCATTTGATCTCCTAATCTGTGGAGATCCCTTTAGAATCTGTCCAGAAGCGGGCTCAGTACCCCCTCATGGAAATCCTGGACAGGGATGATTCCCTGGGTGTCACCTTCCTGGTGGCAGAGGCCATCCTGGGACATGCACTGGAGCTCTGGCAACATCTGGCCTCCTGCGCTGTGCCCTCAGCCAGTATGGTCCATAAGTATGCAGTCCTTCCAGGTTCCTTGTCCGGTTTCTAGGACCAACGCTCTGTCAAAGGGTTGGTGGCCAACTTGCAATCTTGATGATGGCCAGCTTTGGTCATGCCTTGATGAGAAACCTCGACCGTGTCCTCTCTCACCTTTCTGCAGACTTGCAATCAGTGGTTAAAGTAGTCAGAGGCCAGGGTCGAGCACTGGCTAAACACCAGTTCCAGATGGCTTTGGATATCGGTGACTTGTGAATCCGGTCCATTGTGGTGGCCGTTGCGATGCAGTGCAGGGCCTGGCTGCAGAATTCTACCTTCACTGCAGGCACCAAGCACAAACTGGCCAGTGTCCCTTTCTTGGGCACCAACCTTTTGAACCCTTGGGTGGATGGGCATCTTACCAGGATTGAAAAGTCCAGTGCCACCATCGATTCTGTGACGTCCTCACAGAAAGACCAGTCAGGAAAGCGGCCAAAAAAGAAACCATTTCAGATTCGGGCTTTTCTGTCACAGCAGCCCCAACAGGGCCAATCACAGGTCTGGCAACCTAAGACAGAGTTTGCTGGGCCAGGACTCCAGGAAGTCTAGTGGTAGGGGGGTGGTGTCCATCTGGCAGCTGGTGCCGGTGTTCCCTCCAAGGCTGCCCAGTGTCAGGTTGGGGGGTGTCTACCTCCCGCTCATTAAGTCCCTGTGTCAGCTCACCTTGGGGAGTTGGCTTCACTATTTCTGGCAAAACTTGTCTGTTATCACCTCGGACAGATGGGTGCTAGAAGTGTGGTGGGCAGAGCTTTGCCTCTTGACTTTGATGCTCTCCCACTGTATCGACCCCACACTCCAGAGGAGTCTGTGGTATCACAAGACTCTTTGTCTGCTCTCATGGAGGACATTGCTTAGCTCCTAGAGAAGAGAGCCATAGCTCATGTCCCGGACACCATGGCCGGCGAGGGCTTCGTGTCCAGGTACTTCCTGGTCCCAAAACTGATTAGGGGGCTGGCGACCCATACTGAATCTTCGTGCTCTCAATCAGTTCTTGAGGAAGTGAAAGTTTCGGATGGTCACTCTGAACCAAGTCATTACCTTCTTGGAGCAGGGCATGTGGTTCTGATCTCTGGACCTCCAGGATGCCTTCTTCCACATTCCAGTCTGTCCGTCCCACTGGCAGTATTTCCAGTTCTGCTCAGAGGGGGTTCTCTTTTAGTTCCAGGTCATGCCTTTCAGCCTCTCCTCGCCCCCAGGGTCTTCGCCAAGTGCGTTGCAGAGGTGGCAGCATTCCTGTGGCGCTGAGGAGTCCAGGTCTGCCCTTATCTGGATGACTGGCTGATAGCCGGGCCATCCATGGAGGTGGTGGAGTGGTTTGGGGATCTGGCCCTCCAGATCTGCAGAGACTTGGGCCTTCTGGTCAACCTAGCCAAGTCTGAACTCCAACTCCTCACAGGGGATCCACTTTATTGAGGCAAAACTAGATGCCCCCCAGGCCAAGGCCCAACTTCCTGTGGACCGAGAATAGGATCTGTCCTCCTTTGCCTGATCATTTCAGTTTGGGGCCTCGCAACCTGCTTGGGACTTCCTGTGGCTGCTGAGGTGCATGGCATCCTGCACCATTGTGTTCAGATGAGTCCATTGGCGGATGCACCACCTGCTGTGGAAGCTGGCCTGTCAGTGGTCCCAGCGCCTAGGTCACCTGGGCCAGCCAGTCTCAGTGACCAAGCTGATGTGTCTCATCCCAGAACATTTGGAGGAAGGAGTCCCATTAATCCACCCAGCACCAACTGTCACCCTGACAACTGATGTGTCCCTAGTGGGATGGGCAGTGCACCTGGGTGACCACAGGGCTCAGAGGTTCTTGGCCCCCAGGGAGTCCCGTTACCACATCAATATGCTGAAATTCCATGCAGTACACCTTGCTGTAATGGAATTCACACCATTTGTCCAGGGTCAGGTCGTGCAGGTCCGGACGGACAATACCACAACCATGTGCTTACTACTTGAAGAAGCAGGGCAGTATGCACTCCCTTTGTTTGTGTCGGGAGGCCCTCTGCACCTGGACTCTCATGCACAACTTGGATGCCGATCTACAGGTGATTTATGTAGCAGAAGCCTCCAACCAGCTAGAGGACACACTCAGGCAGGTGGGCGAGGTGTCTCATGAGTAGTGCGTGTATTAGAGGTGATGAACCACTTGTTCTCTCAGTGGGGCACTCCCCTGGTTGACTCGTTCACCTCTTGGGAGAATGCCAAGCTGAGGCTGTTCTGTGCCTGCTCCCCACAGTGCAGGACACTGGAGGGGATGCCTCTGTGAGGCCCTGGACCCCAGGCCTTCTCTGTGCTTTCCCTCCCTTCCTCTGATCCACAAAGTGTTGGCAAGGTGAGGGGGGAGAAGGCACAGATCATCCTGGTATCCCCAGACTGGCCTCATCAGTTTTGGTACCTAGAGCTCCTCAGCCTCCGCAGCATGCTTCTGTGGCGATTGCCCCTACACCCGGAACTGCCCTCCTGCCAAAAGGGGAAGGTCCTGAACCCAGATCTTCAGTCCCTGCACCTGACAGCCTGGTTCCTTAGCAGCTAGAGTTCCAGGCTATGGGTCTCTCCGAAGATGTTCTCCACGTTGTGGAGGCCTCCCGGAAAGAGTCGACCCGTCAGTGCTACACCTTCAAATGGAAGCAGTTTTTCATTTGTTGCCAGGGCAAGGAGCTATACCCCCTGGCTTGCCCCTTGGCTAGCATCCCCTTTTTTTTTTTTTTTTTTATTCTTTTCTTTTTCTTCTGCTAGCGGCTGCCAAGACCTCAGCCCGGTCACGGACCCCTGGACCCCCACCTCCATACTGGCCGTGACTCCCGACACCCCCGGCTTTACCCCTCGGGGTGGGGTTGTGGCACCTGAGGCTCGGTGCCGCAGTCGTGGGGCCAGAGTTGGGAGCCGGCCTGGAGACTGATTAGGGCCAGGGGTAGGCGTCATGCATGGTGGCTGCAAGCAAGGTTTCTGCTTGATCCCCAGGGGCGGGGACGTGCAGTGACATCCTGTGTCCACCCGGCCCCTTGTATCTTAAGATGCCGGCGCTTGCAAGTCTTCCTGGCCTCCAGCTAAGTCCCTCAGCGCAGGCAGTTCTCCCGAGAAGGAGAGCAGCCCTAGGGCGCTCAATCCCTCTCCCCCGGACGGCCCTCCAGCTCTCTGGATCCGTTCCCAAACCCGGGTCGCTGGCATCGCAAGCGGAAGTCCCACCGCTGCGCTAGTGGGCCGGCTCTTGGCTAGCATTCTTAATTACCTGTAGTCCCTCTCCCAGTCGGGCTGAGGTTGATGACCCTCAAGGTGAACCTGGCAGCCATCTCTGCATACCGGGCATGCGCTGGTATGCTGACAGTGGCACAAGAGAAGGTGGTTGGTGTTTCTTCAAAGGCCTTGACCACCTGTCCCCACCGATGCTTGAACCACGACCACCCTGGGACTTGTTGCTGGAACTGGCAGTACTCATGTGCAAGCCATTTGAATCAATCCACAGAAGGATCAGTGAGCTCCAGGCACTCACAGTGGGGTTTCCTTATCTCGTGTTCCACAAAGACAACGTTGTTCTTCGCCCCCACCTGAAGTTCCTCCAGAAGGTTATGTTGGAGTTTCTCTTTAACCAGCTGATTAACCTCCTGGTGTACTTCACCAGTCCAACCTCAGAGGACAAGCACAGGCTCCATACTTTGGACCTGAGATGAGTGCTTGCTTACTATCAGGAGCACAGGGCTGGAGTTTGGGGAGAGGTTCGCCAGCTCTTTGTCACCTATGCTGAAGCCGCACCTGGCAGAATGTCAGCTAAGTGGAGGAGTTGGCAGGTGTATTGTCTCCTGCATCAACCTTTGCTGTAGGTTGGCTGGGAGGGAGCCCCATAGGGCTGAAGGCTCATTCCACTAGACATACTGCTGCCAAGGTGGCTGCTTCCTGAGATGTCCCTTTTTCCAGGGGATTTGCAGGGCTGCTACCTGAAAGCTAGCACACACCTTCATTTTCTTCTACCACATCGACCTGAGTCATGCCGGGATGCTGGTTTTGGGACAGCAGTTCTCCAATCCCTATTTGACAGATAGGGGTGTGCGCTTTGCCTCCTCCTCCTGGAGAACTATTAGGAGTCTGGCAGAGGGTGGATAGTGCACCATATCCATGACCATAGGAATTAGGGTTCTAGGAACGTGGATATGTTGTTCATCCACACTTCTTGGCATGTCCCTTTCCCTTTTAAATCTTGTCGGAAAGTCTTCAAGCTGGCTCCTCCAACCCACCCGGGTGGTAAATACCTTGGCTCCACTCCATGATGCCAGATCTTCCTTTCCGCTGGAAGATTCAGGTTCCCTCGTGCTTTCACAGCAGTTCGTAGGCCCTTGGTACAAAGTGTCGTTTTTAACCGAGACTAACTTTAAAACTCCTTCAAGTTAGCGATTCCAATTGTAGCGCATCGAACATGGAGGACAAATCATCCCCCGGATTTTGCCGGTGTACCTGCAGCCAGAAGATGCCGTGCACCGATCCCCACCTAACGTGCATTTATTGCCTAGGTGTCGGTCATGATACCTCGTCTTGTACTTTCTGCCTGGCCTTCCATCCCAACGTCCTGGACGACCGCAAGGCGCGCCTAAAACTGGGGAGACCGGAGAAAAGGAACCCCGCTGGTGAAATCGAAGGAGGCGATGTGGGCGGTTTCTGCGACCGTGGGATCTGCTGAGCAGCTGGAGCAAATGAAGGCATTCGAGGAGGAAGCAGCTCAAGCTTTGGCCAGTTGAAGCTTTTTTGTTCCACTCAACCTTGGCTCTACCTTTTTGGGCTCCTTCAGGGAGTTGTGCCAGTCTCTCCCACCAGGAGTGAGGCTCTCGGGCTCGCTCCTCATGGCCATAGAGGATAAGGACCCTAAGTCTTACAGTGCTGAAGCGTTCTTGGGACCGAGAAAGGTCAGAGTCCCAGGAACATGCGGTCTCGACCTCAGTCGAGATCGCATCCTCGGCCGCCGGCTTTACGGATATCCCGTCTGGCCAGGGGACCGAGGAAATGGCCGACGAGGCAGAGATTTCTCTCGACCCAATCAAGCCATTGCCGCCGACCCCGGTTAACGAGTCTTTGGAAAGGACTCCGGTCCTTGTCTTTCTGGATGAGGAGACCCAGCCCACTGGTGTCCCCATCGAGGAAACAGTTCCGGACCCTTGGTTTTCACTGACACCGGTGTCTCCTGATCAGTCGGGTCGACTCCCTCGATCTCAATCGGGGTCCAGAACCCGGAAAAAGAGTCATAAACACTCTAAGAAGAGGTGTTGCCACAGATCTTCATCCTCCTCCGACGAGGAGAGGCTTCGGCGGAAACTCTGTCGACGCTATGAAGATCTCATGTGGCAACAGCTGATTTTGTCCTGGCAGGAGCCAGCCCCGCTGGCCACCGTGGCCATCACTTGGCTTCCGCCTTCTAGGCTGACCCCTCTGGAACCAAAGTCTTCGGTTCCCTATCCTAGTTCAGCCTGCCTCGGTCTCTCCACCGATTTTGGTGGAACCACCACCTAAGCAGCCTCAGGGAGGCGCTCCCTTGAAAGAGGACCGAACAGACACCGAGCTTCCCCGACGTCTGTCGATAACGGTTGTCCCCGATCGCCCCAGTCGTATTGAGGGAGATCTAGGCGGGAGGCCATTATATCCCGACTCTTCGGACTCGGACGCTACTGGATTGCACTCCCATCCTGGGGATGATGAGTCGTCCGTGGCGGGTTTGGAGGAAGGCCCTTCCTCTTTTCAGGGCATTCTCCGCCTGATCTCCGAATCCACTGGAATGCCCCTGGAGTCCATCCAGAAGAAGGTGGAGTTCCCCCTTAACGGATATCCTCAAAAGGGGGATACCCTGACAGAGGCCTTTCCAGTGGCGGAAGCCATTGTTGGCCCGGCCCTTGAGCTTTGGCAGCGCCCAGCTTCCTGCCCAGCACCGTCTGCCTGCATGGCCTGCAAGTACGCTGTGCCCATGGGGTCCCTGGCGGGGTTCACAGAACATCCTTTGGCCGAGAGTCTGGTGACCGCTTCTGTGTTCAGGCGTACTGGTAGCTCAGCCGACACCGACCGACCCCCGGACAAGGAGTCCAAAAATATGGACCATTCCGCTCGTAAGGTCTGTGCGGACTCTTCCTTAGGCCTTCATCAGGCCAGCTCGGCTGTTATAATGGCACACTTCTCTCATGCCCTCCTAGGGTCATTAGACAAAGTCCTTCCTCATCTCCTGGCGGACATGCAGACCACAGTGAAGCAAGTCTGTGATCAGGGCCGTGCTGTTGCAAAACAGTAGCTCCAGACGGCCCTGGACATCGGGGATTCTTGTGCCCGCTCTTTAGCAGCTACAGTGGCCACTTGCCGCAGGGCTTGGCTGAGGCTTTCCTCCTTCCTGGTGGATACTCAGCACAAGTTAGCTGACGTGCCCTTCCTAGGCACCGACCTGTTAGGTCCAGGACTGGCTGGTCACCTTCGGCACATAGAGCAGTCCAGTGCCACCTTGGATGCTACTTCTGCGAAGGATTCTTCGGGCAAGAACCAGCAGAAGCGTAAGAAGAAGCCTTTTCGGCATTCTTCCCCATGGTCAGGCAACCCTCCTATCAAGGAGGCCAGCAGCAACAGCAGCAGCAGCAGGCTCAAGCTTGGCGCCCAAGGCCCAAGCAGGGTCCTCAACAGCCCCATAAAGGAGGCCGAGGCGCAGGTCTAGGAGCCTCCTCTAAGCCTGCTCAAGGACGGGTTGGGGTTTGCCACCCCTACACCCGTCACACCAGTTCTGGGTCCTCCCGTGGGGGGCCGGCTCCATCATTTTCTTTTCGCCTGGTCCGATATCACCTCGGACAGGTGGGTTCTCGAAGTGGTCGGTCAGGGACTGCCTCTAGAGTTCGAGCAGTACCCTTCCAGCCAAGCCCATGCCCCTCGGGAGGAAAGGATCTCAGCTTGCACCCAGTCGGCACTCTGAGACGACATAGCTCAGCTCCTCCGCAAGGAGGCGGTAGCTCCAGTGCCGGATCCTCCTACAGACCCAGGCTTCGTGTCCAGGTACTTCCTGGCGCCCAAGCAGATGGGGATTGGCGCCCCATCCTAGATCTCATGACCTGAATCAATATCTCAGGTCTCGCACCTTCCGGATGGTAACTCTGAACCAGATCATACCATCCCTGGAGCGAAACACGTCGTTCTGTTCACTGGATCTGCAGGACGCGTTCTTTCACGTCCCAATCCGTCGTCCTATCAGCGGTTCCTCCGCTTCAGAATTGAAGGGCCCTGTACAGAAGTTCCGACCCTTCCGCTGGCTGTCCTTGGCCCCACGGGTCTTTACCAAGTGCATTGCAGTGGTGGCAGCCCATCTTTGGCGTCAAGGAGTACGAATCTACTCTTATCTCGACGACTGGCTCTTGGCAGGTTCCTCCCTTCAGGAGGTGGAGAGGTCCAGGGATCTGGCCCTCCGACCCTGCTCCCAACTCGGCCTCCTGATCAACGAGGCCAAGTCAGAACTCATGCCCTCTCAGGTGATGGGCTTCATCGGGACAGAGCTCAACTCTTGTCAAGCCAGAGCTCGGCTCCCGGCAGACAGGGTGAAGGTTCTCTCCTCCTTTGCCCGATCATTTCAGGTTGGGCACTTGCACCCTGCCCAGGACTTTCTGTGCCTTCTGGGTTACATGGCGGCATGCACCTCAGTGGTCCATTGGGCCAGGTGGCACATGCACCCCCTCCAATGGGAGCTGTCCGCCCAGTGGACTCGCGCCATGGTCATTTTGACCAGTTGATCACTGTAATCCAGAAGATGTGGGATGCTCTCCAGTGGTGGACTGCCCCAGAACGATTGCAGGAAGGGATCCCGTTTGTCCGCCAGAGCCGACAGTCGTCCTCACGACTGATGCCTCTCTCATGGGCTAGGGAGCCCAAATGGGGGACAACGGGGCCCATGGGTTCTGGAACCCCGAGGAGTCCCAATGCCACATCAACCTGTTGGAATTCAGAGCAGTCAGACTGGCACTGCCAGCTTTTGCTCCTCAGCTCCGGGGTCAAGTGGTTCAAGTCCAGACAGACAATACCACGACCATGTACTACCTCAACAGACAGGGTAGAATGCACTCCTGTCTGCTGTGCAAGGAGTCGCTTCACATCTGGACCCTCATAAGCGGGATCTCCTAGCCATTCATGTGGCAGGAGTCTCAAACCAGGTGGCGGATGCTCTCAGCTGCATAGGCCAGACATCCCACGAGTGGTCTCTCCATCCAGAGGTAGCTTACAGTCTGTTCACCCATTGGGGCAAACCATTGGTGGACCTGTTTGCCTCCAGGGAAAACACCAAGCTGAGGCTGTACAATGCCCGCCCCCATCAGCAGGGCTCGCTGCAGGGGGATGCCTTCTCAAGGCCGTGGACCCCAGGCCTCCTCTGCACCTTCCCTCCATTTCCCTTGATCCACAAGTTGTTACTTAAGGTGAGGAGGGACAAGGCGAAGGTGACCCTGATTGCTCCAGATTGGCCGCGCTAGTTCTGGTACCCAGATCTCCTCAGCCTCAGCTGCAGGCCCCTGGAGCGGCTTTGTACACGCCCGGACCTGATATCATTGAACCAGGGAAAGGTATTCCATCTGAACCTTCAATCCCTGCACCTCACAGCCTGGTACCTGAGCAGCTAGAGTTCCAAGCTCTGGGTCTTTCCGAGAATGTCTACACCGTGGTGGAGGCATTTCGTAAGGAATCGACCAGAAAATGTTATGCCTTCAAATGGAAAAGGTTTTCCATTTGTTGCCAGGGTAAGAGTCTGGACTCCTTATCCTGCTTCATGGCTAACATTCTAGGCTACCTTTGGTCTCTCTCCAAAGGGGCTTCTACGGTCATCGACCCTTAGGGTGCAAATGGCAGCCATTTCTGCTTACCGGGCACGGGCCGGTCAGCCAACATTGGTGCAGGAGACAGTGGTCGGGTGCTTCTTCAAAGTCCTGGATCACTTATCCCCTCTGATGCGTGAACCTCCACCTCTGTGGGATCTGTTGCTGGTTTTGGCAAAGCTCATGGGCAAGCCATTCAAACCCATGCACAAGTGTGAGCTTTCACACTTGTCGTGGAAGGCGGCCTTCCTCGTGGCTATCACGTCAGCAAGAAGGAAAGGGGAGCTCCAGCTGCTTTCAGTGGACTCCCCTTATCTGGTCTTTCACAGGGACAAAGTTGTCATGCGCCCCCACCCGAAATTCCTTCCGAAGGTGGTTTCAGAGTTTCACCTTAACCAGGTGTTGACTCTGCCGGTATAGTACCCTAACTACACCTCGGACGCCAAGTACAGACTCCATACTCTGCACCTGAGATGTGCTCTCTCATATTATAAGGAGAGAACGGTGGACATTTGTGGAGAGGTTCGCCAGCTGTTTGTCACCTACGCTGAAGCTGCTTCTGGCAGACCTGCAGCCAAACGGATCATTGATAGATGGATTACATCATGCATAGGTCTGTGCTATGAGTTTGCGGGCAAGGAGCCTCCCAGAGGGATAAGAGCTCATTCTACCCGCCATACTGCTGTAGGAAATCTGTTGGGCTGCTACCTGGAAGTCAGCAAACACCTTCATTACCCACTACCACATCGACTTTGAGTCATGCTGGGATGCTGGTTTTGGGGCCTCTGTTCTCCAGTCTCTCTTTCCTAAGTAGGGGGTGTGCGCCTTGCCTCCCTCCTTCCAGAGAACTGCTTGGAGTCTGCCAAGAAGTGTGGATGAACGACACATCCACGCTCCTAGAAGAACAGGTTACTCACCTGTAACAGTAGTTCTAGGAGTGGTATATGTTGTTCATCCACATGCACCCACCCGACCTCCCTGGCTTTAGGCGCACAACCTTGCTTCCAGTGGGCTAAGATCTGGCGTCATGGGGCGGAGCCGAGGTATTTACCACTTGGGTGGGTGGGAGGAGCCAGCTTGAAGACTTTCTGGCAAGATTTAAAAGGGAAAGTGACATGCCAAGAAGTGTGGATGAACAAAATATACCACTTCTAGAACTACTGTTACAGGTGAGTAACCTGTTCTTACTCACCTGTAACCATAGTTCTAGGAGTGGTACATGGTGCACATCCACTCAACCTCCCGAGTAAGTGGCATACAGATCCCTCTTCCAGCATACAGATCTGGGGCTGGCCTGGTAGCACAGCTTTAAGTGTGCTCTTGCGATGCTAGCAGCCCAGGTGCAGTGCTTAGCTTTCGGGTTGGAGGGCTGGCTCTGGGGGTGATCAGGGCGTCCCATGGACTGCTCTGGAGGGAGAGGGAGGAGGCTGCAGGGGTTTGACTGACCCCTGGTGTAAGCCAGGGATCCGATGGCCAGAGCTAGGCAGTGTTGGGAGGCATGCCACACGTGCGGCGTGCATGCTATCACGTCATTGCACACCATGTCTCCCTGTGGCATAATCCAAAATTAGCACTCCAGAAAAACACAGAAGCCAACTGGCTACAACAAATGTTTAATTCTACACCAACATAAAAACCCCTAGCGCCTCGGCTGCTTGCCTGCAAGGGAAATGCTCCCTTGAAGGTAAGTAGCCGAGGCACTAGGGGCTCGTACTGTTGGGCTAGTTGCCCTTGTAAGCACACCAACTTTGCTGCAGGAGCACAGGTATTTGGTGACTGGATCTCATCTCCCTGTGGCATAAACTGGAAAAACAATCTGACTGTGCACCATGACACCTGTTCTGCACCACAGGGTCTGCGCTACTGACCATAAAAATTCCCCGTTCCCAAGTACCGACTAAGTCTCCATCGGGGGTATAGTCCCCTGGTGGCCCAGCTGGTGGGCAGGCCAGGAGCCAGGGAGTTGAGGTGAGGTTAGGGGCGACAGAGGGAACAGGATCGCGGATGGCCAGTCGGATGGACGGAGCCAGAAAAAACGTAGTACTGTTTTTTTTTTTTTTTTAAAGCATGCAAGATCTGACGTCACGGGGCAGAGCCGAGGAGTATACCACCCAGGTGGGTGGGAGTAGCTTAGCTTTAAGATATTCTGGCTGGATTTTAAGGGGAAGGAATATTGGCAGAGTGTGGACGTGCACCATATACCACTCCTAGAACTACAGTTACAGATGAGTAACCCTCATTCAAAGAGCACTTATCATGCTCACTTCAGAATGCTCCCCAAATGCCCATATACTGCAATTTCTTTCATTCCATGAGAGGTCTGCTGTAAATGTTTCACGTTTTTTCAGTGTGTGTAGTAAGGAGGGGAAGATATAATGTGGCCCCAAGGGACTGGCAGCTCGCTCCCTTTTCCTTCCTGTTGTACCAGCAGTGCCCCCGCTTTCTGAAGTTTTGTTGTCTAGGAAGCATGGGGGCCAGTTCCATAGAAGTCTGTGGGAACTGGTATTCACGTCTGAGCGTGGTGGCAGTGCTAGTACACCAGACCTTTGCTGTTATGTTGGAATAATGCAGTCTTATGATCACATCTGACCAATCACAGGTCTTGATTTTTCTTACCCATATTATGACTGACATTGTTCTTCCTAGAGGGGTCTGTAGCAATTTTAGTAGCTAGACTTCATGATACAGCACTCTGAGGAGACTGCAGCAGTTTCAGAATGCGGCAGTCGATGCTATGACTTGTAGAAACTTTCTGTAAATGTCACACTGGTTATTCATACTTTATATTGGCTCACTGTTGAGCAGCTAAAGTGCAGTTACAGAGTTGTTGATGATGTGGCTAAGTTTACATGCTGTTCAATTTTTGTATGTCCCCAATTTCTGCTTACGGGAAGTTCACTTTGCTATTAGAAATTCTGTAACTTAGTGTGTGTGGTGACAAAGCATCAAAGGACACATGATTACCCCCTCCCCCAATACACACATACTGTACGCCATGACCAACATCTGGTAAAAAGGAGAGAAAAAAACACTGCTGGGTATTTTACCGGTTTTACAAAAATGTACTGCAGTAATTAATACTTCAATATTGTGGAAGGAAGGAGTCCTTTCTTAAGGCTTTTCATCCCCTCATTTCACATACTGTATATTTCAAGTTTAAATTGATTTAAATGTAGACTTTGATGATGTATATTGCCTTTTACAATACAGGTTGTAAAGTTTAAATAAGTCTGTTTTTGTCTCTGTGTTTTATGTTTTATCACTGTGTACATTTTAGGTCAAGTTGTATATGCTCACCACTTTATGAATCTGACTGGAGAAAACCTTACCAGTGTTAGCCTGTTTGAAAGCCATTGTACCAACCTCCTCTGTGACCTCATAAATCTAGTTGTTCAGAAGTATACAAAGGTTAGTGTAATTTCTGAAGGCACTGGGATTCTAAAAAATATTTCTGCAACATTTTTGAACTTTTAAGTATTTACGTATTTATTGAAATTGTTTCAGAAGATAAACGTGCAGAAATACTTTGAGTCTCATTTACAGATATGACTTGGGGGAGGGATACAATGGGAATATAACATGAGCCAGATGAAATGCACGTCAGTAATATATGTATTATGCAGAATTTTATATATTTACAATAAGAGGTACAGAACTAGTAAGGGGGGGTATACAGTTTCACCAGCTGTTTACAGTAAGCAGTCAGGTGCAGTCACAATGGGATGCAAGCAGAAGCTTGGGAGACTGTTTGGTGGCTGGGGTACTGGTGGGTTGGTAGCTACCCATGTCAGAGTTGTTCCAGATCTGTGTCTTTGACTGGGTTTGTTTTTACAGCTGGTAATGAAGTATCTGCTCCCAGTGTGAGAACTAAGGTAATGATTGGAGAGAGGAGTGGGATGAGCAGGATGCTTAAATAATTGGGCAGGTTGTTGAATCAGTACTTAAATCCCTAAAAGCCAAGATGCCTCAGTTGCCAGCAGTTTAACGAGGGCCACCTCAGTCTGTCACAGAGTGCAGTGATGAGTCTGGGGAAGACAGTGGAGGATAAAACAACAGAGGGAGTTGAACAGGATATCTACTGTACAGCAGGTTGAATTTGCGTCTCCCAGTATTCGTGGATCAGAACCTGCTATACCTAATCGTGTCAGGTAGAATTAGCACTGCTGCAGTTACCGTCAAATACAGTCTGTTCTAGTTGCCTTCCGTTGTGGTTCAAAACTTGTATCTCAAATAAAAATTTAACTTGTAGTGAATATGATAAGTACAACACCTGCTTAGACAGCTTAACAACTGATGATTGCAATATTGTCCTACAGTGAGAGGTGCGATTTCAGAGAATACAGAGAAGGGGGTCAGTCAGTGAGAGGTGCAGTTTCAAAGTGAATTGCCAGCTGAATGTGTTAGTCTGTGATTGAATGAATGACTGCCTTAATCCCCAGCTGCCAGCTACATACAAAGAAACAGAGCCTCCTTCTGACCCCCTTGACTTTTCCCATCTCCTAACGTTTAGCGGGTTTACTCTATCCTTGTTCCTGAGTAGCACGTTATGACAGCCAGCACAGTAAGTGCTCATTTTATTTTGTTTCCGATCATGCAGCTCCATACTTTGTGTTAATGGTGCGCAACCCTTAATTATCACATTCCGATTATTTTTTGCTGTAGTTCACATGCAAATATATCGAGAATAATCAGAGCATGAAATATACCTACTATACAGTAATTTGGATAGCTGACCTTTTGGAGCAGTGGCATAGATGACATTGCCATAGTCCATCAAGTGTAGGGTCTTGCATTCAACGAGGCATTTCCTCATACAGTGAGAGAGGAAATCAGTTACTGTGTATGCCTCCTGTAGTATGTTGAGGTTCTTTTAGAGTGCCTCCTATGTGGTTTCCATCATAGGAAAAATAAACGTATATTAGGGCCGGACCTGAGATTCGGTGGCAGTGTATCATGCTGTCTCCTTGGAGACCAATGTTCCCATTCGAGCCCTGGAATCCCACCTGGGGTGGGGGCTGGCTGGGCACTGCATTTAAGGTAGTGTGGCCTAGTGGCTACAGTACAGGACTGGGAACTTGGAGACCAAGGTTCAAATCTTAATTAGAGCCACTCTGATGGTGTGTGGCCCAAAACAAGTTAAAGAACTTCAGTGCTTTACAGTCAGCCCATCTGTGAAAGTGGTAAAAAGCAGGATCCCACCAGTAATGAGATAACACCTCATTTGGACTCTCCTGAGTAAATACTGTAATTTGTAACCAGAAGAAAGAGAAGGTGCTGGGCTTCTTTGTAGAATATGTTCCTGGCAGACTGAGCAGAGGGATTAGTGTGTCTGTAAAGGAAACCACAGGTCTACGCTCCCAGCTAGAAGATGGGCATATAAATGGCAGTTAAAGTTGTTTAGGTGGTGGTGGTGGTGGTGGTAGTAGGGGGGTTACATACTGCAGTTCATGTTTTTATTAATGACCTCAGTGTTGTTTAAAATGGAGGCCTTAAGGTAAGGGATAGTTAAAGGAGGCTGTTCATGTTTTATCTATTTTGTAACTTGGAATCCTTTAAGACACAGAACTACATTGTTACTGCTGTATTTTAGATGTAGAATGCAAACTTAATTTTTCTCTCTCCCCCCCTCCGCCCCCAATCTCAACTGTCAGGTTAGACCATCTGAAGCTCTGACGACATCTCCTTTCCAATGTACGTGCACCAAGGAAATGTGGGTCTTGCTTATTCAGCTGTTGGACCACAGAAATAAAGTGTCTCATACAGAGGTAAGTTAACTAATTACACTCTGACAAAGCCACATTAAATTTTAAAGCTAAATGTTTCATGACTCTCAGTCAGGATTTACTTCGATCACAAGTTTGATTGAGAATGCAACTGGAAATTGAGTTTTGTGTCTGAATATTTTTGAGTCACCAGAGGCTCGTTTTGCTTTCCTCTAATGAATGCTAGCACCCATAGCTGCAAAGATCCTGTTCTATCGTTGAGTGCTGGTACAATACTAAAATGTAACTAATCACGCAGTATTTTTTTTTTTTTAACGCGATGCAGTATTTGTTTTGATGTAATAGTTTGTATCTGCATTTCTAACTACCTAGATTTCAGTTCACAGTCTACGCTGCAGTCTTCCACTGAGTCTGCTTAGTTAGTGGAAATGGTCTTCAGACCCAGCTCCTCATACCACCCAGTCATGTCGTCCGCAGGTTCCACCCCCACTGCTCTCAGACCATTTCTTCTGCTGGAAAGAACAGAACTTTTACTTCATAGCTCCAGATTTTGAATTTGGATAAGGATTCTGCAAGTTTTCAGTTTTTGTTTTCCAATTTCTTCCAATTTTTTATTCTGTTGCTGACCAGTTGTGTTCATGTTGACATCAGCTCCCTGCTCCGTTGGTTGTGACCATGGAACGGAAGAGAAAGGGAGGATTTAACACGTGCACTGTTTTCAGGTTCACCATTTCCATCCCTGATGGCCATGATGCATTTGCTCACTATTTTGAAATCTCCCATGATTTGTACCAAACTGGTCCCCGTGGCGAAGCTCTTGAGGATCAAGCGGTGGGGTGTTTGGGCTGTGTTTGAAAAGCTGTATATAGGGTTGCTAAATATACCATTTTGCACACTTTCATGCACCAAGTTGCACATGTTTGATAGCTGCTACGAGTATATGTGCAATAAATGCACTATATTGGAAGCTTACCATCTGGGGTGCTTTATCTACCTCTGTCTTCATGAGTGCACCTACAGTACAACCTCCTGTTCCTTTTTGCTGTCTCAGGAGAAGTTGTAGACTTGCTTGCTGCAAGTAGACTTTGTGGCAGTCTGGGTGGCAGGAGTGAGAAACCAGCTTGTGGACACTCTCATGTGGAGGAGGCATTCCATAAGTGATTGCTGCACCTGCTGGTTGTGTCCCAGCTGTCCTTGTTTTGAAAATACCATCATTGGATATGTTTGCTTTCTGAGAAAGTGGGAAGCTGGGTTCATTTTGTGCTCGTCCCCTCAGTAGGGTACATTGCTGGGAGACGCATTTGCCAGTTCAGTGATAATAATAATAATAAGCTTTATTTATACGGCGCAATTCACAAATATCAAAGCGCTTTGCAAAAAAAAGGAAATATTGCAATTAAAATAAAGAGCCATAAATAGTTAAAATTCAGGTAATAACTAAAATCACTATGTCCAATTACAGAAAAGCAAGGCTAAATAAGTAAGCTTTCAGTGTAGTTTTGAAGTGCTCCACCGTCAGGCACTCCCGAACCCAAAGAGGTAGAGAATTCCACAGGGTAGTAGTTATATAAGCAAATGCTCGAGCACCAGATGACTTCAGCTGAACCCTGGGAATCTCTAGCAATCCCCCATCGGTAGAGCAGAGTGGTTGGAAGGGGCGAGAGGGGCGCAGAAACTCTTGCAGGTAGTATGGTCCTTGTCCGTGTAGGGCTTCATAGGTCAGCGAGCCGACCTTGAAGGTGATCCTCCACCGAACTGGCAGCCAGTACAGATCGTGTAGCACAGGTGTAATATGGCTAGATCGAGAAAGTCCAGTTAGTAACCTGGCTGCCACATTCTGCACTAGCTGCAGCTGGCGGATGTCTGC
This sequence comes from Neoceratodus forsteri, assembly GCA_016271365.2. Classification (NCBI taxonomy): domain Eukaryota; kingdom Metazoa; phylum Chordata; order Ceratodontiformes; family Ceratodontidae; genus Neoceratodus; species Neoceratodus forsteri. The sequence continues at coordinate 1,560,890,446 of CM057449.1, forward strand.
CTCCGGCAACCCTAGGTAAACAGAGTTATTGTAATCCAGGTGGGAGGTCACAAAGGAATGGACCAATATCGGTAGGTCATCGGGCAAAACCAGGTGTTTGATCTGGGCAATATTCCTCAGAACGTAGAATGAGATCTTGACAACAGACGACATCTGAGATTTCAGGGTCAGCCCCTCGTCAAGAATAACGCCCAGACTCTGCACATGTTCAGAGGTCCTCAGCTGGCAGCCTTCTAGTACAAGACCAGTTGTCTGTCCTGCCAAAGACCCCTCTACTCGACGACCCGGGTCAACAACCAAAATCTCAGTCTTGTCTGAATTCAGCTTCAGCCAGTTGGCGCTCATCCAGTCTTGGATCTGGGATAGGCAGTTGTTAAATACCGAGAACGCTGTATCCTGTTTGGGTACAGAAGGCATGCACAGCTAAGTATCATCTGCATAACAGTGAAAACTCAGCCCGTACTGCCTTACAGTGTCCCCCAGTGGCAACATGTATACTGTGAACAACATGGGAGACGGCACAGAGCCCTGCGGTACCCTGCATGTCAGGGAGAATGGGTCAGAGGAATAAATCTCTGACACTACTCTCTGAGACCTGCCAATGAGGAAAGATTGGAACCATCTAAGGACTGTACCTGACAGTCCACAGATCAACTGCAGGCGGTCTAGCAACATCCCATAGTCCAAGGTGTCAAGTGCCATGGAGGACGAAGATGGAATGACTCTTCTGGTCTCTCGCTATAAGGAGGTCATTGAGCACCCGAACAAGAGCAGTCTCAGTACTATGCCTCTTCCTAAATCCTGATTGGAAGGGATCATAGATGTCATGGTTGGCAAGATGGTCCTCCAGCTGCAGCGTGACCACCTTCTCAGTAACTTTCCCCACAAAGGGAAGGTTAGAGGCCGTCCTGTAGTTAGTGAGACAGTCCGGATCGAGAGAAAGTTTCTTGAGGAGTGGAATCACTGCTGCCTCCTTCAGGGAATCTGGAAACTCCCTGGTCTGTAACGAACACTGGACATTCTCAGTTAGGACTGGGACGAAAACCTCCACACATCCCACAAGGAGACAGGTTGGGTCCGGATCCATACCACAGTAGGTCGGCTGCATATTCTGGATGACCATAATGACATCCAAGATCACCACCTGATCAAAAGCTGACCAACTAGCCCAAGGTGTTGTGACCTCCCACCGATCACTGCCACTTCCACTGGAGTGGGTTGAACTGATCTCTGACCTGATGTCAGCAATCTTATCTGCAAAGAAGTGAGCAAACTCGTCACACTTCTCCTGTGACAAAGCTCTCCGTAACTGCAGACAGGCTGGATTGCACAGTCTGTCCACAGTTCTGAAGAGCTGGGCTGGTCGATTCTGTGCAGCCGTAATCTCCCCGGACAGGAACTCTGCCTTCTTACGGGAGATCACGGATTGATAGTCTAAATTGTGTGCCATCATTTTAAACTTGCTGGCATCAAGGCCATATTTCTGACAGCGACGCACCAACCTTCACCAACCCTTCCCATCTCCCTCAAGGCCCCAACAAACCCTGGGGAACAGGGAAGAGTAGAGAGAGGGCGAACACGGACTGGAGCAATGCAATCCAGAGCTTCCACCACGGCCTTGTTATAGGCCTGAAGTAGGTTCTCTGGATCCAAGCTTGCACTCGGAAAACCCGATAGGTCCAGGACTGCCATCAGGCCTTCTGGGGTAAAACCCCTTAATGAGCAGTACCGGATCATCTCCAAAGGGGCATGCCTACAAGGGGGTGCCTGGATATTCAACCTGATAGTGCAATGGTCAGACCATCCGACTGGTTCCACCACCAGGTTGGCGCTCTCCATACCCAGTAGGAAAACCAGGCCCAATGAGTGACCCGAAGTATAGGTTGCAGAGGAAACCACCTGTATGAAGCCCAATGAATACATCAATTGGAGGAAATCTTGCCCAAAGTGCGAGAGTTCATCGCCAATCCAGACGCTGAAGTCAGCCAGCACCATCACTCTGGGGGACTCCAACACCGTGTCGACAACGAAGTCTGCGATTTCCTGCAAAAATTGCTTCCCACCCTTGGGTGGGTGGTAGATGAGAAGAATTTTGCACCCCATACCTGTGCCTAAGATACACATAATGGATCGGGTCTCCCCCCACTGGTAAATCTGCCAGGCCCAATTTTAAAACAAATGGCAACACCCCCGACCCTATGATCAATCCTTGGGCGGTGTATCACCGAGAACCCAGCTGGAACAGCCACCTCCAAAATTAGACTGGTATTCTCGTCCAGCCAGGTCTCGGTGATGCAAACCAGATCCGTTGACCCAGCAAGATCAGCAGTCACTGCCGTCTTGTTCTTAATGGACCTGGCCATTGCACAACACCGCCTGGGTCGGATGGGACTCCAAGGCAGATCGCACCTCCTGCCCACTCAAGGTGGAACCTTTGGGTATGGGTACCAGACAAGGAGGACCCCTCTCCAGTCTCCATTTTGCCCCAGAGCATCTTCTTGCCCCCACTACCCCTATTCAGCGTCCCCGGTCCTCTCCTCCTCTAGGTCCTGGCCTTCCCCCCATGCCTCCTACCTACTATCCCCAAAGTCCGACAATGACCATGTACGTCGGCAGACAGAGAGGGACAATTAAAGGAGCCGATGTCCCGGAGCTTGACGGAGGAGTAGCGCCTGACAGGGAGAGCCACTCACCAACACATAATCTCCTATCAACCCAAAGAGCCAGCCTACCATTAACTTAGTAATAAACAAAATAAACAATCTCCCAACCCCACAAATAACTAACAGTCCCTCCCAACAACTCAAAAACAGTTACCCAAACCCAGTAACCCATTCCACAGTAACACTATTAAATCCCTCCCAACCAGATAAATACAGTAAAGTAAAAACTTAAAAAAGTCCTAAATAGTCCAGAATGCAGGGCCAATGTCCAGGTACAAGAAGTACACCAAAACTTTAGGGAAGGCATTTTAAAGTGAGTGAGGCTCTCACCCTCACCCAGTCCTTGCAATCACAGTCTGGAAATTGCTCTCCTCTTACACCAACAGCAATACTGAATTATTATTATTTTTTTTTATCATATCATTGTTTCTGTCTCCTCCTGCATTGCGGGCATGGCAGGTCGTCCGGCCGCCAGCACCTTCACCCAGTCTGGCCAGTGACATGCTCTCCTCCATAGGCTTGGTGCACACACAGTACCCTTCCCCCTTGGGGACCTGCAACCAGTACCTGGGGGTGCACCTCTCAGGTCCGGGGGCACAGTGCACGTCCATCAGCCGCCACGACCACTGCGCTATTTTTCCTTCTTTTTTTTTGATGTTCTCCCTTGGAGCCGGCATGCACTGATGTACCGCACACTTGTGTGCCGATGTCTGCCGTGCTCCAGCCCTCTTCTGTGCACCACAACTTTACGGTGCACCTGACAGCCGCCAGATGCTGCTGCAGAGCGACGCGAGCCCCATACCCACCCAGAGAGAGGAGAGCTGTCTCGGATGCTCAGTCCTCTCTCTTCCCCTGTCGACCCCCCACGACCCAAGTCCGTTCCCGAACCCGGGTTGCCGGTGTGACACAAGGTGTGGCGTCCAGTGCCTCAGCCCTCAGTGCCACCGGGCCGGCAGAGCAATATAGATTTTTAATACAGTTCAAAACAGTCTTCAGAGGTACTCTCACTGCCTCCCCAGTGGTAACCAGAGTACTGCCACCAATAAGAAAAAAAAAAAGGGGGGGGATAAAATCCTGTATGCCTTCCATCTATCCCTCTATTTCCTGTAGTCCTTAAACCTCACAGGGACTGGGCATGTCTGATCCTAATAGCTCAAGACTGGTCTTGCCAGTTCTAGTACCAGGATCTCCTCGACCTCCGCTATAAGCCACCATGTGCTACCAGTCCACTCGAACCTTCTCACGAAGTTAAAGGGAATGCTTAAGCAGCTGGCTTGCAGGCCATGTACCTGGCAGTCTGGCTCCTGAGTGGGTAGAGTGCCAGGTCTTTGGTCTTTCCAAGACATGCTCAGGGCTCTGGAGGCATCTTGCAAAGAGCTGACACACAAAATGTATGGTTGTACATAGAAGAGGTTCTCATATTGGTGATGAAATCATGGATTTCCCCCACTTTCCTGCCAAGTGAGGCACATTCTTGACAACCTTTAGTCGCTGTCTGAGACTAGGCTATGAGCTGTATCTTTCATGGTGCATCTGGCAGCCATTATGCCATACCAGGTGAAACCTGCTGTCCTGATGGTGGCCCAGGAAAAGGTGATTGCCCATTTTTGCAAAGGGCTGCACCATATTGGGACCTATTAAAATGTTTTGAACATGTAGTTAATTCTAAGACCCAAATAAAAGGGACCATGGGAGACCAGCTCCTAGTGGCCCTGGGACTGAAGCTAATGTACTAAGGTAATGTATTTGGTACCCTACCAGAGTAAACTGTCCCTGACATACAGCCTACTGAGTTAACATTGAAGTAAGGCCCTGTGAGGACGACAGCAGAGCAAGTCAGTCAGTCAGTTGACGTTTCTAAATTTAAGTTTAACATTTTAAGAGTCAAGAATATCCATGCAGAGATTAGGAAGTTTAACTCAAATCTCTCAACTCAATACTGTGGATATAATCTTTTTAAAAGAATCAGTTGACATGATTGCTCTTAAATTAACTAAACTATTCAGTTGGAGACTAAGGGAAAATTACTTTCCAGAACATTGGAAATGTACAAAGATCATTCCTATTTCTAAAGGCCGAGATTACTGAAACCTGTTGAATTATAGATCTATTATTTTGCTGTCTGCCTTCTCCAAACTACTGGTGTGAATGGTACACAAACAGCTATACTCTTATTGGGAAATATACAGCATGCTCCGTTACTGTATCAGTCCACCAGTCAGGTTTTAGAGTAAAATACTCCATGAACAACACACTGATAGACTTTGTAAATCTAGTGCCATCTGCTTTTGAACATTAGAACCACATGGTTGCAGTGTAGGTGGCCCTCTCTAAGTTCCTTCACTTGGTGGACCTTTTGGTATTAGAGACTAAGATGGAAAAACTGCAGTGGCCCATGGATAGATATTTGGTTCAAATGATACTGATTGGCAGAACTTGGAGAGTGGTGGTAGAAGGCCACCTATCCAAATTGCAGGTACGTAACTGGAGAGGTGCCTCAAGGGTCGATCCTGGGACCCTTACTGCTTTTATTTATGTAAATTATTTGTCCGACAAGATTAACAGTAACTTTACACGGATGATGCTGTGCTGCTAGCCAATGTTCATTTTCATTCTTTAATGTATTTTAAGCGCAGTTTGATTTTACAGTCTTGAAACAATGGTTGGAGGAATCCAAACTGATGCTAAATATTATGACACAATCAATGTCCTTCTACCACCACACCTCAGTTAAAAAAGTTACCCATAACCTTGCAGTAATAATGCTTCAGGTGAAAACTGTCAAATATCAACGAGTACAGATACTTAGGTGTGCTGTTGGTTAGTATACTGAAGTTTTCCCAGCATATAAAACCCTAACTAAGAGTAAATTCCCAGACTGCATCTCCAATCCCCAAAGAAGGAAGAGATACCACTATAACCCAATTGATTCTGTCAGTGTTAATGAAGAACAGCGTTGTTTATTGCCATGCTGGAAAAGCTGTCGTCCGGACCATAAGCTGTACATACTGTACATTTACTCCATTGTATTTTCTACTGTTGCCTAACTGCATATTCGATTGTAGTTCTATTTGTATTTCTACTGTATTTTTTTTTTCCCACTCCCCCAACCCCACCCAGGGTGCATCTGAATCTAGCAGGTACCCTGCTCAGTATGCCTGCATGGTAAAAGTCTTAAATAAATAAATAAATAAAATGAACACTGCTTGTAATAGCAGGCTTTGTCTTGCAATGCGCTTATGATAAGTATCATTGCCTTATGTTTGCTGAGCTAAACTGGGAACCATCGGAGACTAGGAGAAAATTCAGTCTGTAACCTCAGTCTTCTGAACAGTTAAAGGACTGAGACTGTAGTTAAAATCATTTATTAACAGAGTACACCCATAAATACAGTACTCATTTTGGGCAAGTACAGGTTCTTCTGGTTAACATAGTGAGTGTAGCAAATGGAATGTTTGGAGCAGTGCGTGCAGTGGCTGTGGACTTAGTTTTCAGAGAGACCTCCTGGAGACTGAGGTGTTGCCCCATCTGCATGCACCTCTCTGGGCTGAGGGAGGAGGTTGCTAGACTCCAGGTCGAGTTGGCTAGGATTTGGGGAACCCCCTCCCCAAAACCACTGAGCCTACCCCTAGTGGGATGCACCAAGACCATTGGTCCGGTGCTCGCTTTCGGAGGGGATCTTTCCTGGTGCCTTGAAGGAAGTGCTGCTAAGGCCTGCCCTGAAGAAACCATCACTTGACCCTGATGTCCTGGTGAATTATTGATCTATCTTCAACCTCCCATTTCTGGGGAAGGTTGTTGAGAAAATAGTGGTGCTACAGCTTGAGGTGCACCTCACAGCTTTGACTTCTATGAGCCATTCCAGTCTGATTTCTGGGCTAGGCATAGCACTGAAATGGCGTTGGTCAAGGTGCAAAATGACCTCCTCAGGGCAAGAGATAGAGGAGGCTGGTCAATTCTCGTTCTCCTTGATCTCTCTTTAGTATTTGACACTGTGGACCACATTGTGCTTTTGGATCACCTTAAAGAGTACTGTGGACTCACTGGTACTGTCATCAGCTGGTTTGAATCCTATCTCTTGAGCAGGAAGCAATGGGTGATGATGGGTAAACTCTCCTCCTCCCCGAAGCTGCTGCAATGTAGAGTTCCTCAAGGTTCGATCCTGTCACCAATGTTGTTCACAGTGTACCCCTGGGAGAGCTCATTAGACATTACAGTTTGGATTTTCACTGCTATGCAGATGGTACCCAGCTATATGTCTTTTGCTCCTGGAACGAATGACGCTGTGGAAGTGCTAAACAACTGCCTGGCTGAGATCCAGGACTGGATGTCCTTCAGCTGGTTGAGGCTGAATCCCGACAAGACAGAGGGTTCTGGTGATTGAGCCTGGTCGCAGGCATGATGGGAGTGCCTTCGGGGTGGCAACAGGATTGGTCCTGGGAACCACCCAGTTGATGGCTTCCCGTAGGGTGAGAAATCTGGGCGTCTTCTTGGATGACAGGCTGACACTTGATGCTCTGGTGTCATCTGTTGTCCAAAGTGGTTTTTACACTTAAGGAATGTTGCCCGGATTAAACCCCTAATTCTGCCTGAGGACCTACCATCACTAGGACATGCCTTTGTTACATTCAGGCTTGGCTACTATAATGCTTTGTACTTTGGGGTCTGTGGAGGGACCCTCTGCTGGCTGCAGCTGGTGCAGAATGCAGCGGCCAGGTTACTGACAGGCCTGTCTAGGTCATGTCATGTGACCCCGATCCTGCAAGATCTGCACTAGTTGCCTGTCAGGTGGAGGATCATCTTCAAGGTGGGCTTGTTCACCAGTAGGGCCCTGTACGGATTGGGCTCAGGCTACCTGACTGATCTCCTTACACCTGCCATTCCGATCCGCTCACTCCGCTCCACCATCAGGGGTCTCCTTGCGGTTCTGAGGGCCAGGCTGAAAACCTCTGGTGATCGAGCATTTGAGGTGACCATCTCAGCCCTCTGGAACTTGCTTCCCAGCTCTGTAAGGGAGGCCCTGTCGGTGGAGGCATTCAAGAGGGGTCTGAAGACTCATCTTTTTAAACAGGCTTTTCCAGACTAGCTACAGTTTTTTTAAGTGTGTATTTACAAATGATTTATAAATGTTTATTTATGCTTGTAATTTCTAAATATATCTAGCCCTATACAGCTTTATCTATTTGTTGTTACTGTTTTACCCTGCCTGTTAATTATGTAAGGTGCCCAGAGCCTCCAGGATTGGGTGCACCATATATAAGTACATTTTACGTTGCCCCAGAGGATGCCAAGGAGCAATTCCGACTGGACTGTGGTGGACTCTGGGGGTGGGGTTGGCGAATCGGGGGCACATTCCTCAGCTGGTGCCACTATGAAACTCATTCACCACTCTGGCAGGACAGGACTGCTGGGAGGAGGCACCCATGGTAGAGATCATGGAGGGTGTGGGGGGAGTCCTTGGAGGAGGCCCCAGGATGGGAGGGAGAAGACCACGGCAGAGGAGGAAGAAGAGTTAGGTGGGGTACTTGATCGTCGGGGGTAGATTTGGGGGAGGGAAAGAGGACAGCTACTTGGAGGGATGGAAAGTGGATCCTAAGGATTGCAAGGGCAGCGGGCAGGGAGGGGAGCTAAGTGTCATTGTCCGCATGGGTACAAATGACCTGGCTAGGGATATGGCTGTGATTGTGCAGGAGGATTTTAGGGTGCTGGGGAGGGGTCTTAGGCAGGTAGCATGTTTGGTAGCTTTTGCTGAGGGGCTGCCTGCCTGTCTATGGCATGGGGAGGATAGGGATTTCCAATCCAGGAGTTTCAACTCGTGGTTGAAGAAATGGTATAAAGAGGGAGGATTTGGCTACACTGGGGACTGGAGACCAATCTAGAAGGATAAGGGCCTATATGGGGTGATGGCATGTATCCGTCTTGGAAGGGAATCAAGTGTTCTCAGTGAACAGTATAAATGTTTCTTTGAACATTTTATTATTTTATTTTTTAATGGAGTTTTTTATGGTATTTTCTGTAGGTTTTCTCCCGCTGTTCCCGCCCTGCGGCCTAACTGCGGTTCTATGTGCGTGTGGAGCACATACATCACACCGGAAGTCAGCTCAGCCCCATCCGGCCCACACCTGTACTGCTGCCCACTCCTCATGCTACCGTAACAGAACTCCACCCGTGGGGGCAGAACTGAGGAGCAACAACCCACCCCACCACCCCTTGGAGAGGAGAGCAGTTGTCGGCTTGCTCAGTCTGGCCCTCTCCACCACCCCACCCCGTGCCGGCACCCTCGATGACCCAAGGTTGTTCCCGAACCCGGCTGCCGGTGTGACGCGAGGTAAGGCATCCAGCGCTCATTTTTCAGCCACCAGGCCATCTTTGATGAACAGTTAAACTAGCTGAGAGGGGTGGTGAAAGAAGTTAGGGAGGCAGAAACTGCCCCCCCCAAAACAGACTGAAGCAGAGAGAAGGGAGGACTTTGGGGGTAATCCCCCCAGGGTGCAAATAAAGAAATAAAGCAATCTGGTTGAAATGAAAGGGAATGGGAACTTGAGCTATAAAAAGAGAAAGGGGAAAGGAGGCAGGGCAAAAAGAAAAAAAATGGCGTGGGGGTTGCTGGCAGAGTGGTGACAAAATTAGGAAGGCCGTGGGTGCAAATGCAAGAAGTCTAGGAATTTTCAGATCTGGTGGCCATCATGGCACCGGCAGTTCTGGATGTCCTGGCCATTATTGAGTCATAGTGCACAGGAACCTACGACTGGAACATGGCCATAATAGGCTATACTCAGTTCAAGAAAGATGGGGTAGGAAGAAAGGGAGGAGGGATGATACCGTACGTAGGGGAGGGTATCAAAGTGATGGAGACACAAGGGGAGAATGTAGGGGTTGTAGGTACTGTGGGTCACCGTGAAGATGGGAAACAGATCCGCTGTTTACACTGGCGTCATCTACAGACCTCCAGCCCAGGGAGAGAATTTAGATAAGGCACTGATGGGCTCCATTCGCACAATGGCAGAAAAGTCAGAGGTGCTGCTGGTGGGGGACTTCTGTCAGCCAGATGTAGATTCGAGCCTCCAAGCCACAGCTTCAGCTAGAAGCAGGAACATACTGGACTCATTACAGGGAGTGTTTCTCAGGCAGCTAGTCAAGGAGACCACTTGTGATGGGGCAGTACTGGACCCGGACCCGGTGCTCAGTAACAGGAACATTATTGCGGACTTCAAGGTGGGAGGCCACCTAAGGATGAGTGATCATTGTACAGGGTGGTTCAACGTAAGGACGGCAGTGGAAGTGAACCACACATGGGTGAGGGTCCTGAACTTTAGGAGGGCAGATTTTTTTTTTTTAAATGTGTGAATGCGTCAGAGGTAACGTAGCAGTGGAGGATGACTTGGGAGGGGTGGAGGAACAGTGGGCTAAGGTAAGGGAAGGCAACAAACCTTTTCGTAAAGGAAGTGAGCAAAAATAAGAGCAAAAAGGGACTGCTATGATTCTTAAGAAAGTGGCTGAAGCATTAAAGGCTAAAAGAGTAGCTTCAGGAGGTATAAAGAGATGCAGAGGACAGGGAGGTGTACCACGAGAAGCAAGGGGATGCAGGCAGAGCAGTGAGGAGCGCAAAGATGCAAACTGTGGAAGGAATAGCTCAAGGGGTAATGAAAGGGGACAAGACATTTTTTAGGTACATACGTGAAATGAGTAAGACTAGGGGAGGAATTAAGAGGTTAAGGGCAGGGAGGACTGTGCAAAGGAGGATCAGGAGAAAGCAGATGGCCTGAAAAAGTAATTTTCTTCAGTTTTCACAGAGGAATAGGAAGGGGCTGGGCTGCATAAAAGAATAGGGGCTTCTGAGAGAGGGAGCTGGACACAAGTCCTTCTACAGAGGAAAGAGTCCTGAAGGGACTCACAAAACTGAAAAGTAGACAAAGCTACGGTGCCAGACTGGGTACTTCCTTACCTATCTGCTGACAAGCAACTCCCAGTAAAGGACATCCAAGACCAAGGTCAAGTGCTGGCTAAACACCAGCTCCAGACGACCGTGGACATTATCGGCTCTTGTGCCCATGCCATGGCAGCGGCCATCACATTGTGTCTTGGGGCCTGGCTGAAGATCTCCACCTTCACAGCAGACCCTCAGTACAAGCTGAGATTCTGGAACTCAGTGTGCCACCATCAGCTACATTTTTAAGAGATCCTTATGGGAGCATCTTAAGTCTGCCTCGGTCTGCAACTGTCCCTAAACAAAAAAAGGGCTTGGTGTACTATATTTTTGTATTAATACCTGGCTGTTGCCCAGTCCTAAGAGTGGTGCTCAGAAAATTGGCAACACTATGATACTTAAGCAGTTATTGTCTACTAATTCACTGTACCCTTTATTGGGCCTTAGCTTATGTATGTTTCACATATTGTCGTTAGCCTTCTTTACTGTACTACAGCCCCAACCTTATGTTCATGCCTTCTAATTATTGCCTGTATATCATTTCTTTGTTATATTGTTTGTATATTATTCCTTTGTAACCCTTGGGTCGTACCTGAAAATAGGCATTTTTTGTCTGGTGTGCTTACCTGGTCAACAAAAGTTAAATAAATAAACAAAGCAAGCAAGCTGGTCCCAACCTCTTTGGCACAGGGGTAGATGGGCATCTCACGAAGATTGAGAAGTCTGATGCCATCCTGGATTCTTTGGCTTTGTCCCAGAAAGACCGAAAATAGAAGAAGCCCTTTCAGTGTTATCCCCTATCAGCTGCAGCAGTCTTGGCATCAACAGTCCCTGCTGGGGCAATTCCAAGCCTGGTGCCCCAAGGCCAGATTCTCCAGGCACGGGCCCAATAAAGGTGGGGTTGGGGAAGTGGTACCCCTCCGGCCTCAGCAGCCAGTGCCCCCTCCAAAGCTGCCCAGTAACGGGTCAGAAAGGTGTTCACCTCCTGCCTGTTCAGTCCCTGACTCAGTTCTCGGTTGGGGGTCAGCTTTGCCACTTCTGGCCTCACTGGTCCATCATTGCTATGGATAAGTTGGTTCTCAGGATGATCACAAGATGATTGTCTCTCGATTTCGAGACCCTTCCGCCCTACCAATCACATGCTCCAAAGGAGTCCACAGTGTCACAGGACACACTGTCTACCCTCAAGGAGAATGTTGCAGAGCTACTTGCAAAAGGAGCAATAGCTTGGGTCCCAGACACCCTGGCAAGTCAGGGGTACGTGTCCAGGTATTTACTAGTCCCAAAATGCATGGGAGACTGGCACTTCATGCTGGATCTTCATGATCTAAGCCAGTTTCTCTCCTTTTTTTTTTTTTTTTTAATCTACAATTTCTTCTCCAGGTTGACCGTTCCCCTTCCATCAGTCCCCCCAGCTCTGTCACCTCAGCATCCACCGGGACTTACCTGGATGGCATCGAGATGCCCAACTAGCCAGGTGCGGAGCCTGCAGAGAACCAGTGTCATCCCACCGGTTGACCATTTTCCGTGTTCTCCTTCCCCCCCCCAATTGCTGGGGGGTGACACATCAATGTGCATGTGTGGAGGCACACGCACGATGCGGAGTCCCGCAGCACCCTTCCTTCTGTTGGTGTCCCCGATCCGTTGTGCTCTCAGGCTTCCACCTAGGGCAGTCATTCTGTGGGATGGCTCACCCTCTCTCTCTCCCCAGGAGAAGAGAGCTGTCCTCGGGGCACTTGATCCTCTCCCTTCCCGGCCGACCCCCAGTGACCTGCTTGCACCGTGAACACAGGTCGCCAGCATGGCAGGAGGTAAGGCAGCGATACCTCAGCCCTCCATGCCACTGGGCTGGCTATCTAAGCCAGTTTGTAAGGACGTGCAAGTTCAGGATGGTCACACTAAACCAGATTTTACCATCTCTGGAGCAGGGTATGTGGTTCTGCTCCCTGGACCTCCAGGATGTGTGCTTCTACATCCCAGTCTGCCCCACTGGTAGTACCTCTGGTTCCTCGCTGAAGGGGTGCTCCATTAGTTCCAGTCATACCATTCCACCTCTCCTCTGTACCCATGGTCTTCACCTAGTGTATCGCAGTGCTGGCAGCCTTCCTGCAGCACCAGAGTGTCAGGGTTTATCCCTTCTTTGATGACTGGCTGATAGCTGGGCCATCCAAAGAGGTAGTAGAGCAGTCCAGGGAACAGGCCTTCTAGACCTGATGAGACTTGGGCCTCTTGGTCAACCCCGTTAAGTCCGAACTGATCCCCTCGCAGGTGGTTCACTTCATCGGGGCAGAGCTAGACTCTCTACCAGCCAAGGCCCACCTCCCAGTGGACCAGGCTTCGGATCTTACCTCCTTTGCTTGCTCATTTCAGATTGGGTACTTGCACCCTGCCCAGGACTTCCTGAGGCTGCTGAGGGGCATGGCATCTTTCACCACCATGATCTGGTGGGCTCTCTGGTGGATGTGCCACCTGCAGTGGGAGTTGGGTCGTCAGTGGCTCCAATGCCTAGGATACTTGGACCAGCTGGTCACAGTGACCCAGCCAATGTGGGATGCCATCTAGTGGTGGCTGATCCCAGAACATCTGGAGGAAGGAGTCCCGTTTTGCATCTTTGCTAGGATGGGGAGTCCACAGGACCTATGGGTTATGGTCACCCAGGGAGTTACAGCACCTCATCAACCTGCTGGAGCTCCATGCAGTATGGCTAGCTTTGACAGAATTTGCTCCTATAGTCAGGGGTTAGGTCATGCAAGTTTAGATGGTCAGCACCACCACCATGTTCTACCTGAACAGGCATGATGGAACATGCTTCTTTCCATTTTGTTGGAAGGCCCTCTGCACTTGGACCCTCGTTCGCAGCCCGGGTGCAGATCTTCTGGTGGTTCATATCACAGTAACAGACAGTCAGCTGGCAGATGCTCTTAGCTGGGTGGGCAAGATGTCACATGAGTGGTCCCCGCATCAGGAGGTGGTGAACCACCTGTTCTTTCTGAGGGGCACCCCTCTGGTGGACCTGTTTGCCTTCTGGGAGAACACAAAACTGAGGCTGTTTTGTGCCTGCCCCCAAAACCATCGGGACACTGATGGGGGGCGCTTTTGATGCCCTGGACCCTGGGCCTTCTATACATCTTTCCTCTAATCGACAGGGTGGTGGTTGATGTGGAGGGACAAGATGCAGATGATCCTCATAGCTCTGAACTGGCATCTCCAATTCTGGTACCCAGATCTCCTCAGGCTCAGCAGCAGGCCTCTGGTGGTTACCGCTTCACCTGGATCTGCTGACCAGACAACAGGGGAAGGTCCTGCACATCACTACCTGGTTCCCGATTAACTAGAGTTTCAGGCTCTGGGCCTTTCAGAGAATATTCTCCACGTTGTGGAGGGTTCTCGAAAAGAGTCGACTCACAGTTGTTAGGCCTTCAAATGGAGGCATTTTTCTGTTTGGTGTCACGGCCAGGAGCTTGATCCCCTGGACTGCTCTGTGGCTTTCATCTTGGAATACCTCTGGCAGTTGTCCCAGCTGGAAGTGCATTTGATGACCCTTATGGTGCACCTGGCAGCCATCTCTGCATACCGGGTGTGGGTTGGTATGCTGGCGGTGTCGCAGGAGAAGGTGATCAGCCACTTCAAGGGCCTTGACCACTTGTCCCCGCTGGTGCATGAGCCACCACCACCTCCTTGGGACTTATTGCTGCTACTTACAGTGCTCGTGGGCAAGCCATTAGAGTCTGTGTACAGGTGTGAGATGTCACACCTGTCGTGGAAGACTGCCTTCTTGGTGGCCATCATGGCAGCCAGGAAGATTTAGTGAGCTCTAGGTGCTCTCAATGGAGCCTCCTTATCTGGTCTTCCACAGGGTCAGGGTAGTCCTACGCCCCTACCCAAAGGTTGTCTTGGAGTTCCTCCTTAACCAGGTGATGAACCTTTCGGTTTACTTTGCCAACCTATCTGTAGAGGCCAAATGCAGGCTCCATTCTCTGGACCTACGGCAAACAGTCTCCTACTGTGTGGTGCGTACAGCTGGAGTTCGAGGTGAGGCTTGCCATCTCTTTGTTACCTACGCTGAAACTGCACCTGGCGGACTGGCAGCTAAGTGGATGATTGGCAGGTGGATCACTTCCTGCATTGATTTCTCTTTTAGGTTGCTGGTAGGGAGCTTCCCGTAGGGCTCAGGGTTCATTCCACCAGACATACCAGTGCCTTGGTGGCTACTTTCAGGGACATCCCTATTCAGGAAATCTGCAGGGCTGCCAACTGGAAGTATGCATAAACACCTTCATCTTCCATTGCAGCACTGAGACTGAATCTCACCAGGATACAGCTTTTGGGGCCTCGGTTCACCAGTCTCTGTTTGCCAAGTAGGGGTTCCACCTTGCCCTCTTCTCCTGGAGAACTGCTTGAAGTGTGCCAATGTGTGAATGTGAACCACATCCATTCCCCTAGAAAAATAGGTTCTAGGAAATGTGAATATGTTCTGTCCACACTGTTTGACATTGTCCTTTCCCCCTTAAATCTTGCCGGAAGGTCTTTAACCTGGCTTCTCCCACCCACCCGGGTGGTATAACCCTCTGTTCTGTCCCATGACTCCAGCTCTTCCTTTCCACTGGAAGATGCAGATTGCCTCCTTACCGCTCTCGTGCTCAGTAGGCCCTGGCTTCTAAATCTTCGGATTTGCTGAAAATTAAGACTCATCAGAGTTACTGATCACCGCTTCGTGATCTCGACCGTCATGGAAGAGAAATCGTCTCCCGGTTTCCACTGCTGCCAGTGTGGACAAAAGATGTCTTGCACAGACCCGCGTGCCACATGTGTTTTATTGCCTGGGTGTCGGCTATGACACCCAGGCCTGCGAGATGTGTCTCGCCTTCCATCCCAACGTCCTAGACGATCGTGTTGCATGTTTAAAGCTGGGCAGGCTGGAGAAACTGAATCCACCGGTCAAATGTAGAGAGGCCCGATGAGTGGTCTCCACGGCTGCGGGGTCCACCGAGCAGCTTGAGTAGATGCAGGCCTTCAAGGAAGAGGCGGCTTAGGCCGTGGATCGTTCCTAGAGGCCCTTGTTCGTCTTGCTCAATTTGGGCTCGACATTCTCAGGCTCCTTTCGGGAGATGTGCCAGTCTCTCCCCTCTAAGGGCG
Source organism: Neoceratodus forsteri (assembly GCA_016271365.2). Classification (NCBI taxonomy): domain Eukaryota; kingdom Metazoa; phylum Chordata; order Ceratodontiformes; family Ceratodontidae; genus Neoceratodus; species Neoceratodus forsteri. The sequence continues at coordinate 1,560,906,172 of CM057449.1, forward strand.
AGGGACCTTCGGGCTCGCATGTCTCCCGGTCCCGTAAAAAGGACAAGGAACCGAGAGATTCTTTATCTCGGTGAAGACATTCTTGGGATCATGAAAGATCTCGGTCCCTGGAATCTCTAGTCTCGACCTAGGTCAGGATTGCAGCCTCGGCTGCTGGCTTTTCAGTCCCACTGACAGGTCAGCCGGCTGAGACTACGGTCGAAGACGAGGTTGTGATCATTCTCGACCCGGTCAACCCGTTGTCTCCTGAGGAGGGTGACACCTATCTTGTCAGGACCCCGTTCCTGCCCCTTCCTGATGAGGAGACCTAGCCCTCTGGGGATCCCATAGAGGAACTGGTCCCATACCCGAGAAAATCTCTGGTCCCCCCGGTGTCTCCCAAGTGACCCAGTCGGTCTCCCCGACAGTTGAGGTCGAGGTCTTGGACCCCTTCGACCGACAGGCCGAGGAAGGCGCATAAGCGCCTCAAAGAAAGGTAATGCCGGCATTCTTCTTCATCCTCCTCGGATGAGGAGAGGCTTCGGCGGAAACTCTGTTGCTGCTACAAAGACTTAATGTGGCAGCAGCTGATTTTGTCTGGTCAGAAACCAACTACAGTTTCTACACCCACCATCACCTGGCTCTCGCCTCCCAGGCCGAAGCTGGCTTCCTTGGAACCGGTCAAAACCGTTCCTCTACCCGTGGAGCTGGTCAAAACCATCCCGGTTTGGCCAAAATCGACCTCTCCACCGACAGTGGTGGAACTGCCACCTAAGCAGTCCTTGGGAGGGGCTCCTACTAAAGAGTCTCTGACCACTCTGGGCCTCCCATGTAGGCTCTCGATCACCCTTACACCTGATCGCCCCAGGTGGGTTGAGGGTGATTTAGATGGCCGGACGATTTACCTGGACTTTTCGGAGTCTAATGACTCCGACCTGCATTCTGGTCCCCTCGACAATTAATCTGTCGGCAGTCTCTCGACGGAGGAAGGCCCTTCTTCCTTCCTGGGCATCCTCCGTCTGATCTCCGAATCCATGGGGATGCCTCTCAAGCCTGTTAAAAATGGGTCAAATAACCCTTCACGGATATCCTTAAGAGAGGGGACTCATCGATGGAAGCCTTCCCGGTGGCTGAGGCCATTGTCGGTCCGGCTTTGGAGCTTTGGCAGCACCCTGCCTCCTGCCCTGTGCCATCTGCCTGTATGGCTCACAAGTACATGGTGCTTATAGGGTCCCTTTTGGAGTTCACAGAGCATCCCTCTGTGTCGGGTCTGGGGTGACTGAATCTGTGTTCAGACTCTCAGGTAGTTCGGCAGATACAGACAGACCTCCGGACAAAGAATCCAAAAAGTTGGACCACTCTGCCCGTAAGGTCTGTGCCGCCTCTTCGCTGGGCCTCTGTCAGGCAAGCTCGGCCATCATCATGGCGCATTTCTCCCATACCCTTCTGGGCTTACTGGATGAGGTCCTTCCCATCTCCCCACAGATCTCCAGACTACAGTCAAGCAGGTCCAGGACCAGAGTTGCGCTGTTGTGAAGCAGCAACCCCAGATGGCTCTGGACCTCAGGGACTCGTGCAGCTGCTCAGTGGTGGCCACGGTTGCCATGCGCCACAGGGCTTGGCTAAGGCTCTACACCTTCACGGCGGACACCCAGCACAAGCTTACGGATGTTTCTTTCCTGGGCACTGACCTTTTCAGCCCAGGTTTGGATGGTCACATCCAACGCATCGAGAATTCCAGTGCCACCTTGGACTTTGCCACTTCTGCTCAACAGGAATCCCTGGGTTCCAAAAAGCAGCAGAAGAAAATGCCATTTCGGCCCCCAGCTCCTGCAGCCAAGCAATCCCACTTTCAAGCGAGACAGCAGCAGCAGGTACAGTCTTGGTGCCTTCGGCCCAAGCGCGGGCCTCCGGCGGCCCATAAATCTGGAGCTCGGGGCTATGGTGGTCCCCAATCTGGACCCTCTTCCTCCAAGTCTGCCCAGTCTGCCACCCCTATTCCTGTCACGCCAACTCTTGGTCCTCCCGTGGCGGGTTGGCTCCGCCACTTCCTTTCTGCCTGGTCCACTGTTACCATGGACAGGTGGGTGCTAGAAGGGGTCGGCCAGGGTCTGCCTCTAGAGTTTGAGCAGTACCCTCCCAGCTGAGCCTGCGCTCCATGGGAGGAGATGGTGTCTGTTCTTACCTGTCAGCTCTCCGAGACGACGTTGCCCAACTCCCCCGCAAGGAGGTCATGGCCAGAGTCTCGGACCCCCTGGTAAACCCAGGGTTCGTTTCCAGGTACTTCCTGGTTCCGAAGCGGACAGGGGCTGGCACCCCATTCTGGATCTGCACGACCTGAACCAGTTCCTCAGGTCACGCACCTTTCGGATGGTAACTCTGTCTCAGATCATACCATCCCTCGAGCAGAACATGTGGTTCTGCTCTCTGGGTCTCCAGGATGCGTTCTTTCATGTCCAAATCCATCTTTCTCACCAGCGGTTCCTTCACTTCCGAGCAGAAGGAGCCCTTTTCACCAAAAGCATAGCAGTGGTAGCGGCCCATCTTCGGCATCGGGGGGTCAGAGCCTACCCCTACCATGACGATTGGCTCTTGGTGGGTTCCACCCAGCAAGAGGTGGAAAGGTCCAGGGACCTGGCCCTTCAACCTGCACCGAACTTGGTCTCCTGATCAACGAGGCCAAGTCGGAACTCATACCTTCGCAGGTGATATGCTTCATCGGGGCAGAGCTCGACTCCTGCCGAGCCAGAGCCCGGTTCCCGATGGACAGGGCGGAGGTTCTCTCCTCCTTTGCCCAATCATTTCTGGTTGGGCACTTCTGCCCTGCCCGGGACTTTCTCTGCCTTCTGGGGTACATGGTGGCCTGCACCACTATGGTCCGATGGGCTCAGTGGCATAGGCGCCCCCTGCAGTGAGAGCTGGCTGGCCAGTGGATCCAGCATTCCGGTCACTTCAACCAACTGGTCACTGTAACCCAGAAGATGTGGGACGCTCTCCAGTGGTGGACCATCCTGGATCATTTGCAGGAAGGGATCCCATTTGTCTGTCCCAAGCCGACGGTCGTCCTCACGACTGATGCCTCTCTCACGGGCTCGGGAGCCCACATGGAGAACCACAGAGCATACGGGTTCTGGACCCCCGAGGAATCCCGATACCATATCAAACTGCTGGAGCTCAGAGCAGTCAGACTGGCACTGTCAGCATTCGCTCCACTCCTTTGGGGTCAAGTGGTTCAAGTCCAGATGGTCAACACCACGACCATGTACTACCTCAACAGTCAGGGCTGCACACACTCCCGGCTGCTGTGGAGGGAAGTGCTCCACATCTGGACCCTCGTGAGCTGACTGGAGGCAGATCTCCTAGCCATCCATGTGGCAAGAGCCTCAAATCAACTGGCGGATGTGCTCAGCCATATGGGGGAGACGTCCCACGAGTGGTCTCTCCATCCAGAGATAGTACACATCCTGTTCTCCCGGTGGGGCAAACCGATGGTGGACCTGTTTGCCTCCAGAGAAAACACCACGTTGAGGCTTTCATGCCTGCCCCCCTCAGCAGGGCTTGCTGCAGAGGGATGCCTTGTCGAGGCCATGGACCCCAGGCCTCTTCTACGCCTTCTCTACATTTCCTTTGATCCACAGGATGCTTCTCAAGGTGAGGAGGGACAAGGCACGGGTGATCCTGGTAGCCCCAGATTGGCCACGTCAGTTCTGGTATCCAGATCTCTTCAGCCTCAGCAGCAGGCTCCCAAGGTGTCTTCCAGCACGCCTGGACCTGATATCAGTCAATCAGGGGAAAGTATTCCATCCGGACCTTCATCCTCTGCACCTGACAGCCTGGTTCCTGAGTGGCTAGAGTTCCAGGCTCTGGGTCTCTCTGAGGATGTACTCACAGTAGTGGAAGCATCCAGGAAGGAGTCAACCAGGAGGTGATATGCCTTCAAATGGAAAAGGTTTTCCATTTGGTGTCAGGGTGTAAGGGCTTGGACCCTCTGTCCTGTCTAGTGGCTAGCATCCTAGACTACCTTTGGTCTCTGCCCAAAGGGGATCTTCGGTCTATGACCCTTAAGGTACACCTGGCAGTCATCTCTGCTTACCGGGCATGGGCCGGTCAGCAGATGGTGGTGCAGGAGAAGGTGATCTGGCATTTCTTCAAAGGCCTCGATCACATGTCCCCTCCAGTGCATGAACCTCCACCTCCTTGGAATTTACTGCTGGTTTTGGCAAAAGGCACGGGCAAGCCATTCGAACTGATGCACAAGTGTGAGATGTCACACTTGTTGTGGAAGACCGCCTTCCTGGTGGCTATCACGTCAGCCAGAAGGACTGGGTAATTCCAGGCACTTCCGGTGGAGTCTCCTTACCTGGTCTTCCACAAGGACAAGGTTGTCCTGTGCCCCCACCTGAAATTCCTGCCAGAGTTCCATCTTAACCAGATGTTGACTCTGCCTGTGTTCTACCCTAACTACACCTTGGACACCGCGTACAGGCTCCATACTCTGAACCTGAGACGAGTGCACTCCTATTATAAGGAGAGAGTGGCAGAAATTTAGGGAGAAGTTCGCCAGCTGTTTGTCACCTACGCTGAAGCCACACCTGGAAGAACTGCAGCAAAGCGGAAGATCGGTAGATGGATCACATCGTGTATCGATCTCTGTTACAGGTTGCTGGGCAAGGAGCCTTCCAGAGAGATAAGAGCTCATTCCACCCACCATACCACTGCGTTGGTGGCTGCTTCCAGGGACATCCATATCCAGGAAATCTGTCTGGTTGCTACCTGGAAGACAGCAAACACCTTCATTACCCACTACCACATCGACCTAGAGTCACGCCGGGTTGCTGGTTTTGGGGACTCAGTTCTCCAATCTCTGTTTCCAAAGTAGGGAGTGTGCGCCTTACCTCATTTTCCCAGACAGTGTGGATAGAACAACATATCCACGTCCATAGAAAAACTGGTTTTAGGAGCGTGGATATGTTGTTCATCCACACTCTTTGGCATGTCCCTTTCCCCTTTAAATCTGGCCGGAAGTCTTCAAGCTGGCTCCTCCCGCCCACCCGGGTGGTAAATACCTTGGCTCTGCCCCATGACGCCAGATCTTCCTTTCCACTGGAAGATTCGGGTTCCCTCGTGCTACTTCTGCAGTATCGTAGGCCCTAGATACTAATCGACGGTTTTCACTGCAATCGCTTTCTTTGATACTCGTACAAGTTTATGAATCCGATCCAAGCGCATTGGACATGGAGGACAAGTCGTCCCCCGGGTTTCGCTAGTGTCCCTGTGGACAGAAAATGTCGTGCACCGATCCCCACCTCTCGTGTGTCTATTGTTTGGGTGTCGTGCATGACACCTCTTTGTGCACCATCTGCTTGGCCTTCCATCCCAACGTTCTGGATGACCACAAGGCCCGCCTGAAGCTGGGGAGACCGGAGCTTCGCAATCCACTGGTGAAATCGAAGGAGGCAAGGCGGGTGGTTTCCGCAGCCACGGGATCCACCGAGCAGCTCGACCAGATGGCGGCATTTGAAGAAGAAGCTGCCCAAGCCTCGGCCAGCCGAGGTTTTTTTCGTGCCGCTAAACCTTGGCTCTACCTTCACAAGATCCTTTCGGGAGCTGTGCCAGTCTCTCCCCACCAGGGGTGAGGCGCCCTCGGGCATGCTCTCCTCCCGCCCTAGAAAACGGGACAAGGACCCTAAGTCTTCTTCTCGGAGAAGACGTTACTGAGACCGAGAGAGGTCTGAATCCCAGGACCTTGTGGTCTCGGCCTTGGTCGAGATTGCTTCCTTGGCCGCCGGCTTCTTGGACTTTCCATCAGGCCAAGGCACAGAGGCCGAGGAAATGGCTGAACCGGCCGAGATATCTCTCGACCCGATCGAGCCGTTGTTGCTGACCCCGGTCGCCGACTCATTGGAGAGGACACCTATCCTTTCCTTCCCAGACGAGGAGACCCAGTCCTCTGGGTATCCCGATCGAGGAACAGGAGCCGGAACCTCGGTTTTCACCAACTCTAGCCTCTCATGATCGAACAAACCGACCCCGTCAGTCTTGATCGAGGACCAGGACCTCTTTGGTCGATAAACCAAAAAAAGGTCACAAACACTCTAGGAAGAGGCGTTGCCACGGATCCTCATCCTCCTCGGATGAGGAGAGACTTCGACGGCGTTATGAGGACCTTATGTGGCAACAGCCAACTCTGACCAGTCATAAGCTGGCTCTGCTGGCTACACTGGCCATTACTTGGCCCCAGCCTCTTAGGCTGACGCTGATCCCTCCGGAACTGGTAGGATCGGCATGCATTCCTGTTCGGCCTGTTCTGGTCTCCCCACCAATTTTGGTGGAGCCACCGCCTAAGCAGCCTCAGGGAGGGGCTCCCTCGAAGGAGGACCGGACAGATAGGGCCTGCCCTGTCGTCTGTCCATCACTGTTGTCCCCGATTGCCCTCGGCGTATTGAAGGGGACATAGGCGGGAGACCCTTATATCCCGACTCTTCGGACTCTGATACCACTGGTCTACACTCACACGCCAATGATCAGTTGTCAGCGACAGGCTTGGAGGAAGGTCTTTACTCTTTCCAGGTCATTCTCCGCCTTATTTCAGAGTCAACTGGTATGCCCTTGGAGCCTAGCCAAAAGAAGGCGGAATATCCTCTCACGGATATCCTTAAGAGGGGGGATACCCCGACGGAGGCCTTCCAGTGGCACAAAGTCATTGTTGGCCTGGCCCTTGAGCTATGGCAGCCCACCTCTTGCCTGGCTCCGTCTGCCCGCATGGCTCGCAAGTACACTGTACCCATGGGGTCCTTGGCGAGTTTCACAGAGCATCTCTCAGTAGAGAGCCTTGTGACTGCCTCTGTGTTAAGACGCATGGGTAGCTCAGCGGATACTGACCGACCTCCGGACAAGGAGTCCAAGAATATGGACCATTCTGCCCAGAAGGTGTATGTGGCCTCATCTTTGGGCCTTCGTCAGGCCAGCTTGGCAGTGATCATGGCATACTTCTCTCATGCCCTCTTGGGGTTGCTAGAGGAAGTCCTCCCTCATCTCCCAGTGGACATGCAGACCACGGTTAAGCAGGTCCATGACCAGGGCCGTGCTGTTGCAAAACAGCAGCTCCAGATGGCCTTGGATATTGGAGATTCCTGTGCCTGCTCACTAGCAGCCGTAGTGGCCACTCGCCGCAGGGCCTGGCTGAGGTAATCCTCTTTCCTGGTGGATACTTAGCACAAGTTAGCTGACGTGCCCTTCCTTGGCACCGATCTCTTCGGTCCGGGAGTGGCAGGTCACCTCCAGCACATAGAGCAGTCCAGTGCCACCTTGGATGCCACTTCTGCAAAGGGTTCTTCGGGCAAGAACCAGCAGAAGCGCAAGAAGAAGCCTTTTCGGCACTCTTCTCTTGCGGTTAGACAGCCCTCCTTCCAGGGAGGTCAGCAGCACCAGCAGGCTCAAGCTTGGCGCCCTAGGCCCAAGCAGGGTCCCCAACAGCCCCGCAAAGCAGGTCGAGGTGCTGGTCCAGGAGTCTTCTTCTCCTCCTCTAAGCCTGCTCAGTGACGGGTCGGGGTGACCACCCCTACACCCGTCACGCCAGTTCTGGGTCCTCCCGTGGGGGGCTGGCTCCACCACTTTCTTTCCGCCTGGTCCGGTATCACTTCGGACAGATGGGTCCTGGAAGTGGTCGGTCAGGGACTGCCTCTAGAATTTGAGCAGTACCCTCCCTGCCGAGCCCATGCCCCTTGGAAGGAAAGGATCTCAGTTTGCACTCAGTCGGCCCTTCGGGACGACATTGCTCAGCTCCTCGGCAAGGAGGCGGTAGCTCCAGTGCAGGATCCTCCTACAGACCCAGGCTTCATATCCAGGTACTTCCTGGTGCCCAAGCGGACGGGGGGTTGGCGCCCCATCCTAGATTTCCATGACCTGAATCAATATCTCAGGTCTCGCACCTTCTGGATGGTAACTCTGAATCAGATCATACCATCTCTGGAGTGAAACATGTGGTTCTGTTCACTGGATCTACAGGATGCATTTTTCCACGTCCCAATCCGTCCGTCCCACCAGCGGTTCCTCCGCTTCAGGGTGGAAGATTCCCTGTACGAGTTCCAAGCCATGCCATTCGGCCTGTCATCGGCCCCTCGAGTCTTCACCAAGTGCATCGCAGTGGTGGGGGCCCATCTACGGTGTCAAGGGGTTCGGATATACCCCTACCTCGACTATTGGCTCCTGGCGGGTTCCTCCCTGCAGGAGGTGGAGAGGTCCATGGACCTGGCCCTCCGAACCTGTTCCCTGTTAGGCCTCCTGATCAACGAGGCCAAGTTGGAACTCATGCCCTCTCAGGTGATGGGCTTTATCGGGGCAGAGCTCGACTCTCGCCAAGCCAGAGCTTGGCTCCCGGTGGACAGGGCGGAGGTTCTTTCCTCCTTTGCCCAATCATTTCTGGTTGGGCACTTGCTCCTGCCTGGGACCTCCTCGCCTTCTGGGTTACATGGCGGCATGCACCTCAGTGGTCCGTTGGGCCAGATTGCACATGCGCCCCCTCCAGTGGGAGCTGGCCGCTCAGTGGACTTGGCATCAGGGTCATTTTGACCAGCTGGTCACTGTCACCCAGAAGATGTGGGACGCTCTCCAATGGTGGACCGTCCCAGGTCATCTGCAGGAAGGGATCCCGTTTGTCTGCCCCGAGCCGACGGTCGTTCTCACGACTGATGCCTCTCTCATGGACTGGGGAGCCCATATGGAGGACAACACAGCCAACGGGTTCTGGACCCCAGAGGAGTCCCGATGCCACATCAACAATACCAGAATGCCCTGTGGGACAAGGCGGTGGAAATACCCCAAGCCATGCCAGATTGCCTAGGCCGGGATGAGCTGATGGCGATTCTGAAGTCTGGCTCTGACATCGGTAATCACGTCCTCCGGGCATCATATGACACCCTGGATGCAGCTGGAAGGGCTGCTGCTTTGGCTGTTTGTATCCGCCGATACTCCTGGCTCAGAGTGTATGGTTTGCCCCAGACGTACAGTCCAAGATCATGGATGCTCCCTTCAGAGGACCAGTTTTGTTTGGTGAGGATTCACAGAACATTATCACCCAGTTACAAGAATTTGGTAAAGCCATTAGGTCTACATATACAGTGCACAAATCTCAGCCAAAATAGCTTTCCAAGAAGTCCTTTCGGAGGAATGCCAGGTAACAATCTAGAGGGGCAACAGCAGCAGCAAAGGACAGCCTTCAAGAGAAGGGCCTCCACTTCTGCCTCCAGAGGTTCAGTCCTTCTGGCCCCCCTGAACCTCCCAGCCTGCGCTTCCCCTCCCTGGTGCCTCAGCCTGACTTGCTCCCCGACTCCCCAGCCGATGCCGCAGGGGAGGTGGTGGAGGGGTTGGTTTTCATTGCACACTGAATGGTGGCGTCGAGTAACCACTGATCGCTGGGTCCTGCAGCTAGTCGAGAGATGTTCCTCCAGACAGCCCTTCAATTCAGTCCCAGTACTCCCAGGCCCACAGCCTCCTCATCGCAGAAGAAATCTATATTCTTCTGCAAAAGTGAGCCATAGAGCCGATTCCGCCAGCACAACAGGGAAAGGGGTTTTACTCCCACTTCTTCCTAGTGCCTAAGAAAACGAGGGATCTTCGTCCAATCTTAGACCTCAGCTGCCTGAACCAATACATCGAATACAAAAAGTTCAGGATGGCCACCCTAATAGGTCTACTACCTTTGCTTCATCAAAGGGATTGGTTATGCTCCCTGGACATGCAGGACGCTTACTGCCATATTCCGATTTACCAACCACACAGGAGGTTTCTTTGCTTCTGCTTCCATGGGCGTCACTATCAGTTCAGGGCACTGCCTTTTGACCTATCCTCAGCACCCAGAGTGTTCTCCAAATGCCTTTCTGTGGTGGCTGCAGCTCACAGGAGGCAGGGACATTATGTCTTCCCCTACCTCAATGATTGTCTCTTAACTGCTCCCACCAGGGACCGGCTGCTGTGCACCATGCAGGCCACTTTTCATCTGTTTCAGGACTTGAGGATCACATTAAATCTTCCAAAGTCCTCCCCCTTTGGCCAAGTCAGTGGCTACAGTACATAAGGGCAATTCTGGACATGGCTCAAGGCAAAACCTTTCTCCCCCAAGACAGAGCGGAATGCCTCCAGGCTCACACATGGCATCTCTCCTTGGCTCATCAGGTCTTGGCCAGGAATGTCATCAGACTCTTGGGGCTAATGGCAGGTGTCATTGCCACAGTCCCTCTGGCCAGGCTGTATATGAGAGTGATCCAGTGGAACCTGAGAGTTCAATGGGATCGTCGGTCAGAAGACTTGGACCAACCCATCTTGGTATCCAGTCCAGTCAAGCAAACCCTGAACTGGTGGTTGGAGCCCGCCAACCTTTCCAGAGGAGTGTGTCTCTGGAAAGAGGCCCCCAGACAGATCTTGACCTCGGATGCATCAGGCTAAGTCAGACGCAAGGGTTCTGGAAGCAGCACAAGCTTCATCTCCATATCAGTATTTTGGAGATGAGGGCAGTTCTCTGCGCCCTTCAGGCCTTTCATACAGTCCTACTGTCGGGCCCCCTGTTGATACAAACCGACAACATGTTGGTGGTATTTTACATCATCAAGCAAGGGGGGACTTATTCCTATCCACTCTGCAGGGAAGCCTTGCGAGTGTGGACATGGGCAGTGGACTATCACCTGAACTTATCAGCAGTCCACATCCCAGGAGTACAAAACACCCTAGCCAACAGCCTAAGCCAATCTCGGTCCAGGGCCCATGAGTGGGAGCTTCATCCCTCAGTGGCAGAAAATCTTTTCGACAGCTGGGGCTGTCCAGAACTGGATCTGTTTGCCTCCCCAGCCAATGGAAAACTGCCAAGTTTCTGCTCATTAGATCCAGGGCCTGGTGATTTTTGGAGAGACGGGTTGTCCCTCTTCTGGACGGGGAGGTTTCTTTACGTGTTCCCTCCCTTCCCCCTACTGCAGAGGGTCCTCCTCAAGCTGCAGTCGGAGGGGGCAGATATGAACGTAGTGGCACCCTTCTGGCCATGACAGATTTTGTTTCCACTGCTTCAGCAGCTGGCTATGAAACCTCTGGTTTCCCTGCCCCTTCACTCAGACTGCTCTCCCAGGAACAGGGAACCTTGGTCCATCGGGATCTCAGATCTCTGCCTCTCCGTGCATGGCTCCTGCAGACCTAGCAGTTTCCAGATTTGGGGTGACACCCAGAGTAGTGGACATCCTAGTAGCAGCCAGAAAACCCTCTACTAGGGCCAAATCATGGGAGGATGGGGTGGTACCTGAGGACTAGAGGAGGGTAGATGTGATTCCCCTTCACAAAAGTGGGAGCAAGGCAGAAGCAGGAAACTACAGACCTGTAAGTTTGACCTCAGTGGTAGGGAAAATGATGGAATCACTTCTGAAAGAAAGAATTGTTGAGTACCTAGAGGCCAGCGGGGCACAGGACAACCCAAAGCAGCATGGATTTACAGCAGTAAGGTCATGTCAGACAAATCTAATTGATTTCTTTGACTGGGTGACCAAAGTAATAGACCAGGAGGGGCTGTGGACATGGCCTACCTAGACTTCAGCAAGGCATTTGACACAGTCCCCATAAAAGATTAATAATCGAGTTAGCCAGCCTGGGAGTGGGTCCCAGGGTGGTAGCCTGGGTAGCAAACTGACTGCACAACAGGACACAGAAGGTAATGGTGAATGGAACACATTCCAAAGAAAGGGGGGTTACTAGTGGAGTACCTCAGGGCTCAGTACTGGGTCTAGTCCTCTTTAACATCTTTATAGGTGACATTGCAGAGGGTCTGGAGGGAAAGGTATGCCTCTGTGCAGATGACACAAAGATCTGTAACAGAGTTGATACACAAGGGGGGTAGAAAGGATGAGAAGGGACTTGGCAAGGTTGGAGGAATGGTCAGACATATGGCAACTTAGATTCAATGCAAAGAAGTGCAAAGTAATGCACCTGGGAAACAAAAACCTAGGAGAAGAGTACACAATAGCAGGGGAGGTACTAACAACAACAATGGAAAGGGACCTGGGGGTAGTCATATCAGATGATCTAAAGGTTGGTAAGCAATGTGAGAAGTCAGTAAGGAGAGCCGGGGGATACTGGGATGCATAGGCAGGGGCATCACAAGTAGAAAAAGGGAAGTGGTTATCTCTCTGTACAGACAGTTGGTGAGACCCCATCTGGAATACTGTGTGAAGTTTTGGAGACCTCATCTACGCAAGGACATAGACGGGATGGAAGCAGTCCAGAGGAGGGCAACTAAAATGGTGCAGGGTCTGCATCAGAAACCATATGAAGAGAGACTGAGAGAGCTTAATATGTATACCCTTGATGAAAGGAGGGACAGGGGAAATATGATAGAAACATTCAAGTACCTCAAGGGAATCAACAAAAGTCCAGGAGGGTAGTATCTTTCAGAAAAAGAGATGTGCAAGAACAAGGGGGCACAATTTAAAGATAGAGGGGGGACGGCTCAGGGGTAATGTGAGGAAATTTTTTTTCATGGAGAGAGTGCATGGAACCGCCTTCCTGGGGAGGTTGTTGGGGCTAAAACCGTGGAGGAATTCAAACATGCATGGGACAGACATAAGGCAATTGTAGTGGGGGGTGGCAGAAAATAGGCTGTTGGTTAACTAGAATCTGCAGCTTATCCAGTAGGTAGGGAAATGGGCCGACTGGGTGGGCCAAGTGGTCCTTGTCTGCCGTCAAAGTCTATGTTTCTGTGTTTCTACCTACGCTATGAAACGGAAGTGGTTCTGTGTTTGGGCCTTCGCTTGACTTCTGGATCCATTCTCCTGTCCGGTGAACTCAGTTTTAGAGTACCTCCTCTCTTTGTCTGACGCAGGACTCGGTTACTCTTCGCTCAGAGTGCACTTGTCTGCCATTTCGGCCTACCACGTGCCTACTGAGGGCAAGACTGTTGCCCAGCTGGACTTTCCCCATACGTTCCTTCGGGGCATTTTGCACTTGAAGCCTTCCATCAGGGATCCTGTCCCACCAGGGATCTTTAATTTGTTCTTGAAAAGCTCACGTTGCCTCCTTTTGAAACTGCCGCAAGTTGCGACCTGTGTCTTCTGTCATGGAAGATGTTATTTCTAATTGCCATTACTTCTGCTCGAGGGATATCTGAGCTTCAGGCCCTGATGTGTAAGGAGCCTTATTTGTTTTTTTCACAAGGACAGAGTGTCCTTGTGGACTAATCCTAAGTTTCTTCCAAAGGTGGTGTCAGAGTTTACTTTGAATCAGGACATACACCTACCAGTCTATTACCCAGAGTACTTGAACTGGATGTACACAGGGTGCTCCGTTCTTACATGGACCACACCTGACTCACTCGGAAATCCGATCAGTTGTTTGTTTCTTTCATCCCCCCCCCCCGCATGTTAGGGGCTTCAGTTTCTAAATAGTGTGTATTCAAATGGTTGGTAAATTGCATTGTTTTCTGCTACAAACAGCATGACAAACCCTTGATGGGCTCGGTTAAGGGTCATTCAACCAGGGGCATGGCTGCTTCTTTTGCCTCATTGAAGAATGTGTCTGCCACTGATATTTGTACGGCTGCCACCTGGAGTTCTGTCCACACCTTTGTGAAGCACTACAGTCTGGACATTGCTTCTCGCTGCAGAGTAGGCTTTGGACTTGTCCTTCAGGGCCTCCTGTCCTAATTTCTTCAGGAGACTTTTGCCTCCACCCTTCTGACTGGGGTCTCTCTGTTACTGCTTGGGATTCTGTCCTAATGGTGTTACCTGCTGCAAGAGCGAATCTCGAAGTAAGATAGTACAGTTATGTAAGAACTTAACCTAACAGTAGATCTTCGAGAGGAGCTCTTGCAGAAGGTACTATTTTCCCTCCCACCTTCCCCCTGGTAGCTGCTGCTTCATCTCGGATACCTTGTTTTCCTCTGTTAGAGGATCCTCCTCAGTTCTCCATTTTTACTGACTTGCTCTGGTCTCCGGCAAGAGAACGGAGGATGGGCTAGGGACCACCCTTTTATACCATATGTGACGTTGGGGGCGACATCTGGGGTGCTCCCAGCTGGATACTACTACAGTAGCTAGAAGTTTTCTGTGGTGTCCGGTGAATGGCGGCTTAGTCCTAACAGTGTAGCCTGCTGCAAGAGCTCCTCTCAAAGAGCTACTGTTACGGTAAGTTCTTATGTAACTGTACTTTTTGGTGTCATCTTCAAACAGGCATACCCTCCCTTCCAGCTCATCTGCAGTGTCACTTATAAAGACATTAAGGAGGACTGAGCCCAGAGGCACCCCGCTGGTCACCCTCCCTTCCCCGGAATGTACTCGGTTTACCACCTCCTTTGTCGGCTGTCCATTAACCAGTTTCTTACTCAGTTTATCACCTTAGGACCCATCCCTAGGCTGCCCAGTTTTCTTATAGTCCCCTACGTTTACTTATTTAAGAGTGTAACCTGGAGGGAACACTGCGCAGAGTACTGCTCAATTCCAGATGCGTCCTGGGGGGCAGGGGATGGGAGAATACAGTACACTGAAATACAATGCAATAAAACTGTGGTAGTTTGACAGCAATAATAAACACGTACAGCCTGTGCAGATTTAGGTGCGGTACATACAAGAAGTAGCATAAGGTCAGTGCAAGTGTACAGTGAAATACAAATGAGCAAAAAACAGGACTGAGCCATAACTATAACTATGTGGCTTGGTGCTGAATGCCTTACTAAAATCCAAGTGGGCCATGTACACCACCCCGCCCTTATCTATTTCTTTGGTTACACAGTCAGAGAAATCTTTCAGATTTGTCTGAAATCCGGTTTTGTAACCCACCTGATTCAAGATACTCCATAATCCCTTTAGCAGTGACTCCATTAACTTCCCTTCCACTGAAGTCAGACTGACCGGCCTGTAGTTGCCAGCTTCCTCTCTGCTACCGCTTTTAGTAAGTGGTACTACATCTGCTGTCCTCCAGTTCCCCCAGAACTACTCTTCTTTCTACTGAGCTGTTGAAAATGGCTGTCGGAGGTGCAGCCAGTACCTCCCTGATCTCTCTCAGTACATGACCAAGATTGACCCTAGTATGGACACTAACCAGAGGTGGGAGATCATAAAGATGGGGTAGTGGAGGCAATAAAGACCTACTAGGCGTAAGAAGGTGAGGGCAGAGACACCTAGCTGGGTGACCAATGGAGTCATGGAAATAAGGATGAAAAGTGCCGCCTTTAGGAGGTACAAGAAGACAGGGAGGAGTACCTGAAGGAAGTGAAGGAGGTGACAAGGGCAGTAAGGGCAGCAAAGGCATCAAGGAAGCTCAGGTTGGCGCAGGGCATTAAGGAGGGAGAGAAGGAATTCTTAAGGTACATCAGGGAGAAAAGGGGCTGTAAGGACACTATAATAAGGATTAAAAGCGAAGAGGGAAGGGTGGAGGAGAAGGGGTTTATGACTACTTCTCTGTATATATATATATATATAAATTTTTTTCCAGTTGTTCAACCAGTTGAGACACACTAAGCTGAACGCTTGTTTACAGGTGCAACCTGGGAGCACAGGGAAGTTAAGTGACTTGCTCAGGGTCACACAGTATGCAAGTGGGGGCTGTGGGATTCAAACCCAGGCCTCCAGATTTGCAGCTCAGAGCCCTAAACCACTGCGCTATACTGCCTTTACTAAGGAAAAGAGGGGAAAGATGCTCATGGGGGGCAGAAGGCAGGGAAGGATGGAGAGAGTGTGACAGATGGGGAAATCACAGAGGGTGCTGGAGGGATTGAGGGCAGTAAGGGTGGACAAGGCACCAGAGCCAGATGGCATTCATCCCAGGGTACTGAAGGAACTGGTGAGATACTAGTGGGGCCTTTGGCAGACCTGTTCAGTGCCTCACTAGATTCAGGGTGTGTACCTCAGGACTGGAGGACGGCTCACGTGGTACCTCTTCATAACAGTGGCCCAGGGATGAACTGGGGAACCACAGACCGGTGAGCCTCACATCCATTGTGGGAAAGCTGATGGAGACGATCCTGAAGGAGAGGCTAGTGATCCTTCTGGAGGCCAGTGGGCTACAGGACAGTAAACAGCATGGCTTTGTCAGTGGCAGATCATGCCAGACTAACCTGGTGGAGTACTGTGATTGGGTAACTAGACGTCGGCCATGCAGTGAATGTCCTGTACCTGGACTTCAGTAAGGCATTAGACTCCGTGCCGCATGGGAGACTAGGAAGTAAGCTGCAAGCTACAGGGGCAGGAGCGAAGATGGTGGGCTGGGTAGGGAACTGGCTGCGAGGGAGTCAGCAGAGAGTGGTGGTGGGTGGGAAGCTATCATCCTTAAGGGCGGTGACGAGTGGAGTTCCGCAGGGCTTGGTGTTGGGACCGGTGCTGTTTGGGATATTCACTGCAGACATTTCGGTGGGCATCAAGAGCAAGATCAGTCTGTTTGCTGATTACACCAAGATGGGAGTGGTGGTCAATGACCCAGGAGGATCTGGCAAGGCTGGAGTCCTGGTTTGGACACCTGGCAGCTGGGATTCAATGCCAAAAAGTGCAAGGTGCTGCATTTTGGGGCTAAAAACCAGAGGAGGAGCTACCATCTAGGTGGTGTGCAGTTGTCGGTGACTGAGGAGGAGAAGGATCTTGGGGTGCTCATTATGGGGGAAATGAACAACTCAGTACAGTGTAGAAAGGTGGCTGTAAAGGCCAACAGGATGCTGGGTTGTATCGCTAAGGGTATATCCTCAAGGAGGGGGGGAGGTGATTCTGCCATTGTATAGCTTGCTGGTTAGGCTACACCTGAAGTATTTCATGCAGTTCTGGTGCCCATACCTGCAGAGGGACATTAAGCTACTGGAGGGGTGCAATGCAGGGCGACCAAGATGATCGAAGGTCTGGGGGACTTGCCATATGAGAGTAGTCTGAGGGAGTTGAACATGTACTTGCTTGGAAGAGAGGAGGAAGGGGGCGATATGATTAAAACCTTCAAGTACATGACAGGGATAAACAAGTAGAGTACAGGAGGGGCTTTTCAAAGTAAGAGAAGGGAGGGGCATCCGAGGGCCACTATAGGAGGCTGGAGGGGGGAAGGTTCAGGAGGGAGATGAGGAGACACTTTTATACGGAGAAGGTGGTGGCCGGGTGGAATGCCCTGCTGGCAGAGGTGGCAGCCAGTAGAACAGTGAGGGCTTCAAGAGGGGATGGGGCAGAGCAAGAGGGAGGGTCAGGGGGGGGGCAAGGGAGGGAGGGGCAGCTGCATAACAGTGACTGCAAGCTACACAACCGAGCAGACTTGGTAGACCGTAAGGCCTTTTTCTGCTGGCAATTTTCGTATGTTCATAGTACCCTTGGTGTACCCCATCAGGCCCCATGGCTTTGTCCATTTTCAGATTTGCAAGTCCCTTCAGCATTCTCTCCTCTGTAAACAGAATTGTGTCTACCTCCCATTCTCCCCCTTCCCCCGTGCTAATGTTGCTTTTTACGTGGCCTATCCCCTCCCCTTCCTCTTTGAAAACTGAACAAAAGTATTTGTTCAGGATCAGTCCCTTCCCTAGTGTTCCTCATTTCCCTAATGTGCCTAAAAAAGGTCTTTTCCCCTTTAGTTACCCTTTCGGCTCTTCTTTCCTCAGTGTGCGCCTCTGTGCACCTCATCGCTTTCCCTGCTTTCCTGTGCATCTCCTGATACACCTCCCTGTCCTCTGGGTCTCTTTATACCTCGTGAATGCTACTCTTTTAGCCTTTATCTTATCATCCACTTCCTTTGAGAACCATAGCGATCTTTTTTCCCTCCTGTTTTTACTCACTTCCTTTGCACAGAGGTTTGTTATCTTCATTGTGCCATCCCTTAACATGGCCCACCAGCAGCACATCCCCCTTTTTCTGCCATTGTGCTGGTGACTTCCACCAGTGTGTTATCCAGTTTCTCCCCTGTGTGGAGGTTTGTAGATCATGCCAGTGCGAACAGTGGCTCTGGTTATTGTCTCCAGGATGACCCACAGTACCTGTAACCACTCCATTTCCCATGTCTCTGTTGCTTTGATACCCTCATTTACATACAGCACCATCCCATCTCCCTTCCTTCTAACCCTGTCTTACCTGAACTGAGGCTAGCCTGGTATGGTTATGTCCCAGTTGTGGTTTTCTGTGCACAAAGACTCAGTAGTGGCCGCAGTATCCAGGTCTGCCTCTGCCATGATGGAACCTAGCTCTGGAATTTTATTTCCTGGACTTCTTGTGTTTGCACACGTTGCCTTCCACGCTTTTCTCTCATTCTGCCCGCTACACCCCTTTTCCCTTTTGCCCTGTCTCCTTTTCCCCTCGCTTTTTACAACTCTTGTTCCTGTCCACCTTGTTTTCTACCACGCTGCTTTTTTCTTTATTTTGCACCCTGGGGAGATTTTCCTACCCTTGGGTCTTCTGTCTGCTTCAGTCTGTAGTGGGGAGCAGTTAATGCCTCCTTTTTTCCCTCCGCCACCCCGCCAGCTAGTCTAATTGTTCATCAAAGTAATATCTCAGCCTTCCACTGAAGATTGTAGTTCCCCTCCTAGATGGATGCAAGCCATCACCTTTGTATAGGTCCATATCCCTCCAGGTTGGTCCCCAGTCCTTAGTGTAGCCAAACCCCTTTTCTCAACACTATTCCTTCAACATCTGGTGCAGAGAACCCAACCCCTGCACAATCCCTGCCCTGTCCCTAGTCAGGTCATTAGTTTCCAGGTGGACAGTGACCTCCAGCTTCCCCTCCTTCCCCACCACCCTAACAATCCTTAGGATCTGCTTTTCATCCCTCCGAGCTGTGGTGCCAGGTAAGCACCTCACCTCCCTTCCCTTCCTGTTCCCCAGTCTACCCCTAATGATCTCGTCCCCCACCAGAAGTTGCTTCATCCTCTGCTCAGGTCCTCTGCCTCCCACCTTGGGGCTTCCCCTACGGAAGACCCCATAACCTCCCTGGCCACAACTATGGGTGCCTCCTCCCAGAAGTCCTGTCCCGCCAGAACGGCAGATGAGTTTCCTGGTGACACCGGCTGAGGAGTGTGCACCTGACCTGCCACCCCAACCCTCCCAAAGCCCACCACAGTCAAGCTGGCCTTCCTTCTTCTCAGCCTCTGGGGCAACGGTGGTAGACTCGGTGGCCCGGGTATTGGGTGGGGTGGGAGAGGTCCCCCGAATCCTATTCAACTTGGTCTGGAGTCCAGTGACGACCTGCCTCGGCCTGTAGACGACATGCAGATGGTGCAGCGCCTGTCTTGAGAAGGTGTCTCTGAAAACTGTAGCTCCACGACCACTGCCCTGCACCACTCCCCAAATCCCTATTTCTTCACTCTCTGATTTTACTGGAATTTACTTTGTACCCTTACCCTAGATAGGGTGTTTCTAGTTTTCCCCTTTTTTGCTTTACTTAACCCCTTAGTAGCATGACCCTAAATAGGGTGATTCTAATTTTCCCTGTTTGCTTTTCTTTACCCTTTTGTATCATTGCCGTGGAGAGTGTGTTTCTAGTTTTTACCTTTTTGCTTTACTTTACTCCTTTGCATCTTTATCCTAGATAGGGTGTTTCCTGTTTTTCCGCACAACAGGTAGTTTCTGATTGTACGGACTGTTACCTCCCTGCCAGTACTCCCCTACCTTCCTGTAGGACTATCTTACACAACTGATTGTACGGACTGTTACCTCCCTGCCAGTACTCCCCTACCTTCCTGTAGGACTACCTTACACAACTGATTGTACGGACTGTTACCTCCCTGCCAGTACTCCCCTACCTTCCTGTAGGACTATCTTACACAACTGATTGTACGGACTGTTACCTCCCTGCCAGTACTCCCCTACCTTCCTGTAGGACTATCTTACACAACTGATTGTATGGACTGTTACCTCCCTGCCAGTGCTCCCCTACCTTTCTGTAGGACTGTCTTACACAACTGATTGTACGGACTGTTACCTCCCTGCCAGTGCTCCCCTACCTTCCTGTAGGACTATCTTACACAACTGATTGTACGGACTGTTACCTCCCTGCCAGTACTCCCTACCTTCCTGTAGGACTATCTTACACAACTGATTGTACGGACTGTTACCTCCCTGCCAGTACTCCCCTACCTTCCTGTAGGACTACCTTACACAACTGATTGTACGGACTGTTACCTCCCTGCCAGTGCTCCCCTACCTTCCTGTAGGACTACCTTACACAACTGATTGTACGGACTGTTACCTCCCTGCCAGTGCTCCCCTACCTTCCTGTAGGACTACCTTACACAACTGATTATACGGACTGTTACCTCCTGCCAGTGCTCCCTAACTTCCTGAAGGACTACCTTACACAACTGATTTATGCGGACTGTTACCTCCCTGCCAGTACTCCCTACCTTCCTGTGGGACTACCTTACACAACTGATTGTCGGACTGTTACCTCCTGCCAGGTACTCCCCTACCTTCCTGTAGGACTACCTTACACAACTGATTGTACGGACTGTTACCTCCTGCCAGTACTCCCTACCTTCCTGTAGGACTACCGTGAGCACAACTGATTGTACGGACTGTTACCTCCTGCCAGTACTCCCCTACCTTCCTGTAGGACTACCTTACACAACTGATGTACAGGACTGTTACCTCCTGCCAGTACTCCCTACCTTCCTGTAGGACTACCTTACACAACTGATTGTATGCGGACTGTTACCTCCCTGCCAGTACTCCCCTACCTTCCTGTAGGACTACCTTACACAACTGATTGTACGGACTGTTACCTCCCTGCCAGTACTCCCCTACCTTCCTGTAGGACTACCTTACACAACTGATTGTACGGACTGTTACCTCCCTGCCAGTACTCCCCTACCTTCCTGTAGGACTACCTTACACAGGCAGCAGCAAGTAAACAGGTACTTTACCTTGCCTTACTGGACCAGCAGAATTCCCTGTGCCCACCATCCTCTCTGGACGCCTGCCAATGCCTAATACGCGTGTCTCTTCACCTGTTCCACTGCTGCTCTATTCCACTCACACTCTGGGATGTGACTGTGATGAGACACAATGGAGTGGCTGCCTTTTATCCTTCAAACGGAACTTTCTTTAGGCAGGGCTTCCTGCTGCACCCCTGATCGGTCCATGCCCATCACATTGCTCTCATCTTTTTGTTATCCTGCTCTGACATAGCGGTATATTTATAAATAGTCAGGGAAGGGGGAGATTCACGTGAGACTGGGTAGGGTCTGTAAAGACAGATTAGGCAGGTAACTTCTGGGCAGACTCGGTGGGCCAAGCGGTCCTTTTCTGCTGATGGATTCTGTGTTTCTGTAAGTCAGGATCTGTAGGTCTCGGTGAAGAAATTTGCAGGGGATAAATTTTTTTTAAGTACTTACCTTTTTGTAATTTACTTTTGTATCTGCTACTCCCAACTACCGTGTGCTGTAGTGTATCTAGTAGCAAGTTATTTAACTTACTCAGTTCCGCCAGCGGTATAATTGGTCTGGGAAGCTTACAGAACACATGTGTAGTTGGGATAATGCATCCCAGATGAGTTATTCTTGGTAAATACATTCAAAATGACAACAGACATTTAGGAAACTTGAAATATAAGTTCATTTAGCACCTCAAAGGTTTCAGTGGTGTCTCTGAATTATTGGATCTCTTGGTGGGCAAAGGGGCATTGCTTTGTTACATGAGGCCTCATAGTCTTTCTTATTTTTTGTTGGTTTGTTTTTGCAGGCCTTCTGGAGCTGGATCAATAAACTGCTGAGAAATGTGCTTGAGGGACCTGGCAGGACAGAAGGAGCTCGGCTCTGTGAAGTCTCCCACTGTAAAGACCCACTGGGTTTTACTTGGTGGATTGTTACTCACTTAGCGATGTTATACAAGTTTGGTCGTAGTGGAACAGTAGAGGAAAAGGTACAATATTTTTGTTCTGTGTGTCATTGTTTTTTTTGCTACTTTTGTTCAAAAAAACGCTGCTATCTTTATGAATGAAGTTTTCTTTTTTGCAGCATATCTTATCAGTCCATCGGTGACGTGGTAATAGCCTGACCTGGTATGGTACATTCAGTCCACCGCAGCTAAGACCCAACAACCACAGCCATTTAATATGTCCTTGAGATGCATCTGTACAGTGCATTCAGAGGAGGGCAACAAAGATGGTACATGGATTGCATCAAAAGTCCTATGAGGACAGGTTGAAGGAATTGAATATGTACTTCCTGGAGGAGAGGAGGGAGAGAGGGGATATGATAGAGACATACAAGTATCTTACAGGAACAGGGTGCAGGAATACACTATGGTTAAGTGAAAAAGATGTTCCAGGACTAGAGGGCATGGGATGAAGTTGGAGGGAGGATGATTCAGAGAAATTGTGAGGAAGAATTTCTTCAGAGAACGGGTGGTGGACAAGTAGAACACCCTGCCAGAGGACGTGGTGGGGGCTGAAACAATCACGGGATTTAAGAATGCATGGGATAGACATAAAAGAATTCTGCAGGTCAGGGTTAAGGGGCAACAGACTTCTAGGAAAACACAAAGTAAACTTACAAGCTCAAATGGGCAGACTGGGTGGGCTGTAGGCCCTTATCTGCTGACACTGTATATGTATCTATGTACTAATGAGACCAAGAACTACAGCCTGTTAAGATGCACCAGTATGGTGCATTCAGTCAGCCATTTGTGTGATTAGCAACCACAGCCATTTAATATGTCCACCTCAGATGCATCCATTTGTTGTATTCGGTCCACTGCTGTTGAGTGCAATACCACAACCAGTTAAACTCTACTTCAGGTGCATCAGTACAGTGCATTCAGTCCATTGCTTCCGAGACCCAGGAATCACATTATTTAATATTTATTTTGTTTATTTAAAAGTTGATAACCGGAAAGGCACACTGAGCCGAGGCTCGTTTTCAGGTGCGGCCCGGGGACTTGTCCTCTCTGAGGTGCATATGTATGGTGCATTCAGTCTACCACAGCTGAGAGTAATACGTCCTCACTGAGATGCACCAGTATGGTGCAATCAGTCCACCACCGCTGATACCAATAACCATAATCATTTAAAATGGCACCGGAGGTTTAAGCAATTTTCAGCTCATCATTGGAGCTACACTATGTGGGTGGACAGGTCGTAGGGAGGAGGGGGGAGTGAGGCATGGGGTGCAGTTAAGATTCTTAGAATGCGTGTTGCCACTTCATGTAGCTGCCAGCACTAGGGGAATGCTGACTTTGTGCGTGGAGGATCCTGCCAGAAGAAGCCTGCCCATTCTCTACCTGCCTGCTTGCTGTGGCAGGCTTTCGGCAGTGGGCTGATAATAGTTGATTATTTTTTTCTTTATTTAAATTCTGGCTTTTAACGAGGAGTCAGCAGTCCTGTCTATGGATTACCATATCCTATGATCCCCTGGTGCCACAGAGCAGGGAAACCACTTTGTGGCCAGACTGGGACCATCTGGTAACTCAGTGCTTAGTTAGCACTGTGCAGACCACTCCTTTTAGGTGCTCAGGATATTACGTGCAAGGCTGGCTGATGTCTAAGGATGCTGCTGTTGCATGAAGTGGCACTGTGTTGTGAAAATCCATGGGCTAGTAGTGTGCAAAATGTTCATATGCCAACCCACTGCATGAAAAGGGCCATTACTACAGTCACAGTGAGCACTTCAGAATGTATGTGGTACAGTAAACTTACCAATAAGTCTGAGTCCACAGGGGGATGGCATCATGGCTATAGCCTTGACAGTTATGTGCCCAGGAAGTCTGGTTGTTGCCTCACTTGGGAGAACCCTCCTTACTTATCCCTTACATAAAACTTAGGATATTGCATGATGCAAGCAGATTAGCAGAGAACTTGGGTGTAAAGTTTTTTTTTTTTGAAGGGTATGGGAGGGAGGCACTGTGGCATAATGATTCACGGTCCTAGCTTAGAAAACAAGTTCTAGCCAGAGCCAATAGTGCTATGAAAAGCTACCAAGTCATGAAAGTTACACACGTGCGTAGAAATTATTCAACACCCAGGTATAACTTGACCATTTTTTGGAGGTGTTGCACCAGATTTTCAACATGGCCTTTTTTGGACCCCTCCTCATGAACAGTGCCAGTGTCAATTTGTTCATTTTTCCTGAAAGGTGATTGCGCAGAGCAAACATGCTGTTTTGTGCCACAGGAGCAAAAACACGTTTTGGGCAGGCTGTGGAAAATGACAGCTGTACTGTTTAGAAGGAGGTGTGCAAAAATGACAATGTTAAAAATGTGGAGTGAAAATATAAAAAATTGCCGACGTTAGGAGCGTGCGTAGAAACTGCGCAATGCATGCTCATAAAACAGTCATTTTTTTGAATTTTTTCACCAAATTTGCAACATGGGTTTTTTGGGACTCCACCTCATGAACAGTGGCACTGTCATTTTGTGAATTGGTCCTGAAAGGTGATTCCATGCAGTGACCGTGAAATCACCTTTCGGGACCGAGTAACAAAATAACAGTCACAGCTTTCATGAGGTGGGGGCCAAAGAACCCCATGTTGAAAATTTGGGGCCAAAAATTCCAGTAAATGGCTGTGATATCGGCATAAGTTGAAAACCCCATTAAATGACTGTATAGCACGCTTACTTTTAATTCTTCAGTTTGCGGTTGGGCTTTGAAGAGTGCAGACATGTCCCAGTTCAGAGAAGATGACAGCGCCAACCTCCAGGGGTAAGTATGGGGTAAGGCGGGGGGATGTGGGTGCTCAGTGGGAGGGGGACTGCAGCGACGACGAGGGACTGTTTTCCATTTCCACAGGGGAAAAAAAAACCCTGACAGTGAGGGACTGTTTTCTAATTTACAGCAAAATGGAAAAAAAACATTTTGGCACACTGTGGTGGGCTCCCAGTGTGCCACATGAATGCTGACATGGGGATTTGGCACCCCGATGTTGGGCAGGTCTTGGGCAGGGGGGGCACCAGAGAAAAAAGAAACTGTGACGAGGGACTTTTTTCTAATTTACAGTAAACAAAACATCAGCACATGGGGTGGGCTCCCAGTGTGAGATGTGGGCATGACTTGTGGGGGAGGGGGGCACAGAAAATACTGAATGGCATTTTGCCATTCACATCACGGGGGCACCTGCACTACTGCACATGCGCACGACTCATGCGCGTGTGCAGTTGACGCATTGGAATGTGGAAGTAACAGCTGAAATAGTGCAGCTGTTATTCTGTAGACTGATTGTGGCAGAGGAGTTTAAGCTCTTTTGAGCTTTTGGAAGGATACTTCCAAAGTCCAGTGGAAGGGGTTCTGCGATCAGCAATTTTCTGAGCTATAGAGCTCTCGCAAAACGAGTGTAGGCTCCACCCACAGCCCTGAGAAGGACACTTGTTGCATTATAAATGGCACTTTTTCCAAACCAGGTTTTTATATACGGTAAATGCACATTTATGAGGATGATAGTAATTTTAAACATACCTTTATACCATATTAGAATATTTAATATGTAATATCAAGGGTTCGGCTCATGTATAACAGTTACAACTTGTTTTTCAAAGTCAAAAAAGTGAGCCACAAAGATATGGTATCCTGTTAGATAGAGGATCATAGCTGGGGTTATGAAGTTTACTATGTTGTAAACCCCTTGAGCGGTTGCCAGGCCGACCTTGTTTTACCATTGGCTTGGCAACCGTGAGAGGGGATTTCAACGCAGTAAACTTCATAACCCCATCCATTGTCTTTTATAGTGCATGGGGTCACAACAGTAAATACATTCAGGACAGAATGGGAAAGGCTGATATTTGTTGCTTGTGGGCTTCGACTGAACAGTTAAACCCGAGCGGTGGCCGCGACCAACGTCAGTGCTAGAATTCTTTTTATTTGGAGTTTCGATCTGTAATCCCACCGATGTGACGAGGCAAGTAAGGTTTATAGCGCTGACGTCAGATTGGTGAGATTACAAGATTGTTAGACAGCAGCATGCCATACATAATAAGGGTTCCCCGTACATTATACAGCAGTAAAACATCATCGAGTTGTACAAAAAAACAGCGGTGTAATTAAAAAAAGAGATAAAACTGTACCATATTGACTGTTACCTGTAAAATATGCGAACAATTGTTTATAAATTGTATATATCATATAAGCAAGCTGGTTTTGCATAGTCTGTTACTGTAATCATGTATTGCAATATCCATCAGTTAAAAATGGTCTATGGTGTTACAGAAAATGTCCAGGATGTAGTTCCTTACAATTTAGATAAAATGCCTGACATTCCCTATGAACTTCGTTAAAGGAGAACTGCACTGAACCTGTGAGTAATGTTTCCTGTAGACGCTTTTTTTCATATAGTGGGTCCCCTTCTGTTTCTACCCCATTTTTGCTGCCCTTTTAGTTAACCCATTGGATATTTATGGGTTACGCACTGCTGCAAAGTGCCATCTGAGAATTGTATGATGATGTTTATGTCTCCATGAACCTAAGAATTCTAAATTAGAACACGGATGCATTGTACCAGCAATGTAAGTTCTTGACAAAATCATACTGTTCTAAAATGATCAATGCCAGCAGTGTGTGAATCAGAAACACTCACTGAATTTTCCAAAAGGCCAGTTAAGATTAAGCAGTAACAAAATGAGAACTGGTATTTTGAAAAATAACATCTGCTTCTACAAAAATGCATGTCTGCCGATTCAAGGCAGTTCTCCTTTGACATATTAACAGCCCGGTCTAAATTGTTCACTATTTATGGGTCTGGCAGTATAGCCTAAAGGTTAAAGTAATGAGTTGTAAATGAGCTTTGTACATCCAGCATTCAGACGTGGGTTTGATTCCCACAACCTCCATTTCCATACTGTGTGGCTCAGATTAAGTCACTTAATCTCTCCAGTGTTCCTGGATTGTCCCTTGAAACAAGCGCCTGTGCCTAGTTGGCCTTACCTGGTTACCAAAGGAAAAAATATATATATTTAATAAATTACATTTATAAACTGTAAACAAATATTAAACTCCGGTACATAGATTCCAGATCCATGCAAAACTGAAGTTCATTCTGAAGTAATTGACAGCCAAAAGGCGATTGCCCATAAAGGCTGTCACCAGAATTCAGTGGAGGTAACAGACGTCACCAGCCGCCAGGTACTGATCTAGCCTTACTTTAAAAGTTTGGAGATTTTCTGCCTGCACTGTATGTGCTGGTAATTTATTCCATACTTCAATTACCCTACATCTAAAACTATTTTTTCTTATATTTTTCTACACCTTTCACCTTTTAACTGCTGATCATGCCCCCTCAAGTTATATATACCTTCTTTAAATTCTATTCCCAGTTTCTCCCTTAATGTCTCTTGTTTCAGTAATTTATATAACAGCAGCAAGTCTTCCCTATTACGTCTACTTGCTAATGACCATAGTCCCAGTGCTTTCAATCTAACTTCATATGATTTTTCCCTACAACCTGATGATATTCGTTAAGGATCTTTGTGGATGCTCTAACAAAACTTTATCCTTTTTCAAGAAGGGATTCCAAACAGTAGAGCAATAATCTAAAATTGGCCTGACATAAGACTTAAATAATGGAAAAAGTATCCCTGCACTATTAGTATGAAAACTCCTTCTAATACAGTTTACCAGATGCATAGCCTTGGTAGCTGTGATTCTACAATGGGTCCTACTTTTCATATCTTGTTGTATAAATATACGCAAGTCTTTTTCACAATTTGAAACTTTTAGTTTTGAACCCTTAATATAATAATCCTGTTGAATGTTATCTTTACTTATGTGCATTATAACACATTTATTCATATTAAAACTAATTTTATTATTTACCGCCCATTCCGAGATATGTAGCTAATCCTGACCAAACCGTAATCTATCTTCAAATGTCTGCCACAGCCCCCAATTTGACATCATCTGCAAACTTAAGTAACTTATTCTCACTTACTATCTTCAGATCACTTATAAAAATGCCAAACAACAGGAGTCCCAGCACCGGTCCCTGTGGCACTCCACTCGTGACCCTTACCACCCCGGACAGATGACCCTGAATCCTCACCTGTTGTGTTCTCCATCAGCGAATGTTTAATCCATTTTACCAAACCATCATCAATACCCATATCCATAAGTTTAGAAATGATTTGCGCATGTGGGAATTTATCAAATGCCCTACTAAAATCCAGTATTACCATATCCACATTTTTGCCTTCATCCACCTGTTTGGTGACCCAGTCATGAAAACAGATTAGGTTGGTCTTACATGACCTGTTTTTAACAAAGCCATGCTGGTTTCCGTCCACTAATCCTTTACATCCAAGATGGTTTCCAATCTCCTCGCTCAGAATCCCCTCAATTATTTTATCGATAGCTGAGATCAAACTCTCAGTCGATAATTTGTTGGCACACTTCTATCCCTCTCTTTGAAAACTGGCACCACATAGGCTGATCTCCAGTCATTTGGTACATAACCCTCAGCTAATGGTTTCTGACCTAATAAAGCAGTAGCTGGTGCCAACTCCTGCCCAATTCTTTAATTAGTCTGGGATGGATTCCCTCCAGTCTAGCCGCTTTGTCTACCTTCAGTGATCTTATTTTCTGTACTACATTTTCTACAGTTATTATTTCCTCCATTTTTGAACCTACTCCACCTATCATGTTATTACTTATATTTTGATCACATTTGGTAAATACATTGCTGTAGCATCTACTGAATTCATCAGCTAATTTCTTGGGATTGGAACCAGTTCCCCATTGATAAGTAACGGTCCTACTGATCTAGTCTGTCCCTTTTTATTATTAACATAAGCATAAAAACTTTTGACATCATACTTCGTCATAGCCAGTCTGAATTCTGACTGCATTTTTGCTTTTCTTATTTTGCTTTCCAACTGCCTTAGTGTCTGCTTGTACTTATTCTTGCTATTCTCTGTTCCAGGTTGCTTCATTTTATTAAATAACACTATAAGTATAACACAACAACCAAGGAATACACCAGTCATGTCTGGGGCTGTCAATATAGCCTTAGAGGTTAGAGTAAAGAGCTTGGTACATCTAGCACACAGACCTGAGTTTGATTCCCACAACCTCCACTTGCTGTGTGACTCTGAGCAAGTCACTTATCCTCCTCAGTGCTCTCGGGTAGCCCCAGAAACAGGCACCTGTTCCTAGTGGGTCATACCTGGTTACCAAAGAATAATAAAAAAAAAAGTATTTAAATGCTTACATTCTTTTATCTTTAAAAGGACACAAGTTTAAATATTAGAGGTTGGTGTATGCTGCTTGCAGCCTCAAATCAGGAACAGACATAAATACTGCTGCTTTAAGCAACAAACCCAAAAAAGAAACCCATCCTGAGAAACGCAGGAGTTTTAGAAGGAACTCCATTACAAATGAGCCTGACTCGGTGGTTACATTCCCTAAAGCTGAAAATGACCAAAGGAATTTTCTTGTTGGTGCCATATTGTTCTGTTTAGTCACGTCTGTGTGTGTGTGTGTGTGTGTGTGTGTGTGTGTGTGTGTGTGTGTGCAGCCTGTCCTGCCCATAGGAATAGGATAACGGTTGCAAAGTCTGTAATCTGACACTGTAGTCTGACTCAGGAAATTTCACAAGATACAATGAGTTAACCCCTAGGTTGCTGAAAGACATAGATTAAATCTATTCGGCTGAGCTGGACAGATGATAGAAACAGCAGTTTAAACAGTTTTTTTTTTTTTAATATCCTGAGAAGTTCTGTGGCACAACACAGTAGTATCTCCACTCCCTTCAGATGCCTTTAACATAGAGCAACAAATAGCAAAAATCAGAGGGGGAGTGCACTATTTTGCAGCTGTGGAGGAATACATCCAAAAGTCTAAAAAGGGAGTTCCAAGATCAGCCATTTTAGAGCTACAATCTGATCGAAGACAGAAGGGCTGTAGGCTCTGCCCACATCCCTAAAAACACCTTTACAAAAACATAGTGCTGGATATCTGTGGTGGGCAAAATATGACCTGTTCAGAACTGGACCAAAAACATGTCCTGATGTTACTGTTGTTAAATGGAGGCATGGTAACAATAGAAGCCTATTAATAAGGACCCCTTGGTGGCAGACAGTATGTCCCGTTTGTCAAGCTGTTCTATTAAACTGAATCATTTGTATTAACTGCAGTGAATTTTGAAAGAAATATGTCCCTGAGAAAGTGCCTCAGTTACCAGATGTTTCCTACTAGCAGTGCGTTTCCATTAAGTGGTATTCATCATGAAACAAAATTACTGTTGTACAAAGCAGTCCGTGAAACCGTGGTTCCCATTTTTGTGAGATTGTGGGAAGTTTGCTTTTGGGCATTACAATCATAAGCTGTAGGAGGTGTCCAGGGACACCCCCAAATATACATCCTGGAAAATGGACCCAGTTTTATTAAAGGAACCCATATTAATAGATAAAATAAAAGCCGAAACAGATACATATTTTCAAACAAAACTTATCTGAAGAAGTTTCTAATAAGGTAGTCTAGGCATTTTATTCAAGGTCTTTTTATTTCAAGTTCAGTTAGTGAAAGGAAGAAACAAAAAAATCAGACTAAAAGAGCTGGAAAATGAAATGTTAACTACTCAACAGCTACATACTGCACCTCGTAATATTCACTTAAAAAACCGGGGGCAGCTTAAACATGAATACAGTATGACAGAATGAAAAAGTAGAATGCATAATATTGTACATACAGTCCAGGTATTATTCTCATGTAGACCGCAGTGGAAAATCTTTAGCTTACCAGTTACAAAAAGAACATGCTGAAAAATTGATTACCGAAATATAGCTCATAGAAAGTAGCCCTCAGACTGTAGCAACTGAAACTGAGATTAACCATGAATTTGTGAATTACTACAGTAAATCATATCAAACACAAAGTACAACAGTAATTAATAAAACATTTCAGAATATACCAACAATAAATACAAAGCAATAAATATACATTTTTGTCTAAACGAAAAGAGCATTATGACATATATGTATCAGTTTGTTTACTAAAACCATGTAAAGCCCCCAGCTTAGATGGTATTGGTATTGACTTTTATAAAATATCTAGAGAGTTATTGACTAAGCTTCATACATTATTCAGTTCTTTTCAGTGTGGACTGCCCTCTTTCTTTGAGAAGATCCTAATTCCGATCATCCCCAAAAAGGGTAGAGTTAAGTCTTTGTGTCTCTTACCACCAAATCTCTCTGCTTAATGCAGGCTATAAAATTTCACTAAAATGTTAGCTAAGAGACTGGAGAATGTTTTACCTGCTGTGATTGGGGATGACCAGACTGGGTTCGTTAAAGGAAGAAGGGAGTATAATAATACTAGAAATGCAGTAAACATTTTACATACAAGACCAAGAAACTATGGTATTGTCCCTTGACACAGAGAAAGTGTTTAACAGGGTGGAATGGCTTTATTTATTGGTGGTGCTAAAATCAGAAAAATGTAGCTACGGGTTTTCCCTCTTGGATTACAGTAATATATAGTTTGCCCAAGGCTAAGGTTTTGACTAATAGTACTATATCTCCCTTTCTTTTCTTTATTTAGAGGAACTAGGCAGCGATGTCCCTTGTCATCTTTTCTTTTTGTTCTCATTATTGATCCCCTTGCGAATGCAATAACAGAGTCAAATAACGTAGGGTCTTAAGTATGGAAGAGAACGAGCGAGCAGGTGGAGGTGCAATGTGGGCGGGACTGGAGGCAGGGAGGGACAGGGAAATAGAGGGGAGGACACTGAAGGAAAGGGATCTATTGTAAGGCAAACCAGTGGGGCAAGGAAGGAGATGAGGGATCGAGTAGTTATTCTAGGGGATTCTATGCTCATGGAAGTGAGATGGGGAGGTAAAAGAGCAAGGAAGAGCTGATCCTGGGTAGAGTGTATGCCAGGTGCGACAGCAGGGAGGGTGGGGCAGTTCATTCAGAAATGTGTGGAGAGGGGTGGAGATAAACCTCATATTGTGGTGCATTTAGGCACTAACGACCTGGAAGAGAGTACGTGGATGAAGTACAGGAGAGGTTCAGGGAGGTAGGAAGAATCTGCAATCAGGTGGGAAGTTCGGTGGCATTCTCAGAGGTACTCCTGGTACCTAGGGCAAGCACCGCTAGGAAGCTAAGAATAGAGGAGTTCAACAGGTGGCTGGGGGCGGGGTAGTGGTGTGCGAAAATGGGGTACTGGCTAGTAGGGGAGTGGGGCAAGACATGGAATAAAAAGGGGCTCTATACCAAGGATAGGCTGCATCTCAGCATTGAGGGTAGAAGGATGTTGAAATGGGGGCTGGAGAATTACATTAAAACTAAAATTTAAACTGGGGGGGCAGAGTGGGACTGAAGAAAGGAGTAGCTAACAGGGGAGACCGGAAGGCCTCACGCCCCAGACAGAAGAGAAGAGAGGGAGGAGAATCTAACAAGAAATAAATGTAGGGGGTGGGGAGGGGGAGCAAGGCACAAGGTGGACTGTTGTATCCTTGAATGCAAGGAGCTTGGCAAACAAGGTAGCAGAATTCCAGGCAGTGATGGCGGAAGAGGTGGTAGATATTGCTGCCATTTCAGAAACCTGGGCCACTTAATACCATGATTGGGATCTCGCGGTCCCGGGATACAAGGTGTACTATAGAGACCGGGAGGGGGGGAAGAGGAGGAGGGGTGGCTATTTACGTTAAGGAGGGGATACTATCTACCAGGGAGGAGAGGGAAGAGGGGAGGCCAGAAGCCATGTGGGTACTGCACCAAAGGTAAGAAGATCAGGATGTGGGTGGTGTACAGGCCACCCTCACAAAGTAAGGAGATATACAGGGAGCTGAGAGAGAAAATCAGTAAGGTCAGTGGCAAAGGGAGTACGGTTATAGTGGGTGACTTCAGCTTACCTGGGGTTGCCTGGCAGACTGTGAATACCACAAACGCCAGGGAACGGGTACTACTTGAGGCTATTCAGGACAGCTACCTAGTGCAGAGAGTGATGGAGCCTACCAGGGAGGGGAACATACTAGATATTGTGCTAACAAATGGCAATGAAGTCCAGGATGTGGTGGTACAGGACCCACTAGCAGGTAGCGGCGTCCACCGCTCAATGTGGTTCTTCCTCAACACAGGGAGGGAGTCGGCTAAGACCAGGACCCAGAGTGGTAGACTTCAAGAAGGCAGATTTTGCCAGAATGGGCAGCATCCCAGAGGGGTATTTTGTTGAAATTAGCCCAGGGATGGATGCTGAACAAAAGTGGGAAATCATTAAAAAGGGTTTGAATGAGGCCACGAACACGTGTGCCAAGTCTGAGTAAGCAGTCCAGGTCAAAAAAACCTAGCTGGCTCAGCAGGGAAGTGGAGAGGAAGGTGAAGGACAAGTGACTGGCCTTCAGCAGGTTCAAAAAATCTGGGTGTGAGGAAGACAGGGAGATGTACACGAAGGCATCTAGGGAGGTGAGTAGGGCAGTCAGGGCAGCCAAAGCAGCAAGGGAGCTGAAACTGGCTCAGGGGATCAGAGGAGGAGGAGAAGGAGTTCATCAAATACTTAAGGGAGAAGAGGAGTTGTAAGGACAATATTGTTAAAATTAAGGGGGGTCAGAAGAAGGGGAAGACGAGGCGAGTACTTCTGCTCAGTGTTCATGAAAGAAAAGGATGGCCCAGTACCACATGGGAAAGGGAGGAGGGGTGGGGGGGGCAGAGTTAACAGATGGGTCATCCAGGAGGATAGAGTTCTGAAAGATCTTAAAGCCTTTGGGGTGGACAAGGCATCAGGACCGGACAGTGTACATCCAAGAGTCCTGAAGGAACTGGCAGAGGTGTTGGCAGGCCCTCTGGCAGACCTGTTTAACACCTCCTTGGAGATGGGGAATGTGCCCAGGGACTGCAGGATGGCTCGCATTGCGCCCCTCCACAAGAGTGGGCCCAAAAACGAACCAGGCAATTACAGACCGGTGAGCTTGACTTCTGTAGTGGAGAAGTTGATGGAGACCATTTTGAAGGCGAGGTTGATGCCCTTTCTGGATAGTAATGGACTACAGGACGAGAGACAGCATGAGTTTGTCTCGGGAAGATCCTGCCTGACTAACCTGATCGACTTCTTTGATTGGGTCACTAGGGTGGTTGACAAAGGCCATGCTATGGATGTCCTGTATCTGGATTTCACCAAGGCTTTAGACTTGGTGCTGCACAGGAGGTTACTGAGCAAGCTGATGGACCTGGGGGGCAGGGGAGAAACTGGTGGTGTGAGTTGGGAGCTGGTTTCAGAGCAGACATCAGGGGATAGTTGTAAGGGGAGAGATAGCCAAGCCAAGACCCATAACTAGTGGGGTAATGAAGGGTTCAGTGCTGGGCTCTGTTTTGTTCAGTGTCTTCATAGGGGACATTGCAGAGGGGGGTCAAGAGTAAGATCAGCCTGTTCGCCGATGTCACAAAGAAGGTGTCAGCGTGGCTCAGCTGGTAGCACATCCGCCTCTGGACCAGAAGGTCGTGGGTTCTCGTCCCTCACGGGATTGGACTTGCACCTAAAATGCTGGCATCAGAGTGCAGTATTGGGGGTGCTGTACTGCTGGGGTGTGCCGTCCTTGATGAGGCGTTAAACCGGGGTCCCTTCTACCCATCCTGGTGTTGTCCTGGTGGGTGTTCAGGTGGAAGCAAAGAACCCAGGGCACTCTTCGCAAAGAGTAGGAACATTCCGTGTCCTGGCCAACATTCCCTTCCCATAAACTGGTTCATGCAATTATCCAGGCTGTGTGTGGGTGATGATGTGTGATATGGCCGCCACCACACATTCAGTCACTTCACTACCAGTCTAGCATTGCTTGTAAAGCGCTTTGGATGTATGAAAAAGCGCTATATAAATGCTGATTCTTCTTCTTCTTCTGCGTATAGAAATGGACAGTGAGGAAGGGAGGCAGGCACTCGGAGGATCTAGCTAAACTTGAACACTGGTCAAAGGAGTGGCAGTTGGGGTTTAACGCAAAAAAGTGCAAGGTCATGCACCTCAGAGCCAGAAATCCTGGGGCCAGCTACTGGTTGGGGGGAGTGCAGGTAGCAGCTTCAGAGGAGGAGAGGGACCTGGGGGTACTAGTCAGAGGGGACATGAAAGTATCGGCATAGTGTAGGAGGGTGGCAGCAAGGCAAATCGGATGCTGGGGTGCATTGCCAGGGTTATCACCTCGAGAAAAAAGGTAATCCTGCCCTTGTATAGATCACTGGTGAGGTAACACTTGGAATGCTGTGTGCAGTACTGGTGCCCGTACCTCTAGCAGGATGTGAGATTACTGGAGGGGGTGCAGAAGAGGGTGACAAAAATGATCACGGGGCTAGGAGAGATGCCTTATGAGGAAAGATTGAGGGAACTCAACATGAACTCACTGAAGAATAGAAGGGAAAGGGGGGACATGATAGAGACCTTTAAATACTTGAAAGGCATAAACAAAGTCAGAACAGGAGGATTGTTCTACTTAAAGGGGGGGAGGGTCCCTAGGGGATACAGTCTAAAGTTGGAAGTCATGAGGGAGATAAGGAGGCACTACTTCACAGAGAGAGTGGTGGTGGGATGAAATGTACAGCTGGAGGAGTTAATTGAACTGAGGACAGTGGCTAGCTTTAAGCAGGGATGGGATGGAGTCAGGGGCAGAGTAAGCACAGACAGGAACATAATGAGGGATAGCGGAAGGGGATGGGGGGGGCAGCTGCAGTAGTATTAAACTGCAAGCTGCACACTCGGACAGACTTGATAGACCTGTGAGCCTTTTCTGCTGGCTATTCCTTATGTTCGTATGTAATTGAAACTTTCTCTTTTTGCAGGTATTTAAAAGATCTGGCGAAAAGACTGTAGTCAATACTTCAGTTAGTGAAGGAATACAGAGAGCAGTCTGGTTATATCGTTATCTGGAAAACATTGGAAGCATTACCAGTAAAGCCAGATAAATGTAATATAAATGTAGACAAATTTCCAGTTACACTAAAAACACAACGCATGATGTATCTAGGTATACATTTAACTAACAATATTAACCAGCTACCAAAAACAAACTTAAATATTTTAATACCTATGTACGCCATAGAACAGGATCTCAAAAGAAGGAAGGGTTTACTATTCTCTTTTGGGATGAAGTTGGGTAGTAAAAATGAATATCATGCCTGAGTTCCTTTATATATTTCAGGCACTCCCAATTATGATTCCTAAGGAAACTTGGATGAGAATAGAAACATTAATAACTAAATTTAAATGGAAGAATAACAGCCCAAGATTAAAAAAAGCAAAAATGTTATCTACGAAATGAACAGTTGAGTCTAAAATTACCTGACTTACAATATACTGGAACCTGTAAAGGAATATTATAACCCTACACCTTCCCTGGGATTACTTTGAAATAGGTGAACCCATACAGAGTAAAATAACGCATTTATTATTCCTAAATTTAAACAGTCAGAAACTGAATGAAGATAATTAAAGGATATAATTAAAATTTGGAAGAGAGCTAATAAAGACATGGGTTTCGAGCACAACCTATGTAAGTTATCCTCACTCTTTAGAAACAGCTTCCATCCTTTAACTGCATGGCCCAGATATTCAAACTGCGCCAGGCTGTGGCGCAAGCTTGGGCGCAGCTCAACTTGACTGCGCAGGGGCGCGGACCAAGCGATATTCAAAGGGGCTGTGCCATGGCTCAGCAGCTTTGAATATCGCACCCTGGCAACCCCCACTGTGCATGGCACAGTGGCACTGCGCCAGCGCAAGTGGCCAGAGTGGTGCATGGACATGCGCTAGCGCAAGTACCATTGCGCCATTCACAGCACCTGCAATATTCAAAAGGTGACATGCAAATGGGGCCATAATTTATGCAAGGTGCACATGGGGCCATTTGCATCCCATTTGCATGCAGGTGCACCGATCCCCGACGCACTTGCGCCTGGCACCCTGCCAGGCAGCAGCCGTCGGGGACCGACGCCCCTGCAGCCCAATCATGGGGCATATGTTTAAACTAAATTCCCGTCCTATATCCCTGGTGGTCCAGTGGACGCTTTCTGCCGATCGTGGGCATCTGTTGTAATAAACCCCCCGTCCAATATCCCGCTTTCTGCCCGATTGCGGCATCTGTTGTAATAAAAGAACCCCCGTCCAATATCCCTGGTGGTCCAGTGGACTGCACTCGCCCGATTGCGGGCATCTGTTGTAATAAAAGAACCCCCCATCCAATATCCCTGGTGGTCTAGTGGTGCCCCACCACCCGCTCCGCGTCAGCTGGCGGTGGCAGCACCCCACCCGCCTGCCCCACCGACTGAAAGCTGGGCTGCACACCCATTGGTCTCAGCGTGAGCCACTCGGGCGCAGTAGCTATAACAGATTACTACATTCCAGATATGTGAATGAATCGCGTATCTGGAATGTGTAGTAGGAAATCTGCTGTCTATGCTGGCATGTCATGTGTCCTCTCGGTGATCAGTCCCCGGAAGCGGCGGTCCTCCCTCCCCATGCAGTCAAGAGTGTGAACTGTATTGTGGACTGTGAGGTCATAAACCCTATCCTAAACAAAGTGGCTGTCCTATCCCAAGAGCGCCGAAGACAGAGAGAGATTCCTTACATCAGGCAGTGTGGTGGCCGGGACAGACACCGTGCCGGTGGCCAGGACTACCCCCACCCGGTGAATCAGAATGCCGCAGAAAAACAGACAAACCACTGCACCTTGCAACAACCCCCTTCCCCCCACATGTACCATAATCACCATGACAGTGGTCCATTTCTGTCCTTGCCCACTCACCCACCCAGGGGACCTCCATGCACCCTCTGCTACCTCTGTGCAGAGGTACTGTACTCCTGTGTCCGTGCCACCCCTCTGTAGAGATTTACCCCCCACCCCCCAACAACAAGGGTACAGATGTGAGGCGGAATGGTGTGGACCACAACGGGTACACATTGTCTGGCAGCGTGATCCGTGAAATAAGAGGCATGTAAGTAAAAGACAGTAGTAATTGGGTTGCAGACACAGTTCAACAAGGCAGACATGCAGAGAAAGCAACAAAGTGAAGTGCGAGTGGATCAATCAGTGCCGCAGTTTTTTTTGTCTGTTTGTTTTTTGAACTATTTCTCCTCCTTCCCCCACCTTGGAGCTACGCTTCTTCGGAAGACTCCTAAGTGACCCCCCGTGACTGGCCTGCCTGAATCCCCGGAGGTTCCCCCATGGAGCCGTGGCTATACCCCCCCAGGCGGGTACGGAGTGGGGCCCAGTGCCCCAACATCTTCGAGTTTCGTCGGGTCCCCCGGTGGTCAGGCCGGCCATCACAATTAGGGCTGGCACTGGAACCCTGTCTACCCATGCTCCGGTGGTGCTTTTTCCGGCTTTCTATGCTGTATGGTGTGTGCCCTGACGTTAAGGCGTTACACGCCGACATCCACCACACAGCTCCCCCATTGGTCTGTCCTACCAGCTTGCTGTACCTTGGGCCTCCACCGGGGTCAGACAAACGCGGATCTTGTCGCCCCCACCCCCGGAGAAGGCAAGCAGTCCCTGGGGCGCTCAAGCCTTCTCCCCCGGCCGGCCCTCCAGCGGCCCGAGTCCGCTTCCGAACCCGGGTCGCCGGCGTTGTGAGCGGAAATCCAACCGCTTTGCCAATGGGCCCAGTGCCGCAGTTTGTAACCCACTTTAAGAAGTTGCTTGAGCTATGAAGTAGGCTCGCACCATAGTAAACTAGGAAGTGCGCTGAGTTTGAGTTGTAAAATCCTGATTGATGTAATTAGGTTTGCACATATTATTAGAAAATATCCCACCCATTTGCTCCCAGTTACCGTGCAATAATGGTGTTGCAAGTGTGCTGTGTAGCGAGCAAGCAGAAAGTAATGCAGGTGCAGTCGCTGCAGAATGTTGTCACCCGCCGCCAGCTCCACTGTGCTTTTAACTGTTGTGCTAGTGATCCCCCAACCCAGACACACTGATCTGTGTCACTTCAGTCACAGTGACCGCCTGCAGTCATGGCGACTGTGGCTCAGTGTTTCAGCATCCACCCAGCCACCGCAGGTTGCAACAGCTTCCTCCATTTGCAGAACTGCTCAGGACGGTTCATTGTAGATGTGAATGGGGCCATGGTGTGCAGTATGAGACTTACAACACAGGTAAAGTGTCAGAAGCAGGATGGGACAGTAGTGTTGTGTTATATTTCTTTTGTGCCATTTCTGACCGTACTCCCTGTCATTGCATCCACTTGTGTGTCACAGCATTTGTGATCCGGCACATGTCTGGCAAAGTGAGCACTTTTAATTGCCTACTGCTTAGTTTCACAATGGGTAGAATGTGGTGCTGACAGTGGGTCTGACATTTATCACACGTCAAATGCAGCTGCACTGCCGCAAAGTATGTGTCCAGCCCGCTGTCAGTAGGTGTATGTGTTTGCGGTCTACTGTTGCCTCTGTGACTTCTGCCCGGGAATGAGTGCCTGTGAGGATAACTGTATAGTACCTGCGGCAAGATGTCTCAAAATACCAGTGTCTCCCCTCTGTCCCAAGGTGCAGTAGCAGCACTGAGTAAGGCACACTTTGTGAACAACATAGGTCAGGACTGATTAACGCACAGTGTGGTAGCTCTGGACAGTGCTTAGTAGCTGCCAATCACGCATGTGCGCACACACACACGCAGAGCGAGACAGTGGAAAAGGAAGTGTGTGCTACAGGTCTTGCTGCTGGCTGCCTCTCTGTTATCGTTTTATGAACGGCAGCAGGAACGATGGCATAGTAGTTTTACAACACACATGGTTGCCTGTGAGTAGCCCGCACACATACTAGTGAGGTGGGGGAGGAGGGGAGAGACATTAGTATAGCTGCAAACATATGTGTTTTTTTTTTTCATTAGGGACTATTTTGTAAGGTGTCACAATATTTTTGCTGTTTAAACAGCAAAAAAACACCTTTTTTCTTTTTTTGTTTTTCGCTGTTTAGACATAATAGCCCAT
This sequence comes from Neoceratodus forsteri, assembly GCA_016271365.2. Taxonomy (NCBI): domain Eukaryota; kingdom Metazoa; phylum Chordata; order Ceratodontiformes; family Ceratodontidae; genus Neoceratodus; species Neoceratodus forsteri. Next base: position 1,560,945,937 of record CM057449.1, read on the forward strand.
GTAATAAGTGCATTAACACTCCAGGGTGTGCTGATAGTGTGGATTAATGTACACCCTGAAACTGTGAGGGGCGCAAGGTGCGCCCTCATGCCTCCACAACACCCCAAGATGCGTTAATCCACATTATCAGCACACCCTATTGTGTGTTAATGCTCACATATTACTTCCCCTGCCTTCTGAATAAGTTCAATAATACTACGTCACCATATTGTAGTAGGGGCTGTGGTGAAATAGCCAGTTCTGCTCATCTACTGGTTTTATGTCACAAAATTAAAACCTTTTGGGTTCAAGTGCTTGATTAAATTAATACAATTTTAGAAACTAAATTGCTATTTGAAAGTGAAGTATGCCTCTGATCAGCATCCTCTGTACAAGACGTACCAAAAGAATATAATGTAGTATTACTCCATATAGCTTTACTAAATGATAAAAGGTGCATTACACACTTCTGGAAATATTCACAGGTTCCAAGCTTGGCTGTGTGGAAGAATTTATTGTTAGAAAGTTTGAGGCTGGAAAACAAACACATTATTGTATGAATCAGATGAATTCGTATTAAAGAGCATTATCAGAAGGCAGGATTTAAAAACAGCATAAGTTCTGGGGGGACGAAGGTATGGGGAAAGGTCATCAAAGATACAGGATATAGTATAAAGTGCTCTGAGTGACATAGAGCCTAAAAATAGGATACTGTGTTATTTAACCCTCTTCGCTCCTTTCTCTTTATCCCTTTTTTACTTTCTTGGTCTGTAATAAGTGTAATGCTGAAGCTGCTAATTATGAAACAATGAGTTGTTAGTATTGAATTGCTACTGTTTGACATCACATTTGCCTTATTGTTGATAGAACTGAGCTGTTAATCATAATGGGATTGTATCCAAAATGCTAAGTTAATATGTAAACATATGTGGGTTTATATGTTTTTAATATGCATATTTACAAATCAATAAAATATACAATTAAAATATAACATTCGGTGTAGGCTTTGGGTTTATTGTTTAAAAGGACTCCAAATGTACAGGCTACATGCCGTTAGTATATGCAGTTCTACAGTGAACAGAGTAATAGATGGGAAACCATGCATAATGTGCCTGTGTGTTCCTATCCAAGGATTCTGATGCTATGAACAACATGAGTGTAAAGTTTGAGTGGTTCCAAGGTGGCATCAGAATCTTGAGATGGGAACTCAGGATTGTTATGTATAGATTCCCAGTCTATACCCACATATGTCACCCCTGATTTTTGCAAACACCACTCACTCTCATAAACAAAACTCCCCGCCACTTGACCCTATTTTCCAATTTGTTTTAATTAAATTAACAGAAAAAAAAAGTTTTACAGTTTTTTTTTTTTTAAGGGGCTCCTTTTTCATTGAATGCAGTCACTGGCAAAAAAAGAAAACAAGTGCCAGTTTCAAAGTATGTCTCGAGACGATTTCCTCTGGAATGCTGTTGTACCACTGATGTGATGTCAGAACAACAGTACAACAGCTTGATGACATCGGTATAATTGTACAACAGCACTTTGCTGAGGGAGAATTTCCACTGATAATGGCACTTAACCATAAACTATATTCTGAAATTCTGTGCAGTATTTAAAATTTCATTTTTTAGTATTTACTGTTTTTTTTTTTTTTTTTTTCCACACCAGCGATTTTGTTTTTAGGTTTGCTTATTTACATGGATAATGTGAAACGTAATGTAGCGTCTGTAAACAGCATGAGATCTTTCTGATCTTCTCACTACATTGTATTTATGTTCACTTTCATAGCTTTGTCTGACTTTCCTGGCACCTTTTCCACTGTTTTAGCACCCTTTGATGGTCTGCAGTATTCTGCATTTTCTGTGCCGTGCTGGAAAACAGAAAGTGTCACAAGTGACCATTTCCTTATAACTGTGTGTACACTGTTATATTTTGTTTTTTGCAGAAGGAGATTGAGTCTAATTGGAGTTTTGTAGAAGATCTTGTGAAGCGATCCTGTGACAGCAGAGTATGTATATTTTCAGTTCAGTGTTCAAAAAAAAAAATTATTTGTGCACATGGAAGTGTTGTTTGTTAGCACCGGGTGAAATGAGGGGTAGCTTAAAGTGATGTTCTGACCTAGCGCTGTAAGGTATTGGGCTTCATAGCCCAATACGTTACAGCAGCATGAGCTGACAGGCGCAAACATTTTAATTTAAAAGCTCTTACTTTTTGCCTTGGAAGGGATCGTAACTGGCACTGAAGCCTCGGCCAGCCAATCACTTCCAGTTTCCTGATGCCCCCGCTCTGTCCCCACGCTCTCAGAATTTGTGACATGTGGTCAGGAAGAGCGTGGGGGTGAGCCCCATACAAGTCTATGGGGGCTATTTTTTAAGCCGTTTTTTAGTCATTTTAAACAGTCCTAGAGAAAACCCAAAGCAGTTGCTTAACTAAGAGTGACCCTACTAGTTAAGCGACTGATTTAGTTTTTCTCTAGGACTGTTTAAAATAGCTAAAAATCGGCTCTAAAAATAGCCCCATAGATTTGTATGGGGCTTGCCCCGGCGCTGTCTCTGGACGCAGGTCACAAATTCTGAGAGTGCGGGGACGGAGTTGGGGCGGAGCGGGGGTACTAGGAAGCTGGAAGGGATTGGCTGGCTGAGGCTTCAGTGCCAGTTACGATCCCTGCCACGGCAGAAAGTAAGAACTTTTAAATAATAGTTTTACATTTGTCGGCTCAGGACGATATAAGGTATTGGGCTATGAAGCCCTATACCCTGTATCGGAAATTTCCTTTAATTTCCTGTCCTGTAAACCTGGAGTTAAGTCCAGAAGCACTGGGATGTTAGAAATTCATGTGGTGTCTCAGTGCTTCTGTCACATGAAGGCTTTGTAGGCAAGGAGAAGGGAACAGATTGGTCAAATTGTCATTCAAACCCCAGGAATTCTTACTGTATTCTGACTTCTGCAGTACGGTCTCACCATAAGACTGCCCCAGAGCCGAAATGATTAATAGAACCTATGTTAATCATGGAATGTTAGGCTGGAGCTCAGTTTTCAAACCACTGCCCCTGGTAAACATTCTACAACTGTCAGATTCTTTACTCCGCTTGCATGTGCAAGAAAGGGACTGTTTTCAAGATGGCATCCATGCTGGGCCAGCCATTAAGTACAGCAGCTTAGGAGTTTTGTTTAACGTTACTTTTTAGTGTATCTAGTGTATTTATTATTTATTGTTACTTTACTCGCATTTACTATTAATTTATTGCGTTTTTGTGTCCATTGTTTGTTGTGGCCCAATCGACCGATTACCGCTATTATGCCCGCCTGACTAGTTGCAGTGTTTTTACCGTTTGTTCTGCTGTTTATTTGAGTACAGGATACTAATATTCTTTTTTACATCAGGTGGTCTTCTGTAAGTTTCAGATTTCAGACAACACCATTGGGATTTATGCACAAGTTTCATTAGAAATCTTAGGAGATCGCAGCCCCTACTCTGTAGAACTGCTGAGGTCCGGAGGAATAGTCGTTGGTCTGGATGGATTACTGAGTGACTCAGTATCTAATGGCACTAACTGGTAGTGGAGGAGTGTGTTGGAGTATGGAGGCGCGTTTCCAAATTGTAGCTCACAATGTGATCTGGGTGACTGAACTGAGTCTTAACAAGTGATTCTAGTGTGCTGCTCTTGTGGTGGAGGAGCAGCCAGCCGACCTTCCGAGGAGGATCTGCCTGCCATGTGGTGAGTTGAGTGATCTGGCACACTCTGCGGTGGTGGGTCTCGAGTCCATCTATTGTCTCCTGGGGTGACCGAGAGGGGCCGACTGGAGGGTCGACTTTTTCCCCGTTTCATCCTGTGGTCTTTGCCGGTTACCTGGCTAAGTTGGGTGTACCCTGGGGGCCTAATTGGGGAGAGTGACTGGGTTTGGGTACTTTCTCTCAGGCCGAGCCGGGCTGGAATCATCACTCAGAAAACCAGGCTTGCTTCAGTCAGGATCCGATTTTCTCGGGGTTTTAGTCACTTTACATCGGTTTGGAATAATTGTAATCTGCCAAGTGAAGATCACTTGGACTACTCAGTGGAGAAACAGATGAGGGACGTGGAATCTATATATTGCAAGTACTTAATGATCAAACTAGTACCATAAATCTTTTGATTATTTAGGAGGCAGTGAGAGGGCCTCTATCTGATGTCATTTTGCATATTAGTTTACGAAGGTGTAGCAGTAAGAGTGCTGCACTATATGGGCAATTGTTTTTGGGGAAGGGGGTGGTGAGAGCTCCCTCTTTTCATTGCAAATTCCTAGGAAACTGTGGCGAGCCTCTTTGGAAAACTGGAAAAACTAAACTGCTAGCACTGTGTAGACATTGATAGTGTTTCCATATAGGACAATAACTAATCTAAATACTGGGTACATTATGCTAGTGTAACCCCCACCCAGGTATGCCGTTTCCATCTTGACAGCAATACCAGGTGGGCTGGTTTTGGGGAGGAATATGTCACTCGGCACATTGGCTAGGTTTGGCTGCTCTGCAACGGGGCACCCAAGTAACTCCAGACACAGGAAGCAATAACTGTAATGTCCAATACCAGAAGTGGGATTCTAAAGTGTGGCTTTTATTCACATCCAACAGAATAAACAAAGCATAAATGGACTCCCACGAGGCTACACTCCTGGTAATGCAGATTTATGGAGATCAGAACACATCCTCATTCACTTTGGCCCACAGGCTCTGAAACACACTGAGCACACAGCCCAAACTTGTACGCTGCTTTGGGTTTTCCCTGGCTCTGCACCCTTGCCAGCCACTTTGACACTTTCCATAAAGCATGGAATATTACTGGTGGCTCCCTAAACCTCCTATGAGCACTTCTGCTCCATCAGGGAATCTTCCTCATCAATCCCACGTCTAGGTACTTTCCTCAGGCACTGGCCAAGTACCTGAGAGAAAGCAACAGGTGTCCCAAAGTAAATCTGTAGAGGTGAATTTTGTTATTATTGATGGGGGTCTCCCACCTCTCGCTACCATAATTCATACCCGGCCATTTTTCTGGACTGTAACACCTCATCCTTTAAAACACTTTGTTGTATAGATTCTTTTTAATGTATTCACATTCAGTCTACTATCTTTACATCCCATTTGTGCTGAACTTGAACATGCTTAAAAAGTGGCTGTGTCCATTACTCTAGACCCCCACAGAGTTAGGCAGTCCAATCCCCACAGCTTCCAAACTGTACTTGGCTGTCTTCTCCCGACTCCACAGTAACGGTCACTTTAGTTTCATTTTGTTTCAGGTGAAAACACATCGCCCTATAGCAGAGCGAACTCACCCCTTTGTTGCAGATGCCCCACAGGTGTTTTCTCCTCAAAGGAAATCTCGTCCAGAACTTCTGGTGCCTCAGCACGAACTTAAATCAGGCAGCAGCTTTTCTCCCTAGCCGGACCAGGGGGGTTGCCCCTGGAAGCAGGCTGATTCCGGGGATGGGGCCCTGAACCACAGAAAGCAGTCTCTACCACTTCAATGTGTTCTTCTTGTGTTCCTCTTCAGGTAAGAACACACACCTATACCAAAAAATAGCTCTTCGACAGAGCTTAGAGCTCTGAGGGCCTGCCTACAGCAGAGCACCTCTTCTACACTGCAACAGACTCTACTGAACTAACTTCTAATTTCCCAACGTTCTACTCTAACCTCCAACTGCAACATTCCAGTGTGGCTTATGCAGTTGCAACAGTTCTAAAATGATGTCATCCCTCAGTCTCAGCTGAGACTGGGAACAGAGTGAGACAGTGTGAAATCCATTTGACTGGAGTTTCACAAGCTGCCTTCCCTGCCTACCACTAGGTCTTACTGGGATTCTGGTAACCCTGGGTAACAGGGGAGTTACACTAGGTTTGGTGGAACTGCTGCCGTTATCTAATATTTAGGGAGTTCTTTTGTATGAATTGGGGTAGGGTTGAGTGGATGAAAGAGTGAGATTTGGGTATGAGAGTGTGTTTGTGGGGTTTATATTTTGGTTATTTTTAAATATGTGCCTGGGAAGGCACAGCTACTTGGCGGCCCTCCTTCGGAACCTCCACCCATTTGAGCTGCCATCACTCCCTTTAGGAACCTATGGGAGATGTCGGGCTCTAGGGATTGGCAGGGGGTCCAGAGGGGAACCAGTCCGGATGGTTGTCGGAAAGTCACAGATACAGGTGGTGAGGCCGAGGAGATGCCCTGAGGCAAAATGGCCACTGGAGAGGGGTTCTACCTGTTTGGAGCCCATACCCAAAGGCTCCATGGAAATTAGTGGGCAGGTAGCTGATCCAGCAGTCTCCCCTCAACCTACTCGGGCTGTGTTATGCAATGCCAGGTCAATGAACAAGACTGCCATAATGGCAGACTTTATTGTCTCGGTAGACCTGGCTTGCATCATGGAGACCTGGCTGGATGAAAATGCAGCTCCCATTTTGGAGGCGGCAGTGCCAGCCGGGTACTCTGTGATACACAACCCGAGGAAGGATCGCGGGGGGGGCATTTGTTTTAAATCTGACCTGGACCTCACAGTGCTACCTATGGGTCCCACAGAATCTTTTAAATGTGTTGCCGCATGCAGGGAGAGGGGGTCCTGGCGCGGGTTACAAGATCCTCCTGCTCTATCACCCCCCAGGTAGGGAGGGCAAATTTTTGAGGGAGATTGGGGAGCTCGTTGCTGGTGTGGTGTTGGAGTCCCCAAAATGGTTAATTCTTGGGGACTTCAATGCCTGGGTAGACGATGAGCTCTCCATATTTGGTAGTGACCTCCTTAGGAGCATGGAGGTGCTAGGCCTGACGCAAAATGTTACTTCAGTGACCCACTTGTGCGGCCACACTTTGGACTTGGTGTTTTCATTAGGTCTTGAGATCACTGACCTTAGAGTTGATCCAGTAGTTTGATTGGATCATAGCACCGTGAGATTCAGGTTTGGGGCCACCCCTGAAGCCCTTGCCTCTATGGAAATGGTCCGGTATCACACTTTGCGGGGTTTGTCTCCATTAGGATTATTGATGGTGCTGGACCTATCGAGTGTGAGGGCTGCATGTGCAATTGGAACAGAGGAGGCGATGGTGGCCTATAATGAGGCCATCACTGCCACCTTTGATTCAATTGCATCCGTTCATGTCTGACCTTTATCTATTTGCCAGAGACCTCCCTGGTTTGACGGGGAACTTAGGGAGTTAAAGATTAAGGGTCGGAGGTTAAGGAGTTGTTGGAGCGGCTCTGGCCTGATGGAGGACAAATTTGCCCTGACGTCCCTTTATAAGGATTATCAGGGGGCAATCTCCTGTAAGAAGGCAGAATTTTTGTCAAGGGACATTGCTGCGGCAAGGAACAGACCAGCTTAGCTCTTCCGCATGGTGGATGGGCTATTGCATCCTGCCTGCCTCCGTGTGGGAGGAGCGGGTTTAAGCACTAGGTGTGAGGAGTTCGCTCTGTTTTTTGCTGACAAAGTGTCTGCTATCAGAGCTGAGATCTCCTCAAGCATCACTCAAAGGGATTGTGGGATCCACTCTGAGGCATTCCAGGAGCACTCCTCCTGTCTGGGTTGAGTTTTATCCGGTTGGGGTGGAGGAGATGGTGAAGGTTGTCGTCTCGAGACTGAAGCCAAAACATTGTGATCTGGACCCAGGTCCGACACAACTGTTGATTGGATGTATGGACCTGATTGGACCTGTTGTTGCTGAGATTGTCCAGAGTTCTTTGAGGACTGGGGTCTTCCCGTTGGCCTTGAAAGAGGCCTTGGTTAGACCGCTATTAAAAAAACTCACATTGGACCCGGACTGTCTCATCAACTACAGGCCGGTCTCTAACCTCCCATTTTTAGGGAAGGTTATATAGAAAAAGTGGTGGCAAGTCAGCTTGAGGAGCGACTTGTCTCATTCTCCACCTATGAGATTTTCCAGTCTGGGTTTAGGGCTGGGCATAGTATGGAGACTGCCCTAGTGAAGGTGCTTAATGATCTCCTAATGGTGAGAGACAGGAGAGCTTGTTCCATCTTGGTCCTCCTGGATCTCTCAGCGGCATTTGACCCTGTGGACCATGAGGTGCTGCTTGACCGACTGCAGTTCTGGTGTGGCGTGTCTGGTAAGGTCATCAAATGGTTCAGGTCATACCTGACAGGTAGAGTGCAGAGGGTAGTGATGGGGTTGGCCTCATCTAGCCCGAAGCCCTCTAACCTGTGGTGTTCTGCAGGGGTTGTTCTTGTCACCCTTATTGTTCACAGTGTATATGCTTTCACTGGGAGACATTATCAGGTGGTATGGGCTGGGTTTTCACTGCTATGCAGATGATATCCAGCTATACTTGTCCTGAGCACCAAGTAACCAGGTGGCAGACTCTGTATTTAACAACTGCCTGTCTGAGATCCGGATGTGGATGTCCCATAACTGGTTGGGACTCAATCCAGACAAGACGGAGGTGCTGGTGGTGGATCCGGGTCATCGTGGGGGGGATGGGGGTTTGTGGAGACCCCCTATTTTTGTACTGGGGGGTGCCCCTGACCCCATCTGAACGGGTGAAGAATCTGGGTGTGATCCCTTGACAGCGGCTTGACATTTGATGCTCAGGTGTCAGCCGCTGTTAAGAGTGGATTCGTTCATCTGAGGAACATTGCCCGGATTTGGAACCCGTTACCCACCGAGGACCTAGCCTCACTAGTACATGCTTTCATAACATCTAGACTGGATTACTGCAATGCCCTGTACCTAGGGCTATGTGGAGATGACTTCAGCTGACTGCAGCTGGTGCAGAACGCGGCAGCAAGATTATTGATGGGTGCGTGTAGGTATGATCATATTACACCCATCCTCCGTGAACTGTACTGACTGCTGGTTAGGTGGAGGATTGCCTTCAAGGTCTGGTTACAGATCTGTAAAGCCCTACATGAAGGGGGACCAGTTTACCTGCAAGATCTCCTTATACCTCACTGTTCTTCCTGGGCTCTCCATTCCACCGAGGGTTGTCTCCTTAGTGTTTCTAGGGATAGATTGCGTCACTCTGGTGATGGAGCGTTTTCGGTGGCTGCACCTACCTTATGGAACTTATTACCTAAACAGTTGCGGGAGGCACCCTCGGTGGATACCTTCAAAAAAAGATTAAAAACTGATTTATTTAGCCGGGCTTTTAACTTAGATAGATAATTTTATATATATTATGCTGTGTGAATTAGATTTGAATTGATTGTTTGTATTTTATGAATATTTTAAAATTGTTGTATTGTGTTATAATTGTGAAGCGCTCAGTGTCCCTGGAAGGGGGTGCTATAGAAATAAAGTATCTATCTATCTATCTATCTATCTGTCTATCTGTCTATCTATTACAGACGCCTCGAAGAGTCCTCCTTCATCTTTCTTGAAGATTTTATTTTGTCGGTTTTCTGAAGTAAAAGTTTTATTTCTGTTCAATTTTAAAGCACTGTCCTTGAGTTTACAGGTAGATTAGTCTAGATTTAGTTTTATTCCGGTAAGTTTTCTTGGTTTCTTCTCGTTTCTTTTGACCGGGAGGAAACCGAGTATTTATATTTTTAAAACTTTCAGTTTTAATTTTAAATCCTTTTGGGTCAGGTTGATTATTTTACAGAGAAACCAGGGTAAAACTTGTTTTTTTTCCTTCGGTCGCTAAACTGACAGTCAAAAAAAACAAAAACTATTATTTCTAGGATTGTGGGTATGTTGTTCATCCACACTTATTGGCATGTCCCTTTCCCCTTTAAGAATCGCTGGAAGTCTTCAAGCTGGCTCCTCCTACCCACCCGGGTGATATAACACTCTGTTCCGCCCCATGACGCCAGATCTTACTTTCTGCTGGAAGATTCAGGTTGCCTCCTTCGTGCTCCCGCATTTTGTAGGCCCTGGCTTCAAAACCTTTGGTTTATTCGAAATTCATGTAGTTCGCATTAGTGAAACGCGATCATTATCTTCGATTATGGAAGACAAGTCTTCCCTGGATTTTACCGGTGTTCATGTGGCCAGAAAAATGTTGCGTACCGATCCCCACACCGCATGACAGCCTATTGCCTGGGTGTCAATTATGACACCTTGAAATCGATTTTGTCTTGCATTTCACTCTAACGCCCTCAACGACCGCCTTGCATGCCTGAAGTTGGGAGGCTGGAACGAACCTCGGTGAAATCAAGGAAGCTTGGTGGGTAGTTTCATGACGCCTGAGATCCGCTGACAATTGGAGCATGCAAGCCGAGGGAGGAAGCGTCTCGTGCTGGGGAACCTTCTCCATTCCGCCAACCTGGGCTCCACCTTCCTGGGTTCCTTCCAGAGTTGTGCCAGTCTCTCCGACTAAAGGAGAGGGTCCCGTGCACGCATCTTCTCGGGTCTCGTAAGCGTAGAAAAGGACCTGGTTCGCCTTCACTCTTGGCGAACGATATCTTGGGATTGAGAGAGATCTCGGTCCCAGGAACCGGCAGTCTTGACTTCGGTCGAAATTGCTTTTTCGGCTGCTGGCTTCTTGGCTTTGCCGTCTGGCTAGTCGACCGTAGTGTCGATCGATGAGGTTGTAATAATCATCGACCGTATCGACCCATTGGGGCTGACTTCGGTCGACGATTCTCTCAATTGGACTCTGGTCCTTTCTTTCCCTGATGAGGAGACCCAGCCCACTGGGAATCCCATCGAGGAAGTGGTCCCTGACCCTGGGAAATCACTGGTCCTGTCGGGGTCTGCCGAGCGACCGAATTGGCCTGTCTGATCTCGATTGAGGTCTAGGACCCCTTCGACAGACAGGCCGAAGAAGAGCCACAAGCGCCCAAAAAAGACACAACGCCATCGGTTGTCGCCGTCCTCCTCGGATGAGGAGAGGCTCCACTGGAAACTCCGGCGCTACGAGGACCTCGTGGCAGCAGCTGATTTTGTCCGGGCACAAGCTGACCCCGGCTTCTACCCCTGCCATTACTTGGCTTTCGCCTCCCAGGCTGAAGCCAACTCCTTCAGTGCCGATTAAGTCTGCTCCCCCGCTGGCAGAGCCGGCGAAACCCCTTGGTCGGCCTAAACCAGTCTTTCCACCGATTGTGGTGGAACCACTGCCCAAGCAGCCTGTGGGAGGGGCTCCTTCTAAGGAAAATAGACCAGACACCAGGCTTCCCCAGCGTCTTTCGGTCACTGTCACCCCGGACAGCCCCCAGCGGGTTGAAGTGACCTGGCTGGTCGACCGTTGTATCCGTATTATTCGGATTTGGATGAGACCGGCCTACATTCTCATCCTGGGGATGACGAATCAGCTGGTGGGACAGAGACGAAGGAAGGTCATTCATCCTTTCAGGGCATTCTTCACCTCATCTCTGAGTCTACAGGGATGCCCCTGGAGCCTATCCAGAAAAAAGCAGAGTACCTTCTCACGGACATTCTCAAGAGGGGGGATACCTCGACGGAGGCCTTTTCTGTTTCCGAGGCCATTGTTGGCCCGGCCTTAGAACTTTGGCAATGCCCTGCCTCCTGCCCAGCTCCGTCTGCCTGCATGTCCCGCAAGTATGCAGTGTCCATGGGGTCCCTTGTGGGGTTCACAGAGCACCCTGCGGCCGAGAGCCTGGTGACCGCCTCTGTGTTCAGGTGTACTGGCAGTTCGGCCGACACTGTCCGACCTCCCGAAAAAGAATCCAAACCCTTGGATCATTCGGCTCGAAAGGTCTATGCGGCCTCATTTTTAGGCCTTCGTCAGGCAAGTTTGGCCGTCGTCGTGGCACACTTCTCCTGTGCCCTCTTGGGATCTTTGGATGAAGTCCTCCCACACCTCCCCGCGGACGTGCAGACCCCATGGTCAAGCAGGTCCATGATCAGGGCTGGGCTGTTGCCAAACAGCAGCTTCGGACAGCCCTGGACATTGTGGATTCTTGTTCCCTCTTGATGGCAGCCGCAGTTGCCTCTCATCGCAGGGCTTGGCTGAGGCTCTTCTCTTTTCTGGCAGATACTCAGCATAAACTAGCTGATGTGCCTTTCCTGGGCACCGACCTTTTTGGCCCAGGTGTGGCTGGTCACCTTCAGCGTATTGAGCAGTCCAGAGCCACCTTGGTTGCTACTTCTGCTAAAGGTTCTTCGGGCAAGAAACAGCAGAAAAAGAAGAAGCCTTTTCGGCACTTTTCTCCTGCGGCACAGCAACCCTCCTTTCAAGGAGGGTAGCAGCAACAGCAGGCTCAAGCTTGGCTCCCCCAGCCCAAGCCCGGCCCCTCCCGGGCCCGTAAAGGAGGCCGAGGTTCAGGTCCTGTATGCTCCTCCTCCAAGCCTACTCAGTGACAGGGCGGGGGCTGACACCCCCTCTCCTGTCACGTCAGCTCTGGGTCCTCCCATCGGGGGCCGGCTCTGCCACCTTCTTTCCGCCTGGTCCCTTATTACCACGGGCAGGTGGGTTTTGGAAGTGGTCAGTCAGAAACTGCCTCTGGAATTCGAGCAGCACCCTCCAAGCCGAGCCTGCGCCCCTCGGGAGGAAAGAGAATCTGCCCATACTCAGTTGGCTCTCCGAGACGACATCGCTCAGCTCCTCCTCAAGGAGGCAGTAGCTCTAGTGGCGGATTCTCCATCAGACCCAGGTTTTGTCTCCAGGTACTGCCTGGAGTCCAAGTGGATGAGGGGCTGGCACCCCATTCTAGATCTGCACGACCTGAATCACTATCTCAGGTCACGCACCTTTCGGATGGTCACTCTGTCCTAGATCATACCATCCTTGGAGCAAAACGTGGTTCTGTTCACTGGATCTGTAGGACGCGTTCTTTCATGTCTCAATCTGTCCGTCTCATTGGCAGTTCCTCCACTTCAGAGCCGAAGGGACCCTATACGACTTCCGAGCCATGCCGTTTGGCCTGTCAGCGACCCCATGGGTCTTCAAATGCTTCAAAGTGGTGGCAGCAGCCCATCTCAGGCATTGGGGGATCAGAATTTACCTCTACCTCGACAATTTGCTCTTTGCAGGTCCCATCCAGCAAGAGGTGGAGGTCCAGGGACCTGGCCCTCCAGACCTGCTCCCAACTCTGCCTCTTGATCAACGAGGCCAAATCGGAACTCATGCCTTCTCAGGTGATGTGCTTCATCAGGGCTGCGCTCAACTCTCGATAAGCCAGAGTTCGGCTCCCGGAGGACAGGGCAGAGGTTCTCTCCTCCTTTGCCAATCATTTCTGGTTGGGCAATTGCGCCCTGCCCTGGACTTTCTGCACCTTCTGTTTTACGTGGAGGCGTGCACCTCCATGGTCTGTTGGACCCAGTGGCACATGCACCCCCCTCCAATGGGAGCGAGCCGCCCAGTGGACTTAGCGCCACGGTCATTTCGACCAGCTGATCACTGTAACCCAGAAGATGTGGGATGCTCTCCAATGGTGGACTGCCCCAGACCGGTTGCAGGAAGGGATCCCGTTTGTCTGTCCAGAGACTACGGCAGTCCTCACGACGATGCCTCTTTCATGGGCTGGGGAGCCCACATGGGGGACAAAAGGGCCCATGGGTTCTGGAACCCCGAGGAGTCCCGATACCATGTCAACCTGTTTGAGCTCAGAGCAGTCAGACTGGCATTGTCAGCTTTCGCTCCTCAGCTCTGGGTTCAAGTGGTTCAAGTCCAGATGGACAATACCATGACCATGTACTACCTCAACAAACAGGGCGGCACGCACTCCCGTCTGTTTTGCAGGGAGGTGCTCCACATCTGGACTCTCATGAGCTGTCTGGAGGCAGATCTTCTAGCCATTCATATTGCAGGAGCCTCAAACCATCTGGCGGATGCTCTCAGCCGCTTAGGCAAGACATCCCACAAGTGGTCTCTCCATCCAGAGGTGGCTTACAGCCTGTTCTCCCACTGGGGCAAACCGATAGTGGACCTGTTTGCCTCCAGGGAAAACACCAAGCTGAGGTTGTTTCATACCCGCCCCCCTCAGCAGGGCTCGCTGCAGGGGGATGCCTTCTTGAGGCCGTGGACCCAGGCCTCTTCTATGTCTTCCCTCCATTTCCCTTGATCCACAGGGTACTCCTCAAGGTGAGGTGTGACAAGGCGAAGGTGATTCTGGTAGCCCCAGACTGGCCGCGCCAGTTCTGGTATCCAGATCTCCTCGGCTTTAGCTGCAGGCCCCCGGAGTGACTTCCAGCATGCCCGTACCTGATCTATCTCAATCAGTGTAAGGTATACCATCCGGACCTTCAACCCCTGCACCTCACAGCCTGGTACCTGAGCGGCTAGAGTTCCAGGCTTTGGGTCTTTCCGTGGATGTCCTCACCGTGGTGGAGGCATCCAGAAAGGAATCGACCCGGAAATCTTATGCCTTCAAATGGAAAAGGTTTTCCATTTGGTGTCAGGGCAAGGGCCTGGTCCCTCTGTCCTGTCCAGTGGCTAACATTCTCGACTACCTTTGGTCTCTCTCTCTCCAAAGGGGGTCTTTGGTCATTGACCCTTAGGGTGCATTTGGCAGCCATCTCTGCTTAACGGGCACGGGCCCGTCAGCCAGCGTTGGCGGAGGAGACAGTGATGGGCGCTCTCTCAAAAGCCTGGATCACATATCCCCTCCGGTGCGTGAACCTCCACCTTCGTGGGATGTACTGGCAAAGCTCATGGGCAAGTCATTTGAACCACTGCACAAGTGTGCGTTGTCACACTTGTGGAAGACGGCCTTCCTGGTGGCTGTCATGTCTGCCAGAAGGACAGGGCGGCTACAGGCGCTTTCGGTGGACTCCCCTTATCTGGTCTTCCACAGGGACAAGGTTGTCCTACGCCCCCACCCGAAATTCCTTCTTAAGGTGGTGTCAGAGTTTCACCTTAATCAGGTGTTAACTCTGCCAGTATACTACCCTAATTACACCTCGGAGGCCGAGTACAGGCGCCATATTTTGGACCTGAAACAAGCTCTCTCCTATTATAAGGAGAGGATGTCGGAAATTCGGGGAGAGGTTCGCCAGCTGTTTGTCACCTACGCTGAAGGACTTGCAGCAGAACAGACTATTGCAAGGTGGATTGCATCTTGCATAAGTCTGTGCTATGAGTTGGTGGGCATGGAGCCTCCCAGAGGGATAAGAGCTCATTCTACCTGCCATACTGCTGCATCGGTGGCTACTTCCAGGGGCATCCCTATCTAGGAAATCTGTTGGGCTGCTACCTGCAAGTCAGCAAACACATTCATTACCCATTACCACATCGCCCTTGAGTCACGCCAGCATGCTGGTTTTGGGGCCTCAGTTCTCCAATCTCTATTTCCCAAGTGAGTATCAGTGTGGGGGGTGGGGTGCGCCTTGTCTCCCTCCTCCCTGAGAACTGCTAGGAGTCTGCCAGTAAGTGTGGATGAACAGCATATCCACAATCCTAGAAGAACAGGTTACTCACCTGTAACAGTAGTTCTAGGAGTGGTATATGTTGTTCATGTTCACGGAGTTCAGGAGAACGCAGACTGCATAGCCTTTATGTCAAGAGAGCTATTAGCTACTGCTTGGATCAAACAAAAGGACACAGGCAGGATAGGACCCCGCTCTTCCTGACCTATGGAGAAGTGGGGAAGGGCAAACCTGCCTCAAGAAAACCATTGCCCGTTGGATTATTTCCTGTATCCAGTTTTGCTACAGCAAAGTGGGTAAAGAACCTCCTGTAGGCCTCAGGGTCCACTCTACGAGGGGTGCAGCTGCTTCTATAGCAGCTACGAGAGATATCCCTTTGTTGGAAATCTGCAAAGCAGCTACCTGGAAAACGGTTCACACCTTTACCCAACTCTACAGCCTGGATACTCAGGCCAGAAGTGATGCCAGGTTTGGCACAGCAGTGCTGCAGAGCCTCTTTCCTAAACAGGTTCTCTAAACTCCTCCAAAGGTACTGCTTGGGTAGTCGGCAGAAGTCAGAATACAGTAAGATTTCCTGGGGTTTGAAGGAAAAAATTACCTTAGCAATCTTGTTTCTTCCAAGGGAATCTTACTGTATTCTGGGCTCCCACCCTTCTCCCCCTGCTAGAACATATAAGCACTGCAACACAGCTGTTCATGCTGTTTGGAACCTGTAGGTGTTTCTTTTTTGGGCCTAGTGACTTGTCTTATTTTGCACACATTTTAAAATAAAAGGGGAGTAATTGGTGTTGGGTGGTGTTAATTGGTTAATTATTATTATAGTTTAGATAATTTTTTTTATACATGCTCCGTAAGAATCGGACAGTTCTAGAATATTTACCAGGGACGGTGGTGTGAAAACCGAGCTCAAGCCTAACATTCTGTGATTAACATAGGTTCGATTAACCATTTCGGCTCCGGGACAGTCTTATGGTGAGACCATACTGCAGAAGTCAGAATACAGTAAGGTTCCCTTGGAAGAAACAAGATTACTATGGTAAGTAATTTTTTCATATTCACCATCAATTCTGGAGCAGTGTATCTGTGCTTCACTGGCCTCAGAAATCTTAAATATTGACTGACCCATGGCACTGCCAATAGCAAGTGGGCCACTCATTTTTCACTCTGAGCCCTGGACTCCTACATTGGATTGACATGGTCTGAGTGGCTAGGCCTTTAGGTCTGTATGAATATCAAATATTAATTCCTGAATACCACACTTACTGGGTTCTCGGTACTTAGGACCGAGTACAGTCAAACCCACCGAAATGCATACAGACCTAAAGCCTGATCTGTTGAATACTTTTCTAAAGTCCAAATTCCATTTGCATCTCCTCAGTGTTATTTTGACCTTTTTAATTCATTTAATTATGTTTTTAAATTAATAGATCCAGTTTCACACTGCAGTGACTAGTACTTCATGACTGAGTATGCCTTAGTTGAACCATCCGAACAACCAAAAGCACCTCTGTAGGTTTACATGTAAAATGTTGTTCCATATCACAGCTGCAGGACAGCAAAGCAGGCTAGAAAACTAGAAAATTGGGTCATCTGCATTGTAGAACTGATTTTCTGCAATCATTTGGCACTATTTAAATTTTTTTTCTATGTAGCTTTTTCTCCCACGGGGCTGGCAGGCAAGGCTTCGGCTCTGTCTCTGAGGGCTGTGATCCGCTCGAACAGGGCATCATGGAGCCTGCCGGTTTTCTGTTTTCTCCCATTCCCATTGCTGAGACGCATATGTTAGCATACGTACATGGCGGTGCATGCATGATGCAGAAGTCCTGCAGCACCCTACAGTCTTGGCGCCCTCAGTCCCATACTACCTCGGGTCTCCACCTGGGGGCAGTCATTCAGTGGGAATTCCAACCCTTTCTCCCTGGGAGAGGAGAGCAGTCTTCCGGATGCTTGATCCTCTCCCTGCTCATCTGACCCCCAGCAACCCACATTGGCCACCGAACACAAGTCGCTGGCATGGCAGGAGGTAAGGCTCTAATACCTCAGCCTTCCCTGCCACTGTGCCTGCCGACACTGTTATTTAAATTAACCTAACTTTAGTTGCCTGATCTAGGTTAATAGGCACTGGTCCCATCACTAGTTGCAGCATTGAACTAAGTGCTGCACATAGTGAAGCTAGGCTTTGCTTTCTAACCCCGATAGGGCAACAGAGCATTAACCCTTCGAGGATATCTCTTTCATCAGGCTACACCTTTGGAACTATACCTACGTCAGCACTAGGGCCACACAGAAAGCCAGGGCTGCCCACAACAACGTTATGCACCAGCGTCTACATAAGTGTGGGTGGCCCCGCCTCTCCTCAGTTCTTTTCCCACTGTCGATCAGACTCGTTGGACCCGCTATCAGAAACGCTGCTGCAAAAAGCTGTTGATCTTCTTTGAGGACATCTCTTTCGTCAGGCCACACATTTGTAACTATACTCGCATCAGTGCTAGGCCCACATAGAAAAGTCAGCGGCTGCCCATAGCGACATCATGTGCCAGCATCTACATAAGTGTTTGCAGGCTTACCTCTCCTCAGTTCTTTTCCCACTGTCAATCAGACTTGTTGGACCTGCCACGGGAAGTGACACTGCAAAAAGCTGCCATTTTCTTTATTTTCCTATATAAAAATAGTAATAACTTTCATTGTGATTTTCGGCAACCTGCATGCTACTGAAAGAACCGTCTATGCTTTTTCGTGTTGTGACTGTGGAGAGAAAATCTACAAGGACAACGTGCATGAAGTGTGTGCCTGCTGCCTAGGCCTCTCTCTCAGTGTAAAAGTCTGTGAGATTTGCTGGGGATTCAACTCTGCTACCAGGCGACATAGAAAGAGGGCATTGGAAAAATGCCTCCTAAGAAAGACCTTGGCTGCAATGGAACAGCAGCTACAAGGCAAGTCTACATTACCTACCCCGCTGACTGAATCATGGTTGTCTAAGTCCTGAGATAAATCTCCTCGGGGAACCACAGACACCAGCAGGAAGTACAGACTGTACTTCAAAAATGGACCATAGAACCTCTACCTCACAGACAAAGGCACAAAGGGTTTTATTCCAGATACTTTCTAGTCCCCAAGTGGACAAGAGGTCAGAGGCCTGTTCTAGATCTCGGGGACCTCAACTGCTTCATAGAATACAAGACATTTTGAATGGTCTCTCCGAAGGTTCCCCTTCCCCTGCAGAAAACAGGGGATTGGATATGCTCACTGGATATGAAGGATGTCTATCTCCGTATCAAAATCAGGAAACATCACAGGAAATATCAGGTTCCTGTTTGAGGAAGAGCATTACCAGTTCAGAGTGGTGCCCTTTGGCTTGTCTTCTGCACCATGGGTCTTCACCAAGTGCTTGGCAGTAGTAGTAGCAGCAGCCCTTCGCGAGGGAGGCCTTTGTCTTTCCTTACCTGGATGACTAGCTACTAAAAGTCCATTCCAGGGACCAACTACTGCAGACATTAGCTCAAACCGGACAGATGTTGATGCCCTGGGGGTCACAGTGTACCAGAGTCTTTCCTGACACCCTGCCAACACCTACCATACATAGGGGCAGTCTTGGATACGGACTTGGTCTCTGTGTTTCTGCCACTGGACTGGGCAGAATGACTGATTACACAAACACGAGTGATATATGACAGCTGTAAGTTCCAGCAAGGATGTTTCTATACCTCCTAAGACTTAAGGCGGCAGCCATTGTCACAGTGCCACTGGCTAGACTGCACTTGAGGATACCACAGTGGACTCTGAGAGTCCAGTGGGACCAGTCGACAGACAACTTTCGAACAAATGGTCATCACATCTCCCTTGCACAGAGCACTGAAGTGGTGGATGGAATTGGAATGCAGCAATCTGCTGAAGTGTGTCCCATTCCTGATTCCTATTCCACATCAGAGCCTCACTAGATATGGCTCGGTCCTCGTCAGACACAAGGGTCGTGGTACCAGGTGGAGGGCACTTTGCATATCACTGTCCTGGGAATGAGAGCAGTCACTAATGTCACTAATGTAAGCAGGAGCTTTAGAAGGCATAAGCCCATATGTACTCTTATGTAGAGTAATAATACTGTATTTTCCCACCTTCAAGCATTAATTTGTCTAGATCTGTTTATTTTAATTTTATTTTTTATTTATTTTTTTTTATTTTATTTAAACAGCAGTTTGGAAAACCTTTGAGCCATAGGCTCATTTACAAAGGTACCTTGTCACAGTAAGACAAACGAAAATACACAGTATAACAGTACAACACATAAGTATAACAGTAAATTAAGACATAGATACAAACAAGCTGGTACAGGTAGGATGGATGCAAACAATACCAGAGTTATGTTGTCCTTAGCAGCTTAGTAATAAGCTTTGTCATAAGTATTTTTAAAATCCTCCTTCCTAGTACACAGTACCAAATTTTCTGGTAAACTGTTCCATGTGTTCACCATTCTCTCAGTGAAAACAATTTTTTGTTTGTTCGAAAACGTCCGCCCTGGGCCTGCAGTGGATGCCCCCTCGTACTGTAGTTTAAATCTTTAAATGTAATATCTAATTCTCTGCTGCCAAGAGCTGAGTTCTTTATGAAATCATAATATAATAGTAAGTCACCTCATTTCTGTCCATCTTCCAGGGAGTGTAAACCCAGTTTATTAATTCTATAATTATATGGTAAATGTTTTACCCCAGAAATAAGTTTGATCATTCTTCGTTGTGTTCTTTCTAACCTTATTATGTCTGATTTTTTTTTTTTTTTTTATGGGGTTCCACAGTTGGCTGCAGCAGTCCAGCTGTGGCCTCACATAGGACCTATACAGAGGAAGTATCACCTTGGCATTCCTGCTCCTGATATTCCTACATATTTCTCCTACTACTCGATTTGCTTTGGAAATAACATTGGTGCTTTGTAAACTAAAATAGGAGTCCTTGTCTATAAGAACTCTTAGATCCCTGTCACTACTTGCCTGTTTTAGTATGGAACTACTAAGAATATATGTGTTTTGTTTGTTATTTTTCCCTAGATGCAGTACACCGCTTTTTTCAGTGTTGAAACTCATACCCCACTTGTATGCCCAGTCTGTTATTAGGTCAAGGTCCCTTTGTGTCGCTTGTACATGTTCACGAGACTCACATGAGCCACCAAGTTTGGTATCATCAATGTATTTTATTAGTGTGCTTGTAATTTTTTTTCCCAGATCGGCTATAAACAACTGAAAAAGTAGAGGGCTCAACACAGAGCCCTGCGGTACACTGCTGGTAACATGCCCTTTACTGGACAAAAATCCATTTATTGTGACACTCTCTGTCCGATTTATCAACCAGCTGCTTATCCATTGTACTGTGTATGTGTTTATTTTTAATTGACTGATTTTTTGAATAATTGCCCAGTGAGGTACAGGCGTCAAAGGCTTTGGAAAAATCTAATAAAATCACGTCTGCTGGGATACTTTTATCCATAAGCCTGCTGAATGTTTCATAGAAACATATAAAGTTAGTTAGACATGATCGTCCGGCAGTAAACCCATGCTTGGATGTTTCTACACTGTTAGTTTGTTCAATATGCATACTAAATCTGTCTTTAATAATTAACTCAAATATTTTTCCTGGAACGGACATCAAACTAATTGGCCTGTATGTCCTGGTATCGGTCTTAGGTCCTTTTTTATGTATGGGGTAATTTTAACTGGTGGGTACTCGACCAGCAGACCAGGGAGCACATTGTTGATCCACAGCGATGCCGACTGAGCATCCGCATCCAGCTGTTCACCCTACTCGCGCTTCCACACTATGCTGTTGCGGCTCTTCCAACATGTTAGCCAGCCATCCGTCGCATCAGAGTTTTCATGGACGAGATGTTTGACAACCTCTTCGGCTTTCTGCTTCAGTACAGGACTAGTGACTCGTGCACCTCTACTGATGGCATGATTAAACCAGGCCAGTAAGCCGTCCTCAACCTCACTGTCCTTACCTTATTCATTTGCGGGTGGGGTTGCTGTTTAGTTGCCACTCAGCCATCAGGGACTCTCTGTTTTGGCTTATCCTCCCAGCCTGGCTCTTGGAAATTCTAAACTGCTTTGCAGTATTTGCCAGGGAGGAGTTGGGTAGCTGAAGGCATTCCAGCACCTTAATCTTGTCCACCAGAGGGAGGTCTATTCTTTTAGAGGACGACATGTAAGCAGCAACAAAAAAAAAGTTTCACAACTGAGAACAAAGCTCAGTTCACTATGACCGTTTATATAATGAGGTGTTAACAAGCGGTAATGATCTTAACAGGCACAGCTGGCAGCCTGTCGTCCCAAATAAGCGACTTCTAAGGTCCTGATTAAAGGGAATGGGCATACATTGAATAACATGGGATGGAAATCGGTGCCCTGGGAATCGTCCCTTTTAAGCAGGTCCCCTTTAAGTGGCGCTGACTGTATCTGTAATTGGTTATGGCGTTCTTTATTATGGCTCTGACAACACTGGACAAAGTAGATATTGCATATCTGTGAGGCAGAGATATAGCTGTCAGATGACTTGTCTTCTGCTTAAAGCTTATTCCAGTGGTTTGCCCAGGAATGTCAGTAACCTTTTTACCTTAGTAGCATTCTGTAGTCACGTGTTTACCATACAGAACACTCTCTGAAATACATGTATGTGTACTAATCAAGGACATAGATCTTTGTTTTGTTTTAGCCCTATCCACAGCCAGTGTATTGCTTACGGACTTGTTTACGAACATACGAATACGAACATACGAATGTGCCAGCAGAAACAGACCACCCGGTCTGTCTAAGTCTGCTCGAGTGTGCAGCCAACACCGCTAGTTTGCAGCTGCCCCACCACCCCTCATCACTTCATGGATTTAAAATTTGTTTACTAACACATTTCTTAGCAGTGTAATCTGTCGAGGTTTTGTTTAATTATTGGGTCTGGTAATGTTTTTGTGTTGTTGTGTATTGTTGTTTATGCTTTTTGTTTCTTTAGTATTTTCCTCCGTGGCTGTCATGAAAATGGGTGGCATCTGCTTATATGCTAACGTGGTCTTTTAATAAATAAAATCAATCAACCAACTGGTTGGGGGTGCTATGGACTGCTTTTATCGATAATTAAAGCTGTTTTTTTTTTTTTTTTTAAGCAGAAAATATTTTTCTTTTTTCTTGTCCTATGACTGAATTGTTTGCTGGCTCAACTGGCTCTGCTACATCAGAGATGAGAAAATGGTTTGATACAAAATAAGTCGAGAGGGACAGGGTATACAGTCCTGTTGCCCCTGTTTGGGACAAGTTAATTTCCTTGCAGGCAAGTACAAAAAGAGAGCGATTTCTTTGTAAAGAATTAGGAGGAAGTAAAAATTCATCTACAGTTGTTGGTTGGACATGTCCTAAAATTTTGGTTTGAACACCCCTGCCGAGTGAACTGGCAGCTTATAAAGAAGATACATTATTTTTTATCAACTCATTTTTGTTCTGTTTAGCAGATGCTGTCAGGCAAGCCTGTGCTAACAGACCCATAATCCTTTCCATTTCCTTTGTATTCTTTAATCTTCTTACGAGTTGATCTTCTCCATAGAGTAACACTTTTTGGTCTTGGAGCTGTAGGCTCTAGGACCCCACGGGAAGTAAAAATCATTTGGGCTGGAAGGTGCCTATGTCAGTGCCAGAATGTGAGGCACATGCTTGTATCGGATAACGGCACCTCCAGTCCTAACCAGCGCTGTTCCTTTTTTCCCCTGTCATTGAGTGCGCGCCTTGGAGAGTCAGCTGTTACATCAACTCCACCTTTCTTTGACACTTTATTTTTGTATTTAATAGTATGCCCAGACTGGTGCCCTTTTGCTTTTGCCCTAGTGCCAACAAAATCACTGAGACTTGGACCAACGCTCACCTCCACTGCATGTTCTGCCTTGGCGCTTCACATGACTTGCATCATTGCTGTTAGTGTTACAGACTCTTGGTGCAGTCCCTTCAGTCTAGGTGCCTTAGATTGGGTGCAGAGGTTGACGTTATGAATTTTTGTCAGTCCAGGTCCCAGCCAGTAATGGATGTTGTGCAGGACTGTTCTCCATATTCCCACTCTTCCAGTTTTTGAGCAGAGACTTGGGGGCAGACTCCCCCGGCTTACTTCTCTGACTTCAGCCTCAGGCCATCAGCATCTATGATGCCTGGTCTGAGAACCCCCTGGCAGATTGAAACTAAATCTGGGCCTGATATCTTACCCCCCTTTTGTGCCACTGCTTTTGTCTGTGCCAAGGTTGGACTTTTCTTCACACTTTTGAACAACTTCTCCAGTACAGAAGTAGTGGGCATCTAATTTGTCAGCATCTTGACCCATATAGTGACACCTCCAGTGTCTTTACCAGTTTTGGGGTCATCTCAGGCATCGTCTCCAGCCTCTGCTGTCAGATCTGTCGTTGGTACCAGTTTTGGTACTGACCTTGATGTGGGGTCAATCTTCGGTATTGTGCTTGGCACCAATAGTACAGGCCCTGCTATTGCTGGGCTTGGGTTTTGGGAAATTTGACTCCAACACCAGTCCCTTCCTCCCTCCTTTATGTGCCTTCTTCTTAGGTATCCAGGCTCATTGGCTCACCAGGTCTTCCTGCACCTCATCAATCTGGATTTGTGCTGCCAGGGACTCTGAGCCAACCCGTCAGATGCCTTTCTTGGTGCATCCTTCACCTCAGAATGTCTCCTCCTCCGTAAGAGCTATACCTTTTGTCTCCCTGCTTAGCAGGGACATCCCCAGAAGGTCCTACATTGTGTGGCAGAACCCCTCCGTCTTCCTGGGTTTCTTTACCACACCCAGTCTTTAGACTGGATAAGAGCGGTCAAGGAATGGATTAGGGAGACTGATCTTGCCAACTTTGTACCTGTCCCTTTCTCTTTTTCACCATTACTGTCTTCCTCTGAAGACTGTGTCTTTCTATATCTCTTCCTCCTCTATTGAGGACTTAATTTGTCATGCCTTTATCCAAGACATGCAGTGCCCCTGGCTGGAAGGTGTTTGACACTCTAACCCTCAGGGCTTGTCCCCCAGATTTTTAAGTGTCCTGTTTTCGGACCCTGTTGTAATGCCTCCTTTGCAGCCAGCCTTGGCTACTTTGGCCAGGGATACCTGGCACCACCCTAGTGCCCCCTCCCCCCTTTAGAGAAGTACAGTCTTGGTACCTTATGATTCCACATTCCCTATTGGGAGGATAGAATCTGAAGCGAAGCATTTCATCAGTCTCCACCCTCCAGTGATACTCACTACCAGGATCTTTGGATCAACCCACCACAGAGGGAGAGAAATGGATGCTCTGGGCAGAAATATATATTTTTTCTGTCTCTGCCACATTGCCTCATACATGGCCCAAATGGTAGAATTTCAGCATCACATATTGGATCATGCCTTCCTATTCTATCTTTTCTCAGCTTCCCTCATCCACTTTGTCCAGGGAGCTTCTACGTATGTCTCCCCAAGGGTTCGACTCCTCCACACGTCACTTAAAGCAGCTCATGATGATTTCTTTTCGCTTGGAGCTCATTCCTTGGCCTTAGCCCTATGTCTTCAATTGATGGCCTGGCTGAGACTGTCCCATGGCCACCTGGCTTGGCACAGGCTTCCCAGTGCTTCTTTCAGAGGCAGAGTTTTGTTTAGCACCTGATCCTTTAGGCTGTTTTGGGGAGTTTCTCCTCTCAGCCCTCTCCTGTGGAGAGGATTAGGCCAGTCTCTCGGGTATCCCATCCTCACCAGTTTTCTGACTAGAAATATTTGCATGGTAGCAGGACTGTTACAACCACATTGTGGTTCTCTTAGAAAGCCTCTGTTTCTTCCTTCCTAGTAATGTTTTTTCTTGTAGCGTTAGCTATTCGACCAAATAATGTTGCTCTATGGAGAAGATTGACTATAAGAAAATAGAAAAGATCTTCCTAGAATCAAGCTTCTCCATAGAGTTCCGTCCCTTTTATAGATCTAAACAGGAGGCCCTAGGACCCCATGGGAGCCGGAATGTTTGGGGGCTGGTGGCACAGGTATACCCTCACGAGCATGCCTTCTGTGCATGGGCAGTGGTATACAGTGCCAGCCGCCTCAGTCAATTTTTTTCCCCACTGTTGAAGTGCAGCGTTTTCCTCACTCTCCTCATTGGTATCAGAACATTGCAATTTTATCTGGACAACTAACTGATGAAAAGCTCATCCAGAGAATGAGCGGAACAGGCAGTGAGCACTGCCTCACAGTTTCTCTTCTTGATGGGAATACTACTAAACCCTCACAAATCTCAGTCAGTACACTCCCAGAGACTGCTGTTCATAGGAGCTGTTCTGGATACAGCTCTGGCTCAAGCTTTTTTTCCCAGAGAGCAGAACAAACTCTATAGTTCAGATGGCATGCTTTATCATGGGCTGACACTCGGTGCCAGCACATTCCTTACAGTGTATGCTGGGTCTCGTGGCATCCTGATTGTTCACCTTACCGTTAGCAAGACTGCACTTGAGAACCACTCGGTGGACACTCAGCACCCATTGGTTGCAAACATTCCTCCCTTGAAGCTGCCTGATACAGGTGACCAGACTGCTTTTGCAGTCTCTCCTGTGGTGGTCAGTAAAGGAGAATCTCCTTCATGGCTTCCCCTTCTCTCCTCCAGGGCCACAGGTGACTCTCACCACAAACACTGTCTTAGTGGAATGGGAAGCCCATTCACGAGGTCTCTAGACACAGGAGTCCGGAGTGACTCAGAAATCCATCTCCACATAAATGCGCTGGAGATCGAGCAGTCCCTTAGCCAGCAGGATCACTTGCAAGTGGTCAGAAGGTCGTGACTCAAACAGACAACAAGTGTGTCATGCCAACAAACAGTGAGTTATTCTCTCTGTAGAGACATGATGTGAGTATGTGAATAGTGTCTGGAGCAGGGAATCGTGCTCCAAGCAGTACATCTGCTGTGAGCCTAGAACACCCTGGCAGACAGTCTCAGATGAACAGTGGCAGATCCTCATTATTGGTCACTAGCATGTGACGTTGTACAGTTCCTGGTTGATGAACGGGGGACCTAAGACACCTCTTTACTCCCCCCCCCACCAGTGCCAGACTGCCTCAATTCTGCTCCAGAATTTTAAAGTCTTGTGATGTTGTCCCCCCCACACACATAGCTGTTAGGCCCTTTGAGCCATCACCCACTCCTACTTTGGGCCTCTTGTCAGACCCCAGCACCACCTTCCGCAGCCTGCCATCAGATCAGCGGGGATCCACAGGGTACGGAGCCCAGTGAATTGAAGACCATCATACTGATGGCTCAAGGTGCATACTATGTTTTGTGTTTTCTCCCTTTCCCACAACCCTCCCACCTCCCCTGACATTTGGGTGATACCTCTAGCGGCCTGGGCCGCACCAGCACATGCTGGGATTATGCACCTCCCATAAGGGCACTAGCTCCCCGGTTTGCTGTGGGCGTCCACTGCTGTGACAGAACCAGGTTGTCTCCCTTCACGGCTGTCTGTCTCTCTCCTTGGGAGCACTCCCCAGCCCTGGCTGCACTGATCCTGGTTTCCTGGGTTTGCCCCCTAACCTAAGTTGCCAGCATGAAGCACAGTGCGCTTCCACTGAGCCATCAGGTGGCCCCAGTCTGGTGTCATCATCTGTATATCTTCCCTCCTATCTCCCATTCAGAATGTGCTACTCGATCTGTAGGTGCAAGGGGGCAAGAGGATTCTGATAGCCCCATGCTAGCCAAGGCAGATACAGTATGGTTTCCTCTTCTGACTCAGTTGGCAGTCAGCAGACCAAAGATTCTGCCAACCAAGATGAATGTATTAACTCAAGCCCAGGGCCGTCTAGACCACACCAGTCTGCGCTCCCTCCATCTCACTGCCTGGTTCCTGAAGAGATGGTGGTAATCCGATTCAGTGTCTCTCGGAGGTTTCTGGGGTACTATTTACAGCTCTTCCACTAGGAAACATATGGGGCTAAATGGAAGCAGTTTTCCATTTGGTGTTACTAAATCTCTATGGACCCTTTCTAGTGTCCTGAAAAGGTTTTGGAATATTTGCTGGACCTGTCAGATACATGACTGCAGTATCCCTCAATCAAGGTTCACCGTTCTGCTGTCGTGGCATATCACAAACCCATGGGCACCCTGACTTTAACTCAGCTGCTGCTGTTTAAAAGGTTCCTTAGAAAAATCTTGCACAGGGGACCCTCCAATATGGAAACTAGTTGAGACACTGTCAACCACTTTACGTCTTATTATTTCTAGTTGAAAATGAACATTTTATAATGATTTACATTATTTTAAATTCGTTGGTGATGCTTGTTGTTTTGTCTGCTTCTTTTCAATGAAAAACTGAAATACATGATAATGATAATACCTAAACTTGTTTTGTTTCAATATTTGATTTACTGTTCTTGCATACTTCCTGAACATTAGGAACACCCAAAAACAGTGCAGCTACTCATGATGCAATAGTCTCCTCTCCCCCAACTGTATCTTAAGTGTCTAGATTCTGTTATGGTGTTTCCAGGTCCAGGAAAGATGCAGTGGGTGTTGATCAAACTAGCATTTTCCAATGCCGAACGTTGGCTGCTTGTTAAACAATTTGTTTTTTGCAATTCTGACCCCAAATTTTGAAGATGCTTGTTTTAGGATTCACCTTATAGACATGGCATGAGCCATTTATAGTATATTGGCCAAAATGTCATTTCGCACCAAAGGTGCGAAAACACATCTTGTCCAGGATTTTAAAAATGTCACTTCACATTTATGAGGTGGTGTGGGAAAATGGCTATGTTGAAAGGTTGGAGACAAAATATTGAAAATGAGTGAAGTTATGAGTGAACCTTGAAATAGTGTAATGTTCAATCATAACCTTGGCATTTTACCGTATTTGTACACCAAATGTTCAGCATAGCCTTCCTATTTGCCTACCTAATGAATGCAGTAGGTGAAAATGTTCAAATCTCCAACAAAACGTTGTTTCTAGGGACATGGATATGTTGTTCATCCACACTCATTGGCAGGTATCCTTGCCGCTTTAAATCTTGCCGGAAGGTCTTCAAGCTTGCTCCTCCCACCCACCCGGGTGGTATAACTCTCGGCTCCGCCCCATGATGCCAGATCTTCCTTACCGCTTGGAAGCTCAGGTTCCCTCCTTAACGCTCTGCATTTGAGATTGGTTCCTATTTCTCCGTTTGCGGATTTAAAAATAAATTTTGCGAAAAAGACTTCAGTCTTCGATCCCTCGCGGCTGCGATGGACAAATCGACTCCCGGATTTCGGAGATGCCCATGCGGGCAGAAGATGTCTCGGACGGATCCACACTCCACGTGTATCTACTGCTTAGGCCTTGAGCACGACCCGCAGGCTTGAGACCTGTGCTCATCTTTCTCGGCCTACGTCCTCGAAGACCGTGCTGCCCGATTGCAACTGGGCCGTCCCGAGAAGCGTTTCCCTCCGGTGAAGTCCAAGGAGGCCCGTTGGCGGAACTGCGGCGCGGGTTTCGCAGATCAGCTCGAGCGGATGATCGCCTTCAAGAGGAGGCGTGCGGGCCGAGTCTTCCTCGGCCGCGCATTTATCCCGCCTCCTCTGGGTTCTTCCTACACGGCTTCTTTAAGGAGCTTTGTCTGTCCCTCCACTAAGGAGAAGGGCTACGTCTGCTGGACCTTATTCTCGGTCCAAAAGAAGGACAGGGGGAAGTCCCTCCGTCGACGCTCTTGGGAGCGGAAAGGTCCCTTCCTGAGTCGTGGGCAGTAGACTCGGCCACTGGCCTCACGGTGTCCCATCAGGTCGGTTGGCCGAGACTCCCACCGACGAAGTCGAGATTTTTCTCGACCCGTTGGACGGGCTGTCGCCTTTAGCAGCTGAGATTCCCCTCTCCCCGGTTCCCCGGGAGGAGTTGAGGATCCCGTGGGCTCGCCTGTGCCTCCGGTTCCGGAGCCCTCGGATGGACCATCCGAGCCGAAGGGAGTGCCGTCCCGCCGACACCTCCCACACCGACCTTGGAAATTCCGGGACCTCGGTCTCAGTCTCGACCTCTTGGCAGTCCAGCCGACCTACCCGCCATAGGCGGTCTCGGTCTCGGCACGCTGAAGCGGCGCGTCCGCCGTCTCGTCCTCCTCCTCGGACGAGGGGAGGCTTCGCGCAAATTACGCCGACGGCACGAGGACCTTATGTTGCAACAGTTCTCCTGGCCGGGTCAGCCGACCCTGCCTTTCCCCGCCAGCTGGAGTGGCTGTCACCGAGCGGCACACAACCCCCGACTTATCCGAGAGCCTATACCCAGGCCGTTGTTCGCCAAACCAGCTGCTCCACCGATTCCCGTGGAACCTCCGCCCACAGCCACCACTGGGGCCCCACCATGATTCTGGTCGGCCATGGTTCACCCATCGGGTTGTCAGTTACCCTCACTCCCACCGACCTCGGCAGGTGAAGGGTGGCTCAGGCCAGAGGCAGTTTCTCGAGGACTCTTCCGAGTCCGAAGATGATTCCTCCTTTTCTCCAAGCGACTGGACTTGGAGTCTTCAGGAGGTCAGTCAATGGACGATAGCCCGTCGCCCTTCCTAGGACTGCTTCGCTCATCTCGAGTCCACCGGATGGAGCTCGAACCCGCTTCAAACGGGCCAGGTATCCTCACGGAGATTCTGGACCGAGGGATTCGACGGAGGCCTTCCGTGGCCGAGGCCATAGTGGGTCCGCACTGGAGCTTTGGTAGCGCCTGCTTCCTGCCCTGCGCCGCCAGGATGGCCAGGAAGTATGCGGTCCTACGGTTCCTTGTCCTTTTGAACACCTCTGCTGAGGGTTGGTTACCGACAGCTTTTCGCCACGGCAACGCCAGGGATGTGGACAAACCTCCTGACAAGGAGTCCAAGAAATTGGACTATGTCAGGCGAAAAGTCTCACGCTATGTCCTCTCTCGGCCTTCGCCAGGCCAGTTCGCCGCCCTCATAGCACATTTTTCTCATGCCCTGTTGGGCTCCTGGATGAGGTCATCCTCATCTTCCCGCCAATCTGCAGACTACGGTTAAGCAGGTGCGGGACCAGGGCAGGGTAGGCCAAACAGCAGCTCCAGACTGCTTTGGATATAGGGACCTGCGTGCCAGATCGGTGGCGGCCGCAGTGGCATATGTCATGGCTTGGCTGAGGATATCCACCTTTACTCGGATACCCAGCACAAGTTGTCGGATGTTCCTTTGGGGACTGACCTCTTCGCCCTGGGGTGGAAGGTCACCTGCAGAGGATCGAGAGTCCAATGCTACCTTGACTCGGTCTCTTCCGCTCAGAAGGACAAAGGCAAGAAACACAGCCTCAAGCTCCTTCGCCCTTCTAGCCCTGGCGCCTGCCCAGCAACGTGCCAGGGCTAGCAGGCTCGGCCTGGCATCCCAAACCCAAGCCGCCGGCTTCCTCTAACAGGCAGGGAGGAAAAGGCCCAGGAGGTCCTCGGCCGGTCCCTCCAAGCCTGCCCAGTGACGGGCTGAGGGGTGTCGCCCATTCCCGCTACCTTACCCCTGGGTCCCCCGTGGGGACGGCCCGCACTTGTTCCGGCCGCTGTTACCACCGGGACAGGTGGGTCTTGGAG
Source organism: Neoceratodus forsteri (assembly GCA_016271365.2). Lineage (NCBI taxonomy): Eukaryota > Metazoa > Chordata > Ceratodontiformes > Ceratodontidae > Neoceratodus > Neoceratodus forsteri. The sequence continues at coordinate 1,560,976,717 of CM057449.1, forward strand.
GTGGTGGGAAGAGGCCTGCCTCTGGAATTCGAGCAGGCACCACCTTCAGAGCCGCCTCGGGGCCTCTGGGCCCCAGCCTCACTGGTGGCTCGTCGAGCCGACATCGCCTCCTCCTCCAGAAGGAGGTGATAAGAAAGGTGGCGGACCCCTTCAGACCCAGGGTTTGTGTCCAGGTACTTCCTGGTTCAAACGGACGGGGTTGGCGCCCATTCTCGACCTACATGACCCAAACAAGTTCCTAAGGTTCAACCTTCAGGATGGTCACTGGCTCAGATAATACCATCCTTGGAACGTGGGCGGTGGTTCTGCTCTCTGGACTTGCAGGACGCGCTTTTCACGCCCCTATCCGTCTCGTCTCACCAGAGATTCTTCGCTTCCGAGCGGAAGGATCCCTTTTCAAGTTCCAAGCCATGCCCTCGGCTTGTCTCCAGCTCCCAGGGTCTTCACCAAATGCATGGCAGTGGTGACAGCATTCTGCGGCGCCCAGGGTCCGGTGTACTTACTCTGGACGACTGGCTGATAGCAGCTCCCTCCAGGAAGGAGGCGGAGGTCCAGAGATCTGGCCCTCCAAGTCTCGTTTCAACTGGGCCTCCTTATCAACGAGGCCAAGTCGGAACTCGAGCCAAAGCAGGTGATTCTATTCATCGGGCGCAGCTCGACTCTCTCGAGCCAGAGCGCTGCTCCCATGACAGGGCCGGGTTCCTTCCTCCTTGCCCGATCATTTCTGGTTGGACATCGCGCCCTGTCCGGGACTTCCTGCGCCTCCTGGTCTCATGGCGCCTGCACCAGCGTGGTCCATTGGGCCCGCTGGAACATGCGTCCCTTCAGTGGGGACTGGCCAGCCAGTGGTCACAACGCCTGCATCCTTGACTAGCTTGTGTCGGTGACATAGGGGATGTGGAACGCCTCCAGTGGTGGACCGCTCCAGATCATTTGCAGGAGGGCATCCTTCTCGTCCGCCGAGCCGACGTCTCTCTATCGACCGATGCCTCTCTGATGGGCTGGGGTGCCCATCTGGGGAACACCGGCTCATGGTCTCTGGTCCTCAGGAGTCCTGATGCCACATCAACCTGTTGAGCTCCGAGCGGTCGCCTAGCTCTCACCGCCTTTGCCGCTCCTCCGGGGTCAAGTGGTCCGAGTCCAGACGGACAATACCACGACTATGTTCTATCTAAACCGCCAGGCGGGATGCGCCCATGCTTCTATGCAAGGAAGCTCCCGATTTGGTCACTGTATGCAGCCAGGAGGCGGATCTCCTAGCTATTCATGGGCAGGAGCCCAACACCCTGGCCGATGCCCTGAGCCGGATAGGGCTGCATCCCACGAGTGGTCTCTCCTGCCGGAGGTAGTACAGCATCTGTTCTCCCATTGGGGCACACCTCAGGTGGACCTGTTCGCCCAGGAGAACGCAAGCTGAGACTGTTCCATGCCCGCCCTCAGCAGGGCTCGCTGCAGGGATGCCTTCGAGGCAGTGGACCCCGGCCTTTTTACGCCTTTCCCCCATTTCCCTTGATCCACAAGGTGCTTCTCAAGGCGAGGAGGGACAAGGCGCAGGTGATTCTGATAGCCCCAGACTGGCCTCGCCAGTTCTGGTACCCAGATCTCCTCAGTTTCAGCTCCAGGACTCCGCGGCAGCTTCCAGCTCGCCCGGACCTGCTCTCAGTCAATCAGGGGAAGGTGTTCCATCCGGACCTTCAATCCCTGCACCTGGACGGCCTGGTTCCTGAGCCGGCCAGAGTTCCAGGCCTTGGGTCTTTCCGACGAGGTCCTCAATGTAGTTGAGGCGTCCTGTATAGAGTCGCACCAGAAAATGTTATGCCTTCAAATGGAAAAGGTTTTCCATTTGGTGTCAGAGCAAGGCTTGGACCCTTCCTCCTGTTCCTTGCAAGCATCTTGGACTATTTATGGTCCCTTTCTAATCAAGGGCTTAGGTCGACGCACTTAAGGGTGCACTCATAGCTATCTCTGCTTATCAAGGGCCGGAAGCAGTCGGTGGCGAGGAGAAGGTATTCATGCTTCAAAGGCCTGATCACATTTCCTCCAGTGCGGGAACCCCACCTCCGTGGATCTACTGGTACTGGCAAAGCTCATGGGCGTTGTATTCAACCTATGCACAGGTGTGCTCTCTCACCTGTCGTGGAAGACCTTCTTGGTGGCTATCACGTCAGCCAGAAGGATGGGAGAGCTCCAGGCTTTCCATCGAGTCTCCCTTACCTGGTCTTCCACAGGACAAGGTTGTCCTGCGCCCCCACCCGAAATTCCTTCCGAAGGTGGTGTCGGAGTTTCACCTTAACCAGGTGTTGACTCTGCCGGTGTTCTACCGCAATCACACCTCGGAGGCCGAATATAGGCTCCATACTTTGGACCCCAGAAGGGCCATTACAAAGAGCGCACGCTGAAATTCGGGAGAGGTTCGCCAGCTGTTTGTCACCTACTTTGAAGCCGCATCTGGCAGACCTGCAGCCAAGCGGACGTATAAGCAGGTGGGTCACTTCCTGCATAGATCTCTCATATAGTTGGCGGGCATGGAGCCTCCAGAGGATAAGAGCTCATTCTACCCGCCATACTGTTGTAACGGTGGCTGCTTCCAGGGACGCCCTCATCCAGGAAATCTGCAGGCTGCTACCTGAAGTCAGCAAACACCTTCATTACCCATTACCACATCGACCTTGAGTCACGCCCGATGCTGGCTTTGGGGCCTCGGTTTCCAGTCTCTTTCCCAAGTAAGCATTGGGGTGTGTCCTTGCCTCCCTCCTCCCGGAGAACTGCTAGGAGTCTGCCAATGAGTGAGGATGAACAACATATCCATGTCCCTAGAAATACAGGTTACTCACCTGTAACAGGAGTTCTAGGAATGGTATATGTTGTTCATCCACCGCACCCACCCGACCTCCCGGCTTCGACGCACAACCTGAGCTTCCAGCGGCCAGATCAAGGCCATGGGGCGGAGCCGAGTTATACCACCCGGGTGGGTGGGAGGAGCAAGCTTGAAGACCTTCCGGCAAGATTTAAAGTGGCAAGGATACCTGCCAATGAGTGTGGATGAACAACATATACCATTCCTAGAACTCCTGTTACAGGTGAGTAACCTGTATTTCGTGCCACAGGTATGAAAACACATTTTGGCCAGGATTTGAATAATGACTGCTGCCACATTCATTAAGTACTGAGAAGAAATGGCTGTATTGAAAATTTGGGGTCAAAATTTTGAAAATGACCAAAGTTACAAGGCTGCGTTTGCAAACTTCAGTGTAGGCTCATAACTTTGGTTTCTGTTTTTTATATTTCTATATCAGATTTTCAACATAGCCTTCTTGTGACCCTGCCTCATGAACAGTAGTGGGGAAAATCTTCAATTCCTGCCTGAAAGGTGATTTTGCACAGCGACTGCAAAATCACCTTTTGGGATGCAAAAACAAATTTTGGCCAGGATTTGAAAAATGACAGCTGTCACATTCATGAAGTGCTGTGAAGAAATGGCTATGTTGAAATTTTGAGGTCAAAATATTGAAAATTAGCAAAATTATGAGCCTTCGTTTGTAAATTCCAACATAGGCTCATGACTTTTTTTAACATTCGTGCCCCAATTTTTTTTTTTTTTTTCTATTCTTTATGCTGACGCCCCTATCTCCGCTGCATGCATTATTGGGGGCACGAACTCTGGGTCCGGACCTCGACCCCATCCTGCCCTCGGTTTTCCCTCTGGTGGGAGACAACCCCACCCTATACCAGTGTCAGGCCCCATCCGACCCAGGTATGCACCACACCCCACAGCCAGCGTTGCTGAACTGCAGGGCAACTTTCCCTCTTTCTCCCACACCCCAAGGACGCACAACGAGGGAATCTCAGGAGATAGGCGACGTTGAGACGTGTCGCCGCCCAGATCACAGCCAACGTCCAGCCCTCCCATGTGGCGCTCCTCACTGCACCTCCACCCACCTGTGTGCACCCAGATGGCGGCATTGCATCGAGAACGGCCCCTCCCTCCCTCAAAGGAGGAGGAAAGCGCCTTGGGCACTCAGTCCTCCTTACCCTCGCCGCACCTCCAGCTTTCCCGGCTTGCTCTCAACCTGGCCGCCAGTTAAAGCGGTGAAAGCATTGCTGTGTGTATGGCCGGGCACTCAAATTTTCAACATAGCCTTCTTATGACCCCACCCATGAACAATAGTGGAGAAAATTGTCAACTCCTGCCCAAAAGGTGATTTTGCGCAGCGACTGCAAAATCACATTTCAGGATGTGAAAACATATTTTGGCCAGGATTTGAAAAATGACAGCTGTCATATTCATGAGGTGCTGTGAAGAAATGGCTATGTTGAAAATTTGGGGTCAAAACATTGAAAATTACCAAGGTTATGAGCCTGCGTTCGCAAACTTAAATGTAGGCTCATAACTTTGTTGTTATTTTAATATTTTTATCCCAGATTTCAAACATAGCCTTCTTATGACCCCACCTCATGTACAATGGTGGAGAAAATGTTCAACTCCTGCCCGAAAGGTGATTTCGCACAGTGACCATGAAATCACCTTTCGCACAGTGACCATGAAATCACCTTTCGGGACAAACTTACTTAACGTCACTTGCATTATTCATGGGGTGATGTATCCAAAAAGGTATGTTGAAAATTTGGGGCAAAAATATTGAAAAATTCCCAAGTTATGCTTCTAAGTTCAAAACCCCATTGAAATACATTGAACGAGCATACCTGATTTCCTCAGTTTGCGGTCCAGCGTTGAAGAGTGAAGACGTCTATATGGTCTAGAGAAGTTCATGGTGTCCAACCCCCGCTGGGTAAGTAAGGGCTTGGTTGGATGGAGAGTGCTGAGTGGAGGGTCGTGGTGGGGACTAACGACGCAAAAGACAATGATGGGTGTTTTTCTGTTTTACAGGGTTCAAAAAAACAATAGCAACATGACGAGGGACAGTTTTCCTATTTCAGGTAATGACACTGGGAGTTTAGCTATGCGAATCAACAACACTGTTGTCGGTTTGCATAACGAGATCCCCAGTGTTGACAGGTGAAATTTCACCTTTCTGACATTGAAGTGTTTTCCTGGGGCTGCCCTTCTAAAGATTATCAACTCCAAGTTGGAGTTGATTTGAAGGAGGGAGGCGACATATGGTGAAAGGAATGAAATGTCGCCAGGTTCACAGCCACAGTTTCGGCCTGTCGAAATTGTCGCTGTGAGGGATTTCATTGTAAAATTTTGATGTTCAGTCGGCACACCGGGATGGGGTACCCCCAGTGTCTGTGTTACCTTTATTTGGGGGGGATGCTGAGAGGGAGGGTCGTGTGGGGGAGGGACAGCTACAAAAATTTTAAAAAATAAAATAAAAACCATGAGGGACGACACTGGCGGATTTGGCACCCCCAGTGTCAGTGTTATGTTTGTTTTTTGGGGGGGGTGGTGCTCAGAGAGAGGATCGTGTGGGGGAGAGAAGTTACAGGGGTGCAAGCTACAGACATCGAGGGGCAGTTTTCTTTCTTTTTTTTTTTTTTTTTACTATCTGTATATACTCCTCCACCCCCGTGGCACTCCACTCCCTTCGGGAGACGCTTATGGCCATTCTAGTCCCCACCTCCTACATGTATCCCGTGGCGGTCCATCCCCCACGAGCTTTGGCTTATTCTGCATGGGACGAGGTGGGGGGCAAGCACCCCGAATTCCTGAGTCTCGTCAGGACACCGGTCACTGGGGCAGGTAGGGGTATTGGGGATCGGGGCTTGGTGCTCCGTCTGCCCGGGAGTGCCACGGGTGTTTTTCCGATGTTCTGGGGGAGTGGTTATGCCCCAACATCAAGGCATCTCCGTCGACGTCCGCCACTTTCCAACCCCTCTGTGTGCTCATGTGTCTGCTATGCCTTCGGCTTCCGCCAGAAGCTAGTCAGGCACTGAGCATGTGTCCCCCCTCCCTCCCGGGAGAGGAGAGCTGTCCTCGGATGCTCAGTCCTCTCCCTCCCCTGCTGACCCCTGACGTCCCGGGCTCGTTCCCAAACCCAGGTTGCTGGCGTGACGCGAGGTGTGGTGTCCAGCGCCTCAACCCTCAGAGGCACTGGGCCGGCATATCGAGGGGTGGTTTTCTTTGTTACAGTCAATATATAAATAAAATTTAAAAAAGAAAAGAAAAAACTATGAGGTGGCGACAGTGTAATATTTGGGGGGTGTGGGGCTATGGGTGCTGAGAGGGAGGAAGGGATGGGTGGGGGGCAGAAACAGACATTGATGAACATTTTTTTTTTTTTTTTTTTTTAAGACTAAAAACTGACAAGCGCATTTGAAAGCCACTCAGTTGTTTGCTGGTGGCTTCATGCAAATCAAAGGACCGAAGCCCTCTCTGATTGGAGTGGCTTCAGTCCTTTGAAATACACAATGTTTCAGCCCACCAAGCAGAGAGTGATGTCACGACCACAGCCCATGATCATTGGTGTAGACTACCAAGCCCTTTCTTTTGTGAACTGCAATGGTCTCGGCAGTGACACCCCCCAAAAAAATCTCTATCACTGCCACAAAACATTGGGTGGTGCAAGCGCAGCCAGCGTAAAAATATAAACAAACATGTTTTTGTGTGGTAACACCAATATGGCAGGCAACCTATTTTTCACTTTTTAAAAGAAAAACGGAATGGGAATCAAACTACCAGTTACATCAGCAATCTCTGCAGAATGTGACCAGTCATTGAAGAGTAATGACACCAATATGCCCTCAGGTCAGGCAACTCATGGCAAGGGGTTGCCTGCCCGAGGACCCAAATTGCACATAAGTTGTTTTTTAATGCAGTCATTTAAAAGAAAATGAAGTTGCATTATTCTGCGATCTCACTTCTACATTTGAGACAGACGCTCAATTCCCACCACAGCTCTGCCTTTAAATTCAGCGTTTAAATGACGTTAAGTAGAGAAGGGGGCTGCATGTCTTCTAGTGGCTATAGATAACAGTTAGGGGCAGTGGCTCTCCGTAGGTTCACATAGTTTATTTTGTAGACACTGACACATGTTAATGAGGGTATGTTAGTATAATATTACCCCCCCTTAACATGTGCGAGTGCCTACATAATAAACTGAAGCTACAGAGTGCCACTGCTCCCGACTGCTATATGTAGCCTTTAGAAGCCGTACAGCCCCCTTCCCTACTTAATGTCATCAAAACGCTGATTTTAGTTGCGAGGCTGCGGCGGGAACGGAGTGGCTTTCTTGAATGCCAATGTGAGATCGCAGGTAATGTAACTTCATTTCCTTTTTAATGCCTGCAGTAAAAACTTCATGCTTTGTGTGGTTTATGTCCTCGGGTAAGGCAACTCCCTGCCATGAGTTACCTAACCCAAGGTATCAGTAGCTCTTTAAATGTGTTTTTTAAATTAAAGACACAATGAGGCCCAGTGGGATTGACAGTGTCCCTTTAATCCTTGGGATATCAGTCTTGTACCAAACTTGCTCACTCACAAGCCTTTTGAGCCTATTCTTATTTGTGAATGAAATTCCTTTCTTGCAAGACATATTCCTAGCAGCCATCACCTCTGCACCCAGTGACTGAAATCCAGGCTTTAGTCACATATCTGTATACTGTGTGTCTTTTAAGGACAGAATAGTCCTGTGCACAGCCCAAGTTTTTACCTAAGGTTGTGTCAGAAGTCTACTGCATTCTTTTGATGTCAAGATGATCCTTATGAGTAACCTGGTTAGAACTAAGGACTACAGACAGGCAATGCAGTTTTTTGTCTTTTTCAATCCTGCTGAAAAGGCTGTCCTTGTCACTATACAGTGCCTGTCTAGCTGGACTGTGAAATGTCTCTGCCACTGCTACACCATGGTAGGGATAAAGCTGGAAGGCTGTTGGAGCACATTCTGGCAGAGCAGTAGACACTTCGGTAGCGATATTCTATTTGGTGCCCATTGCAGAGATCTGCAGGGCTGCCACATAAAGCGCTGTTCACACTGTCACCAAGCACTGTGCTCTGGAAATACATTCCAGGCAGCATGCAAGCGTTGAATGTACTGTGCTGAATGGCTTACCTTCCTAATTTAGTTCCAGATTCCAATCTCCCTGACCGAGGGACTGTCTTCTGAAGCTTGGTACTCTGCCCCATAAACAGGACTATGGAGAAGATTTATTCTGTTTTACGAAGACAGGGATGCTACAGTGCTTAGCGTAATTGTAGATCTTTCTGTACGTCTTCATTATAGAGTACCACGAATCACCCTCCATCCCCCGAACTCGCTACACTGTTATTGTTGTATTATTCTCTCTCCAAGAACAGGGAATGGCTGTGAAGTCACCGTGTTTATGTTGGAGGTGTTATTCCACTTTATATGGGCAAACAAGGCCATCTTATGCCCTTAAATAGTAGTTTGGTTGCTTCTACGTTTTGGTTTCACTCGCTTGCTTGCCACCTTGATTAAAAAAAAGATACTGTGGTGTTTGGGGACGGGGTCATATGCGTGGGAGTATACCTGTGTCTCCAGCTCTCAAGTTCTGGCTCCTGTGGGGTCCTAGCTCCTAGAGCTCAGACCTATAAGTGGTATTCTATGGGGAAGATATTCAGGAACATCTACAGACAGGGTAAGTACTCTAACTTTACATGCCATTGCTCTAAATCTTCTTGAGTATCTTCTCCGTAGAGCAACGCTCACCCTTCTCGCCACCCCCCTTCTTGTTTTCCAACAGGGCAGTTTGGTCCTAGAGGACTGTTTTTCTTTATCAGGCAGCCCTTTATATGGCATTTTTTTCTTGGAAGATGCATTCCTCTGTTTTTTGTTATCTAGAAGGGTGTGACGTGCCATCCATTTGACTTGGACCTCTAACCCCCAGAGGAGTGGTTAGTTTTCTGTTGTTCCTGATATCTTCCTAGAGTTTGTTTCCTTTTAAGGTGCTATTCAGTGTCTTGGTATTCTCGGGGCACCCTGAATTCATTTATTTTTTGCCGCAAAGCTTATAATTGTAGTCTGCTTTGCGTTGAGAATTAACACCCCCATTTTGGTTTTGTACTCTGTCTCCTTGGTGAAATCCTTTTTTCTGGGCCACTGCATGTCTGTCCATTCATTCATTCATTCTCTCTTTCCATCTGTCTGTCTAATATATATATATATATATATATATTAGACAGATGGAAATATATATATTATAGAGAGAGAGAGAGAGAGGATAAATGATGGGTATGTGTGGTATACAAGGAAATATATTGGGTTGGGTATATGGCCTTCTATGCCACATACACCCATCATTTTTATATGATGCATGGCTTTTTTTTTTTCTTTTATCTGCTGTATAGGGCTGGCTCGGTTTTCTGGTGAGCTGTGTTGGGTCATTTCTGGGGTTTGCCTTGTCCCTTTCTGGCAACATGTGTTTCTGTAGTGTAGTAGTGGACTTTTTTTTTTTACTTTTTTGTAGCACAGTGTTCCCCTGTAAAAGGGGGTGAGGCGTGTCTGGGTTGGTCCTCCTTTAGTTCATTGGTGGATTGTGACTGTGTGCATCAGCATGCAGCAGATTGAAGGGAGTGGTGTGGGGGGTGGCAGCATGGTTTGTGGTTGTGGAGCAGTGTGTGTTGTCAGGGACTCTGTGGAGTTGGAGTAAGTTGGAATGGAGTCTCAGATGGCAGCAGTGAGAAGTGCAGTGCGGTCAAGAAGAGAGCTGGAGCTTCGAGGGAAAAGGCTGTTGGTAAGTCCTGGGGGAAGGATTTCAGATGTGCTTCCTGCAGCAGGGCTCCAACTTTTTTAGGTTTGGGGAGCTCAAGGTCAGGGAGGGGGTGTGGGAAGGTGAGGGCTGCCAACAACAGTATTTGTTTTTTTAGGTTTTGTGTGCTCTTGGGCGGTGGTGGTGGTAGGGGCCCATGGTGTACAGGTACAGCCTTTATCAGAAGGTATACAGCTGTATACCTCTGGAGGTATCATAAGTATCCCTCTGGAGGTTTACTGCTTTAGTATGGAGCTATGCAACTGTAATTAGGAAGTGTACAGGTTTAATTGGTGAGAGATATATAGGGAATTACATGATAATGGTTCCAATGGGGAAAGTGTGAACCACGTGTTTTGTATATACACACACACACACACACACTTTTCTGGTTGCTTTAAAAGATAAAAGCTATACGTAGTGGTCTTTTGATTAGTCTCTCACCCTTTCCTCTTTCTTCAGATAATTTTTCAGTTCTGTTGGGAGGGGGGGGGGATCTGAGGTAGTTTGGGTGGGTGGTGTCTTTATCTACCCCAAAAATATTTCCTCCTGTGGGCTCCTAGCTCCTGTAATCCTAAGACTAAAGAATATTGCTTTATGGCGAAGATGCTCCAGAAGATGTAGCATTACAGTAAGGGATTTTCTTTTTTCTAAGACTGTTGTAGAGACCCTTGCAAGGCGTAAGCTGTAGGACTCAGTGGGGGAGTGAGCAGTGTTGTTCTGCCAGTAGTTATTTTTCTCAGATGTTAATGGCATGCAGTACCTCTTACTTTGCCAATGGAGAGTTCAAAGGAGCAAGCCATGTAGAGGGTGGAGAAATAGGCAGTTGTGTAGGCACTGCCGTATTTACTTTGGATCCACCCACCATTATAGATTTATTAATAATCAGGGAAAACAGTTTGCTTGGAGAACAGCAAAAACTGCTGAAGGATAAATACAAATTTTAAAACCACTGGGCAGTGCAGGAATCTAGCAGGTGATGACAACATCCAGACAAAAAACAAAAGATTGACGTGCCGGGGCTGCTGTGTTTGTTGTCCTCCACATGTGTATTGTTTGTTATTTTTTAAGTAGCTCACGTTATTAAACAAACATTTTTGTATGCCATCCTCATGTGCCTGTGCGTCTGTTTGCCTGTTGTTTCCTGGTTAACTAGTACTGTTGCTTAGTCTGTTGGGGTGAGAAAAGGATTAAAGTTATTTACAATGTTTTATGTTCCTGTAATCCTATTTGAAATGTTCCATTTTTATCTAGTAATGCCATATTGACTTGTAGGGTTAGTCAGAATGTTGAAAACACTTTTTTTTTAATTCAGTTTGTCTCAATATGGAATACTTTTGGTATTTTTCCTGCTTTTCTAAAGTCTTTGTGTTCTTTGTGTTAGTCTAGTGTGTTGGAGGAACAACTGAGAATGCATCTGCACTGCTGTCTGGCTCTGTGCGACTTGTGGAGCTCAAACCTGACAACCGTCACCCAGCTCTGGGAATATTACAGCAAGAACCTGGTTGGTATCATTGTTGCAACTCATGTCCTTATTTTTCTGTGGCCCTAGGTGTGCTTTAGTCATTTCTTTCTGGCCCAGCCCATCACACAGTGGTAGAGTTACTGCTCACAAGGCTGGTGACCTGTGTTCTGGAACAAGCCTGGGTTGCTGTAGAGCTGGCTGGTGGGAGAGGTGTTGAGAATCCCAATGGATGCCCACGCGCACAGGGGAGGGGGAGGCTTCTTGTACCGCTGCACAAGCACCTCTTGTGGAAGCAGAGGACGTGCAGTTTTGCACGGTCACCAGAAAGGTGGGGGAATTGGCCAACTTTCACATGAACATACCCATTGCATGCATGTTAATACTGACAACTTCAGAGTAGGGGCAGAAATGGAGGTAAAATCCCGACCAGGACGCTGGGTAACTCCAGCATCTCGCAGGCCCTGCACCCGCCAACCAGGTTGTGTTCCAACATTTATTCAGTCATCATCGGAACCTGATCCTGTACTGGTGGCCTCACTATTGGGGGTACACCATGGGGCACTGGAGCAGGTAAGCTGTGGGGATAGTGGGGTGATGCGGCTGGGGAGGTCGGTGGATGGGTGGAACCATCTAGAGTTGGGGCAAAAATAGTAAATAAAAAATAAAGCAGTTTCTTTCTGGTATTTCATAATGATGAAATAACATATCTTACTTCGAGAGAGCTCTTGCAGAGGAAAAAGAAAACTTCTAGCTAACAGTCTGTGGCGGGGGACTGCCCCTAATGTCGGATCCACCCTGATGTCAGACGTGGTATAAAGGGTGCGGTTGTCCAGCACCACCTCAGTTCTTTTCCCACCGTCGACCCGCTAACATCGGATCCACGGATGCTATCATCGCAGTCGACCGCCATTTAGCGCCTCACACAGTTTACTCTTAAGCCCTTTTTCTTCAGTGTTTTCTTCAAAAAAGTGCATGTCTTCATTGACCTCTCAGCCACGAAAGTCAAAATGCACGTGTGGGAAGCAGATCCCGGTGAGGGATGGCCACTCTGCCTGCCTGATCTGCCTAGACCCAGACCACCGGCCTGACGACTGCCCGCACTGCCAAATATTTAATAGCAAAACCCGCGTCTGACGCCTTAAGACGCTCAAGGCCTGCCTGCTGGAGCAACAAGTGGCCGCGATGCAGAAGACCCAGTCGGGACGTAGTTCTTCCTCCTCAGCCAGGAAGTCCCCCAGGGAGAAAAAGATTGGGAGGGAACCATCACCGGGAGAGAAGAAAGCCAGGTCGGAGTCTCACTTCAAAGTCCTCACAGGATTTCTGCTTCCTCCACCAACGGCGGAGGTTGGAGTCGGTTCCCCCAGGTACCACAGCAGTTTCAGGGGTTACATAGAAACGTAGACTTTGACAGCAGATAAGGATCGCTTGGCCCACCTATTCTGCCCATTTCTCTACCTACTGGATAAGCTGCAGATCCTAGTTAACCAACAACCTATTTCTTCCTATCCCCCACAAGAATTGCTTTATGTCTGTCTCATGCATTCTTGAATTCTCCCACAGTTTTAGACCCCACAACCTCCTCAGGAAGGCAGTTCCATGTGTCCACCACCTCTCTGTGAAAAAATACTTCCTCACATTGCCCTGAGCCGTCCCCCACCCCCCGCCTTCAAATTGTGTCCTCTTGTTCTTGCATATCTCTTTTTCTGAAAGATGCTGCCTCTTGGACTTTGATTCCACTGAGGTACTTAAAAGTTTCTATCATGCCCCCTTCCCCCTCCTTTCCTCAAAGGTATGCATATTAAGCTCCTTTAGTCTCTCCTCGTATGGCTTCTCTTGCAGACCCTGCACCATTTTAGTTGCCCTCCTCTGGACTGCCTCCATCCTGTCTATGTCCTTGCGAAGATGGGGTCTCCAGAACTGAACACAGTACTCCAGATGGGGTCTCACCAACTGTTTGTACAGAGAGATAACAACTTCCTGTTTTCTGCTGGTGATGCTGGGTTATGCAGAAGAAGACCACTGCCTCATCACACTCAAAAGGTAGGGGGGAGTCAACCCAGGGGCATTCGTCTGCCCAAGTTCCCTTGGTGCGTCGACCCAAGAAGGACAGGTGTCTGCCTTGGGCAAACCTTCAGAAGGAGATTTACTCCCAAAACCCAGGGACCCATTCCTGGTCTGACCACCACCCAGGGTTCAGTCACTTAGTGACCTCCCCTGCCGACGGAGCATCTGCTGCTTGATGAGGATGATTGGCGGATGCCTGGTTCAGGCGGCAGAAAGAGGTACCCGTCATCCGTCCCGTCTACTAGTGGACGCCTACCTTTGTCCTCAGGAGAGGATGCCGGAGACGCCTTTCCTCAGAGTACTCCTCGGAGGATGAACTTGCCTATTCCTTCTCCAGACCCAAAAAGAGACTCACCAAGGTCACCTCAGGATGACCCGTCCTTCTTGGACATTCTGAGGCATATCCAAGCTCTGTACCAGTAAGATACAGAAGAGCTGGACCCTGAGTGGCGCCGTCTGGCAAAATTTCTGGGGGCTGCTGACCCTAAACCCTTGGTCATCCCCCCCATTGGTAGAGCCCTTCCAAGATGTCACCAAATCGACATGGAAGCACCCGGCTACCTAAACAGCAATATCAAGGAAAGCAGACAGGCTCTATGAAACACCTAAAGCGGATCCTTTTTTAGGTGAGCATTCGAAAGCTGATTCTATGGTACTGACTGCTGCGCATGGTAGGGCACAACAACCAAGACATGTGAGCACCCAACCCCCAGCCCCCAGACCCAGAGTCCAAAAAGCTGGACCAGATGGGCCATAAGGTATATTCATCAGCTATCTGCACGGTCAGGTCATTGAATTTTCTTGCCCATGTGGTCACATACCAGATGTCACTGTGGGCAAAAGCTATGGATCTGGCTAAGGCCTAACCAGAATCGGAGGGTATGGCAGAACTCCTCACTGTCATCCAGTCCGGTATGGATGTGGACAAACACGTACTAAGGAGCTCTTACAACTCCGCGGATACGGCAGCAAGGGCAGCAGCCACAGGTATTTGCATGAGAAGGCATGCCTGGCTGAGAGTTTCTGGTTTCTGCCAGGATTTACAAGATGCCATCTTGGACGCTCCCTTTCAGGGATCCATCCTATTTGGCCAGGAGACAGAGAAACTCACAACTGGATTGCAGGACTCTGGCAACTCGGTATCTGAGGTCCACTGTATGTATAGGTCAGAACCGCAGGCCACATGGTGCTGTCCCTTTCGGAAGAACCAGGGACAACAGGGAAGATGCCAGCCACAGCACAAGGGAGACTTTAAAAGAAGAGCTGCCCCCCCCCGGTTCATTCAGGCACCCAGGGCCCCAAAAATCCCAAGGCGCCCAGACCTCCCCGCCTACCCCCTCCACAACGTCATGACTCCCTACTGATACCCCCTCCTCTGGAGAAAGTGCAGGGGGAGGCGGTAGAAGGGAGATTCTCCCTTTGCCAGTCCGGATGGTCCAATATCACGTCAGGTCAATGGGTCCTCCAGATAGTAGAGAGAGGATACTCTCTGGAGTTTATCCAGATCCCACTGGATAATCCAACAGTCCCCTCTCACTGCTCACCCTCCCACGCAGCTCTCCTGCAAGCAGAAATACAGGCCTTGCTAGAAAAAAAGAGCTATCCAGGAGGTCCCCTATGCTCAAAGAGGTAAGGGATTTTACTCCCGCTTCTTCCTAGTCCCGGAGAAGATGGAAGACCTCTGTACCATTCTGGATCTGAGCTAGCTGAACACCTTCATCGAATACAAAAGGTTCAGAATGGTGACCTTAGCGAGCCTGTTGCCTGTGCTCCATCATGGAGACGGGCTCTGCTCCCTGGATATGCAGGATGCTTATATTCATATAAAGATCCTGCCATCCCACAGGAAGTACCTTCGCTTCACCTTCCAAGGAGGGCACTTCCATTCAGTCTGTCGTCAGCACCAAGGATTTTCACCAAGTGCACGGCAAGCACTTTGTCTGCCCCTGCCTGGACGATTAGCTTCTCACAGCTTCATCAGAAGACCAATTGAACTCAGTACTAGAGTTCAGTCTATTCCGGACTTTTGGCATTATCTTAAGTCTGCCCAAATCATACCCATGGCCTGCCCAAAGGCTACAGAGCATAGGAGCAGTCCTGGACACCGTCCTAGGGAAAGCCTTTCTTCCTGCAGACCAGGCAACCAGGCTAAGGGAGGTAGCTCACAGGGTGATTGGCTTGGACCTGGTCCCAGCGAGGGTGATTCTGCACCTCCTAGGTCATATGGCCGCAGCCATAGCTACAGTTCCCCTTGCATGTTTGAACATGAGGATCCTGCAGTGGCACCTCAGAGTACAGTGGGACCAAGGCACGGACAAGCTCGAGGAGCCCATCCGGATATCCAGTGTGGTCTGTCAGTCTCTGACTTAGTGGGTCCTCCCAGCCCATTTGGACAAAGGGGTTCACTTCCAGTGACCCAGCCCACAGCAGATCCTAACTATGAATGCCTCGGGACTGGGATGGGGAGCACATCTTGCTTCTCATCAGAGGAGGGGTTCTTGGAATTCAGTGGAACGGTCTCTCCACATAAACATTTTGGAAATGAGACGTATTGTATGCCCTTCAAGCCTTCCAAGAGGTACTCCTTCCTGGGCCCCTTCTGGTCCAGTCAGACAATACCCCCAGTCGTCTTCCATCTCAACAAGCAAGGGGGTACACACTCTTATCCCCTATGCAGAGCGACAATGAGGGTATGGACTTGGACAGTGGATCGCAGCCTGGATCTCATGGCAGTCCATGTTCCAGGGATCCACAGCGTACTCACAGACCGCCTAAGTCGCTCTTGGTCTCAGAGCCACGAATGGGAACTAAAACAAGAAGTCACAGACGACTTCTTCGAAAGCTGGGGTCGACCAGAGCTGGACCTCTTTGCGTCCCCACACAATGCCAAACTGCCCAATTTCTTATCGTTAGATCCAGGACCTGGTGTTTTTTGGTGAGACATATTGTCCCTCTCTTGGACAGAGAGGTTTCTGTACTTCTTCCCTCCCTTCCCCCTTCTTCAGAGGATCTTGCTCAAGTTACAGGCAGAGGGTGCCCGAATGATCTTGATTGCACTCTTCTGGCCTTGACAGATTTGGTTCCCGCTGTTACAACAGCTGGCATCAGAACCACTGGTTCAGTTGCCCCTGTCCACTCACTTGCTGTCCCAGGAGCAAGGGGCATTGGTCCATCTGACCCTCTGGTCCCTGCATCTGCACGCATGGCTCCTGCAGACTTAGCTAGGGATAGATTTAGGGTATCCGTAAGAGTGGCAGAGATGCTCGTGGCAGTGAGAAAATCCTCTACCAGAGCAAAATATGCCATGAAGTGGAAGTGTTTCTGCTTGTGGACGTTCCCCCCGTTCTCTAGATCCCCTCAATTGTCCAGTGGAATCTGTGCTGGAGTATCTTCTCTACCTGTCGGACTTGGGCCTCAGCTACTTGTCCATTAAGGTGCACCTCTGTACATTGTCAGCTTATCATGCACCACTGAATGGGAAGACTCTGGCACAGCTGGACATATGCAAGACCTATCTTAGGGGCATCTTGCATATCAAACCTCCCAGGAGAGACCCCGTGCCTCCTTGGGACCTCCTGTTTGTTTTGGAGAATCTCACCTTGTCCCCCTTTGAACCAGCCGCAAGTTGCGAGCTACGCCTTCTCTCTTGGAAGGCATTATTTTTAGTTACTGTTACCTCAGCTCGGAGGATTTCCGAGCTACAAGCTCTGATGTATAAAGAGCCTTATCTTATTTTTCACAGGGACAGGGTAGCTCTGCGTACAAACCCTAAGTTTCTTCCGAAGGTAGTGTCTTGAGTTCACGTTGAACCAAGACATCCAACTACCAGTTTATTACTCAGAGTACTCAAACAGAGGAGAGGCCTTGTTACACACTCTGGATGTACATAGGATTCTGCATTACTATTTGGCCCGGACCAGTTCCTCCAGAAAGACAGACCAGTTGTTTCACTCATTGACCCACAGAAAGGTTGGGGCACCTGTGACGAAGCAGACACTAAGTGGCTCGTGAATTGCATCTCGATCTGTTATCAGTAGTACAACAGACCCCTACTGGGACCGGTTAAGGGTAGTTCCATCAGGGGGAATAGCGACATCCTTACCTTCTCTTAGGAACGTTCTTCAGTGGACCTCTGTGCGGCCGCTACTTGGAGTTCAGTGGATACCTTCATTAGGCACTAGTCTGGACGTTGCTTCCAGAAGGAGAGCAGGTTTTGGCCTAGCGGCCCTTCAGGGACTCCTCTCCTAATTGCCTATATCCTGGCACTATTGTCCTCCACCCTTCTGACTTGGGTCTCTTCTTGGGCACTGCTTGGGACTCTGCCCTAATGGTATTTCCTGCTGCAAGAGCTCCCCCTCAAAGTGAGATAGTACAGTTACGTAAGAACTTACCGTAACAGTAGATCTTCGAGAGGAGCTCTTGCAGCAGGTGGCTTTCCCATCCACCTGCCCCTGGGGACTAATATCACTATTTTCTCTTTGGGGATAGGAGATCCTTCTCGGTTCTCCATCTGTTTTCAGCGGGTCTTGGTAGGAGAGTGAGGTGGTGCAGGGGACTCCCTTTATACCATGTCTGATGTTGGGGCGGAGCCGACATCGGGAGTGGTCCCCTGCCATAGACTGCTGTGGGGTCCTAACGCCTGGCGGCTTAGTCCTAATGGTATTACCTGCAGCAAGGGCTCCTCTACAAGATCTGCTGTTACGGTAAGTTCTTATGTAACTGTACTTTTTGGTGCCCCGGACAGACTTTACAAAATTTGTATTAAGCCTATTTTAAGTTTGTCCCTGTACTGGCCCACTAACTCAGCATTAGCGCCGCCACTTGTGAGGCCGGCGGCCTGGGCTCGGAAACGAGCTTGGGTCCTTGGAGGGCCAGACAGGGGAGGATGGCTGAGCATCCCATGGACACTCATCTCCTTGGGGGTGAGAGGGAGTTTGGACTCTGCTGCAGTACTGTTGCCTGGCTGACTACAGGTAGCGGTGCAAGCTGGAGCCAAGGATCGGGGGGCACGACGTCGGTGGCATGATGCAAGCTATGTTGCCTGCAATTCCCAACGTCCGTGGGCCGAGACAAAGAAAAATGGAAAAATCTTCTGACCTCTTACAATGCCATCTGCCGCAGGCCCTGCACAACTGACTGGGTTCTCTGCTCCAGTACCAGCTGCATCTCTTTATGGGGAAAGTAGGGCCTGACCCCTAGCAGCAGTTCCCATGGGGATCATCCATGGGTGAACGTGGAGTGGAGGTAAGTCTCAGAGATGTAAGGTGATGGGGCTGGGTGGAGCTTCAGGACTGATGTGGGTCAGTCAGGACGAAAGGAGCAGAAAGTATACATAACAAAAAAAAAAAATAGAACTTCTAGGGACATGGATATGTTGTTCATCCACACTGTCTGGGAGGTTCCTTGCCGCTTTAAATCTTGCCGGAAGGTCTTCAAGCTGGCTCCTCCCACCCACCCGGGTGGTAAAATGCTCGGCTCCACCCCATGACGCCAGATCTTCCTTACCGCTTGGAAGCTCAGGTTCCCTCCTTAACGCTGTGCATGTAGACTGGATCCTAATTCTTCAGTTCGCCCGAAACTAATTCTTAAGTTTTCAAGACTTTGGTCTAATTACTCCCTCGCGGCTGCGATGGACAAATCAACTCCCAGTTTTCGGCGGTGCCCATGTGGGCAGAAAATGTCCAGGACGGATCCGCACTCCACGTGCGTCTACTGCCTTGGCCTAGATTATGACCCGCAGGCCTGCAAGTTATGCCGTTTGTTTTTGGCCAACATCCTGGAAGACCACGCTGCCCGGTTACAGCTTGGGTGCCCCGAGAAGCGCTACCTGCCGGTGAAGTCCAAGGAGGCCCGTTGGGCAGTGTCCGCGGCGGCTGGCTCGGCTGAGCAACTTGAGCAGATGATCACCTTCTAGGAGGAGGCGGCCCAGGCCGCATCTTCATCTTCCTCGGTCGCGGCATTTATCCCGCTCTCTCTGGGATCCTCCTACACAGCTTCTTTTAAGGAGCTTTGCCAATCCCTTTCCATGAAGGGAGAGGGGCCATCTGGACACTCTTCACGGTCCAAAAAAGAAGGACTCGAAAGGTAAGTCCCACCATCAGCGTTCGTGGGAGCGGGAGAGGTCCCCTTCCCTGGACAGCCGACACTCGACTTCGGTCGAGGTTGCGGCTAAGGCTGCTGGCTTCACGGTGTCCCCGTCAGGTCAGCCGGCCGAGACACCCGTTGACGCGGTCGAGATTTTTCTCGACCCGTCGGACGGGCTGTCGACTGGTGAAACCGACAACCCTTCTTCACGGTTCCCCGGTGGGGACCGAGAATTGCCTGCGCCTCCTGTGCGGAGTCCGGTCAAGCTCCGAGCCAAGGGAAGAGTAGGTGTCCTTGCCCCTTCCAGACACTACCTGAAACACGAGGGTCTCGGTCTCTGACCTCTCAGTCCAGCCGATCCCGCCGACATCGGCGGTCTCGGTCTCGGCACCGAAGTAAGCGGCGGCACCGCTCGTTCTCGTCTTCCTCCTCGGAAGAGGAGAGGCTTCGGCGCAAATTGTGTAGATGCTATGAGGACCTAATGTGGCAGCAGTTACTTTAGTCCGGGAACAAGCCGACGCTGTCGCCTTCACCGGCCATCAAGTGGCTGTCACCCGAACGGCCGAAACAACCCCTCGCGGTAGTCGAGGTGCCCAAGCCTGGGCCGGTTGTTCGGTCGAAGCCAGCTGCCCCACCAATTGTGGTGGAACCTCCACAACTGAAATCGGGGCGCCGACCAAGGACTCTCGGTCGGGTCAGGGTCTGCCCCACAGGTTGTCGGTCACCTTCACTTCCGACTGTCCTCGGCAGGCGGAGGGTGGCTCAGGTCCCAGGCAGCTCTTCTCTGACTCCTTGAGTCTGACGACGACTCCTCCCTGTTTTCCAGGCCCCTTGACCTGGAGTCCTTTGGGGGGCAGTCGATGGACGAGAGCCCATTGTCTTTCATGGGTTTGCTTTGGCTTATCTCTGAGTCCACCGGGATGCAGCTCGAGCCCGTATCCAAATGGGCCAAGTATCCCCTGACAGAGATACTGGACCGAGGGGATTCGCCCACGGAGGCCTTTCCAGTGGCTGAAGCCATTGTTGGCCCAGCCTTGGAGCTTTGGCAGTGGCCGGATTCCTGTCCTGCGCCTTCGGCCAGGATGGCCAGAAAGTATAGGTCCCCTCCTGCTCTTTGTCCTGTTTTTGAGCACCCCTGTGGAGGGGTTGGTCACCGATATGCCGCATTCCGTAACGCTTAGGAATGTGGATAGCCCCGGCCATAGGGAGTCCAAAAGCTGACTATGCTGGGCAAGGTGTACGCTATGCCTCCCTTGGCCTCCGCCAGGCCAGCTCGGCCGTGCTGATGGCACACGCCTCACGCCTCATGGGCTCCTGGATGAGGTGATCCTTCATCTCTCGGCTGACCTGCAGACCACGGTCAAGCAGGTGCGGGATCAGGGAAGGGCGGTGGCAAAGCAGCAGCTCCAAACGGCTCTGGACATTGGAGACTCCTGTGCTTGATCAGTTGCGGCCACGGTGGCCATGCGCCGCCAGGGCATGGCTGAGGATATCCACCTTCACGGTGGATACCCAGCATAAACTGGCGGATGCCCCCTTCCTGGGGACTGACCTCTTCGGCCCTGGAGTGGAAGGCCACCTCCAGCTGGATCGAAAAGTCCAATGCTACCCTGGACTGGTCACCTCCACCAGAAGGACAAGGGTGCCAACAAACATAAGTCCTTTCGCCTTCTGCGCCTCAGGCACGTCCGCCCAACAGCACCAACATCAGGGCCAGCAGGCTCACGCTGCATCCCAAAGCTAATCCTATGGCTTCCTAATAGGAAGCAGGGAGGAAAGGCCCAGGAGGTCCCTTGGCCGGTCCCTCCTCCAAGCCTGCCCAGTGACGGGTGAGGAGGTTCCCTCAGCCCGCTACTCCCCGGTTCCCCTGGGGGATGGTCCGCCACTTGCTTTTCCACCTGGTCCGCTATCACCACGGACCACTGGGTGTTGGAGGTGGTAAAAGGACCTGCCTTTGAGGTTCGAGCAGGCCCGCCTCTTCCGAGCCGCTGCTTCGTCGGGGGCTACGAGGTCCGCAGCCTCTTTTAGCTCGCCGAGCGACATCGCCTGCTCCCTAAAAAGAGATGATCAGGAAGGTGGCGATCCTCCACCAGACCCGGGTTTGTAGTCCAGGTACTTCCTGTTCCCAAACGGACGCGGGGCTGGCGCCCATTCTAGACCTACACGACCTGAACAGGTTCCTAAGGTCTCGAACCTTCAGGATGGTCACTCTGGCTCAGATAATTCCATCCTTGGAACAAGGCGTGTGGTTCTGTTCTCTGGACCTCCAGGTCGCGTTCTTCATGTCCCAATCTGGCCTGTCCCACCAGAGATTCTTCCGCTTCAGGGCAGAGGGATCCTCCATCAGTTCCGGGCCATGCCCCTCTTCGGCCTTCCCTAGCTCCCAGGGTCTTCACCAAATGCATGGCAGTGGTGACAGCATCTTCTGCGGTGTCAAGGGTCCGGTGTACCTACCTGGACGATTGGCTGATTGCAGCCTCCAGAATGGAGGTGGAGCGTCCAGAGATCTGGCCCTCCAGGCTTGCTTCTCAGGTTGGCCTCCTCATCAACGAGGCCAAGTCGGAACTCGTGCCAAAGCAGGTGATACAATTCATCGGGGCAGAGCTCATCTCTCTACGAGCCAGAGCACGGCTCCCGGCGGTCAGGCCGAGGTTCTTTCCTTCTTTGCCTAGTCATTTCAGGTTGGGCAGTTGCGCCCTGCCCAGGACTTCCTGCACCTCCTGGGCCTCATGGCGGCCTGCACCAGTGTGGTCCGTTGGGCCCGTTGGTACATGCATCCCCTTCAATGGGGGCTGGCCAGCCAATGGTCTCAGCACTGCGATCCTTGGATCAGCTAGTGACAGTGACCCAGGGATGTGGAACGCCTCCAGTGGTGGACTGTTCCAGCATCTGCAGGAGGGCATCCTGCTTGTCCGCCCCTCTTGCCAACGGTCTCTATCGACCGATGCCTCTCTGATGGGTTGGGGTGCCCATCTTGGGAGCACAGAGCGACGGCCTCTGGTCCCCTCGGGAGTCCCGGCGTCACATCAACCTGCTGGAACTTCAGCGGTTTGTCTAGCCCTCACCGCCTTCACTCCGTTTCTACGGGGTCAAGTGGTCCAGGTCCAGACGGACAATACCACGACCATGTACTACCTAAACCATCAGGGCAGGACGCGCTCCATGCCTCTGTGCAGGGAAGCTCTCCGGATTTGGTCACTCGTGCGCAGCCTGGAGGCGGATCTCCTTGCCATCCATGTGGCAGGAGCCTCCAACATTCTGGCCGATGCCCTAAGCCGGATAGGGGCTGCGTCCCACGAGTGGTCCCTCCTGCCGGAGGTAGTACAAGATCTGTTCTAGGGACATGGATATGTTGTTCATCCACACTTATTGGCAGGTATCCTTGCCGCTTTAAATCTTGGCTGAAGGTCTTCGTTGGCTCCTCCCACCCACCCGGTGGTATAACCTCGCCCGCCCCATGACGCCCAGATCTTCCTTACCGCTTGGAAACTCAGGTTCCTCCTTACGCTCATGCTTGAGACTGGTCTCCTATTTCTTCCTGCGAATTTAAAAGTTTTTGTAAAAGACTTCAGTCTCGATCCTCGCGGCCGCGATGTACAACCGACTCCCCGGTTTTGGAGATGCCTGCGGGCAGAAGATGTCTCGGACGGATCCATCATCCACATGTGTTCATGATTTAGGCTTTGAGCATGAACCGCAGGATCATGCGACTTGTGCTCTTCCTTTTCGGCCTATGTCTCGAAGATGCCTGATTTCATATCTGCCGTCCCGAGAAGCTGCTTCCTCTGGTGAAGCTCCATGGTCTGCTGGCGGTGTCCGCGGGCGCGGCTCGGCGGATCAGCTCGAGCAGATGACGCCTCAAGAGGAGGCGGCGCGGCCGTATCTTCCTGCGCGTATTTATCCCGCTCTCTGTCTCCTCCTATACAGCTTCCTTTATGAGTTTTGTCTGTCCCTTCCACTAAGGGAGAAGGGCAACGCCTGGCTGGACCTTTTCTCGTCCAAAAAAGAGGGACAAAGGTAAATCTCCGCCGATGCTCTGGGAGCGGAAAGCGTCCCTCCCCGAGTCGTCGACTCGTCGACTCGGGTCGCACCGCACGGCTTCGCCACTGGTCTCACGGTGTCCCCGACCAGGTCAGTTGACTGAGACTCCGTCTACGGTCGAGATTTTTTCATCCGCTGGACGGGTTGTCGCCATAGAAGCCGAGACTTCCCTCTCCTCGGCTCCCCGGGATTGAGGATCCGTGGCTTGCCTGTGCCTCCGTTCCGGAGCCTCGCGATGAACCCTCCGTCAAGGGAGTGCCGGTTCCCGCGTCACTTTTTCCGCTGATCGACTCGGAAAAGCCGGTCTTCGGTCTCGACCTTTTCATGGTCCAGCCGACCCGCCGCCATAGGCGGTCTCCGGCACTCTGGTAAGCGGGCGTCCGCCGGGGTTGCCCTCGCTCCCTCCTCTCGGACGAAGGAGGCTCGCAGTTAGCCGACGGTACGAGACCTCATGTGGCAACAGTTCCTCCTGATCGGAATAAGCCTACGCAGTCGCCTCCCCGCCATTAAGGGTTGTCACCGAGCGGCCGACACAACCCCTCGACTTACCCGGGAGCCTGTACCCAGGCCGGTTGTTCGCTCAAACCAGCTGCTCCACCGACTCTCGTGGAACCTCTGCCTCCACAGCCAATTATTTGGGCCCGACCGAGATTCTCGGTCGGCCATGGTCCACCCCATAGGTTGTCTGTCACCCCACTCCCGACCGACCTCGCAGGTAGAGGTGGCTCAGGCCAGAGGCAGTCTCTTCGAGGACTCATCTGAGTCCCGAGGATACTTCTCCTTTTCTCCAAGCGTATAGACTTGGAGTCCTCAGGAGGACAAGTCAATGGACGATAGCCCGTCATTCTTCCTAGGACTGCTTCAGCTCATCTCGAGTCCACCGGATGAAGCTCTGAACCTCGCTTCCAAACGGGCCAGGTATCCCTCACGGAGATTCTGACCGAGGGATTCTCCAACGGAGGCCTTCCGTGGCCGAGGCCATAGTGGTCCGCCTGAGCTTGGCAGGCCTGCTTCCTGTCCTGCGCCTTCGCCAGGATGGCCAGAAGTATGCGTTCCTACCGTTCCCTGTCCGGTTTGAGCACCCCTCGTTGAGGGGTTGGCTGTCGACAGCTTATTTTCGCGCCGGCAACGCCAGGATGTGGATAAACCTCCGACAAGGAATCCAAGAAATTGGATTATGTCGGGCGCAAAGTCTATGCCTGCCCTCTCTCGCCTTCGCCAGGCCAGTTCGGCCGCCCTCATGGCACATTTTTTCATGCCCTGTTGGGCTCCCTGGATGAGGTCATCCTCATCTTCCCGCTGGATCTGCAGACTACGGTCAAGAAGGGACCAAGGCAGGGCAGTGGCCAAACAGCAGCTCCAGACTGCTTAGATATTGGGGGACCTGCGTGCCAGGTCGGTGGCGGCGCAGTGGCTATGTGTGCACTGGGTTTGGCTGAGGATATCCACTTTTACTTGGATACCCAGCACAAGTTGGCAGATGTTCCTTTTTGGGACTGACCTCGGCCCTGGGGTGGAAGGTCACCTGCAGAGGACTCGAGAGTCCAATGCTACCTTGACTCGGTCTCTTCCCACTAGAAGGACAAAGGCTGCAAACCATAGCCTAAGCCTTGTCCTCTGCAGCCTCATGCGCGCCTGCCCAGCAATCGCCAGGGCCAGCAGGCTCGGCTTGGCATCCCAAACCCAAGCCGGCTTCTAACAGGAGGCAGGGAGGAAAAGGCCCAGGAGGTCCCTCGGCCGCCCCTCCTCCAAGCCTGCCCAGTGACAGGCTGAGGGTGTCGCTCCCATCCCGCCACCTTACTCCCTGGTTCCTCTGGGTGGGGACGGCTCCGACACTTCCTTTCTGCCTGGTCCGCTGTTACCACGGACAGGTGGGTACTGAGGTGGTGGGAAAGGCCTGCCTCTGAATCTGAGCAGGTCCCACCCTTCAGAGTCGCCGCCTCGGGGCCTCGGGTCCGTAGCTTCACTGTCGGCTCGTCGAGCGACATCGCCTCCCTCCTCCGAAGGAGGTGATCAGGTGATAGCGGACCCCCTCAGACCCAGGGTTTGTGTCCAGTACTTCCTGGTTCCGAACCGGACGGGGCTGGCGCCCATTCTCAATCTCCACCGACCTAAACAAGTTCTAAGGTCTCGAACCTTCAGGATGGTCACTCTGGCTCAGATACTACCATCCTTGGACGCGGCGTGGTTCTGCTCTCTGACTTGCAGGACAGCTTTTCCACGTCCCTATCCGGTCCGCTCCACCAGAGATTCCTTCGCTTCCGAGCGGAAGGATCCCTTTTCGAGTTCCGAGCCATGCCCTTCGGCTTGTCTCCAGCTCCCAGGGTCTTCACCAAATGCATGGCAGTGGTGACAGCATTCCTGCGGCGCCGAGGGGTCCGGGTGTACCCTTACCTGGACGACTGGCTGATAGCAGCTCCCTCCAGGCAGGAGGTGGAGTGGTCCAGAGATCTGGCCCTCCAGGTCTGCTCTCAACTGGGCCTCCTTATCAACGAGGCCAAGTCGGAACTCGAGCCGAAGCAGGTGATTCTGTTCATCGGGGCGCAGCTCGACTCTCTTCGAGCCAGAGCGCGGCTCCCGGCGGACAGGGCCGAGGTTCTTTCCTCCTTTGCCCAATCATTTCTGGTTGGACAATCGCGCCTGCCCGGACTTCCTGCGCCTCCTGGGTCTCATGGCGGCCTGCACCAGCGTGGTCCGTTGGGCTCGCTGGAACATACGTTCCTTCAATGGGGACTGGCCAGTCAGTGGTCACACGCTGGCGATCCTTTGACCAGCTTGAGTCGGTGACACAGGAGATGTGGAACGCCTCCAGTGGTGGATCGCTCCAGGTCATTTGCAGGAGGGCATCCGCTCGTCCGCCCGAGCCGACGGGTCTCTATCGACCAATGCCTCTCTGATGGGTTGGGGTGCCCATCTGGGGGAACACTGGCTCACGGCCTCTGGTCCCCTGCAGGGAGTCCCGATGCCACATCAACCTGCTGGAGCTCCGGAGCGGTCCGCACTCAGCTCTCACCGCCTTTGCTCCGCTCCTCCGGGGTCAAGTGGTCCGAGTCCGGACGGACAACACCACAACCATGTACTATCTAAACACGCCAGGCGGGACGCAGCTCCATGCTTCTATGCAAGGAAGCTCTGCATTTGGTCACTGTGCAGCCTGGAGGCGGATCTCCTAGCCATTCATGTGGCAGAGCCTCCAACACCCCTGGCCGATGCCCTAAGCCGGATAGGGGCTGCATCCCACGAGTGGTCCTCCTGCCGGAGGTAGTACAGCATCTGTTCTCCCATTGGGGCACACCTCAGGTGGACCTGTTTGCCTCCAGGGAGAACGCGGCTGAGGCTGTTCCATGCCCACCCCTCAGCAGGGCTGCTGCGGGATGCCTTCCGAGGCAATGGACCCCGGCCTCTTCTACGCCTTTCCCCATTTCCCTTGATCCACAAGGTGCTTCTCAAGGCGAGGAGGACAAGGCGCAGGTGATTCTGATAGCCCCAGACTGGCCTCCTCAGTTCTGGTACCCAGATCTCCTCAGTCTCAGCTCCAGGACTCCAGGGCAGCTTCCAGCTCGCCTGGACCTGCTCTCAGTCAATCAGGGAAGGTGTTCCATCCGGACCTTCAATCCCTGCACCTGACGGCCTGGTTTCTGAGCGGCTAGAGTTCCAGGCCCTGGGTCTTTCCGACGAGGTCCTCAATGTAGTTGAGGCGTCCCGTAAGGAGTCGACTAGAAAATGTTATGCCTTCAAATGGAAAAAGGTTTTCCATTTGGTGTCAGAGCGAGGGCTTGACCCTTCCTCCTGTTCCTTGGCAAGCATCTTGGACTATTTATGGTCCTTTCTAATCAAGGGCTTAGGTCGACGACCCTAAGGGTGCCTGGCAGCCATCTCTGCTATCGGGCGCTGGCCGGAAGCAGTCGGTGGCACAGAGAAGGTGGTCTGGTGCTTTTTCAAAGGCCTTGATCACATTTCCTCCGGGCGAGAACCTCCACCTCCGTGATCTACTGCTGGTATTGGCAAAGCTCATGGGCAATCATTGCAACCTATGCACAGGTGTGCTCTCTCTCACCTGTCGTGGAAGACCGCCTTCTTGGTGGCTATCACGTCAGCCAGAAGGATGGGAGAGCTCCAGGCGCTTTCCATCGAGTCTCCTGACCTGGTCTTCCACAGGGACAAGGTTGTCCTGCGCCCCCACCCGAAATTCCTTCCGAAGGTGGTGTCGGAGTTTCACCTTAACCAGGTGTTGACTCTGCCGGTGTTCTACCCCAATCACACCTCGGAGGCCGAATATAGGCTCCATACTCTGGACCCTAGAAGGGCGCCACTTACAAAGAGCGCACGGCTGAAATTCGGGAGAGGTTCGCTAGCTGTTTGTCACCTACGCTGAAGCTGCATCTGGCAGACCTGCAGCCAAGCGACGATAAGCAGGTGGGTCACCTCCTGCATAGATCTCTGCTGTAGTTGGCGGGCATGGAGCCTCCCAGAGGATAAGAGCTCATTCTACCCGCCATACTGCTGCTGCAACGGTGGCTGCTTCCAGGATGTCCCTATCCAGGAAATCTGCAGGCTGCTACCTGGAAGTCAGCACACACCTTCATTACCCATTACCACATCGACCTTGAGTCACGCGGGATGCTGGTTTTGGGGCCTCGGTTCTCCAGTCTCTCTTTCCCAAGTAAGTATTGGGGGTGTGCGCCTTGCCTCCCTCCTCCCGGAGAACTGCTAGGAGTCTGCCAGACAGTGTGGATGAACAACATATCCATGTCCCTAGAAATACAGGTTACTCACCTGTAACAGGAGTTCTAGAATGGTATATGTTGTTCATCCACCACTCCACCACTTCCCCGCTGCGACGCTACAACCTGAGCTTCCAGCGGGCCAGATCTACGCCATGGTGGGCGGAGCAGTTATACCACCCGGTGGGTGGGAGGAGCCAGCTTGAAGACCTTCCGGCAAGATTTAAAGCGGCAAGGATACCTGCCAATAAGTGTGGATGAACAACATATACCATTCCTAGAACTCCTGTTACAGGTGAGTAACCTGTATTTCTCCCACTGAGGCATGCCTCAGGTGGACCTGTTTGCCTCCAGGGAGAATGCGGAGCTGAGACTGTTTCATGCCTGCGCCCCTCAGCAGGGCTCGCTGCAGGGGGATGCCTTCTCGAGGCCATGGACCCCGGGTCTCTTCTACGCCTTTCCCCCATTTCCCTTGATCCACAAGGTGCTTCTCAAGGCGAGGAGGGACAAGGCGCAGGTGATTCTGATAGCCCCAGACTGGCCCCGCCAGTTCTGGTATCCAGATCTCCTCAGTCTCCGATCCAGGCTTCCGAGGCGGCTTTCAGCCCACCCGGACTGGATCTCAGTCAATCAGGGGAAGGTATTCCATCCGGACCTTCAATCTCTGCACCTGACGGCCTGGTTCCTGAGTGGCTAGAGTTCCAGGCCTTGGGTCTTTCCGACGAGGTCCTTAACGTTGTTGAGGTGTCCCGTAAGGAGTCGACCAGAAAATGCTATGCCTTCAAATGGAAGAGATTCTCCATTTAGTTTCAGGGCAAGGGCCTGGACCCTTCCTCCTGTTCCTTGGCAAGCATTCTGGACTACCTGTGGTCCCTTTCTCAGCAAGGGCTTCGGTCGACGACCCTCAAGGTGCACCTGGCAGCCATCTCTGCTTACTGGCGCGGGCCGGAAGCAGTTGATGTACGCAGGAGAAGGTGGTCGGTGCTTTTCAGCGCCTTGATCACATATCCTCCGTGCGAGAACCTCCACCTCCGTAGGATCTACTGCTGGTATTGGCTAAGCTCATGGGCGCCATTTGAACCGATGCACAGGTGTGACATCTCTCACCTGTCGTGGAAGACCGCCTTCTTGGTGGCTATCACATCAGCCAGAAGGATGGGAGAGCTCCAGGCACTTTCCATCAAGTCTTCTTATCTGGTCTTCCACAGGGACAAGGTTGTCCTCGCTCCCACCGAAATTCCTTCGAAGGTGGTGTCAAGTTTCACCTTAACCTGGTGTTGACTGCCAGTGTTCTACCCCAATCACACCTTTGAGGTTTAACATAGGCTCCATACTGACCCTAGAAGAACGTCACACACTATAAGGGAGCGGACGGCTGAGTTCGGGAGAGGTTCGCCAGCTGTTTGTCACCTACACTGTGTCAGCAATTGCAAACTTGCAGCCAAGCGGACGATAGGCAGGTTGGTCACCTCCTGCATAGATCTCTGCTATAGGTTGGCGGGCATGGAGCCTCCCAGAGGGATAAGAGCTCATTCTACCCGCCATACCGCTGCATCGGTGGCTGCTTCCTGGGATGTCCCTATCCAGGAAATCTGCAGGGCTGCTACCTGGAAGTCAGCACACACCTTCATCACTCACTACCACATCGACCTTGACTCACGCCGGGATGCTGGTTTTGGGGCCTCGGTTCTCCAGTGTTTATTCCCTTAGTAGGGGGTGTGCGCCTTGCTTCCCTCCTCCCAGAGAACTGCTTGAGTCTGCCAGACAGTGTGGATGAACAACATATCCATGTCCTAGAAATAGGTTACTCACCTGTAACAGGAGTGACTAGGAATGGTATATTTGTTCATCCTGATCCTAACCTCCCAGCTTGACGCTCTAACCTGGCTTCCAGCGGGCTAGATGTGGCGTCATGGGGTGGAGCCGAGAGTTTTACCACCCGGGTGGGTGGGAGGAACTAGCCTGAAGACCTTTTGGCAAAATTTAAAGCGGCTTTAATAAGGTGTTTTTGTTATGTTAATACTGTATAATCTATGCCTTACCATGCTCGTACGCTGTGTTGAATCTGTAACATTACTGCTCTTATCTCCCACAAGGTGTTTATTTTTGTTATTTTAATACTGTATAATCTATGCCTTACCATGTTTCGTATGCTGTGTTGAATCTGTATCCTCACATGAACTGTAACATGTCTAATCTGTACAATGTCGTTGTATATACCTAAATCTATTATTCCTGTACTCTCCCGGGTCATACCTGAAAATAGGCAATTGTCTTGTCTAGTGTACCTACCTGGTTAACAAAAGCTAAATAAATAAATAAGGAACCTGCCAGACAGTGTAGATGAACAACATATACCATTCCTAGAACTAATGTTACAGGTGAGTAACCTGTATATTTTTCCCTGTTTACCTTCCCGTCTTTGCTTATCACCAGAATATTTGTGTTCGTATTGGTGCATTCCCCCACACTACCCATATACACTTTCAGCTTGAGCATGCAGTGTCATTATCATGTTTTACTCGTGAATCTGTCTTTTGTTGCAGAATGATTGCAATGTCACAAACTCAAGATTGCGAAAAGAATAGGTGGGTTGTAATGGAAGAAGTTAGCAATAACTCACGACAGGGTATGGGGTTATAGGCATTTAATCTATGCCTCTGGTCCGTTATGAGGCACGAGGCCACAGGCAGAGTGCCCTCACAGCACTCAAGGCAAGGATTAAATGCCTATAACCCTATACCCTGGAATGGGTTATTGCATGTGTAACACGAGTTATTGCATTGAAAAGAAAAACAATCAGGAAAATGTTTATTTTTGGCTGTAAATATGAAAGTGGGCTGTGTATGCTGCCACATGTTAACGTAGTTCACAGACATACATATTGATTTCATTACCTTCATAATAACAATTTTGTGACAGTCTGTCATCAAGTGATCTGTGAACTCTGCTTTAAGTAAATGCATTTCAAAGACATTTTTTTCTGCCCAGCACTCTCTCGCTGTCACTTTACTGATTGATCTCTACTATGACACACTGGAATCAGAGAGAGAGAGAGACACACACACTGGTGGTCAAAAAACATCTTTGAAATCATGACATACATTGTTATAAAACTACTCACAGGCACACACAAGTCAGTTGTCTTGCTAACTGCACCCCCCCAAACCCAGCCTCCTCAGAGCGTCTTTGTCTCTGCTGCTCTGGAGCTCTTTTTCTCTTTCTTGCAGCACTTTAAAACATTGACAGTGGGTCACAGGTCTCTTACATAGTAGCCTGCATATGTCCGATTCACTGTCACGACCACCTCCTCCCCTTGCTAGTGGCACACCTTTAAACTCTCTCCCAGGGAGCTCACCCACAGCCTCCACTGCCCCTCGGTTATCTGGTCTCACTAACTCACCCCTCTCCAACCTCCTTGGAGCGTCTTTCTCTCTGCAGCTGTTTGTCTCCGATGTGCTCAGCTTCCGCAGCCTTTCTATACAAAGGTTCAGACTGCATGGGGATATGGCTTCTCATCTGTATCAAGGTCTTAAACACACTTGACAGCAGGTCGCAGCTCTGCCTCACGCCTTCATATCGTGACCCCCTTCTGCATTACTGTAAAGACCAGTGGAGACGAGACATTATTGGTGGGTGGGGTGGGGTATTGACTATCACAGGACACCCCGGCCAGGAGCGTGCAAGGTGACGTGCTTTGCTCCCTGATCGGGGGTGGGTGATGCGAATGGAGGACAGGCTGTTTGGTGAATCCGGAGCACGGGGAAGTAATATTGCTGTGGGGGGGGGGGGCAGTAACTGAGGACAGCCTATCAGGAGTCACAACTGAGTTGACAGTATTGCTGCATTACTAGAACTTTGTCATTAACCGCTGCAGACTTAAGCAACTTCATATTTATCATTTGTCTTGTGTACTGACACATTATAATGCTGCCCATCACCTCGCTGTCTTGCAGTTTAAATGTCTGCCATTCTGATTCAGTTGTCCTCACCAGGTAATGCGTCCCCACTCTGCTCCCAGATATTGCTTCAGGGACGTTTTACAGCAACTGCATATACAGGCATTTAATCCACTGTCACCTGATGGTGTTTGAACAATTGGATTTAATTTCTTTAACCCATGTTATAAACTTGTTTAGATGCTATGCTACTATTTTCAGAAGTACTAAAGTAATAACTACAGTAAAGACCATGGAATGTTGGTTTAAAGGTTGTGATTTTTTAGTTAAATGTGATTATGGTACGAGTGCCTCTTTTGTAGCATTCCCTAACTGGTGCTTTTTTGTAACGTTACTCTGGTGATCAATAACTGGATTGCTGCTGTAGGTAAGAATTAAAAAATGTCTCCATTAAATCATAGAAAAATCTGTTTTTATTCACAGTTGAACAGTATTTCTGTCGGTAAAAATAACTAGTTCTTCCCAGCTTCATGTCGCATTGTTTAGGTAGAGCTGATGAAGTAATTACATCACTGCAGCATCCTTGATGTCCACAAAACAGATGCCCAGTATTACTATTCAAAGCTTTTTTCCTGTAGTGACTGGTCTAGCATCAGCTGGAGCTGGCCAAACTAAATAATTTACCAAAGATTTTTTACTTTACTGTAGCCTGACCAAGCTAGAAGGCCTTGACACTAATTTACTGAACGCCAAGCAGCCAGTGCCATTTATTGTTAGAGCTAACATGAACAGTGGCTTTAAAAGGTGTTTTTGTGTGTTTTACCAAAGTCACCTTAAAACTAAGTAGCATGCCACTTACTGGATTGCTGTAGTAACTTTTAAAAGCACTTAAGGAAATGGTACAAATCTAAAGAAATAAGTGGATGAATCTTTATTTAAAGTGATTATCCCTGCGAGTGATGGGGCAGACAAAATTCATCTTTATAGCATACCCATGGCATCCTCACTCAGTATTTACTGTATGGGTCTTATTCTTGCATGTGTGTATAAATGTGATATCTCACTGCAGTGCAGTATTTATCCAGTTGCATTTATTTTGTAATCTTGATTACCTCAGCCTGTCTCCAGACCCTTTGTAGAGACTATGCTTATTGCCTGGCCTGTAAAATCTCAAAAGCTTGCCATGGTACCATATACTCTGCTTAGTCGTGAAACTGAGCAGGTATTTTTTTGGGGGGGCTGCATCTTGCAATACCATGGATTTCTATTACAGTACACTGTTATGTTGATCTAGACTTCCAGCGGGTCTGCCTAGCTTTAAAGAAGTCTATCAGCCTAAAACAGCTGTACCTTCAGGAACCATTTTAATTAAAGATAAGCTGCCACTCTCCTTTGGCCTACTTTTGACTCTTCATGAAGCAGAACCACACTAAACCCTCTCAGTGATAGACAGATGGCTACAGGCTATTCTTTTTAATCTGTTTATTTATTTGACCATTTAAAGAGGTGTTTTCTCTTCTCAGTACATTATGGCTTCAGGTGACTTTTGCTGGAAGATGCTAGTAATAGAGTATCTGTAAGTCCCCCCTGCCCCCGTACCTGTGACACAGTTACAGTAGCAGTAGGTGCCTGACTCCATTTTTAGTCACACAGACAAAATACTTTATCATGCTTACCCAGTATTGGGAATCCAAAAATCACGTTAAGAGTCTGTACTCAAAATAAACCTGTGCTGGCTGGCCCGGTGGCGCTGAGGTTTGAGGTGCTAGATGCCACACCTCACTCCACGCCGGCGACCCAGGTTCAGTGACGAGCTCCGGCCGCCAGGGATTGGCAGGGGGAGAGAGGGATTGAGCACCCAACGGCGGTTTTCCCTCTCTGGGGAGGGTTCTGTGCCTGTCCCGCTGCTCTACTGCCATCTCTCGGGTGAACCCAGGGGGTGGCAGTGCAGGTCGGGTCACAGAAGGGGAAGGGGCAGCGTCAGCCAAGAGCCCTGAGAGGAGTTGCGTCCTTACGCATACCTCCCAATTGGCTCTCCTTGAGTGCCAGTGACTGCAGAGAACAGAACAAGGAAAATGGCGGCCTGTCACTCCTAGGAGACGACCCCTCTAGCGCTGAGCACATCGGCTACCATCAACAGAGCAGACTGCCCTGTGTACCACCCGCTCCACCGTTGTTCGGGGAGAAGGTAAGGGGACCTCTCCTTCCGCCACCCGGGAGGTTATCTGGGATACCTAGGGCTACTGAGGGGGTGATCACTCTAGGGCAGACTCCTGCGTCGGAAAGGTGGGGTTGCGAGGCATGTAGGGGCTCTGAATGAGTGGAGTGATGAGACAGGGAATGTGGCAAAAAGAGCAATGTTAAAAAAAAAAAAAAAAAAAAAAATCAGAATAATAAATAAACCTGTGCTGAATCCCACTACCCTATAAGGGCAGCTCCACTAGGATGACTTTTTTTTTTCTCTTTAATACCCTCCCAATCTTACTTCGAGAAACAACTCTTGCAGCAGGTTACACCATTAGGACTGAAGCCGGCAGGGGCCAGGACCGCACGGAAATTTTCTAGCTAGCAGTATCCAGCGGGGACCGCCCCCGACGTCAGGCATCACACAAAAGGGGACGGTCTCCCAGAATCCCCAGTTCTTTTCCCGCCATCGACTCACCAGCATCGGCCTCATGGAAGCCTGTTTCAGCGAACGACGACTTGAACTTCCAGCATTTATTCAACTAAATGTTGGCATCTCCTACTCCTTCCTCAGAAGGACACCCCTCCAAGTGTGCCTGCGGCAAACCAGATCCCCTTCAAGGATCTTCATTTGGCCTGCCTGCGGTGCCTAGGCCCGGAGCACGACACCAAGGCCTGCTCCTTTTGTCAGCAGTTTAACGGTCAGTGGCTCGGTAGGTAGCACACTCGATTCTGAGGCCGGGAGATCAGAGGGCTGTGGGTTCAGTTTCCACATCTGACACTTGGGTTAATATCCCAATACTGACACTGCAGTGCAGCATGGGGGGTGCTGCACTTCTGAGGTGCCGTCTTTTGGATGAGACGTTAAACTGAGGTCCCATCTGCCTGGATTGGTGGTAGTTCAGGTGGATGTTAAAGATCCCATGCCACTTATCGAAAAAGAGTAGGGGTATATTTATTAAAATCAAAACAAGCACAGCAAAACTAATATACAAAAAGGAAAAAAGCAACAAGCTAATACAAAAGTAATACAGTAGTACCAAAAATAAGGAGAGAACCCCAAGAAACCCCTCCCATCCTTAATCAGATTACAAAATACATGACAACATTGGAATATACACAATATGGCCAATAATAGGTAACTAGTTTACCAGAACCTCCAATATCGTTCCCAGATATTCTGTTTGAGAAGTTTCCTTTCCTCCTCCTTAAGACGAGCAATGTGATCCACAACTTTATAAAACAGTTCTGCAGGGGTAAGAGAATGCTGTTGAAATAAAAACCAACACCGGACCTGCCAAACCCAATACAGTATCACAACCACTATTAAATTTAAAGTACTAGGGTTATACACATCCCACGATGCCGGGAATAAACCAAAAAACAAGGATCTCTGATCCCACTTGTGCCGGACCTTGTTCCAAAATTGACGACGCCACAACAACCAAAATTGCTTAATAAAAGGACAGGTAAAATATAAATGAACCATAGTCTCGTCCATTGCCACACAGGAAGTCCTAAAACAATAATGATCTGACAACTGTTTATGTTTGTGATTTCCCTGTACATTAATTTTACCATGCACCCCCAACCAAGCAATATCCCACATAGCCAAAGGAATTCTAGTATCAGTAAGACGACTTCCAATCTTATCCTTTTCTGACATCATAAATTCCGGAAAAACTTCTTCCGAAAACCAAGACTCCACTATAACTGTATACAACCGTCTGCGAGAAAGCTCCGTAACCATGGATACCGTGATACGCCATGTTCTAAGCATGTCAAACGCCACTACCCAATCCGAAGATAAAACATATTTCCGTTTGTTTTTATGTACAAAACTCTCCGTAAACCATTCATGTAAAATCTCTGAAATTGAACCACTTACCAAAGGAACCCAAAGCTGTGATGTATTGGTAACTAAAGGTTTCAGATTGGTGGAAAAAAAAATAGAATAAAAAATACTATCAGGTAACCATATTTACCCCCGCCCCCGGCGACAGTCAGTCAATAAGATGTTCCGTTTGACCGGGTTGAGTTGGCTACCCCAAAAACAAGAGAAAAAAAGACCCAAAAGTGGCACAAAAAACTGTTTGGGCAAAGGAAAAATATGCTCAATATGTAAAAATAAAGGCAGTAAACAAGTTCTAATCAAAAAAATCCTTTTCTTTTTCCCCATAAACCACTTATTCCACTTACAAACCTTTTCCCTTCCCTTGTTCAAACATATTTCCCAATTATACTTAGCCATATCTGACATACAAAAAAAAAATACCCAAAAGCTTTTGTGGAGAATCCATCAAACGTATACCCCCAATAGAAGAAAGCCCAACAGAGGGTCCTACTAAATCAAAACAAATACTCTTCCATAAATTTAAACTTGAACCAATAATTTGTGGAAAAAAAACAAAAAAAAAAAAAACAGAAGAACATAACGCAATAATCGTCCTACCTGTACGGTAGGTACCAAAACACATAAATCATCAGCATAACATATAATTTTCTGATTACATAAACCTGAACCCAAAAGACCCAGAAGTCTAGGAGATTTATGAAGTAACCTAATAATGGGGTCCAGTGCTATCACGAACAGAAGCGGGCTCAGGGGACATCCCTGACGTACACCCCGACGAATATAACAGGGCGATCCAAGCCACCCATTCACATAAAGGCCTAACATAGGCCTATGAATAATATAAACTAAGCCAATTAACAAAAATCTGGGGAAACCCATAAGCTCAAGGGTCAACCAAATAAATTCCTGGACACACATCAAAAGCTTTTGATAAATCAAAATTAAACAAATAACCAGCAAGAACCCCCTTATGTCCCTGAGAAAAAAATTCCCTTACCAAAATCAAAGCATCTCGGATGGACCTACTGGGAACTGAACAATACTGAAATGGAGAAATCAAAATAGGCAATAATTTTGAAATCCTATTCCCCAATAAATTTTGTAAAAATGTTATAATCTGTATTCAACAGAGTAATCAGGCGCCAATTCCCCAAATCAGATTTATCACCTTTTTTATAAAGAAAAAGCATCAAACCTTCATACATTTGGTCTGAAAGACGGTCCTCAGTCAAAAAAGCATTAAATACAGCCAATAACTGAGTCGGTATAAAATCCCATAAAGATTTATAAATTTCAGCAGACAACCCATCAGAACCCGGTGCTACCTTATCCCATAGGGCAGAGATAACCGCCTTCACTTCCTCCAATGAAAAAGGGGCTAAAACCTCCTGCTGCTGAAGCAACGTCAAGGTAGGTACATCTGATGCTTACAATAATACCTTCATTTCAGGTGATTCCGATACTGGAGACTCAAAAATGTGCTTCACAAAATCTGTAACATTTTGTAAAAGATGTAACTTCCCCTTAACAGGGTGTCCTTGGTCATCAATAAGCTGAAACATGTGTCTACCACTAACTTTCCCCCCATCAATATCATGAGGGTTAAATTGACTCTGCTTCCCAGAGGTCCGAAATTTTTGTTCAAAAGCTAAGGACCTCTGCCTATCATACTGTACTTACGTCAAGGCCACTTTGACATCCCTTATTCGTGCAGCACAATCAGACTGTGACAAATAAGATGCTGTAAATAGTTCAAACAGTTCAGCCCGAAGGAGCTGAGAGTTATGGTGCCTAATATCAGCTAGAAGTCTAGAGTGAAATTTAAAATAAGCCACTAAACACGTCTTTGTGTCAATCCACCAATCAATCATGGAATTGTAAAGAAAAACTACAGAAGTGCGGTCCGAAAGCAAATCCAAAAAACCTCGATGAAACTCTGGACTCAATAATAAAGTTGTAGTTACCCTCCAAACCCCAGGCCCCTGAGCTGTCACGTCCCACAAATGGATCTGTAACCCCAATAAATGATGATCTGAAGTCGCTATAGGTACAACTACACCCTTAACCTCCCCAACATTCCATGAACAAAGCCAAAAATCTATCCAAGAGGTCAAACTACCTTTTGAAAAGGTATATAACGGATTGTGAGCAAACACATCAACTAAACCCAACTCTGTAATAATGGTACGTAATGCGTGAGTGTCACAATATACTTTTTTAGTAGGGAGGACGTCTAAACTGGAGTTAAAATCTCCACCCCATAGGATTATCCTATTAGTTAACAAATAAGGCTTAATTAACCTAAAAAGCTGCACCCTAGCAGCCTTCTGTTGTGGAGCATAAATGTTAATAAACCGATAAGGCAAATCATGCCATAAGACATCCAACAGTAATACCCTCCCAGGAACTAAATCCACCATTTTCTGAAAAATAAACCCTGACGTAGTAAAACAATACCCAACACCAGAACTAAGGTCTTGACCAAGGGACCAATAAGAGGGCCCAAACCCCCAATCTCTCGTGGCCGTATCAACCTCCATGGTAGTATAAAACCAGACATCCTGTAAAAAAATAAACATCATATGGTAAACAATGCAAGGCTGCAAAAGTAGCTGTACGTTTGTACTGTGATCTAATACTATTAACATTCAGACTGGCTAACTGAATGGTAGGTGAAACGTAAGACATCACAACTGAAAAAAGAAAAAAAGGGAACCCCAATGAAAAAGACCAAATCATTTCTTCTTCCTGGTTCTAGTAGATTTCTTTTTCAGGGTAGACTCAGGAGTATCAACTAAGGAGAGCAGTGCAGAAGAAACCTCAGGAAGAGAAGAGGAAGGAAGAGACTCAACCAAATCTTCTCCTTCCATAACGTCACCCCAACTCTGCAAGGGTTCATAGGGGTTATTCACTGAAATAGAAAACTGTGGCACTTCCTCCACCTGCTTGGTGGGACGAAGTCGCCTAGCAACAGGGGGTGTAGTCTCCAAAACTTCCCCTGCCTCTAAAGCCTCATCCCCTTGGAGAGGAGGGGGCAGAATAGAGGGAGGAACGGAAGCAACTGGTGAAGGGGAGGACTCGGGGAGGGGGGGAAACACAACCGGGGTTTCCAGTTGTCTCAAGACCACCGGGTTACCAACTGAAACTGATAAAAGAGGGGTCTTAGGCTCAGAATTACGAACTGGTCACGAGCCATTGGGGGTCCGAGTAGAAGAAACAGATTTAGCGATGTAAAAATCATGTTCAATACAATCAGAGGTATTAAGAGCTGCCCATGGACAGGCTACAAAAACATGAGTGTCCTCACCACATAGATTACAAGTGGGGGGGACAGTACAAGACAATACCGAATGACCCAACACCCCACAATATGCACATTTCAGTTGATCACAATCAGAGCTTAGATGAGACAATGAGTCACATCTATAGCAAGAACGTGGCTGACCTGGATAAAACAAAATACCACGGTCCCTCCCTAAATTGAAACAATTAGGAAGATGTTGAATCCCATCCTCAGTCATTTTAAGTTAAACATTAAATTTCCACCCCCCCCCCATCCAAAATCCATTGTCATCAATCAGGGCATGAGGCACCCCATTAACAGTACAGCGTTTTTCCAACCAGTACAAAATATCCAATACATTGACTCCTTCATTGCGAAAAAGAACAGTAGCAACTTTAGCAGTAGGTCTAGTAATTGGTATAACAACACAGGGTTTCCAAATAGGGTCCGAACGAACAGCATAATATGCAGCCCAAAATTTATCCCAACAGATTTGCTGAATGAAAGGAAACATCAAAATTATGGTCCCCAGAGGTATGAATAAAGGCATAAACCTCAGTTGGTCGAATACCCAAAGAGTCAATAATCAAGGATTTGCCCAATAGCTACGATCCGGGGGGAGGTCCAAACCCCCACCTATAATAAATGCGGGCCACAAAACGCTTTCTAGCAGGAATGTCTGAAGGTTTAAATAAAGAGACATAACTAGCCAGTTTTGTAGAGTCAGCCCTAAAGGGTCGACGAACTGCACTCCTTACAGGACCCAAAATCGGGACATCCCCCAAAGCCTGGGAACACTGACCTGGCAACGAAGCCCCAGTCCGCTGGTCGGGGGGGGGGGTCTGGAAACATCAACAGTAGCCTCTGGAGCTGGAAAAGCCTGTAAACATGGTCCCAATAGAGGGGACACTAAACCACAATCAGGAACATCCGATTCGAGACCTCCAACTCTCTTACAGTCTATCAGAAATGATGCAATGCCCAGGCCCGGCTCTGAAACAGGTACTCCCTCTGAGTCCTGCCTCACCGAGGGTTCCGATGGCAAAATCATTCCTTCCCCTGGTAAAGGGATACTGGGGTCAGGAATCCAGGCATTAGGGGTCTTAACCCATCCCGCATTTTCCAGTGCCGCTTCTGGAGACCAAGCGGCAAGCCGTGCCGAAAAAGGAAACAAATCGTCCTCCGAGTCAGCAGCCGACACGCCCGCCGGGTCGACCGTTGAGTTCTCAGCCAGGTCTAAATTACTTTTTTTCACTGCTCCAGGAGGGGCCAGTTGGCAACAGTCCGGCTGCTTTTTGTCATCCTCCAAGGATAAAACCACAACTGGGTCAGACAAAACAGCTTCCTGGGAACTGTCGACTGCGACAGACGGTAGATCCAAGTCCTCAACAGGTAAGGAATCACCTGGAATATCCAGTGCTTCCATCGAAACGGGTTCCTCCAACGATACAGCAACTGAATCCATAGAGCGCTCCACCAACACCTCCTCACACTCAGCCATCCGAGACATACTGAGCACAGTCCAGTCGTCTCAGGGGTTCCCCCTACCACAAGAGCAGGGGAATTTCCCCGTTGTCCTGGCCAGATTTCTCCCAGTCATTAAAAATACCACCAACAGCTTAATCTGGTTCAATTTCAGTTGCTTACCGTCTGTATCCCCCTCCCCCCGGTCGCCCCTGAAAAAGGGACTTCTAGGCCCAGTGGGCTTACCGGGTCAACAAAATTCAATAAGTAAATAAATAAACAGCCGCACCAGGATCCACCGTCAGAAGGCACTTCAGGGGTTCCTGTTAGAAGAAAGATTAAAAAATGTGGATCGAGATCCTGCCTCCAGAGGTGAGTCTACCTCCAAGTCCCACAAACGCCGGGAGAAGGCCAGGTCCAGATCCCCGAACCAGGCCTCAGACTTACGCACCAGCTGAGGCTCCACGTGCCCAGATTGCTCTCCCTCCAGGGTTTGCTTGCAGCCTCCTCCCATTAAAGTCCGGACTTCAAGCGGTTCTTAGGCTTCTCTCCATTCACTCAAGACTTCCAGGACTTCGGACCCTTCTCCAGTGCCCTCCCGGGCCTCAGCGAAGTCCTCTGATCGTCATCGGTCCGAGTCCTCTTCTAAGTCTACTTCTGTTCCTCGACAGAGCTGGAACCTGACAGATCGGCCTCCCAGCCTCCCAGGGACCTGATCCCTCCCAGGAAAACCAAGGGTTCGTCCCTTAAGCAGACGATGGACCCTAAGCGGGCTGCCGATCCTTCTCTGGCCAAACGCCCTTCGGACCAGACGTCAGTTCAGCACCCGATGTCGGTCAAGCGACCTAAGGAGCCGACTGCCCTCCCTTCACCAGTCGATACCGGTCTCTGGGGTTCTTCTGAGGAGGATCTGACGTTGCCTGATGACCAAGCAGGTGACAATGAGGATGCCGGGCCTCCACGGGAGCCTTCGCCCGTACCGATGACGCCCTCGGTCCTGACGCCTAATACCGGCGACAGACCAACCATGACGCCAGGACCGTCATTCGATATGAACATTCAAGAAGTAAAAGACCACTTCACCGTTTGGTAGGACACGATTTAAAAAGGACGTGGTCCCAGTAAAACCTACTCCTTCTCCTCCCCAGGGTCCAGCAGGAAGACCCCTGACCCCCTCCAAGGAGCCCACACCATCTCCTGGGGTAGATGTAGAGAAAGGAGAAGGCCCCCTTCATGATCTCCCCCAGCTCCAAGCTACCCAGAGGAAGAAAGCCCACTCCGCAGGGGGATGACTCTATACCGGACACTTCAGATACGTCCAGGTCTCCTTCTCTCATAAGTGTACCATCACCAGACCCACGAGACCTCCCCAGGTCCCCTCTGGATGATCCCTCCCTTGCTGAAATTGTGAGGCACATCCAGGAGAACATGGGATGGGAAACTGAAGATCTAGACCCCAAACGACAGCGCCTAGCTCGATACCTCCTGCAGAAAGATCCTAAGCCTGTGGTGGTGCCACCCTTGGTGGACACTTTCGCTGATGTCACCAAGGCTGCGTGGAAATGTCCGCATTCCACCCCCGCTGCACCGAGGAAGGCTGACCGCCTGTACAGGGCCCCTGTAGAGGACCCGTATTTGGCGCACCAACCCCTGGTTGATTCACGGGTCATCACGGCCTCTCACGACTGGTCTCAAAGACCATAGCATTTGAGCACCCAACCTCCGGACCAGGAATCCAAGCAGTTGGATTCACTGGGTAGGCTCATGTATGCGGCTGCGACGTGCTCCATCAGTTCACTGAACTATCTGACTCACATGGTTCAGTTTCGTAATGCCTTATGGGAACAGGGTCAAGACCTAGTCAAAGTCCTTTCAGATGGTGAGCAGAAGGAGGAGCTTTTGAACCTCCTTCACACGGGGTCAGACGTGGGGACCCAAGTTTTGAGAGCCGCCTATGATTCAATGGACTCTGCAGCCAGGGGAGCAGCCTTGGGTGTCTGTCTCTAGAGACACTCATGGCTTCACGTCTCCGGATTTACCCCGGACGTCCAGAAAAATATCCTGGATGTTCCCTACAACGGCGAGGTCCTGTTTAGTGAAGATTCCGAAAAGGTAATCACCAAGTTACAGGATGCCGGGAAGGCGATGAGGACTGTACAGGCCCAAAACTGGTTCCTTTTGTAGGAACCAGAATCATTTTCGCAGCCGGCAACAAAGGCAACAGCCACATTCTGGCCAGCAACAAAGGGGCAGCTTCAGCCATAAGGGCCAGCCTGAGTCTTCCCCAGGCCAAGGTCAGAGAAATACCAAACCGACCCAGCCTGCGGGAGGCAACGCCGCCACAGCATGACTCCTTCCTGGCCCCCGCCCTTCCTCTGGATCAACGGGAAGAAACGGTCGGGGTCACATCTCCCACTACCTTTCAGGGTGGCAGATAACTGCTGACCGATGGGTCCTACAACTGGTAAAGAGAGGACATTCTATCGAATTCCTCGACCACCCACCTTCAAGGCTTCCCCTGCTTTCCCATTACTCGGGGCAGCATGCCCTGCTCATTCAGCAGGAGGTGCTAGCGCTTCTGAAAAAGAGAAGCCATAGAGCACATTCTGCGGAACCAGAGAGGTGCAGGATATTATTCCCACTTCTTTCTGGTTCCCAAAAAGACAGGGGACATCCGTCCGATTCTGGACCTCAGCGACCTCAATGCTTCGATGCTTTACAAACGCTTCCGCATGGTGACTCTTCTGGGACTAATTCCCATGCTCAAGAAGGGCGTCTTCTTAGCATCACTGGACATGCAGGATGCTTACCTGCATATGCCGATAGCTCGGGTGCACAGAAAATTCTTGCGCTTCGAGTTTCTAGGTCGCCATTATCAGTTCTGAGCCCGGCATCTCGGGTATTCACAAAGTGCATGGCAGTCGTAGCGGCAGCTCTCAGGAGACAAGGCCACTACGTGTTCCCCTACCTGGATGACTGGCTCCTCATGGCCCCCTCTCGGGAAGCCCTGATGTCTGCGATCAATTGTCCTCATTCCCTCTTCGGATCCTTGGGCATCACCATCAATCGGGAGAAGTTGAACCTGGTTCTGTCTCAGAGACTGCAGTTCATAGGCGTGGTCCTAGACACCGTCCAGGGGAAAGCTTTCTTGCCCCAGGACAGAGTGGAACACATCAGGTCCCTCATAAGGGATATCTTGGCAAAGAAGACTGTTCCAGCAAGATTGGTCCTTTGCCTGCTCGGACACATGGCTGCGGCCATTGCAACAGTCCCTTTAGCCCGTCTCCACATGCAGGTGACCCAGTGGATGTTACGGGTCCAGTGGGACCAGAAGCAAGACCATCTGCAGCATCCAATCAGGATCACGAATGCCATCATCCGGGATTGGCGGTGGTGGCTCATTCCAGAGCACCTTTCGTTGGCAGTCCCCTTCGTTGCGCCGTCTCTGGTTGTGACACTCTCCATGGATGCTTCAGGGTCCAGTTGGGGAGCACACCTCAACGGTGTCAGGTCTCAGGGCTCGTGGACGACCCAGGAAGCTCTTCTTCACATAAACATTTTGGAGATGAGGGTCATCCTTTACGCTTTTCAGGCTTTTCAAGCAGAGATTCCACCGGGTACTCTTCTGCTGCAAACAGACAATACCGCAGTGAAGTATTACCTCAACAAACGAGGAGGCACTCATTCCTAACCTCTGTGCAGGGAGGCCATGAGGGTGTGGGACTGGGTACTGCAATACGGCGCAAACCTTATGGTTGTACATGTTCCAGGAGTGGACAGCGTTATCGCAGACATTCTGAGCTGGTCTCAGGCCAGAGTCCATGAATGGGAACTACTCCAAGAGGTCGTAGAGGACCTGTTTCGCAGATGGGGGACACCAGAATTAGACCTTTTCATGTCCCCATCCAATGCAAAACTGCCCAATTTCTGCTCACTAGATTCAGGGCCTGGTGTTTTCTGGCGAGACACGTTGTCCCTCTCTTGGGCAGGCAGATTCCTCTATGCATTTCCTCCCTTCCCGTTGATCCAGAGGGTTCTTCTGAAAATCCGCAGAGAGC
Organism: Neoceratodus forsteri; assembly: GCA_016271365.2. Classification (NCBI taxonomy): domain Eukaryota; kingdom Metazoa; phylum Chordata; order Ceratodontiformes; family Ceratodontidae; genus Neoceratodus; species Neoceratodus forsteri. The sequence continues at coordinate 1,561,021,504 of CM057449.1, forward strand.
AGGCGACGCTGATCTTAATTGCGTCCTTTTGGCTCTGGCAGATTTGGTTCCCTCTGCTGCACCAACTTTCTCAGGAACCACTGGTGCCTCTGCCAATCAGCTCTCACTTGCTGTCCCAAGAGGAAGGTTCCTTAGTCCATCCAGACCTTCACTCTCTGAACCTGCATGCTTGGCTCCTAGGGACATAGCAGTCATGCATTACGGGGTCTCACAAGAGGTAGCAGATGTTCTAGCGGTGGCTAGAAAACCGGCCACTCATGCCACGTGCGCCATGAAATGTCGCAGATTTTGTCTCTGGGCTCAAGCTTGGGGACTTTCCCCACTGGATTGTTCTGAGGGTTCAGTATTAGACTACCTTCTGTCCCTTTTTCAGGCAGGCTTGGCCTACTCCTCGATAAAAGTACACCTTTGTGCCATCTTGGCCTATCATGTTCTTATAGGCCTATGGTCCTTATCCCAGTTGGAAACCGCACATGCCTTTTGGAGAGGCGTTCTCCACCTTAGGCCTCTGATTAAGGATCTCATTCCTTCTTGGGACCTACCCTTCGTCTTGGAGCAGCTTACGCTGACTCCCTTTGAACCAGCCGTGGATTGCGAGCTACGTCTTCTTGCTTGGAAGACGTTATTCTTAGTTGCTGTTTCTTCGGCCAGAGGGATTTCTGAGTGACACACACTTATGTGCAAAGAACCTTATTTGATTTTTCACCAGGACAGGGTGTCCCTGAGGACAAATCCAAAATTTTTGCCTAAGGTGGTCTCAGCCCTTACCCTTAACCAGGATATCGACCTACCAGTGTACTTCCCAAAGTACTCTAATAGAGGAGAGGCCCTGCTGCACACTCTCGATGTGCATAGGTGTCTAAGATTCTACCTGACCAGAACCAGGCAACACCGTAAATCTGATCAGTTTTTGTCTCCTTCGCCCATACGATGTTGGGTGCTCCGGTCTCTAAGCAAACCATTTCTAGATTGCTCATCCGTTGTATCACGTTCTGTTACCAGAAGCGTAACAAGTCCCTACCGGGCTCGGTTAAGGGACGCTCCACAAGGGGGGTGGCTACCTCTTTTGCTGCTTTAAAGAACGTGTCCACTTCAGCCGTCTGCGCAGCAGCTACTTGGAGCACTGTGCACACCTTTATCAGGTATTATAGCCTGGATGTTGCTTCACGGCGAAGAGATTTTTTTGGTCTAGCAGTCCTTCAGGGACTACTGTCCTATGCTCCGGTTCAACTCTCGATCTCTCCCTAGCCTTCTCCCATCTGAGAGGGATTTCCAGAATTGCTTGGGAATCGGTCCTAATGGTGTAACCTGCTGCAAGGGCTGTTTCTCGAAGTAAGATAGTACAGTTACGTAAGAACTTACCATAACAGTAGATCTTCGAGAACAGCTCTTGCAGCTGGTAGTTTCCCTTCCCACCATCCCCCTGGAGGTAGAGTTGTTCCTTTTATTACTACCTAGGATTCGGTGCTTTCAACACATCCCTGCTACATACCTTCTTTGAAGGTGGATCCTCAGTCTACACTTCAGATGTCACCTAGCGGCCGGGAGTCTCCAGCGGGAGAACTGGGGATTCTGGGAGACCACCCCCTTTTGCATGATGCCTGACGACGGGGCCGGGGCTGATCCCTGCTGGATACTGCTAGTTAGAAAATTTCCGTGGGGTCCTGGCACCTGCCGGCTTCAGTCCTAATGGTGTAACCTGCTGCAAGAGCTGTTCTCGAAGATCTACTATTACAGTAAGTTCTTACGTAACTGTACTTTCTAGAGACATGGATATGTTGTTCAATCCACACTTACTGGCAGGTTACTTGCTGCTTTAAATCTTGCTGGAAGGTCTTCAAGCTGGCTCATCCCACCCACCCGGGTGGTAAAACTCTTGGCTGTGCCCCACGACGCCAGATCTTCCTTACCGCTTGGAAGCTCAGGTTCCCTCCTTTGCGCTCTGCGTTTTAGGCCTGGATCCAAACTCTTCGATTAACCTGAAACTAATTTTAAAATTTACAAGTTTTCGGTCTGTATCTTCCCTCGCGGCTGCGATGGGCAATTTGACTACCGGATTTCGTCGGTGCCTCTTTGGGCAGAAGATGTCCCGGACCGATCCGCACTCCATGTACGTTTATTGCCTTGGACTCGGCCATGACTCACAGGCTTGTGAGTTGTGCAGATCCTTTTTGGCTTCGGTCTTGGAGGACCACGCTGCCCGATTGCTGCTGGGGCGACCCGAGAAACGTTATCCTCCGGTTAAGTCAAAGGAGGACCGTTGGACGGTGTCCGTGGCTGCGGGCTCGGCTGAACAGCTGGAGCAGATGATTGCCCTCGAGGAAGAGGAGGCGGCCCAGGTCACATCATCATGATCCTCGGTCGCGGCATTTATCCTGCTCTCCTTGGGCTCCTCCTACACAGTTTCTTTTAAGGAGCTTTGCCATTCCCTCTCCACCAAGGGAGAAGGGCCTTCGGGCCATTCCTCTGAGTCTAAAAAGAAGGACTCCAAAGGTAAATCCCACCATCGACATTCATGGGAGCGGGAAAGGTCCCTTCCCTGGATAGTTGACACTTGACTTCGATTGAGGTTGCGGCTAAGGCCGCTGGCTTCATGGTGTCCCCGTCAGGTCAGCCGGCCGAGACACCCGTTGACGCAGTCGAGAGTTTTCTCGACCCATCGGACGGGCTGTTGACTGGAGAAGCCGACAACCCTTCTTCACCGGTTCCCCCGGTGGAAACCAAGGACTTGCTGTGCCTCCTGTACCGTGTCCCCGGTTAAGGTCCTGAACTAAGGGAGGAGCGGGTTTCTCCGCCTTTTCAGACCCACCTCGAAACACCGAAGGTCTCGGTCTCGACCTCTTCCTAGTCCAGCCGATCCCGCCCACATTGGCGGTCTCCGGCACCGGAAGCGGCGGCGCCGGCCATCCTCATCTCGAGGATAGGCTCCGCGCAAATTCGCGTCGGTGCTACGAGGATCTAATGTGGCAGCAGCTTCTTTTGACCGTGAATAAGCAGACTCCGTCGCCTTCCCCGGCCATTAAGTGGCTGTCACCGGAGTGGCCGAAACAACCCCTCGTTGTAGTTGAGGAGCTGAAGCCGGCACTGGTTGTTCAGCCGAAACCGGCTGAGCCACCCATTGTGGTGGAACCCCCGCCTCCACAACCTAAAAATGTGGCCCTGACCCAGGATTCTCGGTCGGGTCAGGGCTTGCCCCATCGGTTGTCGGTCACCCTCACTCCCGATCGACCTCGGCAGGTGGAGGGTGGCTCAGGCCCTTGTCAGCTGTTTGCAGACTCCTCGGAGTCTGACGATGACTCCTCCTTGTTCTCCAGGCCGCTTGACCTGGAGTCCACCGGGGGTCAGTCAGTGGACGAGAGCCCATCCTCGTTTCTTGGAATGCTTCGACTCATCTCAGAGTCCACTGGGATGAAGCTCGAACCCGTTTCAAAACGGGCCAAGTATCCCCTCACTGAGATACTGGACCGAGGGGATTCCCCAGGAGGCCTTCCGTGGCCGGCCATTGTTGGCCTGGCCCTGGAGCCATGGCAGCGCCAGCTTCTTGTCCAGCGCTTCGCCAGGATGGCTCGGAAGTATGCTGTTCCCACTGGTTCACTCTCCAGTTTTCGGAGCACCCCTCCGTGGAGGGATAGTGACCGGCAGCTGCCTCGCATTCCGGGAACGCTGATGTGGACAAGCCACCCGATAAGGAGTCCAAGAAACTGACTACTCCGGCAGAAAAGTCTATGCGCTTCCTCGCTAGGCTCTCGCCAGGCCAGCTTGGCCGCTCTGATGGCACCACATTTCACACCCTTTTGGGCTCCCTGGATGAGGTGATTCCTCATCTCCCGGCTGACCTTCAGATGACGGTCAAGCTGGTGCGGAATCAGGGGAGGGCGATGGCCAAGCAGCAGCTCCAGACTTCCCTGAACATCGCTGACTTGTGTGCCCAGTCAGTAGCGGCCGCAGTGTCCATGCGCCGCAGAGCTTGGCTGCGGATCTTTACATTTACTGCAGATACCCAGCACAAGCTGGCAGACGTTCCCTTCTTGGGTACTGACTTGTTCGTTCCCGGGGTGGAGGGTCATCTGCAAAGGATCCAGAAGTCCAGCACCACCTTGGACTCGGTCACGTCTTCCCAGAAGGACAAAGGCTGCCAGCAGCAGCGTAAGCCCTTTCGGCCTTCAGCCCCTGCGGCACATCCGGCCCAGCAACACCAGCATCAGGGCCAGCAGGCTCGCACTTGGCACCCCAAAGCCAAGCCTGATGCTTCCTCCAACAGGAAGCCGGGAGGGAAAGGTTCAGGCGGCTCCTCGGCTGGTCCTTTCTCCAAGCCTGCCCAGTGATGGGTTGAGGGGTGTCGCCCCCAACCTCGTCACTCCTCCCGGGTTCCCTCCATGTGGGGACGGCTCCGCCACTTTCTTTCTTTCTGCCTGGTCCGATATCACAAGGACCACTGGGTGCAGGAAGTGGTAGGAAAGGGTCTGCCTCTGGAATTCGAGCAGTCCCCACCCTGTCGAGCCGTCGCCCCACGGGGGGGCTACGGGGTCCGCAGCCTCTCTGTCGGCTCATCGAGCCAACATTGCCCTGCTTCTCCAGAAAGAGGTGATCAGGGAGGTGGCAGATCCTCCACCAGACTCGGGGTTTGTGTCCAGGTACTTCCTGGTCCCAAAACGGTCGGGGCTGGCGCCCCATTCTAGACCTACATGACCTGAACAAGTTCCTAAGGTCTCGTACCTTCAGGATGGTCACTCTGACTCAGATCATTCCATACTTGGAACGAAGCATGTGGTTTTGTTCTCTGGACCTCTAGGACACGTTCTTTCACGTCCCAATCTGTCCGTCTCACCAGCGATTCCTCCGCTTCAGGCCAGAGGGATCCCTTTATGAGTTCCAGGCCATGCCCTTCGGCCTCTCTCCAGCTCCCAGGGTCTTCACCAAATGCATGACAGTGGTGACAGCATTCCTGCGGCGCTGAAGGGTCTGGGTGTACCCTTACCTGAACGACTGGCTGATTGCAGCCCCCTCCAGGCCGGAGGCAGAGTGGTCCAGGGATCTGGCCCTCCAGGTCTGCTCTCAGATTGGCCTCCTCATCAACGAGGCCAAATCGGAACTCGTGCCAACGCAGGTGATTCAGTTCATCGGGGCAGAGCTCGACTCTCTTCGAGCCAGAGCATGGCTCCCGGCGGACAGGGCTGAGGTTCTTTCTTCCTTTGCCCAGTTATTTCTGATTGGGCAATTGCACCCTGCCCGGGACTTCCTGCACCTCCTGGCAGCCTGCATCAGCATGGTCCCTTGGGCTCGCTGGCATATGTGTCCCCTGCAATGGGGGCTGGCCCGCCAATGGTCACAGTGCTCCAGTCCTGTGGATCAGCCAATAGTGACCCAGGAGATGGGGAACGCTCTCCAGTGGTGGATCATTCCGGCTCATCTGCAGGGGGGTATCCCGTTCGTCCACCCAGAGCCGACGGTCACTCTAACGACCGACGCCTCTCTGATGAGTTTGGGTGCCCATCTGGGGGAGCTCAGAGCATACGGCCTGTGGTCCCCTCAGGAGTCTCGATGCCACATCAACCTGCTGGAGCTTCGAGCAGTCCGACTAGCCTTCACCGCCTTCGCTCCGTTTCTACGGGGTCAACTGGTCCAGGTCCATACGGACAGCACCATGACCATGTACTACCTAAACCGCCAGGGCGGGACACACTCCTTGCCTCTGTGCAAGGAGACTCTCCGCACTTGGTCTCTCATGAGCAGACTGGAGACGGATCTCCTAGCCATCCATGTGGCAGGAGCCTCCAACACTCTGGCTGATACCCTAAGACGGATAGGTGCTGCATCTCACGAGTGGTGTCTCCTGCCGGAGGTAGTACAAGATCTATTCTCCGACTGGGGCATACCTCAGATGGATCTGTTTGCCTCCAGAAAGAATGCAAAGCTGAGGCTGTTTCATGCCCGCCCCCCTCAGCAGGGCTAGCTGCAGGGAGATGCCTTCTCGAGGCCTTGAACCCTGGGCCTCTTCTACGCCTTTCCCCCATTTCCCCTTGATCCACAAGGCATTTCTCAAGGCGAGGAGGGACAAGGCGCAGGTGATTCTGGTAGCCCCAGACTGACCCCACCAGTTCTGGTATCCAGATCTCCTCAGCCTCAGCTCCAGGCTCCCGAGGCGGCTTCCAGCTTGGCCGGACCTGATCTCAGTCAACAGGGGGAAGGTACTCCATCCGGACCTTCAATCCCTGCATCTGATGGCCTGGTTCCTGAGCGGCTAGAGTTCCAGGCCTTGGGTCTTTCCGACGAGGTCCTCAACGTTGTTGAGGCATCCCGTAAGGAGTCGACCAGAAAATGCTACGCCTTCAAATGGAAGAGATTCTCCATTTGGTGTCAGGATAAGGGGTTGGACCTTTCTCCTGTTCCTTGGCCAGCATTCTGGACTACCTGTGGTCTCTTTCTCAGCTAGGGCTTCAGTCGGCGACCCTTAGGTGCACCTGGCAGCCATCTCTTCTACCGGTCCGCAAGCAGTTGGTGGTGCAGGAAAAGGTGGTTGAGCTTTTTAAAGGCCTTGATCACATATCCCCTCTGGTGCGAGAACCTCCACCTCCGTGGGATCTACTGCTGGTACTGGCTAAGCTCATAGGCAAGCCATTCGAACCGATGCACAGGTGTGATATTTCTCACCTGTCGTGGAAGACCGCCTTCTTGGTGGCTATCACGTCAGTCAGAAGGATGGGAGAGCCCCAGGTGCTTTCCATCGAGTCTCCTTATCTGGTCTTCAACAGGGACAAGGTTGTCCTGCGCCCCCACCCGAAATTCCTTCCGAAGGTGGTGTTGGAGTTCCACCTTAACCAGGTGTTGACTCTGCCGGTGTTCTACCCCAATCACACCTTGGAGGCCGAATATAGGCTCCATACTTTGGACCCTAGAAGAGTACTCTCTTATTACAAGGAGCGGACGGCTGAAGTTCGGGGAGAGGTTCGCCAGCTGTTTGTCACCTACGCTGAAGCCGCCCCTGGCAGACCTGCAGCCAGAGGGGACGATAGACAGGTTGGTCACCTCCTGCATAGATCTCTGCTACACGTTGCCGGGCATGGAGCCTCCCAAAGGGATAAGAGCTCATTCTACCTGCCATACTGCTGCATCGGTGGCTGCTTCCAGGGGCGTCCCTATCCAGGAAATCTGCAGGGCTGCTACCTGGAAGTCAGCACACACCTTCATTACCCACTACCACATCGACCCTGAGTCACGCCGGGATTCTGGTTTTGGGACCTCGGTTCTCCAGTCCTTATTTCCAAATTACATATGGGTGGCTGCCTTTTGCCTCCTCCTCCCGAGAACTGCTAGAGTCTGCCAATCATGTGGATTGAACAACATATCCATGTCCCTAGAAATACAGGTTACTCACCTGTAACAGGAATTCTAGGGTGGTATGTGTTGTTCATCCACACAATCCACCTGACATCCCGGCTCTCGACATCAAAAACCTGGTCAGCGGGCTAGATCTGGCCATGGGGCTGTGCCGAGTTTACCACCGGGGTGGGTGGGAGGAGCCAGCTTGAAGACCTTCTGGCAAGATTTAAAGTGGCAAGGAACCTGCCAATAAGTGTGGATGAACAACATATACCATTCCTAGAACTCCTGTTACAGGTGAGTAACCTGTATTTCTCAGCTGAGCATTTTACAGTAGCTGCTCAAAGAAATATATGGATTTTCCTTCTTCCAGTGCAGGTCTTTTTCACCCCCTGGCATTTTGCATTAACTAAACCTACAGAATTATCACAAATAATGGAATTCAACAACAGATGATCAAAGCAGCAACTTAGAGTATCAGAAGAGGATGAACATAAACTAGGTATATAGATTCAGTTTTGAAACAAAGCGAATTTAGGTCACACAAGTAAGTAAGATTGTGGACTTTTATTGAAAATGCAGCTTGATTATCAGTACAGTGTGGTACAAGCAATATAGTTTAAAATTTCTACAAAATACTCTTGAACTTCCGTTTGCAGGAAAGACAGAAGCAGTTAATGACTGGTCAGATGGAGGGAAAATATGGTTTGAGTGAAATATGTATTAGTGCCTGTTCTAATGCCACTCTGAATATTTAAAATGTGTCTCTAATAGAGTATTATAACATGGGTTGGCTGAATGAGAGGTTTAATTGGTTAGGAATCACCACCTGACTGTTGATTAAATGCCTGTACCCACACAGTTAATTAGGGTAAAACAACCCTGTGTAGTATCCCTGAGCCTGCCAGATCCTGTTGTCTGGCCAGAATGTGAACAGTAAGTGGTAGCCATTTAAAGCCACATTTACAAAATCACAACACAGTAAGGCCAAGGATGAGAAAAACATGAAAAGTACAGCATGGACTGTAAAAGTACTGGAGGATTGGTTGAGTACAAAGAATATCACTATTAATTACAAACAGATCTCCCAGATAACCAGTGTTTACCACTTTTTCATATGAGCTACTGTTCAGAAGTTTATTTCTTAGAGAATGACAGAGCTACTGCATAACCCATATTTCCACCTAGGGACAAATGACCTGGCTAAGAAAGGGATCAGAGCAGTGCAAGAAGCATTTGTGGAGATGGGGAGGGGCCTTAGACAAATAGCACACACGGTAACCTTCTCGGAGGTGCTGCCTGTCTGTGGCACGGTTGAGGCTAGGGTGCTTCACACCAATCGGTGGGTGAAAAACTGGTGCAGAGCTCAGGGATTTGGCTTCACTGGGGACTGGGGGTCCAGCTGGACGGATGCAGGCCTATACTGGTGTGATGGTCTGCATCTGTCCAGGAGGGGACTCAGGATCCTAGGTGATAGGTTTAAATACTTCATTGGCAAGCATTTAAACTAGCTGCCGGGAGGCCCTGGAAAGGAGCAGGGAAATCCTAGCCCCCCCCCCCCCAAAAAAAAATTGGGGTACTAAGTGAGGTAGACTCCAACATAGAGATGTCAATAGGGAGAAGCTTAGGGTAAATGCAGAAAGTGACAAACGCAATAAGGACAGGGATGGGGCAAAAAGGGGTAAGGCCAACAAGAAATGGAGGGTGATGAGTACCAACGCTCGTAGTCTGGGCAACAAGCTCCCTGAACTGGTGGCCTTGATGGAAGAGGGATGCCTGGATATCGTAGCAGTCACAGAAACATGGTACACAGTGAACCATGACTGGGATGTTAACATACCAGGGTACACAACCTACAGGAGAGACAGGGAGGGCAGAAGAAGGGGAGGGAGTAGCTCTCTGTGTAAGGGAAGAGATAAAAGCAACTTAACAAAAGAGTAAACAGGGAGGAGAGGAGGCACTGTGGGTTACCTTAGAGACTGGAAATGGCACCACAATCCGCACAGGGGTTGTATACAGACCCCCATGTCAAAGGGAGGGAATGGACAAGGATATGATAGAAGGCATACTTAGGATGGCAGAGAAAGGGGAGATACTGTTGATGGGGGACCTTAATATACCAGATGTTAACTGGAGCACCTTTGCTGCAGCCACATCCAAAAGCAGGGCCATTCTTGATACCCTTCAAGTGGCATGCCTCAGACAGCTAGTTTTGGAACCTGCTCGTGAGGGAGCAATCTTTGACCTCGTACTCTCAAATGGGGACAGTGAGAGGATCTCAGATCTAGAAGTGGGTAGCCATTTGGGAACAAGTGACCACCAAACAGTGTGGTTCACGTTAAACTCTGCTACAGAGTCAAGCCTAACAAAAGTGAGGGTTCTGGACTTCAGGAGGGCTGACTTTGGCAAGATGGGAGAGTGCCTTAGAAAATCACTAGCAAACAGGCTAGAAGGAGGTGGAGCAACAATGGGGAAATATCAGAACTGCCATCACAGAGGCAATAAGCCTTTGTGTGAAGCAAATAAACAAATCAAAACGAAAGAAAAGCCACTATGGTTCTCAAAAGAAGTGGCGGTGAAGGTTAGGGAGAAAAAGATAGCATTTAGGAAGTATAAGGAAACACAGAAGGAGCAGGACAGAGAACTGTACCAGTTAAGGCAGAAGGAAGCAGGGAGGGTAGTCAGAATAGCAAAGGCAGAAACTGAGGAAAAGATAGCCAACTGTGTTAAGAAGGGGGATAAAACCTTTATAGGTATATCAAGGAGCGTAGAAAGACAAAGGGAGGGATAGTGAGGCTGAATAGAATGGTGGTGGATGGGCAGAGTGTGACAGTGAAAAAGCAGGGATACTGAATGAATACTTCAGTATTCACAAAACAGGAAGTGGGGAGGTGCCTAATCCAATTAACAGAAGCACTCGGGGTCGATCCCAGTCCTCTCACAGAAGAAAGGGTTCTGAAAGAACTCCTAGAACTGAAGGTGGACAAAGCAATGAGGCCAGATGGAATTCACCCCAGAATTCTAAAAGAATTAAGCAGAGAACTAGTGACACCACTGACTACCCTTTATAACAAATTATGGGAGAATGGTGTGGTACCTGAGGACTGGAAGAAGGCTGATGTGATTCCCCTTCACAAAAGTGGGAGCAAGACAGAGGCAGGAAACTACAGACCTATCACAGAGGTCAAACTGACAGGGAAACTGATGGAATCACTTCTGAAGGAAAGAATTGTCGAGTACCTAGAGGCCAGTGGGGCACAGGACCCAAGGCAGCATGGGTTCACAGCAGGAAGGTCATGTCAGATGAATCTAATTGATTTCTTTGACTGGGTGACCAAAGCAGTAGACCAGGGAGGGGCTGTGGACATGGCCTACCTAGACTTTAGCAAGGCATTTGACATAGTCCCACACAAAAGATTAGTAGTCAAATTAACCAGCCTTGGAGTGGGTCCCAGGGTGGTAGCCTGGGAAAACATTGGCTGAACAACAGGACACAGAAGGTAATTGTAAATGGAGTCCACTCTAAGAAAGAGGGTTACTAGTGGAGCACTGCAGAGTTCACTCCTTTTAATGTCTTTATAAGGACGCTGCAGAGGGACTGAAGGAAAAGTATGCCTCTTTGCAGATGACACAAAGATCTGCAACGGGGTTGATACACAAGGAGGTGTGGAAAGGATGAGAAGGGACTTGGCAAGGTTGGAGCAATGGTCAGAAGTATGGCAGCTTGGATTCAATGCAAAGAAGTGCAAAGTAATGCACCTGGGAAACAAAACCCAGGGGAAGATTACGCAGTTTGTTGGGGGGGGAGGTAATAACAACAAAAATGGAAAGGGACCTGGGGGTGATCATATCAGATGACCTTAAGGTTGGCAAGCAATGTGAGAGGGCGATAGGGAGGGCTGGGAGGATATTGGGATGTATAGGGAGAGGCATCACCAGCAGAAAACAGGAAGTTGTTATCCCCCTGTACAGACAGTTGGTGAGACCCCATCTGGAGTACTGTGTTCAGTTCTGGAGACCCCATCTCCGCAAGGACATAGACAGGATGGAAGCAGTTCAGAGGAGGGCAACTAAAATGGTGCAGGGTCTGCAAGAGAAGCCATACGAGGAGAGGCTAAAGGAGCTTAATATGTATACCCTTGGGGAAAGGAGGGAGAGGGGGGACATGATAGAAACGTTTAAGTATCTCAGTGGAATCGGCAAAGTCCAAGAGGGTAGCATCTTTCAGAAAAAAAGATGTGCAAGAACAAGGGGACACAATTTGAAGATAGAGGGGGGACGGCTCAGGGGCAGTGTGAGGAAGTATTTTTTCACAGAGAGGGTGGTGGACGCATGGAACAGCCTTCCTGAGGAGGTTGTGGGGTCTAAAACGGGGGGAAAATTCAAGAATGCATGGGACAGACATAAGGCAATTTTTATTGAGGGGGTAGGAAGAAATAGGCTTTTGGTTAAATAGGATCTACAGCTTATCCTGTAGGTGGGGAAATGGGCAGACTAGGTGGGCCAAGCGGTCCTTATCTGCCGTCAAATTCTCTGTTTCTGTGTTTCTAGGGACATGGATATGTTGTTCAATCCACACTTCTTGGCAGGTACCTTGCTGCTTTAAGATGGTCCGGAAGGTCTTCAAGCTGGCTCCTGCTACCCACCCAGGTGGTAAAGCCCTCTGCTCCGCCCCATGACGCCAGATCTTCCTTACCACTTAGAAGCTCAGGTTCCCTCTTTTATGGTCATGCGTTTTGTAGGCCTGAATTCTGTTTCTTCAGATGTTTATCCTAAGATTATTTTAAAACTCACTCGAGTTCGGTCTTCTTATATCGCAGCTGCGATGGAAGACAAGTCTGTCCCCGGGTTCCGCCGGTGCCCTTGCGGGCAGAAGATGTTCCAAACCGACTCCCATACCACGTGCATTTACTGCCTTGAGCATGATCACGATCTGCAGGCTTGCGACGTGTCTCTGTCCTTCTCTGTCGATGCTTGAGGACTGCGCTGCCCCACTTCAGCTAGGGCGACCAGAGAAGAGGTTCCTACCGGTTAAATTGAAGGAGGCCCGTTGGGTGGTGTCTGCGGCGGCGGGCTCCGCGGAACAGCTGGAACAACTTACGGCCCTTGAAGAGGAAGCGATTGAGGTCGTGGTGAGCTCCTCCTCCTCAGCTTTTATTCCGCTCCCCTGGGTTCACACGACTTCCTTCGGGAGTTTCAGACCCCTCACCAAGGGAGAGGGTCCTTCTGGGTCTTTCCGCTTGATCAAAAAAAAAACGGGATCACAAAGGTAAATCCCAGCATCGACGTTCTTGGGAGCGGGAGAGATCTCGCTCCCTGGAGCATCTTCACTCGACTTCGGTTCGAGGTGGCGGCCCAGGCCGCTGGTTTCATGGAGTCCTCGTCAGACCAGCCAGTCGAGACCCCTGTCGATGAGGCCGAGATCTTTCATGAGCCCACCGATGGTTGTCGACCAAAGAGTTTTCTCCCCGTGACACTGGTACCCCCGGTGCCATCTGGGGACTTAACTCTTGAGCCGAAGTCTCTGGCCAAGGCCCCTGAACCGGAGGATCAGCGGGTTTCCCACGCTCCTTCCTCGACCCACTGCCGACGTCGTCAGTGGTCTCGGTCCTCTTCTGCATCGGGTTGGTCCCGCCGATGGGGATGGTCCTGGTCCCGACTTCACGGAAAGCAGCATCGACGCTCGTCCTCTTCTTCCTCCTTGGCCGAGGAGAGGCTTCAACGCAAGTTGTGATGATGTTATGAGGACCTTATGTGGCAGCAACTTATTTTAACTGGTGGTCAACCGGTGCTGGCTCCCACATTGGCGATTAAGTGGCTGTCACCTGATCGTCTGGAGCTGTCGCCCACCCTCGGTTCCTCCGTCGAGGAGCTGGCCCCGGCACCGATTGCTAAGCCTAAACTGGCTGCTCCACCCAGAGTGGTGGAATCCCCGCTTCCACAACTGAAGACTGGGGCGCCGACCAAGGATTCTTGGTCAGGCCAAGGCTCGCCCCACAGGTTGTCGGTCACTCTCACCCCCGACCATCCTTGGCGAGTGGAGAGTGGCTCAAGCGGGTGGCAGCTGTTCGTGGACTCTTCGGAGTCCGATTCCTCACTGTATTCCCGGCCAGTCGAACTGGAATCTTCAGGGGGTCTATCGTAGGACGAGAGCCTATCCTCGATCTTACTTCGAGACACAGCTCTTGCAGCAGGTTACACCATTAGGACCGAAGCCGCCAGGCGCCAGGACCCCACGGAAAAATTCTAGCTAGCTAACTACAGCGGGGGCCACCGCGTCAGTCCCGCCCTCCGGCGTCAGGCGTGGTACAAAGGGGCGGTCCCGCAGATTCCCAGTTCTTTCTCCCCCGACTTAGCTACCTGACCTTCGTTACCAGTCTACTAGCGACGCTCGTGAATAGTTCTTTTTTCGATAGAATTTTCTAAAATCTTCAGACCTCTTCAAGCAAGATCTTGATGTCATCACCAACTGGGCCATCCTTCAAAGTGCGCTGTGGAAAGCAGATCCCGCTCAAGGACTCCCACACTGTCTCGCGTCCGGTGCCTAGGCCCAGACCACGTATACCCGGCCTGCCCTTCTTGCCAAGGGTCTCAACAGCCGCACCAGGATCCGCGCCAGAGGGCTTTGCAGGCTTTCTTCTGGAGGAACAACTGAAGACCATGTCCTCCAAGGGGAAAGCTCCAGGGTCCACAAGCACGCTGGAGAAGAGAAGGGAGAAGGACCTTCCAGGTCCCTTCTAGGGTTCGAGTCCCGTAGCTCCGTCTCGAAATCTCCCCGCTGCAATCAAGAAACCTTCATCTCAGGAGAAATCACCAGGCCTTCCTCCTTCCAGGGCCTTGGCGAAGTCCGGGAACGACATCACCACCGCAAGTCGGGTTCCCGCCTCGGCACCGACGCCAGGTCTTCGCCGGTGCCTCCACGAAGACGTTGGAGCTCACGCTTTAAAAAGGCCTGTAGCCCAGGCGCCGCCTCGACAGTCACAGTCAGGCGCCTTCTTCCTGGAGCCGCCGCCGGCCCGACGACCGACGCCGCCATTACATCCCAGCGGACGCCGTAGGGGGACTCACCGCCCTCCTGAAAAGAAGAAGGCCTGTTGCCTCCTCGATCGACATCGGTCAGGAGCTCTCATCGGAGGAGGACCTCAGGAGCAGCCTGAGGACCAGACGGGCGACTCGGTCCCGTGGGTACTCCCAGGGATCCTCGCCATTACCAGAGCCCCCTGTGGAGCCGACGCTGACCTCGACGACCGCCCACCGCACCCGGGCCGCCGGGCCTCTCTAGTGGAGGTGAAAGATCTGTTCACCTACTGGTGGGATACCATTAAAAAAGACATGGTTCCCCCCCCTCCTCCTCCTCCTACTACTCCTCCTCCTCCTACTCCAGAGAACATGGGATGGGATGCTGAAGACTTAGACCCCGAAAGAGTGCGACTCGCCAAATATCTTCGGCAAAAGGACCCCAAGCCTGTGGTGGTACCACCCTTGGTTGACACTTTCGTGGACGTCACCAAGGCTGCGTGGAAGCGTCCACACTCGCTCCCAGCGAGACCGAAGAAAGCTGATCGCTTGTACAAGGCTCCTAAGGACGACCAGTACTTGACGCAGCATCCTCAGGCCGATTCTCTGGTCATCACAGCCTCACATGACCGTCACAGAGGCCACAACATTTGAGCACCCTGCCACCGACCCAGAGTCCAAACAACTGGATGATTGGGTAGGCGCACGTATAGCTTCGCTACCTGCGCCATCAGATCCCTGAACTATTTAACCCACATGGTTCAGTTCCAGAACGCTAGGGAAACAGGGTCTGGAAGCGCTGAAAAGATGCCCGGAGGTGAGCAGAAGGAGGAGATGCTTCAGCCCTCCGCACGGGTTCAGACGTGGGGACCCGCATAAGAGCCGCTGTATGACTCCGTGGACTCATCAGCCCGAGCAGCAGCTTCGGTGCTGCTCCGGAGACACTCTGGCTGCGCTGCCTCCTGCTTTACCCCGATGTCCAAAAAGAACATCTTGGACGCCTTTGAGGGAGAAGTATTGTTTGGTAATCCTACAGAAAAGATCCTTACCAAACTCCAAGAGGCCGGAAGGCGGTAAGGTCGGTTCAGGCCATGTACCGATTCCAAGCTTGGTTCCTTCAGAGGAACCAAAGCCGCTGTGCGCCGGACGCAAAGGCAACAGACCCACTCCAGCGACCTCAGAGGGGCTCTGGTTTTCAGAGAGCCCAGGCAACACCCCGCCAGCCGAGGCCAGCGTTTTCCTAGGCAGGCCCAGCCAGCGGGTCCATCTGCCGCCACAGCCTGACTCCCTGCCGCCCCCGCATCTCAGGATCAACGGAGTTTATAGTCGGGTCGATTGCTAACTTCCTGCCGGGATGGCAGGCCATTACCACCGCCAGGTGGGTTCTTCAGCTGGTCAGTCTAGGCCACTTTATAGAACTCGCAGGAAAGCCACCGAGGCCTCCTTTGCTCTCCGGCATCGGGGTCAGCACAAAGCCTTGATCTGGCAAGAAGTACTGCTACTACTCAAAGGGAGCGATAGAGTACATCCCAGGAACCAGAGAGGACTAGGATACTATTCCCACTTCTTCCTGGTTCCCAAGAAAACAGGGGACCTCCGTCCAATCTTGACCTCAGCCCTCAATGTGTCGGTCACTTACAAGAGATTCCGCATGGTGACCCTTCCAGGTCTTATCCCCATGCTCAAACAGGACGCCTTTTAGCGCCTGTAGACATGCAGGATGCCTACCACATCCCTATGGCTCAGGCGCACGGAGGTTCCTGCGCTCGAGTTTCTCGACCACCACCTTCAGTTCCGTGCCCTTCCTTTCGACTGTCTTCGCGACCGAGGGTCTTTACCAAGTGCATGGCAGTCGTGGCAGCTGCCTCTGAGGAGACAGGGCCACTACGTGTTCCCGTACCTGGACGACTGGCTTCTCATGGCCGCCTCCAGAGAGGCGTTGCTTCTTGCAATCAAGAGCACCCAGGATCTGTTCCGATCCCTGGGCATCCTCATAAATTACGAGAAGTCTCTCCTGGTACCGTCGCAGAAACTGCAGTTCATAGGAGCAGTTCTGGACACTGTTCGGGGAAGAGCCTTTCTTCTGGCCGACAGAGCGGAGCGCATCAGATCCCTCATAAGGGACCTATCATTAAGCAAGGTTGTACCTGCCAGGTCGGGTCCTTGCTTGCTCGGACACTGGCTGCGCCATTCCTACTGTCCCTTTCGCAAGACTCCACATGCGCATTACCCAGTGGATGCTCAAAGTGCAATGGGACCAACGCAAGACCACTTGCAGCATCCGATCAGACTCACGATTCAGTGATTCAAGACTGGCAGTGGTGCTAACCCCAGGGTCGCTTCTCATCAGGCGCCCTGTTCATTGCGCCGCCCCGGAGGTCACCTCACCACAGACGCCTCGGGTCTTGGATGGGGAGCACACCTGACGGGTAAAGTCCCAGGGTACGTGACCCAGATGGAAGCTCACCTTCACATCAACGTGCTGGAAATGAGATGGTCCTCTATGCCCTGCAGGCCTTTCAGTCAGTTATCCCACCGTGTACTCTTCTACTTCAGACAGACAACACGGCGGTGATGTATTACCTCAACAAACAAGGAGGCGCACACTCTTACCCCCTTTGCAGGGAGGCCATGAGAGTGTGGGATTGGGTAATCAGACACGGCGCGAATCTGATCACTGTGCACGCTCCCCGGAGTGGACAACACGGTTGCAGACGGGCTGAGTCGCTCTCAGGCCAGAGTCCACTTAATGGGAACTCCTTCAGAGGTAGCAGAGGATCTGTTTCTTCGATGGGGAACTCCAGATCTAGACTTGTTCGCCTCCCCATCCAGCATAAAACTGCCCAATTTTGCTCGCTAGATCCAGGGCCTGGTGTTTTCGGGTAGACGCGTTATCCCTCTCCTGGGCCAACAGATTCCTACGCTTTCCCTCCTTTCCGTTGATCCAGAGGTTCTTCTCAAACTAGCAGGGAGCACGCAATAATGATCCCATGGCTCCATTTTGGCCCAGACAGATTTGGTTCCTTGTTGATTCAACTATCTCGGAACCCCGCCTCCCGTTGCAGCTCAGCTCCCTCTTACTGTCTCAGGAGAAGGGTTCACTTGTCACACCGGACCTACGTTCCTTGAACCTGCATGTTTGGCTCCTGGAGACATAGCTATTTTGCCACGGGTCTCGCAAGAGGTTGCAGGAGTCCTTTCTGCAGCCAGAAAGCCAGTAACGCATAAGCATGACGCCATGAAATGGCGCCTGCTTTTGTGTATGGTCGCGAAAGCACGCGACCTTTCCCTTTAGGTTGTCCTGTGGGAGTAATATTAGAATATTTGCTCTCCCCTTCATTCGGGTCTAGCCTACTCCTCTATTAAAGTGCCCCTCTGTGCCATTTCGGCTTACCACCTCCGTGGGAAATCGTCAGTGGCTCAGGTGGACTGGGAATTTCTTAGGGAGTGTTGGCAACTTAGGCCTCCTATTAGAGACCCTGTGCCTCCATGGGATTTGCTTTTTGTCCTGAACAGCCCACGCTCCCTTTGAACCTGCCGGATTGCGAGCTACGCTTTTCTGTCGTGGAAAACGTTGTTTTAGTTGCTGTTACTCGCAAGAAGAATTGAACTTCACGCCTCATGTGCAAAGAGCCTTATTTAGTTTTCCACCGGACAGAGTATCCCTGAGGACCGAACCCTAAATTCTTGCCTAAGGTGGTTTCACTCACTCTGAACCAGGATATCGACCTTCCGTCTACTTCCGAACTACTCTAATAGAGGAGAGGCTCTGCTCCATACCCTGGATGTTCACCGCAGCCTGAGGTTTTATCCTCAACAGAACTCAGTCCTTTCGTAGTTCTGAGCAGCTTTTCATTTCCTTCTCTGAGAGAATGATGGGCCAATCAGTATCCAAACAGTCCCTTTCTGGCTGGCTTGTCCAGTGTATTTCACTGTTATGGTATCAAACAAAGCCTCCCGAGTACAGTCCGGTCATTTCCACCAGAGGGTGGCTACTTCCTTGCAGCGCCAAAATGTTTCCACTGGCTATATGCCTGCAGCCACTTGGAGTTCTGTGCATACCTTTATCAGGCATTATAGCCTGGACACGCCTCTCGGCTTAAGGGGCTGGTTTTGGCTTGGCTGTACTTCAGGGTCTCCTGTCCTAGGTTCAGGACCTGGTTTTATCTTTTAATTTCCTCCTCCCGGATTTTCTGACAGCATGCTTACTGCTTGGGAATCAGTCCTTATTGAGTAGTTTGCTGCAAGAGCTGTGTCTCAAGTAAGATAGGTACAGTTACGTAAGAACCACTGTAACAGTAGCTCTTCGAGAACAGCTCTTGCAGCAGGTACCTTCCCGCCCACCTTCCCCTTGAGGAAGCATGGCTCAGTCTTTCTGAGCCGGAATTGTTATCTTTCTGTCTTCTGACTGCTAATCCTAGGTCTCCCATTTGATGTCAGCCCGCGGCAAGAAGTCTCCGCGGGAGAACTGGGGAATCTGGCGGGACCGCCTCTTTTGTAACGCCACGCCTGACGCCGGAGGCGGACCGACGTCAGCGGTCCCTCACAGTTAGCTAGCAGAATTTTCCAGGTCCTGGCGCCTGGCGGTTTTCGGGTCCTAATGGTGTAACCTGCTGCAAGAGCTGTTCTCGAAGATCTACTGTTACGGTAAGTTCTTACGTAACTGTACTTTCCTGTGTATCCTTCAACTCATCTTGGAGTCCACTGGGATGAAGCTCGAACCCATGCAGAAACTAACCAAATACTCTCTCACGGAAATCTTGGACAAGGGGGATTCCCCCTCGGAGGCCTTCTTCGTGGCTGAGGCAATAGTGAGCCCGGCCCTGGAGCTCTGGCAGCGGCTGGCCTCTTGTCCTGCACCTTCGGCTAGGATGGCCTGCAAGTATGCGGTCCCTACCGGCTCCCTCTCTGGTTTCTCAGAGCACCCCTTGGCTGAGGGTTTGGTGACCGATAGCGTTTTCCAGTGCTCCGGAAATGCTAGGGACGTGGACAAGCCTCTGGAGGAGTCCAGAAAGTTGGACTACTCTGGGAGGAAAGTTTATGCTACCGCCTCCTTAGGCCTTCGTCAGGTTAGCTCGGCTGTTCTGATGGCACACTTCTCCCACACCCTTTTGGGCTCCCTGGATTAGGTGCTTCCTCATCTCCCAGCCAACCTCCAGACCACGATCAAGCAGGTTCGGGATCAGGGAAGGGCCGTGGCTAAACAGCTCCAGACTGCTCTGGACATCGGTGATTCTTGTGCCCGGTCAGTAGTGGGTGCAGTAGCCATGCACCGCAGGGCTTGGCTGTGGATCTTGACTTTCACAGTGGATACCCAGCACAAGCTAGCAGATGTCCCCTTTTTGGGCACTGACTTGTTTGGGCCCGGGTTGGAGGGCCACCTCCAGTGGATCGAGAAATCCAGCGCCACCTTGGACTCGGTGGCATCTGCCCAGAAGGACAAAGGCTGCTATCAGCAGCGTAAGCCCTTTCGTCCTTCCGCTCCTGCGGCACATCTGGCTCAGCAACATCAGCAACAGGGCCCACAGGCTCATTCTTGGCACCCCAAGTCTATCGCTTCCTCGGTTAGGAAGCCCGGAGGTAAAGGTCTGGGCGGCCCCTCTGCCGGTTCTTCCTCCAAGCCTGCCCAGTGATAGGTTGCGG
The DNA here is from genome assembly GCA_016271365.2 of Neoceratodus forsteri. Taxonomy (NCBI): domain Eukaryota; kingdom Metazoa; phylum Chordata; order Ceratodontiformes; family Ceratodontidae; genus Neoceratodus; species Neoceratodus forsteri. The sequence continues at coordinate 1,561,041,484 of CM057449.1, forward strand.
GGTGCTGCCCCCAACCCCATCACACCTCCCCTGGGTCGGGGGGCCGGCTCAGCCACTTCCTTTCTGCTTGGTCCGCTATCACCACGAACTGCTGGGTGCTGGAAGTGGTCGGTAGGGGTCTGCCTCTGGAATTTGAGCAGACCCCTCCTTTTCGAGCCCGCGCCCGACGGGGGGCCACTGGATCCACAGTCTCTCTGTCGACTCGCCGAGACGACATAGCCCTGCTTCTCCAGAATGGGGGAGTCAGCAAGGTGGCGGATCCTCCTCCTTGCCCAGGGTCCGTGTCCAGGTACTTCCTGGTCCCAAAACAGATGGGGAACTGGCGCCCCATTCTTGATCTGCATGACCTGAACAAGTTCCTAAAGCCGCACACCTTTCGGATGGTCACTCTGGCCCAGATTATACCATCCCTGGAACTAGGCGTGTGGTTCTGCTCCCTGGCTCTTCAAGACGTGTTCTTTCATGTCCCAATCTGTCCGTCCCATCAGCGGTTCCTCCGCTTTCGAGCAGAGGGAACCCTTTACGAGTTCTGGGCCATGCCCTTCGGCCTTTCTTCAGCTCCCAGGGTCTTCAACAAATGCATGTCAATGGTGGCAGCATTCTTGTGGCGCCGAGGGGTCCGGGCCTACCCTTACCTGGACGATTGGCTGATAGCAGCCCCCTCCAGGTTGGATCCGGAGTGGTCCAGGGATCTGGCCCTCCGGGCTTGCTCTCAACTAGGCCTCCTAATCAACGAGGCCAAGTCGGAACTCGTGCCTTCGCAGGTCATCCAGTTCACTGGGGCCGAGCTCGACTCTCTCAGAGCCAGGTCCCGGCAGACAGGGCTGAGGTCCTTTCCTCCTTTGCCCAGTCATTTCTGGTTGGGCAGTTGCACCCTGCCTGGGACTTCCTGCGCCTTCTCGGTCTCATGGCGGCCTGCACCAGCGTGGTTCGTTGAGCCCGCTGGCATATGCGCCCCCTGCAGTGGGGGCTGGCCCGCCAGTGGTCTCGGCACTCTGGTCTCCTAGACCAGCCAGTGTCCGTGACCCAGAAGATGTGGGACGGCCTGCAATGGTGGCTTGTCCCAGCTAAGCTGCAGGAGGGAATCCATTTGTCCGCCCAGAGCCGACTGTCATCTTGACGACCGATGCCTCTCTGATGGGTTGGAGTGCCCATCTGGGGGAGCACAGGGCCCACTGACTTTGGTCCCTTCAGGAGTCCTGATTGCACATCAACCTGCTGGAGCTCCTAGTGGTTCGTTAACCCTGACCACCTTCGCTGTATTTGTCCGGGGTCAAGTGGTTCAGGTCCAGACAGACAACACCACAACCATGTACTATCTCAACTGACAGGGCAGGACGCACACCTTGCCTTTGTGCAAGGAAGCTCTCCGCATATCGTCTCTCATGAGCAGACTGGAGGCGGATCTCCTAGCCATCCATGTGGCAGGAGCCTCGAAAAGTCTGGCCGATACCCTTAGCCGGATAGGCGATGCATCTCACGAGTGGTCTCTCCTGCCGGAGGTAGTGCAGTATCTGTTCTCCCACTGGGGCACTCCTAAGGTGGACCCGTTTGCCTCCAGGGAGAATGCGAAGCTGAGGCTGTTTTATGCCCACCCCCCTCAGCAGGGCTTGCTGCAGGGGGATGCCTTCTCGAGGCCGTGGACCCCAGGCCTCTTTTACGCCTTCCCTCAATTTCCCTTGGTCCACAAGGTGCTTCTCAAGGTGAGGAGGGACAAGGTGAGGAGGGACAAGGCGCAGGTGATTCTGGTAGCCCCAGACTGGCTCCACCAGTTCTGGTATCCAGATCTCGTCAGCCTCAGCTCCAGGCCCCCGAGGTGGCTTCCAGTCCGCCTGGACCTGCTGTCTGTCAACAAGGGGAAGGTACTGCTCCTGGACCTTCAATCCCTGCACCTGACCGCCTGGTTCCTGAGTGGCTAGAGTTCCAGGCCTTGGGTCTTTCTGACGAGGTCCTCATCATCATTGAGGCATCCCGTAAGGAGTCTACCAGAAAATGTTGTGCCTTTAACCATTGTTGGCAGTGAGAGTGCCAACAATTTCAAATGGATTACTGAAACTGTGTATGTTTTTCTCCTATTTGCTGTGAGAGGACCTTTAGGAGGAAACTTGTATGAATTTTTTTTTTTTTTCTTCCCATCCCCAATACTGTGAGAGAGTCCTGGGAAGGGGGAGTTAAATTGGTTTTGTTTAGTTGTTTTATTGTAGCTATTTTTAATAGTTATATCTGTTTTATTATTATTTTTTATTGATTTGTATTGATTGTTCTCCTTCGAGATTTGTGAGAGATTTCTCTGGAGGGCGATCTTTATGGATTTTATTATTTTTGGGGTATAATTTAGATTGTGTTAAATTAGTAGTTTGGTAATCTTAGTTATTTAGTTGGATTGAATTGCATAAGGGGTTGATTTTTAAGTACACAATATTCTGTTTTTAAATTGTTTAATTTTGAGAGGTTGCAATTTATGAGATGTGCTTGCCTGTTACCCCCCCCCCAGTCGTGCGCTACTCAGCCTCCGCTCTCCACTCCCTCCGCCCTTTCCATACCCCCCGTTTTTCTATCTACTAATGTTGTCGGGCTCTTGGCATTGCCTGAAGGAGCGGGGAAGGGGTAGGGGATGTACAGTGGAGCGGGCGCTCTAATTAGGGTGATTACGCCCAAGAGACGCCTTGGGGCGAAGTGGAGCTTGGGGCATGGACCACCTTGTTTGGTCCCCATACCCAAGGGCACCATCATTAGTGATGGGCTGGTAGTCAGGGCAGCCCAGGAGTTTTGTCCAACCCGGGAATATGTTGTGCAATGCCAGATCTGTCCGGAACAAGACTGCTGTGATTTCAGATCTTGTTGGTTCGACAGATCTGGCTTGCATCACAGAGACCTGGCTGGATGACAATGCGGGACCAATATTGGAGGCCGCAATTCCAGCTGGTTATGTGGTGATACATTGCCCGAGGTTGGACGGGGGGGAAGGGGGGTTGCGGTCTGTTTTAAGACCGAATTGGCACTCACTAGTGTTCCAGTCGAGGAGACCATCTCTTTTGAATGTGCTGTTGTAGCAGGTGTGGGCTATCGAATTGCTCTCATCTACCATCCACCAGGAGATGAGAAGCAATTCCTTAAGGAAGTAGCGGGCTTCGTCGTCGACATGGCTTTTGAGTCTCCCAGGTTGATGGTCCTGGGCAACTTTAATGCATGGATCGACGATGAACTCTCGCAATTTGTACAACACTTCCTCCAGTTAGTGGATTCACTGGGTCTAACACAGGTGGTTACCACTGCTACACACAAAGGTGGGCATTCTCTTGATTTGGTCTTCTTCCTGGGGATCGAGGCCTCTGACATGGGGGTGGAACCAGTTAGCTGGTCAGATCACTACACTGTGAGATTCAATTTTGGCGCCCCACCTTGTAGGCCGACCCCTGTGGAGATGGTCAAGTACCGCCCTTTGCGGAATATTTCTTCCAATGGCCTTGCTACGGTTCTTGACCTATCACAATTTCCTGTGCATTGCAGTGATCCAGAGGCGTTGACTTTGGCCTGTAATACTGCTATCACCTCTGCCCTGGATTCTATTGCTCCAGTTCGTGTGCATCGTCTCTCCCTTTGACCTCAGGCTCCATGGTTCGATGGGGCCTTGAGGGAGTTGCAGCAACTTGGACGCAGGTTAGAACGTTGTTGGCAGAAATCTGGCCTAGGTGCCGACCACCTTAGACGGTTAAAACATTATCAATTCTATCAGTCAGAAATCTCTCGTAAGAAGACAGAGTTCTTGTCCGGGGAAATTTCTGCCGCTCAGAACCGACCAGCTCAGCTATTCAGAACTGTGGACAGATTGTGCAACCTAACCTGTCTACAGCTCCATAGAGTGTTTTCACAAATGCAGTGTGATGAGCTTTCTCAGTTCTTTGCTGATAAGGTGGCTGACATTAGGTCAGAGATCTGTTTGACACATTCTGTGCGGGTTGCTAGTGGCCAGGATCTGGTCACCACCCCTTCGTTTTCCTGGAGTACCTTCGACCGCCCGGAAATCGTAGATGTTATGCGGATTGTCCAAGGGCTGCATCCTAAATGCTGTAGTTTAGATCCAGGCCCTACTTCCCTAATTTTGGGGTGTGGGGAGTCTATTCTTCTGGTTCTAGCACAGATAGTCTGGTGTTCCCTTGACTCGGGTGAATATCCCTGTTCCTTGAAAGAGGCAGTGGTGACACCCTTGTTGAAGAAAGCATCCTTGGACCCAGACTGTCTTGCTAACTACAGACCTATCTCGAACCTTCCCTTTGTGGGAAAGGTGATCGAGAAGGTAGTGGCGGCCCAGTTGGAGAACCATTTGACCATCCATAGCATCTCAAACCTCTCCAATCAGGTTTTTGAAAGAGGCACAGTACTGAGACTGCGCTGGTTCAGGTGCTCAATGATCTACTGATGGCGAGAGACCAGAGAAAACGGTCCATTTTGGTACTATTAGATCTGTCATCAGCATTTGACACCATTGACCATGGGGTCCTACTTGAGCGCCTGAGGTGTATTTGTGGGCTCTCTGGGATTGTTCTCAGATGGTTCACTTCATACCTCACCGGAAGAACTCAGAGGGTGGTGTCAGGGTTTTGTTTCCTCTGATCCCATCTCTCTACTTTGTGATTTTCCTCAGTGCTCTATATTGTCCCCCATGTTGTTTGCGGTGTACATGCTTCCCCTCGGAGACATTGTGAGATGGTATGGGCTGAGGTTTCATTGTTACACAGATGATACCCAGCTATACCTGTCCTTTGCACCCAACCAGGAAGGAGCTATCTCGGTATTTAACAGCTACCTAAATGAAACCCAGGATTGGATGAGGTCCAGCAGGCTGAAGTTGAACTCTGGAAAGACGGAGGTGTTGGTATTGGATCCGGATCACCGGATAGGGGGACCTGCGGCCGGGACCCCATCTGGATTGTTTTTTGGGTATGTCGAGCTACAGGTCTCTGAATGAGTACGAGATCTGTGGGTGATATTGGATGCGGGACTGACTCTTCAGTCCCAGGTGTCAGCTGTGGTAAGGTCATCTTTTTACCATCTAAGAAACATCACCAGGATCAAGCACCTTGTTCCGTCCAGTGATTTGCCAACTTTGATCCATGCCTTTGTGACCTCGCGCCTGGACTACTGCAACTTGCTTTACTTTGGGCTTCTGGGGGTTGCTATCCGCTGCTTGCAGCTGGTGCAGAATTCCACAGCCTGGGTGTTGATGGGTACCCCTAGATCTTCCCATATTACACCGGTGCTGCGGGAACTGCACTGGCTGCCAGTTCAGTGGCGGATCACCTTCAGAGTCAGATTACTGACTTTTAAAGCACTGCACGATCTGTGCCCTGATTACCTGAAAGAACTCCTGATCCCTTATCGGCCTGTGAGATCGCTCCGCTCAGCTGACGAGGGGTTGTTAGAGATTCCAAGGGTGATGTTGAAATCTGCTGGGGCCCGGGCTTTTATGTTTGCGACCCCTTCCCTTTGGAACTCTCTACCCCGTTGGACTAGGGAGTGTACGACCGTGGGGAGTTTTAAACAGGCTCTTAAAACCTTTCTATGGGAAAATGCATATGGTTTTACTGTTCATTGATTTGCCTTCTGTGTTTTTATAATATAGCTTTTTGTATTTCTGTTTTTGTATTCTTGTATTTTTATCTTATTTTATTGGAATGCACCTTGACATTTGAAAGGCGCAATATAAATAAAAATATTATTATTATTATTAAATGGAAGAGATTTTCCATTTGGTGTCAGGGCAAGGGACTGGACCCCTTGTCCTGACCATTGGCTAACATTTTGGACTACCTGTGGTCCCTTTCTCAGCAAGGGCTTTGGTCGACAACCCTTAAGGTGCACATGGCAGCCATCTCTGCTTACCGGGTGCTGGTCAGGAAGCAGTCGGTGGTGCAGGAGACGGTGGTCTGACGTTTTTTCAAAGGCCTAGATCACATATCCCCTCTGGTGCGTGAACCTCCACTTCTGTGGGATTTACTGCTGGTATTGGCTAAGCTCATGGGCAAGCCATTCGAACCGATGCACAGGTGCGATATCTCCCACCTGTCGTGGAAGACCGCCTTCTTGGTGGCTATCACGTCAGCCAGAAGGATTGGGGAGCTCCAGGCGCTTTCCATAGAATCTCCTTACCTGGTCTTCCACAGGGACAAGGTTGTCCTACGCCCCAACCCGAAATTCCTTCAGAAGGTGGTGTCGGAGTTTCACCTGAATCAGGTATTGACTTTGCCAGTGTTCTACCCCAATCACACCTTGGAGGCTGAATACAGGCTCTATACTTTGGACCTGAGGAGAGCGCTCGCCTACTAAAAGGAGAGTACGGCTGAAGTTCGGGGAGAGGTTCGCCAGCTGTTTGTCACCTACGCTGAAGCCGCACCTGGAAGACCTGCAGCCAAGCGGATGATAGGCAGGTGGATCACCTCCTGCACAGATCTCTGTTATAGGTTGGTGGGCAAGGAGCCTCCCAGAGGGATAAAAGCTCATTCTACCCGCCATACCGCTGCCTCGGTGGCTGCTTCTAAGGATGTCCCTATCCAGGAAATCTGCAGGGCTGCTACCTGGAAGTCAGCATACACCTTCATTTCCCATTACCACATCGACCTTGAGTCAAGCTGGGATGCTGGTTTTGGGGCCTCAGTTCTCCAGTCCTTGTTTCCTAAATAGGGGGTGAACGCCTTGCCTCCCTCCTCCCGGAGAACTGCTAGGAGTCCGCCAAGAAGTGTGGATTAAACAACATATCCATGTCCCTAGAAATACAGGTTACTCACCTGTAACAGGAGTTCTAGGAGTGGTATATGTTGTTCATTCATACGACCCATCCGACCTCCCCGGCTTCGATGCGCAATCTGGCTTCCAGCGAGCTAGATCTGGTGTCATGGGGCGGAGAAGAGGGTTTTACCACCCGGGTGGGTGGGAGGAGCCAGCTGAAGACTTTCCGGCAAGATTTAAAGCAGCAAGGAACCTGCCAGACAGTGTGGATGAACAACATACACCAGTCCTAGAACTCATGTTACAGGTGAGTAACCTGTATTTACTCATCTGTAACAGGAGTTCTAGGAGTGGTATATGTTTATTCATCCACCACGACCCACCCGACCTCCCCGGCTTCGGCGCACAACTTGGCTTCTAGCGGGCTAGATCTGGCATCATGGGGTGGAGCCGAGGGTTTTACCATCCAGATGGGTGGGAGGAGCCAGCTTGAAGACCTTCCACCCATCTTAAAGCGGCAAGGTACCTGCCAAGAAGTGTGGATGAACAACATGTACCACTCCTAGAATTCCTTTTACAGGTGAGTAACCTGTATTTACATACCCATAATGCAGTGCTTGCAACTCATGGAAGTAATGTATTGTTGTTATACGTGGTAAAAAGCAAGTAAAACAGATGTTGTATCCTGTTTTATCGATTACTTTGCTCTCCTGTGTTTTGAACAGTAAAAGGAAGTATTAAAGTATTTACGTCATTACAATATTAATAAACAACACTCTACTCGTATACTCCAGAAAGCAAGTGGCCCTATTAGGAAAAGTGTTATACAATTATTCTGGTATTAATTAAAAATAGAATACATTTCACAGAGTTGTGTAGTCCACAGCAAGTTTGCTATATGAGCCACTGTTTAGAAGTTTATTTCTCAGAGAATGACAGGGTTACTGCATAACCCATATTACCGTAATGCAGTGTTTCCAAGTCATGGAAGTCATGTGTTCTCATACATAGTAAAAAGCAAGTAAAACAGATGCTCTAACATATGTTATTGATTACTTCAGGAAAGATGTGTTACTTTGTTCTCCTTTGTTTTGAACACTAGAAACGAAGTATTAAAGTATTTACATCATTACAATATGAACAACACTCTACTGGTAGAGTGCAGGAACCAAGGAAGTATTTTTTTAAGATGGAAGGATACACAATAAAAACAGTCTTTCCCAGCCTTAAAATCACCCTTTCTGTGCATTATTTGTGTCATTCATGCAACCCATGTTATATGCATATAACCTCACACCCTGTTGTGGGTTATTGCTAATTTGTAACACGGCACTGCAGAGACCAGTGAAAGTGAGCAACAGCATTGGCTGAAATGGCTCAGGTGACACTAGCCGAGCGGTGATTAACCCACAGGTAATGCCCGCTCGGTTAGTACCATCTGTGGCCACCGCAGCAGTAGAGGGGACCTGCCCGCTCGGTCACTACCCTCGGTGCTCGTGAGCCACAGCTTGGTAGGGCCCACCTGGCACGTAGCTGGCCGTCAGCAGTTGGCGACAGAAACGCACCACGGAGTCACTGCAAGTTGCCACCACAGCAGTCGAACCGAACGGGAAGAAACTGAGCGCTGAAAGGTGGACCGATGCCTCGCAACATTCAGTCTCTGCGGCGTCAGAGGCATCCCGCGATGGGTGGACGAGGAGTTCGGTGTCAGTGCCACCGAGCAAGGCAGCATGCCAAGTGCAAATCCGGTGACCGCAAAACCGACGGCGACAGGCAGCAGGTCAGTGGAGGTGTGCTCCACTGGGTTGAGGACCTTCTGTGCAAGCCCATAACACCGTGGACTTTCGAGCCTGCATCGGTCTTTCCAGTTGCAGAAGTCATCTCACCAGAGGGCACGCCAGAGCGGTGGAGGAGACCTGCGGGCAGCGCGGACTGCGCGCTGCAACCCCTGGAGACGGAAGGGCGCCTAGAGGTGCATGCAGGAGCGGTCAGCAACCAATGTGTGACCAGGACACCGGTGCCACCGCAGAGAGAGGGCCCTCGTAGGGAAACGCACAGATGGGAACCCCCAGGCAGAGAGGAGACCTGGGAAGCCCTGCATCCAGCAGTACCTGCACCACTCCTCCACAGCAACCACCAGCGGGGGCATGCAGGACACACGCCATGCCATTGTGAGTGAGGAGCAGCTGGACAGCCTGGAGAACCAAGGGTGGAGGCAAACACCCACAAAAATACTGCGTGGGCCTCCAACGTCTTCACGGACTGGCTGAGAGGTACAGGACAGCAGGTGGATCTGAAAACAGTCTCCCCACCTGAGCTGGCAGCTGTACTACGCCAGTTCTGCGCCTCAGTCTGGACGGAGCAGAGGGAGCAATACAGCCTCAGCTCCTTTGTTGGACTGCGTGCCGGACTGCAGCGCTACCTGACCGGCCCCCTGAATAAAAGGGTCCTGAACATTATCACGGATGGGGAGTTTGTGAGGGCGAACAATGTGTTTGTTGCCGTTCTGAAGGACTGCCGGCGTGCTGGGCAGGACACAGCCACCCACCACCCCAGCATCAGCCCGAGCGACCTGGCGAAGATCCGCAGCTGCGACAAGCTCAGCCCTGATACCCCCTATGGCCTGGTTCACAGGCTGTGGTTCGAAATTCAGCTGGGTCTTGCTCGGAGGTGGAGAGGGGCAGAGAGAGTTGCGCCAGGATTCCTTCATAGTCCAGGCTGATGACGAGGGGAACGAGTTCCTGGTGCTGTCTTTCAGTGAGCAGACCAAGAACCATGGGCAGCTAGGGGACACCACGCACCAGAGTCTGAGGGGAGTACTGTACAGCACCCCTGGCAGCAGAGACTGTGTTGTGGGAATGTACCGAGAGTACATACAGCACTGCCCACCCAACGCGCCTGCCTTGTACCTGCACCCCCGGAGAGTGGACCAGCTGGGCCCCAGGGAGCGAGACTGCTGGTACAGCCGCCAACCAATGGGCAAGAACTACCTGGGTGCCCTCATGCCCCAAATATCAGATGACGCCCACCTCTCCATCTGGTACACCAATCACAGCATCCGGAGCACAGCGGTGACCATGTTGTCCCAGGCTGGTCTGGCGAGCCGAGAAATCATGTCTGTGACCGGCCACCGCTGCGAGACCAGCCTGCGCAGCTACTGGTCCCCCTCAGCAACAGACCGGAAGAGGTGGTCATCTGTGCTGTCCAGTACCAAGAAACCTCTGTCAGCCCCGGAGTCCAGCAACCCTTGCACAGCCTGTGCCACACTGCATGACAGCCGGGGGGTCCAGCAAGAAGTGGACCAGCTCCCCCGACCAGCAGCCCTCCATCACCCTGCAGCAGACAGCAGCTCCCGCACACCTCCCAGGCACCCCCCCCACAAGCAGACACCCCGAGAATGCGGCCACCCGACCTCCAAGACCGGAAGCAGAGGACGCCGAGATCCACCCCGGCAGCGCACCATGGCTCACCTGGCAGCCGTCTGCAGCCCAGAGCTTCCACATCCAGAACATGACAGTCAACGGGCCGGTAACGTTCTCATGCCTCCATGGGACTTGACCTCCGTGAGAACTGTACTCGTGACGCGTCACCAGAGCGATGCACGGCCACACGGCCCTTGAGCCCCGCTTACCAGCAGCAAATCTGCATGCCACGCGCCCGACTGCTGCAAGCACCTGGAATCTTTGCGCTGCACAGCCTTCCACTGCCCTGCTCTGTTTTGGTCGCTCCGATTTCACTGGGACTCTCCCCGCACCGCGAACATTGACGGATGTTGGACTGAACCCGGTAACCGATGTTGGTCACTCCTGTCACTGTTACTGAAATAAACTGTTGTCGTTCAGCAAACCATCTCTGTGTCCCTGTGTCCGTAGGGTCTCTGGCAGCAAGGTGCTGCAGCTGGTAACATGGGCGCCCGCACGCGCAAGCGAGCCTATGTTTTCAGCGCGATAATCACACCTCAGCGTTGGGCTCTGCTGGTGATTAATGCCGCTGGTGGTTGGACCCCTCGGGCCGCCCATGGCGCAAACCCCCCCCCCCCCCCAACCAGGCATTAATCCACCGGCAGAGCCCTCCTCTGTCGGTGATTAATGCTTACGTAAAACATGGTAGGGAGCTTTCAAATGGGAAGCTGTTAAAAACTGAGCATGCTTGGGAGTCTGTGTTTATTGTGTATTGTAGGTGGGTTGCACTGTGGAATTCTGGCAATACTTAAGGGAGGAATTTTCATTTTGAAAAACAGAACTTGTCGGGATTTTAAAGGGTGATCTCCCATAGTGTACAAATGTTTTTTCCACCCACTGAAAAAATGACAATAAATTGTGTATACGTGTAATCCAAACTAAGAGGGGAAAAAAAAGTACTGCAACCTTTTAAAAAAAGCACAAAGTAAAAGAAATGCTGTTTATATAAAACAAAGTTAAAATGGGGTAGCTACTGTATCTGATACGCCTATGATAGATGTCTTACAGTACCCCCGGCAACTTGAGAGATGCATATTGCCAAGTGCCCATCTACTAAATAGTAGGCATCAAGGAGGCAGTGTGGCCTAGTGGATAGAGTGTAGAGTTGTGAAACTGGAGACCTGAGACGTCATTTTCAAAGGGCCTTGTCTGTTTTACTTCTGGACGCAATTGCTACAACTTGTGCTCTGAAAATGATGTATGCATAATTTTTTTTGCAATAAATCGAGTAAACTATAGCACATGAATAGGAATGTCTGAAAATATGCCGTAGGCATCTCGACAGTTTGCCAGGAAGGAGCACGCACCCACAATGTGAGTGCTGTGTCTGTAGTTTTAAAAATCTCATCTCTGCCTCAAGGTTGAATCCCAGCACTTACTGTGTGACCCTGTGCTGAATCTCTCCCAGTCTGTCTCTGCTGTTTAAATCTCCTTATGTGCCTAATGGTAGAAGCATTCCCAATCCCCTCCTCCCATGTTGGGATACAATTCCTATGAAAAGAAACACTGAAGACCAAATTCCTCTCCTTTCTTCAGTAGGACATTATGCTACTAGTTTTGTTCTTCAAAAGGTGTGGTTAAAAATTATACACGCAGAACTTTCACTGACCAGTTGTAAATAGATGCCTTTTTTTAAATTAATCACAAATTGTACTTGCCTTGTATTTAGACAGTTGCTGTGTTTCTTCTTTAACAGAGCAGCTCCTTTAATATTCCATGGCTGGGCCTGAAAGGCCTGGTGAGCATCAGTAAAACCCCCTTCGCTATGCTGGAGCTGGTGAAGAATTACTGTAGCAATGAGGAGAGTCTTGACCTGTACAACACAGACACCAGCTTTCACATTTTCTTACGAATTCTGGCTCTGCAGATAAGGAAAGCAAAAGAGACCGGCGGAGCTCACCCATGGAAACAGATAAAAGGAAGGTAGAGTATTTATAGTCCCATCCCATCTTAGAAGAACAATGGCAGAAAAAATGTCTTGCAAATGTACCAGCAAACTGTGCAGATGTTTACATCTTTGTTGCAGCCTTTTGAAGTTTAATGGTACAACAGGAAAATGGTGACATTCTCATAGCAAGTCTGTCGGGCAGTAAAAATAAAATCTCTTGTGTGTTTGTTTTGTGTATGTGGTAAGGCGTGTTGTTAACATGATCGTGATGTTTATATGGAACTGAACTTCGTACATTTCCCACTCTACTGGTTCCATCACACATGGCCACTGTGATTCTTAAACAGTTACAGTGGTAGCCATTGGGAAGGGGGGTATGTGTATGTGTACCTTGTAAGAAATCATGGTGTTGTAAGGTGACCCTCCCTTCCTGACTTTCTGCTCCTCTGTCCTCCAGTTTTTTTTTTTCTTTTAAATTCCGCTGTATTCAGAGATATGATTAAGGCATTACAGGTTGTGATAACTTCACAAGTTCGAGTTATAACAATGAACCAGTTAAACAATAGTAATGCAGTTATTAATGTCCAAAGCAGTAATTTGTACTGAGACCTATTACATGTGACTATTTGATGTTTAATTTTGTTAACCCGTCCACTGAGCACAAGTGTCCATTTTCAGAGACGACCTGAGTGCATAGCACAAACAAAATATAGTTCATACAATACACAATAGTGCCATCAAATGCAGTACATTAAAGTATATTGTTAATACAAAAGATTAATGAGATCACAGAAAAGTTAGTCACAGCATGAGCATTTACAAACATTCATCAGATGCATCTTTTTTTTTTTTTCCATATACTGTTTATTGGCCTGCTTGCCCCAGCTAGCCCCTTCTGAATGGCCCCCACCCCCAGCACCGTCTCCTGGCTTATTCAGGACTTGCCTTACTGATGTTGTCCTCTGCCACAGGACTGTTGTGGGTGCCGAGTCACCAGTGTGGGGCCTGCAAGGGGTTAGTCATCATCCTGTCATGGGGCAGTTTTTTCCTGTAATTTTCTCCCCTTTACACAGGGGGCCTTGGCAAACATAGTTTTGCATATGTGTGTAGGCGTGCATGTGTGCCAGAACCGACAGCGGCCCCACTTCACCCTCCTGGCCTAGCGCCAGCCCCCATCTGCCCTGCACTACCATTGAACCTTCACTCAGTGGCAGCCAAGGGCCGGGAAGTTTTACATCCCCAATCTGGGAGAGGAGAGCTGCCTGCCGGCTGCTCAGTCTTCTCCAAGCCCACCTATCCCTGGTGCCCCGAGCTCATTCCCGAATTTGAGTCACTGGTGTGGGAGAGGTGGGACGTATGGTGCCTCTGCCCTCTGTGTCAGATACATCTTTAATGTATTTTTGAAGCATGCCAAAGTCTGAGCAGTTCTTATTGTTGCTAGTAGAAAGTTCTGTCTCATTGGAGCAGTAGTTGAGAATGAATTTTGGCCCAATGTCATTTTAGATTTTGGCACAGAAAGATCATTCTTTAAATTTGCTCCGGTAAATCCAAGGCTAGACTGAATGTTTTAATAATGATTTTTAAGCCTGTGGGGCATGGGGAATTTAAAATTTTCCATATTAATATTACTTGATAATATATACATTCGTGTAAAGGAAACCAGTTAAATAAATTGTATAATTTGCAACGGTGGATGTATTTACTTAACTTCAGACTGTAGCAGCAAATACAGTTCAGTAGTACCTGTACCCTAGATATAACGGTAGTATTCTTAAGTGTTTTTGGGATATTTTTAAATGGAATCAGTCAGATTTTGGAGAGACTGTATCCAGTATAGTGAAAACGTTCTGAATTAATTCTGAGTTATGACCATTAAGAAATAATAAAAAGCAACTTAAAACACAATGCTAACCAAAGTGCACAGTCATCTGTGTATCGTGTAAAAAAATTTGGTAATGGGCCTTGTAGGATGGGAGAGGTGTTCTCATGAAAACTTGAGGAAAGAGGAAGACCATCAAAGGGTGGCAACCACCCCCCCCCCAAATATTCCAGGGTGTCCATTTATTTGTAGGGGCAACTGTTTATGAGGGAGGTATACATGGATTCCTACAGCTTGTGAGTCATCACCACTGTAGAGACTGCTATGAACTCTGTCTCCTACACCCAGTTAAAACTTTGACTAGATGTCATAAAGTGACTTATAAATCTGTATTTTCTAGAGATGTGTGAAGCTGAAGTAACTTTTTTTTTTGTAACAGAATTTATTCCAAGTTCCATCAGCGAAAAATGCAAGAGCTGACAGAAACCGGGCTTCAGAACTTTTTCAGCCTGTTTCTTGTGCTAGCGGCTGTCGTTGACATAGAGGATGTTGTCAGTCGTGTCTCGGACCTACTGGGCCTCCTGAGCCCAAATTCTGTCTCTACAGTTCAGAAAGCCTTGATCTGGCGAGGCTACTTTGCCTTTCTTCTTATGTATATAGAAAAGAACCTGGATATTGGCGTTCTTGCTGAGAAACTGTCTAAGCAGTTCCAGGAAGTGGCTAAGGAGTTTTTGGTTACAAAGAATGACTTTTCTCGTAAAGTTACCCTTTGGAAATTGCTTTCTGCTTACATTGATGGAGTCCAGGAGGTGTTTGAGACCAGCTGCTACCTTCACCTTTCCGAGGAAAAGCTGCTAAATGATGGCTTCAGTATGCTGTTACCTGCCTGCCGGGAATCGGAACGCAACACCGTGCAGTGCTTTCTGCAGACTGTTTTGGCCAGGTTAAGGTAGGTCAAGGCATTAATAATAGGGTTTAGTGTGGAATTTAAATCAAGATGGGTTGATCTTGTTGTCTTTAGTGATAATGTCTGCAGAAGAACTGTACTTATTAATGTTTCCATACATTAATTAAAACCTTTTAAAGAACAGCTGACACCTTTTCCAATAATTACTGTAGCACTAGTTAATTTTGCTGCCAGTACATTTTTGCTATGTTCGAGCTTCAGTGTCAACCCACAAAAATATATTGGCAGTGACATTTCTTTACTGTTTTTCCTATGTTACTAATAAACAGTCATTATAACCACAGTCTCCAGAATACAACAAAGTACAACTAAACTATATCTGCTACAAATTACAAACCACTAAGCACAAATGAAAAGACAGTGCGGTGACATGTAGAGAACTTGCAAATTTGTTTGGTACTGTAGTTAGTCACAGAGATTCTGCTTAATCAAAATTGGTTTATTTCTCACATATGAAAACAAAGCTGAATGAAAAACTTAAGCGTGAGTTGACTGGAGAAACACTGTATAAAAAAAGTACCAGTCAACAGTTCGGGAGTTCAGAGGTTGCAAGCAACATGTGCTGCACTTACCGTTTCAGCAAACTCATTTATTTACTCTTTCATTTTATTTTCTTTTTTCTGTAAATCCAAGCAGATGGAGTGGGCAACTAGGAGCTTGGTGAGCTAGAACCCCCTGATTATATCCTTATGGTGAGTGCAGAGTATTTTTGAGCACTGTTACGTAGGAAACAGAGAATTTGACGGCAGATAAGGACCGCTTGGCCCACCCCGTCTGCCCATTTTTCCATACCTACAGTATCACTGTAGACCCTAATGAATCTCTTCAATTCTTTCTCCTTCCCCCTCTTCCTTTCCACTAAAATACACTGACACTTGTCCAGTTCATTCTGGAACCCTGCAACTGCCACCGAAAGCTTTGCTGAAGTCAAGGTAGGCGACATCAACTGCTCCCCCTTGGTCCACCACTCTGGTTACCCAGTCAAAGAAATCTATGAGATTAGTTTGACAGGACCTTCCTTTTGTAAACCCATGCTGTCTTGGATCCTGTGCTCCTATGGATTCCAGGTGTTGCACTGTTCTTTCTTTAAGGAGTGCCTCCATAATCTTGCCCACTACTGAGGTAAGACTGACTGGTGTGTAGTTCCCTGCCTCCTCCCTGCTACCACTCGTGTGGAGCAGGATCACATGAGCCCTTTTCCAGTCTTCTGAGACCTCTCCTGTGCTCAGAGACTCACTAAACAGTTCTGATAATGGCTCTGCTAGTTCCACCATTAGCTCCTTTAGTACTCTGGGATGTATGCCATCGGGTCCCATTGCCTTGTCCACGCTGAGCTTATCGAGCTCTTATAGGACCCTTTCTTTTGTGAAGGGACTAGTGCACACCTCTCTCTCCCCCCCGTGTTCATGGTGCTGAGCTGTGGGCCCTGCCCCACCTTCTCCTCAGTAAATACTGAGCGGAAGTATCTATTTAGGATAGGTGCCTTTCCATGGTCCTCCTCCTCACACTCCCCCTTATCCCCTTTGATTTTAGCAATAACCCCTCTGGACTTTCTCCTTTCACTAATGTATCTATAGAAAGTCTTGTCCCGTTCTTTTACTGTTCGTGCTAGTGTTGCCTTGGCTTGAGCCTTTGCCTGCCTTACTGCCTTCCCTGCTTCCCTTAGAGAAGTTTGGTATGCCTCCCTAACTTCATTCCGCTGCATTTCCTTATATTTCCTAAAGGCCAGCCTTTTGGCTCTGACCTTTTCTGCTACGGTATTTGAGAACCAAAGTGGTTTCCTTCTTCTTTTGCACTTCCTTTTCTCTCTAACACAGTGGGATGTTGCTTCAAGTACTGCATCCTTAATGCTTTCCCACTTTGCCTGCACCCCCTCACCTGTATTTCATGGTCTATTGGAAGAGATTCTCTCAAAGATCTACTGTTACGTAAGTATGGCCTAATGGAAGCAATTCTCTCAAAGATCTACTGTTATAAGTATGTAACTGTTCTATCTTCTTCGAGGATAACGCTTCCATTAGGCGACACGTTTGGAACAAGTCCCAAGCAGTACCAAAAGTCAACTGAAAAGCTGGTACAGTCTGACTCAAGAGAGCAAGCCTTGTGGTACAGCAAGGCCGAAACCTGCTCCTATGAAAGACTATGTCCAGACTGTAATGCTTAGTTAAGGTGTGGACACTGCTCCATGTAGCTACAGCACAAATGTCAGCAGCAGAAGCATTTCTGAAACACGCAAAAGAAGTGGCGATACCCCTTGTAGAGTAACCATGAGCTTCACCAGGAAGTTCTTTACTGTACTGATTTTTGAGATGCTCATGGGGAAGAGCCTTTTGTTTCTGCCACAGAGATTGCATTGCTAGGTGTTTCATGATGGTAAGGCAGGACATCTTTCTGTCCACTGACAGACAGGGGAACCTAGTCCTGGGGCCTCAGGCTGAGACCCCAGTCAGTTGGGCATCCTTCAGAAGTGGCAGCAGTAAGAGATCGGGTGCCTGACATCAGTGTTTTGTTGCATGAGATCTCTTCAAGATGAGCCAGTGCTGTGGTGGTTCTGGCTTTGAGATCTCCACTCTACTGTCAATCAATCAATCTTTATTTAACCAGACAGTTACATCATTGAGCAAGCTTATTTTCAAGATGGTCCTGGACACAGAGGACAGTTTTGCTTACAGTAGACAACACTTCATACAAAAGTAGACATCGGTACAGGCAGTTACAATATGCAAAAACAGTACTTGGATGAATCAGACATGTAAAGCAAGTGCAAATATAGGCATTTAAAGTGCAGCGTATACAGGTTGTAGCTTATAGAGTACGAGTGAGGAGAGGAAGGAGGGACATAGAGAAGGGCAGTGGGAAGAAAGGGTATAAGACACCGTAGTAGAGAGGGAAAATAGGGCAGCATAATAGAATGATGCCCCCTGCCAAGCTAATTGATGAGAGGGGGGCGGTGGGGGAGGTGGTTGTCCTAATTGGATACCGGCCGACACGGGAAATTGGCGGCCCAGGGTTACAGAGGTTAAGGGACTCAGTTGAGCGGGGTAAGGCTTTACTTGAAATAATCACACGCCGTTTTCAGGTCTCTATAGAGCAGCCCCCTAAATATAAAATGGCTGGGCAGCAGGGAGATTTTAAGTAATTTTTGCATGTTATTCCAAAACGCTGGTAAAAAGAAGCTAATGGTAGTTGAGCCAAGACATGTCCTTGTTCGTGGTAGCGTAAGGAAGACAAAGGAGGAGTTCCTTAGTCTGTAGGCACCCTTTGAACACTCAAACAGGTCACAGATACAGGGTAGTAGTTTGCTGGACAAAGCCTGGAATACCCACATGAGGACGTTTATTTGCCTCCTCGTGGAGAGGGACGGCCAATCTAATGCTTGGTACAGTGAGCAGTGATGAATCTGTAAGGACAAGTCAAGAATAAATCTCAGTGCACGATGATGGAGTGTATCCAGATTTTGGAACGCATACTGGGGGTAATGGCTGTATAGAAAGTCTGCGCAGTCAGTCAGGGGAAGAAAGGTTGTTTGAACCAACCACTTTCTAGCTTCCAGGGTGAGTAGGCATCTTATGCGGTAGAAAATACTGAGGCACTTCCTTAGCTTTTTTGTTAACTTGCTTAGATGTACACCGAAGGTGAGTTTGTTATCCACCAGACTCCCAGATATTTAAATGTATCCACTAGCTCTAGTGGTTCATTAAGGAGGGTAATAATCTGTGGGGGGTCCCAGGTATCCGTGTATTGTGGGATGGAGAGATAATCATAGCTTTTTTTTTTTTTTTTTCCGCATTTAACAAGAGCTTTAGATTCAGCAGGTTGTGCTGGAGGATAATAAAATCCTGCTGTAGCTCCTTGTACACAATGTCCAAGGAGGGGTTGGTCGTGTAGAGGACTGTGTCAAAAGTGTTCGAAAGTCGAACAAGGATGGTAGTAACAGACTTTAGGGGTGCAGAGTTCAGGGAGATGGGAAGGATCCTTAAAGATCATCTAAACAGGATAAGGCCGGATATGGATGCTGACAGCAGGTGGGGGATCATTAGGAGGGGAATACAGGAGGTTACCAGATCCTGCGCAAGGGAAAGGTGTAAGTTCGGTAAGGCTAGAAAACCCTGCTGGTGGACCCGGGAGGTACAGGAGGTGCTGAGGGAAAAGAAGGCATCCTATAGGCGCTTCAAGTCGTCAAGGAGTGAAAGGGATCAGGAGGAATATGAGCTGACAGCCAAGAGAGTCACCAGGGTGGTTAGAGCAGCTAAGGCAAAAATGAGCAGTCCTTCGCCAGTGAGATCCGGAGGGGGCACAAGGTGTTCTTTAGATACATAGGGGAAAAAAGGAAAGTAAAGGGGCAGATCAGCAAGATAAGGGTAGGGGATGGTTGGTCACAGGAGGTGGGGAACAGGCAGAAGTCCTAAATGAGTACTTTGCCTCAGTTTATACCAGGGGGGGATGGAGAGGCTAGGTCTTGCGAGGGGAGCAGGGGCAAACCAGAGCAAGGGGTGAGACTGGTAGAGACCAAGGGCCCTGATGGGTCTGGGGAAAGGGAGTGGCCACCACAGACAGGTGGGAGCCCAGCAGTGCATGGTGAAACGGGGGAGAACGAGGCTGAAATCCCAGCAGAGCGAGTAAGGGAAGTCCTCAGGTCCCTTTGGACAGAGAAAGCACCTGGGCCAGATGAGATACATCCCAGGGTGCTGAGGGAACTGGCAGTCCCTCTAGCGGAGCTTTTCAACATCTCTCTGAGGACTGGGTGGGTGCCCCAAGACTGGAGGGTGGCCCATGTTGTGCCGATCCAAGAGGGGATCAAGAGAGGAGGCGGGAAATTACAGGCCCGTTAGCCTGACATCAGTGGTTGGCAAGGTGATGGAGGGCATTGTCAAGGAAAGACTAGGGGGGTTACTGGAGCAAACTGGGGGCTTGGACAATAGACAGCATGGCTTTGTCATGGGAAGATCGTGCTAGGCAAATCTTGTTGAGTTCTATGACTGGGTGACGAGGGCCTTGGACCAGGGTAGGCCAGTAGATGTCCTCTTTCTGGATTTTAGCAAGGCGTTTGATTCGGTACCCCACAGTGGCCTGCTGGCTAAGCTGAAGGAAATGGGGGTAGGGAGACAGTTTCTAAGATGCATAGGAAATTGGCTTTCCGAGCGTACTCAGAAGGTGGTGGTTGGAGGGTAAGCCTCATCCCCAAGGTGGATTACTAGTGGGGTTCCCCAGGGGTCAGTGCTGGGGCCATTCCTGTTCAACGCCTATATCTCAGACATCAGGAGGGGGATCAGGAGTGAGATGAGTCTCTTTGCAGATGACTCAAAGCTAGATGCAGTGGTGGATGGGGAGGAGGGGAGGGTGGCCTTGCAGGAGGACCTGGAGGCTATGGAAAGGTGGTTGGAAAAATGGAAACTAAAATTCAATGCGGGGAAGTGTAAGGTTCTGCACCGGGGAGTCAGAAATCCAGGCCAGGTGTATACCCTGGGAGGAGACATGATTCAAGCTACGGCGGGTGAGAGGGACCTGGAGGTAGTGGTTGATGTTAAAATGAACAACTTGGAGACCTGTAGGAGGGCAGCGGCAAGGGCAAATAGGATGCTGGAATGCATCGCCAGGGGGATTACCTCCAGAAAGGCGGAAGTGATCCTTCCACTGTACAACTGCTTGGTTAGGTCATACCTCGAGTATTGTGTACAGTTTTGGAGACCACATTTAAAGAGGGACATTACACTCCTAGAGAGGGTCCAAAGGAGGGCAGCCAAAATGATCTGGGGCCTGGGGGAGAGGACCTATGTGGAGAGGCTCAAGGAGCTCAACATGTACACTGGAGGAGAGGAGGGATGGGGGTACATGATAGAGGTCTTTAAGTACTTGAAAGGGATCACTAAAGGAGGCCCAGTCAGGTGCTCCAAAGGAAGGAGGGTGGGGCAACAAGAGGTCACGGGTGTAAGCTGGAAGGGGGCAGGCTCAGAGTGGAGAGGAGGAGATGTTATTTCACTGAAAGAGTGGTAGAGACATGGAATGCACTGCCCAGGGAGCTGGTAGAGATGGAGACTGTGGACGGGTTTAAGAGGGGACAGGTACAAGGGAAGGGTAAATCTGACAAGGCACAATACAGGTGGAGCATCTGGGACTGGGGACAGTATAACCCAAGGAGGGGGGGGGACGCCAAAATTGGCCCTCAGTGCGGGTGCTGAGCAGACTCTAGAGACCATTAGGCCTATTTTGCTGGCATTTTAGTATGTTAGTATCTGCGAAGTGATGAACTTTTCCTGCAACCAGGCCAGAGTCGATGCGGTTGATGTAAAGGGCGAAGAGAATAGGTCCCAAAATGGAACCTTGTGGAATGCCTCGGGGCAGTAATTTTAGTGTGGAGAAATCCCCTTGGGCTTTAATTTGCTGTTTACAATTTGTGAGGTAGCAGTGGAACCACTTTACGGCAACAGAGGTTAGACCAATGCTACTTGGGGAATCAAGAAGTATGGAATGATCAACCATATCAAATGCTTTGCTGCGGTCAAGGAAGAGTGCATAGATGTGCTGTTTACTGTCCAGGGCTTTTAGCAAATCATTTAACACTTTGGCAAGAGCAGACACGGTACTGTGCTTGGGTCTGAAACATGGTTGGACTGGATTGAGGATTTTCTCACAATCCAAGTACTCCCTTAATTAAGAGTTTACAATTTTTTCAGGTAGCTTGGATAAAACAGGAAGTAACGAAATAGGCATATAGTTCAAGTCAGTGGGGTCTTCTGACTTGAACAGGGGGATAATGTGCACGGTTTTCCAACTAGGCAGCAATTCCGCTTGGGTTAATGAGCTGTGTTAGAGATGGGCAGTTGGAGCTGCCAGATGATAAGAACCTGCTTTTAAGAAGAAGGGTTCTAGCGAATCGGCACCAGCGCTCTTTTTGGTGTCCAGCGAGAGAAACAGGTCCTCCACCTGTTTGTAGGAGACTGGCTGGAACCTGAAGAGGGGGCAGTCGGTGGGGGACTATGGTTGGTCTAGTAGCTATGCTGGCGGTGCTTGTGGTGCTAAGTTTACTAACAGGTGATGTTGTGTCGAATACGAGGCCTGCAGTGGCAAAGTGCTTATTGAGCTGATCTCGGATCTCGGACCTATATGTGTAGGAGGTGTTATTTACCACAATTTTGGCTGGTAGCGGGGTGGCAGGGGAATGTCCCTCAACCTTTCTCAGTATCTGACAAAAATTTGTGGAACAGTTTTTGTTTGCCTCCAGGGCTGACGGGAAGAACCGTTGTTTTTCCAACCTTACCAGTTTGTTGCAGGCATTTCTGGCTACCCGGAAGGAGAGCCAGTCAGAGTCAGACTGTGACTTCCTAGCCCTTTTCCAAAGGGTGTCTCTATGTTGTAATGCCCTCTTAAATAGTGGGCTAAACCAATTTGGATTTGATTTTCCTTAAGGGTGCGTGTTGGTTGATAACGTTTACTGGCAGATCCTGGAAGATACAGAATGCTTCAGACACAGAGGGTGTAAGATAGAAATCCTGCCACTTTATGTTCCCAAGATCTGTCAGGAAGGCCAGGAGACTGAAGTATTTTAGGTTGCGCTTAAGCTTGAAAGTAGAGGTGGAGGGGAGGTGTGGGGAGCCCCACGCAGGTGCTCCCCACACCGCAACTTAGATCATTGTGGAAGACCCCTGCATGAGAGAGATTATGTGGCTTGTTGATAAGTATAAGGTCCAGAAGTGAACTTTGGTCGGGATTTTTCTTGTTAGGTCGTGTAACGTCAGAGATAATCTGAGTGAGCCCATGCTTGTTGCAGAAGTCCTTAAGCTTGTTTGCGCTGGCATAGTTCCAGTTGAGGTTACGGTCACCCAAGATAATGCTTTCCGTGTTCGCTTTTTCCCGGAGAGAGTGAATATGGGGCTGTATACACAGGCCCACTACAGGAGGTCTTAGCATGCAGCTACCAATAAGGCTATACCAAGTGAGAGGGTAATTTTGAAGGGAAGACATTTAAATTCTTTGGGCATTGATGTGCGGACAATATCGGTGGTTAGGAATTTATCTTTAATATATCTTTAATATATATGGCAACACCACCACCTATAGTCAACCTGTCACAGCTGATCAAGTTGTATCCCGGTATGTTAGACGTTTTGTCAGGTAAAGTATTTTTCAGTCAGTTGCCTCTGTCAGTGTTGCTCTGGATGGCATGCTGGTTGAGTTCTGGTAGAGTACCAGGCATATCGGGGGAGAGGGGACATTACTTTAAAGCTCCTTCTAAGCTGATTTGATCCCCCATAGCAGTCTGTTGGGCTGAGGGAGGAATGTTTCTATACCAGTCTTCGGTACAGTGAGCTGGGATCATCAGCATCAGTGTGTCTGGATCAGTGTTAGGGAAAGCAGAAAGATGTGCCCAGCCTTAATACCGTTCAAGAAGGATGAGATAGGGCAGTACTATGCTCATGGCATCCATATTAGTATCTGTTGCACAGGAGCACTGCCACTGACAGCAGCTTGCCAGCTGGGAAATGGAATGTTCAGACTGTTCATCTAGGTCATGAGTATGCACACCCCAGGAACGATGCTTGATTCTGGAGTTATCTGATCCACTGGATGGAAGGTTTCAGTTGCAGGTCAGACTGTGACCTTAAGAGATCCCTCAGGTGTTGAGGTCCTTCATTTGGTTCCAGTGACCGTGGCTGGAGGCACTGGATGCCCTGTCAAGGCAGTGGAACCTCATCCAGCATTCATGTTTTTTGTATAAAATGTTATGATGTGTGTTTGCATACTGTCTTATTTTTGATAATGTTGTATGTGTAATTACTTATGACTTTGCATACTGTATCTAATTTTTAGATAATGTTGCATGTGTAATCATTTATGATCTTTTCTTTTTCTTCTTTTCGAAAAATGGACCTCCTTTGAAATTAGCTTCGCTCAATGAAGTATGTAACAACTATCCTAATTCATGAAATTTTAATAAAATTTTAAACAACAACAACATGTCTGGTGTTTTCCACTGTTTCTCTGTTAGTTAAGGAGTCAAGACTCTGATGGAAGTTTCCTCAGATAGTTCCTGACTGGGCAAGAAGATTGTGGTTTTCGCTTCTGGTCACTCTACCAATGCAGACTGTTAGCAGCCTGGTTTCTTAGAACAGAAGGAAACCTTAGAAGCAGGGGTCACCTACAAGAGAGAAAACACTGTGATCTCTAGGAGAGGTTCATCTCTGTGGTCTTAAGCAGAGTGTGGAATTTCTCATTTTGGTCAGAGACCTGGAGGTTTGGACCTCCAAGGCTATGATTCTACACATCTTCGGTGCGTTTTGCTTGAGGAACTTGCTGATGGCGCCGCTGTAGTTCCACGACTCTATAGGGCTGCTGTCTTACAGGTTGTCATCTGAGGTCAAATGTCTTCGCTCAGGAGAAATGGAAGACTCCTGTTTTTTTTCTTTCCACATTTGTGTTTTTACCCTGAATGAACAGGATAATGCATACACCAAAAGTCAAGTGAAGTATGAAAAGTTGATATCGTGACTCCTTTTTTTTTTCTCAGTTCTTTCCCGTTGTTTCTAGTCTGAGCGGCCAGAGAGGCAAACTTCAAAGTCATTTTTGCATATGGCTAAAGCTTCTTTTTATATTTGCAGTTGCCATTGGTGGAAAGGTAAGGCCTCCTCAGGGCTGAGTTTTTTTTCTCTGAGGTGTACAGAGCATCTTAGAGAGGATTGAGTTTTGCTGCAGAATCTGGCAGTTGGTATTGTAGACCTCTCTTCCTATATTCTCAAGGCTCTACGGAGGTGATGCCGGAGTGGTAGTTGCCAGATGAATCCAGTAACTACGTGTTAGGGTCTTATAATACAGTATTCTCCCCTGCCTTACTCTAGATGGGTACTGCTTTTTTTAACCTATATGTATTAACTGCCTTCTCCAGTGACAACGTGGAGTGATACAGAAAGGAGAAATTCCATCATACTTACTGTGATTCCCTTTTCTGTTAGCTCCAGAGTTGTCAATGGGGCCTCTCCCTGGAGTCATCTGTTCCTCTGGAGAATATTGTCCAATATATCTAGGTCTATGTAGGTCTATGTTATTTCTTTTTATTGTAAGATACCTGCTGTGCCCTTCCAGGGATTAGGATTCATCGGCTTATTTGGATGCTTCTGATTAATGCAGTCGATCAGTAGGTTACAAGGTGAGATGTATGAGGTTATGTTTGTCAAGGGTACTGATGTGCGTTTCTACCAGTCATGCAGAATACATTTGTGTTATTTTTTTAATTAATATAATTTTCTGTTTAAGACAGACCTTCAGAAAACAGAAGACCACAAGGTCCAGTAGTGAGCCTGATGTCAAGAATGGAAGCCACAGTCGTACATCCTGGATGTTAGTCCTAATTTTCAAGACATGTTAGACCTTTAGTTTTCCAGTCGTATTTGGTTTTACAGAAATTGTTCCTATGTGTTGTCTTTACCTGGCCTTCCAGAGGAAGTCCATTCCCCACCACCAACATTAAGATGGCCTACTGTTACTGAATGGGGGCTGGGAGCAGCTTTTTCTCATTCCATACAGTACTATATATATTGACTACTTTCCCCATTGGCAATGCTGGAGCTAACAGAAAAGGAAATTACAGTAAGTTTGACGACATTTCTCCTTTCTAGAGACGTGGATATGATGTTCAAACAACATGAAGTCTTGCTGTATTCTGACAATGCAGTTAGCTCCAACACTTGAACTGCCCCGGAGAGTACAGAGTTAACTGTGTGCTGAAGCATAGAACGTTGAGCTCGAGCTCGGTTTTCAAACCTCTGTCTGTGGTACTACCCAGTGTAATTGTCAGATTCTTTACTCTGCTTAACAGTGAAGTCGCTCCGGAGAGTCCCTCTGCTCGGTTCGGTAAAAAGTAAAGCGTTTGGTTTTAAACCATTCTATTTGTTATTTTTTCTGATTTCCAGTCTCTGTCTACGGTACAGGTAATGTTGAAGATAGGTAGTGACTGTGTTTATTTTGAAAGAAAGTGTGGAAATTGTTTTTTCCTCAGTTTCTTATCAGTCAGTCCGCTCAGGAACCGACCTTGTATCTTCTTCTGTTTTCTAAAGTGAATTTTTCTGGGATTAGAGTGGTGTTCTGGTACCGATTGGTTTCAAAAGAACCAGGCCTTTTTCTGGTTCTTTTTCAAAACCTGTGACATGGTTTGTAACGGATCGGTTATTTTATTACCTGGCTTGAAAGCTGCTATAGGGTAATTTGGTAGGTTGGCCATGTCTGAGAAACCCAAGAAGAAAACTGGTCCCACTGGGTTTCAACACTGTACTGAGTGTGGGGAGGCCTTTGCCAAGGCCAGCCCCCACCTCATCTGTGTTTGTCTGGGGTTTGACCACCTCAAGTCAGACTGCCAAATTTGTAAAAACTTTCCTAAATCCACTCTAGATAAAAGACTATGTAGGCTGAAGGAAAGGGAGGCCGAGAAGTCCGTAGATCCGGATGGCCAGCCCGGTTCGGTTGCGGCCGAACTTGAGGAGGTGCCTACTGACCTAGGCGATACCTCCTCAAGCAAAAGGAGAGTCGACCCTGAAGGGCCGGTTCCATCAAAAAGAAAACGTAAGTCTGCCGGTTCGGATCCTTTACCACATTCTCCAACTGCGGATGAAATAGCCAAAGCGATTTAGCGTTGTTCAATCGTTTAGACCGGTTCCGTCCGAACCGATACCGCTGGTTAGTCGGTCGGTTCGGTTGGATCTGTCTCCTTCGGATTATGATCCAGATACTTTTTATGAGGAGTGGGAGGGAGACGAAGACTATCCTGATGATGATGACGACGACGACCACCGCCACCACCACCAGGGGGGTCTGGATGTGCCCATTGAACCGGACATCTCCCCAGACAGGCCCTTGGATGTCTCCCCTCCCAGGCTCTCTGAATCCCCTTCACACTTTTTGTTTTACAAAAAGGTGGCCGAAACCCTTCAGCTCCCCTTGGTTGAAGCTGCAGAGGAGGAGGAAGAGCCTGATTTTGTGGAAATAATGAACATCCCAGAGTCCAAAAGGCTGTCTATCCCTCTTCATAAGTGCTTGGGAAAACGCACAAAACATTTTACAGACTCCTAATTCAATACTTCCTGTGAACAAAAGAATGGACAGGAGATGCATGTTATCAGGCTCAACTATGGAGTTCCTTTATAATCATAGCAGCCATGTTGGGGTAGTGCAGGCTGCAGCCTGTGACAGGGCTAATATTCCTTTGGCTTCACACACCCCAGACAAGGACTCCAGGAAAGTGAATGCCATGGCCAAAAAACAGTATTTGGCATCCTCTTTGGGACTCAGGCTGGCTAACTATATGGCCTACACAGACAGGTACCAGAAGTCCAGGTGGGATATGGTTCTGGAACTGGCTAAACAGGCCTCCCCCCAGCTAGCCAGAGAGCTGGAGGAGGTGGCTGCTGATGGAATTGAGGCATTGAAAGTACAAGATCTTCCTGGACTAAGTCTCCATCACTCATTCACACTAGTGGGATAGCGCTGGAGGCGCAAGGACCAAGTGGGAGCCTAAAATTTTCAGAAGAGGTGGCGCCGAGACAGGACCACGCATGCACAGCACTGTGAGACTAGCTCAAGTCTGTGTAGGCTATCTTGGCATTGACCCTCCAACTGCCTCAGTTCCTTTTCTCCCGCCGTCGAGTGCACTTGGATGTCGATGTCGCTCATCTGCTGGAGTGTAAGTTTTCATCTATACGACAGCAGCTTTTAACGTTTAATTTAATATTCTAAGTAGTAATTTCTTATTTTACAAACAGGAAAAAAAGATTATGAAGAAGAAGAAAAAGAAATTCTTTCCTGCCATCAAAGGAGTCATCCTTAGACGGTAGCAGTGACGGTAGGAGGACTTCGTTTGAAAGTTTTTATGGCAGAGGGGCTGTGTCCGGTCCGCCACCCTTAATTAACCGGGGGGGGGGTCCGACTATGGACAGTCTTGTGCTCAGAGGGGAGGAGAGTCCACCGAAGCACAAATCTAGAGGTTCCGGGGATCCAGCTCCGCTTAACCTTGAGCTCTTCTTCCTCGTTGGGGAAAGAAGAATCGGTGTCGCTCGAGGTTGCCCGTTGGTACGTCTGCACGAGGATTGTTCGTCGGGAGGGGTGATGGGCCTGAACTGACTTTGGTGGGTTCCTCTTGGCCCTGCTCTTAACGGCTGCATTCTTGACCCCGAGCTCCATCTCTGTCGCCGTTGGAGCTCCGGTGGGCAGTTTCACCTCTGGGCTGCTCCTGTGGAGCAGGGGGTTTGACTTCCAGTTTTCCTGGCTCTGTCCTGATTTCGGGACCTCCGGGCCTTGGAGCCATTGGACCGGAGCCAGGTTGATTGGATCACGATGGGCGAGGTGCCCTCTTGGTGCCTTTGCCATTGTGTCGACCCCTTGTGCCTACCCCCCCTCTCCCTTTTCCATGCAGGGGCTGGCACGGGCACCACCTTTTTCCTTCTCCCCTTCTCAGGATTTCCACTGGCATTTCCTTTGGCCGATGCCGTGCCTCGGAGCTGTGGCTTGGTGCCTTGGTCAGCGGCGTGCCTTGGTCGGCGCCATGCCTTAGTTGGTGCCATGGGTTGGCGCCATCACTCTGTGCGGCGCCGTGGGTACTGTTGTTGCTGCTGCTGTTGGTTGTCAGCACCATCAGTGGTGCCACGGGTGTCTAGGTGGCGCTGAGCACCTGGTGCGGGCGGTGCCGAGCACCCGTGGGTGCCACAGGTGCCATGGGTGCCACTGGTGCCATGGATGGTGCCAGGGGCAACCGTGGTTGCCACAGGTGCCCTTGGGTGCCATTCTTGTCATGGGTTTCATGGTACCATGGGTGCCATGGTACCATGGGTGTCGGGGTGCCCTTTGGGTGCCATTGCTGCTACGGGCGCCGGGGTGCTTATGGTACTGCTGTGGGTGCCTCGGGATTGCCCAGGCTGGCATAGGCACTGCTTGATGCACTCCTGTGCCATGAGTGATGCTGGTGCCGCGGTGCTAGTGGCAGAATTAGTGACACGTTTTTCCTTTTCAGGCTTCCTTTCCACTGAACTTGTGGCGGGATGTTTTCTGCAGAATGAACTCCTGTTCTGCGGATTATTTTTTTCCACACATCTTAGTGAGTGGTGGTCTATGTGGGATCTTGTGCCCTCCAGCGATTTTCTGCTGATGGAACTCTGCTGCACTGCTCTGCCAGTGGAATCTCATTCTGCTCAGCACTTTCTTGGCTTCCTATGTGATACCAAGCTCCTCGACATCCTTCCTGATGGTGGAGCCTCTATTGGCTCTGACCTAGACCTCTCTTAGAGGTCCTTCTGGGGTAGAAGTGCATCTAGATGGGTCTTTCCCTGTCCTTCTGGTCAGTAATATAGTGGACGACTGATTTTATATACTGAAGGGCACGTCCTCTCTATCATCAGAGTCCGTGATGGAAAATCTTTTCAGTAGTTCCTCAGTAATGGGGTCCACTATAGTATTTCACACTGCGTCCGTGGACCATACACTTCTGCGTCTAGACTTTTTCAATCGTCAGGAGTTGCACTCTGTGGAGCATTCTAATTTAATGGTTGGGAGCCGCTCAGGCTCTTCCACTCCTTTGATAGGGGTATATAACCACCTTGTGATATTGCCCCTTCAGTGGCTTCTTTGGCACAGGTGGTTGACATCTCTCCAGCTGTGATTATTAGTCCGGTCATGATTTCAATATGGATGCTTAGGTGCCTTCTGCACTCAGATGGAGAACATCTTCGTCATTTTATATCAAGACAATCCTTGCGAAATAGCAGCCTGAAAGCCTTGTTAGGCTCGGACTAAAAAAAAAAAAAAAAAAATTTATCACAGCACAGGGCCTAGCCGAAATTACCCGATACCCCTCTTTTTTTGGATCTGGTCAGGTTCCGCCTCAGCCCCTGAGGCGCTCGTCTCCAGAGTAGGGTAAAGAGTACCTGACTTCTTCTTCCCCTAGGGGGAGTCCGATCCAGCGGTGGTATGGGTCATCTCTTTCTCTAAGAGAGATTTCTCTCATTCAGAGACATTTCCTAGACCTAGGCGACTGCCCAGTCTGTTAATTCCCCTTTCTATTGATCAGGCTTTCTCCTCTTGAGCAGAGCCTTGCAGAAGCGACTCTCCACCGTGTCAGAACTCAGGTTCCTACTTTCTTGCTTGCTTTAACTTAACAGGCAATTTATTCCTCCTTGACGGAAGGTCAAGTAGGTCTCTTTTTTGAGGTAGCTTCTCAAATATTCACACCTTCGGTTCCTGCGCACTGGTCCATGCCAGTTGCTCACGAAGCTATCCTCTCCAAGTGCATGATGGAGTTGTGATGTTTTTCAGCAAAGAAACTAGAATCCTTTCCTACTCCCTTCAGGTAGGCCAGAGTGGGTAGTGCCTCACCGCGTTGTCACTGCCTCTTTCAGTCACTTTCAACAAATGGTTTAGCCCTAACTTGGTTCTGCTTTGTCCCTCCTCGACGCACATCTGCCTCTATTTGCCTTAGAAATCCAGCCCCTGTTTTTTTCTGTCGGAATGTTTTTTTCTGCAGTGGACACGTCCTCCTGTACACTTTTTTCTTTCTTCCCTGAGTTCAGAGACTGCTACTACAGTTGTACACACAGGGGCAGGATGATTCCTTTCGGAATATGCAGTGGGTAGGATCTGGTTCTACTAGACCACCACAAGAGGCTTTTAAATCGTGCTTGGCCTTCCATCAGGAAGGTGCCCGTGACTAAGTGGAGACCATTCTCCTTGATGGGCTAACCCCACCTGGACCCCCTTGCTCACCAAGTAAGGGGTTCAAGTGCTCCTGGACCTGTTGTTAACAGGGCAGCCATACTTGATAGTGGGAGTTTCCATCTGCACTTTCCGGTCTACCCTGAACCAGTAGACTTTACCTCTGACTCTTTCAGTTCCTGAGGTCCCTTTACGTTACATTAGTACATGTCTTTGACACTATTAATTTTGGTCTTAGACCAGATTGTGAGGCCAGGTTCTTGCTGCTCTCCTAGAGTGGTTGTGGCTTCCTGGCAGACTTTCATTTTTGTGTCCATTGCAGTCGTCTGCAAAGTGGTGAGTTGCATCTCGAGCGCTTATCTTGTAAGCAGTATGTTCTAGATGCTCTTTACAAGACCGCTCTTTTTATTAGCAAGACAGTCCTTGGCTGTCCTTTCTGAGTGGACCCTATCTCCTACCACCCTACTCAGGGTTGTTGGTTTTAGCTCGGTACTCTCCCACTAGTGTGAATGAGTGATGGAGACTTAGTCCAGGAAGATATGGAAATTACATACTTACCGTAATTATTGATGATCTTGAACAGTCTCCATCACTCATTCACA
Source organism: Neoceratodus forsteri (assembly GCA_016271365.2). Lineage (NCBI taxonomy): Eukaryota > Metazoa > Chordata > Ceratodontiformes > Ceratodontidae > Neoceratodus > Neoceratodus forsteri. The sequence goes on from CM057449.1 coordinate 1,561,072,631, forward strand.
CGCCCACCCACCATCCCCTGGGTTCACTCATTTTCTTTCCTGGTCTTCATGGTCCTATGGTTCAGACTGTGATGACGTTGTTCTTTGTCCTTTCTTGCAGAGGCCATCTGGGCCCTCTCAGGCCCATAAACTCAGGATGAGTTATTCTCATTAGTTACACTGCACCTCCTCGGTCGAAAAGGCACTGAGGTGGTTGGAGGGTCGATGCCGAGATAGCCTACACAGGCGCGAGCTAGTCTCACGGTGCCACGCATGCGTGGTCCTATCTCGGCGCCGCCCCTTCTCAAAATTTTAGGCTCCCGCTTGGTCCTAGCGCCTCCAGCGCGCTATCCCACTAGTGTGAATGAGTGATAGAGACTGTCCAAGAAGATCAATAATTACAGTAAGTACATAATTTCCATTTCCTACTGCTGTGGACTCCAGTGATATGGCATCTAGAGTCATGGCTACATCTGTGTCTCTCAGAAGACATGCTTGGCTCAGATGCACTAGCCTCTCACAGGATACCCAGACTAAGGCTGTGGATTTTCCTTTAGTGGGTAACTCTCTGTTAGGGGAGCAGACAGAGGCTTACATGAAGAAAATGGATGAATATAGGACCACTTACAGGTGTGCAGAGGCCAAGGAAAGGCAAGTCACTCCACAAAAGCAGCAGTCTAGGAGCAGGAGCAGGCCCTTTCACAGGCCTTTTTACCAAGCCCAGGCCTCCTCTCCCTTCCCACAGAGGGGGTTCTTCAGATGGAGGGGCAGGAGGGGGATGAGCAGGGCTGCTTCCTCCTCCTCTCAGTCTAAGGCTCTTGCTAAGCAGACACCCTGATGTGTCAGCCGGGTCAACTCCCCAATCCCAGTAGGAGGCAGGCTGGCTTACTACTTCCAGGTCTGGAAGTCTGTGACCTCAGACAGGTGGGTCCTGGAAGTAGTAAGCCAGGGACTGGCCCTCAGCTTCAAACAGTTTCCAAAAAAAGAGGGACAGTTCTTTTCCACCTGCATCAATATTAGAAACCCTTGCACTAGAGGCAGAGGTTTCCTCTCTTCTAGCTCTCAGAGCTATAGAGAAGGTTTCTACTCAGCACAAGGGAAAAGGGCTGTATTCCAGGTACTTCCTTCCTTACCCCAAAGGAAACAGGGGAGTGGCGACCCATCCTAGACCTAAGGTATTTGAACAAACACATTTCAAAACCCAAATTCAAAATGGTAACTCTGGGAATTATCCTTTCCTCTCTAAGGCCAGGAGACTGGCTAGCATCCCTGGACCTCAAGGATGCCTACTTCCATATTCCTATCAGGTGCTCCCACAGAAAATACCTCAGGTTCGAGTTGCCTTCAGGCCATTACCAATTCAGAGCCATGCCATTCGGCCTAACATCAGCTCCAAGGGTGTTCAGAAAGTGTCTTGCAGTAGTGGTGGCTTACCTCAGAAGACAGGGTATCGCCATCTTCCCGTATCTGGATGACTGGCTCATTGTAGGCCAGTCATCTCAACAGGTCAGGTCAGCTCTGCAAACCACCCAGGACCTGCTCAGTTCCCTGGGGTTTCTTCTCAGTCTTCCAAAGTCTGTTCTCAAACCAGTTCAACTTCTTACCTTTATGGGAATGGAACTGGACACTACCCAAGCAAAAGCTTTCCTTCCCCTGGCAAGGGTGAAGGCCCTAGTAGATCTTGCTTCATCTTTTCGACCTCAGGTCTCTCGTTCAGCAAGACAGTTCCTCCAACTCCTGGGCCACATGGCAGCTTCCACGGCAGTGGTACAAGGAGCAAGATTTCAGATGAGAGACCTTCATTTTCACCTATGGTCTTTTTGGTCTCAGAAAAAGGATTCCCTTGCCAAACTGTTTCCAGTGACTCAGACTCTGATCCAAGCTCTCCAGTGGTGGCTGGATCTGGACAACCTCAGACAAGGAGTCCATTCCTTCCTCAAGCCCCCTCAGTAGTTCTGACTATAGATGCTTCTCTCCTAGGTTGGGGATCCCACCTGGAAGCCCTGACGGCTCAAGGGGTCTGATCTCCACAGGAGTCTCTCCTTCACATCAACCTTCTGGAACTCAGAGTAGTGTTCCTGGCCCTTCAGTGCTTCTCAGATTCGGTCAAGGGCAGGGTGGTCCAAGTCAGAACAGACAACATGACCACAATGTGGTATATCAGCAAACAAGGAGTCGCTCGGTCCACTGCCTTGTGCACAGTAGCCATGAAACTATGGTCTCTGGTCTGTTCTTTCCAGACTTCCCTAGTAGCAGTTCACCTTCCAGGGAAGGACAATGTACTGGCAGATGCTCTGAGCAGACTATCCCAGGGACACCACGAATGGTCCCTGGATCCTCTCATCCTGCAGGTCATCTTCTCCAGATGGGGCACTCCAGAGATAGATCTCTTTGCAGCTCCAGACAATCACCAACTCCCTCTGTTCTGTTGCAGACCTCCACTTCTGGGGACTGTCCCCCAGGATGACCTGATTTTGGATTGGGAGGGCAGATTCCTCTATGCCTTCCCTCCATTCCCTCTACTGTTCAGAGTCCTGATCCAAATCAGAACTCAGCCCTGCACAGTGATACTAGTGGCTCCGGACTGGGCCAGACAGCCTTGGTATCCTCTGCTGCTGTCCCTGACAGTGTCATGTCCCCGTTCCCTTCACAATCTTCTGTCTCCTCAGGGGAGGATCTGGGATCCCAATCTCCAGTCTCTCAATCTCAAGGCCTGGCTCTTGAAGAGTTAGAATAAGCAGGCCTGCATCTTTCTCAGGCAGTTCTGGATATATTGAAGGTTTCCAGGAAACCTTCTACTAGAAAGACTTATAACTCCAAATGGAAGAGGTTTAGCATTTGGTGTTCTCAGAAAGGCATTGTGCCTGATTCTGCAGGCATCTCTGCAGCCTTAGATTATCTGGTTCACCTCAATGGTCTAGGCCTTAGGCCTACAACCCTGAAGGTTCACCTAGCAGCAGTTTCTGCTTTCCTTTCAGCAGGGAAGGGCTCTTCCCTGGCCTCTCATCATGTTTTTAAAAAGTTTTTCAAGGGTCTGGTTCACATAAACCCTCCATTTAGAGAACCGACTCCTGCTTGGGGTCTCAATGTCTGCATTGCACAACTCATGCAGCCCCACCTTTGAACCTATGGCTTCGGCCGAGCCGAAGTACTTGACCTGGAAAACTGTGTTCCTGGTAGCCATTACTTCTGCCAGGCGGATTAGTGAGTTACAAGCCTCGTCAGTTGAGCCTGACTTCATATCCTTCCATAGGGATAAGGTGGTCCTAAGAACCAATAGGAGGTTCTTGCCCAAAGTAGTGTCAGACTTTCATCTGAACCAGTCCATGTCTCTCCCTGTGTTTTTCACTGACCATTCTTCTTCAGGGGAGAAAAGGTTATACGGTTTGGATGTTAAAAGAGCTCTTAGCTACTACATAGTGTACACTAAGGCTCACAGGAATGACTGTCTTCAATTGTTTCTCACCTATGGTGAGGTGGGAAAAGGTAAGCCTGCCACTAAAAGGACTATTGCCAGGTGGATTGTTTCTTGCATACAATTCTGCTATGATAAATTGGGTAGAGCACCCCCCCTCAGGTCTGAGGACTCACTCGACTAGGGGTACAGCTGCTTCTCTGGCTGCGGCCAGAGATATACCCTTATTAGAGATCCGTAAAGCAGCCACCTGGAAGACAGTACATACATTCACCAAGCATTACTCTCTGGATATCCAGGCTAGGAGTGATGCTAGGTTTGGTACAGCAGTACTGCAGAGCCTGTTCCCAAAGTAGGTTCTGCATTCCCTCCTCCATAGGGACCTGCTTAGTAGTCTGCATTAAGTCAGAATACAGCAAGACTTCATGTTGTTTGAAGAAAAAATTACTCATCATAGTAATGTTGTTTCTTCTAATGGAGTCTTGCTGTATTCTGACCCCCCACCTCCTCTCTCAGAACCTAGTTTTTGGGAAGTGGGCTGGCAGGTACAGTGTTGCACCTCAGGGGTGTACCTTGTACCTTCTCTCTTGGGTGGGTTAGTTATTTTGAGTTCTCTCTTGTGTTATAAATATGTTTAGTGTTGTCACTACCTTTTTCTTCTTGGGTTCTCGACTTGAGTCTACTGGGCCCAAATTGTTGCCTTTTAGCTTATATTCAAACAATTTCCATATTTTATACTCTGTTAGTTGCTCCTAAGAATCTGACAGTCACACTGGGAAGTACCACAGACAGAGGTTTGAAAACCGAGCTCGAGCTCAGCGTTCTATGCTTCAGCATAGAGTTAACTCCTTACTCTCTGGGGCAGTTCAGGTGCTGGGGCTAACTGCATTAAGTCAGAATACAGCAAGACTCCATTAGAAGAAGCAACATTACTATGGTGAGTAAATTTTTCTTCATGTACATTCTTGGCAGTATCCTTTCCCCTTTAAGGCTTGCCGGAAAGTCTTCAAACTGGCTCTTCCCACCCACCCAGGTGGTAACTCCCCTGTCACCGCCCTGTGACGTCAGATCTTCTTTTCTGCTGGAAGAAGAAGGTTCCCTCCTCATTGCTCTCATGCTGAGTAAGCCCTTTGCTATTAAAATATTTGAATTTGTTATAAATCTTTGTCTTCAGGCGACTCCTTCTTTTCTCCGGTATGGATGACATGAAGTTGGTGCCAGGATTGTGGAAATGTGCCTGCAGGCAAAAAATGTCTCTGATGGATCCACACACCATGTGTGTCTACAGCCTGGGCCAAGAGCACGATCTCAGGCCTGCGGCCTGTGCCACACATTTCACCCATCCACCTTAGAAGATCAGCATGCCAGTCTTCTACTAGGTTGTCTGGATGACCAGGAGCCTCCTGTTAAGTCCAAGGACACCCGTCGGGTGGTCTCCACGGCTGCGGGGTCTGCCGAACAACTTGCGGAATTAGAGGAAGCTGTGGCCCAGGATGCAGCACAAGCTTCCTTGGCTTTGGCCTTTTTGCCACTCTCTGTGGGCACTTCCTTCACGGAGGTGTTCAAGGAATTGTGCCAGGCCCTTCCCACTCATGGGCAGTGTCCCTCGGGCACAAAATTTAAGTCTAAATAAGAGATAAAAAAATGGTCTTGCCGTCGGTCATGGGATCGGGCGCATTCTCATGCCACCAGTTCCCACGCTTCTCTGAAGGTTCCAACTTGGGTCAATTCCTCGGGCCAGTTGGAAGAGATGCAGGTCGATCTTCCAGCTGAGATTTTTCTCGAGCCAGTGGACTCATCGCTCTAAGAGGCCGACACCTCCTTGTCTAGGACTTCGGTCCTACCGCTCTCTTCTCAAGGAGGGACAGGCCCGTCCGCTGATCCGCTGCCTCTCACCCAGGAGCTCCCGGACCTGGAGGAGGCTCAGCTCTCACCGGCCCTCTCTGAGACCTACCATCGTCAACCTCGACGGTCAAGGTCATGCTACCACAGTCCTGAGTGGAGCAGCCCACATCGACACTCATGCTCCCGCCACTTGGGCAAGTGGCGTTGCCACTATTCCTCATCCTCTTCGTCCTCCTCGGGCAAAGAGATGCTCCTGCACAAGTTGTGTCGGCACTGCGAAGATTTGATGTGACAACAGCTTTTGTTCACTGGGGTGAAGCCTGTGCTGGTCTTGACCCTGGCCATTACATAGCTTTAGCCACAGAGGCCGAAGTTTTCTGTGCCTCAGTAGGAGCCGGCCTGTCAGGTCCCAGCTTGGCCTTCCCCAGCCTCTCTGCTAGTTTTGGTGGAGCTGCCTCCCAGACAGGCAAAGTCTGGCCCTCCGACCGAGGAGGCCTGCCCAGCATTAGGACTTCTCCATCGGCTACTGGTCACTGTTACCCCTGACCAACCTCATAGAGTCAGCAGGAATTCTGGCGGTCAACCTTTATTTAATGATTCCTCGGAATCAGAGGGTTCCTCCTTGCACTCCTGTCCGGTGAACATGGAGTTGGTTGAGGATTTGTCAGCTGAGCATGGCCCCACTTCTTTTATGGGTCTTCTCTGCCTGATCTCGGAGTTCACGGGTCTCCCGCTAGAGCCTTTTCAGAAGCGGGCTCGGTACCCACTCACCGAGACCCTCAACCTGGGTGACTCCCTTGGGGAAGTCTTCCCAGTCGCAGAGAACATTCTTGGCCCTGTCTTGGAGCTGTGGCAGCATATGACCTCTTGTCCTGCATTCTCGGCCCAGATGGGCCGCAAGTATGCAGTCCCCACTGGTTGCCTTTTGGGATTCACAGAGCACCCCTTGGCTGAGGGTCTGGTGGCCAACTCTGTGTTCCGGTGCATGAGCAGTGTGTGTGTGATGATGACAAGCCTCCTGACAAGGAGTCCAAAAAAACTAGACCACATGGCCAAAAAGGTCTGTGCTGCCTCCTGTCTTGGCCTTTGGCAAGTGAGTTGAGCCCTTTTAATGGACCACTTCTCCTATGCCCTTTTGGGCATACCTGACGAGGTGCTTCCTCATCTCACAACAGACCTTCCGACCACAGTCAAGCAAGTCTTAGATCAGGGCAGAGTGGTGACTAAGCAACAGATTCAGACTGCCATGGACATCGGCAACTCTTGTACCAGATCTGTGGAAGCCATGGTGGCCATGCGCTGCAGGACTTGGCTGCGGATCTCGACCTTCATGGCAGATACCCAGCAGAAGCTGGTGGATGTCCCCTTTCTGGGCACCGACCTGTTAGGACCCGAGGTCCATGGGCACCTCACCCACATTGAAAAGTCCAGTGCCACCTTGGACTCTGTGACTTCCACCCAAAGGGATCACAAGGGCTCTAAGTAACAGAAGAAGCCCTTCCGGCCCATCTCAGCCCCTGCGGCCAAACGGACCCAGCCTTAGGCTGGACAGCAGGCTCAGACTTGGCATCCCTGACCGAAATCAGTTGCCACAGTCATCTGGAAGCCAGAAGGTCGGGGTCCCGATGGCTCCTCAGCTGGTCCTTCCTCTGCCTCCATGCCTTCCCAGTGACTGGATGGAGGTGCCTTCCCCATGCCTGTTCTGTCTCCCCTGGGTCCTCCCATGGGGGGCTGGCTCTGCCACCTACTTTCCACCTGGTCCGCTGTCACCACAGACAAGTGGGTCCTTGAGGTGGTCCGTCAGGGTCTGCCTCTAGACTTCGAGGCTTATCCTCCTTGCCGAGCCCATGCCTCACGGGAGGACATAATGTCTGTCGACATCCTGTTGGCCCTTCGGGACATCACCCAGCTCCTCTGCAAGGAGGTCATGGCTCCTGTCTTGGACCCTCCAGAACAGCCAGGGTTTGTCTCCAGGTACTTCCCGGTGCCAAAACGGATGGGGGGCTGGTGCCCCATCTTAGATCTACCCGACCTGAACAAGTTTCTCAGGCTGCACACCTTCAGGATGGTCACTCTGTCTCAGATCATACTGTCTCTTGAGCAGGACATGTGGTTTTGCTCTCTGGATCTTTAGGACGCGTTCTTCCATGTTCCAATCCGTCCGTCCCACCGCCGGTTCCTCTGGTTCCGGGTGGAGGGGATCCTCTATGAGTTCCAGGCCGTGCCATTTGGCCTGTCCTCGGCTCCCTAAGCCTTCACCAAATGCATAACAGTGGTGGCAGCTTACCTGAGGCACTGACAGGTCCGGGTATACCCCGAGCTGGATGACTGGCTAATTGTGGGTCCCTCCAGGCAGGAGGTGTAGAGGTCCAGAGATCTGGCCCTCCAGAACTGCTTCTCTCTTGGCCTTCTGGTCAACAAGGCCAAATCGTAACTCATGCCCTCACAGGTAATTCACTTCATCGGGGCATAGCTCGACTCATGCAGAGCCAGAGCTCTGCTCCTGGCAGGCAGGGTGGAGGCTTACTCCTCCTTTGCCCGATCATTTCTGGTTGGGCAGTTGTGCCCTACACTGGACTTTTTGTGTCTCTGGGATACATGGGGGCATGCACCAGCGTGGTCCATTTTGCCCGCTGGAAAATGTGCTCTGCAATGGGAGCTAGTCCGCCAATGGTTTCAGTGCAAGGGCCACTTCGACCAGCCGATCACTGTGAACCAGCAGATGTGGGACGCACTCTAGTGGTGGTTAGTCCCGGAACATCTGCAGGAATATATCCCATTTGTCCAGTCAGAGCTGACGGTCATCCTGATGACCATTCCCTCTCTCATGGACTGGGTGTTCACCTGGGGGAACACAGAGTACATGGACTCTGGACCCCTGAGGAGTTCCGGTGCGACATCAACCTCATCAGTGTCAGTGGCTCAGTAGGTTGCACACTCACCTCTGAGGCCAGGAGATTAGTAGGCAGTGGGTTTTATCCCCACACCAGGCACTTGGGTTAATATCCCGATACTGATAATAGTGCAGCATGAGGGGGGTGCTGCACTCCTGAGGTGCCGTCTTTCGGATGAGACATTAAACCGAGGTCCCATCTGCCTGTTCTGGTGGTTGTTTGGGTGGACGTTAGAGATCCCATGGCATTTCCGAAAAGAGTTGGGGAATTTTTTTATTTAATCCATAAAGAAAAACAAAGACAAATACAATCAAATAGTGTGTCATACAAAAGCATAATAGAAAACAGAAAGTAAGTATTACTTCGTACTACCACCCCTCCAATATCCATTTTCTGCAAAAACCTATCATTGCCCCCCAAACCTCCCCCTTTCTATGCCAAGACATCACACATGGAAACCCAGTAGCTATAAAAAAAAAATTAACCAATTGATTACTTAATTAAATACCAACCTATGGTGGCAATCCACCCGTGTGCCATTTTAGTCCATAAAAAATTGCTTGCAACTCTTAATAGCCCCATAACTTATCACATTGTTGTTTACTATAAATCTTATGTTCGGACCTCTTCAAATTCCTAAGATCAGTTATCATTATCTCATGGCACTTCTTGAAAAGAGTAGGGGAATTTCCCCAGTGTCCTGGCCAAATTTCCCCCATTCACTAGAAATACCACCAACAGCGTCATCTGGTTCAATTTCAGTTGATTACCATCTGTATCCCCCTTCTAGTCTCAGGGGGCCTACCGGGTCAACAAAATGCAATAAATAAATAATAAGATAACCTGCTGGAGCTTCGGGCAGTTCGGCTGGCACTGACTGCTTTTGCTCCATATACTCTATATCCTGGGTCAGGTCATTCAGGTCCAGACAGACAACACTTCGACCATGTACTACCTAAACAAATGGAGCAGGACACACTCCTTTCCTGTGTGCAGGAAAGCTGTCTGCATTTGGACCCTCGTGCGCAGCCTGGAGGCCGATGATCTGGCTATCCATGTGGCCCGGTATCTCCAGCCAGCTTGCGGACGCTCTCAGCCATGTCGGTGAGGTGTCTTACGAGTGGTCTCTCCACCCAGAGGTAGTACACAGCCTTGTTTTCCCAGTGGGGCACCCCTCTGGTGGACTTGTTTGCCTCCAGGGAGAACGCAAAGCTGAGGTTGTACTGTGCCCGCCCCCCTCAGCAGAGGACGCTGCAGGGGGATTTGTTTTTCAGGCCTTGGGCCCCAGGCCTTCTCTATGCCTTCCTTCCATTTCCCTTGATACACAAGGTGTAGCTCAAGGTGAGAAGGGACAAGGCGCAGATGATCCTGATGGCTCCTGACTGGCCTCACCAGGCCTGATACTCCAATCTTCTCAGCCTCAGCAGCAAACTCCCAAGGCGTCTCCCTCTACGCCCAGACCTGCTCTCTATCAGTCAGGGGAAGGTATTCCACCCGGACCTTCAGTCCCTGCATCTGACAGCTTGGCTCCTGAGCTGCTAGTGTTCCAGGCTTTTGGTCTCTCTGAAGATGTCCTCAATGTAGTCGAGGCCTCTCGGAAGGAGTCAACCCGAAAATGCTATGCCTTCAAATGGAAGAGGTTCTCCATTTGGTGCCAGGGTAAGGGTTTGGACCCCCTTACTTGTCCGGTGACTTGCATTCACGTCTACCTTTGGTCCCTCTCTGTCAGGCCTTTGGTCGACAACACTTAAGGTGATCCTGGCAGGCATCTCTGCGCACTGGCTGGTACGCAGTCAGTGGCACAGGAAAAGGTGGTCTTGTGGGTTTTTCAAAGGCCTTGACCACATTTCCCCTCTGGTGCATGAACCACTACCACCTTGGGACTTGTTGCTGGTGTTGGCAAAGCTCAAGGGCAAGCCATTCGAACCAATGCATAGATATGAGATATCACATCTGTCATGTAAGATCACCTTCCTGGTGGCTATCACGTCAGCCAGAAGGATCAGAGAGCTCCAGGCACTCTCAGTGGAGTCTCTTTACCTGATCCTTCACAGGGACAAGGTTGTCCTTCACCCCAGCACAAAGTTCCTCCCAAAAGTTGTGTCGGAGTTTCACCTTACCCAGGTGATTAATCTCCTGGTTTATTTCACCAGCCACACCTCAGAGACTGAGCACAGGCTCCATACTTTGGACCTATGGTGAGTGCTAGGCTTACTTAGCTGCCAGTCTGCCAGGTGTGGCTTCAGCACAGGTGACAAAGAGCTGTTGAATCTCTCCCCGAACTCCATCCATGTGCTCCTTATAATAAATATAGAAACATAAAAACATAGAATTTGGCGGCAGATAAGGACCGCTTGGCCCACCCAGTCTGCCCATTTCCCTACCTAATGGATAAGCTGCAGATCCTAGTTAGCCAGCAGCCTACTTCTTTCTAGGGGATAATAACTTCCTGTTTTCTACTGGTGATGCCTCTCCCTATGCATGGGGGGATATTGGGATGCACAGGGAGAGGCATCACCAGTAGAAAACAGGAAGTTGTTATACCTCTGTACAGACAGCTGGTGAGACCTCATCTGGAGTACTGTGTGCAGTTCTGGAGACCCAATCTCCGCAAGGACATAGGCAAGATGGAAGCTGTCCAGAGGAGGGAGACTAAAATGGTGCAGGGTCTGCACCGGAAGACACATGAAGAGAGACTAAAGGAGCTTAATATGTATAGCCTCGAGGAAAGGAGGGAGAGGGGACGGATAGAAACTTTCAAGTACCTGAAGGGAATCAACAAAGTCCAAGAGGGTAGCATCTTTCAAAAAAAGAGGTGTGCAAGAACAAGGGGGCACAATTTGAAGATGGGGGGCTCAGAGGTAATGTAAGGAAGTATTTTTTCACAGAGAGGGTTGTGGATGCATGGAACGGCCTTCCGGAGGAGGTTGTGGAATCAAAAACAGTGGTTGAATTCAAGTATGCATGGGACAGCCATAAGGCGATTCTAGGGGGTGGGGGTAGAAAGAAGTAGGCTGCTGGTTAACTAGGATCTGCAGCTTATCCATTAGGTAGGGAAATGGGCAGACTGGATGGGCCAAGCGGTCCTTATCTGCCGTCAAATTCTATGTTTCTATGTTTATTATAAGGAGCACACGGATTGAGTTCGGGGAGAGGTTCAACAGCTCTTTGTCACCTGTGGTGAAACCACACCTGGCAGACTGGCAGCTAAGTGGACGATTGGCAGGTGGACTGTGTCCTGCATAGACCTCTGCTACAGGTTGGCAGGTAGGGAGCCTCACGGAGGGTAAGGGCTCATTTTACTTGTAATATCGCTGCCTCAGTGGCTGCTTCCAGGGACGTTACTATCCAGGAAATCTGCAGGGCAGCTACCTGGAGGTCCGCACACAATTTTATTTCCCATTAGCACATCGACCGTGAGTGGTTTTGGGGCCTCAGTTTCCCAATTTCTGTTCCCTAAGTAGGGGGTGTGCGCCTTGCCTCCCTCCTGCTGGAGAACTGCTAGGAGTCTGCCAGAAGTGTGGATAGAACATCATATCCACTTCCTGAGGAAAAACAGGTAACTCACCTGTAACAGTAGATCTTACTTCGAGAGGAAGCTCTTGCAGTAGGTAGCATGTAGGACTGACACCACCTGGCGGCTGATCTAAACGTTCTTTTTCTTCCCTTGTACCAGCATGAGACCTCCCATCCGACATCGGCTCCACCCCGTCACCTGGTATAAAGGCAGGTGGTGGTCCCCATGTGCTCCAGTTCATTCCTGCCGCGGTGACACGTTAGTCAGCTCTTGGCTCTCTTAACAGTTCCTCAGCTTTAGAACTCTTTTCTACCATCTCTCTTCAGCTGTTCCTACGATATATGTCCTCTCCACCAACCGGGCACCGTAATAAGTGCTCTTGTGGGAAGCAGATCCCTTCCAAGGACGGACATTCGACCTGCCTTTTTTGCCTGGCCCAGACCACGACACCAGCACCTCTACCCATTGCCAGGCCTTCAACAGCCTTACCAGGATTCGGAGACAGAAGTCTCTCCAGGCTTACCTAGCCCATCAAGGTTTGGCCCAGATGCAGCAGGAGACGTTCCCCTTCTCCAAAGAAGAAACACAGAAAGGAGAAGCATCCTCTAGACAGGCTAGACATTCTTCCTCCGCCCTCCCTCCCCCTCCGTCAACCTGTCTTAAGTGACCCCCCTCTCCCAGACCTGTCATCAGGAGAGCTGGTGGGAGGTCGTTTTTCTCTTTACACCCATGCCTGGAGAGAAGTAACCTCCGACCAGTGGTTCCTCGACCTTGTAGAGTTCGGGCACTCCATAGAGTTAGTCTTTACCCTTGGACAGACCACCACCCTCCTCCCTCTATTCAAGAGACCACAGAGCTCCTATCAGACAGGAGAGCCAGTCTCTCCTGGCCAAGGACGCTATAGAATGCGTCCCGAAGGCAGAGATACTCTGTTTTTTATTCCCGCGTCTTCCTGGTTCCTAAGTCGTCGGGTGACTTGAGGCCCATTGTGGATCTGAGCGATCTCAATCGGTGGGTCTCCTAACGGAAATTCCGAATGGTCTCTCTTCCAAATCTCCTTCCCTTCCTTTTGGTCGGGGATTGGATGGCTTCCCTAGACATGCAGGATGCATATTTGCACGTACCCATCTTCAGAAATCATCGGAGATTCCTGAGATTCAGGTTCAAAGGTCAGTCTTACCAATTCAGGGTCCTCCCCTTCGGCCTTTTTTCTGCCCCCAGGGTCTTCACAAAATGCCTTGCCGTTGTCGCAGTGGCACTGCGCAGGAACAGACATTTCCTGTTTTCCTATTTAGACGATTGACTTCTGTTGGCCCGTCCAGGTCTTGTCTTTGGGAGACCATCCTGGACACACTCTCCCTCTGTCGACACCTGGGAATCACAGTGAACCCAGAAAACTCACAGCTCCTTCCCTCCCAGCATCTACAATTTATAGGAGCCCTACTGGATACCTCCTTGGGGAAGGCCTTCCTACTTTCCGACAGAGCAGAGCACCTCAGGGAACTAGCAGTCCAAGCATGTTCAGCATCTGTCGTCTCGGCCAGATCCATTCTTCGGCTTCTGGGACACATGGCGGCTGCCATAGTGTTGGTCCCCTTTGCCAGGCTGCGCATTTGCACCATTCAGTGGATGCTTCACGTCCAGTGGGGCCAAACCAGGGACAACTTGGATTTGCCTATCTGGATCACAGAACCAATTCGTCGAGAATGCCGCTGGTGGGGAACCCCCTCATAATCTCTGCAGAGGCCTCCCCTTCCAGCCAGACACACCTACCCAGACTCTCACTACAGATGTGTCTGGGACAGGATGGGGGGCTCATCTTGGGATCCACAAGACTCAAGGACTGTGGTCCCCGTTAGAGGAGAACCTGCACATCAGTGTGCTTGAGCTAAGAGCTGTCTTGTACTCTCTACAGGCACTGAGTTCATTCCTACCTCCCGGCCACCTTTGGGTTCAGACGGACAACACCTCTGTGGTGCTCTACGTCAACAAGCAGGGAGGCACACACTCTTACCCCCTGTGTCGGGAAGCCATGAGAGTGTGGGACTGGGCGACAGAGCATCAGCTCAGTCTGTCGGCAGTCCCTGTTTCAGGTTCTCTTAACGTGGTTGCAGATACTCTCAGCAGAGCCAAACCATTAACTCATGAGTGGTCCCTGCTTTCAGTCGGTAACAGACACCGTGTTCGCCAGATGGGGGATGGCAGAGTTGGACGTTTTTGCATCTCAATGCAACAAAAAACTGCCCAATTTCTGCTTGCTTGATCCCGAGCCTGGAGCTTTTTGGCAAGATGCATTGTCCCTATCCTGGAAAGGGAGGTTCCTTTATGCATTTCCTCCCTTCCCCCTCTTGTAGCGGCTTCTGCTCAAAGCCCAATCAGAGAGGGTGGTCATGATCCTGATAGCTTCTCTGTGGCCCAGACAGATTTGGTTCCCACTGCTCAGGTGTCTGACAGTGGAGTCTCAGTGGCCCTTTCCACTCTTGGGTCAGCTACTGTCTCAGCAACAGGAAGCTTTGGTCCATCCCAACCTACGCTCACTCCACCTGCATGCTTGGCTCCTCAGGACCTAGCGAAGCTCAGATTTGGAGTATCGGACGAAGTATCTTAAATCTTGGTTGAGGCGTGGAAGCCCACTACCAGGGCCACTTATGCCATGAAATGGAAACGCTATTGTCTATGGGCCACAGCCAGGAGATTGCACCCTCTGGTCTGTCCTGTCAACTCTGTCTTACAATACCTGCTATCCCTTTCGGAGTCAGGTCTCGGTTACTCCTCCATAAAAGTACACCTGGCCACTCTTTTTGCCTATCATCACTGCGTCCATGACAGGACTGTGGCTCAACTGGAGGTAGTTAAAACCTTCCTTAAGGGGATCCTCCATCTCCGTCCCCCTGTTTGGGATCCTGTTCCTCCTTGGGACTTATTGTTTGTTCTGGAATGGCTTACACTCCCCCCCCCATTTGAACCGGCCATGAGTTGTGAGCTTCGTTACCTCTCCTGGAAGACGTTGCTTTTGGTAGCAGTCACCTCTGCTAGATGCATTTCTGAGCTTCATGCTTTGATGTGTAAAGAACCTTATCTGACTTTTCATAAGGATAAGGTGGATCTCCACACCAATCCAAAATTCCTTCCTAAAGTAGTCTCAGAGCTTACTCTTAATCAGTCGGTTCAGCTTCCGGTTAATTACCTGGAACACTCCAACTGGGGAAGGCGCTTCTGCACATCTTAGATGTGCATAGTGCTTTGCACTGTTACTTGTCCAGAACCAAGGAGGCCAGGCAATCGGATCAGCTTTTTGTGTCCTTTGTGGACAGGTCCTTGGGGTGCCCGGTTACCAAACAAACACTTTCGTGTTGGTTGGTCAACTGCATATCATTCTGTTATGAGAAGGGTGAGAAAACCCTTCCGGGTGCGGTCAGGGCACATTCCACCAGAGCGGTTGCTACTTCTTTCGCAGCACTCAAGAGAGTGTTGGCGGCTGACATTTGTGCTGCTGCCACTTGGCACTCTGTTCACACATTCATCAGGCACTACTGCCTAGATATAGTTTCCAGGCGTCGAGCAGGGTTTGGCCTTGCAGTTCTCCAGGGCCTTATCTCATAGAGGTCTCTCTCCCAATGTGTATCTGCCTCTCCTTTCCCCCTCCAAGGGTTGTCTTAAGCTTTATACTGCTTGGGAGTGTGTCTGCATGTCTACTTCCCCTTCCCAAGGGTTGTCTTTAGTTTTATACTACTTGGGAATCAGTCCTACATATGTTACCTGCTGCAAGAGCTTCCTCTTGAAGTAAGATAATACAATTACGTAAGAACTTACCATTACAATAGATCTTCAAGAGAAGCTCTTGCAGCAGGTTTGATTTTCCCTCCTTCCCCCGGGAGTAAGTCTCTGCTCTGATCCAACCTTCATGTTTTTCATCTGTGGGCTTTGTTGTTTGCCCTTGTTTTTCTCTGTGGAGTTTGTTAGATCCACAGCTGTCCGCTTTTGGCCTGTCATTGGCGTACGAGAATTGGAGCATGTGGGGGTCCTGCCTTTATACTGAGTGATGTCGGGGGTGGAGCCGATGTCAGGTGGGCGGTCCCACCTTGGTACTGCTGGAGAAAAGTTGTCCGGCCTCAATTTTCAGGAGGTAAAAGAGCTTTTTACCTTCTGGTGGGATACTATTAAAAAGGACTTGGCACCCACAAAGCCCCTAGAAGAGGTTCCACCTCCTAGAGGACCTCCAAGGGCAGTGACCCCCGAACCCAAGGATCCTACCCCGCCACCCGGGGCTGAGCCAAGGAGAAACAGTCAGGGGCTAAGAAACCACACTCCAGGACTCCTTCAGGGTCCCCTAGTGACCACAAATGTAAAAGGCCCAGACGGAGGTCCCACTCTTTGTGTAGGGATGATTAACGTCCAGATACATCAGACACCTCTCGGTCTCTCTTGCCTCTCAGCATTCTGTCACCAGACCCCTGTGACCTCCCTAGGTCACCGCTGGACGACCCCTCATTCTCTGATATAATGAGGTATATTAAAGAAAATACAGGGTGGGAGACAGGAGACGGAAGAGCTAGACCCCGAAAAGCAACACCTGGCACGGTATTTGCGGCAAAAGGATCCCAAGCCTGTGGTGGTTCCACCCCTGGGGACACTTTTCCAGGACGCTACCAGAGCTGCATGGAAGCGTCCGTTCTCCACTCCAGCAGTTCCCAAGAAAGCTGACCACCTTTATAGGGCCCCACTGGATGATCCATATCTGGATCAGCAACCCGTGGCTGACTCAGTCATTATCATGGCCTCACATGACCATTCACGAAGGCCTCAACATCTTAGTACCCAGCCACCGGCCCAGGAATCCAAACAATTGGATTCTCTGGGTCGGCGCATGTACGCGGCTGCTACATGCTCCATTAGGTCCCTCATCTATGTGACGCACATGGTGCAATTTCAAAATGCACTCTGGGACTAGGGTGCAGACCTGTTTAAAGGATTTTCCGGATGGTGAGAAGAAGGAAGAGCTACTAAACCTCCTTCGCACAGGTTTAGATGTTGGATCCCAAGTCCTCCGAGCTGCCTACGACTTGCCGGACTCTGCAGCAAGAGGTGCCGCTACAGGCGTTTGCCTCCGTAGACACTCTTGGCTGAGGGTCTCTGGGTTTACCCCAGATGTCCAGAAAGGAATCATGGATGTTCCCTATAATGGTTCTGTTTTGTTTGGTGAAGACTCCGAAAGAGTCATCACTAAGTTACAAGACTCCGGGAAGGCGGTTAGGACAGTACAGGCGATGTACAAACCTAGGCCTGGCTCCTTTTGTAGGCTCTAGAACCGCTTTCATGGCCGGCAGAACAAGCAACAGCCTTGTTCCAGCCAACAGGGACAATTATGGATGAAAGAACCAGCCTAAGTACTCAGGTGGTCAGGGACAGAGACACCCAAAACCTACCCAACCTGCCAGAGCCAGCACCACCACAGCATGACTCCTTCCTGGCCCCTGCCCCACCTCTGGATCAAAGGGAAGAAAGGGTCGGAGGTCGAGTCCCTTACTACCCATCAGAGTGGCAAAGGATCACCGCCGATTGGTGGGTTAATCAACTCATAAGTCAGAGACACTCTATAGAGTTCCTCGGCCGCCCACCATCAAGACCTCCTCTGTATTCCCGCTACTCGGGACAGTATGCCCTGCTCCTCCAGCAGGAGATCTCGGCACTCTGCGACAAGGATGCCATCGAGGTCATACCAGCGAACCAGAGAGAAGGAGGATATTATTCCCACTTTTTCTTCATTCCCAAGAAAACAGGGGACCTGCGCCCAATCCTGGACCTCAGCGATCTCAACACCTTTGTGAGGTACAGATGCTTTTGCATGTTCACCCTACCAGGTCTTATCCCCATGCTCAAGCAAGGCGCATGGCTCGTGTCTCTGGACATGCAGGACGTGTGCCTACATCTTCCCATCACCTGATCGCAGAGGAGATTCCTGCGCTTCGAGTTTATGGGATGCCATTATCAATTCCGAGCACTCCCCTTCGGTCTGTCTTCGGTGCCACGCATCTTCACCAAAGTGCCTGGCAGCCGTAGTGGCTGCATTCAGGAGACAGGGCCATTATGTCTTCCCGTATCTGGACGACTGGCTTCCCATGGCCGCTTTTCCAGAGGCTCTGGGGAAGGCCATTTATGACTCCCGCTCACTATTTCAGTCATTAGGGCTCACCATCAATCGGGAGAAGTCATCCCTCGTCTCCTCACAGAGACTGCAGTTCATTGGTGCAGTTCTGGACACCTGCCAAGGAAGAGTCTTTCTGCCCAAGGACAGGGCGGAATGTATAAGGTCCCTTATATGGATCATTACGGCGCAGAAACTGGTTCCTGTACGGACCATGCTGTACCTACTCAGACACATGGTGGCTGCCATCGCCATGGTTCCCCTGGCCCGCCTCCACATTAGAGTTACTCAGTGGACGCTGAGAGCCCTATGGGATCAGGGGCAGGATCACTTAGACCAGCTTGTCAGTCACAAAGTCAGTCATTCTGGACTTATAGTGGTGGCTTGTCCCGGAGCACCTCTCTGAGGGAGTCCCCTTTTTAGCACCTGCTTGAGCTCGGACTCTCACCATGGACGCCTCGGGGGCTGGGTGGGGAGCTCACCTGGGCGGAAAACCTTGGTCCCCTCTAGAAGCTCACCTCCATATCAATGTCTTGGAGAGCAGGGCAGTCCTTACAAGCTTTACAGTCTGAGTTCCCACCGAGCCACTTGTTAGTCCAGATGGACAACACCTCGGTGGTGTATTGCATCAACAAGTAAGGAGGCAATCACTCATACCCCCTTTTCCGAGAAGCAAAGCGGGTGTTGGATTGGGTACTATGGCATGACATCACGACTACCGCAGTACATGTTCCCAGGATGGACAACACCGTGGCAGATCTCCTGAGTCGGTCAAGGGCCAGAGCTCACAAATGGGAGCTGCTGCAAGAGGTCACAGAGGGCCTGTTCCAGCGATGGGGGACACCAGACGTAGACCTATTCATGTCCCCACACAATGCAAAACTGCCCAATTTTTGCTCGCTAGATCCAGGGTCTGGTGATTTCTGGTGAGACGCGTTGTCTCTCTCTTGGATGGGCAGGTTCCTCTATGCTTTCACGCCCTTCCCTTTGATCCAGAGTGTTCTTCTCAAGCTCCAATCAGAACCAGCATCAATGATCTTGGTGGTACCCTTTTGGCCCACACAAATTTGGTTTCCACTGCTTCACCAGTTGGCTGAAGAGCCTCCCCTACCATTGTCTGTCAGCTCGCACTTGCTGTCTCAGGAGGCCGGTTCTCTGGTCCATCCGAACCTTAAGATCCCTGAACCTGCATGCTTGGTTCCTAAAGACATAGCCATTCTTGGGCACGGAGTCTTGCAAGGGGTTGCAGACATTCTGGTAGCGGCTTGGAAACCTTCCACTCACGCTACTTTCGCCATGAAATGGCGGAGATTTTGTTCTCTGGGCTTGAGTTTGCAACCTGGATTCTCTTCCATGCCCCGAGAAGTCCATTTTGGACTACCTGCTATCCCTTTTTCAGTCGGGTTTGGTGTATTCCTCCCTGTACACCTCTGTGCCATTTCGGCATACCATGCACTGGTTAGTCAACGGTCACTAGCTCAGCCACAGGCCTCGCGCTCTTTTCTGCGTGGCATTCTACTTCTGAGACCTCTCATGAAGGACCCAGTTCCCCCTTGGGACCTTCTTTTTGTCCTGGAGCATCTCAAGCTGCCTCCTTTTGAACCAGCCGCAGACTGCGAGCTACGCTTCCTCTCTTGGAAGGAGTTATTTTTAGTTGCTGTGACTTCGGCAAGCAGGATTTCAGAGCTCCAAGCACTCATGTGTAAAGAGCCTTATTTGATTTTTCATAAGGACAGTGTGTCCTTAAGGACCAGTCCTAAGTTTCTTCCCAAGGCAGTCTTAGCCTTAACCTTGAATCTGGTCATTGACCTTCCGGTGTACTTCCCCAATCATACTAATAGGGGGAAGCCCTTCTGCACGCATTATATGTGCATAGGCTCCTCAGGTTTTACCAGGCCAGAACTAGACCGTACAGGCAGTCCAATCAGCTGTTTCTGTCTTTCGCCCACAGGATGCTGGGTGTACCTGTGACAAAACAAACACTCTCTAAGTGGCTGGTAAATTGCATTGTGTTTTGTTACAAGAAGTGCAATAAACCCTTGCCGGGATCGGTTAAGGGTCACTCTACGAGAGGGCTGGCTACCTCCTTTACTGTGCTGAGGAACGTCGCAACATCAGCCATTTGTGCGGCTACCACTTGGAGTACAGTACACACTTTCATTAGACATTACAGTTTGGGCATTGCCTCCAGGCACAGAGCCAGTTTTGGCCGGGCAGTCCTCCAGGGACTTTTGTCCTAAGAGGCATCCTTTTTGGGATCTCTCCTATCCTCCTCCCGACTAGATCATTTATACACCCTTATAGCTTGGGAATCGGTCCTTATGGTGTAACCTGCTGCAAGAGCTGTATCTCAAAGTAAGATAGTACAATTAGGGAAGAACTTACTGTAACAGTAGATCTTCAATGAGAACAGCTCTTGCAGCAGGTAGTTTCCCTTCCCACCTTCCCCTCAGGAGGTTTGGTTCTTCATAACGTCTCGGACGTATCTGATTTATTAGTCTTCCTCTGGAAGCGGAAACTCGGTCTCCCCTTCTGAATCACATCACTACACTGGAAGTCTTCGGTGGGAGAACTGAGGTATGCTGGGGGATCGCCCCTTTTATAAGGTATCTGACACCAGGGCAGGGCTGATGTCAGGGGTGGTCCCCCGCTGTATGTAGCTAGCTAGAAGTTTTCTGTGGGGTCCTGCTGCCTGCCGGCTTCAGTCCTTATGGTGTAACCTGCTGCAAGAGCTGTTCTCGAAGATCTACTGTTACGGTAAGTTCTTACGTAACTGTGCTTTACAGGTGAGTAGCCTGTTTTTCAGTGGCATGCTTCCTTAAGTTAAACCACATATCAGAACTGTAGAAGGTATACTCTAAGCACTGCCTTTACTGGGTGGAGGGCTCACCGACTGAAGTTCCTGTACTGCATTTTCAGTACCGTATAGTGAAATACCAGATCTGTGAGCGAGGGCTTTGGGAGTGACATCCTCTGTCTGATTGTACTTGAGCCTGGTGACCTTACTGTGCACCAGCCAGCCAAGAAGAGGCATTGAGGACATTGCTACGAGTTTAGCAGGTAATGCCAGGTAGCAATACAGCCAGCCTGCATGTGTGCCTTAAATTGGATGTCATAAGGCATCACAGTTCAGCTGATTTATATTTGGTGCTCAGTTACAGACAGCTCAGCTGATCAAAAATTACTGCAATCAGCTCAGACTGGGGTCTTTTCACTGGTAAGCAAAAACACTGTCACTACTGTGCAGTCAAGCACGCTCCACATGCTCACTTTCTAATGTGGCAACCTTTAAAGCTGTAGATCCTCGGTAAGCGGTCCCAAGAAAAAAAACATTAGAGGGTACTGCATCATATGCAAAAAGGAAACTGGGAAAAGATTAGAGGCAGTTCAACATGGAGAAGTGTTCAACTTACGTGCTAGCAGTGGACCTACAAAATGATGCAGATTACAAAACTGAGGGCTAAGGATTCAGATTTGCACATGCAGTGTGGTTGCTCCTGCAAATGTTAAGACATTTCTGCTGCTTTCAAGAACATGAGCAGAATTTATGATTATTATACATTCTACTAAAATTTCTAGCTATTCTAGGAAGGCATTGATCTTCCAGGAATCAAACTTCAATATTGACACCCCAGGAGGTGTCAATGGTGAAGGAGGTACAGGAGGCACTAGGACCCCACGAGAGCCAATAACCACAGCTGGCTCCCCCAGCACCTCAGTTTTTTTGTTCCTGCCATTGAGGCAACACCGTGGGTGCAGCAGCAGCAGCTGTGCCTTTTACTTTTCTTACTGCATTACCGCTGTAATGTTCACAGCACCATCCTTTCTCGAGTTATGATTTTTTCTGTGATGCCAAAATCTGACAAGAATGGGGCAAACATGTCCATAGAAGTCTGTCTGCTCCTGATTATTCATCGGTGCCCCTGTGGGAAGCAGATGGTGACAACGGACTGGCATTGTTCCTTCATGGCCTGCCTTGGCCCAGCTCACAACATGGATGAATGGGATACCTGCTTTTCCATTGACCCCTGCACACTGGAGATCCACATGATGAAGTGGGGTCTGCCAAACCCAACCTTCAGAGGCAGGTGCTTCACTCGTGAGACCAAGGTAAGATCTCTGGGCCTTTCCCCTGAACTCCTTCTTGGGACATTTGGTTCTGTCGAAGCACAGGCTCCTCCTCGACCTCGTCCTGACAAGGCATTGGAGACCAGGGTGCGTGGTCTAGTAGACAGCTAGCTTCTCCTGGGTAGCTGACTGTGAACCTCCACCCCCTAAAGTTTGTCTGCCCTAGGCAGCAAACATCCATGGTGGTGAAGCTGAAGCTATATGCTCAGTCCCCCTCGGTGGACACCTTGGTGTTGCAGCCTCTGGTACTACCCAAGCTCCTGTCACCATTTGCGGTGTTGGTGAGCATGGCAGCACCGGCTCTGATATCGGGTCCTTTTCTGAGAGTGTTTGCAGTGTTGGAAGAGGGACTGACACCAGGGCTTTGTTATGTCCTGTTGCGGCAGTGAAGATGGTTCCTTCCTCCGGTGTTGCTAGGGATGCCGAGGTAGAGGACACCACCCCTGGCGACAGATGTGGTACTGGCCTTGATGTCTGTCCTGGGCCAAGCACAGAGCACACTGCCGGTGATGGTGTCATCGCTGGCCCTGGTGCCGCTCATGGCGTTGGGGTTGTGGATGGCTCTTTGTTCACTATTGGACCCACACTCAGGCCAGTGAGGTTAAGCCTGTCTCTGGGCAGATCGTTGACACTGAGCCTGGCACCAGAGGTGGTGCTGGCACAGTGTCTGAAGGTGGCCAGGAGATGGTGTTCTTTCAGGAGCCATTGGCTGACACTGTCACAAGTGGGGACTTGGGCCACCCTAGAGGGACTGCACGGTTCCGCTGTCCCACCTGGCAGAATCCTACCTGGGCACCGAGCAGGACATTCCACTGATGTTGGACGACCCCATTCGAGCGGTCTTGCCAGGCTGTTTCCTTAGGCAAGGATCCCTGCGCAATCCCACAGCCCAGGTAGAGGCCCTGGAGACCCTGCATCTCTGCTCCCTGCTGGACCTCTTCCATTGTTGCAGCAGTTACCTGGGTACATGGATCCTCTGGGTCCAGTTACTTAGGAACAGCACACAGAGAGTTTGCTGGTACCTTAGAGCATCTCCATAGGGACTCTGACAGGGCACAGTTTTAGCCCATCCCCTGGCACCAGCATCCTGTGGATTCAGCGCCTCCTTTCTGTCATTGTCCTCCTCAAGGAAGGAATCCTCAGTCCATTTGTTCTCAGTTTCTGAGTACTTTCTGTACCAGAGATTCTTGGCAGACTGATGAGGCACTGGACGTTGGCTCTTTTACAAACCACATTCGGTATCCTTGATGTTGAGGCTCCTTGGAGTTCTCAGCAGTGGCTCTGCAGTCATCCCTCCGTGGGCTAGAGCATCCAAGGATAGCACAGAGACATCCCTTCTCTTATCCTCCAGCCCTAGGGGACCTCATGCTCTGGTGTTGTGCACCTTTGGGATCTTCAGGTGCAGTACTTCAGCCCTCTACTGGGCTGGAGGTGATGCAGACCCCATTGAGGCTGAGACACCCCATGTGTGATCGACCTGAGGCTAACGCTGGAAGATTTCCACCTCTGCACGTGTCATGATGTGCATCATAGCACATCAGGCAGCCTTCCAACGGCGCCTGTGGTTGCAGATAGGTCAGATCCAAGCTGCAGTGCCTTACAGCGTGCAATGCCTTAGAGCAAATTAGTAGGCAGGCGAATTACATGGCCTATACAGCCATGTACCAGAAGTCCAAGTGGGACACTGTACTGGCACTGGCTAAACAGGTTTCCCCCCTAGCTAGCCAAGGAACTGGAGGCAGTGGCTGCAGATGGGATTGAGGCATCTAAGGTTCAGTTTCATGCTGCTGTGGACTCTAATGATGTGTCTTCAAGAGACATGGCTACATCTGTGGCTCTTCGGAGGATGGCTTGCCTCAGATGTACTAGCCTCTCGCAGGACACCCAGGCTAAGGCCATGGATTTTCCTGTAGTGGGTAATTCTCTGTTGGGGAGCAGATGGAGAATTACATGAAGAAAATGGATGCATACAGGACCACTTACAGGAGTGCGCAGGCCAAGGAGAGGCAGGCAGCTTCTCAAAGGCAGCAATCTAGGGGCAGGGGCAGGCCTTTTCAAAGGCCATTTTACCAAGCACAGGCCTCTTTTTCTATTTCTCAGAGGGGGTTCTTCGGAGGGAGAGGCAGAAGGGGATGAGCAGGACTGCATCCACTCCTCAGCCTAAAGCCCCTGCCAAGCAGACACCCTGATGGGCCTGCCCGGGTCGACTCTCCTATTCCAGTAGGGGGCAGGCTGGCTTACTTTGTCCAGGACTGGATGTCTATTACATCAGACAAGTGGGTCCTGGAAGTAGTAAGCCAGGGACTGGTTCTCAGCTTCAGAAAATTTCAAAAGATGAGAGCCAGATCTTTTCCACCTGCAAATCTCTCGGAAACCTTTGCCCTAGAGGCAGAGGTTTCTTCTCTACTAGCTTTAAGAGCCATAGAGAGAGTACCTACCCTACACTGGGGCAAAGGACTGTACTTCAGCTACTTCCTGACCCTCAAAAAGACAGGGGAGTGGCGACCCATCCTAGACCTAAGATATCTAAACAAACATCTCTTAAAACCAAAGTTCAAGATGGTAACTCTGGGAATAATCCTTCCCTCTCTAAGGCCAGGGGACTGGCTAGCCTCCCTGGACCTCAAAGATGCCTACTTTCACATTCCCATCAGGTGCTCCCACAGAAAGTACCTCAGGTTCGAGTTGTCCTCAGGCCACTATCCGTTCAGAGCAATGCCCTTTGGCCTAACCTCAGCCCCAAGGGTTTTCATAAAGTGCCTGGCAATAGTAGTTGCCTTTCCAAGAAGGCAAAAGATTTCAATTTTTCCATATGTGGACGATTGGCTAATAGTGGATCAGTCTCCAGACCAAGTCAAGTCTCACCTGCAAGTGCTCACTTCTCTAGGATTTCTTCTCAACCTTCCCAAGTCAGTTCTCGAACCAGTCCAGCTTCTTACCTTTATAGGGGCAGAACTGGACACACTTGAAGCAAGAGCCTTTCTTCCTCTAGAAAGGGTAAGGGTTCTAATGGAACTAGCCTCTTCTTTCAGCCTTCAGGTATCTCGGCCTGCAAGGCATTTTCTCCAGCTCTTGGGCCACATGGCAGCCTCAACAGCAGTGGTCCAAGGAGCAAGATTCCAGATGAGGGATATTCAGTTCCACCTGAGAGCTTTTTGGTCTCAGAGGAAAGATTCCCTTACCAAACTGATCCCACTGACTCTGACCATGATCCAAGCCCTCCAATGGTGACAGGATCAGGACAATTAAGACAAGGTGTTCCTTTTGTTACTCAGCCTTGTTCAGTGGTCCTTACCACGGACGCTTCTCTTCTGGGCTTGGGAGCCCATCTGGGGTCCCTCACTGCCCAGGGGCTGTGGTCCCCCCAAGAATCCCTTCTCCACATCAGTCTCCCAGAGCTCAGGGCAGTTTTTGTGGCCCTAAAAGCTTTCTCTCAGTCAGTACAGAACAAGGTGGGTCATGTCAGAACGGACAACACCACCACCGTGTGGTACACCAACAAGCAGGGAGGCACTCAGTCTATGGCCTTGTGCACAGAAGCCATGAAGCTGTGGTCCCTGGCTTATTCCCTGCAAACCTCTCTTGTAACAGTTCACCTTCCAGGCAAGGACAATGTGCCAGCAGATGCACTGAGCAGGATCTCTCAGGGCCATCACGAATGGTCCCTGGACCCTCAGGTGTTGAAAGTGATTTTTCAAGGTGGGCACTCCAGAGATAGATCTCTTTGCAGCCCCAGACAATCAGCAACTCCCCCTCTTTTGTTGTAGACCTCCAGTCTTGGGCTCAGTCCCCCTGGACGCCCTGATTCTGAATTGGGAAAGGCGTTTCTGTATGCCTTTCCCCCTTCCCACTCTGTTCAAAGTTTTGGTCAAAATAAGGTCTCAACCTTGCAAGGTGATTCTGGATTGCTCCAGATTGGGCCAGACAGCCCTGGTACCCCTGTTGCTGTCCCTAGCAGTCCATCTTCCCTGTCTCTTCCCAGGAATTACAACCTGTTAACATCCTCTCAGGGAAGGATTTGGTACCCCAATCTTCAGTCTCTCAATCTCAAAGGCATGGCTCTTGAAGAGTTAGAGTTTGCAGATCTGCATCTTTCCCAAGGGTTCTGGATATCCTCAAGGCTTCAAAGCCCTCCACCAGAAAGACTTACAACTCCAAATGGAAGAGATTCAGCATTTGGTGTTGTAAAAATCATATTCTCCAGACACTGCTGGATTGCCTACAGGTTCTAGATTATATGGTCCATCTTAATGGCCTAGGCCTCAGACCAGCTACTCTCAAGGTACACTTGTCAGCTGTTTCTGCGTTTTTTGTCTGTGGGAAGTCTTCCTCACTATCTTCTCATCCTGTGTTCTGTAAATTTTTAAAGGTTGCTTCACACCAATCCTCCTTTAGAACCCTGCCCTGCCTGGGATTTGAATGTTTGCATTGCTTAACTTATGCAACCCCCTTTTGAGCCTATGTCTTCAGCAGAGCTCAAGTACTTGACTTGGAAAACTGTGTTCTTGGTAGTCATTACCTCTGCCAGGCGTATCAGTGAATTGCAAGTCCTGTCAGTGGAACCTGATTTTACCTCATTTCACAGGGATAAAGTGGTCCTTAGAACCAATAGAAGATTCTTGCCCAAAGTGGTTTCAGACTTCCATTTAAACCAGTCTGTGTCTCTTCCTGTTTTCTTCGCTGATCATTCTTCCTCAGGAGAGAGGAGGCTACACAGTTTAGATGTTAAAAGAGCCCTTAGTTACTACATAGGCGTGACCAAGGGTCTGCAGGTTTTACTCCTTCCAGTTGTTCCTCACTTATGGAGAAGTGGGAAAGGGCAAACCTGCCACCAAAAGATCTTTTGCCAGGTGGATTGTGTCTTGTATACAATTCTGCTATGAAAAACTGGGAAAAACTCCACCCTCAGGCCTGAGGGCTCATTCCACAAGAGGTACAGCTGCTTCCCTGGCTGCTGCCAGGGATATCCCTCTCTTAGAAATTTATCAAGCAGCCACCTGGAAAGCAGTCCATACCTTTACCAAGCATTACTCTCTGGATATCCAGGCTAGGAGTGATGCTCGGTTTGGCACAGCAGTACTTCAGAGCCTATTCCCAAAGTAGGTTCTGTCCCTCCTCCTTGGAGGTACTGCTTGGTAGTCTGCAATTGTCAGAATACAGCAAGACTTCATGTTGTTTGAAAAAATTACTCACCTTAGTAATTATGTTTCTTCTAATGGAGTCTTGCTGTTATTCTAACCTCCTGCCTCCCCTCTCAGAACCTGTTTTGGGAAGTGGGTGGGCAGGTGCAGTGCACCCAGGGGTGTTTTTTGCTTGCACCTCTCCTTTCTTTTGTTTGGGTGCTGATTTATTATATTGTATTAGATTGGTTTTGGGTTTCCTGACTTGAGTCTTCCTGGAATCAAAACTTTTTCAACCAGTTGGCTAGTAGGAATTTTTACAATTTCCACATAGAATTTTTAGTTAGTTGGGCTCGTAAGAATCTAACGGTTTAAGTTTGAAACACTCCAGACAGAGACTTCAACCGAGCTCGAGCTCAGCATTCTATGCCCTGCATAGAAAGTTAACTCTTTGTTCTTCGGGGCAGTTCAAAGGTTGGGAATCACTGCAATTGACAGAATACAGCAAGACTCCATTAGAAGAAACATAATTACTAAGGTGAGTAATTTTTTCTTCTGTGACACAGGAGTTCCTGCCTGACCCTGGCCAGTCATAGGTTCCTCCTGACCCATAAGGGGTCCCTGCCCTCAGGTGTTCTACCCCACACAGAAGTCTGAGGGATCTTGTTACTCTCAGGGTAAGCCAGCTTCTCCCTCATGGAAAAGGGAAACTTGGTACACTGACCCATAAGTGGGAATCAATTGTGAAGACTGATCCCCGGAACATACATGAAAATTACATACTTACTGTAGTTGTTGATCTTCTGGAATATCTTCACCATTGATTACCATGCCCTGCCCATCATCCCCGGCTCAGACAGAGTCAGGATTTCTGGGCTGTTCACCCTGCTGGTGCTGGCAGCACCACAGTTAGGTACTGAGCATCTTCTCAGTCACACCTCCTCTAGGGGGTCTCAGACCTTAGTGTTTTTTATTATCTAAAAAGAGTCTGACATACCTTTGGGTACCCCTCAGAACATAACAAACAAAAAAAAAAACAACACGAAACGCTGAGGGTCTTGGGCCTTCATACCACCAAAAGGGGGAAAATATATATATACCGTATATACGCATACACATACATATTATAGTGGCACGGTACTGTCGCTATAGTTAGGGTTGAGTACCCCATTTAAGGTTAATGTCTGAAATTTTGCAGGTTAATAACCTTGCCACCGTATAATGGATTTACCTGAAATTTGTCAGGCGCAGAGCGGTACCATAAATCTCTGGATCTGCCAAGTTTCGTAACGGTTGGATATATAGTTGCGGAGCTACGTAGCGCCGTAGAATGTAGCAATTATGCGTTTTTGCACATTCTTTGCTTGCGCCTACAGGTCACATGGTTTGCGCGACCAGTACGAAACCTGGGTCCCCGATGTGCCTTTTGAAGATTTCAGAAGTTATTCAAATAACAAGTTTCCTATTATAGTCAATGGGAAAAGTTAGCAAACTATTAGAGCAATTATATCGCAAAGTGCAGTTTTTAATTAATACTTGACAGCCCTGTAGTGTATTGAGACAGCCATTTTTCAGTTACTGGTCACAGAAATGCTTGGCATTTAAATTTGGGACCCTCTGGGACACAATTCTTTGCGTTCACCTAATCAGAACCCTGAGGATGCTAGCCATGTCTTTTTGGGGTTGAACACCCCAGAATATATTTTTAAATTTTTTGTAAACTGTGTGTCAGCAGTAGTGTTGAATATTCAACACTTTCGTGATTTTTTTTGTGAAAGTGTCATGATTTACGACACTAGTTTGCGACACTATGCCCAAAAGAATAGGAAATCTTTGCCACTGTGCTGCAAAAGAACGGTTTGGTCTTTTGGGCTGAAATTTGGAGGGAAGAAAGCCAAGATCCCACAGATGTGCCTTTTGGTTTGGTGACAAAATATTACAGGGCTGCAAAGTTACGGCACTCCGAAGTTGATGATTTTTCCCATAGGCTAACATTATGGCGTCCGCCGCGCCTTTCGGGGCCCTTATCTCGGAAACGCTTTGAGATAAGGACTTTTCGTCAGAAAAATGTTTAGCCCCCCACTAGGGAGCTAAGTGCAAAACTAGCCAGGAAAGTCGTAAATTATATGAAATTTCAATTTTTTTTCTACATCGTATGGTTCCTGAGATATAAGCAATTTAGTATTCCAAGTGTTCATTTTCTGCTCCGAGGCCCATTATTATACATACATTCTTTGTATTCACTGTGTTTCTCGATGCAGCTTTTTTTGAGGAAAAAAGGGTGTGCATTTTCGTTACTGTTACAGTTAGCATTTCCACTTGCGTTAGCATTCCTGTCTATGCCACCGTGTGCATTACCCTTTGCATTTTTGTTTGCACTTGCGTTTGTGTTACTGTTAACATTTACTTTTCCATTACTGTTTTTGTGTGCATTTCCGTTTGCCTATGCGCTTCCGTTTGGGTGTCCATATGTGTTTCTGTTTCCTTTGATGTCATCGTTGTTGTTACTGTGTTTCCGTTTCCAGTTGCGTCACCGTGCACATTACAATTTGCCTTTCCATACACATTTGTGTTTCTGTTTTCATTATCGGTTGCACTTGCATTTCTATTACCATTTGTGTTACCGTTATTCCACTATTTATAGTGCACATTCTCAAAAAGAAGGGAAATTCATGGCAAAAAACTCAGTTTAATGCATCAGTTAGGGTTGTTCCACAGCGGCAAAGTGGGGGGGTCGATGTTACCCACCCCACCAACGAGCATGAAAATTGTATGCGTTGGGGTCGTCGGTCCTAACTCTTACCCCATTCTCCTATACTGCACCACCTCAGCTTGTTTACACATGGGGTGGGGTGAGAGTTAGGACCGGCAACCCCAACGCACACCCCGATGCCTGTTGGTGGAGGTGGGGTGTAAGGGGGGTGGGAACCCTAATATCGAATGTCCTCGCTTTTGTTTCTGTGGAACAACTCTAACTAATTCATTAAATGGAGTTTTTTCCCATGAATATATGTAATAGATAACCCACTCTTAAGTATGCGGTCATGCTCTGATATATGCACACCTTGGTGTGCGTTGTATGCACGAGGCTGCAGGCCGAGTCGTCAACACTAAAGGCGTCGCATTATATCAGAGCATGACAGCACACCATAGAGTGGGTTATGTATCTTATAAAATGGCGAAATTGTTTTGGAGGGGGGCTAAAAGTGCAGGTGTGCGGTCACGCTCTAATATACGCACGGTCACCTGATGGTGTTTGTCCACTGCCATGGAGCCCATCGATTCCCTTTTTCTTACCCATGAGAGAGAGAGAGAGAGAGAGATGAAAAATAGTTCCTTCTTCCCCTTTTCTTTGTTGTCCTTCTTCTCTTTACCCAGGGTGGATATATCCACATTAGTTGCTAAAAGCAACTTGTGCTCCTTAGCAATATCCCATCTAATTCCACTTGGCAGTTCTGTGCTTGTGGGGGTGTAATGCACCCTATTGGCTTAGCTGCACTAGCTCTTTCACAGTGTATATCCCTGTGGTTGCAGTTGAAGCTGGTATTTTTCTGCAGTTTTCTGACTATGTCAGACTACTTTACTTGAAATCCTAATTTTCCCTTATGTATTTGGGCCCTTACCACTGCCTTTAAGGATGTCTGTGGAGATGAGCACATATAAGCTTCTTAGACTATACAGCATGGCAACTTCAAATGCGTCTAGAGCCCCCCCCCGTATTCATTCATGATGTAAGAAAGAGGGACTTGAGCAACTCACGAGTTGAAGTATCTTTTCTAATAGCATGGATTTACTCTTTTTCCGGGAGTCTGTGTATTCTTCCTTAGGCACTTTGTGCCATCTCTTTTTCAAAGAGGTCCCATTTCTGGGCATCACCCTTGTGTCTTTTTGCAGGAGCCAGATGCACAGGGCTATTGCCCTCATCTTCTGCCACTTCCCACCTCCTGTCTAGCTAGTGCTGTGAAGCTCTGGCTGTAGTGACACTTCTATCCTCATGCCACCCAGTGTGCCCTGTCCTTAGTACTCCAAGGTTGGTGGCTGGGTTTTATTGTCTTGCTTGTTTTGTTCCTGTCTGGGTCTCTCTTGTTCTTTTCTGCTTTGTTTCTCTTCTGACGAACAGAACTAAGGTGCTGAGGAAGCTGCCGACAGTTATTGCCATAGACCCATAAGTGGTAATCAATGATGAAGATATTCCTGAAGGAAAACAAACAATTACAGTAAGTATGTAATCTTCATTTCTCTCCACCCTGAAACAAAAACACTTTTAAACTTTGCCATAACATTTAAATTTCACATACTTTACAAATTCATTGAATATCCTGCCTCAAGCTTTTGAATGAATACAGTGCATCTTCAGAAAATGTTCAACTTGCGCTCTTTTTTTCTTTTTAGCTGTTTAC
Organism: Neoceratodus forsteri; assembly: GCA_016271365.2. Lineage (NCBI taxonomy): Eukaryota > Metazoa > Chordata > Ceratodontiformes > Ceratodontidae > Neoceratodus > Neoceratodus forsteri. Next base: position 1,561,104,074 of record CM057449.1, read on the forward strand.
TAGTCCTGGTGCCTTTATTTGATTATAACTAAAATGTAGCCTCCAGGTTTGATGTTCCTTCTAAATTGACTTCAATTGGATATACTGTATGGACATTTGCAAAAGTAATTTTGATTTTTACAAGGAACCACTGTTGCTGTTGTCTTTCTCAAGATGCCAGAAACAATTGTTTTCCATAAACAAATGAGCGACAGCAGACTCATAAATGCAAGTGAATTATGCAGGCAAGTTTTCTTCTTTATAAGAAAAGAAAAAGGGTGCAGGGCATTCTTACAATTTCTGCTTTATTGACAGAAAGATAAATGGTTGGCAATAATCTTCAGCTTTTCAGGCAATACACAGGGTGGAAAGGTAGCATTCAGTTCCTAGAATTCTAAGTAATATCAGAGATCAAAACACCCATTGGTCCTGGGCCTGGGTACTGACTTTTTTGTCTGTGACGATTAAAATTATATTCTTGGTATACTTGTGGACCACAGAAGAGTGAGGGTATCACACTTGGAAGTTCGGTGGTTGCCCAGTGTGCTACCAGCTGGCACAGCATAGGGAGGAGGTTGAGGGGGTTAGGAGACAGCTGGGGGAGGTAGCAGTTGGGGAATAGGGCCGAGGGGCTCTCCCACGGGGTTGCACCAACCACTGAGGGGGCGCGAGGCATAGGGAAGGGAGTGCAGGAGAGTACTCTGGGGTCGCATCGGGATCCTGACAGAGGGGGCCCAAAAGGAGGACACTACCAAGGAAGCAAGCAGGTACCTGGGAACCCTCACAGAGGGGGGGCCAAAGGGAGGACATTCTCAGGGAAGCAGGTGGATGGCTGGGGCTGGACAGAAGGAAGCAAGGTGGGGAGGTGGATCGGACCTTAAGCTCAGTAACCGCATCAATTCTCTTCTTTTGCTTGAGGATGTGGGGGATGATGTAGCCATGACAGGGGCAGTTAGAGATGGAAAGAGTGGGGGGCAGGAAGGGGCCGGATAGCAGCAAGAATGGGGGGAACTTGGAATGCGGGAAAACAGGGGGAGCAGGGGATCAAAGGAGGAAGAGGAGGAGGGGGGTAGAGAGAGGAAAGCACAAAGAGAAGGACCGGTTGGGACGAAAGGGCAAGGAGAAGGACCAGAAGTACAAGGAGGATACAGTAAAGGGAGCTGGGGGTTTAGGTCAGGGGAGCACAACAGGCAGGAGGGGCTGACCGGAGACAGGAAGGAAGGGAGGACGAGCCAGGCTAGTTTAGCAGATGGAGGGGAAGAACCAATCACGAGGAGGAGGAGGAGAGGCATAGGGACTGAGGAGGGGTGGCTATGGTAAATAAGTGGGGGTGGCAGGTGGCACCCAGATAGGGGAGGAGCAAGGAGCCGGCTGGGGGGACAGGCCTGTAGAAATGATGAGGGACATGGAAGGGGGGGGAAATGGAGGAAAAGGAGCAGTCAGAGTGCTCCTGTTGGGTGATTCCATGATCAGGGGTATCAAATGGGATAGGGAGGGGGAAGTCTGCCCAGTTAGAACAGAATGCTTCCCTGGACTAACGGTGCGCAGGGCCAAACATGAGGTGTATCAGCAGGCAAAGGATTGTGGAGGTTCCCCGGACATATTGGTCCAACTGGGTACAAATGACATTGAGGGAAATAGTGAGCTAGAGATACAGGCAAGGTTCATGGAGCTTGCCAGGGTCTGTCATGACAAAGGATGCACGATTTCCTTCTCGGAAATCCTGCCCGTGCCAAAAGGCTGAGTGGGGAAACACAAGAGGAAGATTAAGAGATAAACCAGTGGCTCAGGGGGGGTGTGGGGCTAGAGGTATGGGTTGATGGGGATTGGGGAGACCTAGGAGGATAAGGGGCTGTATGCTGAGATGAGGTTCCATCTCAGTTTGGAGGGAGAAATCATAAGTTGAAAATAAAGGGTTCCATGGTGAAAAGGTGGGGTGTAAAAGCTTGTGAAGGGGAGGATGGGTGAAAAGGCTGTCGAGGGGTCCGATAAGGAGGGACTCTGGCTCCACTTCTGGGGAGCCAGGAATGTGGGAAAAGGCCACTGGTAAGGTGCAGACTGGGGAAGACTGCAATCCCATGGGGAACGCGAGCAGGGGAAATGGGAGCTATAGGGAAAGGGGTGGAATGGTCCTGTTAGCCAGGAGCTGGGGCAATAAAATGCCTAGCTCCAGGCAATGCTAACTGAGGGAAAGGTGGATGTGGCAGCGGTCACTGAGACCTGGGCCACCGCAGGGCACAACTGGGACCTGAACCTGGAGGGTTACGCCATGTTCTTAAAGACAGGGGGGAAGGAAGGGGAGGAGGGGTAGCAATAATAGTCAAAAACGGCATTGGCATAGGAGGAGTGGAGGAGGCGGAGGGAACTGTGGAGGCGATTTGGGTCACCTTGATAACAAGGGGGGCCTAGAGAGTAAAAATAGGAGTGGTGTATAGACCTCCTGCGCTGGCGGAAATGCTGGAGGAGAGTCTGGTGGCAGATGATGTGAGACACTGCAGATTGGGCAGTGGAAGGGTGGTGGTGTTGGGGACTTAAACATGCCAGGAACAGACTGGGAGACTGACATCCTCGGTGGCCAGGGAAAGTACAGTTACGTAAGAACTTACCATAACAGTAGATCTTCGAGAGGAGCTCTTGCAGCAGGCTGTTACAATCAGGACTATGCCGCAGGCACTTGGACCCTCCGGAAAACTTCTTAGCCAGCAATACCCAGCAGGGACCGCCCCTGAAGTCGGCTCCACCCCGGCATCAGCTCTGGTACAAAAAGGGGCAGACCCAACTCCACCCCAGTTCTCCCGCCAAGTCCTGAGAATGAGCCCTGGCAGGAGAATGGAGTGAAGCACGAAGATGGAATCTGTACACCTCAGAAGGGATGAGGAGGAAAGTATAATGCCTGCAGAGGCTCCTCTCGAAGATCTACTGTAAGGAAGTTCTTACGTAACTGTACTATCTTACCCGAGTGGGAGATCTTGCAGCAGGCTATTACAATCAGGACTGAATCCCAAGCAGTCCCTCGCCAAAGAGGTAATCAACCCCGGGAGGTGGAAGAGAGTACACTGGACACTGAGGCTCAAGACAATAGTCCCTGAAGGACTGCCATGCTGAAGCTGGCATGGTGTCTGGAGGCAGTGTCCAACCTTTAGTGCTGTACGAAAGTATGCACTGAATTCCAGGTAGCGGCCGCGCAAATATCCCTGATGGATATGTTCCACAGCTCGGCAAAAGAAGCAGACACTCCCCTGGTGGAGTGACCCCTAACTGGACCCGGAAGGGGCTTGTTGTGCTTTTCATAGCAGAAAGAGACACAGTGAACAATCCATTTAGAAATGGTCTGCTTGGACACCAGTCTACCCAAGTGTTGTGGCACAAAGGCCACAAACAGTTGCTCCGATTTACGGTGATTAGCTGTACACTTAAGGTAATACCTAAGCGTCCTGTGAACATCCAAAGTGTGAAGGGGCCTCCCTCTGTTAGAGAGGGCTGAAAATAAACTGGAAGGTCAACCGCTGGTTGAGGGTCAGCCCAAGACCACTTTAGGAAGAAACTTAGGGTTTGTCCTCAGGGAAACCCTTTCCCTGTGGAAAATTAAGTACGGCTCTTTACACATCAGAGCCTGAAGCTCGGAAACTCTTTGAGTGAGCTGAAGTAATGGCAACTAAAAGACAAACCTTCCAAGACAGGTATCGCAGCTCACAATCTGCTGCAGGTTCAAACGGAGGAAGGGTAAGCTTCTCCAACACAAAAAGGAGGTCCCAGTGTGGGATAGGATCCCAAATGGGAGGTCTCATATGAAGAATCCCCCGTAAAAAGGTGCATGCCACGTCCAGTTGGGCTAAGGTTCTGTCACCCGGAAGTGCTTGATAAGCCGAGATGGCCCACATGTGCACCTTAATGGAGGAGTAGTTCAAGCCTTGTTAGTATAAGTAGAGTAGATACTGAAGAGCTGAGTTCACTGGACAGGAAACAGGATCCAGATGGTGAGACAAGGCCCACAAACAGAAATTCTTCCATTTCATAGTGTAAGTGGAGCGCATAGAGGGCTTCCTCGCTGACACAAGAACTTCTGCCACCTCTGGCAATACCCCCTACCTGTGCTTTGCTACCTCTGAAGGAGCCATGCGTGAAGGTGCAAGGATCGGAGATCGGGATGAGCCAGCGAGCCCTGATCCTGGTACAGCAACTGTGAGCTTGTTGGCAGCAGAATTGGAGGATCTTACTTCGAGAAACAGCTCTTGCAGCAGGTTACACCATTAGGACTGAAGCTGGCAGGCGCCCAGGACCCCCACGGAAATTTTCTAGCTAGCAGTGATCAGCGGGACCACCCCCGGCCCCGTCAGGCACAGTACATAAGGGGTGGTCCCCCAGAATCCCAATTCTTTTCCCACCATCAACTTGCCAGCATTGGCTCTGGTCCTACCTGACAACGACTTAGAACTTCTAGAGTTTCTACTTAACTAATGTCCTCTCCAACTCTTCTTATTGCAGGTCACCTTTCAAAGTGTGCTCATGGAAACAGATCCCTTTACAGGATCCTCATTCTTCCTGCGCGCGGCGCTTAGGCCGGGACCACGACACCAAGGCCTGCACCTTCTGCCAGGGGTTCAACGGCTGCACCAGGATCCGCCGTCAGAAGGCACTTCAGGCTTACCTGCTAGAGGAAAAACTTGGTAGGATGGACAAGGAACCTTCCTCCAGGGGCGATTCTTCCTCTAAGGTCCACAAACACCGGGACAAGCAATGGGAGAAGGCATGGTCCTGATTCGCGGAGCTCAGGCTCCACCCAATCAGACCGCTCTCCCTCCAGGGCTAGGTCTCAGCCCCTTCCGGTGAAGGTCTGGACTTCCAGCGGTTCTTCGACTCTTCAGCCCATCAGACTTCCAGGCCCAAACCTCTACTCCCCTCTCGGGCCTCTTCAAAGTCCTCTGAGCACACAAAGTCTTCCTCTTCCACCCGACATCAGGACCTGACTCCAGGTGGTCTCCCAACCCCTTGAGGCACGGATCCTCTACCCAGGAAGGCAGAGGACCCTGGCGTCCCTCAAGCGACGATGGACCCGATGTGTTGAGCCTGGCGTCAGCCAAGCATCTGAAGTCGGCCAGGCGTTCGCGGGCCGAGAAACATTAATGCAAAAGCACCAGGCCTTGCGGCCAAGCGTTCTTGAACCTGAAGTCGTCGGCCCAGCGACCGGCGTGACCTACGGAGCCGAAGACCTCCCCCAGTCACCGGTGGGCATCCCGGTCGCAGGACTCCGAGGAGGACACGTGTTGCCCGAAGACCAGGTGGGCGACACAGAGGATTCTGGACTTCGAGGAACCTCGCCGCCACCTCGGAGACACCGAGGACCCGACGTCTGACCCAGCGACAGACCGCAACACCAGGCCCATTCGGGCATGAATGTTCAAAAGTAAAGGACTCTTTACTTTCTGGTGGGACACCATCTGTAAAATCTGGTCCCAGTAAAGCCTCCTCCTCCTATGCCCCCACCTCCACTACAGGGGCTAGCAGGATGACCACCAACCCCCAAAGAACAGACTCCACCTCCTAGGAGTAGATCCCAGGATCGGAGAAGGCCTCCCTCAAGATCTCTATCATGGTCTCCCAGCCCAAGCGACCCAGACGCGGTATACTCCGTCAGGGGAGGACTCCAATCGGATACCTCGGATTACTCCAGATCTCCTTCTCCACTCAGCATTTCATCACCTGACCCACATGACCTTCCAGGTCTTCTCGGATGATCCCTCTTTCTCTGAGATCATGAGGCACATCCAGGACAACATGGGGTGGGATGCTGAAGACCTCGACCCCGAAAGACAGCGCCTTGCCCGTTATCTTCGGCAGAAAGACCCAAAGCCTGTGGTAGTGCCACCCTTGGTGGACACCTTTGCAGACATCACCAAGGCTGCGTGGATGCGTTCGCACTCCACTCCTGCGGTGCGAAGAAAGCTGACCGCCTGTACAAGGCCCCGAGAGAGGACCAGTACCTGGCTCAACAACCTTTGGCAGACTCCCTGGTCATTACGGCTCACATGACCAGTCCCAAAGACCGCAACACAATGAGCACACAGCACAGGACCAGGAATCCAAACACTGGATGCCCTGGGAGGCGATGTATGCGGCTGCTACATGCTCCATCAGGTCCCTGAACTACCTAACCCACATGGTACAATTTCAGAATGCCCTATGGGAACAGGGCCAAGACCTGGTCGATAAGCTTCGGATGGCGATCAGAAGGCGGAGCTCCTAAACCTTCTGCACAGGGTCTGATGTGCGTACCAAGTATTACGAGACGCATATGATTCTCCAGACTGAATCCGCCAGAGCTGCACTCCAGGCGTCTGTCTCCAGCGACACTCTTGGCTCCGTGTCTCCGGCTTCAGCCCGGACGTACAGAAGAACATTCTTGACGTCCCCTACAATGGCAAAGTACTCTTTGGTGAACCCTCGGAAAAGGTGATCACCAAACTCCAGGACGCTGGGAAGGCAGTCAGGTCTGTACAGGCCATGTACAGATCCAGGCCTGGTTCCTTTCGTAGGAACCAGAGCCGTTTTCGCAGCCAGCAACAAAGGCAGCAGCCACGTTCCGACCAGCAACAAAGGGGCACCTTTCAGCGGAAAGCCCAGGCTAAGTCGTCCCCAGGCAGAGCCCAACGCTACACTAAACCGGCCCAGCCTGCAGGGACCAGGTGCCACAGCATGACCCCTTCCGGCCCCTCCCTCCTCTGGATCAGGGCACAAAGGTCGGGTCGCATCACTTGCCACTTTTCAGGGTGGCAGTCGATTACCACCGACTGGTGGGTTCTCCAGTTGGTCAAGAAAGGTCACTTCATAGAATGTCTCGACCACCCACCGGCAAGACCTCCCCTGCTTTCCCGTTACTCGGGTCAGCACGCCCTGCTCATACAGCAGGAGGTGCTCACGCTCCTGGAAAAAGAAGCATGAAACGTTCCCACGGAACCAGAGGGTGCAGGATATTATTCTCACTTCTTTCTGGTTCCCAAGAAAACAGGGACCTCGTCCGATACTGGATCCTCAGCGACCTCAACGAGTCGGTCCTGTACAACGCTTCCGCATGGTGACCCTCCCAGGTCTGATTCCCATGCTCAAGCAGGGCGCCTTTCTAGCGTCCTTGGACATGCAGGACGCTTACCTGCATATACCCATCGCTCAAGCGCACAGGAAGTTTCTGCGCTTCGAGTTCCAGGGTCACCATTATCAGTTCCGAGCCCTCCCTTTCAGACTGTCATCGGCACCTCGGGTATTCACGAAGTGTATGGCGGTCGTAGCGGCGACTCTGAGGAGACAAGGCCACTACGTGTTCCCCTACCTGGACGACTGGCTTCTCATGGCGCCCTCGGAGGCCCTTGATGTCCGCCATTCATTATACTCAGTCTCTGTTCGAGACGCTGGGCATCATGATCAATCAAGAGAAGTCACGCCTGGTTCCGTCTCAGACTCTGCAGTTCATAGGCGCAGTTCTGGACACCGTCAAGGAAAGCTTTCTTCCCCAGGACAGAGCAGAACACATCAGATCCTCATCAGGGACATTTCGCAAAGACCGTTCCTGCCAGATTGGTCCTTTGCCTGCCTCGGACACATGGCTGAGCCATTGCAACAGTCTCGCTTGCTCGTCTCCACATGCGGTCACCCAGTGGATGTTCTGGGTCCAATGGGATCAAAAGCAAGACCATCTGCAGCTTCCAATCCGGATCACGAGGACCGTAATCTGGGATTGGCAATGGTGGCTAGATCCAAGAATCTATGGCAGGGGTCCCCTTCATTGCAGCGTCTCCGATTGTGACACTCTCCACAGACGCCTCAGGGCTCTGATGGGGAGCACACCTCGACGGTGTCTGGTCTCAGGGCCTGTGGACAGCCCAAGAGACTCATCTCCACATAAATATCCTGGAAATGAGAGCAGTTCTTTACGCCCTGCAGGCCTTCCAGTCGGAGATTCCACCGGGTACTCTTCTGTTACAAACAGACAATTCCACGGTGATGTATTACCTCAACAAACAAGGAGGCACCCATTCCTACCCGCTTTGCAGGGAGGCCATGAGGGTGTGGGATTGGGCTTTGCAACACGGCGCAAACCTCATTGCTGTTCATGTCCCAGGAGTGGACAACGTCATCGCAGACAGCCTGAGCCGCTCTCAGGCCAGAGTCCACGAGTGGGAACTACTCCAGGAGGTAGTAGAGGATCTGTTTCACAGATGGGGTACACCAGAGTTAGACCTTTTCATGTCCCCATCCAACGCAAAACTGCCCAATTTTTGCTCGCTAGATCCAGGGCCTGGTGTTTTCTGGCGAGACGCGTTGTCCCTCTCCTGTGCAGGCAGATTCCTCTATGCCTTTCCCCCCCTTTCCGTTGATCCAGAGGGTTCTTCTGAAACTTCGCAGAGAACAAGGGATCTGATACTCATCGCGCTATTCTGGCCCAGGCAGATCTGTGTCCCTCTACTACATCAGCTATCCCGGGAACCTCCGGTGCCTCTGCCAATCAGCTCTCACTTGTTGTCTCAGGAGAAAGGCTCCTTGGTCCATCCAGACCTTCGTTCACTGAGCCTGCACACTTGGCTCCTAGAGACATAGCCATTTTGAGACGCAGGGTCTCGCAAGAAGTAGCTGACGTTCTGGTGGCCGCAAGAAAACCAGCCACTCATGCTACTTACACCAAGAAATGGCACCGTTTTGCCTATGGGCTCAAGCGTGGGGGGTTTTGCCTCTAGACTGTCCAGAAAAGTCGGTCTTGGACTACCTCCTGTCTCTCTTTCAGACAAGCTTGGCCTACTCCTCGATCAAAGTACACCTCTGTGCAGGGCTCGACAAATCCCATAGCCCGACGTCCTGGACAACTATTTTTTAACCAGGGACAAGCAGTCTGCTGTGCACTGCTTGTCCCAGGGACTACCAAATCTTTATTTTATTTTTTTTTTTTAATTTGTTTCATTTTTCCCAGCCACTAGGTGGCAGCAGTGCAGCGGCGACATTCTCAGCAGCACAACAAACCCCCCCTCAGAGGCTCAGTCACCTGATAGCCACAACTGTAGTCATGTGGCACTCTGGTCTGGAATGTGCGCCCCTGTTACAGGTGCTAGCGGGCACACTCTCTATCTCGGGGGCGGGGAGCAGTGGAGCACTGGTGGAGCATGAAGACAGGTTGGGCGGGACTACGGAAGCGGCAGAGCTTGCCGTGATGTGACCGTCCCTTGCTATTGGAGGAGACTCATCTTGAGGAGAAGCTGGGAGTGTTGGTAGCTGGCACGGGATGGAAAATGCGCCATTTTGCTACAGACACCTGCAGAGAGCAGAGGCATTTTTGCTGCTAGCTTGTGGTGGGTGGTTGCGTGGTGGGGAGTGGGGACAGGAGAAAGCGACTGCAGGGGAGCCGCATACTAAATACTACACTACAAAATCTGAGAGGGCCTGAGGGTAGCGGATCAGTTGAGAGACTGGGCGGGGAGGGAAGACAAGCGTGGACTCTGTGAGGAGACTCAGGGTGCTGATTAAAACTTTAACTTGGGAGAGAAGATAAATAAAAATAAGCGGACAGGCAGCAACACTGCAGTAGTGAATCAGAGGCTCTCGTGTATGTGTTTGTGTCTGAGAGTCAACTAAACTTACTCTGCTGATTGGAAGTGCGACTAATAATTGGTACTAAAGTACCTAAATCTAGCTAGTGTTTGTGTGTAGCTGGGGCTGTGAGACCTAATACTGCCCTCAGGCTGAGAGGTGGAGGAACTTGGGAACTTGTTTTGCTAGCTACAGAAAACCAACCCACCTGCCTGCTACTGCTGCTAGTCTGGCATCTGCTACCTATACCCCTTAACCCCTACCTCCTACTTACTTTGGTGAAGGTGTAACCTGCTGCCCTGAGAGCCAGGGTAGAGGAGGGACTTTGGGATTAACAGAAAATAAACTATAGGAACACAAAAAAATAAACCCAGTGTAGTTACCTACCTATATTATTATTATTACTTTGGTGAAGGTGTGTGAGACACTATGTGGCTGTGAGACCTAATACCCTGCGCTAGTGCGCCCAGGCTGAGAGGTAGAGGAACTTGGGGATTGGGGAACAACTCGCCTGCTTACATACTGAAGGGAAAACATTTTTGTGATACACAGAAAACCTAAATAAACTAGCCTTAGCTAGCTACCTATATATTATACTTTGCTGAAGGGCCAGGGTGAGAGAGACATTGTGTGGCTGTGTGTGAGACCTAACCAACCAGAGTGCTGCTGCCCTGGGAGGATAGAGCCTCGGGGACTTCAACAACTAACTGCGGACTTTTGGTCCATTTTGTGCTACACAGAAAAAACAAATAAACCACCTAGTGTTTACCTGTCCTATACAGTATATATTACTATTACTTTGGTGAAGGTGTGCGAGGCGCTGTGGCTGTGAGACCTACAGTAATACTCTGCGCCCCCAGGCTGAGAGGTAGAGGAACTTGGTGAACTGCGCCCACCCGCGGACTTATTAGATATAAACTATACTGAAGGGGAAAACATTTTTTGTGATGCACAGAAAACCTAAATAAACCTAGCCTTAGCCTAGCTACCTATATATTACCTATTTTGCTGAAGGACGGTGTGAGACATTGTGTGGCTGTGTGTGTGAGACCTAACCAACCTGAGTGCTGCTGCCCTGGGAGGGTAGAGCCTCGAGGGACTTCAACAACTAACTGCGGACTTTTGGTCCATTTTGTGCTACACAGAAAAAAAACAAATAAACCACCTAGTGTAGCTACTTGCATATTACTGACTTTGGCGAAGGTGTGCGAGACAAATAAAACCTGCTGCACTAGAGGGTAGAGGAAGGAACTTGGAAAACAACTGCAGACTTCATAGAAATAAACAATTAATACAAACTAAGGGGAAAAACATTTGTTGGTAAACAAAAATAAACTCTTCTTTGGTGGAGGTGTGCGTAAGTGGCTGTGCAAGACCTAACCTGCCTTGAAGGACCATATAGGAACTTGGGGTGAACAACTGCGGAAGAGTAGGACTTGGTGACCACCACCACCTCTACCTCCCTCTCACTCCTACTCCCACCTACTCTGTTGTCCTGCCCACAGGCCCTTTTGTACTAGTGTTCTAAGCATAAGCACTAACTGCTACAACAGCTTCAGGTAAAATATTACACAATACACAAAATATAAATACAATTTATTGTGTACAACAATATTTCAATATTTTTACAATTGCATTAGAAGGTAAAAAATGCAAAAAAATAAGCCAAAGCAAACTACTTTATTTTCCCTTTGGACTGGAAAACAATCTTCCATCTCATCTTCTTCAGGAACAAAAAGTAAAGATGCAGACTCTGAGACTTCTTCACAGTCAAGCCAGTCCCAACCAGCCCCCCCCTCCGAGTCCTTACCACCCTAGTCAGGAAAACGACCATAACAATGATTCTCAGTCTGGGTCTGTAGTATTTGTAGACATAACAGGTGATCAATCTGACTTGGTCATACCAATTTCTGAAATGAGTGAGAAAAATTATAGCAGCAGCAGAAAGTGACCTTTGATTTTAGATGAGGAGAATGAAACAACAAACTTAAAGTCTGATGAGAAAATAAGTAAAGATAAAAAATATGATGTTGAAAAAAGGGCTCGAACATTTCAGCATCACTGGCTAAATCAGTTTACCTGGTTAAGGTATGATGACCAAAACTACGTCATGTACTGCTCTGCCTGTGAGAAATATCCCACTCTTGTGACTCCTGCTTATTCAAAAAAAAACTTAACGTGTTTGCCACTGGTTCAAATAATTTCAGAACTGAGTCCGTGAGAGCCCATGAGAAATCAAATCCACATATAATTTGTGCAAACTAGCATAGTCACGAAACTGGTCAACATGCAGTCAATTTTAACATATCTGAAACTGCAATATATCACGCATTTTCTCAGATGGAGGAAGTCACCAAAAATAAAATGAGACGTTTATTTAACACTGCATATTCCTTGGCTAAAAATTTACGTCCTTTCTCAGATATGGAGTGGCTTTGCACATTGCAAGAAAAAAATGGGGTTAAACTTGGCAGCAATTACGCAAATGGTAAACAGGCTAGAGATTTCTGTAACGCAATATCAGCTGTCATGTCTAAAACACAGATCCAGACTGTCAAAAATACAAAATTTGTTACCGTTCTTGCAGATGGCAGTACAGATGCAAGCATTGTAGAGTGGGAAAATGTCTTCCTTCGTTTTGTTGATGGTGCAGAAAAAAAAGTTACAACTCTGTTAATTAAAGCTGTACCTCTTAAACATTCACACGCAGATAGAGTTTTTAAAGCAATAACCTCTTAACTTGAGTCTGTTGATCTTTCTTTTGCGGACCTTAACGATGTGAGCAGACCTGGACCAGTTCTCGTATGTGCCAACTTTGATGGTGCCAGTGTGATGATGGGCCATACAGGTGGCACCATAGCAAATATCCGAGAACATGTCCCCACTATAATACCCATGCATTGCGTAGTCCACAAACTGGAGTTAGCAGTTCTCGACGTCATGAAAAAAAATCCCTTTGTTCAAAAAGTAGAAAACACCTTGAAAGGAATTTTTAAATTTTACCACTATAGCCCCAAGAAACTTAGGAACTGCAGGAAATAGCAGATGTCGTACACACGAGTTGGCTCATTTCAGTACAATAAAGCAAGTCGTTGGCTTGCAAGTAAGATCACGTTCAGTTCATGCTGTTCAAGTCAACCTGCCTACAGTAATTCAGCATCTTGAACATGTCTCAAACTCTGCTGGTGATGATGGGGCCAAAGCAAAGGCACTTCTAAGAGATCGCAGCAGTACAGTTTGTAAAATCACTGTTTATTCTTCAAGATTTTCTGCCAATATTAAAAATTTATCACTTGAATTTCAGAAGGATGACCTACTAATATTGAAGTCCCCAACTCGTTGATACATGCTTACTCCAGTTGACTGAGCTAAAAACAAGACCAGGAAAGTTTGACATAATTTCTAAACCAATATAATCCTGCAGAGAAATGCATGAACTATCTCATTTCAAAACGTGGCAGTGAGGACAAGATTGTTCCTTTCACTTTCAGAGGGAAATGTCCAGAAGTAAATTTTACGACTGATACACAGCTGCACAGTTTAAAAGATGCAGCAGTATCTTACATTGATCAGCATTTTCGGAATTTCTTGGAAGAACCTCTAAAATGGTTCAGTTGCTTAGATTTCAAAAATTTCGATCTGTCACGAGAAGAACTTGCACAATTTGGAACAACTGATTTAAGTCATTTATTAGACTACTTTCACAACTTTTTTTCTGAAGATCACATAACCAGTATAAAAAGGGCATTAAAAGCAATGCTTAAGTCTGCAGTTGATAAGCCATATCTGCAAGTGTATTCACGACTACTACGAGAGAAACCGGCCCAGCTTGCTCACATCCTTGACCTAATAGAAAGGTTTCTGGCTATGAGTGTGTCTACAGCTAAATGTGAGAGAGTATTCTCCATTCAGAATCTTATAAAAACAAAAATAAGAACAAGTCTGACTGATGACACACTCCAGTCACTTCTGCATATAGCAGTTGAAGGCCCTGCATTAGACAGCTTTGATCCGGGTCAAGCTATCAACCACTGGCTACTATCTGGTCCTGGCACACGCCACATTCATGGTCATCATGGTCATGCTAGTTCAACTACTAGTTCTACTGAGTCACACGAAAATGTCCCTGAGGCTGTAACTAGTCTTGATGATGACATGACTGAATATGATGCTCCGGCTGGAGCAAGCTCAGGCTTCCTGTAACTTTTCCCGATGCTGATGCTGTGTCTGCTACTCTGCTGTAATGATGTTCTCACTGTGCTGCTGGCTGGCACTCTGTGCTGCTGCTGCAACCACAGTTGGCTGTCAGTCCCTCGCTGCTGATGCTAATTCTGTCTCTGCTCACCATGCTGCTGACAAAAATAAAATCATATTATTTATTCTCCTTATTGTCTATTTCAACACTAAATAACATATTACAATAAATCCATTGAGTTTTCTGTAGTTTGATACTTTCCATTAAAAATATGCCATTTTATACCGGGACTACCAACTCAAGCACTGGGACAACTACTTTTGGACAAGCCAGTTGTCCATGGACAAGTACCTAATTTTAAAATTTGTCAAGCCCTGCCTCTGTGCCATATCAGCCTATCATTGTCCTATAGGCCAACGCACCATATCCCAGTTGGGCACGGCATGAGCCTTTCTGAGAGATATTCTCCACCTTAGACCTCTGATTAAGGATCCAGTTCTGCCATGGGATGTACCCTTTGTCCTCGAGCAGCTCATGCTGCCACCCTTTGAATCAACCGTGGATTGCAAGCTACGTCGTCTCACTTGGAAGACGTTGTTTTTAGTTGCCGTTACTTCGGCCAGAAGAATTTTTGAACTTCATGCACTCATGTGCAAAGAGCCTTATTTGGTTTTTCGCCAAGACAGGGTATCCCTATGGACTAATCCCAAATTTCTGCCTAAGGTGGTCTCAACTCTTGCCCTTAATCAGGACATCGATCTACCAGTGTACGTTCCCAACTATTCGAATTGAGGAGAGGCCCTGTTGCACAGCCTAGATGTGCATAGGTGTCCAGTATTATCTGACCAGAACCAAACACCACCGAAAGTCGGACCAGCTTTTTGTCTCCTTTACCCACAGGATGATGGGAGCTCCTGTTTCCAAACAGTCGCTGTCCAGGTGGCTCATTCAGTGTATCACATTCTGTTACCAGAAGCGCAACAAACCCTTACTGGGCGTGGTTAAGGGTCATTCCACAAGGGGGGTGGCTACCTCCTTTTGCGTCCCTTAAGAATGTGTCCACCTCGGCCATCTGTGCTGCAGCTACTTGGAGCTCCATGCACACTTTCATTAGGCGTTATAGCCTGGATATTGCATTGAGGCGAAGAGCAGGTTTGGTCTAGCAGTTCAAGGACTTCTGTTCTAGGCTTTGGTTTCATTAAGGATTTCTACCTTCCCTCCTCCCAATAGTGTGGGATTTCCGTCATTGCTTGGGAATCCGTCCTAATGGTGTAACCTGCTGTAAGAGTTGTTTCTCGAAGTAAGATAGTACAGTTACGTAAGAACTTACCGTAACAGTAGATCTTCGAGAACAGCTCTTGCAGCAGCTACTTTCCCTCCCACCATCCCCGCTAGAGGTAGATTCTAGTTCCAATATCCTTCTCCTAGGATCAGGTGTCTCAGCATTTCTCTGACTGCCATTTGATGGCGGATCCTGAGTCTCCTCTTCTGATGTCATCCAGCGGCCGGGAGTCTCCGGCGGGAGAACAGGGGATTCTGGGGGACCGCCCCCTTATGTACTGTGCCTGACGTCGGGGGCGGTCCCTGCTGAATACTGCTAGCTAGAAAATTTCTGTGGGGTCCTGGCGCCTGCTGGCTTCTGTCCTAATGGTGTAACCTGCTGCAAGAGCTGTTCTCTAACATACTAACTGCCAGCAGATTAGGCCTTACGATCTATCGAGTCTGCTCGAACCTCAGATCCCTAGTTGGGTGCCGAGGCCCTCCCCACCTTGTGTTCCAGAAACCCCTATCATCCATCCCCACCCCCCTGGGACAGGCCATCATCTGATACATCCACTTTCTGTGTCTGTCCCACCCTCTCTTGAAGCCCTCCACTGTGGATCTCTGAACCAGCTCGCCAGGCAGTGCATTCCAAGGGTCCACCACCCTCTCAGTGAAAAACCTCCTCCTCTTTCCCCCTCACCCTTCCACCTTCCAACTTCAAACCATGCCCTCTGGTGATACCTCCCTGCTTTAGTCTAAAGATCCCCTCCATGTTTACCCTATTTATTCCCTTGAGGTACTTGAAGACCTCAGTCATGTCCCCCTGTCTCTCCTCTCCTCCAATGAAAACAGGCAGAGCTCCTCAAGTCTGTCCTCATACTGTACATCAAATCCCCTAGTCCTCGTATCATCTTAGTTGCCCTCCTCTGTACCCTCTCCAGGAGCTGTATGTCCCTCTTCAAGTGTGGTCTCCAGTACTGTACACAGTACTCAAGATGTGGTCTAACCAATCCATTGTACAGCGGCAGAATCACTTCCTTGCTCCTAGAGGTGATCCCCCTTACGATGCATTCCAACATCCTGTTTGCCTTGCTAGCCGCTCTCCTGCACTGCTCAGAGTTATTCATACATGCATCCACCATGACCCCTAGGTCTTTTTCCCTTATTGAGGCCTCCAGCGCCTCCGTCCCAGGGTGTACCTGTGTTTAGGGTTTCCCAGATGTAACATCTTGCACTTGGTGATATTGAAATTTAATTTCCATGTGTGAGCCCAGCTTTCCAGGGTGTCCAGGTCCCTTGCAGGGCCAACCTCCCTCTTCTCCCTCAACTTCTGCTCCCATCTTGGAGTCATCAGCGAAGAGACTCATTTCACACCCTATACCCTCCTGATGTCCGATATGTAGCATTAAACAGGATCGGACCCAGGACCAAACCCTCGGTGCCTCACTACCAACCTCTCTAGGGTTTGAGAGCTCCCACAGACCACTACTCTCTGGGTGCGTCCAGCTAGCCAGTTTTCAATCCATCTGACCATCAAAGGGCCTACTCCCAACCCCATCAGTTTCTCCACCAGACAATTGTGGGGGACAGAGTCAGACGCCTTGCTGAAGTCCAAGAATAATACATCCACTTTCCCCTGTCCAGTTCTGATGTTACCCATTCGTAGAACTCCACAAGATTGGTTTGACATGATCTACCTGGCACAAACCCATGTTGCCGACTATCCAGACCTCCCACCTCCTCCAAGTACACCCCAATCGTTCCTTTAGTATACTCTCCATTAATTTTCCCACCACTGAGGTCAAACTGATGGGTCTATAGTTACCTGGTACTTCCCTCGACCCCCTTTATGGATTGGCACCACATGTGCCTAGCCAATCCTTAGGTACCCTCCCTGTCTCAAGTGACCTGTTGAAGAGCTCAGCCAGGATGCAGCCAGTATGTCCACCAATTCCCATAGTACTCTCGGATGAATGCCATCCGCCCAGGAGATTTGTCTTTCTTTAGGGCCTTGAGGGCTAACCACACCCTTTGGCAGAGATAGCATCATCCGTCCCTCCACCTTACTGGCCTTTTATCCTTATCCTGATGTGATACCCTGGGGTACCTCTCCCTCCCTCTTGCTCCATTTCTGTTGCTCCCCAGATCCACTCCTGCCTTCTATCCCCATGCGTCCTTGCTTTGTAGATATCCATCCACCCTAGTGAACACAGAGCGAAGTACTCGTTAAATACCTCTGCCTGGTCCCTCGCCTCTTCCACCCACCCTCCTTCTGATCTCAATCTGCTGAGATGGCCCTTGGTTTTCTCTGCTCCCCAATGTACTGGAAGAACCCTTTTCCCTCCATGTATCCCCTGTGCCAGCCGCTGCTCTTTCTGGACTTTGCCCCCTCACCATCCGGGTGACTTTTCTAGATGCAAGATGGTACATTTCCTTATCCTATCCCCTCTTGTTGTTTTATATTTTTGTGGTCGCCTTCTTTTCTCGACCGCTACTTGAACCTCACTGGACCATACCACATTTATGTACCTTGCTCCTTACGCTTCACCTTAGCGCAGGTCCTGACTGCCTCATGAAGACCCCATTTTATGACCTCCCATCTCCTTTCCACATTTGTCATTGATGTAATCCCCTTCAAGTGATCCTTGAGAATATTTCCCATGCCCACAAAGTCTGCCCCCCTGAAGTCCACTGCCAGTGTCCTAGATCCCTCCCCCCATGCTTATTTGAAACCAGACAGTATTGTGGTCGCTCCCAGTCAGGGATCCTCTACAACCAGGTCCCTTACCAGATCCCCATCTGCCAGAACCACGTCCAGGACATGCCCTCCTTGTGGGCTCCATCACATGTTGTGTTAAGAACACATCCTGGAAGCCGTCCAGCAGCCTCTGCTCCTTGACCACCTTAGAGGACATGGTTCCCCAGTTTGTACCTGGCATATTAAGGTCCCCCATCAACACCACTCCTTCCCCTTTTGGTCCACACTGGGCAATGATGTTGTCCAGCAAACCATCCTCCAGAACATCACCCATCCCGGGGGGCTTGACCTTATTTCCTGCTGGGGATCGTAAAGTGACCCATAGGGCCTCCACGTTTCCCTCTGCCTCTTCTACCCTAGCAATTTCTATGTCATCCCTAATGAACATAGCCACTCCACCCCCTCTGCCCTCCTTCCTATCCTTTCTAAGCATAGTGTACCCCCGCACGTTTAGGTCCCAGTCATGGTTTTTGTTGGCCCACATCTCCGTGACCGCTGCCACATCCACACCCCCCCTCGAACAGCATGGCCTGGAAGTCTGCCAACTTGTTTCCCAAGCTCCTGGCATTTACTAACACCAACCCCCACCCCTGATCCCTTTGTCGAACCCCACCCAGGTTCCTTATACTTCCATCCTCCCTCTGCTCCTCCTGAAACCTCCACCCCTAGTCTGTTTCCCCCCCCCTTGGGTTTGAAGGCTACTCCCCTCATCTGGAGGAGAGGGCTTCTGGTCAGCCCCTCCCTTATCCCTTCCCCCTCACAGATTTAAGCCTACCTTTCTTGAATCAGTCAGCCATCCCTGTTTAAGGACTTCTTTCCCTAATGGGGCAAGATGAAGCCTGTCCTTGGCATACAGTCCCTTATCCTCCCAAACTCCTTTCCCGTTCCCTAACACCCCCAACCCACTCTCTTCATCCCACTTCCTGAGCCAGTCATTAACCTCTGTGATCTTCATTTTTTTCTCCACTGAGGCCTTTGGTACTGGCAATATCTCCGAAAAGGAAATGTTGCATCCATTATCCCGACAGACTCTAGCAAGTTCTTGGAACCTTGTTTGGATTTCCAAAACGCTATTCCCTCTAGATTGTTAGTTCCCAAATGCCAGGAAATCGGGTTTCCCTCCACAATCCCTAACCAGTTCGTACACCATGAACTTTACTCTGTGCACTGTCAGCCCAGAGATACTCACTACCTTCACCTGGCTATGGCATCCACCCCCCTGTCCCTCCCACTGGATACCCCTAATCATCGAGTCTCCCAATAGCAGAACCTTAACACCGCCATCATCCATATGGTTACCTCCACTATGCACTCTCAGCCCCCCATCCCCCTTATTCGTGATCTCAATTCCATGGGAGTCTTCCTGCCTTATTAGAGACCCCCTTGTCACCCTCCCCTTTCTGCTTCCCTCGTTATTTTGCCCACTTAACTCAGACCCACTCTGAATAGGTGTCCCCTTTAACCCTCTCTTATCCGAACCATTTATCCTGGCCCTGATGGTTTTCCCTTCCCCCCACACCACCATCCTCACCCCTTGTAATAGTACCGCTACCTCCAGAGGCTTTCTGTGTGTCCCCTTTACCTAGGGCCCCATCCTTGGTACAGACCCCCCTGCTGAAGGGGGGCCCCCTCCCCCACCTCCTAGTCTCCCAGTTTCTCTCCAGTCATGCTCTCCTCCCTCATGTCTGCAATATGTTGCATCTCCTCCATCTGCTTAACATTTATGTTTCCCCTTCTCCCTCTGGTACTATTTCTATCCTTTCCATTGCCGGTCTGTGATGCCCTCTGGGTATCCGACTCCCTCCCCCCGGCCTCTGTATCAGTTTCCTCATTTCCACCAACCCCTTCCTCCCCCTCTTGGTTGCTTAATAGCTCAAATTTATTCTGACTCTATGCCAGCCTCCATCAAGTAACCCAAGTTTCCTCTGACTGCACCTCTAAACTGCCCCTCTTTCTCCCCCTTGCTCTGTTCTCCTTAGGAGCTCCCTTCCCACAGTCTGCTATTTTAGGTTTCCCCACAACAGCCCCTCCCTTCTCAATGTCTGCTCTACTAGGCTTCCCCACAACAGCCCCTCCTGACTCTTCCCCCTCCACTCTCTTTGTATTCGGAATGTTCACCCGGTACGCTTTCTCCTTAGTATCAATATCCCTATCTAAGGGTCCTCTGTCCCTAATTTCTCCCTCCTGCTTGCTGTAACATAACGTCCTGTAATTTCAGAGCGTTGCCCCAGCCTCCCCTCAGCCCCACCCTTCTGCTGCCCATATCCACACCCCTTATCCTTGGACACCCCCCAACTCCCCCAGCTTACTTCTTAACCAATATACTTCACTTCTGATACAAGATAGCTGTCTACAGAGTGGGCAGTCTCCCTTTCTCCAGGCCCAATTGAGAATTATTGCCATCCCACAGCCTGTGCAGCCTGCAACCCTTCCAAAAATGCCTGCCATGGTGGAATATGGCCACCCTGTTTGTCCCCCTCTGTTTATAATGGCACACACCCCTTTTCTCAGTCCCTTCCCCCTGGAATACAGTTTCTCTCTATACTGACTGCAGTTATTGACAAACCCAATTTCAACCCCACCAATAAAGTTCCCAAGTCTCACAAACACATACAGTCCAGTGTGTGTGTTCAGTCCCACTAACAGTGTGTGTATGCAGACATCAGGTACCGTATGATGTCACAGGCCCACCAGTTCCTGTTGCTTCAAATTTCAGTCACAAACAGAAATACACAGCCCTTCAGTCCCAACCCCAGTAGCTTTTCAGTATTTAAGAAAGCCTACAAAACAGGGTGGCTGGGAGGGTTCTTACTAACACCAGGCAAACATCACATTTAAATTTCACTCTAATTATGACTGCCAAACAAGTGTTCCCAAGCCCCAAAAGTTACAATATCGCAGCCCAAGTAACAGTTCTAACTCAAAGTAGTAATTTTTAACACACAGAACTAATTTCACGTACAAAACTATTCAAATATTTTAGTTAAAACAGAATACAAACCCAAACCTCTGTCCTTACCAGCCTCCTGCTTATGTTCCCAAATGAACAATGAAAGACAAGATGATTCTAGTTAATTTCCCTCCCTAACACCAGGCAAACATCACATTTAAATTTCACTCTAATTATCACTGCCAAACAAGTGTTCCCAAGCCCCAAAAGTTACAATATCACAGCCCAAGTAACAGTTCTAAGTCAAAGTAGTAATTTCTAACACACAGAACTAATTTCACATATAAAACTATTCAAATATTTCAGTTAAAACAGAATATAAACCCAAACCTCTGTCCTTACCAGCCTCCTCGAAGATCTGTTGTTACGGTAAGTTCTTGCGTAACTGTACTTTCCCTGGAAAGCCGCTGAAGTAGTGGGTACCAAATCTGCCGAGGCCACAGCGGGGCGACCAGAATCATTCGCGCCTCCTCGGCTTGTAACTTCAATAGAATCCTCTGGACAAGTGGAAAGGGAGGAAAGGCGTAAAGAAACCTCCCTGCCCAACACAGGGACAGTGCGTCTGGCCAGAAAACTCAAGGCGCGGGCACTCGTGAGCAGAAAAGTGGCATTTTGGTGTTGCGTTGTGACGCAAACAGGTCCAGTTCTGGACGACCCCATCTGTCGAACAGCTGTTCCGCTACTTACTATAGGAGCTCCCACTCATGCGCCCTGGACCGAGATCTGCTGATACTGTCGGCCAAGTCGTTGAGGACACCCGGAACATGCACCGCGGAGAGAGTGATGTGCCTTTCTAGTGCCCAATACCAGACTGTCATTGCCTCCCTGAATAGGGGGTAAGAAATAGCTCCCCCTTGCTTGTTGATGTAGAAGATGATGATGTCCATCTGAACCAGAAGAGAGCCTGGCATGAGGTCCTCCTGAAAAGCCTGTAGCGCACTGAGGACCACTTGCATCTCCAGGACATTGATGTGGAGTTCGCGCTCCTCGGGGGTCCAAACGCCTTATGTTTGGCAAGTCCCTAGGTGCGCTCCCCACCCCAGATCTGAGGCATCCGTTGTAAGGGTCTGATTTGGGAGCTCCAGACGGAAGGGGACCCCTCTTTTCAAATTGAGTGGATCCGTCCACCAAAGAAGCGTTCTCTCTACTGGCTCCGTGACTCTGACCATGAGGTCGTGGTCGTCTGAGCACTGATCCCACTGCACCCTTGAGTATCCATTGTGGGATTCTCATGTGGAGGCGGGCCAGAGGAGTAACTGGAATGGCAGCCGCCATGTGCCCCAGAAGTCTGAGGAAGGTCCTTGCTGAGACCTGAGGAGTTACTAGAGTCGATGTGGCTATCTCTTGCAAGCGATCTCCCCTCTCCAGGGGTAGAAAAGCCATGCCCTGGACCGAATCCAGGACCGCACCAATAAAGACGATCCCCAAGTCTCGGAAGAGTGTATAGGCATCTCCGAGAGCTTGAAGCAGGTGTGACTTTGACGGGGCCGCTAGCAGCCAATCATCCAGGTAAGGGAAGACATAATGTCCTTGGCGCCTTAGAGCCGCAGCCACTGCTGCCAAACAGTTTGTGAAGACTCGAGGAGCGGAAGAGAGGCCGAACGGAAGAACTTGAAATTGATAATGCTCCCCCTGGAAGTTGACCCTCAGGAACTTCCTGTGAGGGTGAAAGACCCCAATATGCCTATACGCATCTTGCATGTCCAGGGAGGAGAGCCAGTTCCCTTGGTGCAGCAGAGGAAGAAGACCCGGAAGGGTCACCATTCGGAACCTTTTGTACTCTATATAAAGATTTAGCGAGCTTAGGTCCAGAATGGGACGAAGGTCCTGTGTCTTTTTTGGGACCAGGAAGAAGTGGGAGTAATACCCTTTTCCTCGTTGACTCAGAGGGACTGGTTCTATTGCCCTTTTTTGTAAGAGGACCTGTATCGCTCCTTCTATGAGAGGAATATGAGAAGGAGGATATCTGGAGAACATTGGTGGAGTGACTGGAGGAATCTCCGTAAACTCTAAGGTGTGTCCTCTCCTTATGATATCTAGGACCCATTTGTCCGAAGTGATTGAGCTCCATCCCTGAAGATACAGGGAGAAGCGACCCCCTACCACCTCCGCTGGAGGAGGGGGGTCGGAAGGGAGTTATTGGGTGGAGCCAGGGATGGGCAGAGAGGCCTGGGAGGACTTGGGCTCATGGGGAGGAGTGCCTCCAGGCTGCTGGTTGCTGGCTCGCCTCCGAAAGCCTCCTCTCTGGCCCTGTTGGTTACCATGGGCTTGACCACCTGAGGGATTCCGAAATGGTCGCTTTTGCTGTCTCCACTGGTCTTCACGGTACATTTGGCGGACAGACCAGATGGATTTGCCTGACTCCTGGAGGCGAGAGATCCAAGACTCCATCTTCGGCCCAAACAACACGGAACCCTGGAACGGTAAGTTCCGTATTCCAGACTGCAGATCCTGATGAATGCTCGAGACCCTCAACCAGGAATGGTGCTTGAGGCAGACATCTGCCACTGCCGCTTCTGGCTGCCGTATCCACAGTGTTGTACGAGGCATGCAGAACATGTGTGCCTATGTCCGAGCCCAATTTGAGAAGGTCCAGAATCTCCGTTTTCTTCTCTGAGTCTGGCAAGGCATTAACCAGCTCTTGCCCCACTCCCATAACACATTCTGGTAGTGGACCATGTGCGTAAGGAAATTCAGGGACCTAATTGAACAGGTGGAGGCAGAATAGACTTTCTGCCCACCTGGTCCAAGTTGCGGGATTCCGGGTTGGGAGGCTGTGAGCTGAGATGTTTAGGCTGCTTAGATTTGTTGTGAGCAGCTGTAATAACTGAAGAGTCCGCCTGAGGATGTTCAGCCAAGAATGGTTCATCCTTCAGGGCTGTATACAGCCTGTCCGATTTTTTTTTTTTTTTTTCTTTTCGGAACTGCCAGGACTGAAGCTGGACACTTCCAGGTTACTCTGGTGAGGTCTTGGAAAGTGTCCACTAAAGGAGCGACAACCAAGGCTTGGGCTCCTTTTGCCTCAGGTACTTAGCCAAACGTCGGCATTCCGGATCCAGGTCCTCCGTGTCCTACTCATTGGAGGCGAGCAGGGCTGGTCTTTCTCTCCTGTGGAACCCCCAATTCCCGAAAAGGAAGAGGTAGAAGAGGAAGAGGAGAAATGGCTACTGGGTGACAAGTAGCCAGACCTGTCCTTATGGCCAGCCTTACTCGAGTGTCAGTGGTTCACCAACAGACATGGGTCCGAAGACCGATGACAGTCACGGGACTGACAGCGGAGCGGAGACTGATGTCGGTCAGGGGATTGATGTCAAGAGCGGTCCCGTCTAGCAGAACGGTAATGGCTCCTGGTATAAGACCGGGCCCAGCGTTGGCTATCCGATCTGGTAGAGCGCCGGTGTTGGTCTACGGACTGTGATCGGGAACAAGCCTTTGAAGGAGGAGGTGTAGGCGGTGATCTCTCGGGGTTCTTCCTGGGGGAAGAAGCACCTCCTGGCTGTGGTTCACCCGAAGGGTCCGGGACTGGTGACGGGGCCAGCTTCGGGGGGGGGAGGTCTGCTTCTGAACCTGCCCCCACCAGAAGGAAAACAGATCCTGGAGCTCATCCTTTGAAAAAACAGAGGCTGCTTTCCCAGGAAACGGAATATCCGGATGTCGACCTTCGTGGGAGAGCCCTTCTGAGCCCCGGGGGGAGGAGGACTAAGGGGATGATGACGCGGCCCCTTCGCCGGCTGCGTTCGGATCCGTCGCCTCACCACCCGGCATCGGTAGGGGACCGACAGCGGGACCCGACCGGGGCGTGAGGTTCTGGACTCAGAGATCGCTTGACTGGCGGTGCCAGGGCCTTGAAGGCAGGGTCAAGCTAACGCCTCCGAGGGTTTAACAGTGACCCTGAGCAGAGTCATCTTGGGCTTCGCTGACCTGTCCCCCGAAGGTCCAGCCTTAGCCTGGTCTTTTGACTTGGAATGCTCACCTGAGCCCTTGGATCCACGGGCTGTCTTGGGAGAAGGCCGGGAGCGAGACCGGGACCTGGACTGGTGCCAGGACCAACTACAGTCTTTTTCGCGTTACCACTTAGACTTGTCCTTCTTCTTCTTCTTCTGCTTCTCCCCTGAGGTGTGCAGATCCATCTTCTTTTCCAGCAGATGCACTTTCAGGGCCTTCAAGTGGTGGATCCTGGTGCGGCTGGTGAATTTCTGACAAGCCGAACAGGCTGCAGTGTCGTGGTCAGGCTCCAGGCAGAAAACGCACTGCCGGTGACCGTCTTTAGACGGGATTTGGCGGCCACAACCACACTTATTAACGTGGGGCCCCGTCGAGGAGACCGATGACAGCGACGACATGCATCGGTAGGTGCCGAAACCATTGAAACTTTAAGTGGAGAAATCGTAAAACAAATGAAAAACTATGTTCTTTAGCTGGGCTGGTAAGTTAAGAGAGCAGAAACTCTTCACGTGTGCGGGACGCAGTGGGAAAAGAACTGGGTCTGCCCCCTTTTGTACCAGAGCTGACGCCGGGTTGGAGCGGACGTCGGGGGTGGTCCCTGCTGGGTACTACTGGCTGAGAAGTTTTCTGAAGGGTCCCAGTGCCTGCGGCAATGTCCTGATTGTAATAGCCTGCTGCAAGAGCTCCCACTAGAAGTAAGATCAGAGGTTGTTGGATGTCTTTCATGGCGTGTTCCTAACTCAGCAGGTGGGGGAACCGACCAGGGAGGCACAGATACTGGATGTGGTCCTGGCAGACAGTGACCAGATTGGGGGCCGGGAGGTAAGGGACTGATTGACGGGGAGCGACCATGCCACGGTCTGGTTCTGCCTAGACCTAGGAGGGGTAGAAGGCTGCACAAAGACAGAGGTAACTGACCTCAGGGGGCTGGATTTCAAGGAAATGGGAAGGATCCTTGAGCATTTGGATGGGATTGGGCCAGACATGGACGCTGACAGTAGGTGGGAAATCATCAGGAGGGGGGTGCAGAATGCTACCAGCACCTGTGCAAGAGTAACACGAAAATGCGGTAGGGCCCGAATACCCTGCTGGTGGATCAGGGAGGTTCAGGATGTGGTGAGGGGAAAGAAGGCGGCCTATAGGCATTTCAAGTGCTCAAGGAGCGAAAGGGATTGAGGGGAGTACGAGCTGATGGCCAGAAGGGCCCTAGGGTGGTGAGAGCGGCTAAGGCAAGAAAGGAGCAGAACCTGGCCAGGGAAATTAGGAGAGGGAATAAGGGGTTCTTCAGGTACATTGGGGAAAAACGGTGGGTGAAGGGGCAGATTAGCAGGATTAAAACAGGGGAAGGATGGGCACAAGACCCGGGAGAGCAGACTGAGGTACTAAATGAGTACTTTGCCTTACTTTTCACCAAGGAAAATGGGGGAAGGGGGCTGCATCATACATGGAAGGAGACGTGAAACTGAGGGGGAGACCCTTACCGATCGAGGGTCTGGTAAGAGGGGGGCCATTACTGGCAGGAGGGGGAAGGCAAAGCTAGGGGACGAGGTAGTGGAGGTGGAAATCACAGCAGAGAGAGTGAGGGAAGTCCTCGGGTCCCTTAAGACTGAGAAAGCACCAGGGCCGGAAAAATTACATCCCAGAGTGCTGAAGGAACTGGCAGATGTCCTGGTGAAACCCCTGCCGGAGTTTTTCAGCATCTCTCTGAGGACAGGGTGGGTGCCCCAGGACTGGAAGGTGGCTCATATAGTGCCTCTCCACAAGGGGGGATCAAGGGAGGTGGCAGGGAACTATAGGCCCGTCAGCCTGACATCGGTGGTGGGCAGGGTGATGGAGGGCATTGTCAAGGAGAAGCTGGGGGGGACCTGGAAAAGTCGGGGTGCCTGGATGATAGACAGCATGGATTCATCCCGGGGAAATCGTGTTAGACAAACCTTGTGGATTTCTATGACTGGGTGACGAGTGCCTTGGACCTGGGTAGACCGGTGGACGTCCTCTTTCTTGACTTCAGCAAGGCTTTTGACTCTGTTCCTCATGGGGGCCTGTTGGATAAGCTGGGAGAAATGGGGGTGGGGAACTAGATGATCAGATGGATAGGAAATTTGCTCCAGGACCGGACCCAGAGGGTCATGGTTGTCGGGTTAGTCTCCTTCCCAAGGAGGATCATTAGTGGGGTCCCTCAGGGATTGGTTCTTGGACCCCACCTGTTCAACGCCTACGTCTTAGACATAAGGAAAGGGTATCAGGAGTGAGATGAGTCTCTTTGTGGATGACTCAAAACTGGTGGTGGTGGTGAATGGGGTGGAGGGGGAGGGTGGCCCTACAGGGGGACCTGGAGGCTGTCGAAAGGTGGTCTAGAAAGTGAAAGCTGAGGTTCAATGCAGGGAAATGCAAGGTACTGCACCTGGGAGCCAGAAACCTGGGCCAAGTGTACACCCTGGGGGGGAAATGCTACAAGTCTCTATGGCTGAGGGGGACCTGGGGGTGGTGGTGGATGTCAAGATGAACAACTCGGAGGCTTGTAGGAGGGCAGCGGCCAAGGCCAACAGGATGCTGGGATTCATCGCTAGGGGATCACCTCCAGAAGGAGGGAAGTGATACTCCCTCTGTATAACTGCTTGGTGAGGCCACACCTAGAGTACTGCGTGCAGTTTTGGATGCCACACTTAAAGAGGGACATTGAAGTCCTGGAGAGGGTCCAGAGGAGGGCAACCAAAATGATCTGGGGCTTGGGGGACAGGACCTATGGGGAGAGGCTCGAAGAGCTAAATATGTACACATTGGAAGAGAGAAGGGACCGGGGAGACATGATAGAGGTCTTCAGGTACATGAAGGGGTAAATAGGGAGGAGCAGTCAGGGTGCTCCGAAGGAAGGGGCAACTAGAGGGCATGGGTGGAAGCTGGAGGAGATTCAGGGAGAAAGGAGGGGTGCTACTTCACTGAGAGGGTGGTGGAGCCATGGAATGTGCTGCCCAGGGGGCCTGGTGGAGGGGTTCAAGAGGGGGTGGGACATGTACAGGGAAAGGGTTCTGGAAGCAAAGTCCAGTGCAGCAAGAATATCCAGGACTGGGAAGGGAGAAGCCAGAGAGGGCGAGGGGGGGCAGCAAGGTCAGCTCCCAGGGTTGGGGGCTGACCAAACGAGCAGACATGAAAGACCGTGAGTCCTATTCTGCTGGCATTTTAGTATGTTAGTAAGGTTCTTTCTGAACTCTGTTCATGAGAAAGTTAATTTGAGGCAGGGTGGTCTAGGGGAAGTAGGAGACCACAGGTTCCAAGCTTGCTAAAGCCAGATACTTTCTGTGTGACCTTGGGCAAGTCATTTAACCACATAGTGCTTCTGTCCACGGAGATGCGGAACTTGACAGAAGCAGGACCTTGCTGGAAACGAGGCGCTGTATCTTAGCTGAGCTGTCCTGGATACATACATGCCTACATACATAAATAAATATATTTTTCTGTATCATATGGAGTCAGTGATTTGAGTTTTTTTTTTTTTTTTTTTTTGAGAGTCAGCTGTATGCTTAAGGATTAAAAGCAGATATCTTGTCAAATTTTAAAGCATAGGTCAAAAAAAGTCCACTAGTCCTGTGTCTGGGATTGGCTAACTTTTGTTCTGGAATACTGAATCTGACGGACCAGCTAAGTCTGGAGAACAATCAGAAAATGTGTATGATATTGCGATCAAAGGAAAAATGAAGACTTCCAGTACCAGAGAAAGCATTTCTATAACCAGCGAGTTTTGCTTGATACTAGCTAAGAATTAAATCAATGAGAAAAATTCCGACCTCTGGTTAAAGCACTTATCTATTTGAAATGAACTTTAAAAAAAAAACTAGACTAGTCTTTAGACTTTCTGGGTCAGTAAATCTTTCTAGTTGTTGGTTTAGTAAAACAGAGGCTTCAGGAAAAGTTGATTCTGTATTTATAATTTCTCATGACAGTGCATACAGTTGCAATTAAATAATCAGATTGAGAGTGGTATTGTGGTCCTAGTGGTTAGAGCGGCACCTTTATAGCTGAGAGCTTGCATGTCCATACCCTTTGTAACAACTTGCCATATAATTTTTTTTTTTTTTTTATTTAAACATTTGGTAACTGGGAAAGGCACACTGAGTCTAGGCTTGTCTCCATGAGTGACCCGGGGAGAGGGAACATAGGACTGTAAGTTTTTTTTTTTTTGTTTTGTTTTGTTTTGTTTTTTTAAATTTTCTTCTAGCTGTACTGATAAGTTTGAATGAATCTGTAAGGGGAAATGAGATAAAGTTAGTTGCCAGAGGCATGCCAGATGACTCTGAAGAGTGATTACAGTCTCTTAGTCGTGTACTACAGGACCACCTGGCCAGTTAATGAGAGAACTGAAAGCCAGAACAGCCATTTCATGCTTCAAAGCCAAAAACAACATCTTCATGTTACTGCAGGGCCTGGCTAACAGCTGAAATAGTCACTCCTGCTGTGCAAGAGGGGAAGTAGGATAAAGGAAATATCCTTCAGAATACACAAACCTTAGAACTTCGGATCAAATAATTTTCCCAAGAGGACTCAGCTCTTAAGACACAAGAAACTAGCTTGGAAGTGATGTCATAGGGACATTTGTGCCAAGAGTGGGTGGAGACTGGTTTTTGGGAACCTTGTCAAACCCTGAGTTTTGTGAGAGCAAAGGGTAGTCCAGTTTTGGGACCTCAAACAGTTAACATCTAAGGTTCAAGTCTGCTGTGATTCACCAAGGTGTTCTGTGTGGTAAGCTCTTTCTACTTTGGGAAAGTTAGGAAGTGTAGTAAGATTTTCCTGTGCGTTTTTCTTTTTTCTGCTGCTGTTCAGAACAGTTTTCATTTTAACTCTGTAGAGTACTGTTCCCCATGGTATTAGTGTAGTATCCTGGATGATATGGGTAAATATCTTGAAGGATTACAATTTTTTTTTTATATACTTCATGTTTCTGTGATTGAGTCATTTGAGGTACTGCTAACTGGGTTATAACTGGCAAAAACTTTGTTTCCGTCTCTGAAGAGGATGCTGTGGTTGCCATATTTTATTTCTAAAGTGAGGTGTTCTCAGCTGTGACAGAGGTGGGTTGTTTGGCCTTTGGTATGGAGCACTGTACTATGTGGGCAGTAGCTGTAAAGTATGCAGGTGTCAGAAGGGTTTAAGAAAGCTGGCAACAGTGTGTTATTGAGGCATAGGTAAGAAGGCATAGGCAAACCAGGAGAAGTCATAAAAGTTGCAAGGAGTGTTTTATTTTCAATAACAAGCAAATAAAAAAAAAATGTGCAGGATAGCTCTTATACAGACAGTTCAGACAAAACAAAGTCCTTCCTCTGAGGGTATCTCTAAATCTCAATCTCCCTCTAAACAAAATATTGCTCTTTTTATAAATGTTTTTCTTGACAACTGCATCTTGTTCTCGTTAAGATGCATCTCCTGATCTTACTTCAAGAAACAGATTTTGCAGCAGGTTACACCATTAGGACTGAAGCCGGTAGGTGCCAGGACCCCACGAAAATTTTCTAGCTAGCAGTATCCAGCGGGAACCGCCCCCGATGTCAGGCATCATACAAAGGCTATCCCCCAGAATCCCCAGCCTTTTCTCGCCACACCGCCAGCATCGGCCTCATGGACGCCCTTTTCAGCAAATGACGACTTGAACTTCCAGCAATTTATTGCTCAACTCACTGTCAGCATCTCCTACTCCTTCCACAGAGGACACCTCTCCAAGTGTGCCTGCGGCAAACAGATCCCTTTCAAGGATCTCCACTCAGCCTGTCTGTGGTGCCTAGGCCCGGAGCACAACACCCAGGCCTGCTCCTTTTGTCAGCAGTTTAACAGAAGCACCAGGATCCACCGTCAGAAGGCACTTCAGGGGTTCCTGTTTGAGGAAAGATTGAAAACAATGGAAAAAGATCCTGCCTCCAGAGGTGAGTCTACCTCCAAGTCCCATAAACACTGGGAAAAACACCAGGAGAAGGCCAGGTCCAGATCCCCGAACCGGGCCTCGGACTCGTGCACCAGCTCAGGCTCCATGCACTCAGACTGCTCTCCTTCCAGGTCTTGCTCTCAGCCTCCTCCCGTTAAAGTCTGGGCTTCAGGCAGTCTTTCGGCTTCTCTTCACCCATTTAAGACTTCCAGGACTTCGGACTCTTGTTCAATGCCTGCCCGGGCCTCAGCGAAGTCTTCCGACCGTCATTGGTCCAAGTCCTCTTCCAAGTCTGCTTCTGCTTCCTCGGACAGACGCCGGGAACCTGACACCAGATCGGCCTCCCAGGGAGCCTGATTCCCCCTCCCAGGAAGACCAAGGACCTGACGTCCCTCAAGCGGACAACGGAACCTAAGCGGGCTGCCGATCCTTCTCCAGGCAAACGCCTGTCGGACCAGACGTCCCTTAAGCAACCGACGTCGGTCAAGCGACCCACGAAGCCGACTGCCTGACAACCAGGCAGACGACACTGAGGACGCCGGGCTTCCACGGGAACCTTCGCCCAAACTGGCAACGCCCTCGGACCAGACGCCAGACACCGGCGACAGACCAACCCCGACGCCAGGACCGTTGTCCAGTATGAATATCCAAGAAGCCAAAAATCTCTTCACCTTTTGGTGGGACACTATTAAA
The DNA here is from genome assembly GCA_016271365.2 of Neoceratodus forsteri. NCBI lineage: Eukaryota > Metazoa > Chordata > Ceratodontiformes > Ceratodontidae > Neoceratodus > Neoceratodus forsteri. The sequence continues at coordinate 1,561,135,338 of CM057449.1, forward strand.
AAGGATGTGGTCCCAGTAAAGCCTCCTCCCCCCCCCTAGGGTCCAGCAGGAAGATCCCCGACCCCCAAGGAGTCTACACCACCTCCTAGGGGCAGATCCAAAGAAAGAAGGCCCCCTTCACGGTCTCCCAGTCCCAAGCGACTCAGAGGAAGAAGGTCCCCTCCACAGGGATACGACTCTAAACCGGACTGTTCGGATACCTGCAGATCTCCGTCTCCCATAATCATCCCATCACCAGACCCACGAAACCTCCCCAGGTCACCTCCGGATGATCCCTCTTTTGCTGAAATCATGAGGCACATCCAGGAGAATATAGGATGGGAAACTGAAGATCTAGACCCCGAACCACAGTGCCTAGCTCGATACCTTCGGCAGAAAGATCCTAAGCCTGTGGTGGTGCCACCCTTGGTGGACACCTTCGCGGACGTCACCAAGGCCGCATGGAAAAGTCCGCATTGCACCCCTGCTGTGCCGAAGAAGGCTGACCGCCTATACAGGGCCCCTGTAGAGGACCCATATTTGGCGCACCAACCCCTGGCTGATTCACTGGTCATCACGGCCTCTCATGACCGGTCTCAACGACTGCAGCATTTGAGCACACAGACTCTGGACCAGGAATCCAAGCAATTGGATTCACTGGCTAGGCGCATGTATGTGGCTACTACATGCTCCATCAGGTCACTGAACTATCTGACACACATGGTTCAGTTTCAGAACACCCTATGGGAACAGGGCCAGGACATGGTTAAAGTCCTTCCGGACGGCGAGCAGAAGGAGGAACTTTTTGAACCTTCTTCACACAGGGTCAGACGTGGGGACCCAAGTCTTGAGAGCCACCTATGATTTGGCGGACTCTGCGGCCAGGGGAGCAGCCTTGGGCATCTGTCTCCAGAGACGCTCTTGGCTTTGCATCTCCGGATTACTCCGGACATCCCCTACAACGGAGAGGTCCTGTTTGGTGAAGATTCCGAAAAGGTAATCACCAAATTACAGCACGCTGGGAAGGCGGTGAGGACTGTACAGGCCCAAGACTGGTTCCTTTCATATGAACCAGAATTGCTTTCGCGGCCGGCAACAACGGCAGTGGCCACGTTCCGGCCAGCAGCAAAGGGGCAACTTTAACCGCAGGGCCCAGCCTAAGTCTTCCCCAGGCCAAGGTCAGAGATGCACAAAACTGACCCAGCCTGCGGGAGGCAACACTGCCAAAGCATGACTCCTTTCCGGCCCCCGCCCCTCCTCTGGATCAATGGAAAGATCAGGTCAGAGGCTGCATCTCTCACCACCTTTCAGGGTGGCAGACGATAACCGTCGACCGGTGGGTCCTTCAGTTGGTAGAGAGAGAACACTCTATAGAATTCCTCGATCACCCACCTTCAAGGCCTCACCTGCTTTCCCGTTACTCGGGACAGTACGCACTGTTCATTCAGCAGGAGGTGCTAGCACTTCTGGAAAAAGAGGCCATAAAGCATGTACCGCAGAACCAGAGAGGCACAGGATATTATTCCCACTTCTTTCTGGTTCCCAAAAAGACAGGCGACCTCCGTCCGATTCTGGACCTCAGCGACCTCAGCGCTTCGGTGCTCTACGAACGCTTCCGCATGGTGACTCTTCCAGGGCTAATTCCCATGCTCAAGCAGGGCGCCTTCTTAGCGTCACTGGACATGCAGGATGCCTACCTGCACATCCCGATAACTCGGGTGAACAGAAAATTCTTGCAGTTCAAGTTTCTGGGTCGCCATTATCAGTTCCGAGCCCTCCCTTTCTGGCTGTCCTCGGCACCTCGGGTATTCTTGAAGTGCATGGCAGTCGTTGCGGTGGCTCTCAGGAGACACGGCCACTACGTGTTCCCCTTCCTGGATGACTGGCTCCTCATGGCCCCCTCTTGGGAGGCTCTGATGTCCACGATCCACTGTACTTATTCCCTCTTCGGGTCATTGGGCATCATCATCAGTCGGGAGAAGTTGCACCTGGTTCCGTCTCAGAGACTGCAGTCCATAGACGCAGTCCTGGACACGGTTCAGGGGAAAGCTTTTTTCCCTAGGACAGAGCAGAGCACATCAGATCCCTCATAAGGGATATCTTGGCAAAGAAGACCGTCCCAGCAAGACTGGTCCTTTGCCTACTCGGACACATGGCTGCGGCCATTGCAACAGTTCCTTTAGCCCGTCTCCACATGCGGGTGACCCAGTGGATGTTACGGGTGCAGTGGGATCAGAAGCAAGACCATCTGTAGCATCCAGTCAGGATCACGAATGCCGTCATCCAGAATTGGCAATGGTGGCTCGACCCAGAGCACCTGGCATTGGGAGTCCCCTGCGTTGCACTGTCTCCGGTTGTGATACTCTTCATGGACACTGCGGGGTCCGGTTGGGGAGCGCACCTCAACGGTCTCAGGGCTCGTGGATGACTCAGGAAGCTCATCTTCACATAAACATTTTGGAGATGAGAGCGGTCCTTTACGCCTTGCAGGCTTTCCAATCGGAGATTCCACTGGGTACTCTTCTGCTACAAACAGACAATACCACAGTGATATATTACCTCAACAAACAAGGAGGCTCTCATTCCTACCCTCTTTGCAGGGAGGCCATAAGGTTGTGGGATTGGGTGCTGCAACACGGCGCAAACCTTATGGCTGTTCATGTTCCAGGAGTGGACAATGTTATCACAGAAAGTTTAAGCAGATCTCAGGCCAGAGTCCATGAGTGGGAACTACTCCAGGAGGTCGTAGAGGATCTGTTTCACAGATGGGGACGTCAGAGTTAGACCTTTTCGCGTCCCCATCCAACGCAAAACTGCCCAATTTCTGCTCGCTAGATCCAGGGTCTGGTGTTTTCTGGCGAGACGAGTTGTCCCTCTCCTGGGCAGGCAGATTCCTCTACGCATTTCCTCCCTTCCCATTGATTCAGAGGGTTCTTCTGAAACTTCGCAGAGAACAGGCGACGCTGATCTTAATCGCGCCCTTTTAGCCCAGGCAGCTCTGGTTCTCTCTGCTGTACCAACTGTCTTAGGATGAGGGTGGTGGGGTGGCGGCAAAGTACATTTCAAGGTTAACACCCTGTGTTCTACATAAACCCAAATAGCTTTCTGCAAGCATTTCAATAATAATTATTTCCTTGGCGTAGAGATATATGTGAAACACGCAAGGAATTAGAATTGCAAGTACAACCCCATGCCTCTGGGGATACATGCATGCAAAGAAATCATTGGCTCCACTATACTTGACACAGGAGAAATGACTGAAATTACAAACTGTACCCTCCAAAACAACCATGGAGGGTGCAGATCACCCACAAACAGCAGGACATCATGGACACTCTGGATCTGACATGGCTTTGTCACTATAAATGTTGTCTGTCCAGTCACAGAACAGTGTATACAAAAGGGGACTGTATATTCAACTAGTTTTATTTTGATATAAGCAAAAGTAGATAGAGAGAAGACACTATGTCTGGGCCATATGAGAAATGCACACTGCCAAACCTGCAGGAGTTTTGATGAAGGAAAGGATTGGGCTATGAGAAAGACCAAACATGGGCGGAACTCATAAACATCCTTGAAAAAAGTGACCAGGAAAGCGGTGCAAAATGGTTGCTGCTAGCCAGGGTTTTGAGATGGTGGCTTGGGAGAATGCAAATGAGCCAGAGCCTTTGACTAGGGCAGTTGCTGAAGCAGACCGGGTACAAATGTTGGAGCTGGAGTTTGCCCTGGTTAAGGAGAAGGCAGAAATTGAGGCAAAAGGTAGATGCGGATCTGTAGAGGGGAAAACTGGAAGCCGAGGAGCAAGAAAACTGTGCCAGCACGAGATCTGGCTGAGAGAGGAGTGAGAGAGACAGCGCCAGCACAAGCAAGAAGGGTGAGAAAGGCAGTGCCAGCAAGAGTGAGAGGAGCGAAAGAGGCAGTACCAGCATGAGATCCAGGTGAAGGAGTTTGAGCATGTGAGAGATGGAGACTCTGCGCCAGAGGACAACACCACAAACTGTGAGTAATGGCATGAGAGGTTCGACCCAGGAAGCTAAAATTTATTGTAGAATGTTCCCCAGATATCGGGGGAGGATGCTCTTGATTTGTTTTTAAGATCTTTCAAGGGAATCTGTGGGCAGTTTGAATTGGGCAAGGCTACTTGGGCAGGTCACTTAATGCCAGCGCTTATAGGCAAGGCATTAGCAGCTTTTGCCACAGTGGACAATGAGGAGTGCAGGACTATGATAGAGTGAAAAAGGCCTTGCTTAAGCGTTTTGAGTTCACTCATGAGGCCCAGAGGCAAAAATTTAGAACGTCAAGAAACGCATTGGGAGATAACTGTGCTGAAATGTGTATGCAGCCTTGTTTATTTATTGTATTGTATCAGAATTGCATACCTTTGAGTCAGAGACTCATTTACAAAGGCTGTACATCAGAAAACATATAGATATTCAACATTAACTTCACATGTTACAGTTAGTTACAAACAGTGAAGTGCAGCTGCACGCAGGTAGCATTGTCATGAGAGCATCCAGGTTGTACATTGCGGACAATTATCCTTATTTACATTACATTAAGGTTACACGGTCTTATATACAGTAAAATTACAACTGCCAGCAGGAAGCATGGCCATACATCAGGCTGTACAATGAACATATTTATTCGAAATTACATTTCGTTCCATCAGGTATATAGCAGCTACCAGTTGTAGCTTAATCATAGGTATATAGCAGGTACCATTTGTAGCTTAGTCATAGGCAGTATCAATGGTCTTTACTAGGATATAATTAGTTGTTAGATAGAATTGTTAGAACACTGGGTTGAGGGTGCCAAAGCTGGCTTTGTAGAGGAAATCAATTATTTATTTCTTCTGGAACAGTTCCTAGAACCTGTTCCTTAGGAACTGAGAATATGGTTGTTAGAATTCCGAGCTGAGCGAGGGAGGCAGCCAAGAGGGCTAATCAAGTTCATATCCCGCTGACCATCCTCTCACTGCAAAGGTAATGAGGGAGGGAAATCAGGTGGTTTTAGGGGAACCAGGGGGGACATCCTAAAAGAAGCCAGCCTGTACCTGAACAAAGAGGGAAGCCAACTGGTTTCAGAAGCAAGGAGACAGGTGAAGGCAGGTGCTACGTGTGCCAGAAACTGGGGCATGTGTCTTACGATTGTCCAAAAAAATGTGAAAAAAGGGGTTAGTGCAGTTGGAGGCGGGTAGTTTTGGGAGCTCACACAGATAGTGGCTTGTACACATAAGTGTAGTATCCTCTAACTCCACTGTGCACGTACACCCTTTTGTTTGTAAGCAGAATGGTGACCCAGAGTTTGAGAGACATGGGGGGCCTTCATTTCTATGGTGAAACAGGGTTTGATTCAGGAGAAACATATCCTGCCTGGCTAGTTTTCTAGGATTAGAAGAGTGACGGCTTTGTGGCCTGCGTACCAATGGCCCGGATCTTTCCAAGCTGGGAAGGTGGACAGGGCATACAGGAGATGGATGGTGTACCAGACCTGCCTTTGTATGTAATCATGGGTAATAACTTTGATAGTAGGGCCGACATTGTGTGTTACTACCCGTAAAAAGGTGAGGAAGCAACCCCTACCTTAGTAGCAGGAGACGTAGCTGAAGAACAAGCTGGGAGCAGCAGTTCTGAGACACAGCTACTGACTGAGGAGAGGCTAGCTGTGAGCGTCTCTTTCACAGAAGTGTGTGCTTTGTAGAAGGTCAGGCATGTAGACCTAGGGAGAGCTCAGCAAGCTGACCCATCCCTGCAGAAATTAACATAGAAACATAGAATGTGTAGGCAGATGGGGACCACATGATCCATCTAGTCTGCCCCTGGTGCCTGCCCCCCCCCACAAAGTCTACCCAATATTATCCCCCTTTTCCTATCCCATGCTGTTTTAAATTCCCTCACCACCTGCATGGGCAGGCTGTTCCATGGGTTTACCATTCGTTTTGTGCAGAAAAACTTATGCATGTTCCTCTTGAGTCTCCCACCTCTCAGCCTCACATCATGCCTCCTTGTTCTTGTGGAGTTCTTTATCTGAAGGAGGTCTGGGTCGGGATTCTATTTATATCCCTAAGGTACTTGAAGGTCTCGATCATGTCTCCCCTATCTCTTCTATGTTCCAGTGAGTACATGTTGATTTCCTTCAACCTGTTCTTGTACGAGAACCCGTGGAGACTATGGATCATCTTTATTGCCCTCCTCTGTACTGCCTCCAACCTATCTTTCTCTCTTCTGAGATGAGGCCTCCAGAACTGGACACAGTACTCAAGGTGGGGTCTCACTAACGATCTGTATAGTGGGAGGACTGCCTCCCTTTTTCTGCTCGTGATGCCCCTTACTATGCATCCCAGCATCTGGCTGGCCTTTAGTGTTGTCTTTTTGCATTGGTTGCCCACTTTCAAATCATCTGATCTGATGACTCCCAGATCTCGCTCTTGCCAGGTGGTAGTTAGCTTCTTCCCTCCCAAGTAGCGATCTGCCCAGCTGTTCCCTTTTCCCAGGTGCGTGACCTTGCACATTTTTGCATTAAATCTCAACTGCCACATGATCGACCATTCTTCCAGCTTCTATAGGTCTGATCTCATTTAACTTATCCCCTCAGTGGTGTCCACTCTATTGCAGATCTTTGTGTCATCCACAAATAGACGGACTTTATCACTCAGTCCCTCTGCGATATCGCTGATGAAAACATTAAAAAGTATTGGACCCAACATTGACCCCTAAGGGACTCTGCTGGTCACTTCCCTCTCCTCTGATATTTCCCCATTTACCATCACTTTCTGGATTCTCTGGTTTAACCAGCTGTCCACCCGTGATAATACCTTCTCCTCCACACCCGTGTATTCTAGCTTTTTCAGCAGCCTTCTGTACGCACTGATTCGAAGGCCTTACTGAAGTTTAGGTAAATTACATCCAATGCTTCTCCCTGCTCTGCTATTCTAGTGATCCAATTAAAGAATTAAGGGAGTTAGCCACAAGTGTGAAAGGTGACTCTCAGAGTTCTGGGAAGGTGAAGTGTACTGGAAGAATGGGCTCCTCTACCTTGAGTGGGTTCCTAAGGGAGACTGGAGGAAGGTGTACTCTGGCAGATAGTGGTTCCTAAAGAATATACAAAGCACCTTCTGGTCTTGGACCATGACATACCCTTTTCTGGACACGTAAGGGTCAGTCATACAAAATTGTTGCCGAGTAACGATTTTTACTGGCCCAGTATTTTTAAAGAAGTGGCGAACTACTGCTGGACTTGACCATGGTGCCAGAGGGTGGGAAAGGTTCCTGACTCGTCCTGCTTCTCCTGAGAAGGAATATGAGCCTTTCTTGAGCCATGCATAGAGCTCCTGATTCTGATCGGCTCTGGAAACTGGTCTTCTCCCTTGGGCGTTCTGTTCATGGACCTGAAGGTGCCTGATGGACATGCAGAGTTTTTGTAGCTGTCCTGCTTGGGTGAAGAAGTGCAAGACTCTCTGAGTCACTGTTAGCCATTTTGAGTGGAAGAAGATGCGAGTCACTTGAAAGTCTGTCGTCCTGAGGAACTCAAGCCATTTTCCACCTCTTAAAGGGAATTTCCAATGTACTGATGATCCCCCAGCAGGAGATGTAGCAGGAGAAGGCTTATGAGTTCCTGGAAATGTTCTCAATGAAAGTGTTCTCATTTCTGGCCTTTACCATCAATGAAGCAATCGTGGATCCCACAAAGGAAGTCTGTTTTTTTCCCCGCTTCCTTGGATCGTTCCCCAAATGGTATAACAGACATGCTGTTCCCTGTATGGGTTCAGAGCCTTCCTTAAGCATCCACCCCACCAGAGGGGCTAATGCCTGAAAATGTCTGCAAGAAGATGAAGGCTCAAAATGCTCCTGCTTCAGATTACCCTAATAATGAGTTGAGGCACTTGGACTGCATTTGTTTTGTTATGTCGGTGTGTTTATTCAATAAAAAGATGAACTGAAAAATCAATCCATTGGTTCTGGAAGTAAATGGCATCAGTTGATTGGATGCCCTGCATAAAAAGCTGCATTCCAGACTTCCACTCAACTGATGTCGCTGGGTTTTGGAACAGATATGTAATTACAGGGTTTTAAATAACTCTAAAAATTGATTAGCGTTTTGCTCATAAAAGTTCTAAAACATTGTGAAAATGCATATCACTTACCTCACTGTGTTAACAAACATGTCACTTCTAGAAAATCTATATAAATGCTTTCTGTACAGTTAGTATTGTCCCAAGGAAAAAACTGCTAATCAGTTATTTAAAACCCTGAATTAATGGGAAATGGGCAGGATGTACAGGGGATCCTAAATGAGGGAAAATAAGACTTTCAAAACAAGGCTATGTAACGTATACTGGAGTCATTAAAAATAATTCACAGTCACACAAATTGTTTATTATATTAAACAGTAAAACAGCAGTTGGGTTGTGAATATAAAGGCATGGTTTATGTTCCCTTTAAGTGAGTAACCAGTGGCTCAGTCCCAGCTGCGGTCCTATCAGAAGGGACAGCCCTCCTCCTTTTAAGGTCGCACTAGATGTAAGAGAACTCGGGAGAAGCTCTATAACTACATTGTGTCCTCGTGTGACAGCATTGTGGAGGGCAGGGCCCAACATGGCCATGCTGATTCATCTTAGAAGTGACTCAGGGAAGTATGCTCTGTGCCATTCTCCTTGGCCCAGATCTTCCAGTTGAGGGCTGTCTGTCCCATGTTCTCCCCCCAGTAGTCATCACTCACTTTTGATCATTGGTGATATAACCTCATTTGAGACAGGCAGTTTTTATGATGGCTCACTCAGTGGCCCAAAATGTGCTTGTTTATGGACCCCCCCCAAGCAGCTGGCTGTTCTCCAAAAGGAATACGTTTTGCTTCTTTGGCATCTTGCCATGAAGCTAGCTGTGCTAGAACAAGCCGGATGGGGCTTCATCTCAGTGCGTGCTTCCTGGTGATGAAAAAAAACAGAGGATCCGGAACTTGCACACTTTGAACATGTACCTCAGGAAGCAGAAGCCGAGGATGGTTATTCTAAGGCATCTCATCTTGTTGCTGAAACAAAGACTGGTTTTGTTTCCTGGGTCTGAAGGAAATGTTCACATCCCAAATCTGGTGAATGGGACCCATTTGTCACTTATAAGCAACGTCGTTCCTCCTCTGCTCCCTGAATGTTCAGGTGTCTTGGTGGTGGCACCCTGTCTTTGTTGGTAGTATCATTTGTTTACATTTACTTGGATGACTGGCTGATAAGCAGCATGTAAGAGTTAGGAGCACAAAGTGGCCTCCACCTGACCATAGAAAAGTTCAATTGGGGATTCTCTGTAAATACAGAAAAGTTGGAACTTTCATCTGTCCATTAACTAGAGTTCAACAGGCAGGAAAGAAGACGACGTAAATCAAGAAAGATAAAAAAAAAGTTTTAATACATACTTTCACAGCAAACAGTGGTTCTCCCACTAGCTGGTAGTTGCCGGTGTGCAAGCTTTTTGGGCTGGAGGGGATGGAATCACCAACCTGGAACAGGCCTGATAGGTAGGAGCGGTACCACCCATCTGCCAAGTCGGATATGCCTGCTGTTTTATATTAAGACTGTATTTATTGATTAGTATAAATGCACTACATGTTATACTTTAATGTATTTATGCTTTGTAGTTTGTTTTATTTTGTATTACCCTGCTTGTTATTGTGTAAGGCGCCCAGAGCCTCTGGGATTGGGTGCCATATAAATAAATGTTATCTTATCTTACCTTACCTGCAGCACTTATCTTATCGGAGGGTGGGGATGGGCTGGATTATCGAAGGTCTGTGAAAGTGGCCGTGAACAGGCCCTAGTCCATGTCTTTCAGCACAGAGTCGGTGATCCGACGGAGGGAGGATGTGGTGGAATGGTATTTCTGAAAGTCAGATTGGAAAGGGGAAAGTAAAGGAGTAAAGGTAGGTGGATAACTGAGAGAGAACAAGTTTTTCTAGGGACATGGATATGGTGTACTATCCACATCTCAGGCAGATTCCTTTCCCTTTAAGAGCTGGCTTGACTGACTTCAAGCTGGCTCTTCCCACCCACCTTGGTGGTATCCTCCTCAGCACTGCCCCATGACGTCAGATCTTTCTTTCTGCTGGAAGCATCAGGTTCCCTCCATCTCAGCTCTGCGCTAGGTGTAGGCCCTAATTTCCAAAATTACCTCTGGTTTTCCAGCTTTTTGTTATAATGGAATCAGTAGACTCCAAAACTGGTCCAGGCTTCAAGAAATGCATAGCATGTGGGCAGAAGATGTTGCACACCGATCCGCACTCTTCGTGCATCTACTGTCTGGGAATCCAGCACGACCCACAGACTTGTGGCCTATGCTGTAGCCTTTAGCCTTCAGCCTTCCACTCTGGAGAACTGTTACACCTACCTTCTTCTCAGTCACCTGGATGAACAGAACCCTCCTGTCAAGTCCAAAAATGTGTGACAGGTGGTATCTTTGGCTGCTGCTTCTGCAGCTCAATTTGCAGTCATTGAGGACTTGGCGGCTTAGGTCACTTTGGGTGCTTTGTCAGCCCTGATTCCTGTGGGCTTGGGCACCTCATTCACTGGGGCATTCCTGGACTTGTGATAGTCCCTGCCTACCCTCTGGAAGGGCTCTTTTCGGAGTTCCAGGTCCTCTTGGGACCAATTTAAAAAGTACCACCACAGGTTGTAGGATCAGGAGAGGGGCAATTCTATTGTTCCTGCACCTCTGCTGGCTCAATGGCCGTCGAGCCATCAGCTTCAGCTGATGCTTCCTCTAATATCCAGGCCACTATCCCCTTGGCATCTCTGTCAGGCTTGCCGGCCGAGACGTAGGTCGACCAGACAGTTGAGACTTATCTCGACCCAGTCAACCCGTTGTCACCGGACGAGGGGGAGGATTCCCTCTCCAGGACTCCCGTCCTCACAGCCCTCTCCTAGGGAGGGTCATATCAGCCTCTCGAGCCTGTTCTCTCAGGAGCCCAAGCCTGTGCAGGTTCTTAGGTGTCCTTTGCCTTCCCCTGGTTCTCCTCCCCGACGAACTCCGCATCGTCGGGTGAGGTCTTGATCAAAGTCTCACAGCTCACAGGAGCATAGTTCCCCTATGGATGCACCCGCAGAGGAGACTAAGGAGGGTGCAGACAACTGTCTCAAGGGAAGCCCTCAGGAAGGAGGCAGAGGGCACCACAGGGAGAGAAAGCAGCTCCTGGTGGGGGACTCAATTATTAGGGGGATAGAACTGGGGGGAGCAGGGAAAACTGAAGTAAGGTGCCTGCCTGGTGCCATGGCTTGGAGGGACAGGAAGCGCATCCTTAGGATCACGAGAACAGTTGCAGCGAATCTGAGCTGGACGTCATTGTCCACCTAGGGACAAATGACTTAGCTCATCATGAAGATTAGAGCAGTACAGAAGGACTTTGTAGAGTTGGGGAGGGGCTTGAGACAAGTAGCACACAGTATCCTTCTCAGAGGTGCTGCCTGTCAGTGGCATGGGTGAGGCGAGGTACTTGCACCATGCAGTTTAACAAATGGTTGAAAAAAATGGTGTGGAGCACAGGGGTTTGGCTTCATTGGGACTGGGGTTCCACCTGGAGGGACACCAGCCTATACTGGCAGGATGGTCTGCATCTGTCCAGGAAGGGAACAAGTCTTTTGGGCAATCGGTTTAAATGCTTCATTGGCAAGCCTTTAAACTAGTCAAGGGGGGAGGCACTGATAAGCAGCAGGAAAATCCCAGCCTCCCCCTACAAAACAGGGTACTAAATGAGAAAAAGACCAAGGTAGAAAGGTCAGTGGGGGATGCCGCTACAGAAGGTAAAGCCATCAAAAAATGGAGAGCAATGAGTACCAATGCCCGTAGTCTGGGTAACAAGCTTCCTGAATTAGTGGCCTTGATGGAGGAGGAAGATCTGGATATCGTGGCAGTCACAGAAACATGGTACACACAGAACCATGACTGGGACGTAAACATACCAGGATACACTATCTACAGGAGGGACAGGGAGGGTAAAAGAGGAGGAGGAGTAGCTCTCTACATAAGAGAAGAAATCAAAGCAACAGAACAAAAGGGTAAACAGGGAGGAGAAGAAGCACTGTGGGTCAATTTGGAGGCAGGCAGTGGCACCACAATCCGCACAGGGGTTGTATACAGACTCTCTCAGGGGGAGGAAATGGACAAGGAAATGATAGAAAGTATACTTAGAATGGCAGATAAGGGAGATACTGCTGATGGGTGATCTGAATATGCCAGATGTTAAGTGGAGTGCAGTTGCAGCAGCCACTTCTAAGAGTGGGGTTATTCTAGATGCCCTACAGGGGCATGCCTTAGACAACTAGTATTGGAGCCCACTCGAGAGGGAATCTTAGACCTGGTTCTCTCAAATGGAGATGAAGAGAGGATCACAGATGTAGAAGTGGGTAGCCATCTGGGAACTAGCGACCATCGAACAGTATGGTTCACAATAAACACAGCAATAGAGTCAAGCCATACAAAGACAAAGGTACTGGATTTTAGGAGTGCTGACTTTGCCAAAATGGGTGAGTGCCTAAGGAATGCACTAGCAAATGGGCAGGAAGGAGGTGGAAGAACAATGGGGAATAATAAAAACTGCCATCACAGAGGTAACAAGCCTTTGTGTAAAGCAAATAAACAAAACAAACAGGTAAGAAACCACTATGGTTCTCAAAGGAAGTGGCAGTGAAGGTTCAAGAGAAAAGAAAGCATTCAGGAAGTACAAGGCATCACAGAAGGAACAGGACAGAGAACTGTATCAGTTAAAGCAAAGGAAGCTGGAAAGGCAGTTTGAACAGCAAAGGCCCAAACCGAGGAAAAGATAGCCAACTCAGTTAAGAAGGGGGATAAAACCTTTTATAGGTACATCAGGGAGCAAAGGAAGACCAAGGGAGGGATAGTGAGGCTTAATAAAGGGGGAGGAGGGTGGGCAGAGAGTGACTGTGAAAAGGCAGAGATACTAAACAAATATTTTTGCTCAGTATTTACAAAGGAAGAGGGGGGAGGTACCTAAAACAAACAGTAGAAACACTCTGGATACAGAAGTTGATACCAGCCCATTTACAGAAGAAAGGGTTCTGAAAGAGCTCTTAAAACTGAAGGTGGACAAAGCAATGGGGCCTGATGGGATTCATCCCAGAATTCTAAAAGAACTAAGGGTAGAACTAGTGACACCACTGACTACCCTCTTTAACAAATCATGGGAGGATGGGGTGGTACCTGAGGACTGGAGGAGGGCAGATGTGATTCCCCTTCACAAAAGTGGGAGCAAGGCAGAAGCAGGAAACTACAGACCTGTTAGTTTAACCTCAGTGGTAGGGAAAATGATGCAATCACTTCTGAAGGAAAGAATTGTTGAGTATCTAGAGGCCAGAGGGGCACAGGACCCGAGGCAGCATGGATTCACAGCAGGAAGGTCATGCCAGACAAATCTGATAGATTTCTTTGACTGGGTGACCAAAGTAGTTGATCAGGGAGGGGGCTGTGGACATGGCCTACCTAGACTTTAGCAAGGCATTTGACACAGTCCCACACAAAAGATTAATATACAAGTTAGCCAGCCTGGGAGTGGGTCCCAAGATGACAGCCTAGGTAAAGAATTGGCTGGAGAATAGGACACAGAGAGTAATAGTAAATGGAGTCCACTGAAAAAGGGGGTTAGTAGTGGGTACCACAGGGTTCAGTATGGACCGGTCCTCTTCAATGTCTTTATAAGCGACATTGCAGAGAGACTGGAAGGAAAGTATGTCTCTTTGCAGATGACACAAAGATCTGCAACAGAGTTGATGCACAAGGTGGGGTGGAAAGGATGAGAAGGGACTTGGCAAGGTTAGAGGAATGGTCAAATGTATGGCAGCTTAGATTCAGTGCTAAGAAGTGCAAGGTAATGCACCTGGGAAACAAAAACCCAGGGGAAGAGTACAGAATTGGGGGTGAGATACTAACAACAACAAAAATGGAAAGGGACCTGGGGGTAGTCATATCAGATGACCTTAAGGTGGGCAAGCCATGTGAGAGGGTAGCAAGGAGGGCTGGGGGAATACTGGGATGCATAGGGAGAGGCATCACCAGTAGAAAACAAGAAGTTATTATCCTTCTGTACAGACAGCTGATGAGACCACATCTGGAGTACTGCGTGCAGTTCTGGAGACCCAATCTCCGCAAAGACATAGACAGGATGGAAGCTGTCCAGAGGAGGGCAACTAAAATGGTGCAGGGTCTGCACCGGAAGACATATGAAGAGAAACTTAAGGAGCTTAATATGTATAGCCTCGAGGAAAGGAGGGAGAGGGGGACATGATAGAAACTTCAAGTACCTCAAGGAATCAACAAAGTCCAAGAGGGTAGCATCTTTCAAAAAAAGAGTGTGCAAGAACAAGGGGCACAATTTGAAGATAGAAGGGGCAGCTCAGAGGTAATTTGAAGTATTTTTTCACAGAGGGGTTGTGGATGTATGGAGCGGCCTTCCAGAGGAGGTTGTGAGTCAAAACAGTGGTGGAATTCAAGCATGCATGGGACAGTCATAAGGCAATTCTAGGGGTTGGGGGTAGGAAGAAGTAGGCTGCTGGTTAACTAGGATCTGCAGCTTATCCATCAGGTAGGGAAATGGGCAGACTGGGTGGGCCAAGCGGTCCTTATCTGCCGTCAAATTCTATGTTTCTATGTTTGATTGTGGTCAGGAACTCTCGATGTTTCTGTCGGTTCCTTTCTTGACTCTTGGTGAAAAAGCGCTGTCGCCACTCCTCATCTTCCTTCTCCTTGGGCGAGGATCGACTTCACCACAATATGTGGCGCTGGTACGAGGAATTCCTCTAGCAGCTGTGGCTTTTTAGCACAGGTCACATGCCTCAGCCTACTCCGGCGCTCCCTTGGCCGCCGGAGCCATGGGCTGAGCCAGTTCCCTCCGGTCAGGCTGATGCCTGCCTCTCCACCCATTCGTGTGGAACCTCTGCAGCCTAAGAAGGGAGCACCTCTGAAGACTGCTCACATGGCACCATGGCTTCCCGGTCAACTCTCCATGAAGATCATGCAGTCCGACAAACCTCACATTGTTCGAGTCGACTCGGGGGCTCAGTTGGTGTTTGAGTCCTCCTCTGTGCACTCTTGTAGGACCCTAAGCTTTGACCATGAGTCTGGGGAGGACCACACCGCAGAGCAAGGGCCTACCTCTTTTGGGGCCTTCTCTGTTTGATTTCTGAATCCATGGGGAGCCTGCTGAAGCCCATCCAGAAGCAAGCTAAGTACCCCTTGATGGAAATCCTTGACAGGGACAACTCCCATAGGGAGCCTTCCTTGTTGGGGAGGCCATTCTTCGCCCTGTGCTGGAGCTGTGATAGCGCTCTGCCCAGTTCCGTCGGCCTGTATGGTTCGCAAGCATGTGGTTCCCTAGGGTCTCTGTTGGGGTTCACCAACCACCCTTCAGCCAAAGAGTTTGTCGCCGACTCGGTATTTCAGTGCACAGGCAATGTCAGGGATGTCGATAAACCCCCCAACAAGGAGTCTAAGAAGTTAGACCACGTGGCCAAGAGGGTCTGTACAGCCTCATCCTTCAGCCTTTGGCAGGAAAGTTTGGCCGTTATGATGGCCAGTTTGCCCATGCTCTCCTGGATACGCTAGGCCTAGTTATTCCCCGACTCCTGGCTGACCTGCAGTTGCTGGTCAAGGTTAATCCGCCACCAGGGACATGCTGTTTGCTAAACATCATCTCCAAATGGCTCTGGACATTGGCGACTCGTATGCCAAGCCTGTGGCCTGGGCAGTGGCTGTGTGCTGCAGGGTATGACTGCAGATATTGACTTTTTCAGCTGATACTCAACACAAGTTGGCGGAGCCCAGCATTGATGGCTATCTCACTCGAATTGAGAAATCCAACGCCAACTTGGACTACGTTACGTCTTCTCAGAAGGACGTTAAGGGCCAGAAATGGTAAAAGAAGGCCTTTTATTTCGGCCCCATTCTGCACCACCTGCAAGAACACTGCAGCCCCAACCGAGGCAGTAACAAGCCTGATGGCCCAATCCTAAGCTGGCCTCCTCCGGTGCCAAGAAGTCGGGGAAGGGGGGTGCGAGAGTCTGCTGCTCCCTCAACCAGTCCCGCTGCCACCTCCAAGCCTGCACAGTGATGGGTCGGGGGTGTCTCCCTCACGCCCGTCCTGCCTACCCTGTGATCTCCCATAGGGGGCAGGCTCCGCCAATTCGCTTTCGTCTGGTCCAACATTACTTTGGACAAGTGGGTGCTTAAGGTGGCTGGTCAAGGACTGCTCTGCTGGCCAGCCAAGCCTGTGCCTCACGGGAGGACATGGTGTCTGTGGACATGTTGTCCACCTTTCGGGAGGACTTCGCCCTGCTCCTCCAGAAAGAGGCGGTGGTCCGTGTCCAGAACACCATAGCTGATCTGGGGTTCGTCTCCAGATACTTTCTGGTCCGAAACGGACAGGGGTTGGTGCCCCATACTGGATCTGCACGATGTCAACAATTATCTGCAGCCACACAAATTCCGGATGGTCACTCTGAATCAGATCCTTCCATCTCTGGAGCAGGACGTGTGGATCTTACTTCGAGAAACAGTTCTTGCAGCAGGTTATACCATAAGGACTGAAGCCGACAGGGGCCAGAATCCCACAGAAAAATTCTAGCTAGCAATATCCAGCGGGGGACCGCCCCTGACATCAGCCCCACCACCGATGTCCGGCATCATACAAAAGGGACGGTCCCCCAGCATCCCTCGGTTCTTTTCCCGCCGTCGACTCACCAGCATCGGCCTCACGGATGCCTCTAGCAGACAAACGACACTCAAAATCAAGTATTTTCTTCTTAAAATGACCCGCATTTCTTCTCCGACTCCTATCGAAGGACACCCCTCTAAGTGCGCTTGCTGCAAACAGATCCTGTTTAAGGGCCGACACACTGCCTCCATGTAGTGCCTGTGCCCAGAGCACGATATCAAGGCCTGCTCCATTTGCCAGCAGTTCAACAGCAGGACCAGGATTCACCGCCAAAAAGCTCTTCAGGGGTTCCTTCTAGAAGACAAATTAAAAGCTATGGAGAAAGACCCTTCCTCCGGGGGGGGGGAATCTTCCCACCATAAGTTCGGGAAACACCGCCAAAAGCACCGGGACAAGAATAGGACCAGATCCCCGAGTCGGGCCTCGGAATCCAGGGCCAGTTCCAGCTCCATGAGGTCATATAGGTCTCCCTCCCGGGCTCGCTCTCAGGCCCCCTGTGAAAGTACAGTCTTTGGGAGGCTCTAGCACGGTCTCCCTTCAACCTCTTAAGACAAAGAAGGATAGCCGCACGTCCGGCTCTACAACCAGGCCCAAGGCCTCGGACTGGCACAAGTCCAAACCGGCCCCGAAACAGGGTGCCGACGCATCAGACTGACGCCGGGACTCCGAACACCGTTCGGTTTCCCAACCTCCAAGAGGACCAGACACCCCTCCAAGAAAGATGACTGAGCTGACGTCCCTCAAGCGGACCTCAGAGCCCAAATGGGTGACCGACGCGACACCCGCTAAACGGGCCAAAGAACCAATGCCAGACCTACCTACACCGGTCGCCAGGGGTCCTTGGAAGAGGAGATTGTAGCCACCATGCCTGATGACCAGACAGGCGACACTGAGGATGGTGGACATACCTGAGAACAGACGCCCGACCTGGCTACACCCCAAGGTCCGACGCATGATCCCATCGACAGGCAGGCACCAACGCCCGGCCCATCATCCGGTCTGAATCTACAAGAGGTGAAAGACCTCTCTAATTTTTGGTGGGACACCATTAAAAAGGATGTGGTGCCCACCAAATCTCTGCAGCCTCCTCCAAAAGAACCTGGCAACAGAGTGTTTCCTGAACCCAAGGAGCCTAGAGGCAGGTGATGAGAAAGGCGAAGACCCCCCTCCAGGTCTCCCAGCCCAAAACGTCCCAGAGACAGATGGCTCACTCCTCCAGGGGATGACTCAAGGCTGGATACTTCCGACACTTCCAGGTCACTTTCTTCGATCAGTCTCCCATCACCTGACCCACGAGACCTCCCCAGGTCACCACTGGATGATCCCACTTTCTCCGATTTCATGAGCACATCCAGGAGAATATGGGGTGGGAGACTGAAGACTTAGACCTCGAAAGACAGCACCTGTCACGATACCTCAGGCAAAAAGATCCTAAGCCTGTGGTGGTACCACCACTGGCGATACATTTATGGATGTCACTAAGGCAGCATGGAAATGCCCTCACTGCACTCTGGCAGTACCCAAGAAGCCCGACCGCCTTTATAGGGCTCCATAGAGGACCCTTATTTGGCACAGCAGCCCTTGGCCGATTCTCTGGTCTTTACAGCCTCACATGACCAGTCTCAAAGACCTCTGCACCTGAGCACTCAGCCACCGGACCAGGAATCTAAACTGCTAGACTCAATGGGGAGATGCATATACGTGGCTGCTACATGCTCTATAAGGCCTCTCAACTACTTAACGCACATAGTGCAATTTCAGAATCCCCTGTGGGAACAGGGTCAAGACCTCTAAGATTTCCCGGAAGGCGACAAGAAGGAGCTTCTCAACCTCCTCTGTACTGGGTCAGACGTGGGGACCCTGGTCCTCTGAGCCGCTTACGATTCAGCGGACTCGGCAGCCAGGGGCGTGACTACAGGCGTTTGTCTCCGGAGGCACTCTGGGTTGAGGGTCTCCGGTTTTACCCCAGACTTCCAGAAGAACATCCTGGATGTCCCATATAATGGCTCGGTCCTGTTCGGTGAAGAATCGGAAGGAGTAATCACCAAGTTTCAGGACGCCAAGAATGCAGCCAGGCCTGTACAAGCCATGTACAGACCTAAGGCTGGTTCCTTTCGTAGGAACCAGAATCGTTTTTGCGGCCGGCAACAACGGCAACAGCCAGGTTCCAGCCAGCAACCAAGAGGCAACTTTAATAGAAAGAGTCAGTCAAGATTCTCCACAGGCCAGAGCCAGAAACACAAAAATCTGCCCAGCCTGCCGGAACCAACACGACCACAACATCACTTCTTCCTAGCCCCTGCCCCACCTCTGGATCTGAGGGAAGGAAGGAAGGGTTGGGGGTTGTGTCTCTTACCACCTATCAGGGTGGCAGAGGATAACCTCTGACTGGTGGGTTCTTCAACTAGTAAGTCAAGGACACACTATCAAGTTACTCGACCGCCCACCATCAAGGACTCCTCTGCTCTCCTGTTATTCGGATCAGCACATCTTGCTCATACAGAAAGAGATCTTGGCACTCCTGGACAAGGATGCCATAGAACCAGTGCCAAAGAATCAGAGAGGAGAAGGATATTATTCATACTTCTTCCTGGTTCCAAAAAAGACAGGGGACTTACGCCCAATCCTGGACCTTAGCATCTTCGTGTTGTACAGGCGCTTCCGCATGGTCACCCTTCTGGGTCTCATCCCCATGCTCAAGCAGGGCGCTTGGCTTGCATCGCTGGACATGCAGGATGCATATCTCCATCTCCCATCACTCGAGCACATCGGAAATTCCTGCACTTCGAGTTCCTGGGATGCCACTATCAATTCTGAGCACTCCCCTTCGGACTGTCATTGGCGCCTCACGTGTTTACAAAATGCGTGGCAGTCGTGACAGTGGCCCTCAGGAGACAGGGCCACTATGTGTTCCCGTACCTAGATGACTGGCTCCTCATGGCCCCCTCTCGGGAGGCTTTGATAGCCGCGATTCAAGACATTTGCTCTCTCTTCGGATAGCTGGGCATTACTATCAATCAGGAGAAGTCGTGCCTCGTCCCTTCACAGAGGTTGCAGTTTATCAGTGCAGTTCTCGACACCGATCAAGAGAAGGCTTTCCTGCCTCAGGACAGGGTGGAATGCATCCGATAAGGGCTATGATGGAAAAGAAATCAGTCCCAGCCAGGACCATTCTTTGTTTGCTCAGACACATTGTGGCAGCTATCGCGACGCCTCCCCTAGCTTGACTTCATATGAAGATTTCCCAGTGGATGCTACGAGCTCAGTGATACCAAAAGCAGGATCAACTTCATCAGCTAGTCCATATCACAGATGCCGTCATCCAAGACTGGCAATGGTGGCTCGTCCCAGAGCACCTTTCCAGAGGAGTCCCCTTTTTAGCGCCTGCCCCAACTCTGATGCTCTTCACGGATGCTTCGGGGTCCGGTTGGGGAGCCCACCTGGAAGGTGTCAGGACCCAGGGATATTGGTCAACCCTGGAGTCTCACCTCCACATCAACATCCTTTACAGGCCTTTCAGTCAGAGATCACACCAGGTGTTCTACTGTTACAAACAGACAATACCTCGGTTCTAGGGACATGGATATGTTGTTCATCCACACTGTCTGGCAGGTTACTTGCTGCTTTAAATCTTGCCGGAAGGTCTTCAAGCTGGCTCCTCCCACCCTCCCGGGTGGTAAAAATCTCGGCTCCGCCCCATGACGCCAGATCTTCCTTACCGCTTGGAAGCTCAGGTTCCCTCCTTAACGCTCTGCGTATAGACTGGATCCTAACTATTCGGTTCACCCGAAAATACTGTAATTTTAAAGTTTTTCCAGACTTAGGTCTAATTCTTCCTTCACGGCTGCAATGGACAAATCGACTCCCGGTTTTCGGCGATGCCCATGCGGGCAGATGATGTCCAGGACGGATCCGCACTCCACGTGCATCTACTGCCTCGGGCTTGACCACGACCCGCAGGCCTGCGAGTTGTGCAAGTCTTTTTAGGCCAACGTCCTTGAAGACCGCGCTGCCCGGCTACAACTTGGGCGCCCCAAGAAACGTTATCCGCCAGTGAAGTCCTAGGAGGCCCGTTGGGTGGTGTCCACGGCGGCTGGCTCGGCTGAGCAACTCGAGCAGATGATCGCCCTTGAGGAGGAGGCGGCCCAGGCCGCATCCTCATCTTCCTCGGTCACAGCATTTATCCTGCTCTCTTTGGGATCCTCCTACACAGCTTCTTTTAAGGAGCTTTGCCAATCCCTGTCCACGAAGGGTGAGGGGCCATCGGGACACTCTTCTCGGTCAAAAAAGAAGGGCTCGAAGGGTAAGTCCCACCATTGGCGTTTGTGGAGGCGGGACAGGTCCCTTCCCGGACAGTCAACTTTCGGGTCGGTCGAGGTTGCGGCTAAGGCCGCTGGCTTCATGGTGTCCCCGTCAGGTCAGCGGCCGAGACACCCACTCCGGCTGCCCAGATTTTCACGCCCGTCGGATGGCTGTCACTAGTGAAGCCGATAACCCTTCATCACCGGTTCCCCTGGTGGAAACCGAGGACTTGCCTGCGCCTCCTGTGCCGGAGTCCCCGGTCAAGGCTCCTGAGCCGACAGAGGAGTGGGTGTCCCCCGCTCCCTCCCAGACCCACCCTCGGAGACACCGAGGGTCTCGGTCTCGGACCTCGTCTTGGTCCAGCCGGTCCCACCGACACTGGCAGTCTCGGTCTCGGCACCAAGGAAAGCGGCGGCGCCGCTCGTCCTAGTCTTCCTCCTCGGAAGAGGAGAGGCTTCGGTGCAAATTGCGTCGGCCTTCTGAGGGACTTAATGTGGCAGCAGTTCCTTTGTTGTCTGGGAACAAGCCAACGCCGTTACTTCCCTGGCCATTAAGTGGCTGTCACCCGAAGGCCGAAACAACCCTCGCGGTGGGAGGTGCCCAAGCCTGGGCTGGTTGTTCGGCCGAAACCAGCTGCCCCACCGATTGTGGTGGAACCTCCGCCTCCACAACGCGAAATCGGAGCTCCGACCAAAGGATTCTCGGTGGGTCCAGGGTCTGCCCACGGTTGTCAGTCACCCTCACTCCCGACCGTCCTCAGCAGGTGGAGGGTGGCTCAGGCCCCAGGCAGCTCTTCGCAGACTCTTCCAGAATCTGGCGGCAGCGACTCCCTGTTTTCAAGGCCCCTTGACCTGGAGACCTCCGGGTGGCAGTCGATGGACAAGAGCCCATCATCGTTCATGGGTCTGCTTCGGCTCATCTCGGAGTCCACCGGGATGCAGCTTGAGCCCGTATCCAAGCGGGCCAAGTATCCCCTCACGGAGATACTGGACCGAGGGGATTCTCCCATGGAGGCCTTTCTGGTGGCTGAAGCCATTGTTGGCCCAGCCTTGGAGCTTTGGCAGCGGCCGGCTTCCTGTCCTGCGCCTTCGGCCAGGATGGCCAGGAAGTATGTGGTCCCTACCGGCTCTCTGTCCGGTTTTTTGGAACACCCCTCTGCGGAGGGGTTAGTCACCTGATAGCGTTTTTTGGTGCTGCGGGAATGCTAGGGATGTGGATAAGTCCCCTGACAAGAACTCCAAAAAGCTGGACTATGCTGGGTGCAAGGTATGCGCTGCGTCCTCCCTCGGCCTCTGTCATGCCAGTTCGGCCGTACTGATGGCGCACTTCTCCCACGCCCTCATGGGCTCCCTGGATGAGGTGATCCCTCATCTCCCGGCTGACCTGCAGACTACGGTCAAGCAGGTGCGGGATCAGGGAAGGGCAGTGGTGAAACAGCAGCTCCAAACGGCTCTAGATATCGGAGACTCCTGTGCCCGGTTAGTAGCGGCCGCAATGGCCAGCGCCGCAGAGCCTGGCTGAGGATATGCACCTTTATGGTGGATACCAAGCACAAGTTGGCGGACGTTCACTTCTTGGGGACCGACCTGTTCGGCTCTGGAGTGGAAGGCCACCTCCAGAGGATCGAAAAGTCCAACGCCACCTTGGACTCGGTCACGTTCGCTCAGAAGGACAAGGGCCGTCATCAGCAACATAAGTCCTTTCGACTTTCTGCCCCAGCAGCACGGCTGGCCCAGCAACACCAGCATCAGGGCCAGCAGGCTCGTGCTTGGCACCCCAAAGCCAAGCCTGCGGCTTCCTCCAACAGGAAGCAGGGAGGAAAAGGCCCAGGAGGTCCCTCAGACGGTCCTTCCTCCACGCCTGCCCAGAGACGGGTTGAGGGGTGTCGCCCCCAGCCTCGTCACTCCCCCCCTGGGTTCCCCCCATGGGGAGATGGCTCCGCCACTTCCTTTTCCTCTGGTCCACTATCACCATGGATCATTGGGTGTTGGAGGTGGTAGGAAAGGGTCTGCCTCTGGAGTTCGAGCAGGCCCCGCCCTTCCGAGCCGTCGCCCCACGGGGGGTTACGGGGTCCACAGCCTCTGGTGGCCTGTCGAGCCGGCATTGCCCTGCTCCTCCAAAAGGAGGTGATCAGGAAGGTGGCGGATACTCCACCAGACCCAGGGTTTGTGTCCAGGTACTTCCTGATCCCGAAACGGACGGGGGGGCTGGTGCCTCATTTTAGACCTGCACGACCTGAACAGGTTCCTAAGGTCTCAAACCTTCAGGATGGTCACTGTGGCTCAGATCATTCCATCCTTGGAACAAGGCGTGTGGTTCTGTTCTCTGGACCTCCAGGACGCGTTTTTTCTCGTCCCAATCCGTCCGTCCCACCAGCGATTCCTCCGCTTCAAGGCAGAGGGGTCCCTATACAACTTCCGGGCCATGCCCTTCGGCCTTTCTGTAGCTCCCAGGGTCTTCACCAAATGCATGGCAGTGGTGACAGCATTCCTGCGGCGCCGAAGGGTCTGGGTGTACCCCTACCTGGACGACTGGCTGATTGTGGCCTCCTCCAGAATGGAGGTGGAGCGGTCCAGGGTTCTGGCCCTCCAGGTTTGCTCTCAAGTTGGCCTCCTTATCAACAAGGCTAAGTTGGAACTCGTGCCAAAGCAGGTGAGCCAATTCATCGGGGCAGAGCTCGACTCTCTGCGAGCCAGAGCACGGCTCCCGGTGGACAGGGCTGAGGTTCTTTCCTCCTTTGCCCAATCATTTCAGGTTGGGCAATTGTGTCCTGCCTAGGACTTCCTGTGCCTCCTGGGCCTCATGGTGGCCTGCACCAGTGTGGTCCATTGGGCCCGTTGGCACATGCGTCCCCTACAATGGGGACTGACCAGCCATTGGTCACAGCGCTCTGGTCCTTTGGATCAGCCAGTGATAGTGACCTAGGAGATGTGGAATGCTCTCCAGTGGTGGATTGTTCCAGCTCATCTGCAGGAGGGCATCCCGTTTGTCCGCCCCGAGCCAACGGTCTCTCTATCAACCGACGCCTCTCTGATGGGTTGGGGTGCCCATCTGGGGGAGCACAGAGCGCATGGCCTCTGCTCCCCTCGGGAGTCCCGATGCGCATCAACCTGCTGGAGCTTTGAGCGGTTCGTCTAGCCCTCACCACCTTCGCTCCGTTTGTACGGGGTCAAGTGGTCTAGGTCCAGACGGACAATACCACGACCATGTACTACCTAAACCGCCAGGGTGGGACGCGCTCCATGCCTCTGTGCAGGGAAGCTCTCCGCATTTGGTCCCTCGTGCGCAGCCTGGAGGCGGATCTCCTTGTTATCCATGTGGCAGGAGCTTCCAACATTCTGGCCGATGCCCTAAGCCGGATAGGGGCTGCGTCCCACGAGTGGTCTCTCCTGCTGGAGGTAGCACAAGATCTGTTCTCCTACTGGGGCATGCCTCAGGTGGACCTGTTTGCCTCCAAGGAGAATGCCCACCCCCCTCAGCAGGGCTCGCTGCAGGGGGATGCCTTCTCGAGGCCGTGGACCCCGGGCTTCTTCTATGCCTTTCTCCCATTTCCCTTGATCCACAAGGTGCTTCTCAAGGCGAGTAGGGACAAGGCGCAGGTGGTTCTGGTAGCCCCAGACTGGCCCCGCCAGTTCTGGTATCCAGATCTCCTCAGTCTCGGCTCCAAGCTCCTGAGGCGGCTTCCAGCCTGCCCGGACCTGATCTCAGTCAATCAGGGGAAGGTATTCCATCCGGACCTTCAATCCCTGCACCTGATGGCCTGGTTCCTGAGCGGCTAGAGTTCCAGGCCATGGCTCTTTCCGACGAGGTCCTCAACGTTGTTGAGGCTTCCCGTAAGGAGTCGACCAGAAAATGCTACGCCTTCAAATGGAAGAGATTCTCCATTTGGTGTCAGGGCATGGGCCTGGACCCTTCCTCCTGCTCCTTGGCAAGCATTCTGGACTACCTGTGGTCCCTTTCTCAGCAAGGGCTTCGGTCGACGACCCTTAAGGTGCACCTGGCGGCCATCTCTGCTTACCGGGCGCGGGCCGGGAAACAGTCGGTGGCGCAGGAAAAAGTGATCGGGCGCTTTTTCAAAGGCCTTGGTCACATAAGCAATAATTTGGATCTAAAAATCCCAGTGGACGTTGTCCTGTTAGACTACAGTAAGGCATTCGATAAGGTCTCACACTCGATATTAATCAATAAACTAGTTACATTAGGATTCTCTAAATGCATCGTGTCTTGGGTGAACAGCTGGTTATACGAAAGAACTCAAACTGTTAGAATTAATGGGGTATTATCAGAGGAAAGACCTGTGACGAGTGGGGTTCCCAAGGGTTCTGTGCTGGGTCCAACTTTGTTTGGCATTTTTATAAGTGATCTCAAGATCATATCACAGAATAAGTTATCCAAATTGCGGATGACACTAAACTGGGGGACCAGTTCATAATGTAAACAACAGGAATATAATTCTAAAAGACTTAAAAATAATGAAACCTGGGCAACTACCAATAAGATGTCTTTTAATGTGTCAAAATGTTCTGTGTTGCATTTGGTAAAAATAACCCTAAACAACCATATATTCTTAATGGTACTAAAATATGAGATTCAGTCGTTGAAAAAGACCTTGGTATAATGATTGATGACGGCTTGTCTTTTTCAAATCACTTCAATAAAGTTACAAATAAAGCCAACGCTCTTTTGCGTAGGATAAAAAATACTTTTGTTTCGAAGACTGAAGAATGTATCATGACATTATACAGGGCTCTTGTTAGGCCCCACTTGGATTACGGCTCACCTTTGTGGAGTCCATATCTGATAAAGGATATTTCAAAAATTGAGAGGGTACAAAGAAAGGCGACAAAAATTATACCCCTCCTTTCCCGTCATGACTATGCAACTAGGCTTCAAAAAACAGGGTTATACTCATTAGAAAATAGAAGATTAAGAGGTGACATCCTTCAATTATTTAAAATTGTATCATCTATATTAATGGAATCCTGTGGTTTGTCCTTCGCATCTAGAAAAATTGTCGCCAGACTATATAATAAACAAATTATAATTGAGAAAACAAGAACAAGTAAAAGACAGCAATTTTTTAATGTTAGAGCTCCAAGAGTTTGGAACTCCCTGCCACAGGAAATTATTGACTGCAAGAATATTAGTACATTTAAGTTTAAATTAGACAGATGGCTTTTGAATAAACAATAAATCTATTAATGATCCACATGTGTGGAGGACATTCTCGATGGGCTTCTGCCTTCTTATGTCCCAATTACCAAGTTACATATCCCTTCCGGTGCGAGAACCTCCACCTCCGTGGGATCTACTGCTGGTATTGGTTAAGCTCATGGGCAAGCCATTCGAACCGATGCACAGGTGTGACATCTCTCACCTGTCGTGGAAGACCGCCTTCTTGGTGGCTATCACGTCAGCCAGAAGGATGGGAGAACTCCAGGATCTTTCCATCGAGTCCCCTTATCTGGTCTTCCACAGGGACAAGGTTGTCCTGCGCCCCTACCCGAAATTCCTTCTGAAGGTGGTGTCGAAGTTTCACCTTTATCAGGTGTTAACTCTGCTGGTGTTCTACCCCAGTCACACCTCTGAGGTCGAGTATAGGCTCCATACTCTGGACCCTAGAAGAGCGCTCGCTTATTATAAGGAGCGGACGGCTGAAGTTCGGGGAGAGGTTCGCCAGCTGTTTGTCACCTGCGCTGAAGCCGCACCTGGCAGACCTGCAGCCAAGCGGACGATAGGCAGGTGGGTCACCTCCTGCATAGATCTCTGCTATAGGTTGGCGGGCATGGAGCTGCCCAGAGGGATAAGAGCTCATTCTACCCGCCATACCGCTGCATCGGTGGCTGCTTCCCAGGGACGTCCCTATTCAGGAAATCTGCAGGGCTGCTTCCTGGAAGTCAGCACACACCTTCATTACCCATTACCACATCGACCTTGAGTCACGCCGGGATGCTGGTTTGGGGCCTCGGTTCTCCAGTCATTATTCCCTAAGTAGGGGGTGTGCGACTTGCCTCTCTCTACCCGGAGAACTGTTTGGAGTCTGCCAGACAGTGTGGATGAACAACATATCCACATCCCTAGAAATACAGATGACTCACCTGTAACAGGAGTTCTAGGAATGGTATATGTTGTTCATCCACACAACCCACCCAGCCTCCCCGGCTTCGACGCACAACCTGGCTTCCAGCGGGCTAGATCTGGCATCATGGGACAGAACTGAGAGTTTTACCACCTGGGTGGGTGGGAGGAGCCTGCTTGAAGACCTTCCGGCAAGATTTAAAGCGGCAAGGAACCTGCCAGACAGTGTGGATGAACAACATATACAATTCCTAGAACTCCTGTTACAGGTGAGTAACCTGTATTTTTGTACTGTATCAACAAACAAGGAGGCACTCACTCCTACCCTCTTTGCAGGGAGGCAAAGAGGGTGTGGGTGTGGGATTGGGTATTACAGCATGGCGCAGAGATTACTGCAGTGCATGTTCCCGGGGTGGACAACACCATCGTAGATTGCCTGAGCCGGTTGCAGGCCAAGGCTCGTAAATGGGAACTGCTGCAAGTAGTAGTAGAGGATCTGTTCCGCAGATGGGGGACACCAGATTTAGACCTATTCGGGTCCCCATCCAACGCAAAACTGACCAATTTCTGCTCGCTAGATCCAGGGCCTGGTGTTTCCTGGCGAGACATGTTGTCCCTCTCCTGGACAGGCAGGTTCCTCTACGTTTTCCCACCCTTCCCTTTGATACAGAGGGTTCTACTGAAGCTCCAAAAGGAGGGAGCACCAGTGATCCTAGTGGTTCCCTTTTGGCCTAGGCAAATTTGGTTCCCACTCCTGCACCAACTGGCCCAGGAACCACCATTTGCTTTGCTGGTCAGCTCACACCTGTTGTCCCAGGAAGCTGGCTCCCTGGTCCACCCGAACCTCAGGTCACTGAACCTGCACCCCTAGCTCCCAAGGACATAGCAGTCCTTAGACACGGGGTTTCGCAGGACGTGGCGGACATTTTAGTAGCGGCAAGAAGACTCTCCACTCATGCCACTACATCATGAAATGGCGCCGGTTTTGGCTTTGGGCTCAGGCCCGCAGCTTAGCCCCACTTGACTGCCCTGAGAAGTCGGTGCTGGACTACCTCCTATCCCTTTATGAATCAGGGCTAGCCTATTCCTTCATAAAGATACACCTCTGTGCCATTTTGGCATACCATTCCCCGGTAGGACAGAGATCACAAGCGCAGCAAGACTCCTCCCACGCTTTCCTGAGTGGCATCCTCCATTTGAGACCTCCTATCAAGGATCGGATTCCCCCCCCCCTTTGGGATCTTCTTTTTGTCCTAGAGCAGCTCAAGCTGCCCCCGTTTGAACCAGCCTTGGATTACGAGCTGCGTCTTCTCTCTTGGAAGACACTATTTTTAGTTGCGGTTATTTCTGCTAGAAGAGTTTCTGAGCTTCATGCACTCATGTGTAAAGAACCTTACTTGTTTTTTCACAAGGACAGAGTGTCCTTAAGGACAAATCCTAAGTTCCTTCCCAAGGTGGTCTCAACCTTAACTCTCAATCAAGATATTGACCTTCCGGTATACTATCCCAACCACTCTAACAGAGGGGAAGCTCTCTTGCACACATTAGATGTGCATAGGATCTTCAGGTACTATCTAACCAGAACCAAATTCTATTGCCGGTCAGATCAGCTTTTCCTTTCGTTTGCTCACAGGATGCAAAGAGCACCTGTATCGAAGCAAACTCTCCAAGTGGCTGGTTAAGTGCATTACGTTATGTTACCAAAAGTGCAGCAAACCTTTAACGGGCTCGGTGAAGGGACATTCCACGAGAGGGTTGGCTACCTCTTTCGCAGCGCTTAAGAATGTCTCCACATCATCCATTTGTGCAGCCGCTACTTGGAGCACTGTATGTACCTTTATCAGGCATTACAGTCTGGATATTGCTTCTAGGCGTAGAACTGGTTTCAGCCTTGCAGTCCTTCAAGGACTTTTGTCCTAGATACGGTTCACTTTGGAATCTCTCCTGTCCTCCTCCCGATCAGGGTATTTTGTTCCCTTACTGCTTGGGAATCAGTCCTTATGGTGTAACCTGCTGCAAGAGCTGTTTTTGGTAAGATAGTACAGTTACGTAAGAACTTACCGTAACAGTAGATCTTCGAGAACAGCTCTTGCAGCAGGTAGTTTCCCTCCCACCTTCCCCTCAGGAGGTTTGGTCTTCAGACTTGTCGTCTCGGACGCAATCAGCTTATTCTTTTCATGGGTCTTCCTTTGGAAGCGGATCCTCGGTCTCCCCTTCAGTAGTCACCTTTATGCCGGGAGAACGGAGGAATGCTGGGGGAACGCCCCTTTTGTATGATGCTGGATGTCAGTGGTGTGCCGACGTCAAGGGCGGTCCCCCGCTGGACATTACTAGCTAGAATTTTTCATGGGGTCCTGGCACCTGCCAGCTTCAGTCCTTGTGGTGTAACCTGCTGCAAGAGCTGTTCTCGAAGATCTGCTGTTACGGTAAGTTATTACATAACTGTACTTTCTGCTCCCTGGATCTCCTGGATGCCTTCTTCCACATCCCCATCCGGTGATTCTGCTTGGATGGGATCCTGTACAAGTTCCAGGCTATGTCATTTGTCCTTTCCTTGGCCTTCAGAGTCTTCACCAAGTGCATTGCAGTGGTGGAAGCCTTCCTGAGGTGCTGAGGTGTCCGGGTGTACCCATACTGGATAACTGATTGATCCCTGGTTCCTCCAGAATGGCGATAGAGTTGTCCAAATATCTGGCCCTTCAGACCTGCTTGGCCTTGGGCATCTTTGTTAAAAAGGCCAAATTGGAACTCCCTCCCTCCCAGGTCATCAGTTTCATTGGGGTGGAGTTAGACTCTATTCGGGCCAAGGCCCAACTCCCGGCGGATTGGGCGGAAGACCTTACCTCTTTTGTCCGATCATTTCAGGTTGGGCAATCGTGTCCTGCCTGGGACTTCCTACATCTGCTGGGGTACATGGCATCTTGCACCAGCGTGGTCCGGTGGGCCCGCTGAAGGATGCTCCCCTGCTGTGGGGGTTAGCCCGACATTCATCTCAGCACCTCAGTCCTCTTGATCAGCCGGTCAGAGTGACTCAGTTGATGTGAGACACCATCCAGTGGTGGCTAGTGCCAGAACATTTACAGGAAGGAGTCCTGCTCCTCCACCCAGAGCAGATGGTCACTTTCATGGACGATGCCTCTACTGGGTTGGGGAGCCCCCCTAAGGGATCACAGAGTCCACGGTTTCTGGACCCCCTCAGAGTCCCAATGTCACATCAACTTGTTGGATCTCTGGCAGTCCGCCTAGCACTGATGGCCTTCACGCTGGATGTTTGGGGTCAAGTCGTCCAGCTCCAGAAGGAGAACACGATGACCATGTACTACGTCAACAAGCAGGGTGCGACACATTCCCTCCTGTTGTGCTGAGAAGCTCTCTGCATCTGGACTCCTGTTCACAGCCTGTGGCCGCCAACTTTCTGGTGATTTATGTGACTGGCAAGTCCAGCCTGCTGGCGGATACCCTCAGCTGACTGGGCAAGGCATCCCATGAGTGTTCCATTCGCCAGGAGGTAGTCGATCACCTGTTCTCCCAGTGGGGCACCCCCAGATCGATCTGTTTGCCTCTCGGGAAAACGTAACGCTGAGGCTGTTTTGTTCCCACCCACCCTCAGTGCAGGGCGCTGCTGGGGGATGCCTTCTCGAGGCTGTGGACCCCGGGCCTCATGTGTGCCTTCCCTCCCTTCCCCGATCCACAAGGTGCTGATCAGGGTGCAGAGAGACAAGACTTGGAAGATCTTGGTGGCTCCGGACTGGTTATACCAGTTCTGGTACCCTGATCTCCTCAGCCTAAGCCGCAGGCCTCCGTGGTATATGCCCCTTCACCCGGACCTGCTTTCGTGCTCTCAGGGGAGGGTCCTCCACCCGGAGCTTCAGTCTCTGCACTTGATGGCCTGGTTCCTGAGCGGCTTGATTTCCAGGCTTTGGGTCTCTCCGACGAGGTCCTCCATGTCATTGAGCCTCTCTGAAGCAGTCGACTTGCCAGTGCTACACCTTCAAACGGAAGAGGTTTTCCATTTGGTGCCAGGGCAAAGAGCTAGACCCCTTGTCTTGCCTGGTGGTGAGCATTCTGGATTACCTGTGGTCCCTCTCCCAGTTGGGCCTCTGGTCGACAACCCTCAAGGTGCACTATGCTGCCCACTCTACATACCGGACACGACACGGGTGCAGGAGCTTTTTTAAAGGCCTTGACCACTTGTCCCCGCTTGTGCGTGAGTCACCACCACATTGGGACTTGTTGCTGGTTTTGGCGATGCTCATGGGCAAGCCATTTGAACCGATGCACAGGTGTGACATCTCTCACCTGTTGTAGAAGACCGCCTTCTTGGTGGTTAGCCCCTCTGCCAGAAGGATTGGTGAGCTCCAGGTGTTTTCACTGGAGTCTCCTTATCTGGTCTTCCACAAGGACCAGGTTGTGCTCCGCCCCAACTTGAAGTTCCTCCCGAAGGTTGTTTTGGAGTTTGACCTTAACCAGGTGATTAACCTCCCAGTATACTTTACCAGCCCAGTCTCAGAGGCTGAGCACAGGTTCCACTCATTGGACCTGAGGCGCACACTCGCCTATTACCAGGAGCGTAAGGCTGGAGTTCGGGGAGAGGTTTGTCAGCAATTTGTTTTGTATGCTGAAGTCGCACCTGGTACACTGGCAACTAAGTGAACGATTGGCAGGTGGATAGTCTCCTGCATCAACCTGTGCTGCAGGTTGGTAGGGAACCTCCCACAGGGCTTGGGGCTCATTCCACCAGACATAGCGTTGCCTTGTTGGCTGCTTCCAGGGCTGTCCCTATCCAGAAGATCTGCAGAGCTGCTACCTGGAAGTCTACACACACCTTCATCTCCCACTACCACATCGACCTTGAGTCATGCTGGGATGCTGGATTTGTGGCCTTGGTTCTCCAGTCTCTGTTCCCTAAATAGGGGATGTGCATCTTGCCCACTCCTCCCTGAGAACTGCTGGGAGTCTACCAGAAGTGTGGATGGTACACCATATCCACATTCCTAGAAATGAGGGTTACTCACCTGTAATCATAGTTCTAGGAGTGGTATATGGTGTACTTTCACGCAACCCTCCTGACCTCCCCTGGCAAGTGGCACATCTGTCTTGCTTCCAGCAGGCAGGATCTGATGTCACGGGGTGGTGCTGAAGAGGATACCACCCAAGTGGGTGGGAGGAGCCAGCTTGAAGATCTTCTGGCCAGCTATTAAGGAAAAAGGATTCTGCCAGAAGTGTGGACGTACACCATATACCACTCCAAGAACTATGGTTACAGGTGAGTAACCCTCATTTCCTACACCTCAGCTAAGGCAGGAAAGAGGGAGATGGGCCGGTATTTACCTGGTGAAGAAGAGCCACCCCCTTTGTGGAGGGGAGGACTTCAGCCTGCTTCCAGGACTTGGGGGATGGAGCCGAGTTAGAAAGATTGAAATTACAACTTCTGAAAACTTGTGACAGCAACCCAGGAGGTGTACAAAAGTCCTTAGTTTTTCTCCCAAAACAACTGTTTGTTTGTTTTTGGTTGTTTTTTTTGTTTTGCCTTTTTATGGTTAAATTTTCTCTTTTTTTCTTGTTTTACCATATCTCCCAACTCCTTCACAGCATCTTTCCATCTTGCTTCATTAAAATTACTCCTTACAGCTGTGTCATCTCACTGCCCACATTTACGACCACTGTGAGTCCCCTCTCCCCCATTGGTAGGCCTGGCTCACAGAGGGAACATAATACAGTGAAGGGTGGTCAGGGAGTAACCATGCAGCAGACAGCACATTATTTAGGCTTGTGACTGGACATTGGCTACTTCCATAATTGCTAGTGATCTACCCTGCTGTGTGATAAAGGAGCGGGGGCTGAAGAGTGAAGAGGTTGTTACATGGTGTACTTTCAGCATTGCATCCCTCTTCAGGTAAGCATGTACTTTGGGGACTGTGCTAAGCATACCTGCTGGCCCAACTGGGTCTCAGACATGGAACGCCAGCCCAGGTCTTCCACACGAAGACTGACATGCCTTCACTGTGCTGGCTGGCAAAGCCATTGCTTAACGTACTAATTGCCAGCAGATTAGGCCTTACGGTCTATCGAGTCTGCTTGAACCTCAGATCCCTAGTTGGGTACCGAGGCCCTCCTGCTTGTATTTTGATGATGTGATGCTTTTGTCCTACTAATAGTTTTGGTCTGTTTTTGTGATATTCCATCTATTCTAGTGACACCAAGTAATGCTCAGCATTTAACATTTTTACCTTTTAGTGATGTAATGCTTTTGTCTTGTTTAAATCTTTTGTCCCACTTCAGTAGTCTTGCACGTGTTGGCATCCGGAGTTCTACTTTTGTTCTTTGCCAAAGTGTGTTACTACGTGTTTGCATCCTGTGTGTGAGTGCTGCGACCATGCGTATGTGCTGCAGTTTGCACATTATTCTCTGTTAGAGGGTTGTAATTCCTACCATGGTCAGGGAGGACCATCCAGTGCCTCTCCGTGACAGATCCTGTGGCTTTCACTCTGTAAAGGATCAAACCATGCTGCACATTGGCAACTCCTGTAGCTTTCCATTTCATAAACATCTGACTGTGTTAATATTATTTATAGATTATCTTTAATTGACCAGGTGAGTATGCTAGACACCAAGTGGGATTGTTTTCACGTACAACCCAGGAGGTTATATGAGAGGTAATACAATACAGTGAATGGAACAGTATAAACCATCAGCAATATGAATACAGAAACAGTGAAAGAAAAACCTAACAACCATGAGAATAGTGCTTTTGCCATACTTTTTATTGCTGTTATAGCGTTACCCTATTTGTTTTGATGTGATTACATAACTGTTTCTTCCTTTTCTAATGTATGCATTTGTTTCTCCTTGTTTGAGATATTAACATTCTGTTTTGTCTGTTTATTGGTGATAGCTGTGTTGCTTTGCTTTAATTAATTGATATAATTTGTCTACCATC
Source organism: Neoceratodus forsteri (assembly GCA_016271365.2). NCBI lineage: Eukaryota > Metazoa > Chordata > Ceratodontiformes > Ceratodontidae > Neoceratodus > Neoceratodus forsteri. The sequence continues at coordinate 1,561,169,341 of CM057449.1, forward strand.
TTTATTTATTTTGTTTTGGAACTTTTCATGACACACAAAACCTTTTTTCTGCTCATCATTTTTCTCTGTTTGTAGTTCTTTGTGCTTGAATCAAATTTTAGGATAACCTGTGTCAGATTTAAGGGTGGTTTAAAATGAAAATAGGGTTGGAACAATTTCCAGATCTGCCTCACAAGGTCTGTTTCCTCTGGCGAGTTCCTAGCAGCAGGGGTTTTAAGGGAATTCAACTTCCTGCAAATTAATGTCTCCTATCATGAAAATTCAGGATTCTTTTTTTTATATATCTTGAAAAGTAATACAGTGAGTGTGAGTATTATTTCTTGCCAGCGGGTAGAAGATGAATGATTTTGTCACAGTTTTACTGCTTGATGAGCAGTGTCCTGAGGGTCAAGCTTAAGTCTGTGTCACTACGCTGCTCATTACTCTTGAGCTAAATAAGGACTGATTGGATCTAAATTGCCTGGCACATAGGCCACAGATGAGCTCAGCGAGTAGGGGATGACCTGCTATTCAGGCTGGGAGTAACCCCGGCGTGCGAATGCTGCATTAGCACACCACAGGAGAATGAGAGGCTACCGACACTGCCAGCAAAAGAAATCGAAACGTAAAAACCCTTTGATGCTGCGATATTAGAATTTGAAATGTAGGAAGTGACAGGTTGATGGTGCTTATCAGCTTTGGCTGGATTAGAGAACAGTGTCATCTGGCTTGTATAATGACAGCAGGATGAAGCTGGCTGCTAACGGCTTGGTGCTGAGGAACAACTTCCATCAGCCACTGCTGCCTCCTACTGGCAGCTTGCATACACATCGCTTGTAATAATTGAACATAAGACAGACAATGATGCTCCACTCAAACATACGTGTCATGGGAAAGATTAGATTTGCCTTGTTTTGTAATAAAAGCCACAGTGAAAGCCTGAACTCCAGACTGTATTAAAGAAGTAAATACCTGACAAGAAGAAAAGAACCTGGAATACTAAGCAGTGTAAGATGCATTTTCAGAATGGGGGGAGGGGTATTGATGGTACCAAAGCCCTATGACATGCAAGCGCTGTTACAGCTAATGCAGTAGAGAAACTGTAGGCTTTGAAAGAAAGGGAAGGTTACTAAACAAGTGACAGTTGTTAACCCTATCAGTGTGAGTAAAGGGTCCAGTTTTTATGTTAAACCGCTTTCCCTTTTGGGCTACATGCTGCTGTATTTTTCAGTATGATTTGAAACTTAGTAATTGCTTAGGAAGTGAACATTTTAACCTAGTTCATGCAAAAGAATGATGACTGCACATTTCAGACCCTGTGGTGTGCCTCTCTTGCTTGCACCCATAGCTTCTAAAAATAGCATCAGGCATGAGAGAAGCTGAACTTCGCAGGGATAGTAGTAGTTTATTAAAATTCCCAGAAAACACCATTGAACTATGATTCATTTACAGCAACATCGTAGAGAAGCCAGTTCATGCAACATATGAACTGCATGGAAAACTGACAACAATCTGGGACATTGATTTTAAAATAAAAGTAATAAACAAGTTGAAAATATCTTAAAAAATATGTAAAACCGCTGGCCCAGCGTCAGCACAGTGGTAGTGTTACCACTTGTGATGCTAGTGAGCTGTGTTCAGGAATGACCCAAAGTATCGTGAGCTGGCTGGGGGGAAGAGGAGGAGTCAGCATCCCAGAAGATCATTAGTGCATCTTGACTGAGAGTGATGCCTCGGAGATAGAACCTATGCAGGTTGTAGAATTTTGGAATGTAGGTTCAAACTCTGCATCCACACTCTACTCTGGCCATTGCTCAGATCTGTTTCCAAGCCAGAGTGGAGCAGTGACTAGTGTGACTAGCGAAAAGGCCACCAGAAACATTTTACAGAATTTTTAAAGCACCAAACAAATTGAAACAGACTTGTGAAATGTTACCATATAAACAATAACAACAATCTTGCAGTTCTGGAAGTGCAGTAGTAGTGCTCAAGCAATCTCAGTGAAATAGGAACTGAGCCTTGTGCAAGTCTATGTCAGGATCTGGAAGGGGAGGCAGGGTTAGGGTGTGTACACATAGTCAGTAATCCATTGTGAAGAAACAACACATTACTATGAGGAGTAATTTTTTTCTTCTAACTCCAGAAATCACTTACATAGTGTGTACAGTTTATGCAGACTCAGTAGCAGTACTTTAGGAGAATGGGTCCAGAGCCTAGTTAGGAAAAAGGTTCTGCAAGACAGTAGTTCCAAAGCTGGTATTCTATCTGGTTTGTATATCCAGGAGGCAGTGGTTCTTTGTGAAGGTGTGTACTAGGTAGCTGCTTTGCAAATGTCTTAACAATGGGATGCCCCTTGAAGATGCCTCGGAGGCAGAGGCACCCCTTGAGAAGTGTGCCCGTAAGCCTGTTGGTAGCCTTTTTCCAACTTTTTCATAGCAGATCTGAATGCAAGAGACTATTCAGCTAGAGACAGAGCTCTCTTAAGCTGGTGTGCCTTTGCCAGCCTCACTATAGGTAACAAAATCTGGGTACTGTGTGACCTGACATTTTTTGTTTGATCCTTGTAAACAGTCCAAACTCACTTTAAATCTAGGCTGTGCAACATTTCCACACCTGGAGCGGAATGCTCTGGATAGAGTACGGGGAGGGTCACTGACTGATTATGGTGGAATTCAGATACAATCTTTCTTTTTCTTTTCTAAAAACGTTTTTTATCTCCCACTTCCGGCGGGGCTTAGAGGCGGTCATATCGAACATCTGTGCTCCGTCTCCCCCTCCACCTGGCAGGGATCATGTTGTGTGATGGGGGGGAGCCTTTTTTTTTCTTAGAAAAATTCTGTTGCTCCCCCCGAATCCCCACCCCTGAGGGTGTCAGCACGGACATCAGTCCAGGCTGTAGGCATGCTGGCACACGTCTCAGCTAAGCACCTAATGACATCCTCCTCTCCCCACACTTAAGTCCCATGCTGCAGCCTGTGCACCCACAGGTGATGGTAACAGGGTGATGTGACAGCCCTCCCCCCTTGGAGGAAGAGAGTGTCCCATTGGGCCACTCGGCCCTCCTCCCCACAGCCAGCCCCCAATGACCCAGGCTCATTTCTAAACCCAGGTCGCCAGTGTCGTGGGTATTAGCGCTGCCGCTGCATTGATGGGCTAGCAAAGATACAACTTTAGGAGGGAATTTTCTGTTGGTTCTAAGAACTACTTTATTCTTATGGGGGAGTTATGTAATTTAGCTCTGTGCAGAGAGCTTGCAGTTCACTTACCCTTCTAGCAGAGGTCCTTGCAACCAGGAATATGGTTTTACGTGTGACATATTTCATATCAACAGTCCATAAGCTCAAATGGAGCCTCCATAAGCCAAGCAAGGCATATATTGAAGTCCCAGGATGGACAGGATCACTCAATGGTTAGAACAAGTGGCTTAAAGTCTTTAGAAAACCTTTTGAAAATGAGTTGTCAGGCCAAGGATTTCCCTTGCCAGCTGATAGTGCTGCTAAGTGCACCTTTAACATTGAAGGCTGTAGGCCTAATGACTGTAGGTGTACTAGGTACTGCAGAACTACAGGCAACCCTGCCTGCATTGGGTTTATTTTTCTGAGGGCACACCAGTAAGAAAACCTTTTCCAATTAGAGGAATAAGCTTTCCTGGTAGTCAGTTTCCTTGAAACCTTAAGCACCTTCAGGACTTCTGAGTGATCCAGTCCAGAAAATTCTTACTTCTCAAAAACCATGCCCTCAGGCGTAGGATCCTGGTGTTCAGAAATGTTATTCTGCCTTGGGAGAAAGTCAACAGATTGTGGCTGAAGGCTTTTTTACATTATTACTTACCTGGAGCGTCGCCAGTTGAATGGGCTTCCTCTGCTCCGTTCTCACCGCCGCCCTCTTCTTTTACATGCTGCAGCTGTGCATCATTCCAGTGGCATTCCTGTGTTTTGGGGGCATTTCCGGTGAAGGGGGTCTGTGAATGGGAGTGGCACAGGTGCAGGTGACAATGTTTTATGCTTGCAACACCTGCACATGCTCAGTCCACATTCCCAACAAACCAAGGAATGCCCTGGGCCGCAGAGCAGTGCAGTGGGGTTGCTTACAATTCTCCAGTAGCTCTTTACACTGCGGATCTGCACCAGTGCAACTCATCTGCACCGCTGCCACCATTGCAGATCTGGTAGTGTAAAGGTGCTTTGAGTGGCAGGCTGATTGGATTCTTGTCGGACAGGGCCAGTAGCATCGAGTACCAGGGCTGTCTGGCCCAGTCTGGAGCTATCATGGTCGTTGTTGCAGGTTCCCTCCTGAGTTTCAGGCATACTTTCTGAGTGAGTGGAAATGGTGAGAAGGCATACAGAAACCTTCCTGTCCAGTATATGGTGTCTATGGGACTGTTCCTCTGGCTGGTGTCTACAACAAAACTGCGAGAGCTGATAGTTCTCCCAAGATGCAGACAGGTGTATATACTGGGAGTGCCCCACTTTCTGAACACTGTGGCCAGAACCTGCTGGTTTAATGCCCGTTCATGATTTTCCTGGTTGATTCTGCTTTGGGAATCTGCCAGAACATTGTCTTTGCCTGGCAAATGCACAGCAAATATGTTTGCTTCTAAGGAATGTTCAGGGTCCCAGATCCTCATTATCTCAGTACACAGCTTTGAGAATCTTTTCCTCCCTACTTGTTTTTGTAGTACATTGTTGTGGTGTTGTCTGTCCTGATTTGGCAGACTAACCTTGTAGCTGGGAGGAAAAAGATTGCATTGCTGATCAGCAGAAGACCATAGAGTGATGGATTCCTGAAGTTTATTATCAGATGTGGTGGGGTGAAAACAGTGGATGGGTTCAAGAATGCACAGGACAGGCGTAAAGAAATCTTAGTGGAAAGGGAGGGAGAAACAGCTGGAAATGAAGTAAGGTTTGTGGTTATACTGCAGGTAGGGAAAAATGGGCAGATTTGATGGGCCAAGTGGTCCTTATCTGATGCCAAAGTCTATGTTGTGTTTCGTTTTTTTCTCCTCTGGGAAGGAAGGGCTGTGCAGCTGAAGCTGCTAGATGGGAGGTGGGATGCTACTTTACTTTTAAGTGTGTCAGTATGCCACCTGTCCTTGCTAGGGGCATCCATGTGAAGCTTGAGAAACCAAGGCAGAAAACCCTGGTAGTAAGCAAGACGAAGTTGGTGCCTGCTGTCTTTCCACATTTCAGTGACTTGCCCCACCCCCAAAGGAATCCACCATAGAGGAGGGAACTCCCTCTATAAACCCCCGCAGAACAGGTAAATCACAGAGAAGGGAAGGACAGGGTTGGAAAGTGACAGAGGAGAGAGAAGGCAGTCCCAGTGAGGGGATTAACAAAATGTTTATATGAAAAAGTGACTCTTAAATGGTGTTTAAAATTGGCAAATTCTGTGTTTAATCCTGGTGGTTCTGTTTTCAAGGAAAATGAGTGGCCCTAGAATATGAAAAGAATATATCAAACAAGTTCTTAAATAATCAGGGGGCACAAGAAGCGAATATATGTTCACGGAGGCCCTGATGGTTCTTCACTGGGTGGAAGAGCATTTTCTGTCTCCCATCAGCTGTTCATCTAGCAGGAGAGCTACATGCAGGGCAGCAGATAAGGGGAGTACAGACGTACAGACCTGTTTTACTCGCCTCATTTTAGGAATACTCCAAGTATTTTGAGGAGTACCAGTACTCACCTAACATTTGTAAATACTCCACCACACCAAATAATAGTGCTTCATAACATAAATAATGATTCAAAAAGAGCATTTTTTAACAGATTTACAACGCTCTTATGCATCCGAATTTTGTTTTACTCACTATATTTTAAAACTGGTGAGAAAATTACTTCTGCCTGCCAACATTATCTGGAGTATTGTTGGCACTTGATCAACTGTGCATATCGATGCTATCCTGAAGAAACTGCACCCCAAGCTTGGTGCTCTGTACAGGAATTGTAGTTGCATCCCACTGACTGCGAGGCACATAATTGTCCAGAAGACGATACTCCCCATCTTTGACTACTGTGACGTAGTCCATGGTGCTGTTCCCAAATCTTCCCTGACCAAGTTGGACACTCTCTTTAACTCCTTCTGCCGCTTTGCTATCGACTTCCCTTTCACGCTCCCACCACTGTGAACTCTATCGCTCTCTAACCTTCCTTCCACTATCTCACAGATGCATTTCTCACTGTGCCAAACTAACCTCCAAATTCTGGTTTGGGGGGCTCCCTGCCTATCTCTCATCCTCTCTCTCTCTCCACTCCACCTCCCCCACCCACTCTCTCAGATCAAATGATGCCCGCACCTTGTTGGTCCCTCATCAGTCAGACTGGTTTCGCCAATCGTTTACCTAAAATCTGGAATTCCCTCCTCCCTGAAATATGACACTCCTCCTCCAACTACTCCCTTACCTCTGCCCTACACAATTACCTTTCCCTCAGCTGTTTCCTGCTTTAACCCACCTTAATACCTATCCCCAGTTTCTGCCTTCCTACTATGGCCCCGGCAGGGTTCTCAACATCCTGAAGGGGGAAATGAAGAAATGGCTACCCCTTCTCCTCATATTCCATTCTTGCCTCTCCCCCCTCTCTTCTCCATCTGCCCTTCTGGCTCACCAGTGTGCACAACCTAACCCCATCCTTTTTACTCCAACAACACTTGCATACTACCTCGAGCCTGCTCCTGGTACACTCATGCACTATAAATGGTTCTATTGCTTTATTACTGTTTTGTACATTCATATGTTCTTCTGTATGATTTTGGACATGTATTGTAATTGACCCAGTGTTCCACTACTATTTATTGTACAATACCTTGTATTCTGCTGTTGCACACTATTACAATGTTGTATTGTTTGTACTACCCACAAATTGTTGTAACTGATCATCCTTCACAACCCTATGTAACCCCAGCAGCACCATGAGATGAGCAACTTGTTGTTCAGTGTGCCCTCCTAGTGAAACATTTCAATAAATTAAATAAATAAAAATTCTTCTCTAGAAAAAAACCACAGTTTTTAAAAATCATCTCCTCACTCCACTCTGTCCAGACATTTGTATGCATCTGAATTGGGTTTTACTCAACTCAATTTCAAAATGAGGAGTACGGTACTCATCCCAAAAAATCTTATCTGGAGCCCTGGCTACATGTCCAGGCAGACTGGCTCAGTTGCCAAAATGTGCATCCAGGAGAATGGTATCTTAAATCCAGTCACGTTTTGTCTCCTTTTCTGATGCTTTACAACGCTACATATAAGCCTTTTTACTGTGACAGAGAGGGACGGTGCTCAAGTTCCCGGGTTGTTCAGCTAGTTCAGGTGCCCACTGGTGGAAGCAGTGGTTGTCCTGTCTCAGATGTAGGAGTTTCCTCCCCCACCATTGTTTCCACTGGTACTAAAAAATATACAGATGTCAGGATCAGACTTCCTCCTCGTGGCTCCGGAGTGGCCAAAAAGGCCTTGTTTTTTGGATCTGGTAAGCCTATCAACTTGGGAGCAGTTTCAACTCCCTTCGTGCAGAGACCTGTTTTGGCAGGATTCTGTGTTTTATCTGAGTCCAGACGAGGTGCAACTGGAAGCCTAGCTGCTGACAGGAGGAGATTGTTAAAGCTTAGATATTAAGCTAAGGTGGTGGATTCAACTCGTCTTCCAGAAAAATCTCCATCTCTTCTGCATATCAGAGGGGTCTGGGACACTTTCGCTAGCTTTGCTGAAGACTCAGGGGTGAACCGGAAGAAAGCTTATCTGGCTCAGATTCTAGATTTCCTTCAGACAGAAAGGGTCCTTTGAGGTCAGATTTTAGCTTTGGTGGCTGTTTTGACCCCTATGAATGGTTCCTCGCTTGGGACACTCTCAGACACAATCAGTTTTTTTTTTTTTTATGTAGTCAGTTGGGCCACACCCACCTTCTACTGGCCTCCTGCGCCTCAATAGGATCTGTTTGGATCTCCGAGCTTTATGTGACCTTCCTTTCCAACCTTTTGGCCACTACTTCTGAAGATGTTTTTTGGCACGCTATCTGTTCCCCAAGATGAACTGGTGAACTTTAGGCTCTCCTGCAAGGAGCCTTATCTCATTTTTCACCAGGACAAGATCGTCCTCAGGACTGTGCCCTCCTTCCTCCTAAAAGTGTCCACTGCTTCTCATGGGAACCAGGGAGTGTGCCATCCATCCAAAGCTGGCAAATTCCGAGGAAAGACATTTGCACAAGCTTGGGTTACCTTTATATTGTTTCTGTACATTTGTAAACCAGCATTTTAAATGTGAAACCGTTTACTTGTACTAGGGACGCCATTGTAAATTAGCTTTGGCTCAGCTGGGCTATCCTTTTCTGGAACTACAAAATAAAATGTTTTACTACTACATGTGTGCAGAGCAGTCTAAGCGTGCTTGTTAGGGACAGAAGCTTTTCAGTGGTCAGACAGTATTTTCATCTTATAGGGAGCTACAAAGAAAGGGTAAAAGGCTTCCAAAGCCACTTTGGCTAGATGGGTTAGAGTTTGTATGTGGACTTTGGGCGATTGACCACAAATGTTCCGACTCCCACAGGGTCCTAGTGTCTCTGGCATAAGACCATAGAGTGTAGTCCTTTGGCGGAGATACTAAAGAAGATCCATAATTACTGGTATGTGATCAGTTCCAGAACCCGTGACATCAATTGAGCATAAGCTAACAGTACAGATTTAATGCAGGGGCTCTACTCAGTTGATGTCACTAGGTTCGTAAACTGATCGGCAATTATAAAAATGATTATTAGGTGGGAACATGACAGCATCAACAAGGGACCCAAAAAAGTAAGTGAATAAAAGAAAAAAAGTACAGTAGGGATATTAAGAAGGCTGCACACATACCTGAATTTCCAAATATTGATATGAAAAAAAAAGATAAAGATTTGTGTTCTTTTTAAAGGTCAACAGATATCTATACTTTGTGTGAATTAGATTGTAATCTGAAATACTTGTAACAGTGAGCCCATGGAGAATCAGCATCGTGGGTGGCAAAGTTGGTACTACCCACAATAGTGGGACTACGGAGAGTCAACACTGAAGTTGGGAGAGTCAAACTGCTTGCAGTAGTGGGCTTACAGAGAGCCAGCACTGTGGCTGACAAAGTTTAATTGTCTGTAACAGCGGACCCACGACTGATTCAGCACTGCGGCCTGCTGAATAGAACTACCTGTAGCAGTAGGCCCACAGAAAGCCTGCACCGCTGGCAAAGGTGAACTGACTGAAATAGTGGGCCCATGGGTAGTCAGCACTACATCTCATGGAGAGCCATTACTATTGTTGAGTTGAACTGCCCACAGTTATGGGGTTGAGGAGAGCTTATACCATGGCCTGCAGAGCTGATCACTTCCCACAGTGTGATGGCTATTTTCACCTCTTATTTTTTTTCTATGTAGATTTTGCTCCCCAGATCAGTAGATTTTTGCTCCCCAGACCACCACTTCAGCCTGTCTTCAGATCAATCTGCTGCAGCCTCCCAGTCCCATCGGTCACTCCTGCTGCTGTCCAGGCCAGTGGAGAGCCACGTGAAGCAAGGCTCGAGGCTACTGGCAACTATCATTTAGGTGGCCTGGGAAACACTGAGGTTTTACTTGTTTGGTCTTGTCCCTTAGCCTCTCCCACCACCTGTTGACACGAGGCAATGCACCATCGTGCCTCACACACACTTAGTGACACACCTGTGGAGGAGGGAAACTTCCCAGCTACCCACAAGGGGCACCTCTGTGGGGAACCACAGCATCCTGACTCACCTGTCCATGCGTCAGCGCTAACCCAGCTCCCTGACTGCCCGACCCAGCACCCAAAGTCTCCTCCCGATTTTGGGACGCTGACATGGGATTGCAGTGTGCTACCTGCTGGGTTACGGGGCAGCCCAACCTCTTGTTATTTGTAGCTGGTTACACTTAATAGCACTAGAAGATCCCCAGAATTTAGCAGCAAAAGCATACTGAACTGGTAGCAATCCAGATGCTTCCTTGGGAGGGGGAATAATGAACAGTTTAGTGGAATAATCACATCAGTGCAACAAGGCATGGAGTATTAAAACAGCAGCAGTGAAATGAACTGTAGCAAGCAATTAGAGTATCATACAGTATGATAGAAACCAAGGTACAGAGTATTTCATTTAAAAGAAAAATGAAGAGGTAATAACAAATAAAAAATAAAACAGCAAATAAAGGGGCAGGAACGACAGTGAGCGCATTAACTCACCCAGGTTGAGTCAGCCATTTTGAATGAGGGTGAGCAAATAACTTTTTGACTCATATATTTGTTCATTTCAGAAGATTCACCAGTAAAGACATACTAGGCTGGTAACTGCTTATTTCCAGATGTACCCTGCGGGGATGGGGGAAGGGGAGTATACGTATATGATGTGCAAGGAAAATACATAATGTAAGGTGCAGTGATAATAACAATATGTACAGTAAATATGCATACAATAAAATAAAGCAAAAATAAATCTGTGTATGTCACAATTTACAGGCAGAATATTCATGATTACGAAAATAAAGATGAAATATAATGCAACTTAAGCTACAAGTGCTATACAGACCAGGGAGCAGAACCAGATAGTAGCAGGATTAGCACCACCCAGACTGCTATGGTGTGAGCTAACTAAGCCAGTGCAGGAGGTAGGCTCAGGAGCACAATTAACCTGGGGGTAGAAGTTGCTCACAGCTCGGGGAGGAGGGGACAAGGGGGAAAGCATTCCTCTTGCGCACGGCAGCCACCAGCCGGATCCTTGACTACACCTCCTGCACAACTTTGAGACAGCCGGCTGCCACAGCTGCAAGCCCACTTCCTGATCACAAGACCTGACTCACCAAGCGGTCCTTCCATATAACAGGCCGTAGTGCAGATGGCAGCGATGGAGTCTGCTTGAAGACTGCCTTCAGCCAGACACCCTGCCTATTCTTGCAGAGACTCCTGAAATCTGTAAGGACTGTTATGCTCTGCCTTGCCATCTACCTGCTACTGCACTGAACTGTTGCTCCTCAGGACCGTGCTCGACAGAGAGTGACTATACTGTTGACATTGTTTATGTGTTGCTTCATACTGTGGCTTCACCCTAGCATACTTGTGTGCCATCTTTATACTCTCTGTCTGGGTGGTTGTCTTACTTCCAGTTTATCTTGTGGATTGATAGGCCTATCGTGAGTTAATTTCCCTGCTGTATGTTACTGGTGATGTATGTGTTGAGCAGTTCTCCAGTAGGGTTACTTTAACCTAAATGACTAGTGATACGTGTGTTGCAAATAAACTGTTGGGAGTTGCTTCATTCAAAGTCTAACCCTAGGAAACTCATTGTCCCCTGGGAACAACCCGTTTGGATGACCCCAGCATATTATTGTGTGCCCTGGACACACACCCTATCTGGGTAGTCCTAACTTTGTATCTTTTTGTTACTTGCTGGGGTTTACCAAGAGTCCCCTCCTCCTGTACTTGTTGGTGTTACATCTGTTGCAAATTGTATTGCTACTACAGCATTACTTTAAAGTTAATACTAGGTAACTGCTTGGTGATTCTAGCCTTCTCTTTTTTATCTCGCTGGGAGTGGTTACACTTTATGCTCCAGGTGTCATGGCAGATAGGAAACAGTATGGCCGATGGGAGTGCCGTTGCAGATGGGAACACTGTCAGTGCCGTAAGTTTATTTATGTCCGTTTTTCACTGAAAATAGTAACATTTTTGACTAAATAAAAACTATTTGGAAAATTTATTTTAGTAGGCCCCTCTACTCTTCTTGATGGAAACTTGATACTGTGCCGGGAGCACACTCTGCTGCTGGTTGGCAATCCCTTGCGGCCATTGCACCAAGATTTGGGACATTCTTCACCCCCATGGGCATGGGATGCCTTACTTTTGCATCCTTCAGATATGTTGTGAAGGTTACCTGTTTGTTAACAAACCCTGTGCCTGCGTTAGCTAGCTTATCTGTTAATTTGACTCTCTATACTTGCCTGTGACTAGTGTCCCTGTTCTACAGAACCAAGTGCATCTGAGTACTTATCTGTATCCTGTATCTAACTACTGACCAGTTATGTATATCCCTTATCCGCACTGTATTTTGTCATTTACATATGCATTATTTGTAATTATTGTCTTTGTGCATTCTTACACTGTATACCATGTAATTAATTCTGGGTCGCACCTAAAAAAGGGAAAGTTTGTCTCAGTGAGCCTATCCGGTTACCAAAATCCAATAAATAACACTGGAGGAGGGAATACGAGGGCCAGGTATCAGGACAGTTGCAGTAGGGAGCAGAAAAGTCACAAAGAAGGGATCTAAGGAAAGAGAAGAAGAGGCTAAATGAATAGACGGGGGAGGGAGGACTAGGGTTTAGGAAAATGATACAAGAAGGCAGCTGGGCCCATGGAGTTTTCCTCTGGGTGGAGGGAAAGGAATGGAAACAGTGTTCCGGAGGTAAAAGAAAGGAGGCAGAGAGGTAGTGGGGGTGGGGAGAGAGACAAACCAGAATTTAGAGGTGAAAGTGGCACAGCATAAGCGGCTTCTGGCATCAAGGCGGAGAGAGAGAGAGAGAGAGCAGTGGTGTGTATGGGGGGGGGGGCAGTCCAAGGCAAAATGGCAGGAGGGGAAGAGGTGTCCAGTCTGAGAAACAGACCAGGTGTAGATGGAGGTGGGGTGTCACCTGAGAGCTAAATAAATGCCAATGGTTGTTTAATGTAACAGATATACCCAAAATTCATGTTCTGCCTGTTGATCGCATGAACGCTGGTGCAAAATGGTAGTTTGCATCAATTTTGTGCTGACTCCTTGACAGATTTTGCGATTTTCAGCAGAGAGCAGTCTATCAAAGAGGCTGAGAGATTTCAATGAAGATTTAGTGAGAAGCATCTTATCATAGGTCCCAACACCAAAGTGCCAAAGAATTTCAGTAACTTCCTTTCTAATGGATCTAACAAGGAGCACCTGATTGATTTGATCTTACAGGTCTGGGGAGAAAATTGCACGAGTTTGCCAGAGGGCCAAGTGATCTATTTTACGAAGAAAGACAAATGCTACATGACCACCAAAGAAGGGACTATAGTTGTGGATGATCTCTGTTCTGACCAGGGAGAAGCAGACGCAAAAATTGCCCTTCATGTGCAACATGCCATTGCAATATGTCCAGGTCCTGTCATCATCTGTTCACCATTTGGGGATACCGATATACCAGTTCCTTTACTGTCACTGTTTTCAGAATGCGAGCAAAGTATATACCTGAACAATGGCCATGGTAACAGTAGGAAAATCTTTCAACATTAGCAAGTGTGAAATGACCACTGCATCGAAGAAAGCCTTAGTCGGTTTCCATGCATTCACAGGCAATGACTATGTTTCTGTGTTCTTCAAAAACAGTAAGAAGGTTTGCTGGAACGTCCTTTAAAAGTACCCTAAATTCCTGGATGCCTTTCAGAAACTTGAGAGTGATTGGCAAGTGGATAAGGGTGTTGTAGTTCTGTTGGAGGAGTATGTCTGTAAACTGCATGGAAGGAAGCAAGTTACTAGTGTACATGTAGCGAGGCAGCAGATCTGAGAGAAATGTAACAAAGACAACAGAATAACTGATCTGTCTCTGCTACCACCCTGCCAGGCAACCCTGAAGTTACATATTCTACGAGCTAACTACATCTGCTGATTGTGGAGGCTTTCTTTTGTTGCAGTTATCAATGTCCCAAATGCAGTTTTGCAAGGTTAGACTGATGATCTCAATGTAAAGTGGATGGACAAAGCATTTCCAGAGGATAAGTCTCTGCTCTATAATGCAAATGTGAGGACCAAGATGTATGTGATTACCAAGATGATACTGACGTATCTGACGATGATGAAAATTTTTCCTGCATGTACAAGACTATGTTCCACTAGTTTGCAAACAGGCATATTTTAAACTTTACATTTTGTGAAATAGAAATATTTTGTGTAAACAAAGGTGTTTTTTTTTTCTTTTAGATAAATTTTCTTCTTCAAAAAAACTTTTAAAATTGTCCTTTGGGGCAACTTATGGGTATGCATTTTAAAGCTCTAACTCACGCCAATTCATTGAGAAACCAGTTGAATACATATTTAAATTAGTCTCAAAGTAATGGCCCAAGAATCTGCATTAAGTTTGCATAGCTGAAAATCGCAAAATTTGACAAGGTATAAACTTGCTAAAATGTCATCCATTAATAGTGTCTTCACTTTTATCAATTTATCCTCTTATATTGCCTTAAAACTTCAGAACCATATATGCACTTCAAAGCAGAATCCTTACCCTTCTAGACAACATAAAATTATATTATACAGCACAATAAATCCTGTCTGACAAGATTAAATACAAGAATATTTTGAAATTTTACAAGAAATTAAGGGGTGGTGGTTGGTATTTTAACCCTATAACTTTTAACATTAATCTGTTGAGGTAACGTTTGGGTATGCATTTTAAAGCTCGGACTCCTGCCTATTCATTGAGACCACACTTGAATGTATAGTTCATTTAGTCTAGAAGTAATGGTCCAAGAATCTGTATTAAGTACGTGGAGCTGAAAATCGTAAAATTGGTCAAGGTGTCAGTACAAAACTGATGCAACTACCATTTTGCCCCAGCGTTTATGTGATCAACAGACAGAACATGAATTCTGGGTATATCTGCTACATTAAACAACCATGTACATTTATTTAGCTCTCAGGTGACACCTCACCTCCATCTACACCTGGTCTAAAAGGGGGACTTGGGAGCAGTACTATAGACAGTGTCACCCTAGTCAAAGATGGGGAGAAACATCTTCAAGACTAGCTCCCTCCTTGTGGGCAGGGAGAGGGATACTGTCTTTGCTTCTATACAGTGTACTCAGTTTGGGGTGAAGCTTGTAGTGGATTGCATCAGTGTAAGCTGAGAAGTTGAGGTGCTGGTCCAATCAGACCCCAAAGGTACTTGAAGGAGAGGACATCAGCAAGCACAATACCATCTAGGGTGTGGAAGGAAGGGAGGGAAACAGAGTCTGACAAGCCTCTGCTGGGAGCCAAATAGACAGTTTTCTTGATATTGAAGGAAAGAAGGTTTGAATGGAACCAATACTGAACATTGCCAAAATCCTGTTGGAGATGGACAGCAAGGTCAGCAGCAGAGGAGACAGAATCAAACAGCACAGTTTCATCTGTGCACATAGAAGCATAAACATAGAAACAAAGAATTTCTTACCCCAGGAGTCCTTTAGCATCAGTTACTATAGCAGTTAGCTGGCTTGGTGTAACTGCCCCGGAGGTATGCCTTTAAGAGAATTTATTTAAATGAGCTTGGGCATTAGCCAATGAAAAAACAGGAGGGGCGTGAGCTGAGTGAGTGCAGCCTGAAGGGCTTCAGAAGTTTTTGTCCGCTGACTAAGCAACATTGCCCCGAGGTGCCTCTCAACTTTCCTTGTTGACAGCCTCCTAATCACTTATCTTGGTAAAGTTTATCTCACAAATTTAATTTTTTAGTGTGCCGAGTGTAATTTTACATTTTTTGTTAGCGGTTATGTTTTTTTGTGCATTTGCGTTATTTTTAACCGCAACTGTGTTATTTTTACGTTATTTTTACTGCATTTGCTTAAATTATATTCGTTTTTTACCACGGATGCTTAATTTCAACAGTTCTTTACTTTTTTAACGTAATTTGTGAAGGAACCATCAAATTTTGGTGTTTTGCCTTATTTTTTACCTCTGACCTCGTAGGTTCCATCGTGAGGCAACCAGTTGTGCTTCAGATTTTGAAAGTTGCTGTTGGGTTCTCTGAGGATTGGCAAGAACAGAGATTACCACAGTTACTTAAAACTGAATCTAAAAGTGTCAACTGTCACAGGACTGACTTCACAGCATCAACAGAAACCTGTACTCAGTTTTTGACTAGTATTGCTGGGTTCTCTGTAAGATTGGCATTGGTATAGATTTCCAGTACTACAAAAAAAATAATAATAAAGAGAAATAGAGTTTCTAGGGACATGGATATGTTGTTCATCCACACTGTCTGGCAGGTTCCTTGCCGCTTTAAATCTTGCTGGAAGGTCTTCAAGCTGGCTCCTCCCACCCACCTGGGTGGTAAGGCTCTCGGCTCCGCCCCATGACGCCAGATCTTCCTTACCACTTGGAAGCTCAGGTTCCCTCCTTAATGCTGTGCGTATAGACTGGATCCTAACTCTTCGGTTCACCCGAAAATAATTTTAAAATTCTCAAGACTTCGGTCAAATTCTTCCCTCACGGCTGCGATAGACAAATCGACTCCCGGTTTTCGGCGGTGCCCATGTGGGCAGAAGATGTCCAGGACGGATCCGCACTCCACGTGCGTCTACTGCCTCGGCCTTGACCACGACCCGCAGGCCTGCGAGTTGTGTAGATCTTTCTCGGCCAATGTCCTTGAGGACCACGCTGCCTGGCTACAACTTGGGCGCCTCGAGAAACGTTATCCGCCAGTGAAGTCCAAGGAGGCCTGTTGGGTGGTGTCCGTGGCGGCTGGCTCGGCTGAGCAACTCGAGCAGATGATCGCCCTCGAGGAGGAGGCGGCGGCCCAGGCCGCATCCTCATCTTCCTCGGTCGCGGCATTTATCCCGCTCTCTCTGGGATCCTCCTACACAGCTTCTTTTAAGGAGCTTTGCCAATCCCCTCTCCACAAGGGAGAGGGCCATCGAGACACTCTTCTCGGTCAAAAGAAGGACTCAGGTAGGTCCACCGTCAGCGTTAAGTGGAGGCGGGAGGTCCCTTCCCGGGCAGTGAGCATTACGACGGTCGAAGGTGCGGCTAAAGGTTGCTGGCTTCACGTTGTCCCCATCAGGTCAGCCGGCGAGACACCCGTCGGACCGGTCAAGATTTTTCTCGACCCTTTGGACGGGCTGTTGACTGGTGAAGCCGACAACCCTTCATGACCGGTTTCCCCCGGTGGAAACGAGAACACCTGCACCTCCTGTGCGAGTCCCTGTTCAAGGTTCCCGAGCCGAGGGAGGAGCGGGTGTCCCCCGCTCCATCCCAGACCCACCCACGGAAACACCGAGGGTCTTGGTCTTGGACCTCGTCTCGGTCCAGCTGGTCCCGCCATCGACGGTCTCAGTCTTGGGACTGAGGCAAGTGGCGGCGCCGCTCGTCCTCATCTTCCTCCTCGGAAGAGGAGAGGCATCCTACGAGGACTTAATGTGGCAGCAGCTCCTTTTGTCCGGGAACAAGCCGACGCCGTCCCCTTCCCTGGCCATTAAGTGGCTGTCACCCGAAAGGCCGAAACAACCCCTCGCGGTGGTCGAGGTGCCCAAGCCTGGGCTGGATGTTCGGCCGAAACCAGTTGCCCCACCGATTGTGGTGGAACCTCTGCCTCCACAATCGAAATCGGGGGCTCCGACCAAGAACTCTTAGTCGGGTCTGGGCCTGCCCCACCGGTTGTCGGTTACCCTCACTCCCGACCGTCCTCGGCAGGTGGAGGGTGGCTCATGCCCCAGGCAGCTCTTCGCAGACTCCTCAGAGTCTGACGATGACGACTCCCTGTTTTCTAGGCCCCTTGACCTGGAATCCTCCGGGGGGCAGTCGATGGACCAGAGCCCATCATCGTTCATGGGTCTGCTTCGGCTCATCTCGGAGACCACCGGGATGCAGCTCGAGCCCGTATCCAAGCGGGCCAAGTATCCCCTCATGGAGATACTGGACTGAGGGGATTCTCCCACGGAGGCCTTTCCGGTGGCTGAAACCATTGTTGGCCCAGCCTTGGAGCTTTGGCGGGGGCCGGCTTCCTGTCCTGTGCCTTCGGCCAGGATGGCCAGGAAGTATGTGGTCCCTACCGGCTCTTTGTCCGGTTTTTCGGAACACCCCTCTGCGGAGGGGTTGGTCACCAATAGCGTTTTCCGGTGCTCCGGGAACGCTAGGGATGTGGATAAGCCCCCCGACAAGGAGTCCAAAAAGCTGGACTATGCTGGGCACAAGATGTACGTTCCGTCCTCCCTCGGCCTCCGTCAGGCCAGCTTGGCTGTACTGATGACGCACTTCTCCCACGCCCTCATGGGCTCCCTGGATGAGGTGATCTCTCATCTCCCAGCCAACCTGCAGACTACGGTCAAGCAGGTGCGGGATCAGGGAAGGGCAGTGGCGAAACATCAGCTCCAAACGGCTCTAGACATTGGAGACTCCTGTGTCCGATCAGTAGCAGCCACAGTGGCCATGTGCCGCAGAGCCTGGCTGAGGATATCCACCTTTACGGCGGATACCCAGCACAAATTGGCGGACGTCCCCTTCTTGGGGACCGACCTGTTCGACCCTGAAGTGGAAGGCCACCTCCAGAGGATCGAAAAGTCCAACGCTACTCTGGACTCGGTCACCTCGCTCAGAAGGACAAGGACCATCATCAGCAACATAAGTCCTTTCGACTTTCTGCTCCTGCGGCACGTCCGGCCCAGCAACACCAGCATCAGGGCCAGCAGGCTCGCGCTTGGCACTCCAAAGCCAAGCCTGTGGCTTTCTCCAACAGGAAGCAGGGAGGAAAAGGCCCAGGAGGTCCCTCGGCCAGTCCTTCCTCCAAGCCTGCTTAGTGACGGGTTGAGGGGTGTCACCCCCAGCCTCGTCGTTCCCCCCTGAGTTCCCCCCGTGGGGGGACGGTTCCGCCACTTCCTTTCCGCCTGGTCCGCTATCACCACGGACCGCTGGGTGTCGGAGATGGTAGGAAAGGGTCTGCCTCTGGAGTTCGAGCAGGCCCCGCCCTTCCGAGTTTTAGCCCCACGGGGGGCTACGGGGTCCGCAGCCTCCCTGTCGGCTCATCGAGCCGACATTGCCCTGCTCCTCGAGAAGGAGGTGATCAGGAAGGTGGCGGATCCTCCACCAAGCCTGGGGTTTGTGTCCAGGTATTTCCTGGTTCCAAAACGGATGGGGGGGGCTGGCGCCCCATTCTAGACCTGCACGGCCTGAACAGGTTCCTAAGGTCTCGAACCTTCAGGATGGTCACTCTGGCTCAGATCATTCCATCCTTGGAACGAGGCATGTGATTCTGTTCTCTGGACCTCCAGGACGCGTTCTTTCATGTCCCAATCCGTCCGTCCCACCAGAGATTCCTCCGCTTCAGGGCAGAGGGGTCCCTCTACGAGTTCTGGGCCATGCCCTTCCGGCCTTTCTCTAGTTCCCAGGGTCTTCACCAAATGCATGACAGTGGTGACAGCATTCCTGCGGCGCTGAAGGGTCCGGGTGTACCCCTACCTGGACGACTGGCTGATTGCGGCCTCCTCCAGAATGGAGGTGGAGCGGTCCAGGGATCTGGCCCTCTAAGTTTGCTCTCAAGTTGGCCTCCTTATCAACGAGGCCAAATCGGAACTCATGCCAAAGCAGGTGATCCAATTTATCGGGGCAGAGCTCGAGACTCTGCGAGCCAGAGCACGGCTCCCGGCAGACAGGGCCGAGGTTCTTTCCTCCTTTGCCCAATCATTTCAGGTTGGGCAATTGCGCCCTGCCCCGGGACTTCCTGCACCTCCTGGGCCTCATGGTGGCCTGCAGCAGCGTGGTCCGTTAGGTCCGTTGGCACATGCATCCCCTACAATGGGGACTGGCCAGCCTGTGGTCACAGCGCTTCGATCCTTTGGATCAGCTAGTGACAGTGACCCAGGAGATGTGGAACGCTCTCCAGTGGTGGACCGTTCCAGCTCATCTGCAGGAGGGCATCCCATTTGTCCACCCTGAGCCGACGGTCTCACTATTGACCGATGCCTCTCTGATGGGTTGGGGTGCCCATCTGGGGGAGCACAGAGCGCACGGCCTCTGGTCCCCTCGGGAGTCCCGATGCCACATCAACCTGCTGGAGCTTCGAGCGGTTCGTCTAGCCTTCACCGCCTTCGCTCCGTTTGTACAGGGTCAAGTGGTCCATGTCCAGACGGACGATACCATGACCATGTGCTACCTAAACTGCCAGGGCGGGACGTGCTCCATGCCTCTGCGCAGGGAAGCTCTCCGCATTTGGTCTCTCGTGCACAGCCTGGAGGTGGATCTCCTTGCCATCCATGTGGCAGAAGCCTCCAACATTCTGGCCGATGCCCTAAGCCGGATAGGAGCTGCGTCCCACGAGTGGTCTCTCCTGCCGGAGGTAGTACAAGATCTGTTCTCCCACTGGGGCATGCCTCAGGTGGACCTGTTTGCCTCCAGGGAGAATGCAAAGCTGAGACTGTTTCATGCCCTCCCCCCTCAGCAGGGCTCGCTGCAGGGGGATGCCTTCTCGAGGCCGTGGACCCCGGGCCTCTTCTACGCCTTTCCCCCATTTCCCTTGATCCACAAGGTGCTCCTCAAGGCGAGGAGGGACAAGGCGCAGGTGATTCTGGTAGCCCCAGACTGGCCCCACCAGTTCTGGTATCCAGATCTCCTCAGTCTCAGCTCCAGGCTCCCGAGGTGGCTTCCAGCCCACCCGGACCAGATCTCAGTCAATCAGGGGAAGGTATTCCATCCACACCTTCAGTCCCTGCACCTGACGGCCTGGTTCCTGAGCGGCTAGAGTTCCAGGCCTTGGGTCTTTCCGACGAGGTCCTCAACGTTGTTGAGGCATCCCGTAAGGAGTCGACCAGAAAATGTTATGCCTTTAAATGGAAGAGATTCTCCATTTGGTGTCAGGGCAAGGGCCTGGACCCTTTCTCCTGCTCCTTGGCAAGCATTCTGGTCTACCTGTGGTCCCTTTCTCAGCAAGGGCTTCAGTTAAAGACCCTTAAGGTGCACCTGGCAGCCATCTGTGCTTACCGGGCGCGGGCGGGGAAGCAGTCGGTGGCGCAGGAGACGGTGGTCGGGCGCTTTTTCAAAGGCCTTGATCACATATCCTCTCCGGTGCGAGAACCTCCACCTCTGTGGGATCTATTGCTGGTATTGGCTAAGCTCATGGGCAAGCCATTCGAACCGATGCACAGGTGTGACATTTCTCACCTGTTGTGGAAGACCACCTTCTCGGTGGCTATCATGTCAGCCAGAAGGATGGGAGAGCTCCAGGCGCTTTCCATAGAGTCTCCTTATCTGGTCTTCCACAGGGACAAGGTTGTCCTGCGCCCCCACCCGAAATTCCTTCCGAAGGTGGTGTCGGAGTTTCACCATAACCAGGTGTTGACTCTGCGGTGTTCTACCCCAATCACACCTCGGAGGCCAAATATAGGCTCCATACTTTGGACCCTAGAAGAGCACTAAACTTATTACAAGGAGGCGGGACTGAAGTTCGGGGAGAGGTTCGCCAGCTGTTTGTCACCTGAGCTCAAGCCGCACCTGGCAGACCTGCAGCCAAGCGGACGATAGGCAGGTGGGTCACCCCTTGCATAGATCTCTGCTATAGGTTGGCGGGCATGGAGCCTCCCAGAGGGATAAGAGCTCATTCTACCTGCCATATTGCTGCATCGATGGCTGCTTCCAGGGACGTCCCTATTCAGGAAATCTGCAGGGCTGCTACCTGGAAGTCAGCACACACCTTCATTACCCTCTACCACATCGACCTTGAGTCACGCCGGGATGCTGGTTTTGGGGTCTCGGTTCTCCAGTCATTATTCCCTAAGTAGGGGCTGTGCGCCTTGCCTCCCTTCTCCTGGAGAACTGCTAGGAGTCTGCCAGACAGTGTGGATGAACAACATATCCATGTCCCTAGAAATACAGGTTACTCACCTGTAACAGGAGTTCTAGGAATGGTATATGTTGTTCATCCACACAACCCACCCGACCTCCCTGGCTTCGACGCACAACCTGGCTTCCAGCAGGCTAGATCTGGCGTCATGGGGCGGAGCCGAGAGTTTTACCACCTGGGTGGGTGGGAGGAGCCAGCTTGAAGACCTTCCGGCAAGATTTAAAGCAGCAAGGAACCTGCCAGACAGTGTGGAACAACAACATATACCATTACTAGGACTTCTGTTACAGGTGAGTAACCTGTATTTATTAAACTGTCACAGGACTGGCTTTGCAGCATTTACAGAAACCTGTGCTCAGTTGTATTTTGGTCCAGATCTCGGGTTCTCTTTGCAAAATTGGTACACAGCAAAGAAACATAATTAATAATCATGGCTGAGGAAAAATCAAAGGCTACCGATGAGGGGCTATCTAAAAGTAATAATAAAAATGTAAGCAGGGGTGCTGATGAAGCCTCCAGATCCCAGTCAAAAAATAAAGCTTCCAAAGGAGCTGATGAAGTTCCTCACAAATTAAAAAACAATAAAAGTGATGAAAAGAGGAAGCTTGATCAAGCTGCTGATGAAGTGGCTAAAAAGAAACTCTGTCAAGACAAAAACGCTCCTGTTCCTCCTGGGAAAGCCAATAGTGAGACAACAAGCAGCTTAAAGCATAAAGAAAAAACAAAAGGTATACAGCCATAGTCTGCGCAGGATCTCCCATCTGTGCAAGACATGGCAAGTCATTCAGACCCTACAAAAGATGGGGCCTATATTTACAGGGGCTGGCAAGCACTCTTCCACAGTCCTCTCTTCTGGGGACTGTGAGGGTGATGTAAATGAGGAAGAACATTTTTTCGATGCCCCAACATATATTTTGAGGGCCTTGAGCTCCCTGAGTCCCTGGATCCTCCCATCGGAGCTCCCCCGGCTGACCAGAAGAATTCCTCTTCTATGTTTACATTCTTACAAAATATGCTAGACACTGTGGACCTTCCTATGCAGGAGCCCATCCAGGATGTCGATGAGGATGAAAATTATAGGGAGATGAGAGGTCTCTCAACCCCCAAGACACTGGTCGTCCCTGTCTATAATGCGTTCAGAAAAAATACCATGAAACTGCTTCAAACCCCCACTTCTGTGGCAGGGTTTGACAAGCGGGTTGGGAAAAAATACAGATTGTCTAGAACGGGTACAGACGAGAGTATAGCACAGTACAGCAGGCAGCTTGTGAAAAAAGCTGGGGTCTCCTTGTCCCCCTTACCCCTGGACAGGGACTCCAAGAAAATAGACTTTATAGCAAAGAAAATGTATGCCACAGCTTCCCTGCTGATCAGACTCTCTTCATATATGGCTTTCACAGCCAAATATCAAAACGTTCTATGGAAGTCTGTCCTGGCCATTGCCCGCAGTGGGTCAGATACAGTGGTGCAGGAGCTGGTGGATATGGCGAAAAGTGCCTTGGAAGCTACAAAATAGCAATTCCACATGGCAGATGACAACAATGATGCCGCCTCCAGGGCAATGGCACATGCCATCTCTCTGAGACGCTTTGCCTGGCTTAGAACTACCAGTCTGACCTCAGACACCCAGTCTAAGGCCATGGACTTTCTCTTTGATCAAAACATGTTGCTTGATTCAAGAACGATTGACTACATGAAAAAGATTGACGAGTACAAGACCTCCTGGCAGAGTCATTCCTCTAAACCTAAGCCTACTGCCCTGCAGAAATCCCACCCCAGGGGCAGTAGGGGCAGAAGTTTTTTTTCCCAGGTCTTACACTCCTTATTCCCAATCTGATTTCTTTCAGTACAGAGGGTCTTTCAGAAGGAGGGGCAGAAAGGGCCAAAGAAGGGCCACCTCTACCCAGCCTGCAGCCTCGCAGTCTAAGCCATGATGTGAGTGTCCAGGTTGTCTCCCTGCTGCCGTTAGGAGGCAGACTCTCCCACTATCTTCAGAACTGGTCCCTCATTATGTCGGACAGGTGGGTCCTGGAGATAGTGGAGAAGTGTCTGCCACTACAGTTCAAGCTGATGCCAGACCTCAAGTGTACCCAGGTGTCAAAACCTCTAGCCCCAACACAGATGCTACTGTTGGAATTGGAGGTTAAAAAAAAACAGACTTCTAGCTCTAAAAGCAGCGGAGAGGGTCCCGGCCCACGAGAATGGCAAGGGCCTCTACTCCAGGCACTTTCTGACAAAAAAGAAAACTGGGGATTGGCGACCTATCTTAGATCTCAGATATTTAAACAAACTTCTGCTAAAACCCTAATTCAGGATGGGCACTCTGTCACTAGTCATACAGTCCTTACATCAGGGAGACTGGCTAGCCTCCCTGAACCTAAAGGACACTTACTTGCACAAACCCATAAAGAGGTCTCACAGGAAGTTTCTCAGATTCAAACTCCCTTCGGGCCACTATCTGGTCGCTGCAATGCCCTTTGGCCTGTCCTCTGCCCCAAGAATCTTTACCAAATGCCTTGCAGTGGTAGCAGCACACCTCAGGAAACTGGGTGTCGCTTTCTATTCCTATTTAGACATCCTGGTAAAGAAGTCTCACCCGGAACCCACCAAGCTGCTCACCTTCATAGGAGCCCAGCTGGACACTCAGAAAGGATATGCCTTCCTCCCGCAGGAAAGAATTCAAAGTTTCCTTTCAGTGGCAGCTTTTCATCCAAGAACAGCCAAGACCAGCCAGACATTTTCTCAGTCTCTTGGGAGACATAGCTTCAATGACTGCAGTGGTCCCAGGAGTCAGGTACAGGATGCGACACCTGCAAGCCTCCCTCAGAGCTTGCTGATCTCAGAGAAGCAACAATTTTTCAAAGCTGATACCCGTGACGGAGCAGTTCCTCCAGAACTTGCTGTGGTGGAAGAACCCTGCAAATTTGGCAGCCGGGATACCCTTCCAGGATCCGCTACCCACAGAGGTTATCACCACAGACGCCTCCGTCCTGGGGTGGGGGAACACATCTGGACAGTGCCTCAGTAAGTGGCACCTGGACTCTGAGTCACAGTTACACATAAACCTTTTAGAACTCAGAACAGTATTTCTAGCTGTCAAAGCATTTGCTCCCAGCATGAAAGGGCAGGCGGTACAACGAACAGACAACACCATTGCAATGTTTTATATAAACAAGCAGGGTGGTACCAGATCAGGAATACTCTGTTTGGAAGCTCTAATCTCTAGCCTTCTCCCTGGGAGTCTGCCTTTCAGCTATTCACCTCTCAGGCAAACACAATACCCTGGCAGATGCTCTAAATCACATCAGTCAAGGCCAGAGTGAATGGATTCTGAACAAGCAAGTACTACCCACAGTGTTCAGGCGGTGAGGCACACCAGAAGTGGATCTATTTGCCTCTCCCCTCAACTTTAAGCTTCTTCAGTACTGTTGCAGGTCCCCAGTCCTGGGAATGCTTCCTCTGGATGCCTTGATCCTGGACTGGTCACGGAGGTTCCTATATGCATTCCCTCATTTTCACCTGATACTCAAGTTTTGCTGAAACTCAGACAGCCTGCTTCGATGATACTGGTGGCTCCGGATTGGCCCAGGCAAGCCTGATAGCCTCTCCTTTCCCTGTCCTGCAACAGGCCAATTCATCTGCCGCCAGCTGACTCCCTGCTGACTCTTCCTCAGACAGGAGTGTGTTATCCAAACATACACTCTCTTCACCTCAATGCCTGGTTCTTGAGGAGTTAGAGTTTCCATCCTCTCAGTACTCTGAACAGGTCCTTAAGATCCTGAGAATGGGTAAAAAAAAAAATGAACACTAAGAAGATTTATGCAGCCAAATGGAAAATGTTTTCCCTCTGGTGCAAGAGCAAAAAGGTCCATCCCCTTTCAGCTTCAGACCCTAAGCTGCTGGATTACCTGTTACACTTGCAGGCGTCAAGCTTGAAGCCATCTTTCCTCAAGTCAGTTTTTTCCTACACCATATTCAGACAGTTTTTCAAAGGCCTCTTGCACTTCCAGCCAGGGAGCCAGTTCCTCCTTGGACCCTGAACTTCTGCATAGACAGGTTCATGAAACCAACCTCTGAGCCTATGTCCACTGCACATATCAAGTTTGTGACTTGGAAGACAGTCTTCCTGGTGGCCATTACCTCTGCTAGCAGGATTTCAGAGCTACTGGCCCTGTGCACTGAGCCAAATGACATCATTCCTCACAACGATAAAGCTGAGCTCAGGACAAATGGGAAATTTCTGCCAAAGGTGGTTTTGGAGTTCCATCTAAACCAGTCCATAACTTTGCCTGTCTTCTTTACTGAGAAATCCACTCCTGGTAAGCAAAAGCTCCACAGCTTGGATGTCAAAAGCACCATCTTTTACTGCATAGAGCATACTAGGCAGTCCAGAGGGTCTTCCACTCAGTTGTTCCTCACCTACGGGGATGTAGGCAGAGGAAGACCAGCTACCAAGAGAATGATTTCGCGCTGGTTGGTTTCTTGTATCAGCTTCTGCTATGAGAAGGCTAGTCATCAACTTCCCATAGGGCTCAGGGCCCACTCCACTAGGGGCACTGCAGCCTCAGTGGCAGCAGCAAGGGACATACCCCTTCTGGATGTCTGCAAAGCAGCTACCTGGAAATCTGCATACCTTTGTGAAACACTACAGTTTGGATGTGCAGACCAGATCTGATGCCAAATTTGGCAGGGCAGTTCCGCAGAGCCTCTTTCCTAAGTAGGTTCTCTGCCCAGCTCCCACTTGGTACTGCTCGGTAGTCTGCTATAGTTACAGATGCTAAAGGACTCCTAGGGTAAGAAGAAAAAATGACTCACCTCGGTAATCTTCCTTCTTTCAAGGGGTGCTTTAGCATCAGTAAGCTCCCATCCTTCCTCCCTGATTCACCTGTCAGGAGAAGGGCTCTGTTATCAGTTCTCTTACCAAATTTGGGTTTTTTCATTAGTGAGTTTCGTACTCAGGTTGTTGTTTTTAAGTTTCCAGTTTTTTGGACATTTGCATGTTTTGTGAATCCTGTTGATTCATTTTCGTGGGCATGTGCCCATTTTCTTTGAAAAAATTCTGAAACCCTTCAGGCTGCTGTCACTCCGCTCACTTCCCTCCTGTTTTTTCATTGGCTAATGCCCAAGCTCATTTAAGTAAATTCTCTTAAAGGCATACCTCCGTGGCAGTTGCACCTAGCCAGCTAACTGCTATAGTTACTGATGCTAAAGGGCCCCTTGGAAGAAAGAAGATCACTGCGGTGAGTAATTTTTTCTTGTTGGTAGATAAATGACTGCTTTGCCCACCTAGTCTGCCCAGTTTGTCCTTGCCTATACTGTAACTGCAGACTACCTGCTCTCCTGCTACTCCCCCACCCCACCCCACTTTCCTACTAAGATTCCTTTATGCCTGTCCCATGCATGCTTGAAGCCCTCTGCTTTTTTCACTCCCACCACCTCTGCTGGAAGACTGTTCCAGACATCCACCACTCTTTCAGTGAAGAAGTACTTCCTCACATTCCTCCTAAATTCCCCTCTTCCAGCTTCATTGCATTCCCTTCTGTCCTGGTACACCTTCTGTTCCGAAAAATACTCCATTCCTGCACCTTGTTCGCCTTGTGAGGTACTCATATGTCTCTATCATGTCCACCCTCCTCCTTCACTCTTCAAGGGTATGCATATTGAGATTCCTCATAATCTCCACATAGGGCTTTTGATGCAACCCCTGCACTATTTTAGTTGTCCTCCTCTGGACAGCCTCTACCCTGTTTGTGTCCTTCTTGAGAACTGGTCTCCAGAACTGGACACAGTACTCCAGATGGGGTCTCACTAATGATTGATACAGTGGTAACACCACCTCTCTCCTTCTGCTTGTGATTCCCCACCATATGCACCCCAGTATCCTTTTGGTCCTGCCTGCTGCCTTGTCACACTGCCCTGCCACCTTTACATCATCAGTAGATGCCCCCATCGGCACTGTCCTGGCCTCCTAGACCCATCTGCACCTTCCCTGCCACTTATCCTGGTCCTCCATCACCACAGACTTCCCCCTCCAAAATGGAGTGAAGTGAGTTGGTCCAGTGCCCCTCAAACAACTTGGGTGCTGGAGGTGGGCAGATAGTCGGTGCCTGCACGCCCGTGAGAGCCAGTGTTGCCTCACCCTGCGTGCTGCTGGTCTTTTTCATCTTTGTGCTCCCTCCCTCTCTCACAGTCACTGGAGCAGGGCTCAGTGATTAGTGCATGGACGCAGGATGTGTTGATGATGAGTTAAGTGGCCACTCCTCCCTCCCTTTCTCGCTCTTTGCACGCAACTCCACTGGGTATCAGCCAGATGGTGGTCACGTGGTGGGAAAGGCAGCCGTCCACTGGGATGCTCAGCCTCCTTTCCCAGCCGGCCCTCCAGCAACTTGGGCTTGTTTACAAACCCAGGATGCTGTCATCGTGAGTGGTAGCACTGCTGCTGTGCTGATGGGTCACTAGCCATTGTTTCGGTAGTGTTTCCATTAACTTTCCCACCACTGACGTTAGACTGACCAGCCTGTAGTTGCCAGCCTTCTCCCTGCTGCCGCTTTTGTGGAGCAGGACTACATCTGCCCTCCTTCAGTTCTCTAGCATCATTTTTGTTTCCAGTGAGTTGTTGAATGGGGCTTTCAGACGTGCAGCCAGTACCTCCCTGAGTTCCATCAGCTCCCTTGGTTGTACCCCTTCTGAACCCATAGTCTTATCCAGTTTTAGATTTTCAAGTCCTCTCAGGACTCTTTCCTCTGTGAATGGGTTTGTGTCCACCTTCCCAGCCGATCCCTGCTGTTTCTATGTGCCCCCAAATGCCTCCACTGTGAAGACTGAGGCAGAAATATCTGTTCAGGATATCGGCTTTTCCTGATCCTGTTCTGCACATTCTCCCACTTTTCTTCATAAAGAAATACTACAGTTAGAATTTTCAAAAACATATGTTGTGCAGTGTCTTGATTTGTGTGTGTAGTCCTAGAGTGTCCTTCCCTTTGTCTGCTATTAGGAGTTTTTTTCTAAATTAGCCTACTAGTTTTATGGTCTCCATCTTAGCTTGGTTTATTGCTCTTCTTGTTCTTACAATGCCTCCTGTGTCATGTGACAGTGATGTACCTGGGACCATGGATTCAGCATGCACTGATTTACAGTCAGTTTTACATCAGCAGAGCTATGATATTGAGAAACTTTCCTTATCCAGTGAGCACTAGTGGCTGCATTTACAATTTAGGCAAATACTTGAGGGCAATTGAGTGGCTTACTCTGTACTTATAAAATGCAAGAAGAAAATCTAGAAATCTCATTGGCCAAGAAACATCAGCTGATCATACATTAAATCTCTATACACGCACAGTCATCCTGGTCCTAAACCACATCACACCATGAGCAAATCAGTCCTCCTACAACCAGAACTGATCTTCCATCTCAGACATGGCTGCTATACTGTAAAAAAAAAAAACCTAAACCGGGCCCTAAAAACAATACTACCCTAAATAAAAAATAAAACAAATTAATTAAATGTTGTTTCCTTGATCATCAGACTCTCCTTACACACACAAACTAATTAGAAACATTAAGATTTGTTTATAGTTTTCATTACAACTGTTTCTTTGCCGACAGTGAAAAATCCCCCTTCTATCTTTACCACGCTCTCCAGGGAAATCTCTTCTGCTTGCCCTGACAGCAGTGAGATAGAGTCTCTGGCTTTAGAAAATGGGTCTCCTGAATGCTATGTCTTGATTGGCTGAGACAGCCAACCACCCGGTCCGGTATCAGACAACTGAGACCGCGGAAATAAGTCCCAGTCTCTTTCTGCCACCTTACTGGTATTACTGTACGATAGAATGTTAAGCATTTTGGTTGCTGCCATTTTTTTGCTCTTGCTTAACGAGATAGTTACTGACAAACTCTTCATCCATCCTCTTCACACTGACCACTATTTTAGGTTTTTTTTTTTTTTAAACTTTGTATTTATTGAGTTTTCAATAATGCATACATTTGTATGATCCGGATGAAGTGCATATGAATTCTGAACACCAGTGCCACCCTTCTTAATACATGAGTGTAAAAAAATTGTATAACATCAATTTGATGCATCTTTGGGGGGTATCCCCTTGAACCTATAATAGCTAATAACCAATGATTTAATTATGAAATTGCTGTGTAATTAAGCCCATGAACAGCATGAATATATAAACAGAAAAACAAATTAACCCAGTCTCATCTTCTTAACAGAAGAAATGAGATTTCATGCACTTTTCAGAAATTTCAGAAATTAGTACCCTTAAAGGTACAACACCGAGAGAGGTTTATTTTATCTCTGCACTTTAAATGCCTGTTCAGGCAGTTTTTGTTATAATACAGATGGAAGCAAATCTTAACCTTTACCATTTTTATTGTTCTCCCAGACTTATCGTTAACAGACTATCATTATCTATCCCTATCTTTCAACTAATTACCAGTTAGAAAAAAATAGGAGATAAGAGGCCTCCCCGTTAAAGAAATTTAATGACCTTTCAGCCCCAACTTGTTCAAACATTTAAGCATTAAGGCAGCCAGCATAGCTGCCCTTTAAAAAATGATCCAAAGAATGGCATTCTTAACTAAAATAATGTTCAAGCTGGTGGAGGATAAGAGGCTTTAGGCAAACCTGAGCTGACCATCCTTCAGGTACGCGCCCCCCAATTGGATTGTGACTGCTGTTCTCGACGCCTTCATGACGGGCATGCTTTGTGCCCATTTTAAAGCCTCTTGGGATTAGTGAAGATGTAAACTTTAACCTGAAAAACGACACGCAGGCATGCAGGGAAAAGCATTTCATGGGGCACTTCAGCTTCTCGCAGTATGGCTTGTACCCCGTCTAAGCATTTTTTCCTTTGCCTGGTTGCATAGCTCAAATCGGGCTGGAGATGGATTTCTTGTCTTTCGTGCAGCAAAGTTCTTTTTTGCCTAGTAAGTGCTAGGATGAAAATCCTCATTGCCACCCCATCCAGGACCAACACAATAGCCCTGGGAGCTTTGGGATTCACCATACAACCCCTCTTTGCCACTCTAAATGCTTTTTGCAACTGGATGTTATGATCAGTCAGTGGCTGTCTTAATTGTTGCTCAAGCCACTCCATTAAGAACAATCCCAGATAGTCCCCCTCGCCCCTCTCTGACATTCCAACAACCCGTAGATTGCAGGCCCTGGCTTGGTTTTCCAAAGACTCAATACGGGACT
This sequence comes from Neoceratodus forsteri, assembly GCA_016271365.2. NCBI lineage: Eukaryota > Metazoa > Chordata > Ceratodontiformes > Ceratodontidae > Neoceratodus > Neoceratodus forsteri. The sequence continues at coordinate 1,561,200,076 of CM057449.1, forward strand.
GTAAATGTGTGTTTTCCTTTACAAGCTTAGCTGTGGCCTCAAGTCTGCTTCGGATCACTTACTTGATTCTGTTACCTCCGTTTTGGCATAGGCGACGTCTGATTCCAGCACTGTGACTCTGTTTGTCAGAGAGTCAAATCTAGTTGCCAGATCTTCCACTGAAGATATCAGCCTGTTGATTTTAAGTCCCATGCTTTGTAATGTCTCTTTCTCTGCTATTGCTGGCTCCAATGTAGCATGGCCCTGGTTGGACCTCGTAGCTGGCGGTCTGGGGACGTTTTTACTCTTAACTCCCTCCTGGTTGTTTTTTTCCTTCTTAGGATTGCTCATGGTTCTTCAGCAAGCCTTTCGATTGCTAACCATGCTGTTTGTTTTGTATAAATCACCTGAGATAACAGTTACATTTATAAATTCCCCCATCCCACTATTTTAGTTTTCAAGTAAACATATTTCTTATGCTGAGCTTTTGGTCAACATAGCACTATCACAGCACCATCAATCCTGCTGTCCGCTCATAGTGCCCCTCCCTGTGTCCGTCTGTTAGAGTTGAATTAGCCACAGTGTTCTTTTCCTTAGTTAGCGAGCAACACTAAGTGATTCCCAGATCCCACCATGGCAGTTGTGTTCCTCCTAAAACCAAAAAAAAACAAAAACAAAGTGTATGCTCACCCATTCCCCTATCTGCAGATACTTGAAAAAAAAAAGCATGTTTTTCTTTTTTAATTAATAGCGCCGGAGCATTTGCTTGCTCAGCACTATTATACAGCATCCCATGATTTTCTTTCAGGCTTGCCCCAACCTCCTCCAGAATCAGTGCAGAAAATCAGGAAAAAGTGCCTAATTTAACTTGTTTGCATCACCTTCCTGCAGACAGAACTGCTGTGTCTAAATCTGGTTGCCATGCCTGATCCCGCGACTCATCATCTCCATCTTCCTGCACAATCCCTCTGACCATGCAAAACGTCCGAGCGCCCTGAAAAAAATCATCAGCAATGAAGAAATCTTTTTTTTGTTTCACTCTTAACAAATCGGCAACATATTCTGGCCATTCCTCATGGCCTCTGCCTCTATTATCCCCCGCTTTTCGCTAGTTTCCTTGCTCACAAGAAAAAGAAAGTGGGGAAAGACATGACTTCACCTTTTTTTTTATTAAAAAAAAAAAATGGAAAGGTAACTTTTCTCTGTCCTTGCCTTGTAATGTCCTTTGCTTACGGGCACATATTGGGGAGTGCACACAGTAAAAAAAAAAAAAAGAAATCACAGCCTGTAGGTCTTAGTGTGTGGGGGGGGGGGGAGGACAGGCAACTTTTTCAAATTAAGCAAGCGTAACGCACAGTATCTGCCCATATGTGTGCCTCTATGTGGGAAAGGGTAACCATGACAACCAGCTCCAGTACAGAGGCTTCTCTAGGACAAAAATCTACAAGTCAAAGAAAAAAAAATTATTGTAACACAGGCGGAGGAACTATTTTATTATAAAACTTATTTTAAACTAATTTTTTGTTAACTTTTTTTATTAAACTAATTTTTTTTCACAGTGCCCGTTTTCTAAGCGCAATAATGGGCAGACTAGGTGGGCCATGCAGTCTTTATCTGCCATCAAATTCTATGTTTTAGGAATACCCTCCAGTGTGTGCCGTATGGTCAATACCGGACCTTCCAGGAGCTCAATACCGCCCACCCTGTCTGGTATTATTGCTTACGTAGAAGAGACCTTTTGTTGTGTGTGAGTGTGTACAGCATGTTAGGAGAGGAACATTCTGCCAGTGGAACAGAGCAGAATTTTGAATCCTGTGTTCATTGGTAACCTGTGAAACCATCCAAGCAGACCACTAAAGCAGTAGGTAAGGCTAGGGGGATGTTGGGGTGTATTAGCAGGGGTATCACCAGTCGTAAGAGGGAGGTAGTAATCCCTCTTTACAAGACACTGGTTAGGCCCCATCTGGAGTACTGCATGCAGTACTGGAGGCCGCACCTACACAAGGACATTAACAAAATGGAGGCAGTCCAGAGAAGGGCAACCAAAATGGTGCAGGGACTGCATCGGAAAACATATGAGGACAGATTAACAGAGCTCAATATGTATACCCTAGAACAAAGGAGGGAGAGAGGTGATATGATCGAAACATTCAAACATCTTAAGGGCATTAACAAGGTGAAAGAGTCTAACATGTTTCAATATAAGAAAAATAGGACAAGAGGACACAACATGAGATTAGAGGGAGGCCGATTACGGGGTAATGTGAGGAAGTTCTTTTTCACAGAATGGGTGTTGGATGAATGGAACGGCCTACTTCAGGAAGTGGTGGTTATGAATACAGTGCAGGGCTTCAAACAGGGATGGGCTAGGCATAAGGGAGCAATACAGCTGAGTATGAATAGATAGGCTATTGACGGAGTAAAGGCATATGGCACATTCATAAGGTAGAAAAAATGGGCAGAGTGGATAGGCCTTGCGGTCCTTATCTGCCATTAACTTCTATGTAAACATTCCATGATAAAAATTCCATATCTTGAATGTGGGGAGAAGCAGAAAAAAAAAAACAGGATGAAGAAAATAGGCAATAATACTTTACAAACAAAGAAAATTGGGAAAACAGTTATATAGGCAGACCCAAACTACTTAGACACATTCCTGAAGTTTATAAAAGCACGTACGTTTGAATCATATATGGGTGTTTTCAGGTGAAATCTATCACCCCCCCCCCCCAAATAAAAAAGACAACCTGGCAGGTTTAAAGTTTTGAACACATTTCCATTAAAGGGCTAGTGTACTGCCTAAAACTAATATTAGATTTTAAAAGCAGCCAACTATTACCTTTATATTTGAGGTACTTTTTATTTTCTGTTAGTTTAATTAGAAGATTGTCTACTTGGTGTTAGTAGGTGTGATGTGAAGAACAGCTCTTAGCCTGGCAGCTGACATATCTTGCTCTGCTGCCCCACACTACATCATCAGCATTGTGACCTCACTGACTGTGACATCACTGCTACTTAGGAACAGCAAGTGAGTGACTGCCAGCTCATTCACTTGTGATGTCACTGAGATCATAATGATGATGATGTAGTGTGGAGCAGTAGAGTTAGATATGTCAGCTGCCAGACCAAGAGCTGTTCCGCACACCCAGCACAATATTATCATATAGAATACTTTCTGATGAGCAAAAGGAAAAAGAAAAATACTTGAGAGAGAAAAAGTTACAACTGACTATTACTTCACATTTGTATTATTTTCCTGTGTGCCTGTTATGGTTCCACTAGCTCTTTAAGACACCGTACTTGTACTGATTTGAAATACAAGGTAACTTTTTTTTTCCCCCTAACATTTCACCTCAGTCCTATAAATAATGTTGCCTTCAAAGAAACTATATTACTACAGTGTAATGAAAATGAAATTTTAAACATTGCTTATTTTTACAAATTTACAGATGTTGCATTTATATGAGAATTTACATGTTAGAGAAATTATATTTTTTCAACTAACACTACTAATAAATACTTTTACTGCAAAGTACTAGTTAATCTATTGCTGAAATATGCTATTTATGCATTAATAGAGACTTTTTCAATTTTTTATAAGTTTTAGAGTTGATTTATTTTACACTTGTTTGAAAATAGTAAAGATGTTTTAATCCCTATCAAAGTGACTCAAACTAATTCTTTTATGATGGTGGCCCATTTTATAAGTGTGATAAGCTACTCCAGGGTGTGTATGTCAAGGATTTTAATGCACTTCCCAGGGGCATAAGGGTACTCGGCCTTCAGCCTCATGCCTTAGCATGCCCCTGGAGTGTGCGTTAAAATCTTTGAAATGCACGCCTTGTTGTGGCTTATTACTTACTTACTTATAAATCTGCCCCTGGGGCGTGCATTAAAATCCTTGAAATGCGCACCCTGTCATGGCATATTACTTGCTTATAAATTAGCCTTCAGCCTCGTGCCTTAGCATGCCCCAGTGGCGTGCATTAAAATCCTTGAAATGCACACCCAGTTGTGGCTTATTACTTACAGCATTGATGAACTGGGGTGAATTGCATGATTTTTTCGGCTGTGTGTAGTTTGATGAAATAAAAACATTTACTCCTGCTGGCTAGACCTACACACACACACACACACACACACACACACACACACACCAAAAATATTGAATTAGAGCTGTATAGTGGAGTGTTGTTCTGTATAGAATTCCATCCCTTTCAAAATGCTGTTCTACCACAGTTCCAAGGTCATGGAATGCTGTTCTACCCTACTATGGTAGAACAGCATTCTAGAACCTCTAGCGACTGCATGAGTCAGTTTCATTTTGAAAGCAAAAGAACTCACAACACACATTTTGCACACAGTACTATACATTAGAAAAAAATACAGGATGAGCAACTCTGTGCACAACCAGTGTGTTTTGCCACTTCGGGGTTCTGATTCCCATGGACCTCTCAAGCTTCGCTCTCGAGGTCAGAGGGAATCAGAATCTCTCTGTGGCAGAACACACTGGTTCTACATAGTTGCCCATCCAGTATTCTCTGTTTAGTGGAGACCAGAACATCCCCCTCCTATCTCTAGTACTTGCTGAAAGAGTGGTCCTGGATGTATCACTGTCACATGGGACATGAGGCATTGTTGGAAAAAGAAGAGCAACAAACCATGCTAAAATGGAGATCCCCAGGGTCCATAAAACTGCCATATAACTAACAGACTAATTTAGAAAAAAACTCTTAATAGCAAACAAAGGAAAGTACACACCAGGACCACACACACAGATCAAAACTCTGCACAATACAAGATCTTCTTCGTGGATATCTCTTTCATCAGGCCACACCTTTGGACAGGGGTGTGCAAATCCTGTTGCCCCTTGTTCGGGGCAAGTACAAAAAGAAAGCTTATTTCATTATAATGAATTGGGGCAAGTGAAAATTCAGCTATGGTCATGTCTGGTCAAGTCCTAAAAGTTTTGATTTGAACACCCCTGCCTTTGGAACTTGTAGTTGCCAGGCACTAGGACCACATGGAAACTTTTGCAAGCAGTCTGCTAGGGGCCTAACCCACGATGACGTCAGCATACACATAAACGTGGGTGGCCCCTCCTCTCCTCAGTTCTTTTCCCGCCGTTGATCTGAACTCGTCAGACCACTAAAAAAATGTTGCTGCTATAGCTGCTATTTTATTTACTTTATTCCTACTAGTAATCACTTTTAGAGTGCTTTTCAGTGACTTGCATGCCGTTGAAAGAACTATCTAAGCTTTTCTGGTACTGTGAGTGCAGAGATAAAATCTACACCAGAGACTTCCAAGACGTATGTGTCTGCTGCCTAGGCCTAAGCCACAACGTGAAGTCCTGCAGAATCTGCTGCGGGTTTTAACTGTGCTACCAGGTGATGCTGAAAAGGGGTTTGAAGACATTTTTGCTCCAGATGACCGTGGATAGAATGGAGAAGGAGCTCCCACAGAAATCTGTCTCTCCAGCTTCGTTGACCGAATCACAATCATCGAAAACCCAAGAGAGAGAACCTCTGGGAGTCACAAGCACAAAGAGAAGACTTCCCCGGTGTGTTCCAGGTTGCCCCTGCACAATAGAGGACCGAATTCCACTTTGGCACTGACTGCTTCGGTGGCAGCGTCCACCGCCGCCTGGCTGGCAGCACTACACTAGGGTCGGTGGCCTTGCGTGGGCGCTACCGGCCTAGTACAACCAGTACATCACTGTTTATGAGGGGGACCCAGCCTCCTCCGCTGACTCCTCCACTCGCGCCCTGCTAACCAAAGTGGCACCAGTGCTCAGGCAGTCCTTATCACCTTTTCAGGCTTGATAAGGTGCCTTCTGCCTGGCCTCCTTGTTCCCATTGATAGTCATCTGTGCCTAACCCCTCGATGACAAAAGGTACTCTGGTGTCTCAGAATCCTCTTATGGAGCTACTGATATCGCCTGTGCAGTCTTTCATTCCCGTCTGCTGTCAACAGTGAATATCAGTATAATTCTGATCTAATGATGCAGGAAGAGGAGGATGAAGCTGAAGACTATGCTGAGAGAGTTTATGAATGTGGCACCAGCTCTAAATTCTCCACATGCAGTGAAGACTCTGTAGTGAATACACCAAGATCCCTTCCAGAAGACCCTACATTCTTCACCATGATGCAGCAAATGCAAGCCACCATGGAATTTGCATTGGAAGAGCTAGATATCACAAAAAAGAACCAGCTGGAGTTCTTGGAGCTCCCAGACTCTCCTACCACGGTATTGCCTCCTGGGCTCCCCACCTTAGAGGATGCCACTTATGCATCTTGGTACAGAACAAACAGTATACCAGCTGTCCCCAGGAAGGCAGATGAAATGTATTCTGCCCCTTCTGGGTAACCTTTTTATGCCACAGAACCTAAGACTGACTCAGTGGTGATTAATGCAAAGGCCTAGGGCACCTAAACACCTGAGCTCCTTCCCTCTTGACAAAGAATCTAGGAGGCTGGGTGTCCTAGGCAAACGGACGTGTGCCTCAGCCTCATTGGGCTTTCATATTGCTAACTACCACACTCACATGATGAAGTATCAGAACACCCTCTGGAGGAAGGTTAAGGCTGCTGCACAGTCCTTGCCTGATGGCACCTCAAAGCAAGAACTGCTGAATGCTTTGACTAATGTGGGCATACATTTTCTCCACACAGCCTATGATGTTTCTGATGCTTCTACTGCTTCTACCAGGGCTGTACCTTCTGACATCTGTCTCGGGAGATATTCGAGGCTGGTGGTAGGGAGAGGCATCACCAGTAGAAAACAGGAAGTTGTTATCCCTCTGTACAGACAGCTGGTGAGACCCCATCTGGAGTACTGTGTGCAGTTCTGGAGACCCAATCTCCGCAAGGACATAGACAAGATGGAAGCTGTCCAGAGGAGGGCAACTAAAATGGTGCAGGGTCTGCACCGGAAGACATATGAAGAGAGAGACTAAAGGAGCTTAATATGTATAGCCTCGAGGAAAGGAGGGAGAGGGGGGACATGATAGAAACTTTCAAGTACCTGAAGGGAATCAACAAAGTCCAAGAGGGTAGCATCTTTCAAAAAAAGAGGTATGCAAGAACAAGGGGGCACAATTTGAAGATAGAGGGGTGGCGGCCCAGAGGTAATGTAAGGAAGTATTTTTTCACAGAGAGGGTTGTGGATGCATGGAACGGCCTTCCAGAGGAGGTTGTGGAGTCAAAAACAGTGGTTGAATTCAAGCATGCATGGGACAGCCATAAGGTAATTCTAGGGGGTGAGGGTAGAAAGAAGTAGGCCGCTGGTTAACTAGGATCTGCAGCTTATCCATTAGGTAGGGAAATGGGCAGACTGGGTGGGCCAAGCGGTCCTTATCTGCCATCAAATTCTGTTTCTATGGTACCAGGCTTTGCCACAGATGTGCAACAGTCAATTCTTAGTGCCCCATTCAGAGGGAAAAAGTTGTTTGGGCATGAGGTACAAGAGATTCTCAAAGATCTCCAAGTTTTGGGCAGAACTTTGGAACTGGTACACTTCATTTACCGTACCCAACCTAGAGGTAGGAATACGGGTGCCTTTCACCTGGCTGCTGTTAGGGGACAGCACTGAGGCACCAGACAGCATAGTGACAGTCAGCATTCCAAAATCAGTGTTTAAACATTGTCAGTGATGGTAGAACATTGGGGCAGTTCTAGCCACAGCACAGGGCTCAGCTTTTCTATCTTTGGACAGGGCCAACTGCTTTACCAGTTGAAGATCATGCTGTTCAGCCTGTTTTCCATGTTGAGGGTCTTCATCAAGTGCATAGCAGTGATGGCAACTTTCTTTCATGCTGTGGCATCAGAGTGTACCCATACATGGATGACTGGCTCATAGTAGATGTCTCAAGGGAAGCTGTGGACTGATCCGATCTGGCCCTCCAGACCTTTTAAGACTTGGATGCAGGTTGTAAGTTCGTGGGGTGAACTGGGTTCTCTATGGCCCAGCTACCTGTTGACAGGGCATCAGATCTTTCCTCCTTTGCCCAATTATTTCAGGTTGGGTGATTGCACCCGGCTTGAAAATTCCTCAGGCTGTTGGGGTGCATAGCAAAGGGCTCGCTGGCTGATGTGCCCTCAACAGTGGGAGTTGCCAGTTGTCTCACCCCCATGGTCACCTAGTCAAGCCAGTCGTGGTGACCCAGCCAATGCAGGATTCCATTAAATGGTGACTGAGTTGCCAAAACTTGGAAGAAGGAATTCCATTTGCCTGCCTGGAGCTGTCCATCACTTTTACAACACACTTGTCTTTGGGGGGCACTTACATGGGAGACCTTATGACCTATGGATTCTGGTCACGCTGGGAGTCCCAATGCCACATCAGACTGCTGGAGCTCCTTGCAGTGCGTTTGACTCTGACAGATTCACTCTGTAGATTCACGGTCAGGTTGTTCAGGTCCAGATGAACAACATGATCACCATGTTCTACATGAACAAACAGGGCAGGACACACTCTTTTCTCTTGTATCAGGAAACTCTCTACACATGGTCTGTGGTACACAGCCTGCAGGCTGATCTCCTGGTGGTTCATAACGCAGGGGAGAGAACAGCCAGCTGGTGGATGCTCTGAGCCGGGTCAGAAAGATGATGCACGACTGTTATCTGCACCAGGATGTGGTACATCAACTGTTCCCCTGATTGGGCACCCCTCTTGTGGACCTTCGCCTGATGGGGGAACAGAAAACTGAGGCTGTTCTGTGTCTGCCCCGGTCAGACCAGGATACTGCATGAGGATGCCTTTTCTTGGCCCTGGACCCTCGGCTTTCTGTAGGGCTTTCCTCCCTTCCCCTTGATTCACAAGGCCGTTCAAAGCCTGGAGAGGGACAAGGCATGTTTGATCTTAATTGCTCTAGACTGCCTTGGCATTTCTGGTTCCAGGAAGTCCTCTGCCTCAGCAGCAGGTAGCGAAGCCAGGTTTGGGATCATTTGGGAGCCAGAGAGGGCCATTCAGTCAATGACAGGCTCCACAGTGGGCACTAAACAGTGAATAAAGATGGTGGCAGGGCGCCACTACTCACACTGGGGCAGCCAGGAGGGGCGACAACCCCCCAGCCCCCTCTGGCTCCGCCACTGAGCAGGTCCCTGTGGAGCTTGTCTCTGTCTGCTCCAACCTGCTGACGAGACAGCAGGGGACAGTCCTGCACCTGGAACTTTTATCCCTGCAACTCTTGTCCTGGTTCCTTAGTGGCTTGAGTTCCAGGCTTTGGGCCTTTTAGAAGATGTCCTCAAGGTTGTGGAAGGATCCTGGAAGAGATGACTCACAGAACATGTGGTTCAAATGGAAGAGGTTCTTCTCGCCTGCCCAGTGGCCACAATCCTCAACTGCCTTTGGTCCCTGTCTTAGTCAGGACTGTGAGCCACAACCCAAAAGGTGCATCTTGTAGCCATTTCTGCTTACCTGATATGGGCTGGTATGCCGATGGTGGCACAGGAGAAGGTGGTCGGGTGTTTTTTTCAAAGCCTGGATCACTAGTCTTCTCTGGTGCTTAAACCACCACCTCTGTTGGAATTACTGGTAATGCTGGCTGTGCTCATGGGCAAGCTATTTGAGCCAGTTCGCAAGTGTGAAATGTCACATTTACTGTAGAAGACCACCTTCTTGGTGCTGTTTCATCTGACAGAAGGGTGAGTGAGCTCCAGTTGCTTTTGGTGGAGTCTCCCTATCCCATTAGCACGAGGTCATTCTTCACCTTCATGTGAAATCCCTCCTGAAGGTTGTGTCGGAGTTCAGCTATAACCAGGCTATTAACCTTCTGTTTTATTTTAACAACTTGACCTCGGACACTGACAGGCTTCATACCCTGGACCTGTGGAGGGTGCTATCCTACATTTGGAGCACACTACGGGAATTCTTTGGAAGGATCACCAGCTGTTTGTCACATATGCCGAAGCTGTGCCTGGCAGACTGTCAGCAAAACAGATGATTGGCAGGTAGATCACAACCTGCATTGACTTCTGCTACAGGGTGCCTGGTAATGAGTTGCTCAAGAAGCTTAGAGCTCATTCTACCAGACATGCCACTACCTCCATGGCCACTTCCAGGGATACCCCATTTAGGAGACATACAAGGCTGCAACCTGGGCTAAAGCGCACACGTTCATCTCCTACTAGAGCACTAACATGTTTAGTCATCGCAGTGCTGCTTTTTGGGCTTCAGTCTTCCAGTCTGTTTGCCATATAGGGGTGAGCACCTTGCCGCCTCCTCCCAGAGGACTGCTAGGAGTCTGTCAGTGTGTGGTTAGTGAACTGAAGCCACAATATTAGAGATATTAGGTTAGCCGTCTGTGCTCATAGTTCTATGAGTGGTATTCAGTTCACATCCACACAACCTCCCCGACCTCCTCTGGCAGGAAATGCACGGATGCCTGCTTCCAGTATGCAGAGATCTGATGCTGAGGGGGCGGAGCCATAGGATTTACACCACAGGTGGTGTAGGGAGTGTAGCTTGAAGACTTCTTTTGACTAAGCTTTATCTAGCTGAACTGCCAGAATATGGATGTGAACTAAATACCACTCATAGAACTGGTTGCAGGTGAGTAACCTGTATTTCAGATGTTTGAGCAGGCTTGGGACATACAGTCCCATGAGTACTACAGTAACCAGGATAGATTATTTTAAAATTTGTGTTGGAAAAGGCTCACTGAGCTGAAGCCGATTTTCAGGTGCAATCCAGGAGCACAGGGAGGTTAGATGACTTGCTCAGTTACACAGTGTGCAAGTGGTAGTTGTGGGATTCAAACACAGGTCTGCTGGCTCTCTAGGTTAGCAGCTTGGTGTTCAGACCTCTAGGCTATATTGCCTCCCAGTTTCCCACTAATTTGTAAATTGGGTACCCCCATTTAAGTTTGCACAATTTGTCGCTCCTTAATACATTTCCTCGTAAGACGGGGTTAAAGCACAGATTTCTCTGTAGTAGAGGAATCATTTAACCTTTAGCCTGCCTCAGCAGTGGCTGCAGTAAATATTTTCTTCCTCTCACCTGCCCTGGTTACTGACAGTGCTGCTACCCATTGCACAGCCACAGACTCCTGAAGCGGGGTTATCTGTTCAGTGACACTGGGAAACCTCAAGCACCGCCATTGTAGAGGAGCTCCTTCTGTGTTTCTCTCTCCCACCTGCTGCAGCCCTGCTTCATTCTCCTCGTCTTTGCAGGAGCAGCAGCAAGCCCAGTTTATCTCTAGTCAGGGTTAATTAAAGCCTCCAAGCAAAACCAAGACCCTGCCAAAGGCTAGAAGGGGCAGCTGTAGCTTTCTCACAGACGCAGCCTGAAGATAGCATTCTGTTGCTCAAATGCCGTCTGATAATATGGCTTGTGGAAAGTTCGATTTCTTCTTTTCATTCAAATTAACTTTTTTGTTTCTTAAAGGCTAGTTTATTGGATTGGGACATGCCAGGAAAAAAAAAAAGATGAGAAGAGTGAGACTGGGCACAAAGGAGTAATGTAATAGTGCTGTCTTTCAGTGAGCCTTTAGTAATTGCTTTTCAACTTGAAAATATAATTTAGGAGACCACAGGTGTAAGTATTGTATGAAATCTGGTCTGACATTGGAAGGTGTGTCCAAATTAGGTTCAGTATTTGAATTATTAGAATACTTTTTGTATGTGCTAAAGATGTTTATAGTCTAGATTATCAGATTTTTTTTTGTCTGCTATTTCTGCTCCTTGCTTAGATGACCTACCCCCACCACCGGGACTGCTCCCATCAGTGCCATCACCCGACATCTCTGGATCCTACCTACGGTTTTTCCTCTATATTTATCTCCTCAGAAACGCACATGCAATGACATGGTATGCATGCTCCACCACCGTGAGACAGTCTTCTGTGTTTGAGTGTGGGATTCCTTCTCATGTGGCCCCCCTGCGCCCCTACCCAGATACGTACATGCACTGCCCCCCCACTGCTGTCCAGATTCCTATACGCACTATCTTCCTGCACTATCGAACTTCCTACACGCACTACCCCCTTGTGCCGCTACCCAGATTCCTACATGCGCTTACTCCCTACTGCTATCCAGATTCCTGCACGCATTATCCCCCAACCCTGCTATCCAGATTCCTACATGCTCTACCCCGTACTACTATCCAGATTCCTATACGCACTACCCCCCCACCTGCTATCCATATTCCTACACGCACTACCCCCACTGCTATCCAGATTCCTGTGTACACTACCTCCAGTATCCAGATTCCTACATGCACCCCCACCGAGAGAGAGCTGTGTAAGGGACACACAATCTTCCTCTCATGGGCAGCCTGAGCCCATTCCTGAACCCGGATTGCCAGCATAGTAGGCAGTAGTTCTTCCAGTTCTACCACCATGCTACTGGACTGGCTAAGATGACTGGATTTTAAAAATGATTTACTTCTGAAGGCTCTTGGTTCACTATCCACACTTAGGCAGTTCAACTGGGCATAGCTCAGTCACTGGATGTCTCCAAGCTTGGCCTCTCCCACGGTGTCATCCTCCGACTCTGCCCCATGAAGTCAGATATTCTTTTCCACTAAAAGGTACAGGTCTCCTCCTTTGCAGCTCCTGCAACATGTGAGGGAAAACCAGTTTTCAAGTGCTAATTCTTTGATAATTTCTTGATATTTAAATATTTAAATGATATTTAGATGGACCTCAAAAAATCCGGTTTTAAGGGGTACATTAGGTGTCACATCTGCACAGCATGTGCTTAAACTGCTGGGGGTGATGTCATTGGCTGTCCCTTTTGTCAGGAGATACATCCATTGTCATTGAAAAAATGGAAGGTGTGTTTCAACCAAGGTAAGCCTCAGGAATGTCGATAAGGCCTCGGCGGCCACTGAGTCGGTAACGCAGTTTGCAGCCATGGAGGACTAGATGGGATAGTATGTGTGTGTGTGTGTGTGGGGGGGGGGCCTTGTCAGTCGTTGCTATCATTGCCTCAAGGCTGGCCATGGGTACTCCCTTTAGGTACAGCCTAGAGTTTCTGAGATGTATATGTCTCTTCCAAGGTTCGGCAAAATCCCCCCCTGTATCACAAGAAATAAAGGTAGTGCAACCGCCATTGATCTTCAGAGAAGGAGTGTTCCTGTTCTTCCAGCTCTGACTGCTCCGACTAGTTGACTTTGGTCACACTTTTCTTGGTTGAGGGATTGGTCAACACTACCACGGAGCTCCTGCTGTCCGTTGGCCTTCTCCAGCTGTGGTTCATCTGAGCTCGACCCATTGGATATTTGATCCTTAATGAAAGAGTTGATTTCCTCAGCCACTCTATTACATCACATGTCACTGATCCTTAACGTACTCATGAAAATGGTCCAGAAGAGGGAGTCCCTACCCTGTTATGGACATTTTGGAATGGGACCACTCCCTTGGAGTGACTTTCTTGGTTGCTGAGGTTGTCCTTGGCCCGGCCCTCAGCAGAACCAGACATCCTTCCAGTGCTCCTGTGAGGGGTTGTCGGGGTTCACGGTGCACCCCTCAGCTGAGGAGTAGGTCTCTGACTTGGCCTTTAGGTCAATGAAGGGCCAGGGGGATGCGGGCAAGTACTGGATAAGGAGTCCAAAAAGCAGGATTTTATGACCTGTAAGGTCTATGAGGCAGCCTCTTTTGTCCTGTGGCAGTCTAGGTATGCAGTGATGATGGCTCATTTTGGCCATGCCCTCTTTGGCCTCATCTCTGTCCTTATGCCTTGGCTTCTGGCTGTCAGCCAGATGAATGCTCAGTCTCAGCAGGAGAAAATGGTCTGGTGCTTTTTCATAGGCCTGGACCACCTGTCCCCACTGGTGTGTCAGCTATTACCTTCATGGGACCAACTGCTGGTGCTTGCTAAGCTGATGTGTAAACCATTTGAGCAGATGCACAAGTGTGAAATGGTGCACTTGTCATAGAAGACTGCATTTTTGGTCACTACCACCTCAGCCAGACCAGTGAGTGAGCTCCAGGAGTACTCAGTGACTGTAGTCTTCCACAAGGACAAGGTTGACCTTTGCCCCATATGAAGTTTCTAACTGTGGTAGTTTCAGAATTTCACCTTAACCAGGTGATCTATTTGCTGTCTACCTTCAGAAGCCTAATTCTAATGCTGAGTGTATGCTCCATATGTTGGATATACTCTGGGTGCACCTTAATTTTAAGGAATCCACTGCAGAGGTTCAGGGCGATGCTTATCAGCTGTTTATGAACTACGCTGAATCTGCTGCAGGCAGACCGGCAGCTAAGCGGATGATTGGTGGGTGAATCACATCCTGCACAGATCTTGGTTACGGGTTGACTTGTAGAGGCTCATGCTACCAGGCATACCGCTGTCTCCTTGTCCACAGCCAGGGACATCCCGATCAAGGAGATCTGCTGGGCTGCAACCTGGTCTAGCAGGTACACATTCATCACCTACTGCAGCATAGATGTGCTCAGTTGTTACATAGGTTACATAGATATTACTGAGCATGTAAAGATGTAAGTCCATTAAGCTCACCAATATTATATTATGAATGACCCCAGATACCCTTGCTTATAAGGTAGTTATCGAGCTTGGTTTTAAATTCAGTCACAGTCTTACTAACCACAACCTCACAGAGCAAGATGTTCCAGATCTCAGTTACTCTTACATTAAACCAATATTTTCTTTCATTGGTATTAAATCTGTCTTTAACTAATTGAAATGGGTGAGCTCTGGTGTTATACAGTTGATCCCTTGACACCAGGCCAAGTTGTTCCCAGAATTGTACGTCTGTGAGAGCCCTATAAATCAGGCACATATCTCCCCTCAATCTGTGGAACTCCAAGGAATACATATCCAAATATTGCAGCCTTTGTTCATAGCTCTGGCCTTGGGCACCCTTTATCCTTTTTGTTGTGACAAAACATTGTCTTTGACGGTATCTAGAACATGGAATACAATATCTAGGAAATTAGAGGTGCATGAATTATTGCCATAGAACATTTTAGAGCATCTTTAGCTAGCTTATATAATAAGCATTGCAATTGTTATGGATAATTTTATATATTTTACTCCAGATCTATTTTGCAAAGATTACTAATTTATTTGTTTATTTGTATGTATGTATTTATTGTCATTATTGATCTGTCTGATCATAGTTTTGTTAACTGTTGGATGCAGTTGAAAATGAGATATTATTATCTCAATTTGTTATCCAGTGCAGTTGAAGTTTAAGTCAGGTTGTCGCAATGCTGTGTTTGGGGCCTTGGTTACTCACCTGCAACCATAGTTCTGTGATTGATATTCAGTTTTGCAGCCACACAGGCCACCTGGCCTCCCCTGGTAAGTGGCGCACGGATCCCTGCTTTCACCATGTAAAGATCTGGTGTCATGCAGAACCGGAGGATGACACCACAGATGGTGGCTGGAACCAAGCTTGAAGACGTCCGGTGACTGAGCTACACCCACTGGAACTGCCCAAGTGTAGATGTGAACAGAATGTCAATCAGAACTACAGTTCTAGGGACATGGATATGTTGTTCATCCACACTGTCTGGCAGGCTCCTTGCCGCTTTAAATCTTGCCGGAAGGTCTTCAAGCTGGCTCCTCCCACCCACCCGGGTGGTAAAACTCTAGGCTCCGCCCCATGACACTAGATCTTCCTTACCGCTGGGAAGCTCAGGTTCCCTCCTTAACGCTGTGCGTATAGACTGGATCCTAATTCTTCGGTTCGCCCGAAAATATTTCTAAAGTTTTCAAGACTTCGGTCTAATTACTCCCTCGTGGCTGCGATGGACAAATCGACTCCCTGATTTCGGTGGTGCCCATGCGGGCAGAAAATGTCCAGGATGGACCCGCCTTCCATGTGCGTCTACTGCCTCGGCCTAGATCACAACCTGCAGGCTTGCGAGTTATGTCATTCATTTTTGGCCATCGTCCAGGAAGACCGCGCTGCCCAGTTACAGCTTGGGCGCCCCAAGAAGCACTATCTGCCAGTGAAGTCCAAGGAGGCCCGTTGGGTGGTGTCCACGGCGGCTGGCTCGGCTGAGCAACTCGAGCAGATGATCGCCCTCGAGGAGGAGGCGGCCCAGACCGCATCCTCATCTTCCTCGGTCGCGGCATTTATCCCGCTCTCTCTGGGATCCTCCTACACAGCTTCTTTTAAGGAGTTTTGCCAATCCCTTTCCACGAAGGGAGAGGGGCCATCGGGACACTCTTCTCAGTCCAAAAAGAAGGACTCGAAAGGTAAGTCCACCGTCAGCATTCATGGGAAGGGCAGGAGGTCCCTTCCCGGACAGTCGACACTTGACGATTGAAGTTTGCGGCTAAGGCCGCTGGCTTCACGGTGTCCCGTCAGGTCAGCTGGCCAAGACAACCGTCCGACCTAGTCGAGATTTTTCTTGACCGTCGGACGGGCTGTCGACTGGTGAAGCCGACAACCCTTCTTCACACGTTCCCTCGTGGAGACCGAGGACTTGCCTGCGCCTTTCTGTGCCGGAGTCCTCGGTCAAGGCCTGAGCCAGGAAGAGCGGGGTCCCCAGACCACCGAAACACCGGAGGGTCTCGATCTCGACCTGCCTTGGTCCAGCCAATCCCACTGACATCCACGGTCTCGGCCCCGCACCGAGGTAAGCGGTGGCGCTCATTGTCCTCGCTCTTCCTCCTCAGAAGAGGAGAGAGGAGAGGCTTCGCACAAGTAATGTCGGCTGATGAGGACTTAATCTGGCAGCAGCTCCTTTTTTGTGGGGAACAAGCTGGCGTGCTTCCCGACCATCCAGTGGCTGTCACCCGAGCGAAAACAACCTCGCTGTAGTCGGGTGCCCAAAGCTGGGCTGGTTGTTTGGCCGAAACCAGCTGCCTCACCGATTGTGGTGGAACCTCTGCCTCCACAACTGAAATCGGGGGCGCCGACCAAGGACTCTCGGTCAGGTCAGGGTCTGCCCCACAGGTTGTCGGTCACCCTCACTCCCGACCGTCCTTGGCAGGTGGAGGGTGGCTCAGGCCCCAGGCAGCTCTTCGCGGACTCCTTGGAGTCCGACGACGACTCCTCCCTATTTTACAGGCCCCTTGACCTGGAGTTCTCCGGGGGGCAGTCGATGGACGAGAGCCTGTCGTCGTTTATGGGTCTGCTTCGGCTCATCTCAGAATCCACTGGGATGCAGCTCGAGCCCGTATCCAAGCAGGCCAAGTATCCCCTGATGGATATACTGGACCGAGGGGATTCTCCCACGGAGGCCTTTCCGGTGGCTGAAGTCATTGTTGGCCCAGCCTTGGAGCTCTGGCAGTGGCCAGCTTCCTGCCCTGCGCCTTTGGCCAGGAAGTATGCGGTCCCTACCGGCTCTTTGTCTGGTTTTTCAGAGCACCCCTCTGCAGAGGGGTTAGTCACCGATAGCATTTTCCGACATTCCGGGAGCGCTAGGGATGTGGATAAGCCCCCCCGACAAGGAGTCCAAAAAGCTGGACTATGCTGGGCGCAAGGTGTACGCTGCGTCCTCCCTAGGCCTCCGCCAGGCCAGCTCGGCTGTGCTGATGGCACACTTCTCCCACGCCCTCATGGGCTCCCTGGATGCGGTGATCCCTCATCTCCCGACCAACCTGCAGACCGTGGTCAAGCAGGTGCGGGACCAAGGAAGGGCGGTGGCAAAACAGCAGCTCCAAACGGCTCTGGATATTGGAGACTCCTGTGCCAGATCAGTTGCGGGCACAGTGGCCATGCGCCACAGGGCATGGCTGAAGATATCCACCTTCATGGCGGATACCCAGCATAAACTGGCGGATGTCCCCTTCTTGGGGACTGACCTGTTCGGCCCTGGAGGGGAAGGCCACCTCCAGCGGATCGAAAAGTCCAGTGCTACCCTGGACTCGGTCACCTCCGCCCAGAAGGACAAGGGCTGTCGTCAACAACATAAGTCCTTTCGCCATTCTGTGCCTGCGGCACGTCCGGCCCAACAACACCAGCATCAGGGCCAGCAGGCTCGCGCTTGGCATCCCAAAGCCAAGTCTGCGGCTTCCTGTAACAGGAAGCAGGGAGGAAAAAGCCCAGGAGGTCCCTCGGCCGGTCCCTCCTCCAAGCCTGCCTAGTGACGGGTTGAGGGGTGTCGCCCCCAGCCTCGTCACTCCCCCCCCCCCAGGTCCCCCCCATGGGGGGACGGCTCCGCCACTTCCTTTCCGCCTGGTACGCTATCACCATGGACCGCTGGGTGTTGGAGGTGGTAGGAAAGGGTCTGCCCCTGGAGTTCGAGCAGGCCCCGCCCTTCCAAGCCGTCACCCCTCGGGGGGGCTACAGGGTCCGCAGCTTTTCTGTTGGCTCGATGAGCCGACATTGCCGTGCTCCTCGAGAAAGAGGTGATCAGGAAGGTGGCGGATCCTCCACCAGACCCGGGGTTTGTGTCCAGGTACTTCCTGGTCCCGAAACAGACAGGGGGCTGGCGCCCCATTCTAGACCTGCACGACCTGAACAGGTTCCTAAGGTCTCGAACCTTCAGGATGGTCACTCTGGCTCAGATGATTCCATCCTTGGAACGAGGCGTGTCCTCCAGGACGCATTCTTTCACGTCCCAATCCGTCAGTCTCATCAGAGATTCCTCCGCTTCAGGGCAGAGGGATCCCTCTACGAGTTCTGGCCATGCCCTTCGGTCTTGCCCTAGCTCCCAGGGTCTTCACCAAATGCATGGCAGTGGTGACAGCATTCCTGCAGCACCGAAGGGTCCAGGTGTACCCCTACCTGGACGACTGGCTGATTGCAGCCTCCTCCAGAATGGAGGTGGAGCGGTCCAGAGATCTGGCCCTCCAGGTTTGCTCTCAGGTTGGCCTCCTCATCAACGAGGCCAAGTTGGAACTCGTTCCAAAGCAGGTGATACAATTCATCGGGGCAGAGCTCGACTTTCAACGAGCCAGAGCACGGCTCCCGGTGGACAGGGCCGAGGTTCTTTCCTCCTTTGCCCAATCTTTTCAGGTTGGGCAATTGCGCCCTGCCTGGGACTTCCTGCGCCTCCTGGGCTTCACAGCGGCCTGCACCAGAGTGGTCCGTTGGGCCCATTGGTACATGCGTCCCCTTCAATGGGGGCTGGCCAGCCAATGGTCATAGCACTCGTATCCCTTGGATCAGCTAGTGACAGTGACCCAGGGGATGTGGAACGCACTCCAGTGGTGGACCGTTCCAGCACATCTGCAGGAGGGCATCCCGTTTGTCTGCCCCGAGCTGACGGTCTCTCTATTGACCGACGCCTCTCTGATGGGTTGGGGTGCCCATCTGGGAACACAGAGCACCGCGACCTCTGGTCCCCTCGGGAGTCGATGCCACATCAACCTGCTGGAGCTTTGAGCGTTTCGTCCCAGCCCTCACCGCCTTCCCCGTTTCTCACGGGTCAAGTGGTCCAGGTCCAGCCGGACAATACCACGACCACTACTACCTAACTGCCAGGGCGGAGCACTCCATGCCTCTGTGCAGGAAGCTCTCCGCGATTTGGTCACTCTAGTCACGCAGCCTGGAGGCGGATCTCCTTGCCATCCATGTGGCAGGAGCCTCCAGCATTCTGGCCGATGCCCTAAGCCGGATAGGGGCTTACGTCCACAGTGGTCTCTCCTGCCGGAGGTAGTACAAGATCTGTTCTCCCCACTGGGGCATGCCTCAGGTGGACCTGTTTGCCTCCAGGAGAATGCGAGCTGAGACTGTTTCATGCCCACCCCTCAGCAGGGCACGCTGCAGGGGATGCCTTCTGAGGCCGTGGACCCTGGGTCTCTTCTACGCCTTTCCCCCCATTTCCCTTGATCCACAAGGTGCTTCTCAAGGCGAGGAGGGACAAGGTGCAGGTGATTCTGGTAGCCCCTGACAGGCCCCGCCAGTTCTAGTATCCAGATTTCCTCAATCTCAGCTCCAGGCTCCCGAGGCGGCTTCCAGCCCACCCGGACCTGATCTCAGTCAATCACGGGAAGGTATTCCATCCGGACCTTTAATCCCTGCACCTAACGGCCTGGTTCCTGAGCGGCTACAGTTCCAGGCCTTGGGTCTTTCCGACGAGGTCCTCAACGTTGTTGAGGCATCCTGTAAGGAGTCGACCAGAAAATGCTATGCCTTCAAATGGAAGGGGTTCTCCATTTGGTGTCAGGGCAAGGGCCTGGACCCTTCCTCCTATTCCTTGGCAAGCATTCTGGACTACCTGTGGTCCCTTTCTCAGCAAGGGCTCGGTCGTGACCCCATAGGTGCACCTGGCAGCCATCTCTGCTTACCGGGCGCGGGCCGGGAAGCAGTCGGTGGCGCAGGAGAAGGTGGTCGGGCGCTTTTTCAAACGCCTTGATCACATATCCCCTCTGGTGTGAGAACTTCCACCTCTGTGGGATCTACTGCTGGTATTGGCTAAACTCATGGGCAAGCCATTCGAACCGATGCACAGGTGTGACATCTCTCACCTGTTGTGGAAGACTGCCTTCTTGGTGGCTATCACGTCAGCCAGAAGGATGGGAGAGCTCCAGGCACTTTCCATTGAGTCTACTTATCTGGTCTTCCACAGGGACAAGGTTGTCCTACGCCCCCACCCGAAATTCCTTCCGAAGGTGGTGTCGGAGTTACCTACGCTGAAGCCGCACCTGGCAGACCTGCAGCCAAGCGGACGATAAGCAGGTGGGTCACCTCCTGCATAGATCTCTGCTATAAGGGATAAGAGCTCATTCTACCTGCCATACCGCTGCATCGGTGGCTGCTTCCAGGGACGTCCCTATCCAGGAAATCTGCAGGGCTGCTACCTAGAAGTCAGCACACACCTTCCTCACCCACTACCACATCGACCTTGAGTCATGCCGGGATGCTGGTTTTGGGGCCTCAGTTCTCCAGTCTTTGTTTCCTAAGTAGGGGGTGTGTGCCTTGCCTCCCTCCTCCCGGAGAACTGCTAGGAGTCTGCCAGACAGTGTGGATGAACAACATATCCATGTCCCTAGAAATACAGGTTACTCACCTGTAACAGGAGTTCTAGGAATGGTATTTCTAGGGACATGGATATGTTGTTCATCCACACTCATTGGCAGTATCCTTGCCACTTTAAATCTTGCCGGAAGGTCTTCAAGCTTGCTCCTCCCACCCACCCGGGTGGTATAACTCTCGGCTCCGCCCCATGACGCCAGATCTTCCTTACCGCTTGGAAGCTCAGGTTCCCTCCTTAACGCTCTGCGTTAGCGACTGGTTCCTATTTCTCCGTTTGCGGATTTAAAAATAATAGAGTCACGCCGGGATGCTGGTTTTGGGGCCTCGGTTCTCCAGTCTCTCTTTCCCAAGTAAGTATATGGGGGTGTGCGTCTTGCCTCCCTCCTCCCGGAGAACTGCTAGGAGTCTGCCAATGAGTGTGGATGAACAACATATCCATGTCCCTAGAAATACAGGTTACTCACCTGTAACAGGAGTTCTAGGAATGGTATATGTTGTTCATCCACACGACCCACCCGACCTCCCCGGCTTCGACGCACAACCTGAGCTTCCAGCGGGCCAGATCTGGTGCATGGGGAGCAGAGTTATACCACCCGGTGGGTGGGAGGAGCAAGCTTGAAGACCTTCCGGCAAGATTTAAAGCGGCAAGGATACTGCCAATGAGTGTGGATGAACAACATATACCATTCCTAGAACTCCTGTTACAGGTGAGTAACCTGTATATGTTGTTCATCCACACGACCCACCTGGCCTCCCCGGCTTCGACACACAACCTGGCTTCCAGCGGACTAGATCTGGCGTCATGGGGCAGAGCCGAGAGTTTTACCACCCGGGTGGGTGGGAGGAGCCAGCTTGAAGACCTTCCGGCAAGATTTAAAGCGGCAAAGAACCTGCTAGACAGTGTGGAACAACAACATATACCATTCCTAGAACTCCTGTTACAGGTGAGTAACCTGTATTTACAGGTGAGTAACGGTATTTTGTTTTGTCACCCCAAAAAAAGGCCTTATGTCCCCGGCCAGGAAAGCAGACTTTACAGCTGCTATCATTCCCACTCATGATGAGTCCATGGCAGGTTGTGTGCAAATACTGTCTTCCCAGTAGCAAACCGTCTCACTCTCATTACCCACTTGCCGTCTTCATGTGCAGTGTGTTGTTTCTGGGGCGCTCTGGGAAACCCTGATCTGCTCGACTATAGTGTAATACACTGCTGCGGCACCATGAGACCACTCCAATTTATTCTATTTATTTAAAATAATTACTGTTGTATCTCCCTTCTTCGCCCAGCTGGCCCCTCTCAGACTATCCCCCTAGCCCTGTCACCTACCATCTCCTGGACCTTATCCACAGTCTTGGTTCCTACAGGGTTGCCCTCCCTGTGAGGGCTGCAGGGTTGGCCCAACCCCCACCAGAGACTGAATTCCGGTTGAGGAGAGAGAGCCTGGTTGATGGTGCAGACCTATGTGAGATCATCCTCATCCTGCAGCTGTCAGGAATTTTCTTGACTTTCTGTCCTAGTCCTGTAGGATGCTATCGGCTAAGGGTGCACAAGTGTGAGCACTGAAACATACTAGTCCAGAACCAGTCAATTGCCTCCTTCCCAAGCAGTGCCACCTACAGCTCCACCTGTGGTCACCTAGGTGGTACACGCATGGCAGCATCATATCCATGTACCCTGGGGGAAGAGGACAGCATCCTCTGGAACACCCCTTACGAAAATGCAATATAGTTTAAAATATATTATTAATAATATATTTATAAATGGCGAAAAATATTCCAATTTACTTGTTTTATAATATATTGTAATGTATTGGAATATCAATATATTTCTATATATTTTAAAAGTTGCAAATATATTGCAACATACTGTAAATATACACATTATTGCCACTTTATTATACTACGTTATATTGCAAAATATATTAGTTAAATTCTAATATATTGAAATAAGGATGGTAAATATATGTTATTGATGGTTTTACCATGCTGCAGTGACATCCCAGTATGGAGACATCCCGACAGCGACAGCTGTAGCGCAAATGTCAACAATGCGATGTCAGGATGCCTCCGTGTTTCTAGCAGGGGGACTGTGCTCCCAGACCCCCCATGTGGGAAGCCGCCCCCGGTTCAGGGATTCCAAACTCTGAGACAGAGTTGGATTGGGGGTGCACTCTGCAAGGCTGCCTCTGACTTGCAGAGACCATCACAGCTTACATGTGAATTTTGCCTCAGTTCTGTCACTGTGATGGTCTGCACAGTAGGGGAGCCGCTACGGCATCGGTATACCGTCATGGGTATATTGCCAAAATATGTAGGAATGTATTTTTTTACATTTCAAATGTTGTTTCCTATATTTACAAATATATGTACTGTACATGTGATATAAATACTAATATAACTGTTTACTTAAACCAGACCAAAATAAAAACAGGAATTATTTATGATTTAATGTACCTTTCTCTGTACAACTGGAGTTCATCTTGTTACTAACCGTGGATATACTTACATTGAAATTTTTGTTTTACAGTACACCTTTATACTTGCACATTAGACTTACCTCACAAGCTCATATATCACCCTGTTTTGTTTCACTTTTAGGTCAGGGTGAGATCCTACGTGCACTTGCTTTATAACTTGTACCTTTCCTTTCAGTCTGTAAGGTAATGCTGTAAATTCAAAATTATTGTAAAACTAGAAATAATCATGATTTTGGCTGATAAACATTGTTTTTGAAATATGACTAAATACTTTGACATGATCTGAAGGAATGCATGAGGCAGAAATACATTATGATTATATATTTCTGAAATATATTAATGTATTTCATCAATTCAGTGTATTGACACACTTAACAGTTTCCAGTGCATTGAAATATATTAATTTTTTTAATAAAATATATTTTTTAATAAAGTTGACATACATTAGATCATTTACACTTTCTTTAATTAGAAATATAGTTTCGGTATATGCTGAAATACACTATTATATTTCACTGAGTCAGTGTATTTCTTAATGTAGTGATATATATTTGTACATACTATGAGTTGGAAATATATTATGTCTGTATATTTAAAATACATATTTAATAAGTTATAATATATTACATTGGGACAATGTATTTCTCTGAGTATTGACATACATTAGCACATATTTTTCAGTATATTGAAATATATTCCATTTTTGTAAGGGACTTGATGCTGCCTCCATCTGGCCAGTCGCTGACGGCACAGGCTTGTTTCTGAACCTCTATCGCTAACATTGTGAGTGGGTGTGCTGCCACTGCAGTGACGGGTTGGCCTCAGATTTATAGAGTTTGAAACCAGTGATTGTTTTATAATCTGATCTCCGACAGCGTGGCAACAAAGGCCCTTCGGATAGTTTCTCTAGGTCATTACACAATGTTTGTATTATTTTGACTGATCGGATGAACTTAAAGGGATACTACCAGCCTTTTCATTGCCTTAAAAGTAGTTTCTGAGCTACAACCATGATCTGACGAACCCTTACACACTGTGGGATTCTGCTTGTTCCTTTTAGAAAAGTTGTTTTTAAATGACAGTAGTCATTTCAGATTGCTGACATTGAATTTTGTTACATGCCAGTGCTGCCAGTTGTTGGTTCTATAACCAAATTGTGGATTGCCTTTTCCTCTGCAAACTTCTACATGACTTGAAGTGGTCAAATGCTGCCACATGCCACCTTGTTTTGCTTTCAGAATGCCCTTCTGGAGTTACTGCTGTACTGTGTCACCTCTCTTGCAATTCTAGGTGTATTATAAATCACTGATGCGATTTCAGCCAATCAGCATGCAGAGCCACTGTATGTCTTATTCTGAGTGCAGTGTGCTGTCATGTGGGAGCTCTCCACTTTGGTGCCAGCGGTAAGGACGACACAGTAAAATAAAAAATAATACTGTAAACTTAATATAAATCATTCAGACTAAACTTGAGAGATTTATAATAAGATAATAGGGCTTCCACGGGATGGCTTAAGAGACTCTTCTTGTGAGATTTGGGAAGACAGAACCGCTCAGCATCGCTTTGGGGTCTTCTTGCTCAAACCTCATGCTTGAAGTCTCTTATACCGTATAAGACATTGCTCTGAGGCCCTATTTTCTTCCATCGAGATTTTTCTTCCCTGGCTGGTAGCTTGTTGCAGGGATATACCCTAGTCAGGCTGAACCTGGTTGTCATTCAGATGGCTATGAGGTTTTTCAGCCCTTGGTTTTTGTCTTCCCTCCTCCCCTGGTGGGAATGAGTGCCTATGTCAGCCACACACAGCCGCAGCATCCCCGCCTGCGTTAGGAGCAAGCTACCCGGCACAGCTGCAGGTGTCGCTGTGGTAGCGGAGTCCACAGCCCACCCCATCTACTGTTATGGTAAGTTCTTACGTAACTGTACTTTTTTTCTCAAGTCCTTTGTGTGCCAGAACAGCTCAGCTTCGCTTCACAGTTCTGTCACCTAAGAAATCGAGAATGTACTCTTATATAAGTGAATAGGGTCTCAAAAGATTGTCTCTTATTATGATACAGGAGACTCTGAGCCTGAGGTTTGGGCAAGAGGACCACAAAGCTAAGCAGTTCTGTCTGCCCAAACCTCAGTAGAGGAGTCTCTTGTACCATAAGAGACATCCTTTGGAGGCCCTTGTAACTTATTATAAATCATTCGCGTTTTGTGCGAGTCATTTATTGTTTAATATATATATATATATATATATTTACTGTGTATATATATATATATATATTTTTTTTTTTTTTTGGTGCCATCCTCCCCTTGGCGTTGAAAGCAAACAAACAAGAAGATAATAAGGCAATATGAGCATTAGTGCAAGTCAAGCTGTACAAACAATGCAGTACAGTGCTCCCTCACTATAACAAATGAAATTGGAGCCGTTGCACCCGTTCATTATAGCCTACCATTCGTCACGGCGAGGAGCACTGTTTGCTACCCACATATACAAGCATGAAGTCAGTACAATTGAATATGCTGCAAAGCAAACTTTATTGATACAAATTTCAACACTTTAAAATTTATTTTAGTAAAATAAATCATTTGTAAGTTAAAAGGCATTTCATTTACAAATGTCAGTGATTTTTTTTTTTTTTTTTTTTCTGAACCAGTGCCCTTCTACTGAGATCATAGGTATAGCAGAACAACTGGCATAACTACAGTATCTTCAGTGGATCAACTTCGTCCTGCCATTCCATCCAGGACAGGCATGTCTCAGGTTCTTTAATCGCTTCTGAGGAACTTGGTTTGTCTTCAGCCCCCAACCCCCGGATCGCTTTCACTCTCACTCTTCCCACTGTCCTCTTGAGAGCAGTTAGAGATTGTGTCAACGATTGCCTTGTCGCTCAGCTGTTTCTTGGTTGCTAGCATGTCGTCGCTCAGCAACCAGTCCTCAGTCATCTTTCATGCTTCTTCGGGACGTTCAATGATGTGGAAATCGGTGGCAGTTTTAGCAATTTCATTGGTGTCATCTTGGTTGTCCTTGACTTGCTCCGTGGTGGTGTTGTGTGGGTTAAGTGCAGGACCAAGCGTCGCATCCCAGTAATGCCGAATAGTGCCCTCAGAAACAGCAGCCCAGGCTTCGCCGGACAGATGCACTACATCTTTCAGTGTGATTGATTTCAGAAAAGCAGTCACCAAATCCCCATGAGCAGAAAGATCACTGAGCAGTCTCTTTCTGTAGTGTTTTTTTGAAAGCCACAGTTGTGCCTCCATCTAATGGCTGAATCGGGGCAGTTGTATTTTGGAGTAGGAAAACTATTTTTATTCTACCTCCTGTGACTTTAGAGAAGATTTAGGGGGGTGGGCAGGGCACTGATCCATAAGAAGGAGGACTTTATTGGGCAGATGAAGTGATCTTAGGTGGGCTCTTACTGACGGCACAAAAGAGTTATCAAACCACTGCTGAAACTGCTTGGATGGCATCCAAGCATTTTGAGAGCTCTGGTATTCCACTGGGAGGGCACTCGTGTTCAAATGGTGGAAGCAACAGGGAGACTGAAACTTGCCAATGCAGAGTGTTTTCAATTCATGAGAGCCAGTGTTGTTAGTGTACAATAGATGGGTCACTCGGTCTTTGCTTACTTTGAAACCCTTGAATGCATTACTCTCACTTTTGGCAGGGAAGGTGACATCTGGCAAACACCACCATAACAGGCTGGTCTTGTCAGAATTGTAGATTTTGTCGTGTGTAACCACTGTCCTCAATGATTTTTTTCCAGTTTTGGTAAAGATTTAGTTGCTGCCACATCATTACTGGACTGTTGCTCCCCTGTGATACAGACGCAACGAATGCTGTGAGCCTGTCTAGGAGTTCAAGCTTTGTCTTTACTGACTAGTTTAATCTCTTCATTGTGGAAGTAAGATAGGAGCATGCGTGTAAGTGGCTTTTTGTACAATATTTTTATTTAATTACACTACCCCCTTGTACCTAATTAAGTGATTTGCAGTTATGAGATTAACAACACACTTGCACTGTGATTGTACAGTACTTGTCCTTGTGAGTGCACATAATCATAGTGACAACGCTAACAGCTTGGTGCAGTACTGTACTTAGTGGGTAGCTAAATCAGCTTTCTTTGACTGGGAGCCAAGCAAACCGTTCTATAGCTGTGCATTCGCTATAGTGAGGTTCGTTATAGTGAGCGAGCACTGTACTAGGTAGACAGAAACATAACAGCAGTGGGATAAACATATGGCTGTACAGGTGCAGAGCAGGGTTGTACACAAATACAAATAGAAACCACTCCCTCCCCGATGCCTAGGGTATGCTGGTGGTAACTTTCCGTGGGAAGGGGGCGACCAGAGCAGAAACTGCAGAAGATAACTAACACTTTCCAAGTCCCTCTAAAGGCAGGGTGGGGTGCTGGGCTAGGAGAGAACTGATGGTTAGTACCAACAACAGTCACTCAAAGAACTGAGACAACACTCCATTTCCAGTAAACTGATGGCATCCCATTTAATGAAATAGAACTGTGCAACTCCATGGAGCCGAGAAGTTAAAACAGTTCATAGGAGGGAGCATGTCACATACAGTGACCAAGATGATCACATCAGTTTGAGTCCAGAAATGTCCTTACAAAGGAATGCATTTCACATCACTCTCCACAAAATGCACCTTGAGTCCATACCGAGGGGCATGAGCCGCACGACCCCTAAGTATTAGGCAGGTCACAAGTATCATTGACAGTGATCTCCGGGGGCTATATCTGCCTCTCGCGCCCCCAAGGCCCATTTCTCCCTTTTGCTCAGAACTTGTTAGCCTCTCGGCTCGGGTAGCGGGTTCTATCCTCACTGAAGCTCCATATCCACAGATTCCATCTGGGCGACTGTCCCAAGCACTAGGGTGACACGTCCCCAGCGGAGGTTTCAGCTGGTGCACCCTCTCAAGTGGTACTTCCAGATCGACCTTTCTCCCTCGGCTCCGTCTCTGGCCTTAACATATCTCCCACTGTGGCCACCCATCTTTCATGCTGCTGGCCACTGGAACACCTTCCCCACAACTGGATAATCAATCGAAATGGCCGCCACGTCAGGAGCCTGACATTTTTTCATCTCTTTTCCCTGAGAAATGGAAATCGGCTCCTCGAGCGGGCAGTCGCCCCTGCTCCTCTGGCAAGGCTTACCCCTCCCCAAGGTACTCCCATGCACACAGCGGTCCCTCGGGTGGCAAAATATTAACCCTTTCTGGGCTTGGGTTGAGATAACCCAAGATAAATCCCTACGATGTACATCCCAGTACACTAACGCCCCAAAACCCGGGGGGGGGGGGTCCACAAATAATATATGACAGTGAGCATTGTATTGGCGTGTCTCATCAGATACAATATTTATGCACACTGGTTTAAAACCAATTCACATTTCTTACACAGTCCAGAAGGAGAAAAATATTTCCTGCCCCACCTATGAATTTTGGATTTAAGGTGAAAGACTAAAATGTTGTGTATTTGGTATTCTGCCTACCAACACCGTATTTTGTTGTTATTGTTGGGGGAGAAGTAATTATTTGCCCTATGTAATCTTTTTAGAAATAACCACCACAGAAAATCATTCGGGTCTTGTTTTGAAACGTAGACTTCCTTCCATTCTGCAACAAAAATCTTTTGAAAATAGGCTCCTCTGTTTAATGGGGTTTCCTGGTGTAGTTTCAATTCCTGGTTGGTGGACAGGATTCCTTTAGTTCCTTTATGGCAGATCATTTTGTTAGTTTTGTCCTTGCCCATCCTGTTCTGAATGAACCAGTGCTTAAATTGGTCAGGTCTGTGGTTGCCAGCTGGACTCCACTTTTATGTTTTCAAAGCTATTTCAGTGAGGCAGGCTGCTTTATATTTCCAGTTCATGTCCTCATCTGTCCAACAGAAACTCCGGTTGCTAGAACTTTCCTTTAGCCCAAGGCCAGGAATCTGCAGAGTTGTGATTCAGACTCTTGTTGATCTGAGCACATGAAACCAGGTAGAAGCAGCACGTTTCCCCTCCCCACATGCCTGCTATAATGACGGCCACACATTCTGAAAACAAGTAATCTTTGGTATTTGACTCGTGAATATTGACATTTAGACTCCTAAAATGTGCTGCCAAACTCTCTAAAAATGTGTCTCATATTTGATAACATTCGCAACTTAATTTTAAAACTGTATTCCTTATACAAGATTACAGTGTAATTCTCAAGGTGTGTGCACCCGCACATAGGGCATGCTTGGAAAGAGTGCTTTCATCTGATCAATGTATTTTCTAGAGAAATGGTTCAATAAAAAATTAGTAAGGCTTTTATTTGCCTAGACTTTATGAATATGGCACTCTGGCTGTTTCCCAGATATATTTTTTTATTTATTTATCTGTTAAACTTTCTGTTGGGGGGGCACATCTTTACCCTTGCTATTTTATCACACACATGTATTTTGTAGTGTTGTTTTCTCAAGTAATTGTTCAGTCGATATTTTATAAGCCATCTAGTAAAACTTAATGGACCCCCGGTTTCTTTCCACTACCACACGGTAAAGTGTGAAACTCTGCAAGGAAAATTTTAATCATTCCAGTAAATGGTTTAATTTATGCCTCAGCAGTTAAGCAGTGCTCCTGGTTAACAGAAATACCCTTCAGCTACAAAGGATTTGGGGAGGGTTAGGGGGCACTCATTTGCACATAAATAGCCATTAACTGATAGATTCCCAGAGGTCTCCTGTTGCATGTTAGTGGGGCTGACCTACTTAGCAAGCTTAAATTTGTTTTACGGAATTATTATAATTCCGTCCTTGGTACTTAAACTTTGTGATTAATGCATGTCTCACAGTACAATTAAAGTATAATTACACAGTTTTGCAGTTTGCTATCATGGTATTATTATCATTATGGGGAGTTGGATTTTGCAAATATTAGAAAAATTAGGGTGCTGATACCTATCAGTTTTGCTATTATGAAGTAATTACTGCTAAATGGGGCCCCTTTATGTCGGCAGAATGAGTTTGAAAAGGTGAGTCATTAGGCACAGCAGCAAGTTCAGCAGTAATTGAGCGCAGATTTGTTTGATCATTTCTCTTCCATGCGTCTGCGCCCCAGACGCTCAGCAGCAACTGCCACCTTGACCCTAGAGTTGCTGAAGAATCACCGCGCAGCCTTTCAAAGCAGCTTCTAATGAAACACCTCCCTGTTTATGACCTCAGACTTCCAAATTAAATCAATATGCATTGATGCCCGAGCATCTAGATAATCACATTCATTTTCAGGCATTTTAAACTTGCAATATAATTATGACACCGGTGGGGGGAGGGGGCACGCCAGGACAGTGGTCCTTTAATTAAACTGGAACTAAAAGCTTGTTTTGCTCATACTGATTGTTAGAATGTGTGTGTCCCTCAAATGTACGGTAGCAGTATTCTGTTAGATGGAAGTCATGTTGAATAGAATGCCACACCCTTACGCCGGTGTGAGGCTGAATTTAGTAGCTGCATTCATCGCCATCTCAAGGTACTTTACCTCTTTTGAATCGTGGCTCTGATGTGTCTCAAGGGATTACAAAAACTGATTTTTTTACAGTCTTACCGTCTACGCTGCTGCAGTGGGGAAGTAGGTGCAATGTAAAGGACATGTAAAGGAAGATTATCCTTAGACCTAGAAAAGCTTTGCTTTGCTAACTAGGCAAAACCACTGACTACATTTTTATAAGCTATATTTGGGGAAAAGGAGATACTTTAAAGCCGTCCTCTCACTGGTGACTAGGGTTCAGCAGTGAGCAGAGCTCTTTTATGTGCGCAAAACAAATGATTTTTCTGCTCTGCAAGGTTTTCAGTCAAGCTCTGTATCATTGGAAGACAACACACTTTCTGTGTGAGACTGATTTCAAGCAAATTAGTCTCATGTAGCAACAGTGAGAAGTACAAAGATGTGCCTTACAGTGACTGCTTTGGGTGTATGGTAGGTGACCATGCTACAGCAGTTTGCTAGCTGCAGTGGCTGTAGTTTTCTGGCAGTACTGACGGTCTGAAATTGCTACCCAACCCAGCCCTGGTGACTTTATTTTAATTTGAAAATTGGTTACCGGGAGAGGCACACTAAGCCAAGGCTCATTCCCAGACACGACCCAAGGGAAAGGGAAGGGAAGAACACAGTTACAAAGATATACAAGCAGGCTGAAAATAATTAAGCAATAAGACATGACAGGGTGTGCATTTTGGTTGGATAACGGCCCAGCTTGGGTGTGTTGTGAGGCACGAGGCATCGCTGAGTGCCTTCAGCCACCCAAGAAGTGCCGTTATCCCACCACAAAGCACACCCTGGAGTGTCTTATTGCAATTATAAAATGGGTTCAAGATTTATTTTCTGGAAGTGGGGACTGAAAAATGCACAAAAATATGATGATGTTAATCACTTAAATGGCTATGTTCATCCGCCCCAACAAAATAGTCTTAGCATATCCCACCATAGGTATGCCATCTCAGTTTCAAATATTATGTAAAGCAAAGTACATTGTTCTTTTTTAATTAGCTATTAAACCTCTGCTTTCCCCACCCCACTGCCACTTATTTGCTTCCTCACCTTTTTTTCTCCCTTTTCCCCACTCTGTTTCTTGTTTATCTTTCCTATATTCAGTAGATGGAATGTTTACTATGGAGGGAATACAAGAATTCAAATCACTCAGTTCTGCTTTATGTTAATACTGTCACGGAGACCACATGCATTCTTAGGGTATGAGAACCACAAATTAAAGGTGAACGGTTCTGATACCCTAAGAATGTATGACCACTCTTAAAATTGTAAGCGTGGTCTCTGTGGCAGTATTAATATATTACTGATCGAGCTTGTTCAATAATATATAAATTAAAAAAAAAAGTCTCGGAACGTGGCCATTTTCAGTACATTGTGCGAGTGTCTCACTTGCAGAGGAAAGGAGTGCTCCGATTGGTCGGGAATGCTCCCTTGATCTAAAGTGGCAGAATGTTCACCTCCACAATCACACAACAGAAGGCCTCAGACAGACTAGGGCTTCAGTTTTATCTGTAGCAGGTTAAACAGCAGAGATTACACTGGTAAGCAGGCAAGGACAAGGGGGTGATTTTTCATGACCAGAAAAGAAACATCAGAAAGTAGTAAGTACTGTAGTATTTTATTTTTTAATGTATGTGTAAGAACAGGATTATGAGAGAATATAATATTTAATTATTATTCTTTTACATTTATGGCAGTTTTATTATTAGGGCCTAGTTGAAGGTTTAGGTGGGAGCCATGTAAATGGTTATACAGCATACAGGTCAGATAGGGTTGGTAGACATAAGGTGGCTGCGCCCTTTACATCTCGGACTTGCTTCAATGCCAGGCTTTCTCAAGACTGTCCCCTAATGAGGGGCTCAATCATTAGGGGTAAAAATTACCTTAGGTAATAAAGGGAAGTCAATCTACATCCTCTCAGTTCATCTTCTACTTAAGGAAAATCGCAAAGTCTTCCACACATTCCTTGACCTTATTGTTAATGTGCCTAATGGCTCTGAAGTCATTGTACTTAGTGATTTTAATACCAACTGGCCGTCTCCTGACTCTAACCCCTTTAAGGATGCAGCCGCAGCCATCGACCTCGCTCAGCTTGTCTCCTCTCCTACTCGAATAAATTATAGGACCGGCACTAGCACTCTCATCGACATGTTATTCTCCAACCACCCTGAGAGGATCACTGACACAACAGTGTTACCGGATGCCCTGAGTGACCACTCCCCAATCACCTGCCGCTTGACCAATAAGGCCCGTAAATGACCATGCATAACATCCTGTCAGCGGGTCCTCAGGAAAGGGCATCTGGAATATCTCCACAATTGTGACTGGTCCACAGTCTTCCTCGCAGATACTGTTGACGAGGCACTAAGCCACTTTATCTCTTGCTTCAATTCGGCCTGTAGTATATTTGCCCCCCCTCAAGAAGTGCAAGGTGAAAGGGGTCTCTAACCCATGGATCACACCCTCTCTTCTGCACCTTATGGCCACTCGTGACCACCTTTGAAAAGTAGCACAAGCAACTGGCAAACCATGTCACTGGCAGTGTTACATGACCACCAGAAATAATTGCACCTGGGCCATCCGGCATACAAAGGCCTCATACTACCAAGGCATGTTTGCCAGCTCATGGGATAATAGTACAAAATTTTGGGACAATATTGAAAAACCTTACGTGAAAACACAATCAATCCCCTCCCACCCTATTAAACTACAATGGGCACACCGTTCAAGACCTGAGTGAAATTGCTAACATTCTCAATACTTCATTCACTGACCTGAGTGGAGTCCTCCCCCAAAACATTTTCGATGAACCATCTACTTCTGACATTGCCCACCACAGGACCTCCCCTCCTAACACCCCTCAATTTTATTTCAGGTCAATATCCACTTCTGTCGCCAGGAAACACCTCATGAACATGTTTAAGTCCAAGCACAGCTCTGATACTCTTGACCTCAAACTAATTCTCTTCTCCAGTGATGCTGTCTTGGCCCCGCTCACCTGGATTCAGAATTTGTCCCTATGCCTCAGTCAGTTTCCATCTGTCTGGAAAGCTGCAGTTGTGACATCAATCCACAAGAGTGGTGACAGAACCAACCACGCCAACTATCATCCCATTTCAATATTACCACCTCTTTTGAAAGCCCTTGAATGCATTGTGGCCGAACAGCTAACAGCATATCTTTCCGCTCACGGCATCCATTTCCCACAGCAACAAGGGTTTAGGAAGGATCATAGCACTGCCACTGCCCTGCTCACCTATACGGACTTTATCCAAAAAGCCCTTGACAGTGGTCACCTTGTAGGGTCTATCTACATAGACCTTACAAAGTCCTTTGATATGGTCAGTCTCTCCCCTTACTGTTCCTGACCCTACCCTCACTAGGACTCTCTAACATCATTACCACCTGGTTCAGAAGTTATCTAGGAGGCAGAACCCAGCGTGTAAAAATCTCTGACTCTCTCTCTACAAGCCACCCTGTACAACCCGGTGTTCCACAGGGGTCAGTCTTGGGCCCCCTACTATTTAGCCTCTACCTCAATAACCTCCACTTAGCCTGCCCTAACAACCTTCTCCTGTATGTAGATGATGCTGTGATTTACTCAAACCAGTCTGATCCTGCACCCCTTACCTGTGACCTGCAACGTACCTTTACCTCCATTGAAACATGGTTCTCGAAACAGATTAATTATAAACTATAAAAAGAACAAATCAATGGTCTTTGCTGGTTTGCATAACAAGTTTAAAACGGCCCAACTAGCCATCACCAACAATACTAGCTCACCTCTTGAACAGGTAAACAGCTTTAAGTACCTGGACAGCACCCTCTCCTACCAAGAACAGATTTCGAACATCTCCAAAACTGCTAATATCAGACTAGACCTCCTCTATAGACACCGGTGCTATATGACTCAAGAGGCTGTACGCCTTACTGTGACCAGCTCCGTACTGTCTATCATCAAGTATGGCATTGTATTCTATGGCGCTGCCTCTGCCACTGCCCTTAGAAGGATTGGAATCACCCTTAACAAAGCTTGCAGGTTACCTACCTGTGCTAGCCAAGACACACATACATGTGACCTTTACATGCAATCCAGTTGGCTCAGCCTCCAAAACAGAATCTCCTATCACAACTGCCTTGTGGCCAAAAAGATCTCCATAGGGCTTGCCCTCCGCAATTCTGCTGCTTCTTAAGAAGGCCCTCGCAAACTTGCGCTGCACGTGAAGCACGCCAAGTCAAGCCTTTCAGGTTCCATTATTCCGAACATCCCAAGGACAAAGAGCATTTATGTACAGAGCACCCAGCCGGTTTAGCAACCTCCCAGAACCTATCCAATCCACTCCCACAATTAATTCCTTCAGAAACTGTTTCCAACAACACCTAGCCAACCTCAGTAGATGTGACTGTCGCACTTAATCATGGTGACCTGCTGCTTAGATCTTCCCAGTCTTTTGTCGATAGTGACCCCTGGGCTGCAATTTCTGTGTGACCTCCAAGTCCACTGTCCTTTGCAATGCTACCTTATTACCTCAGGATAATCACCATTATTATCCCTCATACACAGGGATCCAACACTCTTGCTCCTCTACCTCTCTTCCACCCTCTGTCTAGAGCATGTCTACCGTTTCTTTCGTTACTGTTCCTAGTCTACCTCTAATCTGGCATTCTCTGCTTCCTGGCTCATCTGCTGACATCTGCATTTTCTCTTACTACAAACACTTAATCAGTGTTTTTAATTTGTAAAATTGTTTGTATGTCTAACATCCTGCTTGTTTGGATTTCACCTTGCCTATTAATGTGTTCCCAATGTACCTGTGTCTGTTACTTCCTCCTCTGTATAATTCATTTGTTGACGTGGAACCTTTGTAAATGAGCCCTTTGCTCAAAGGTGTTAATTCCGAGATTCAATGAATAAAAATAAAAGTGATGGCAGTCAGGGATGTGTTGTTAGTATAGATGTTATTGTGAAGAGGCTGCTGGATCTTTACCCAGTGCTACCGTGCTGAGATAACTGCACAGGTAAAGATGGCCCTCAGCCAATCAGGTTTCACAATTTCTGAAACCCATTTTATTAATACAAAAACAATGACATAAAGTGCTTGTGTTAAGTACAGTACAGTATAGACAGTGATACCAAAAATAGCAACAGGTTGTCCAATATATAGCATAGAAATTCAAAAACAAATGTGCAGATATGGTAAATTCAAAAAGTGCAGTGGAACCTAGATGATGGATACGGATCCAGTGCTTAGAGAAGGGGTCGAGAAAGGTAAGGAAGTGTTCAGGAGGAGGATTGGCAGGACCAAGGGGCAGAAGGGAGTTGTTTTAGTTGGCATCTAAGAGAGGAGAGGGAGGGAGGGAGACGAATGGAGGAGGGTAGCTGATCCCAGAGGGAGGGGAGACGGTATGAGAAAGCAGTCTTTTTCAGCTAAAGAGTGTAGGTGTGGAAGGGAGAAAGTGCTCAGATCTCTGGAGTGAAAGGAGTAGGTGCAGTATGGGACGGGGGATGTGAGATGGGGAAACTAGGGGGGAGGGACCCAAAACAGTATTTAGAGATGAAGGAGGCACAGTGGAGCTGGTGACGTGTGAGTGGGTGGGTGGATGGATAGCCAGAAGAAAAGGAAGCAGTGGTGGGAGGGGAGGAGAGTGTGTAGTAAAGTAGTAGAAGGCGTTGCAGAGGGTATCCAGTCTAGCCAAGGAAGTAGACGGGTTGCGTCATAGACCACATCCACATAGTGAAAGACTGGGAGAATCATTTTGGTGACTAACTCACGGTGGACCAGCAGGGATTGGTGTTCCTTATTGCGATATAGGGCACTGAGTTTGGGGTTGAGCTTGGTATGGATTTAAGGCCAGTGATTTTCTGTTTTCAATAAAAAAAACTAGTAAAAAAAAACCACCTGAATTTGCCATTTTTATACCAGCACTAGCGAGTCAATTTTTCATGGGAAAAAAAACAAAACACTGTTGGCATCGCTTTATCATGCACAAAAAAACTTTTTGGGCAAGCCCTTGGATTTGGAGACAATTTTTTGTTAAAAAAAAATGCTGATTTGCCCTCAGTTTTGGGAAAAAGTGCAGAAAACAGATTTTAAGATTTTGCCAAATGGAATTGGGCATTTATGAAAATGGAAAATTATTGGCTGTATGGGTGGCATTCTTTGAACTTAACTGCATTTCAGTTCCAATAACCTGTGGCATTGCATCAGTCACGTTTTCCAACAGTAGTGGAAAAATTTCTTGAACAGACTGGATGAATCGGTGACTTGGCAGTGGGCTATGGAGCCTTTCACTTCTAGATAGCCCAGCCCAGGTTTGTAGAGGGTCCGATAAAAAAAAAAACATACAAGAACAAGCACCACCATACAGCTGTATGATGGTGCTTGTTCTTGTATGTTTTCTTCATTACATGGCTGTTTGTAGCACATCGTAAGATAGAGCTGCTTCTGTAGTTGTTTTCGATAATAGAGGGCTAGTGGTTGAAGGAAGTTATCTTTTGGTAGCTTTTGAGAAGTGCAATATGGTGATCTTATTCCAGTCCATAGTGGGTGCATGTCTACATTACAAAACCACCATAGCAATTGGAACCCTTGATACCAGCCTCACATGCAAGGCCAAGGACTGAACGAAAAACCTTGCCACTCACTATCAGTTGCCCCTCTATGACTGTATCAGGATACATTGGACCTAAATGAACAGGGGAATGCCCAATCCTTCTGATTCGTGTAAACAGGCTCTGAAGACTAAACATTTAGTTTTATTTATTTGTAGTTATTAACTGGGAAAGGCACATTAAACTACAACAGCTAATTTCCATGTGCATCCTAGAAAGTGGGGTACCTGGTCCTGCTTTATTATTAAGGGGGGATGTTGGCCAGTACTTCAGGGAAAATCCACTTTTCTTACTGTAAGGGTCATGGGATCTTTAACTTCCACCTGGACAGCCATGACGTTGACATCTCATTCGAAGCATGGCACCCCCCCTCGTACTACACTGCAGTGTTAGATATGATATTGCACCGAGTGTCTGGTGTGGTGCTAGAACCCACAACCTTCTGATCTTCCAGCCTCAGAGTATGCTACCTACTAAGCCACTGATGCTGACACTGATTGACTAGTTACACGTGGATCTCATGGTGGACCAAGTAGTAGGTATCACACAACCAGCTTGCGGACACCCTTAGCTTGATGTGGGTAGGTGTCCCATCAGCAGTCACTGCACCCACAAGTGGTGGGTTGTTGTTTTTTTGCTCCTCCCTGCCCCCCTGACTGGCCACTCCGTCGGGCCACCTAGGACCCTCGGCCACCCTCCTCCTCCGGTCACCATCTGCTGCCCCCGCTACTGCTGGTTGTTCCCCTGGGTGACCCGATGAAACCCTTTGTTGGATGGGGCCTCCCCCCAAGGGAGAAGTGCTCATAGGCACAACTATTTAGCCCAGGGGCTGATGGGTGGTCAGCACGGAGCTGTCCCAGGCTACTGTGGCGCTGAGGACTGGTGCCCATCATCCGGTTGGTCAGGGGGCTCGTTCCATTTTCTTGGCCCACCCACTCTACCCTGATTGGGCCTGCATGGGGACAGTGATGTGTCAAGGTTTCACGTCCCCTATCACGTCTCCAAGCCACCTTCAGGTACCAAGGCCCTACCCACCCTCTCTGGGAGGAAAGGCGTCCAATGGATGCTCTGGATCCCCTCCCTGCTGGTCTGTGCTCCTGGCACCTGGGCTTGGGGTGCGAACCCGGGTCACCAGCATGCTCAGTGAACCCCTTCGCTCAGCGCCACAGAGCCAGCTAAGTAGTGTTAATAGTGTTATCAGAGAGAG
The DNA here is from genome assembly GCA_016271365.2 of Neoceratodus forsteri. Lineage (NCBI taxonomy): Eukaryota > Metazoa > Chordata > Ceratodontiformes > Ceratodontidae > Neoceratodus > Neoceratodus forsteri. Next base: position 1,561,238,711 of record CM057449.1, read on the forward strand.
GAACAGACTTGTTGGCCTCCTGAGGAAAGAATCTGTGGCTGTTTTGTGAGCATCCTTTGGTAGGGGACAGCTTTTCCTATCTTTGGGCAAATGAGCTGCTATATCATTTCCTCTTTTTTTCCCCTTGATTCGCAAGGTGCAGATCAAGGCACAGCAGGACGAAGCAACTGCCATCCTGGTTGTCCTACATTGCTTCCTGCCTTTTCTGGTGTCATGAGCTTCTCAATTGCAAGATGCTGTGGATGCTGCCACTCAAACTGGACCGTCTGAAGGATTTGATCCTGCATCTGGAATGCCAGTCCCTGCACCTGACAGACCAGTTCCTGAGTGGCTAGAATGATTTTAGGTGCTTAAGTTGTCTGTGGAAGTTATGCTATTTTTTTTTCTTTCCGTCTGTATTTTGTCCCCCTTGTCTGTTCTCCAGCCCTTTTCTGCTGCCAACCTGTCCATCCCCATCACCCACCATCCTCGGGACTTATGAGCTATGTTGATTTCCCATGGATTGCTGCCCGCGTCCACATCGTGGTGTGGAGCCTTTCCCAGGCAGTGGTGTGGGGCCAGTGGCGGGCTGGAGTGGCTTCCTGCCAGCAGGGTGTTTTTCCTCCTACATTACTGCCCGGGGCTCCATCATGCAATGGCACATTGCGTGTGTGTGCATTCAGTATGGTTCCAGTTATAGATGGCTAAAGAGAGGATGGCAACTGGCACAAGGGTACTGGATTTCAGGAATGCCAACTGTAAGATGATGAGGGAATTGGTACAGGGGCCCCTGTGTAAAATTCAACTGGGTATGGACACACAACAAAGGTGGGAACTGATAAGACAGGGGATAGCGAAGGCAACAGAAACTTGCAGCAGGTCCCAGACTAAGAAGGCTAAGGGGAACAAACCTAGCTGGATAAGTAAAGGAGTGCTAGACAGGATGAGGAAGAAAAGGGCAGCTTACAGGAGATGCAAAAAATCGGAGAGGGAGGAGGATAGGTAGGAATACCTGAAAGAAGCGAATGAAGTGACCATGGGGGTAAGGGCAGCCAAGGCAGCAAGGGAACTCAGGCTGGCGCAGGGCATAAAAAAAGGGGAGAAAGACTTCTTTAGGTACGTCAGGGAGAAAAGAAGCTGTAAGGACCATATTGTAAGAATTAAGAAGGAGGGAGGGAGGATGGGTGGAAGAGGGGGTGAAAAGGCAGAAGTGCTCAACGACTACTTCAGTTCAGTCTTTACGAAAGAAAAGGAGGGGGCACTACCTATAGTAGGAGGGAGGATAGAAAAAAATTGGGGGGCACCGTATGGAGAAATCACAGTGGGGAGGGTGCTGGCGGGGTTAAGGGCACTAAGAGTAGACAAGGCTTCAGGACCGGATGGAGTACATCCAAGAGTGCTGAAGGAACTGGCCGAGGTCCTGGCAGGACCTTGGCAGACTTATTTAATTCATCTCTAGACACAGGATGCATACTGCAGGACTGGAGAGTGGCTTACGTCGTTCCCCTGCACAAGAGTGGACCCAAGGATGAACCGGGGAACTGTAGGCCAGTAAGTCTAACGTCCATAGTGGGGAACCTAATGGAGACCATCCTAAAGGATAGGCTAGTGGCACTACTGGAGGTGAATGGGGTGCGGGACGTGAGGCAGCATGGCTTCGTCAAGGGCAGGTCATGCCAGACCAACCTGATGGAATACAATGACTGGGTGACTAGGCAGATTGACGGGCCATGCGGTGGATGTCCTGTACCTAGACTTCAGTAAGGGCTTTGATTCAGTACCATATGGGAGACTTGGAATAAAGCTATAGGGCACAGGGGCGGGAGCAAAAATGGTGGGGTGGGTGGAGAACTGGCTAACAGATAGGCAGCAGAGGGTAGTGGTAGGTGGGGAATACTCATCCCCTAAGCCTGTGACAAGTGGTGTTCCACAGGGTTCAATGTTGGGCCCAGTGCTGTTTGGCATATTTATTGCAAACATCTCGGAGGGCATCAGCAGCAAAATCAGCCTATTTGAGGATGACACCAAGATGGGAGTGGTTGTAGATGACCGGGGCTACAGAAGGATCTGGCGAGGCATGGTCTGAAAGATGACAGTTGGAGTTCAATGCAAAAAAAACCTGCAAGGTGCTGCACTTCGGAACAACAAATCTGAGTAGAAGCTACCATCTGGGGGGAGTGCATCTGGAGGTAACAGAACAGGAGAAGGATCTGAGGGTGCTCATCATGGGAGCAATGAACAATTCCTCACAATGCAGAAGGCAGCAGCAATGGCCAACAAAATGCTGGGGTGCATTGTAAAGGGAATTACCTCGAGAAGAATGGAGGTTATTCTACTGTTATACAGATTGTTGGTTAAACCCCACCTGGAATACTGCGTGCAGTATTGGCACCCATACCTACAAAAGCACATCAGGTTGCTGTAGGGGGTGCAGCGTAGGGCAACGAAGATGATTCAAGGCCTGGGGGAATTGCCATATGAGATCAGACTAGGAGAGTTAAACATGTACACACTGGAGGAGAGGAGGGACAGGGGGGATATGACTGAGACCTTCAAATACATGAAAGGGATAATCAAAATGGACACAGTGTCTTTTCAGGAGGAGGGTGGGGAAAGACACTAGGGGCCATGACATGAGATTGGAGGGGGGTAGATTAAGGAGGGAGGTGAGGAGGCATTTCTTTACGGAGAGGGTGGTGACAAAGTGGAACACACTACCAGCTGAAGTGGTGGCATGTAGCACAGTGGAATGCTTCAAGAAGGGGTGGGACAGAGTAAAGGGAAGGGGGATGGGGCAGCTGCTGAATAGGGAGCTAGCTGCATTCACGAGTGGCCTAGATAGACCATGATGGCCTTTTGCTGCTGGCAATTTTCATATGTTCGTATGTTCAGATGCACACACAATGCTGGGGGGAGCCCCTGTGTCTAAGACTTCCCCATTGTGCTGCCGCCCGATCTTCCTTTGGTGGCAGCCTATGGAGAGAAAGTTTGATTCTTTCACCCATAGGAAGGAGAGCAGTCTTCCGGACGCTCTATGCTGCTTGCCCCCACTGACCAAGGTCCGCTGCTGAACCTAGGTCACCAGCGTGGCAGTCAGATGCGCTACCGCTGAGCAACCTTGCTGGCCTGGAAAAAAGATTTTTTGATAAAACTGCAGAAAATGGCCTGAGTAACTCAATTCTAATTTGGGCTGTCATTCAGAGTGATTGAGCAGGGCTCACACAATGGCTAGGCTCAGCTATTCACATGTTTTATTAAGTATAAATTGTCAGAAGCGGTTCAATAATTACACCATTTGTTTGCTATGAAGATGTTAAACTCTAAACAGTGGATTATAAAAATCAGTCCACAAGCATTCTAACCAACTTGAGGGTGACAGAAGACCAAACTGTATGTCACCAGTGGCTAGTTACTGTATCACTGAATGTTTTAACCTTTGTTGTTATCTAGTTTGGTTAACAGGTTAGTGTTTGTTTTTTATCTACACTTTATTTCTCTTTATCCAGTCCTGTCAGCCCTTTTTTATTAGCTGCATTCCTGTCTCCCATCCTCGGAGTCCCCCTTGGGTCTTTCACACAGTACCAGCTCATTTTGTCAAACCATGCACCAGGACCCAACTGAGTCTTATTCTGTACTCATCTGAAGAGAGACTGCTACCATTCGCAAAGTGGGGCATGTGTATGGAGACTCTGTGGTAGCCATTTTGAATATTGGGGGTGCGGGGAGGGGGGACATCATCCACAGCTGTTTCACTTTTCCATAATAATGCTGCACCCAATGACACTAAGTGGATCAGCTAACCCTCCACTCCTGTTGCCAAGGCTCCTCAGTGCACGCCATCACTTTATACATCTTGCTAGCTGTGATGTCCCCAGTCCCTCTGGATAAACATGGAGCGGACGCACACTAGATGTAGGACTCTTCCCTCTCCAAAAATGAAATACATCCTATAGACCACTTCTTCACCTGCTGCAGGCCTACAGGGTTGACTTGACCTCACTACTCACCAGTGTCAGTCATTTTTTTTTTTTTTTTTTTAAAACCTTGTTATTTTTTAACTGTGTATATCCCCAGCGTTACTAACACATGATGCAATGTCTCATTTTCTGTGTGATTCTCATTCTGTCCAGTTGTACAGCTGGGATGGTAGAAGCACAGGGAGGTCTCAAGATTTTCACAAATGAAAGCCTGTGGTAGGATTCAAACCAGGGATCTTTGATTTCATGCTTTAGTGCTCTTACCAGTAGACCACATTTCCTTCCAGAAGTTGTTGGAAGGCCCAACATGGTCAATACACAACCTCTGTTTCTGTTATAATGGGGCTCTTTTTTTCTGATTAGAGGATCACTTTGTAGAAAGTATATGCTCATGCCTTTAAATGTAATCCCTGAAAACTACTTCACATACTGGTGAGTGTCAGTCCATCAGAATGTAAAGCTAGGAAATCGGCTAAAAATTTCTTCAAACATAAAGCCACATAATATTGTATAATGGTTAAAATAAACTTAGTTGTATCCGTATTATGCAGTTACATTCCACTTAACATCTCACTGCTCACTCCATTTAAATGCAGTCTCCACAGCTTACATACCAAATCACCCTGAAGTTAGGCACACAGAACTTGGACACCTTGCATGCGTTAGAACTGGCAGGTCAACAAATCTTTGTAGAAATTGTTTTATTCGCAGCAGTAATTTAGAACATTTTATCCCACACACTTGGATTACCAAAAAAGAATGGAGACCAGTTGTATAATAGCAGTGATGTAGGAGACAGTTCATCTAGTGGTTGGCATATAGTGCTGTGAAACTGGAGATCTAGGTTTGAATCCCACAACTGCCACATACTCACTGCGTGATCTGAGTAAATCACTTAACTTTGCTGTGCTTGACCTCTGTAATCTGTCTCTGATTTGTCGCTGTGCTGTTTGAAACTTCTTGTGTGTCTAAATAAATGGCAACAAAATTATCTCCCCTTCCTCTTCTGAATTGTAAAGTACTTTGGGATACAATTTGTATGAAAGGTGCTATAAAAAAAAATCAAGGTCCTAAGGTAGGCTTGAGTGTACAGTTGTAAGGTAACTGCTCACCTAGCCCTGGCCTTATACCTTGTAACCCACAGGCCTCAAGTCTCACAAGCAACAGCAGAATTGGATGCTCTCGACAGGAGTAAAGAGCTGAAATTACACAACAACCTTGACTGCAGAGTTATGCAGAAAATAAATCATGGGTCCGTTTAGGAGCTCAGGCCTCTCAAAGTCTGCATGTCTTGCTGTGCCTTCTTGCTTAAACATTGGCTTTGCATTTGGTTCCCTGTTTTGCAGGTGGACCTGATCCTTGAAACCAGTGCAAGTGAGTGTGGCTGCTGGCCAGGTAACGTCTTCCCAGTAGGATTTCATGGAAGTGTAATTGCAAACCAGGTCATCCAAACACTAAGCTAAAAAACACAAAATCCTGCACTTGGAAAGGTACCTGAATCTGCAGTGCAACGAAATGCACAAAAGGCAACTGGCAGCCAGCTGCACCTGTGGAAGGGTGCGAAATTCTCTGTCTACGCCGTGGCTTGTCTTGGAGTTTCTGCGAGACCATGCAAAATCTCATTAAGAATCCCATTTCGGGAACTTACCTTGTTTTAATGAAAATATGCAAAGGAATTTAAGTTGCTCCGTTGAGGTGAGTCATGGGACTGTCGGCACTCATGATAATGAATCCCAAGCCTAAGTCCAGGGTCCAGAAGTCCTTACCTTGGGGTTAATGGAAGCTCTGTTGCCTGCTTGTCCAGGGCAAGTAAAAAATACCTCCCTGCAGAGGCAAGAAAGGATATTGTTTGTTGCTGCAAAGGAATTAAGTCAGAAATGTAATGCTGGTCACTGGTGCAGAAAGTGCCAACTACAAGGGTAATGGAAGTGGTAGCACCCCAGAGATTCCCGACTAGAACTGCAACTCATTGGTAGGCCTGCAGCTATTTGCAGAGAGAGTTAAGAGAAAGGGAGTTGGCCAGGAAACTAGAATCATGACCCACTTGCCTGACTTGGCTAGCTTTTCCAAAAGCAGGTTTAAAATCCTGGGAAATTAGAGCAAATTTTGGGTGAGGGTTGCATTTGACTTTGTGTGTGGTGATTCTTTTCAAATCAGGAATGTGCTACTGTGCTTTGTGAGCCCCCATGCTTGGTGTGTTTGGTGGGAGACAGAAGCTAGCAGCAGGAATCGTTAAGTTATTTATTTGTTTACAGTTCATTTACTGTTCTTTCAATTGAGATGCAGTATCTTATTTTCTGTGGTGTCTTTTATCCAGTTTTACAGCTGGGAGGGACTGAAGCATAGGAAGGTCACATGGTGTGCTCAGGGTCGCATAGTGAGCAGTGGACTGATAGGATTCAACCTTGGGATCTCTTGTTTCACAGCTCTGTGTTCGATTTACTAGAGCACACTAGCTTCTAGTTACACAGACAGTTGGAGAGATTTAAGTGTAAGACTAAGAGAAAATGGGGTTCAGCCCTGACCTGTAAAGTCCACTAGCATTTGAGCAGAAAGGCCTTGGCTACAAATAGTGCTGTTTCAGTCTGACGAGCTTAAATCTAAATGAAGTCAGCACATGGATAGATTTGGAACTAAAGTGCCACTCTTTCTACAGTCCGTCTCCTCCATAGAGCCTCACTCTTTGATCTTAGGGCTGTAGGTGCTAGGAACCATGGGACTCAGATATTTTGGAATGGCCAGTGCTGATGCATACGACCAGTGTGTGATGTTTCCATGCACTGACACTGTAGGTGGTGCTACCTGTTCCTGCCACTGCAGTTTGTTTTTTATCACCATTAGGAGCACATCTACCTGTGGAAGTTCAGGTGTCATCCTCATAAGCCTCGCTTATCTTTTCTCTACTTTTACCTTTTAGTCTTGTTTGTCGCTGACATTTCCTACAGCACCTTCCATTACTATGCCTGGTAAAGCTGTTTTTCATTCTTGTCAGTGCTGGAACAGAATTTCGTCTAAGGACTTGTACTAATTTTTTTCCTCAATTGTTTGGACTGGACCATGACCGGGCACAATGCTGGAGGTGCAAACTGCCACCCCAAAGATGAAGTCAGTGATGCTCCTGGTCTGTGATAAGGCTGTTGCCTCATGTCCTTATCATCATTGGCATCATCTTCCACTGCTCCTAAGATGTGTGGGGGGGTGGCAGTTGCTCAGTTCAGGTTTTCTCAAACTCTGAGTACCCCTCCTCACTGCATATTCACTGGAAGTTTAAGGAACTGGAATTAGTCTTTTTTTTTTTTTTTGGGGTTTGCCTCTGTCCCTTTTTGGCAGCCATCACTGCAGGCGTGATCCATGTCCAGTACTGAGTCCACTGGTGTTTCAACACTTGCCACAGAGTCACAGTGGCTTTGCCAGAGAACTGTGCCATAGTACCAAGGGTACCATCAGCAGTGCCAAGGCCTTTTACTTTTATGGCATGCTCCAGTGGGCAGTGTGCCAAGCATGGTTTAATGTTAAACACTGCACCAAGCTGTTTACAAGACCTTACAATGCAATTATTGCGACACTCAGTGTGGCATGTATTCTCTAGTACAAAGGTGGCTTGGGGCTACACCAAGCTTTCTTCTGTCTTCAGGTTAAACCCTTTTTCAGTAGGTTCCCTTCATGGTGCAATTTCCACCATTTCTTGGTTGGTCAATGGCTCCTTTTTGGTAGCCAGCCCATCAGCTTACCCTCATTATGACACTAGTACTACTCAGTTGGACCTCTGGTAGGCAAGACAGTGCCCATCTGCTTCCACCAGGAGCATGAATTTCCCCTATGAGAATTAGTTGGCATCCTCGATATTTAGAGATGGGAGGCAATTATTTCATATTCCTGCTGCCATCTCCTCTGCAAGGTTGCCCCCTTGGCATTATCTCCCCCTGTGTCCCTCTGCAGTGGACCAGGCAGTAACAAGAGCGAGATCTCCAGGGTTTAGTGATGCCTTCAAGTTCTTTGTCTGCTTGTGACCCTTCCCGCATATTTCTTTTTTCGGATTCCTCACAGTCCTCTGTCTCTCATAACTCATACTCTGCCTCCCCCTCCAGAAAATGAAAAATACAGGAGTTGTAGATTTTATAGGGCAAGTTTTTGGCTTTCATTCTCCCATGACACAAAATTTCAAAAAGGGTATCTTACAGTTTTTTTGGGTATCCCCTGTTCAAAACAATTACCTGTGCCTCAAGTTTATCTGGAACTGGCTTTGGCCTCCAAAATAACTTGAAAATGACCTGGATCATTTGCAATACTTCCAAAACAAACCAATGTTCCTTTCTTATCCCTCTCAGGGGATATGGGGTCTTTCAGGCACAAATCCTTTGGTCCACACCTGGCCCTTGGTGGGCATCCGCATGCACCTGCCCTATCTGGAGTCAGAAAGGTCAGACACCTTGAGGTGCAAGTAATACTTCTTGGTGTCCCTGTCCCTTAGAATTTGTAATTACCATAGCCATTCAGCCTGGTATAACCACAGCTGGTGGTCTAAAATGTATTTTTTGTTGGATGTGCCATACAAAGGCCACCTGTTAGATCTAGGCTCGTGGACTGAAAAAGCTGCTCGCAATCAGTTTTGTATGGTGTATGATGCGTCACAGTTGGCCTTTCATTCCATGGCATCGGTAGTCTGCCTCCGCAGACATGCCTGATTGGGTTTCCCAAAGCAAGATCTCTTTCTCAACAAAAGACAGTGAATGCTACTTTTCAAGGAGCATGACTGTTTGAATGGAAGACAGCAGACTGTATACACTGTGCAATTCCTGTTTCGTTGCCTACTTCTAAGGCTACTGCCAAGACCATTTGATGAGTCGGTGTCATCTGTTCTTTCAGACGTGGAACATATTATGATCTGACCCATAGTAGACATCCGCCATTAATTAAACAGGAGTCACCTTTTCAGTCCCTACAATGCTTCCCTAGTCCAACTGTTACCCAGCAGGAGGAGTAATATCATGTAAGCAGTTAAGACATGAGGGGGTGCGCATTAAACAGTTGTAACATACGACCAGGGGAATAGTAAGGCATGAGGTTGCAGTCTGGCCTTGCATTATAGTCATCTAATGTACATCCTCCGGAGTCTCTTACTGGGCTTATAAAATGGGTTTTGCTTGTATCGTAGAGAAAACTTAAATTAAAATGTTTAAATATATAAATTAAAAAACATATTTTGTTATAAAGTAATCCATCTGCTTGTTGTCATTTAGTATGAGTGCTTTTTATTCATTAGAACATTTGTCGTAATGTGGCTTTTGTACCTGTAGTTTCTTGTGGTATAGTCTTGACACCCCAACCCCCCACAACAAGTGTCTTTGCACTAGCTGGGGCGGGGTGTGGGGGTGTGTATGTGTTTATGAGGGCGATATGGCCTACATACACATTAGTTTCAAGTATTAGTTTCCTTTTATTTGGTCTTAACTTCTCTATAATTTATTGATAGTTATCCGGGAGCCGGAAGCACGTGCAAGATTGCATCATTGAGAGAAAAAAAAAAAAGGAACTAGTTGTGGTATTGCAAGATGGTAATAAATGCCATTCTGGAATGAATGCCGCAACATAAGTGTTTTCCTTTTTTTTAAATGTCTCGATTCAGTGAGTGAGAGGGTAGGCCACTGATGTGAAGTTGCAGAAGAAAACATACAATTATTAAAAACATCCAAACAGAAGTGGCAAAAAAATGTAATATGTTCTCTTCTGGTTTTTGGGGAACATTTAATCGGCAAATGTAAACATTTTTTTTGCCTTTATGTATCTATTAAGGGAAAAAATTGTAGATTTCCAGTTTTTGAAAATTGTAAAATTGGCACAAGGATTTCAAAGATGCATTATGTCCTGTTCAGCAGGACTAGTTGTTAGCTGTGCGTTAGACACGTATAATGCATCATACTGACAACCAGTCAGAGTACACAAAATCCATTGCCCATTTTATAACCGGTTTTACTTCGATAATGACAGCTTGTCTTCTCACCCTGTATAGTGATGCAGTGCTATCCATATTAGGTAGTTGAATTCTGCTCATACCTAACATACTGTCATCTCCCCCTCCCTGTTGCATTGATACTGCTATCATTCAGTCGAAGAGTGGGGTTCTCTGGAGGAGATGGACTATAAAGAGGCAGGAAAGTTACTTACAAGTGACGTTATTTTTGGTTTTTGTATTGTAATGTATATACACATATTCCATCTCCAGTGCTGCAACTAGGCTGTCCCCTGGCTCCTCCTTACCGTCTCCAACTCTTATGTCCTCACTCGGGGGTCACAGAGTGTAGCTCCTGTGGTTATAGTGAAGTTCATCTGGGATAGGAGAGATACCCCTTCCAGTCTGTCATGTGTGGGGCCAGTAGTGGCTAGCCAGTGCAGCAGGGACCAAAAGGCAGCAGTGTCATCTTGCTCCCTCTGGTGGGTTTCCTTCAGTTTCTTTCCATTACATGCTCGTAATGAGGGCACCATGTGTACATTCGCATGCAGTTGTGTGGCTGCAGACTGCACCAGTCGGTGCTCTTTCCTCCCTCAAGCGGCTCCTGACTGCACTGCCACCTGTGGTCACCACGATGGCAGTATCACAGCAGAGCCGGCAGCCCTCCCTCCCCGGAGGAGCAGAGCATTCTCTGGGACACTCAGCAGTAACTCTTGATCTTCTAGAGTATATCCTCATCAGAACTTTGATGGTTTTCTGAAAAACTACTGGTGTGTTTGCCTAAAACCCACACTCTAGGCTTGTGTCCACACCTGGATATGCTTGTGCACACTATACCTTGTTGTGATAACCCCGGTGGAGGCAGGAGAATGCTACGCGGAGGCTCTTACTTCACCTCTGTCTTCACAGGTAGGACTGTTTTTGTTCAGGGTGTGTCCCCATTGCTATAAACACAGTTTTTGTTCAAGAAAAGAACTATTCTGCTTGAGTGTTGCTGCTGCATGTAAGCACAGTGCTATCCATAGGCATCCTTATTTTTTTGTTTTGCCTGTGTATCCATACAAATACCTTCTTGAGATTTCCAAAGCTGCGACATAGATCTAGTCTGCTACATTATATATTACCCCAGTGCCTTAACCGTTGTCATTGCTCTGTTTTATGTTGGCAGAGCGATGCCTTTAGTTTTCTGACCTTCTGCTTATTTTCATCTCACTAAGTGAGAATCAGGAGGACTACTGTTTGGATGTTTTTTTCCCTGATTTAGGCTTCTGGAAGTTACTTCTGTTGTTTTGGTATTTCTTGCACTCATACCCATTGGTGACTGCCCAGACAGTATAATATAAAAAAGTCCTTTTCATTATAGCTTATTGACCTTCAACTAAGATGTTATTGTCCTCTGGAGCATACGCTTCATGTACAGTACTTTTCCATTTCCCTGATTATGACAGCCCTAGTTTCTTACTAGTTGTTCACATACTGTCTTTCTTCTCCTCTCTACTTTTTTTGTCACCTGTTTTCTACTCTCTCAGGTAAAATTAGAAACTGGGGTGTCTGGGACAGGTGGCGCCATGTACAACATTGGGTGTCGTAATGTCATGTGCTGGTGCCTTGTGTCTGCTGTCCCAAAAGGTCTGACTTCCGGGGGAGTCCTAGTGCCTCTGGCCTTAAGACCAAACAAAGTATGCGGCTACATGGAGGAGATACTCTAAAAGATGACGAGTTACAGGTAAGGAACTTTCCATTAATATGAAACTTGTTGTCATCATCATCATCATCCCCATTTTAATTTGATGTTTTTATACAGAGTGTTATATTTCAAGTTCTGCTCAGTTGCCACTAAGCTAGATAGCAAATCTAAGCAAGCAAGCTGGATAGCAAATTGTTCTTCAACACACACATTGATTGCCTGGCTAAAAAGCTGAAAGCGAGGCTGGGGTTCCTTTACAGGAACAAATTCCTTTTCACAATGGACGTTAAGAGAAGATTGGTGCAGGCCACCGTTCTCCCCTTGTTAGATTATGGCGATATCATTTATAACTTTAGTTCTGCTAGTAACACGCACAAACTTGACATTCTCTTTCACTGTACGCTGCTCTTCATAACAAACGCACCGTGCAGGACGCACCTCTGTGACCTCTACCAAGCAGTAGGCTGGACATCCTTAGCTACTAGATGGACGTTGCACATAGGCTTATGGACAGTGAAAGTGCTATGGGACAAATTGCCACAGTATATCTGTTCTCTTGTGCACAGGTCACACGGCAAATACTAACTACGGAACTCTGAGCTTATTCTTTTCGATGTCTCTAGAATGCATACTAACCACGGCAGGTGTGCTGTTAGCTTCATTATTCCCTCTGTCTGGAATAAGCTGCAATCTATCCTAAGACTCTCTGAGCTTGTCTCCATGAACCGTTTCAAGACTCTGGCCAGGAAAGCTTTAAAAGTAGTATGCCATTGCCGCAACACCTAACTTCCCATCCATTCAAACCTATCCGTCATTCAGCTACCCCGACTCTCCTCCCCCTTTTTCTCCTTCCTTTATAAGCGTACCCATGCTTCTTGTATGTTCCATCTGTCCTGACCCCCCCACCTTATTCCATGCATCCGACCCTTGCTATCAGCTATCCTGACCCCCTCCTTCCTCAACCCCTAAAGTCATTTGTCGACCAGTTGTTCCGTGCCCCTCTGGAACTCCCTTCCCCTTTCATGCTTTTATGTGCCGATGGAGTCGCAGATTTCTTCACTACAGATTGATATCGTGTATCAATATATGCCTGCCACAGCCATTTATTACCTTGTTGTACACCACTGCCTGTGTCATCGATTTATATGCTTTTGCGCTTAACCTTATTGCACCATCTGTATCTCTACTGTATATGGCCTGTCATGGCCATTGTATGTACTGTTTTCTTGGTTCATAGTGTTATGACATTCCCTTTCTGTATCTACCTTATTGTGATTTGTTGTTGCCTTGTGACCCCGGACTGTATCTACCACAATAGTATATTGCTGCCTGTAACCTCTGCCTGTATAAACCATGTTTGTTTTTTGCCTTAATCTGCTGTGTAAACCAGGACCTCCTTGTGAATAAGTTTGCTCAGTGGAGTTTTTTTCCTGCAATAAACTTTAACTAGAATTTTTTGAGCATGCTATGTCCAGGTCTGTGTTTAACACAGTTTTGTTGTACTTCATTCATGTGCCACATAGTTATCTGAGGCTTGTACCTGTGCAACAGAAATATGTGCTCACAGTTTTCATTTGCATAACATATAACCATTTTTAGAACCCAGCTAAAATCCCCCAAAAAAACACACAATTCCTCATATTAATGTGCTTGACTTAATAAACATCAGACCCTGGCAGTAGCAGTGCAGGTAGTCTGAGCAGCCAAAAGAATGCTAATGAATTCAGCGCTTCATTGATTGCCCCAGCTCGGGTAGATTACATGCAGTCTTGCCTGAAGCTGAGGGCTGCCTGAGATTTTTACGGCGTCCCGTACGCAGTGGTGTTATAATATAGCTGCCTCCTCAGTGGTTTGCTTTGATCCTGTGGAATGAAAGAAGTGAAGGATCAGCTCCGGCCTAAATGAGATTACAGCTGGTTTGGAAGCTTATCTGGTCTAATGCCAACTAGTGTGGCTTTGCACATCCTAAGGGGTTTACAACAGAGTCTGTTTATCGAGTATCATCGGTTTACTCAACACAAGCAGGCTAATCCTTCCCAGCCTCAGCAGGTTATAGGATTGTGAGTGAGCCAAGCTGAATGATGACAGAGCCTGGGCTTCTGGAGTGCTTTGTCTCGTCTCCTATTGATTTCCACCTGAGTGCATGCAACATGTTAAAGAGAGGACAAACAAAACTGATAACCTCCCTCCATGCAAAAATAAAATAAAAAAGTTAATCCCACTGAAAAAAAAAATATTAAAGTCTGTTTTCTCTTTTTTTTTTGGGGGGGGGGAGTGGAGGTTGAATTTCTGTGCTGCATCTCTAAATGTAAATTAGCAGGGTTGTTAAGTTCGGAGTTTTCAGAAACCCCTTCCTGATGTTGCCTAACAGCAGCAATATAACTGAGGATTGAACTGGAAGGGGATTTCACAAAAAAGGAGTAAGGGTGCTCATATTTTTTGGGGGTGTAAAGATACGAAATTCTCTGTTTTCAACCTCTTCAAATTCAGAATATGTATTGTCTATAGAAAGGAATTTTTCCCTCCTAACAGCTTTTATTTACATCAGTGAGTGACATTTCAGAGAACAGTGACGCACACAGATTTATAGTGTGCTTCAGAACTGACACTGTATTTATAGATCTGCGTTTTTTCCTTCACCAGGAAATGCCATGTAAAATCCAGCACGGAGACAATGCCATGCATTTCTGACACCTGGAACCTCTGTACTAGTCCCTAGGTTTAGGTTTAAGGGTTAAACCTGCTCTCCTTTACCACTGCTCATGCTGTTTGGGAAGTTGAGATATTTTAAGGTGAAACCTACAGCAACATGGTAAAGAAGTCGTTTAGCACACTTGTTTAGTAAGAGAAAGGAGTCACTGTGCTTTGATGCAGGGCAAGAGGTACAGAATTGAAAATAGGCACCTGCTATTTATCTTGTCCGGCTGAATCGATCGATCGCTTAGCACTCCGGATGACGGCCTCTCACAGTCCCCATTCATGCCACGAACATCTCCGGATGACAGCCTCTCGCAGGCCCCATACATGCCACAAAGTTCCTCCTTGCCTGACATTTCAAGGTGCTGCCTCTCCCTAGTTCCTCTTCTGGGTATCAGAGGGAGGCCTCAGGTTGGTAAAGCCAGAACATATAGGGACAGATGAACAGAAACGACAGAAGAAAAGGTTGCTCCACAGTCCATTGGTGTCTTAAGAGAAAAGGACACTTCAGTTGTAACTCTGTATCCACACAAAAGAGTCAAAGATGCCACAAGGAGATGCAAAAAATATTGATAGTTCACATAGATAAGACTACGGTAAAAATGCTGGGCACTGATACCTTCACAAAATCCCAACATTTTATGCGTATGCCTAGTGCCCCGGGGTTTTCTGCGGAAAACCTGGTAGAGTGAAGACAGAAGATTAGGAAATAGACAAAACTGGGAACTCTGGGCATGGATGCACTGTAGCAGAAGCTGTGCACAGTAACTAGATGGGGGACAATTTAGACGTCTGAAGGAGGGGGGTGTTGAGGGGCCTGGGGAGCAAAACAATTGTCCTTGTCTGGAGCACAAACATGTAGTCAGGAAGCCATTAGTGCGTCTGAGTTTGAAGCTGAAAATGTCAGGGAGGTTGCATCTTGGCAGTCACTCCTTACAGTACAACTTGTAAAATGCTTACCTGACCTTAATTATGGTTGTGCAAATGTCGTTGACATTCACGGTGTTTTAACGTTCGCTACTGAATAGTGCCACTAGAGTACTTAGTGTTGCAAAAGGTTACTGCTTTGATCTGGATAACAAATATCAAATCTTCAGTCAATACTGCCCGGGTGGGGGATGGATGCCCAACTATCTAGTTGTCCTTAATATGGTGCAGGTGGCTCAGCTTCTAGAGAAAACATTGACAGCATAACCACAATTTTTGTCTCCTGCATCGTGAAGTCCTTTGTAGCAGATCTGTGTTGCACAAACTGCTGGTGGGACTGATCATGTGTACAGCTGTTAAAGTCTGATCTCATACTACCTAGAAAGTGGCAATATAGGAGATGCGTGTAAATGGGAAATTTATTAACTCACCTGGGCCAGATAAGATATTAAAAACAAATTAGGAATAAAAATAAAATCTACCCAGACTCTTTTTTTGTAATTATTTTATGCAGTTTACAGAATAAAAAAAAATAGCAATCCACTGTTTTGATAGGTCACCCCTTAACATAACGTAGCTAGACAAAGGGCAGAAAAAGAACTGTGGTACATCAGTCATGTGTCCCGCCCCCAGCCAGTAGTGAACTAATGTTTGTGACTAGACTGGGTGTGTGGTGAACATAATGCTCTGGGTGTGTTATGGTGCACGGGGTGCAGCCAAGGAGCAAGGTCCTTCAGCCATCAAGAAAATGTTTTTTTACAAGCCCCCCCCCAGACTGGAGTGAGTTATTCCAAGCAGCATATGCCTAGAACACTCAAATTGGTTCTAAATGTGTTGATGTAGCAGTTGTGATAATATGATTGTGGTCATGGTACGGAGAAGAGGAAAACTTAGTGTGATGGGAACCAGTGGGAATCCAAGGCCTAATGACTTGCCTGTAACTCCTCCTAGGACAGTACATTATTGCATTATGTGATCGGGTCCAGATTCATCTAAAAACAACACTTTTTATACAGGATATGCAAACATTCCTTAAGTCTCTGTTCTAGCCAACAGAGGGATTTTAAGCCTAAAAGTGGTCGACAGTGTCCATTTAAAAAAAAATTAACTACCCCATCCCCAAACAAGCATGTTGCTTTTTCTTCCTAAAAGAGTCAAGCTAGTTTGATATGTGTGCAGTGGGTCATGAAATCCTCCATGGGCCAGTGGCCACTGTATTGAAATACACCTTAAATTCATAGAGGAATTTTTTTCTTTTCTGTATAGCTTTTCTTCTTCAGGAGGGTGGGCAGGCTATCTCATCCCTGTCCCCCGTGACCACGCACCTCCCTTGACCCAGGGGACAAGTTTTCCTTGGATTTCCCCCATGGTGATGCCCTTCCGACAACATAACCAGCCCCCCCCCGGTAGTTGAGTGGTGGTGCGGGCCACAAGGGTTCAGGCAGGACTTCATTTAAACCTGTCCTACCACTTTTCCTTGTTTTTCTTCTTGACCCCTGCCACTCCCAACATGGCATGTATATGTGCATGAAGAGCAACAGGCCCACCCCTTGAGTCGCTCAGTAGCTACACTACCACCAAGCCTCCACCTGGTGGCAGTCAGAAGCTGAGAGGGCAGGCCATTCCTCCTTGGGAGAGGAGAGCACTCCCTGGGGCCCTTAGTTCTCTCTCCCATGCTGCTGACCCCAATAACCTGTGCTAGTTCCTGAACATGGGTCGTCACTGTGGCAGGAGGTAAGGAGTTCAGTGCCTGAACCCTCCACAACACCGGCCTGGCTTATTAAGGAGGTTTTGATTTAAATGTCAGTTGAATTAACTGTGAAGTGAAGATTGCAAACAATGTTGACTCAACAGCAGAAATGCATAAATGCAGCATTTTGTACCAAGTAAGAATCAGTGGGTTAAATGAGTCATTATTGGGGAGACTGACATTGTAGTTTTAAGATACTGGTGCATCTGTTCAGTAGTGAGTTATGTATGCAGTAAGACACACCAGGGTGTGTAATTATGAGTCAGTAGTTGCACACCTTGAGTGTGTTTTTAGACCGCCTGCTGCCTTTAAATACATGAGAGGAAGGTATGATTCTGTGGGTGTGGATATGGTTCACTTATCCACACTCTGGCAATTCCACTGGAATGATATTACTGGCTGGACGTCATTAAGGTAAGCATCTCCCCTGTGACATCAGATCTTTTCTTTCCACTGTAAGAACAAGTCACCTCCTTCGCAGCTCCTGCTTAGTTTCTCTGCACCATAGGCAAATGATAATTGTCGCAGTTTTCGATATTTCTGCTAACGTGTTCTGCAGTTCCCTCAATTTTGTCTATGGAGCAACGGTGGAGCAATGGAAATCAGGTTTTAAATTTTGTGTACGGTGCAAGGAAAATATGTCGGTCACTGATCAGCATGACATGTATGTGTGTGTGTGTACTGCCTGGGCAGGCAACACGACATGGACAGGTGTGGCCTTTGCAGAAGTGTGCTTCCTGAGTCCATTGAGGACTCAAAGCTCTGGTTCTGGCTGGGTTGGCTTTCTGAGTGGGATCCTAAGGGCTGAAACAAAGCTTTGGCTGTGGCCGGGTTGAATGAACGGATTGCGGCTCTTGAGGCAGAAGCGGTGGCTACCGCGGTGGGCATCTCCTTAGTAACTCCTGTCACTCATTTAAAAGAGGTCTAGACCAATGGATACAGTCCACTAACTTCAGGGAGTAAAATTCCCACCAATGTGGTGGGGGGACAATCTTGATGGGCTTTGGTCTTCTTTTGTCCTCTAGAACCAAGTAAGCCAAGTCTCGGCACTGTTCCCTGGGGCCAGCATCAGAGGGTATTACACTGTACCCTTCAGACCTTGGGGAGAGCCCTACCCACCATGGTTCAAAAAGCAAGTGCACTGGCACTGGTCGTGGAATTGGGAGCACTCATGGTCCTTTCGGTCTCTTGTCTCGCCCGACCTCTCAACGGCTGTTGAGTGCCCCTCAGCTGGGAGGCAGCTTGGCAGGTCAAGGGCTTTTTGGTTCCCCAGTGAACTAGTTGACCTTGACTCTGGTCAAGCAGGCCACGAAGATTTTTCTTTTGTTTGTTGACCAGCTGTCAGACAAGGCTGAGGATTCAGTCTCGCAGACCCTCATGCTCCCAGGAGGACATGGTGTGGTCGATGTCCCTGTCCGGCCCTCAGAGGGAGCAGCCTCTACCAGAAGTTGGGTCTTTTGTGTTGTACGGCTGAACATGGGCAGGCACGTGGTACACAGCAACCTGCCAGAAGGCACTTCTTGCTTTCGATCGGCTGGTCAGTAGTTTGGCCGACATTTTCATCACTCACTTTTCCATCTCCAGACTGTCACTCTTTTCAGTTCAGCTGCCGTGTTTAACCCCTGGTTCACTTAATCATAACTCCCCCCCCCGCCACACACACACAAAACTCTGAGCTGTTTTTTAACAATGTTAGTTCCCCACTAAAGGCCTTCTAGAAAAGTACTGTACTTGCAGTTGCGATGCAGGCACCCAGCTCCAGACACAAAGCTGACTCTGTGACTGCTGTGCCACTTGCAGTCCTCGTACATGTCCCAGAACACTCAAAGCCACAAATATTTAATAGCTTAAAAAAAGCTTGGTTTCTAGGGACATGGATATGTTGTTCATCCACACTCATTGGCAGGTATCCTTGCCGCTTTAAATCTTGCCGGAAGGTCTTCAAGCTTGCTCCTCCCACCCACCCGGGTGGTATAACTCTCGGCTCCGCCCCATGACGCCAGATCTTCCTTGCCGCTTGGAGCTCAGGTTTCCTCCTTAGCGCTCTGCGTTTGAGACTGGTTCCTATTTCTCCGTTTGCGGTTTAAAAATAGAATTTTCTGAAAAGACTTCGAGTCTTGATCCCTCGCGGCTGCGATGGACAAAGTGAGTCCCGGTTTGGAGATGCCCATGTGGGCAGAAGATGTCTCGGACGGATCCCCACTCCGCGTGTGTCTACTGCTTAGGCCTTGAGCGACCGCGGGCTTAGGCCTGTGCTCATCTTTCTCGGCCCTCGTCCTCGAAGACCGTGCTGCCCGATTGCAACTGGGCCGTCGGCGTTCCCTCGGTGAAGTCAAGGAGGCCCGGTTAGCGGTGTCGCTGGCGGCGGGATCGGCGGATCAGCCGGCGGATGATCGCCCTCGAAGAGGAGCTGCGCGGGCCGTATCCTCCTCAGCAGCGAGCATTATCCCGCTCTCTGGGTTCTTCCTACACGGCTTCTTTTAGGAGCTTTGTCTGTCCCTCTCCACTAAGGGAGAAGGGCCTGCGTCTGCTGGACCTTATTCTCGGTCCAAAAAGAAGGACGGGGTAAGTTCCTCCGTCGACGCTCTTGGGAGTGGGAAAGGTCCCTCTCCCCGAGTCGTCGACCGTCGGCTTCGGTCGACTGCTCGGCTTCGGCCACTAGCCTCACGGTGTCCCCGTCAGGTCAGTTGACCGAGACTCCCACCGACGAAGTTGAGATTTTTCTCGACCCGTTGGACGGGCTGTCGCCTTTAGCAGCCGAGATTCCCCTCTCCCCGGTTCCCCCGGGAGGAGTTGAGGATCCCGTGAGCTCGCCTGTGCCTCCGGTTCCGGAGCCCTCGGATGGTCCATCCGAGCTGAAGGGAGTGCCGGTTCCGGCCGACACCTCCCCGCACCGACCTCGGAAATTCCGGGACTCTCGGTCTCGGACCTCTTCGCGGTCCAGCCGATCCCACCGTCATAGGCGGTCTCGGTCTCGGCTTCGTGATGGCGTCTCGCTGCTCGTCCTCGTCCTCCTCCTCGGACAAGGGGAGGCTGCGGCGTAAATTACGTCGACGATACGAGGACCTTATGTTGCAACAGCTCCTCCTGGCCGGGAGTAAGCCGACCCCGTCGCCTTCCCCGGCCATTAAGTGGCTGTCACCGGGCGGCAGACACAACCTCGACTTATCCGAGGAGCCTATACCCAGGCCGGTTGTTCGGCCAAAACCAGCTGTTCCACCGATTCCGGTGGAACCTCTGCCTCCACAGCCACCAATTGGGGCTCCGACCAAGGATTCTCGGTCGGCTAAGGGTCTACCCCATCGGCTGTCAGTTACCCTCACTCCCGACCGACCTCGGCAGGTGAAGGGTGGCTCAGGCCAGAGGCAGCTCTTCGAGGACTCTTCCGAGTCGAAGATGATTCTCCCTTTTCCAAGCGACTGGATTTGGAGTCTTCAGGAGGTCAGTCAATGGACGATAGCCCATCGTCTTCCTAGGACTCTTGGCTCATCTCGGAGTCCACGGGATGGAGCTCGAACCCGTTCCAAGCGGGCCAGGTATCCCCTCACGGAGATTCTGGACGAGGGTTCTCTGACGGAGCCTTTCCGGTGGCGAGGCCATAGTGGGTCGGCACTGGAGCTTTGGCAGCGCCCTGCTTCCTGCCCTCGCCCGGCCAGGATGGCCAGGAAGTATCGTGTCTACGGTTCCTTGTCCGGTTTTGGAACACCCTCTGCTGAGGGTTGGTTACTGACAGCGTTTTCGGCGCGCGCTCGCGCCAGGGATGTGGACAAACCTCCTGACAAGGAGTCCAAGAAATTGGACTATGTCGGGCGAAAAGTCTACGCTCGCGTCCTCTCTCGACTCCGTCAGGCCAGTTCGGCCGTCCTCATGGCACATTTTCTCATGCCCTGTTGGGCTCCTGGATGAGGTCATCCCTCATCTTCCGCCGATCTGCAGACTACGGTTAAGCGAGTGCGGGACCAGGGCAGGAGCAGTGGCCAAACAGCAGCTCCAGACTGCTTTGGATATAGGGACTCATGTGCCAGATCGGTGGCGGCCGAGTGGCTATCGTCGTGAGGCTTGGCTGAGGATATCACCTTTACTTCAGATACCCAGCACAAGTTGGCGGATGTTCCCTTTTTGGGGACTGACCTCTTCGGCCCTGGGGTGGAAGGTCACCTGCAGAGGATCGAGAAGTCCAATGCTACCTTGGACTCGGTCTCTTCCGCTCAGAAGGACAAAGGCCGCAAACCGCAGCCTAAGCCCTTTCGTCCTTCTGTGCCCCCGGCGCGCCCGGCCCAGCAACGTCAGGGCCAGCAGGCTCGGCCTTGGCATCCCAAACCCAAGCCGCCGGCTTCCTCTAACAGGAGGCAGGGAGGAAAAGGCCCAGGAGGTCCCTCGGCCGGTCCCTCCTCCAAGCCTGCCCAGTGACGGGCTGAGGGGTGTCGCCCCCATTCCCGTCTACCTACCCTGGGTCCCCCGTGGAGCGGCTCCGGCACTGCATTCCGCCTGGTCGCTCTTACCACGGACAGGTGGGTCTTGGAGGTGGTGGGAAGAGCCTGCCTCTGGAATTGAGCAGGCACCACCCTTCAGGCCGTCGCCCTCGGGGCTTCAGGTCCCCAGCCTCACTGTCGGCAATCGAGGCGCGCCACCTCCTCCTCCAGAAGGAGGTGATAAGAGAGTGGCGGACCCTCCTTCAGACCAGGGTTTGTGTCCAGGTACTTCCTGGTTCCGAAGCAGACGGGGCTGGCGCCCATTCTCGACCTACGACCTAAACAAGTTCCTAAGGTCTCGAACCTTCAGGATGGTCACTCTGGCTCAGATAATACCATCCTTGGAGCCGGGCGTGGTTCTGGACTTGCAGGGCGCGTTTTTCACGTCCCTATCCGTCCGTCTCACCAGAGATTCCTTCGCTTCGGCGGAAGGATCCTTCGATTCAAAGCCATGCCCTTGGCTTGTCTCCAGCTCCCAGGGTCTTCACCAAATGCATGGCAGTGGTGATAGCATCCCTCTTGCGCCGAGGGTCGGGTGTACCCTTACCTGGACGACTGGCTGATAGCAGCTCCCTCCAGGAAGGAGGCGGAGTGGTCCAGAGATCTGGCCCTCAGGTCTGCTCTCAACTGGGCCTCCTTATCCAGCGAGGCCAAGTCAGAACTCGAGCCAAAGCAGGTGATTCTATTCATGGGCGCAGCTTCGACTCTCTTGAGCCAGGCGCGGCTCCCGGCGGACAGGGCTGGGGTTCTTTCCTCCTTTGCCCGATCATTTCTGGTTGGGCAATTGCGCCCTGCCCGGGACTTCCTGCGCCTCCTGGGTCTCATGGCGGCCTGCACCAGCGTGGTCCATTGGGCCCGCTGGAACATGCGTCCCCTTCAATGGGGACTGGCCAGCCAGTGGTCACAACGCTGCGATCCTGTGGACCAGCTTGTGTCGGTGACTCAGGGGATGTGGAACGCTCTCCAGTGGTGGACCGCTCCAGATCATTTGCAGGAGGGCATCCCGTTCGTCCGCCCCGAGCCGACGGTCTCTCTATCGACCGATGCCTCTCTGATGGGTTGGGGTGCCCATCTGGGGGAACACCGGGCTCATGGCCTCTGGTCCCCGCGGGAGTCCTGATGCCACATCAACCTGCTGGAGCTCCGAGCGGTCCGCCTAGCTCTCACCGCCTTTGCTCCGTTCCTCGGGGTCAAGTGGTCCGAGTCAGGCGGACAATACCACGACCATGTTCTATCTAAACCGCCAGAGGCGGGGCGCGCTCCATGCTTCTATGCAAGGCAGCTCACATTTGGTCACTGTCCGCAGCCTGGGGCGGATCTCTTAGCCATTCATGTGGCAGGAGCCTCCAACACCCTGGCCGATGCCCTGAGCGGATAGGGGCTGCATCCCACAGTGGTCTCTCGCGGAGGTAGTACAGCATCTGTTCTCCCATTGGGGCACACCTCAGGTGGACCTGTTCGCCTCAGGGAGAGCAAGCTGAGACTGTTCCATGCTCGCCCCCTCAGCAGGGCTCGCTGCAGGGATGCCTTCTCGAGGCAGTGGACCCCGGGCCTCTTTACGCCTTTCCCCATTTCCTTGATCCACAAGGTGCTTCTCAAGCGAGGAGGGACAAGGCGCAGGTGATTCTGATAGCCCCAGACTGGCCTCGCCAGTTCTGGTACCAGATCTCCTCAGTCTCAGCTCCAGGACTCACGGCAGCTTCCAGCTCGCCGGACCTGCTCTCAGTCAATCAGGGAAGGTGTTCCATCCGGACCTTCAATCCCTGCACCTGACGGCCTGGTTCCTGGCTGCTAGAGTTCCAGGCCTTGGGTCTTTCGACGAGGTCCTCAATGTAGTTGAGGCGTCCCGTAAGGAGTCGACCAGAAAATGCTATGCCTTCAAATGGAAAAGGTTTTCCATTTGGTGTCAGAAACAAGGCTTGGACCCTTCCTCCTGTTCCTTGGCAAGCATCTTGGACTATTTATGGTCCTTTCTAATCAAGGGCTTAGGTCGGCGACCCTAAGGGTGCACCTGGCAGCCATCTCTGCTTACGGGCGCGGGCGAGAGCAGTCGGTGGCGCGAGAGGAAGGTGGTCTGGCGCTTTTCAAGGCCTTGATCACATTCCCTCAGTGCGGAACCCCACCTCCGTGGGATCTACTGCTGGTACTGGCAAAGCTCATGGGCAAGCCATTCGAACCTATGCACAGGTGTGCTCTCTCTCACCTGTCGTGGAAGACCGCCTTCTTGGTGGCTATCACGTCAGCCAGAAGGATGGGAGAGCTCCAGGCGCTTTCCATCGAGTCTCCTTACCTGGTCTTCCACAGGGACAAGGTTGTCCTGCGCCCCCACCCGAAATTCCTTCCGAAGGTGGTGTCGGAGTTTCACCTTAGCCAGGTGTTGACTCTGCCGGTGTTCTACCCCAATCACACCTCGGAGGCCGAATATAGGCTCCATACTTTGGAGCCTAGAAGGGCGCTTGCCTATTACAAAGAGCGCACGGCTGAAATTCGGGGAGAGGTTCGCCAGCTGTTTGTCACCCACGCTGAAGCGCATCTGGCAGACCTGCAGCCAAGCGGACGATAAGCGGTGGGTCACTTCCTGCATAGATCTCTGCTATAAGTTGGTGGGCATGGAGCCTCCCAGAGGATAGAGCTCATTCTACCCGCCATACTGCTGCAACGTGGCTGCTTCCAGGGGCGTCCCTATCCAGGAAATCTGCAGGGCTGCTACCTGGAAGTCAGCAAACACCTTCATTACCCATTACCACATCGACCTTGAGTCACGCCCGGGATGCTGGTTTTGGGGCCTCGGTTCTCCAGTCTCTCTTTCCCAAGTAAGTATTGGGGGTGTCGTCTTGCCTCCCTCCTCCCGGAGAACTGCTGGAGTCTGCCAATGAGTGTGGATGAACAACATATCCATGTCTAGAAATACAGGTTACTCACCTGTAACAGGAGTTCTAGGAATGGTATATGTTGTTCATCCACCTGACCTGACCTCGGCCGGTACGCACAGCCTGAGCTTTCCAGCTGGCCAGATCTGGCGTCATGGGGCGGAGCCGAGTTATACCACCGGTGGGTGGGAGGAGCAAGCTTGAAGACCTTCCGGCAAGATTTAAAGCGGCAAGGATACCTGCCAATGAGTGTGGATGAACAACATGTACCATTCCTAGAACTCCTGTTACAGGTGAGTAACCCGTATTTTCTTTCCTTTTCCTTGTGTGACAAGTAGCAGATTTTTGATAAAGTGAGTGAGAGTATGTAACGCCTGTTCCAACTCTGTTAACACTCACAACCATATTCTGGACCTGGAAGAAGCAACCAGTATTGATTATAAAATTATAAAATGGAGATAGAAAAGCCTGGTCTCTCATTGATTGTTACCTGTGCATCAATCAAGTTCTAAAAAGCAAAACCACAGTATCAAAAAAATCACTGTGCCATTAGAACACACACACTTAAAGTGATGCCAATTCTTTCCATTCGTTGGCTAAGACAAAACTTCCGTGTACAAAGTGTGTGCTGCAACATAGCTGGCACATTTTTTTAAAAAGAAATCTTAGCCCACAATCATGTGCCAGTGAAATTTTGTTAAAAAATATGTATTTTGAAAACCTTTCTTTACTTTATTCCGCTGATTGTGCTGCTGCTCCCTTGGCACATTTCCTCCCCATGTCCGATTCTGAATAGGCTCCCTTCTCCATAAGTGTTTTATATCTACATGTGTTTCCAAAACCAAAGACAATTCCTCCTCCTTGCCAAAAATTGTTTCTGCTCGCATCATGCGTATCTGAGTCCCCGTCTGCACCTGCAATAGTCCCTGTAATTACAAAGTATTTCTCTCACATCTCTGCTACACTTGAGGCTGTTTCAGAGACTGCCAGCTCTGGCTCTCACACATGCAAACAAAAATTTTATGCTGCGTTTTTGGTTTTTTTTTACGTTAATGCTTAATAGTGCCACAGAATGCGTCTTGATTGACTCCCTCACTCTTTCTCAGTTGGGACATGCTCAGTACATTTTACGGGGTAGGACCTGGCATACAGCCACTGGGAGGGAAAAAAAAAAAAAAAAGCTGTAGACTTGCTACAAATTCTGCATGGGGGGTGTATCATAACTATGGATGCCGGAACTTCCGGTGACGTCATGCCAGCAGCTGCAGCCTGACCACGTAGCTCCGTCTCCCCCGGGATATAAATCACTAATTCCCAGCTAAATAAAAAAGCAAAATTGGGCAAAAGCAACTTTAAGAAAGCGCAAAGATGCCCCGACGAAAGCGGGAAAATCGAAACCTACCGCCAGACCCATCAGATCCAGATGGGGCACGCTCTGATAGCGACAGCTCGCAGATATCTGGTCGCGGTGATCTCTCTAGGCCTGAAACCCTTAACTCAAACAATATCGCCAGGCAAATGGACTTAGTCCTCAGAGAATTAAGGGACTTTCGAAAAGAAACTAATTCCACATTTGCAGCACTACGAATGGATGTGGGGAAAATTGAAAAGCGACTTGATGGTCTTGAAGAACAGGCCGCATCCACCGACCTACGGGTAGATCAAACTGAAAGAGCAATCCTCCAACTGAACCAAGAGGTAAAAAACCTCAGAGATAAGCAGACGATGCGGAGGCATGAAGCAGGAGAAATAATTTAAGAATCGCAGGCTTTCCTGAGGGGGCAGAGGGAAGTCACCTTATCCCTTTCTTGCAAAAATATTTTAAAACCCAGCAGGACATACAAGAGGACTGCTCCCTAGAAATAGATCGGGCTCATTGTACATTAGGGCCTCAGCTACCAAACTGCCCACGAGCAATCTTAATGTGTTTTCTGAGGTATCAAGAGAAAGAGATGATACTGCATAAATCCTGGCAGAAAGGCAATTTAACCTACCAAGATCACAGAATTTATGTGGACAACGATTATCCTCTAACAGTAGCCATGAATTGTAGAGCTTATGGCCCAATAATGAGGAAGCTGAAGGAGTCGGGGATAAAGTTCCATACGCCATACCCTGCAAAATTGGTGGTTTACCTTGAAGAAGGCCCTAAATGTTACGAATCAGCAGAAGAAGTATCTCGAGGACTAACTAAGCTGGGAATCGAGGTCCCGACACACCAAAACATCAATACTCCATCGTTAGCGGCCAAATTAGCGCAAAAGGCGTGGAGCAGAAGATCGTCATGGGAACAGTGCTGAAGAGGAGAATCTGCGATTCAGCAAATCGCAGCAAGTTTGAGACAGCAAGCAACACCTGAATCAGAGAATAAAGCAACTAAACAGAATACCACATGAACTGGCAATAATATCTTTACCTACTAACAGGTAGGCAGGCCATGCCCTCCCCTCTCCTCTCGTTGACCAAACTCCTGTCAGCCTCTGTGCCCCCTATCCCATCCCCGAGTATCTCCTCCTAATGTAGAAGTACCAATAAGCCTGCCCAGAGGCCTCTATTGAAATGAGGCACCCTACAACATAGAAACTTGGGAATCAGGCTAAGAGGACTCCCTTGCGGCGACACCCTAAAATCAGGAGTTGAGAGAAAGGGTAGAGGCAAAGGAAGGGAAGGGTGCATGAGCTGATGGCTTGGAAGTGTGTGGGGGGGGGGACAGGCCTGCCATCAGGCCACTTCATGGCCTATTATTAAATATGAGGACACATGCAGTGCTACGGTTAGTGGCACCTAACTAACCCAGATATATATTGGGACTTTGTGTTGGACTTTAAAAATGTAAAACATTAAATTGTATGCTCATATGGATACCTGGGGAATCCTAAGAGTCCTCCATACTGTGGGAGGGCAGAGCTATGGAAAGGATGAGCGGATGCCGAGACAAAGGAGACATGCTTGCTCTGCCTCTCGAACACATTAACAGGTCCACGACTGGGAGTGGATTTTGTCATCCCCCATTTACTCCCTCACCGCTGTACGAGGGAGCTGGGGTTGGGTGGAGACTTCCACCTCTGATCGGACCATTAGAGTAATTGAATTACCTCCAGTGTATGGAGTCGTGTAATACGAAGGGCCTCCCAGCATAGGGAAATGAGCTCTGCTCACCTAGGTATCACAAAGGGGAAATCACAGTTAACTGGGAAACAATAAATGGAAACATAATTTGTTTTTAACAACCCGGGGGATGACTTGGCATGATTATAACCCCCCCTTCCTTCCCTTTCCCAAGATGTTTTACATCTGGTCCTAAGGTAACCAGGACCAAGCCATACTTGGCACATTAGGGGACTTGGGCGCATTTAGCTCTTAGCCCCCATGGAAGCCGTTAATAGTTTGGCAGGACCAGCCCAGTTGGTAATCCACTGCCCCCAGTTGTTCACTCAAGTTGTTAATTCACCCAAGTTCCTTGAAAGTTTAAAGTTTGAGGGTGGCTTAATTCCCTCACTACCTCATAGGCAGTCACTAATCCAGAAAACAAGTAACAAAAATAACTATCATAGGATCCAGACATAGCAAGGGGGCCCAGTTAAAGCTGTCCAATATCAAAGAGACTTAAATGGTGGTTGTTGCTTTACAGATAATGTCATTAAATGTCAATGGCTTGAGCAGTCCGATCAAACGTACAAGAATGCTTTCTCTATTCAGGAAGTGTCATGCAGGGATTATCTATGCACAAGAGACGCATATGAATGCGAATGAACATAAAAAGCTGTTGGGAAGGGGAATCGCATGGGTGTTTTCATCCTCGCATGGAGGTGGTAGAAAGAGAGGGGTCACCATACTGATAACGGGCCATACTCCCTTCCAGGCCACTATGGAGTGGGCAGACGCAGAGGGCGCCTGGTAATTGTCATCGGGAAGCTACAGGACAATGAGGTGACCTTAGCTAACGCCTATTTCCCTCCAGGGTCAAAAACTCAGACAATAAGGTATCTATTGAGAAAGGTGTTGGATTTGACTTGGGGGGAACTTGATCCTCGCGGGAGACTTTAATATTGCCCCAAGCCCTCATTTGGACTCCACGAGTGTCACTAGAGGTAAACAACCCGCCCCACATAAGTTTTTTAAACAATTTACACAAGAAGTTGGCTGGTTGGACGTATGGCATACCCTCCACCCTAGAGATAGGAGATACACATTTTATTCAGCAGCCCATGGAATGTACACCAGAATAGATAACTGTTTTACTCAAAAAGAAAGCTTAGGATTCCTTCAGAAAGTTGCCATTGGGGACGTCGCACACTCCGACCATGCTCCAATAACTACAACATGGGGAATGGGGTTTGAGAGGCGAGATACCTTGTGGAGACTCAATCGAACTCATCTTAACGGTGAACAATTTAGGGAATTTTTAAATGAAAGAATACAGGAGATTGTTACATACAATCCCGAAGGGGAGACATCCCCAGCAATCAGATGGGATACATTGAAGGCAGTCCTTAGGGGCCACTTAGTACAACATGCCACCTACTTAGCGAGACAATGCAGGGAAGAACAGCTTCTCCTAGAGCAAACCCTGGGTTTCCTCCAAATGGCCCACCAACAAGGGGATCGGTCAGTATTGACGCAGCTAAAACAGACCAAACAAGAGCTCGATAGGCTGTGTTTACAGCAAACAGAAATAGCTGTGGCTTTCCTGGGGCAGCGCTATGGAGAAATAGGACCCTGGGCTTCATGCCTACTAGC
Organism: Neoceratodus forsteri; assembly: GCA_016271365.2. Taxonomy (NCBI): domain Eukaryota; kingdom Metazoa; phylum Chordata; order Ceratodontiformes; family Ceratodontidae; genus Neoceratodus; species Neoceratodus forsteri. The sequence goes on from CM057449.1 coordinate 1,561,267,760, forward strand.
TTTTCACCTCCGTAAACAGAGACGACTAGCTACTATCGCCAGCATCAGGGACCCAACACCAACACCCAAATAATAAAGGTGAGAGGTATCACACAAGTCTTCAGTGATTACTATAGGAAATGATATACCCCCGATCATTTGTGAGATCATAATAACATAGCAACCTTTCTATCCTCCCTCAATCTCCCTAAGCTAAGTACAGATCAACAAGAGGGACCGATCTCCCCCATAACCTGGATAGAACTGCGTGCAGCCATTCCACATTTAAAGACAATGAAGGCCCCAGGCCCGGATGGGTGTGGTACGGAGTTTTATAAGCATACAGAGTCCTTAATCAGCCCTTTTTTAGAATGGGTATACGAAGGGGTATTGCAGGGTACAGATGAACCTCCTCCAAGCTGGTCATATGCGGTGATCTCTTTTATTCCCAAACCTGACCAAGATCTTCAAATGTATTCCTCTTACTGCCCCATATCAGTACTAAATGTAGATTATAAAATATTTATGTCTATAATGGCTAAGAGAATAGATGCGATCCTCCCCTCTCTGATTGGCTTAGATCAGACGGGCTTTGTAAGCTCTAGATCCACAACAGATAATACTAGGAGAACCCTGCATTTGGTCCAGAGGATGCAAACATCTAATGCTCCATATACCTCCTCAGCCTAGATGCTGAGAAGGCCTTTGACAGGGTCTTTTGGCCCTTCCTGTTCTCAGCAGTGACAAAGATGGGATCCCCCCCTTAGTTTCACTGATTAGGACTCTGTATGCTTCACCCCAAGCCTGCGTAAAAGTTTCCGGCCACCACTCAGCCTATTTTCCCCTACATAGGGGCACCCGCCAGGGCTGCCTTTTATCTCCAGAACTTTTTGCCATCTTTATTGAACCATTGGCCCAGGCCATTAGGCAGTCCACCCGAATCAAAGGGATCAGTTTGGAGGGCAGAGAACACCGCATAGCGTTTTACGCAGATGACATCTTGCTCTTCCTGTCAGACCCCACATATTCAGTTCCAGCTATATTTAAAATATTGGAAGATTATGGACAATGTTCAGGATACAAATTAAACACTTCAAAAACAGATGCATTAACATTTAATTTCAACCCACCCCTACAGTTTAAACAGACTTATCCCTTCCGGTGGGATCTAGAAAAGCTAAAATACTTGGGTATATATTTATCACATGATGTAAGGAAGGTAGTAAAAAACAACTATGCCCCATTCTTCTCCCAACTTCAGACTGGCCTAGCCAGGTGGAGTGCTATCCCACTTAACTTGCTCCAGAGGGTAGAAGTCATTAGGATGGTGGTCCTCCCTCGGGCACAATACCTTTTTTAAAATGTCCCAATATATATATATCCGAATTAAAACATTCCAAGCATGGAACAAAGCCATAATAGCTTTATATGGGAAAGGAAACGCCCTAGAATAAAGGCCTCGATCCTTTTCCTCCCCAGACAGAAGGGAGGCCTTGCCCTCTCGAATCTTAAACTGTATAATTGGGTCTCACATCTTTTATTTATTGTTCTGTGACTTAAACGCACCCACTCCGCAATTTGGAGAGAGATTGAGGAAGGGCTGTGTTTTCCACCAGGCACATGTCAATCCACAATTGAATCCAGGCCCGTGGATTTTATACCAGGTCAGAGTTTGGAAACTGGTTTGCAAGCCACTTGCCTTGACCACGTATTTAATCTACCTATGCTTTATATATTTTCTAGAGCACTTTCCTCCATCTCAGATGGACCACACATTCAGACAGTGGGATCACTTTCATCTTGCCTTTATATCACAATTCCTAAATGGGAATGATTTTGTTACAGTCCAAGAAATAAGGAGATCATATAGTGTGAGGCAAGTTGACTTCTTTAGGTACTTGCAGCTGAGACACTTTTTTTACTCTCTTCCACTGAGAGTGAGAATGCTAGAAGATCTCCCCCCACTCAGTAACCTTCCTACAGAATAGCATTACTGCTATTGAAACCCCACATATTATCTCATATACATATAAGGCTCTTAACTAGACCTTAGGAGCAAATACACTTGAAATAATGGGGAAATGGAACCAGGAAATGGGTACAGAGATTACCCCCAAAAAATGGGAAAGAGGCTGTCTCCTAGCCACTAAACTTACGTTCTCACATAGTTGGCGTCTTTTCTCATGGCAATTAATAGCGAGATGCTTTCGAACCCCAGCAATAACTGCTCATTATTCAGTGACAGGCACATCAGAATGTTGGCGCCAATGTGCTGAACCTCAGGCACATCATACCCATATTTTCTGGTCTTGCCCCATTATACAGCCCTTCTTGACCTCCCTTCAGTTAGAACTAATAGATCTCTCAGGATCCCCTATTACTTAAACACCAGAGTTATTTATACTGCAGATCTTCCCACATGATCTTAGGGATTCTCATACAATTTACTTACTGGGGATAGCTCTCCTAGCTGCATAAAAAGCACTAACTAGACACTGGCTTTCATTCCAGCCACCTACAATACCTGAATGGAGGGAAATAATAACATAAATGTACAACACCGAAGGGATATCATTCTCTTTGAATGACCGCACAGACTTGGGCAGGCTGAAATGGACCAAATGGAGTTTTTACATAATGGCAAGGGATCCTGGATTTGTACCCTAAAAAAAGAAAAGAACCATCAAATAATTAATTTAAATTACAATAGGGGACTTCTCTGAGGCAATGAAGGGAATCAGAGTGGATTAATTGGTTGGAACTGATCAGAGGGAGAGGGGTGTCTCTAATGTATATACCTATACCTATTAAGAAAATCTCAAATGGGCATGAACTAATAAAATGCTATCATCCAAGTACTCTGCATAAGCGAAAAATGTACTTGTTTTTAACTCTGTATATGTAAAACAAATATAATATGATCTATTTGTGACCGTCTTCCTCCCTCCCGAAATATGTGACATCAATAAAAACTATATTAACAGAAAAAAAACTATGGATGCCACAACACAACAAAATGCCCCATGGCGAAATACAGTTACATCATCTGGTAGCAGGTGGAAGGAATTTTTTTTCTTACATTAACATAATGATTTCTGTTTTTTGACATACAGATGTAGTTTTTTTAGGGTGAGAAAAATATTTGAAAAAAGGAACCCATTTTATAAGCACAATAAGACACTCCGGGGTGTGCACTAAATAAGCAGTAAGACACAGTGGGGTGTGCGTTAGACAGTTGTAACGCATGGCTAGTGCGTCCAGTCCCCTAGAGAGGGGGATGCTAAAGAAACAGCACGGCAGCATACACATCTGTCTTCCTCTTGGCATGTGTCTCTACACCCGAATCTTCCACTAGCACTACAAAGAAAGGAAAGAACAAAAAAACAAACAAACAGAAAAATAAAACATGCGTCAGATAAAACGTGAATACCATCTCTGTTTTTTTTTTGGGGGGGTGGGGGTCATCAGAATGAACACCCATACAGTCCTGGCATACTAACACATGTAACAACAACCGTAATATCATATACACCATTAAGTTAAAAACCACACAGAACATCCATATTACATCCCTGACAGCCTCTCCACCCACAGCCCATGCCTAAAAAGAAAAGTTCCTCTAACCTAAACAGCAAAAAAATCAGACCCCACGAGCTCACTTACTCAACAACCATGCCCTAGCTGTTTTAGTTGCGTCTGCCTCCGCATACTCACCCTCCATGCTACTCTTCCACATGATGCCACTTCTAACCCCCCCAGACAGTTCACCAACACTCCCAACCATACACAAAGCTCTTACACGCCACCTCGGACTGCACATAAAACATCATCACTGGACTGCCGCTCAGTCATCCTGAAGCATACTAAGACAGCAAGCTGAAACAGCACCTCCTTTTATAGGAGGCTCCTACACTATAGAAACCTGAAAGGGCCAAAACTAGACAGCCATAAAAACGCCATTACAGAAGAGCACTAAGGGGCTTGGCTTACAATAGGTGAGACAACACTTCACTGTGGATGCACACTACACTGAGTAAAACCATTCAACTAGCTAAGTGAAAAGACAGCAAAACACAAATGCGTTAAAGCTAAACAACCCAAACTAATGCAATATTTAAAACATCTAAGAGATGAGCCCAAGGTATTCATGAAAATCACCATTTCAGGGTCGAACAAGCTCATAAAGGACACTCGCCCTTCGAGCTTGTGGTTTTAGGGCTTGTTCAACCCCTCCACGGTCATATTTCTTCATATCTGACACTTACCTATCAGATATTCTGTGTGTGTGTGTATGTGTCTTATATATAATTTCTTGGCAGGGCTGTTAGAGTAAGTTGCTGTATCGGTGAACATTATCTGACAAGTCTGTTGACTGTAACCTCGCAGAGCTGTTTATAGAATTTAATAAAGCCAATGGAGTAATACTGCTGGTACATTAATGCAGTCTCAACTGAGCTGACCAGAAGATAAATGGAAACAGGAATGATAGTGCGTTGCTACAGATTGTTTTTAATAAGCGTGTTATTTAGTTTATCAGCCTACTGCTGTAATGCCTCCCGTCCTACTCTTCCAGAAAATTTGTTAATGTTTTTTTTTCTTTTCTCTGGGAACATTGATTCCCTGCAGACATATCTCTATTAAACCTCTAGAAAGTCGCAACTTCCAAATTAGATTAAGTAGCAGGAACAGTACTAGAGGAATCAAAGAAAATTGAGTGCATTATTGAATTCATGCCACATTGTACAGGATGAGGCAGGTATTTTGCAGTGGTAAAATTCGCCCTAGCAGTCCTAAAAATATTTTATGGGGGGTGCGCAACTGTCAAATTTGATGGCGTACATTACAGAGTGGGTGGATGGGTCTGAGTACTTTTTGCCTTTTGCAGTGAGAACTGAAATGCAGCCACAGAAGTATGCAATCTGGTCCTAAGGAGCTGTGGAAGTGACTGTTGGATGTAATATAAACAGAAAGTTTATTTTCTTGGGTGCCCTTTTTGAAACAATCTATTCATGGTGCCTTATGCAAATATAAAAACACAGTATGAAAAAGACATATACGTGTGTGTGTGTGTGTGTGTATGTATGTATATATATATATATATATATATATATATATAATGTTGAGAAACCAAAAACAGCATACCATTCCAGTTGATGTGAGAGTTTCCTGTCCTTAATCTACAGTAGATATAAAAAGTAAGCCCTGGCTCTCTTTTGAAATTGGCTCAGAGAGTATCGGAACTGGATTTCTGGGGCCACTAATTTTATATATTTTTTGGGGGGGGGGTCATAGTCTGTGAATGCTTGGTCCTTCACTGTTTATTGCATTGCTACAGGCTTAAACACCCCCCCCCCCCCAAAACAGAGGTTATGTACAGGGGCATATGAAACCAAAATGTCATGAGAATTAGAAGGGGCCCACTTTAACAGAGGGTCTCCTGTCACTAACCAAAGCATCAATTACAAAAGTTACAAGTTTTTTGAATTTCTGTTCATTTTCTTCTTTAAAGCAGCAGTGCATAAATACGGTGAAAATTTTGACCTATAATTTTTTATTCTATTTTAGTTTGCCCCTTATCTACTGACTTGTATGATACCCTTCTTTCTACAGTTTGAGTCCAATTTAGTACTTTTTTTTTTCACACCTGAAGTAATAAAAAGAGCACTCCTTTTAATATGGCTTGGACCAGGATTTTATCAGTATTCTCGGCTGTTTTTGTACAGCGATTGTTCAAAATAATTTCTGTTGTGACTAAAATGAACTAGCATGCAGTGGACAATGCTCCCTGACCTTATGGGAACAGTAGGTGTTCAAAACCAGCTGGGAATAGTGATAAAAACCTGGTCCGAGCCATATTAAAAGAAGCACTCCTTTTATTATTTCAGATGTGAAAAAAGTACTAAAGTAGACTCAAAATGGAGAAATAAGGATAACATACAAGTCGGGAGATAAGGGTCCATCTAAATTAGCATACAAAAGTGTAGGTCAGACTTTTCACTGGACTCATGCACTGCTGCTTTAACATTAGGGATAACTGTGTGAAAACTGGATATTTTTATCCCTCGCTGTTCACTTACAGCTAGAGCTGAGCTTGGAACTGAAGTCATAATCCCCATTTTAGGAAAACGTAATGGTGTATTCAAAAAGACAAAGAACCTCAGCACAAAAGAACTGAGGTAAGGGTTACCCATAAGGGGCACTGGCAACAAAGCCAGGTTTCAGAGAAATACAAAATCACAGACACATACCCCCATAATGCAGAGAGTCATTGGAGGGCTTTGCAGTTCACCATGAAAATTTAGATTAGTTCTGTTTTAAGCAGGAATGCATGGTGTCAGAGGACCTCTCCAACAATCTGTAGTGGCTGAGAACAGAAAATAGAGACAAGTTTCATCCTACTCGGGCTTAGCAGTGTGCCTCATCTGTATCTCACCCCAGGGGAAAAACTAACCTGCCCTTCTGTAGTCTTATGGGTTTGGGTCGTGATGAGCCCAAAATAAGAAAGCAAGCTAAAAAGACGATGAACCTTCGCACAAAAGCACTGAGGCAGGCAGTGCTGATAATGGTGTATTGCTGTGAAAATGACAATGATGTCACAAGCAGAGCATTATGACTTCAGTTTCAGGAGAAGCCTCAACTATAGATAAACTGTAAGGGGCAAAGCTTCTGTTCCCATGTGAATACCCTCCATAATAAACAACAGAATTGCTTAAATTTCATTTTTTTAATATGTAGTTCAACTTAGTTCTAGTGATGCCAACAGTGATTTTGTTGCAGGTGCCTGGCTGTGTAAGAAAAAGTGCGTGCCCCCAATGTTTTTAAATAGATCTTGGGAACTTCTAGTAGACCCATGTCTTGGAACGAAGGGAGCGGACGGGATGGTGGGAAACCAGGAGGTCTTTCAGGTAACCAGCCCCCTGATCGTTTAGGGCCTTGTAGGTCAGCAAACTGACCTTGAAGGAGATCCTCCACCTTACCAGCAGCCAGTGCGCGCAGCACAGGTGTGACGCGACACATCCAGGGTAAGTTGGTCAGCAGCCTGGCTGCTGCACTCTGCACCAGCTGCAGGTGGCGTAGATCTCCCCCAGTGAGCCCTAGGTACAGGGCACTGCAGTAATCCAGGTGCAAGGCCACAAAGGCATGCACCAGTGCTGGCACATCAGTCGGGGGTTATCAGGTGTTTCACCTTGGCAATGTTCCTCAGATGCAGCTGCAGTCCAACACAAATGCCAAGGTTCCTTACCCGATCAGAGGTAAGCAGATGGGAGTCTCCAAGCCTAAGCCCTGAGGCTCGACCAGCTTGCATCCTCACTCCCTGATGACCAAGTTCGAGCACTATTACCTCAGTCTTGTCTGGATTAAACCTCAACCAGTTTTCCCTCATCCAGTCCTGGATCTCAGTCAGGCAGTTGTTAACTATTGAGACCATCTCCTGCTGCTTGGGTGCAAAGGACAAGTAGAGCTGAGTGTCATGTGCTTAGCAGTGAAAACTCACCCATACCACCTTATAATGTCCCCTAGTGGAAGCATATACACCGTGAACAACATTGGGGACAGAATGGAGCCCTGCGGGACCCCACAAGGCAAGGGACATGGATGCTGAAGAAAAAACTCCAGACACCACATGTTATGACCTGCCAGTGAGGTAGGATCTAAACCTGTTGAGGACTGTACCAGCCAGTCCACAATAGACCTGCAGATGCTCCATCAGCACCCCATGGTCCATGGTGTGAAATGCTGCCGAGAGATCAAGGAGGACAAGAATAGAACAACTCCGATCCCTTGCCACCAGGAGATCATTAAGCACCTGAACCAGGGCAGTCTTGGTAATCTGTCTTTTTCTGAAACCGGACTGGAGAGGCTCATATATGTCACAGGTTGTTAAAAAGGTCTCCGGTTGCCCAGCCAACACCTTATCAGTAACCTTCCTCCACAAAGAGAAGGTTAGAGATGGGTCTGTAGTTAGCCAGACAGTCCGCATCCAGTGAAGGTTTTTTAAGGAGGGGTCTTACCGCCGCCTCATTTAGAAGGTCTGGTAAACCCCCGACATCAGAGAACGTCGGACTATCTTCGCTAGGACCGGGCTGATGGCATCAACTCATCCCACAAGGAGGCGCGTTGGTCCCGGGTCCAAATTACAGTACTTTGGTCGAAGCTCCCAGATGACCCTCACGACATCTACTACTGCTATCTGGTCAGAGTTGAACTAGACAGACTGAGTGCCTGCAACCTCACACCCTTTACCTCAACGCCCCTTTGAGGGCGCTGCCTGGATTTCCAGTCTGATGGAGACAACCTTATCAGCAAAGAGTAGAGCAAACTCATCACATCTTAACTGTGAAAAAGCTCCCTCGGACCGAAGACAGCCCTGATTACACAACCTGTCCACAGTGTAAAAGAACTGAGCTGATCTATTGATTGCTGCAGCAATCTCCTTGGACAGGAACTCTGCCTTCTTACGAGAGATTGCTGATTGATAGTCTTTATAATGAGCCATCAATCTAAAGTTGTCCTCCCCCAGACCAGGTCTCCACCAGCGCCTCTCCAACCTTCGACTCCTCCTCCTCATCTCCCTGAGAGTCCCATCAAACCAAGGGGACCTCTGGTGTGAGGTGAGGGGTCGAACACGAGTAAGTGCAGTAGAGTCTAGGGTCTCGGCAATGACTCTGTTATAGGTCAAAAACAGTTTCCCTAACTCATCGCACGCACTCATCGGACCTCATAGATCCAGCACCGCCATCAGACCATGTGGGGTCAAACCCCTCAATGGGCATTACTGGACAATCTCCTTAAGGGGAAGGTCCATTTGGGGGGCCTTAAACAAGAACCTCACAGTATGGTGGTCTGACCGTACAACCAGCTTCACCATAAGGTCAAAGACCTCCATTCCCAGCAGGAAGACGGGTCCAACGAATGGCCATGAATATAGGTTGCAGAGGTAATAACCTGTGTCTGGCCCAACGAACACATTAGTTGCAGGAAGTCTTGCCTAAACTGTGAGAGTTTATCATCAATCCAGGCATTGAAGTCACCCAGAATAATCCATCTGGGCGACTCCAATACCATCTCGACAATGAAGTCCGTGTTTTTCTGCAGGAATTCACATTTATGCTTGAATATAACGTTTTTTCAAAGTTGTCTCAGCTGTGTCAGGAGCTCTTTAAATTAAATAAAAGTTTACTTTTGCTTCCATATGCGTACCTTACTTTAAGCAGTAGCAGGGTATGCACAGTCCAAGTGAATAGCTTGTAGTATCCGTATGGATCCCAGTCAATAAATGTGCTGGATTCTTGAGTCCAGTTTTATAATTTCCCATTACGTCACAGTTCTGATTTTCAGTAAAGTTTGAGGGCAATTAGATTTATTTATTTTTATTTATTTAGCTTTTGTTGACCAGGTTAAGTGTACTACACAGATCCTGCCCATTTTCAGGCATGACCCAGGGGAGGGGGATAGGGATGATTGCCAACTGACCTTGAACCAGATTAAGCTGTTGGTGGTATTTTTAGTGAACTGTGTGGAGAGGTTGTGGGATAACAGATGGACCAGACACCGAACTTCAGGTTCAACACATAATCTGTGTGTGACATTTATTCAAAATACAAGAAATAACCTTCTGCAATGGCATATTTCTTCTTCAGTACATCAGTTTGCAGCAACAGACTATGACTGTCCTTTCTCTGCACTTAGCCAGTACCTACTGACACTGATCTCTGATCCCATTCACTAGTTGAGATGTAGCCACCACCCCTATGCAGGCCCCATTTGCTTGGGTAGTGGGGGCCCAAAAAGAAACAAAACAAAACAAGCTATAGACAAAGCATCTCAATGCAGAATCACTGAAAGAAGGCCTACCCCAAAGGGCATTAACAACAAATCAAGTTTCAAAGACATATAACATGATACATACTTCCATAATGCAATGCATCATGGGATATATGTAAATCATCATGACCTTTCTTACTTAAGTTTACAACAGTATACATGCATTTTAAATAACACAACTAGCTTAGTTTCTATAATAGTAGCCTAGTACTTTTTACCATTATCAAAAACACCCAGTGGCATGGTATTTTCAACATTACAGGTTTCATAAACATAAGGTATATTATGACACAGTGCTGTTACATACTAAATCCAACAACAATTAACACAGCCTGTTTTACATATGCTTGAGGTCACCACAATAACCTCCCTGTACGAGGACCTGAGAAGGAAAAGGAAAATTAAAGAGGACACTATAACATAGTCAAGAAAGGGGAGGGGGTGCCCATTGGTGGCCAACCTTATGGACTAGGAATTGTAAAGGATAGATTAGGCTAAGAAATAGAAGAACTGTTGCAACAGATTTAAGAAAAGGTCAGTCCTCAAGAGTGGCAGGAGCTCCTGGTCAAATACTGTAGTAACACACTCCTGGAGAGAAGAAATATTTGAAGGTGCTCTACTTTATCACGTCTCATGTTACCCACCGGGGCATGTGATAATTTAGCATTGTCACATATACTCGATTGTCCTGGAATTTTGCTTTCGCAGTCCTGACACTGAGTTAAACAAACAAATTGGTGAAGTAAGCATTGTTGCAAGTGGCTAAATTAGGGGAGAGGGCTACTGTTTGACAGTTATGAATATAGCTGTTAGCAGTGAATTCACCACAATATGATGCATGCGACCCGCATTTTTAGTAGAGTATTTCAAACACATGCACTATGTGTACTGAATATCTGTTTGCATTTTAATGCATAAGAACGAGCAGCAGTGTGTGATTTAGAAGACTACAGTATGTGAGCTGTAAATAACTGTTACATTTTTTGGATATATTGCAAACATTTGTAGATTCTTTGCCACAAGATAGCATTTTAATTTAGCATTGGTCTTTTAGTTATTTTTTTCTGTTTTGCCAGGAATGTACACAAACGTTCAGCTCAGCCTCCTTTTCAAGTGCATGGCTTGCCTGCTCAGACTGCTCCGTCTCCATTTCTGGCCAAAGAGCGCCACCTAGCTATTGCCAGTGCCCTCTGGAAAAATTTCTTCATCTACCTGAAGAGTCTGAGATTGTCACAGACCCCTCCTCCTCAGCTTGCTGACACTGCTGCAGGTCTGTATGAGCACTCCTGGAGAAAAAGAAGCTGCTACACACACACACATTTAATAACATGCAGCCATACAAGTGCTTTATTACACTTAGGGGTTCAAAAGCACTTTACAGTTTATAGGAAGCTATTATGGAAAATGTATTATCTTACATGCCTGACAAATGCAGGTAATTTTATTTGCAGAAATTCATAAACATTGAGTATGTATGTCCAGCTTAGTAAATGGAAGGGGGAGGTGAAGATGACTAATTCAGCTTCTTTGTTACATTTTATAACACTAAACATATACAAGACAATATGCAAGCACATTATTTCGAGAGTTTTGCCTTTGTAATATAGAAATTCTTGCCTGCCCATTTCTTCGAGGACCAAAACTATTTGAAGTGTCCCTCCAGCAGCGTAAATGACATTGACAGTAGTTTTATGTTTGGAGTGATGACTTGTCCCTCTATAACAGCTTCAGTCAAAAAATAGGCTTTCCGCTACTTCACTCAATTTTGTAAGGTGGTGCAACCTAAAAATATATAAACATCTGAACCTTGCACAAGGTGCACCCACCTATTCAGTTCATCCGCATTCTTTTGATGTGTGATACCAATCTTTCTAGGATTGTGGATATGTGGTTCTGTCCACACTGCTTGGCATGTCCTTTCCCTTTAAGAATCTTGCCAGAAGGTCTTAAAGCTGGCTCCTCCCACCCAGCCGGGTGGTATAACCTTCGGCTCTGCCCCATGATGCCAGATCTTTCTTTCCGCTGGAAGATACAGGTTCCCTCCTTACCGCTCTCGCGTTCAATAGGCCCTGGCTTCAAAATCCTCGGATTTGCTCAAAATTAAACTCATTAGAGTTAACAATGATCGCTTCGCGATTGCTACCATCATGGAAGATAAATCTTTTTCCGGTTTCCGCCGCTGCCCGTGCAGGCAAAAGATGTCTTGCACAGATCCGCATGCCACGTGCGTATATTGCCTGGGTGTCGGCCATGACACTAAGGCCTGTGAATTGTGTCTTGCTTTTCACCCAAACATCCTGGATGATCATCTTGCACAGCTGAAATTAGGCAGGCCGGAGAAATGGAACCCTCCGGTCAAATCTAAAGAGGCCCGATGGGCGGTCTCCACGGCTGTGGGGTCCGCCGAGCAATTAGAACAAATGCAGGCTTTCGAGGAACAAGTGGCTCGGGCCACAGATCGGTCTTCAAAGTCCTTTTTTGTTCCTCTCAACATGGGCTCTACATTCTCCAGTTCCTTTGGAGAATGTACTCTCCCTTCCCCACCAGGCGAGGGGTCTTCAGGCTTGCATGTCTCTCGGTCCCGTAAAGAGGACAAGGAACCGAGAGATTCTTCGTCTCACCAACTACGTTCCTGTGATTGTGAGAGATCTTGGTCCCAGGAATCTCCTGTCTCAACCTCGGTCGAGATTGCGGCCTTGGATGCTGGTTTCACGGTTCCACCATCAGGGCAGCCGGCCCAGACACTGGACGATGATCCTGTTGAGAGAATTCTCGACCCAGATGACCTGTTGTCACTCGAGGAGTCCGACAACTCCTTAATCAGGACCCCAGTCCTGCCTCTCCCCGATGAGGAGACCCAGCCCACTGGGAAACCTATCGAGGACCTGGTCCCAGACCTAGAAGATCCACCGGTCTCCCCGGTGCCTTCCAGTCGATCCTGTTGGTCCCCCCATTGATCGAGGTCTCGGACTCCTTCGACCGGATGGCCAAAAGAGGCGTGCAAACGCTCTAAAAAGAGGCATCGCCAACATTCTTCTTCTTCCTCTTCCTCCTACTCCTTGGACAAGGGAAGGCTTTGAAGGAAACTCCGTCGACGCTATGAAGACCTAATGTGGCAACAGCTTATTTTGTCTGGTCAAAAGCCGACCTCGGCTTCTACACCGGCCATTACTTGGCTATCACCTCCAAGGCCGAAGCAGACTCCTTTGGAGCCGGCTCGCACCGTTCCTTCTCCCTTGGAGCTGGTCAAAAGGGTTTGGCCAAAGTCGACCTCTCCACCAATTTTGGTGGAGCCGCCACCTAAACAGCCCCTGGTGGGGGTGCCTACCAAAGTGTCTCTGCCTGTTCCTGGCCTCCCATGTGGACACTCTGTTACCCTCACTCTTGACCATCATAAGCGGGTGGAGGGAGACTCAGGTGGCCGGCTGATTTATCCGGACTCCTTGGAGTCTGATGACTCGGACCTTCATTCCCGTCTCTTGGACAAAGAATCGGTTGGTAGTCTCATGACGGAGGAAGGCCCCTCTTCCTTTATGGGCATTCTCCGGCTTATCTCCGAATCCACAGAGATGCCTCTTGAGCCCGTACAGAAACGGGCCGAATATGCCTTTATGGATATCCTCAAATGAGGGGATTCTCCAACGTAAGCCTTTCCAGTGGCCGAGACCATTGTTGGTCCAGCTCTGGAGCTATGGCAGTATCCTGCCTCCTGCCCTGCACCTTCTGCCCGCATATATGCGGTGCTCATAGGGTCCCCTTCGGGCTTCACAGAGCATCCCTCGGCCGAGGGTTTGGTGACTGAATCTGTGTTCAGTTGCTCAGGTAGTTTGGCAGATACTGATAGACCTCAGGGCAGAGAGTCCAAAAAACTGGACCATTGTACCCGCAAAGTCTATGCCTTGCCTCTACGCTAGGCCTCCGTCAGGCAAGCTCAGCCTTCATCATGGTGCATTTGTCTCACGTCCTGATGGTCTCCCTTGATGAGGTTCTACCTCACCTCCTCGCAGACCTCCAGACCACGGTCAAGCAGGTTCAGGAATAGGATCAGACTGTTGCCAAGCAGCAACTCCAGATGACTCTGGACCTCGGGATTTCATGCGCCCATTCGGTGGATACCCAACACAAACTCATGGACATTCCTTTCCTGGGTAGCGACCTCTTCAGTCCGGGTGTGGACGGTCTCTTCCAACGCATTGAGAAGTCCAGTGCCACCTTGGACTCCATAACCTTTGCACAGAAGGAATCTCAGTGTTCCAAAAAGCAGAAGAACAAGCCATTTCAACACCCTGCTCCTGTGGCCAAGCAGCTTCATTTCCAAGCGGGGCAGCAACAGCAGGCACACTCTTGGTGCCCTTGGCCCAAGTCTGGGCCTCAGGCGGCCTGTAAGCCTGGAGATCGAGGCTCCGGTGGTCCTCACTCTGGATCTTCTTCCTCTAAGCCTGCCCAATGACGGATGGGGTGGCCACCCTCATACCTGTCACTCAAACTCTGGGTCCTCCCATGGGGGGCCGGCTCTGCCACTTCCTTTCCGCCTGGTCTGCTGTTACCACGGACAGGTGGATTCTAGAAGTGGTGGTCAGGGACTGCCTCTGAAATTCGAGCAGTACCCTTCAAGTTGAGCCCGCACTCCATGGGAGGATTTGGTGTCCGTACACACTCAGTCGGCTCTTCGAGACGACATTGCCCAACTGCTCTGCAGGGAGGTGATAGCCAGAGTCACAGACCCCCTGGTCAACCCAGGGTTAGTATCCAGGTACTTCTTGGTTCCAAATTGGACGGGGAGGGGCTGGCACCCCATTCTAGATCTGCACGACCTGAACCAGTTCCTTAGGTTCCACACCTTCCGGATGGTAACTCTGTCCCAGATCATACCATCTCTGTAACAGAACATGTGGTTCTGCTCTCTGGATCTCCAGCATGTGTTCTTTTACATCCCGATCTGTCCGTCTCACCAGAGGTTCCTTCGCTTCCGAGCAGTAGGAGCCCTATTCGGGTTCTGAACCATGCCATTCAGCCTGTCCTCGGCCCCACGGGTCTTCACCAAATGCACTGCAGTGGCGGCCCATCTTCGGCATCAAGGGGTCAGGGTTTACCCATATCTCGACGATTGGCGGGCTCCTCCAAGCAGAAGGCAGAGAGGTCCAGGCATCTGGCCCTCAAGACCTGCACCAAATGTGGTCTCCTGATCAACGAGGCCAAGTCGGACCTCATACATTCACAGGTGATATGTTTCATCGGGGCAGAGCTCGACTGTTGCTGAGTCAGAGCCCGGCTCCCGACTGACAAGGCGGAGGTTGTCTCCTCCTTTGCCCAATCATTTCTGGTTGGGCACTTGCGCTCTGCCCGGGACTTTATGCGCCTTCTGGGGTACATGGTGGCCTGCACCACCGTGGTCCGATGGGCTCGGTGGCATATGTGCCCCCTTCAGTGGGAGCTGACCAGCCAGTGAACTCAGTGTCACGGTCAATTCGACCAGCTGGTCACTGTGACCCAGAAGATGTGGGATGCTCTCCAATGGTGGCCTGTCCTGGATCACTTGCAGGAAGGGATCCCATTTGTCTGTCGTGAGCCGATGGTCGTCCTCACGACAGATGCCTCTCTCACGGGGTGGGGAGCCCACATGGGGAACTACAGAGCCCGTGGGTTCTGGACCACTGAGGAATCCTGATATATCAACCTGCTGGAGCTCAGAGTGGTCAGACTGGCACAGTCAGCATTCGTTCAGCTCCTTAAGGGTCAAGTGGTGCAAGTCCAGATGGACGATACCACGACCGTGTACTACCTCAACAAACAGGGCGGCACGCACTCCCTGCTGCTGTGCAGGGAAGCGCTCTGCATCTGGACCCTCGTGAGCCGACTGGAGGCAGATCTCCTAGCCATCCATGAGGCAGGAGCCTCAAATCAACTAGTGGATGCTCTCAGCTGCGTAGGCAAGACATTCCATGAGTGGTCTCTCCATCCAGAGGTAGTACACAGCCTGTTCTCCCATTGGTGCAAACCTCAGGTGGATCTGTTCGCCTCCAGGGAGAACACCAAGCTGAGGCTCTTCCATGCCCACCTCCCTCAGCAGGGCTCGCTGCAGGGGGACGTCTTCTTGAGGCCGTGGACCCAAGGCCTCTTCTGTGCCTTCCCTCCACTTTCCTTGGTTCAGAAGGTGATCCTCAAGGTGAGGAGGGACAAGGCACGGGTGATCCTGGCAGCCCCAGACTGGCTGTGCCAGTTCTGGTATCCAGATCTCCTCAGCCTCAGCTGCAGGCCTCCTCGGTTTATTCCAGTACGCCCGGACCTGTTATCTGTCAATCAGGGGAAGGTATTCCATCCGGACCTTCAATCCCTTCACCTGATAGCCTGGTTCCTGAGCGGCTAGAGTTCTAGGCTCTGGGTCTCTCTGAGGATGTACTCACAGTAGTGGAAGCATCCAGGAAGGCGTTGACCAGGAGGTGCTGTGCCTTCAAATGGAAGCGGTTTTCCATTTGGTGTCAGGGTAAGGGCCTAGACCCTTTGTCCTGTCCAGTGGCTAGCATCCTAGACTACCTTTGGTCTCTGTCCAAAGGGGGTCTTCGGTCTATGACCCTTAAGGTGCACCTGGCAGCCATCTCTGCTTACCGTGTGCAGACCGGCCAGCAGACGATGGCAGAGGAGAAGGTGGTCTGGTGTTTCTTTAAAGGCCTCGACCACGTATCCCCTCCGTTGCGTTAACATCCATGTTCATTGGATATACTGCTGGTATTGGCAAAGCTCATGGGCAAGCCATTCGAACCAATGCACAAGTGTGAGATGTCACATTTGTTGTGGAAGACTGCCTTCCTGGTGGCTGTGACGTCAGCCAGAAGGACTGGGAAGCTCCAGGCGCCCTTTGTCGAGTCTTCTTACCTGGTCTTCCACAGAGACAAGGTTGTCCTACGCCCCCACCCGAAATTCCCTCCGAAGGTGGTGTCGGAGTTCCACCATAATCAGGTGTTGACTCTGCCTGTGTTCTACCCGAACTACACCTCAGATGCCGAGTACAGGCTCCATACTCTGGACCTGAGACGAGAGCTCTCTTATTATAAGTAGCGGACGGCAGAAGTTCGGGGAGAGGTTTGCCAGCTGTTTGTCACCTATGATGAAGCCGCACCTGGCAGACCTGCAGCAAAGCGGACGATTGGCAGATGGATTGTATCCTGCATTGTTCACTGCTATAGGTTGGCGGGCAAGGAGTCTCCCAGAGGGATAAGAGCTCATTCTACCTGCCATACCGTTGCGTTGGTGGCTGCTTCCAGGGACATCCTTGTCCAGGAAATCTTCAGGGCTGCTACCTGGAAGACAGCAAACACCTTCATTACCCACTGCCACATGGACCTAGAGTCACGCCGGGATTCTGGTTTTGGGACCTCAGTTCTCCAATCTCTGTTCCCCAAGTAAGTATTTCAGAGTGGGTGTGCGTGTTGCCTCCCTCCTCCCTGAGATCTGCTTGGAGTCTGCCAAACAGTGTGGATAGAACAACATACCCATGATCCTAGAAAAACAGGTTACTCGCCTGTAATAGTAGTTCTAGGAGTGGTATATGTTGTTCATCCACACAAACCCACCCGACCTCCCCGGCTTCAATGCACAACCTGAGCTTCCAGCAGGAAAAGATCTGGAGTCATTGGGCAGGTGGGTGAGAGGAGCCAGCTTTAAGACCTTCCAGCAAGATTCTTAAAGGGAAAGGACATGCTAAACAGTGTGGATGAACAACATGTACCACTCCTAGAACTACTGTTACAGGTGAGTAACCTGTTTTTATCTGGTGTACCTTGAAACAAAATATGCAGGAATCCCATATTCATAGTACAAAACATCTTCGTTTTAATTTTCTCATTTTTAAAATCCAGGAACTTTCCATACAAAAAGAACAAGCACACACACGGATGATTTATTTATTTTATTTATTAATTGAAATGTTTCGCCAGGAAAGATACACTGAGCAACTTTATGCTCGTCTCAAAGTGCCAGTTCACAAAAATGCAAGAGCAAAAAAGCATTGCGTTTCACCACGACTCAGCATGGTTTCATCAGAGGCATCTCTATAACTGCCAGTCTGATGCAGCAAAGAAAACAATGTGCTTACAAACACTCAAGTTTCATATAGGGTGGAATGGGACTTGTTTTGAATGGATTAATCTGTTTTAATGAGATACAATTAATTTGTAGGAAACATTTTTTTATTATTTCAAATGGTTTACCAGGAAAGACCTACTGAGCGGAAATAGCTCATTTCCAGATGTGTCCTGGGGTGAGTTGGAAGAGGAGAGCACATCAATAAGTTACAGCTAATAGGTCACAATAAGCAAAACCGTACAAAGTAACAATAAATGGTAACAAAAACAAACTGTACAATAGTAAAGTGCAGATGGTGGCAAAGCTGTAGTGAGAATAAGGCACTAGCGGATTTAGCAAAACATGCGGATGGTGGTCAGAATTGTAGCATAAGCAAGGCTCTGCTTAGTACAGCAGGTAGGGGAGAATGGAGGAGGCAAGGGGGTGGAAGGGATCACTGACATTTGGCAAGCACAGGGGATCTGGAGTTGGTGGGCGGTAAAAATAAAGCCCAAGCTAGGATCAGGGGCAACTGCAGGAGAGAGAAGAGAATTCACGGAGGAGGAATTTGAAGGAGTGGAAGGAAGAAGCAGTGTGAATGGGTGGGAAAGAGAGCCCCACAACTTAGGGAAGTGGAAGGAGAAAGCAACTTGACCTGAGGAGGATTTCACTGAGGGGAATGCCAAGGAGCAAGGCCCAGAGTTGCAAAGGGAGTAGGAGGAGAGTAATTGAGGAGGGAGGAAGGGTCCCAAACCACAGTTTAGAAATGAAGGTAGCGCAGTGAGCAAGGCATCTGGCATCAAAGGGTGGTAAGGAGAGGGAGGAATATAGTGAACAGTGCTGGATCCTAGGGGGACAATCAAGGGCAAGGTGTCAGAAGGAGTGAAAGAGGGGGACCAATCTGGCTAAGGTGAACTTGGGAACAGCACTGTAAACAATGTCACCATAATCGAAGATGGGGAGAATCATCTTTGAAATGATTTCTCTGCAGACAGGAAGCAGACTGCATTCTTTATAGCTGTAAGGTGCACATAATTTGGAGTATAGCTTCTTGTGGATGGCATCCACGTGAACTGAGAAATCAAGGTGATGCTCCATCCAGACCCCAAGGTATTTAAAGGAGGAAACATCCTCAGTCACAGCACCATCAAAGATACGGATGGAGGGGAGGGGGAGAGCCTAGCAAGTCTCTGCCTTGTGCCGTAAGTCATGGAGACAGGGTTTTTTTTTTTTTGGCATTGAGGGATAGCTGATTAGCCCGGAATTGGTGCTGGATGTTGTTGAAGTTGGAGCCAGGCCATGAGGTCAGAGGCAGGGGAGCGAGAGGTGTAGAGAACTTTGTCATCTGCATACACCTGAAAAGGTGCAGAAGTGCAGGCAAAGGGAAGGTCATTCAGGAAAATGGAGAATAGAATTGGTCCAAGGACAGACCCATGGGGTATGCCAGAGCAGATAGGGAATGAAGGGGATCTAGTGTCACCAGTACAGACAGTTTGAGACCTGCCCTCCAGATAGGCACGTATTCACTCAACTGAAGAGGCAGAGGGTAGAAGGAAGGTCATTCAGGAAAATGAAGAATAGAATAGGTCCAAGGACAGACCCATGTGGTATGCGAGAGCAGGTAGGGAATGGAGGGGATATGGTGTCACCAGTACAGACAGCTTGAGATCTGCCTTCCATATAGGCATGGAATCACTCAACTGAGGAGGCAGAGAGCCCTGCTGCCCTAAAGTTGTCCAGATGGGCAACGGAGTCGAAGGCTTTGGTCTGGCAGAAATGGTTGCGGTAGCCAGAGCACGATCCATGCCTGACTGAATACAGTCAGTGATCTGCAGGAGAGAGGCGGAGGTGGAGTGGGCCTTTCTAAACCTGGATCAGTAGGGAGTGAAGTAGGAAGAGGAGTCAAGGAAAGGGGACAGTTGAGAGAACCAGGTGTTCCTGGAGTTAAGCCAGTGTGCGCATGTTGTAGGCTGTGGGTGTGGATGGAGGCAGACACCAGGATCCGTGGAACATAAACAGCTTTTATTCAGCATAAAAATAAAATAAAGACAGGAATCTTTAACTTAAAGCAGCGAACTGAACGACCAAACAATAAAGAGGGCATAAAGTAAAGGAATAATAAATCAAATGAGGCAATTTTTTTTGACAGAAAGCAATAATTGACCACTAGGAAAAACTAGGGTCTGGACTGCTGAGAGTCCACCACTGTACTGACTCTAGGTCTCACAGTGCTTTATATAACAGGTACTGGGCATGTGATGAAGGAAGGCTCCACCCCTAATACCTGTTTAAAACCAAACTTAGCTAAAACACATATATTTTTCTTGTTCATACAGCACTGATATTTTTTTGCAGTTAATCTTTTTATTAGGAGATTTCAGAGTATTACATATGTAGAACCATTAGACCAAATGGCTGACAAAGTGGTTACAAACATGCCACTTAATACAGACAGCCGAAATTCATACAAAACAACCATATCGCAGTTGGTACATGTATTATTACAACTGGCTTAATGAAGTATTAACTGTGAAGCATCATTAAACCTGTAAAATCCTACCTTGGGTATACTAAGAAAATCCAGAGAAAGATGTTTACTCCTTTAAAAGGCAGGCTCAAGAACGACAGAGCATCTTCACATAAGGTGTAGAAACTTGCTTTTGGGGACCTGTATGACCATCTGGAGGTGGGACACTCAAGATAGCTATAAAGAAAAGCCATTGCAGTCTTTTAACAATTAATCAACCATTACTACTAGGGTGGTCATGGGGGTTTCAGTTTGTCCTTCGAATATCTGGAGGGCAAGGCATGGTTGCTGTGGTCAACATAGGTTAAATAAGGGGCCCAAAGTGCTTGTGAATTGTTATAATACTGGTTTTTAACACAAGATATCCTGTTCAGGGTGGCCAACCTTTCTATGCACTGAGCTACTCTACCAGGGATGGAACCTCTAGGGATCTCCAGCGACGTATGGTAAGACCCTTCCATTCTACCGAGGCCTGTTTGAGCCACAGTGTAGAGGCTTTGGGGAGAGTGAGAACCTCGGGTGTAAGGCCTAATAGCCAAAGACCAGGATCTGCTGGAAGGGACGGCTTTAAGATAAGGGAACAATGTAGGATTACTGCCTCCCAATAGGACTTCAAAGGGTACATGACCCCAGGATGTGAAAGCAGATCCACGTCTGGGGCCTCACATCTCCAACAGCAGTCGGAGGAGAGAAGACCCATCTTGTTTAGTTGGGACGGGGTATAGTACCAGAGGTGCAGTATTTTATTCTGTAAAAGAAGGCTTTGGGGAATACAGCAGGCCTGGCGAGTTCTCAACCAGCACTGTCGCCATTGTAGATTAGTAATGGTGATCTGTAATGCGGTGGCCCACTTGGTTTTGGCCAGCAGAGAGGGGTTGAGAGCACTCTGTCTTTGAAATCTCTGTATAAGACCAGCCCTACCTTTGGAATGCATAATCTAGTCATCTATTGGAAGAGAGAGTTTAACAACTTTACATTTTATGCAAGTGACACAGGTGCACATACAGCACTGATATGAAAAATCACAAGTAGCTATACATAGTCAAGCACCTTATTTGAAAGCCTACATCAAGAAATAAGTCTGAAATGGGGAGGGACATGTTACTCAGGCCACTCTTACCTGTCTTCTACCTATTTAAGACAGAAGAAACGGGCCGGCCAGCACTATAGAAGACAGTACAGAGTGCTGAGCAGCAGGGACACTCCCCAAACGACTCCTGCAGGCAAAACAATTGTTTGAAAACCGATACTATGAACTAACAGAAAAATAAAACATAAACTTTCAAGCATGCTTCTTTTGTACAGCACAGCGCAACGCTGTGCACCACAAATGTTTACACATTTTTAAATAACCCTTAGAAAGGAACATAGAAGACTGTAATGGGATTTGGGGCAATCTGAACCTTCTGCACCAGAGTAAGTGTCCCTATAACATAACTAGAAGGTGCACAGACTAAAAGAACTCTTTGGGGCATAAGACAAAATAAAATATATATCATGCAAACCCCTTTTTGGTTCAGCAATGCTGTGAAACTTTGGAGAAGCATTTTTCTTAGCCTTGCAGCAACCACTGAGGTGAGCACTTCACTATTTTCCCAGCAACTGCTCAGTAACTGAGTAGGAACTCGAGAAACACCAAGGCTAGCTTGCACATTAGCTAGCCTTTTTGTAAAAGGTGATTTAACTTTATTTTCTGGATGTGCTTGTATATCTCCTCGCACAACCACAAGGGCAGGGGTTAGCACATCCTTGAGGCAGGGGTCGCACGATCATACTGGCGCTAGTGCACACATTCATGCAGGCAAAACGGGAGACACTATAATGGGGGGAGGGAGCCAAGGACACCCGGAGACCAGGGAAGGCAAAGGGACAGTACAAGAACGAACTACAGGTGGCCTGCCTGTAGACAGAAAGACAATATAAGGCAAGAAAAGAGAAAGTAGAAGGTGCTGTTGCTACAGTCTTTGGGAAGCAGAAAATAGAGGTCTCCAGAGCTGTTCCTTGTCCTGTCACAGCGGAAGAGGGAGATAGAGCAGTAGCTACCAGTTGAGGAGGGGTCCCCCCCTTTGGGAAGGTGGGTGACCGTATCCTGCTTCCATTTGTCAGGGATGGAGGCTAGGGAAGATAATGATAGGGAGAGCAGTGGCAGGAGCAGAGAGAGACAAGAGTCCGGGGTCAGTGCCATCAGGGCTCCTGCCTTTATGTAGGTTTAAAGCCAGGAGGGCTTTCAGGAAAGCGGCGGGATTGATGGGGAAAAGGGGGAGAGGAAGAGGGGTCGAGGTAAAGGGGGGAGAAGGTGGAAGAATATAGAGAGGTGGCACAGGAGGTAAAAAAGGAGTTAAAAGATGAGGTGACTGCAGCCAGTCAGGGGTGTCGCCCACCTTGAGGACTAGTGGAGAAGACTGGGACATAGGGGAGAAGGGTGTGAATGAGTTTCCAGAACCTAGAGGGGTGGTTAATGTTGCTCTGGAGTGTGGATACAAGGAAATCTGCTTTCACAAGCCTAGTAGCTCTGGTACAGGCATTGCGGTGGGCCCTGTAACTTGGAATGTCGGTAGGGGAGCCAGTAAACTTGTAAGTCCACCAGGCAAGGTCACAGCTTGGTGACAGGCCAGTAACTTTGCTGAGAACCAGTGGAGGTGCAAACCTTGAACCCTAGTTTTCCTCATAGGGGGCGTAGTGGTCCCAGACACACATGAACTTGCAGTTAAATGACTCGAGGGCCGAGTTGATGTTGGTAACAGCTGAAATGGTGTACCAATCAGTAGCCATCTAGTCAGCACGAAGGGAGGACAGGTCCAGAGATGGGGAAGATTAGAACTGGATGTATTTGGGGGAGATGAGGGGTGATGTATGTTGCACATGCAATAGGTGGTCACTGAGGCATTGGGAATGGTGCCAGCATCCACAATATGGTGGGGGCTGATAGGAGAGCACCCAGTCCAGGAAGGAATGGTTGAGGGACTTATGGTTCAGCTGGGTGGGGTCAGAGATGAATTGGGGGAGCTGCAGTGACTGTACATTTTGGCAAAATGTATGATGGGATGGGGAGAGCCAGTTGAGACTGAAGTCACCAAGGATGAATACCTTGCCAGAAGAAGCATGAGTCGCTGTGGTGGTGAGGAGTTCAGTGACTAAGGATCGAAATATGCCAGGGAAGCAATATACTCCAGCAGTGAAAATGGGGACTGTGAAGGGGAGGAGAAGTTTGAGGAGGAGCATCCTATAGGCAGAAGGGGGTGTGACTGGCAGCACAGGTTCAAATTGGATATAAAAGTAAAGATAAATAACTATTCCACCACCACTCTTTGCACAATCCTCACTGATAATAGAGGAAACTGGGATGGCAATAACAGTTATCTAGAGTCTTGGGGGATAGTCAAGAATCTGAGATAGAAACATAGAGTCACATAATTTGTCAGCAGAAAAGGACTGTTTGGCCCATTCAGTTTGCCCTATTTTCCCTGCCTATTTCAACACCTCGGACCCTATTTGGTGTCTATCATCCCTCCTGTCTCCCTTTCCCATACATAATAAACGTGTGTGCCTATCCCATGTATGCTTGAAGCCCCCAACTGTTTTGCCATTACCTGCACATCGGGTTTAAGGTTAACCATGAGCAGTTGCAGAATGTCAGTTTTGGGGAGGAGACTGTAGTGGCTGATATGAACCAACCTCAGATTTTTGGGGAGCTGAGAAGGGGATGGGAGAGCAGGGCCAGGACTGAGCTGAATGCACCAGCTATTATGAACAGCAGAGACAAGGAGCTTAAGGGAGCCAGTGAGGCGCTTGTGTGAAGCAGAGGGATAGAAGGATGTTAAAGAAAGGTAGCTGGACCGAACAAAAAGTGACATTTGAATGGGTAGGCTGTTTGTACTGCTAACTATGTAAGGAGTGAAGTTAAGGATGCTAGTACTGTGAAGATCAGATGTGTAGCTGTGAAGTTAGAGCACAGAGAAGTCTAAAAATGGTGCAATGCATCAGATCATCAAACCTCAGAAAATAAATAAATAACAGCATCCCATCTGAAATGGAACTTACCATTTTGCTTACCAGGATCTACAAGATGAGCTCAAACCTGTGGTCCATTCAGTTTGACCCCTGTTTTCATAGCAGTTGCAGCCGTGCTGTTTCAAACATACAGCTGATAACTGTGCCCTGTCCATTTTTTTAGGTTCATACAGTGGTGCCAGCCAGGATGCGATGCGATGTCTTGAGTTACTGTACGACAAAAGGATTAACTGCCATTGAAATTGTCTTGTTTATTACAGTAGCTCTACTTCTGCAGTATGCTGCAGTTTTGCGTTGCATCCCAGCAAGCCCCACTGATGCACAGCACTGCTGTACGCTGTAAGCTTCCTTTTTTCAGTTTTGGTATGTGCAGTCTGAGTCCTGTAAAGCATTTCTGGATACAAACTGTGTAAAAGATGTTATCAGAAATGACGTTTGTGTTGTGTTGGATTGTGTTGTAGGTTTCACATTGCTGGCTCTGGATATGCCTAGTACAGCTCCTTTGGACTTACAGCCTCAGCCTCTCTTATCAATGTTGCAGCTGTTTGGTTGGGACGATATGATCCATCCCGCTTTGGTATCAAGGTACCTCAGCCATCTTATTCAGCACAGGTACATTTTTTACAACGTAGGTTTGACTGTGTGTGATTCAGAGTTTTATGAAGGAACACTTGACTAGAAATCACAGATATAAGCAGATGTATATGCAGAATTGTGACAGTCCACTCCCAGTGTTTTGTGAAAATACAATATT
The DNA here is from genome assembly GCA_016271365.2 of Neoceratodus forsteri. Classification (NCBI taxonomy): domain Eukaryota; kingdom Metazoa; phylum Chordata; order Ceratodontiformes; family Ceratodontidae; genus Neoceratodus; species Neoceratodus forsteri. The sequence continues at coordinate 1,561,292,917 of CM057449.1, forward strand.
GAAATAGGGGCACTAGGTTGGTGTGGGTATAATCTTGCGCACGTTTAGGCATGAGGGCAGCAAGGCTAAGGAGCACTGGCTGCCCAAAAGTGTGCGAGATGATGTTCTTGCAATTAGAGATGCATCTCACTGCCCCGTTAACATACATTGGAGTTCGTCAGGATCAAGCACAGGATCCTGTAAAAATCTGCAGGATAACTGGGCAATTCAGTGGCAGTTAATCTCTTTTATCATGCAAGAATCTGTGATATTTTTACCACTGGGCTTGATCATGGGGGACACCGCTGTATAATGAGTTACAGATGAATGTAAGAAATGCTTTTTAGTTCAGTAAATAAAAGATTCTATATTATTTAAATATTATTTAAAGGAGATCTGCTGGCACAGATCAAGCAGCAACCACTGCACAGATCAGGGCTTCAGTACTCTGATCCCCCCTGCAGGCACAATATTCACGAAAATGTATTAATACTTGAATACTCATATAAAATTTAAGAAGCTTCCTGCAGGTTTCCTTTTTTTCAATATCCCAGTACTCATTCCCAAAGATTGCGCTAAGTAATAATGTAATATGATGAGGTGAAATTGCCCCTTCCTATATGGAGCCCTTATGTGTGGAGATTTAACTGTCTCCCATGCCCTGCTCTTTTTTTACAGACTTAGACTAGGCAAAGTCCATGAAAATACAGCAGGGCATGGGAGAAACGGAGATTATTAAATCTCCATACATAAGGGCTCCATACAGAAAGGGGCAGCAGTGTGTTGTTATATCGCGTTGTTAGCAGCGATCTTGGAGGGTGAATACTGGGATATTAGAAAATGCTGCCTGCTACGGAAGCTTCTTATATTTTTATGAGTATTTAGGTATTAACACAATTTCGTGAATATTGTACCTGAAGGGGGGATAGGGGTACTGAAGCCCCGATCTGAGCAGTGGTCGCTGCTTGATCTGTGCCAGTAGATCTCCTTTAGCTCTCCCCTTTTAGTGGGGTAATGGAACAGTGTGCAGGAGAGCACAGCGGTACACAGGGAAAGAGACGGTTGGGGGGCATGTCTGAAGTACTTTGCTCAGATTGGCTAATGGAAGAGTCACATGTCAGCTTTCCTAGTGGGGACAGTTGTAAACTAAAATGGGAGGCTGACACTGTTAAACACAAACCATTTCTGTATCACTCATATTGCAAGCGGGAAATCATTACTTCTAGGGTGTGGGTATTGTGCACTATCCACACCCTAGCAGTCTTCCTTCTCCTTTAAGTTCATCCGGAATGTCTTCAAGCTAAACTGTTCCCACCCACCTGGGTGGTATATATCTCAGCTTCGCCCTGTGATGTCAGCTCTTCCTTTCTGCTGTAAGAGTCTGGTCTCCTCCTATGCAGCTAGCTCCATACGTGGTGTAGAACTATGCTTACAACCGCGCCTTTGACATTTCATCTCTGTATATTAGTAGTTTATTTCTCATTGTCTGCCTCATGCTACTATGGAGCGAGAGGAAGCCTGATTCAGTCTGAGATTTAAGCATTGAATTCAGTGCAACCAAAAGATGTCCAGGACAGACCCGCACACATCGTGCATCTACTGCCTCGGGGCAAAGCATGATGATGTGGCCTGCAGCCTTTATGAAATGCTTTTGTCTTCATCTTTAGAGGACTGCTGTGTGCATCCCATCCTCAACTGGCCAGATGAATAGGACCTCCTGGTTCATATAAAGAATGCTTGTAAGGTGATATCTAGGGTGGAGGGCTCGGTAGCCCAGCTTATGGCCATGGAAGAGGTGGCAGCCCAAGCTGCAGCGGGAACCTCATAGGCATCCGTACTTCTCCTAGCTGGACCAGCATTGAGGTGTCATTCACGAGGATGTTCCTGGAGATGTACAAATCCTTCCAGACCCTCAGGGAGAACCTTTCCCATAGTGGTAAGGAAATATCTAAAAAATCCCAGTTGTAGGACAGGGAAGGATCATGCTCTTCTGGCTCTCACGATTCTCTTGACCACTTGATGGCCATCAAGCACTCCGTTTCTGCCAAGCCTGTTTTGATCAAGGGCCAGGCTGCTAGCTCCATAGTAACCCAGTTAGGCTTGTTGGCCATGGCACAGGCTGACCAGGTGGTCGATATTTTTCTTGACTCTGTTGACCTGTTGTCTGAAGAGGTAGAGGATGACTCGATCTCCAGGACTCTGGTCCTTTCAGCTCCCTCCCAAGAGGGTTAGGAGCGGTCAGCGGACTTGGCTGTCTCCTCTCAGGAGCTGCCTCCCTTCGAGATCCAGCAGCAGGAGTCGGACTATCTTATTTACATGGCCCCTCTGCCTGCCTCTCCTCACTGTCGATGATCAAGTCATTGGTCAAGATCTTGGTCAAGGGAGTCTCCATACTCCTGCTCTCAATCTTCAAGCTGGCGGCACCACAGGCATTCCTTCTTCAGCTTGTCTTCTGATGAATAGAGACTCCATCACAGGCTGCCCTAGTGCTATGAGGAGCTGACGTGGCAGCAGTGAGTTCTTGGGCAGGATAGGCCCCTGACCTCGACGCTTTCCTGGTTGCCCCCTGTCTGGCCTGCCCTGTCCGGTGTCTCTGGCGCATGCCTCCCCCCCCCCCGCCCCCCCCGTTAGGGTGGAAATGGTGCCCCAGCAGCCATTGCAGGGAGCCCTTACCAAGGCCTCCCATCTGGCTACTGGCTTGCCAGGCCAGTGGTTGGTGCAGATTACCAGTTTGGATGAGTCCAGTGTGGTACGTGGTGAGAAGCGGCTGAGGGCTGTCTTTGAGTAGTTTTTGGACTCTGCTTGGTTCTCTATGCAGTCCTCGAGGACCCCTTGTTTTGACTGTGAATCAGTTAAAGAGCTGACCACCGACCACGGCACAGGTTGTTGTCCTTTGGGGTTATGGTCCGGTTGATCTCAGAGTCTATGGAGATTCCCTTAGAATAGGAACCAGTTCAGAAGTGGGTTAAGTATCCCCTCATGGAAATACTGGATAGGGATGATTCCCCGGGGGTCACCTTCTTGGTGGCTGAGGCCATCCTGGGATCAGCACTGCAGCTCTGGCAGCATCCGGCCTCCTGTGCAGTGCCCTTGGCCCATATGGTCTGAGAGTATGCGGTCCCTACTGGATCCTTGTCCGGTTTCTTGGACCAAACCTCAGACGAGAAGTTTTTGGCCAACTCTGTTTTCCAAAAAACCACAATGTCGGAGACGGTGGGTAAGCCCTCTGACAAGGAGTCAAAAAAGCTGGACCACACAGCAAAGAAAGTGTACACTGCATCCTCCCTGGGTCTCCATCAGATGAGTTACTCCTTGATGATGGCCAGCTTCGGTCACTCCTTGATGGGAGTCCTCAACCATGTCCTCATTCGCCTTTCTGTGGCATTGCAGTAGGCAGTTAAGGTGGTCAGAGATCAGGGTCGAGTGCTGACTAAACACCAGCTCCATACGACCTTGAACATTTGTGACTCGTGTGCCCGGTCCATGGCAGCAGCTGTAGAGATGCGTCGCAGGACCTGGCTGCAGATTTCCACCTTCACAGAGGACACCCTGCACAAATTAGCCAATGTCCCCTTCTTGGGCACCAACCTTTTTGGCCCGGTGGTGGATGGGCATCTTACCAGGATGGAAAAGTCCAGTGCCACCCTTGATTTTGTGACATCCTCACAGAAAGGGCAACTGCTGAAAAAGAAGCCCTTTCAGATTCGCCCCCTAACGAGGGGTTTATTCCTGAAGTACTGGTGCGAATTGGTGTTTGTGGTCATCACCTAACGGCACATTTACTTTATAAGCATTAAAGCTTTGAAAATTCATCTTGACTGGTGAGTGTTCTTTGTTTCCTCAACTCCAGAGTGAAGTATTGCTTTCGATTTGTCTTGGTATGTTAGGGCTAGATGCTCTCAATCTGCACCCACCGTTTGGAAGGGTATCGCAGTTCTACTTTGGATCTGTGTTACTACCTGAACAAGCAGGGCAGTATGCACCAGCTTCATTGGCATCAGGAGGCCCTCTGCACATGGACCGTCGTGCACAGCTCGGATGCCGATCTCCTTGTGATTCACATAGCGGGGGCCTCCAGCCAGCTAGCTGATGCCTCAGCTGGGTGGGTGAGGTGTCTCACAAGTGGTCCCTTCTTCAGGAGGTGGTGAACCACCTGTTTTCCCAGTGGGCTGTCCCTTGGATGACCTGTTTGCCTCCTGGGAGAACGCCTAGCTGAGTTTGTTTTGTGCCCCCCCCCCCCCAGTGCAGGACACTGGTGAGGGATGCCTTTGTGAGACCCTGGATCCCAGGCCTCTTCTGTGCCTTCCTTTCCTTCCCCTGATCCATGGAGTGCTGGTCAAGATGAGGAGTAACAAACCGCGGATGATCCTGGTAGTCCCAGACTGGCCAGGCCAGTTTTGGTACCTGAATCTCCTTAGCAGCAGGCCTCTGTGACGATTGCCCCTATGACCTGACCTGCTCTCCTGTCACATGGGGAATGTCCTGCACCGGGACATTCAGTCCCTGCACCTGATAACCTAGTTCCTGCGTGGCTAGAGTTTACAGGCTTTGGGTCTCTCTGAAGATGTTCTGCACGTTGTGAAGGCCTCCCGGAAAGAGTCGACCCATCGGTGCTATGCCTTCAAATGGAAGCGGTTTTCTATTTGGTGCTAGGTCAGGGAGCCAAATTCCCTTGCCTGCCCTTTGGCTAACACCTTCACAAGGACATTAACCAAATTGAGGCAGTCCAGAGAAGGGCAACCAAAATGGTGCAGGGCTGCATCAGAAAACATATGAGGAGAGATTAATGGAGCTCAGTATGTATACCCTAAAGCAAAGGAGGGAGAGAGGTGATATGATCGAAACATTCAAAAACCTTAAGGGCATTAACAAGGTGAAAGAGTCTAACATGTTTCAGTATAAGAAAAATAGCAGGACAAGAGGACACAGCATGAAATTAGAGGGAGGCCGATTAAGGGGTAATGTGAGGAAGTTCTTTTTCACAGAAAGGGTGGTGGATGCATGGAACAGCCTACCTCAGGAAGTGGTGGATATGAATACAATGCAGGGCTTCAAACAGGCATGGGCTAGGCATAAGGGAGCAATACAGATGAGTATGAATAGATATGCCATTGACAAAGCAAAGGCCGATAGCACATTCATAAGGTAGAAAAAGAAATGGTCAGACTGGATGGGCCTTGCGGTCCTTATTTGCTGTCATTTTCTGTGTTTCTATCCTTGACTATCTGTGGTCTTTTCTTCCAGTCAGGACTGAGGTTGATGATTCTTAAGGTGTACCTAGCTGCTATCTCTTCATACCGGGTACGGTCTAGTATTCTGACGGTGGCGCAGATGAAGGTGGTTGGATGTTTCTTAAGGGCCTTGGCCACCTATCCCTACCAGTGCGTGAACCACCACCTTGGAACTTGTTGTTGGTGCCGCCAGTGCTCGTGGGCAAGTGATATGTCACACCTGTCATGGAAGACCGCCTCCTTGGTGGCCGTCACCTCTGCCAGAAGGATCAGCAAGCTCCAGGTGAAGTCTCAATATATGGTGTTCCACAAGGACAGGGATGTCTTTCGCCCCTACCCAAAGTTTCTCCTGAAGGTTGTGTTGGAGTTTCACCCTAACCAGGTGATTAACCTCTAGTGTACTTCACCAAGCCCACACTGGAGGCCAAGCACAGGCTCCATACTTTGGACTTGAGGTGAGCTCTCGCTTACTACCTGGAGCGCATGGCTGGAGTTCAGGAAGGGGTTTGCCAGCAATTTGTCACCTACGCTGAATGTGCATCTGGCAGGCTGCCAGCTAAGTAGATGATTGGCAGGTGGATTATCTCCTGCATCGACCTCTGCTATAGGCTGACTGGTAGGGAGCCTCCCATAGGGCTTAGGGATCATTCCACCAGACATACCACTGCCTCTGTAGCTGCTTCCAGGGACATCCCTATCCAGGAGATCTGCAGGGCTGCTACCTGGAAGTCAGCACGCACCTTAATTTCCCACTACCACATTGACCTTGAGTCATGCTGGGATGCTGGTTTTGGTGCCTCAGTTCTCCAATACCTGTGTGCCAGATAGGGGTTTGCACCTTGTCTCTTCTTCCCCGGGAACTGCTATGAGTCTGCCAGAGTGTGGATAGTGCACCATATCCATGCCCCTTGAAATGAGGGTTCTAGTGATGTGGATATGTTATTCTATCCACACTTCTGGCAGTGTCCTTTCCCTTTAAGTCTTGCCAGAAAGTCTTCAAGTTGGCTCCTCCCACCCACCCGAGTGGTTTTAACCCTCAGCTCCGCCTCATGACACTAGATCTTTTTCTTCTGGAAGAAGCAGGTTCCCTCCTTACCGCTCCCGCGCTGAGTAGGCCCTGGTGCTCAAAGCTTCGTATTTACTTCCAAAACTTAAACTTGTTAGAATTCCGTCTTCAGCATGATCTCCGATTGCGACCACGATTGAGGAAAAGTCCTCAATCAGAATTCACTGGTGTCCGTGTGGGCAGAAGATGTCATGTATCAACCTGCACGCCACATGTGTTTACTGCCTGGGCCATGAGCATGATCCCCAGGCCTGTGACATTTGCCAGTCGTTTCAGCCATCGGTCCTTCAGGACTGCCTTGCCTGCCTGAAGTTTGGCTGCTCGGAAAAATGGAATCCACCGATCAAATCCAAGGACACTCGTTGGGTGGTCTCTGCGGCTGTGGGGTCCACCGAGCAGTTGGAGCAACTTAAGTCGTTCGAGGAGGAGGCAGCCCGGGCCACTGCACAGTCCTCTTTGGCTTCTGCATTTGTTCCGCTCAAATTGGGCTCCACTTTTTCGGGCTCCTTCAAGGAGCTGTTCCAGACTCTCCGGACCAAGGGAGAGGGCCCTTCAGGTTTGCACAGCTTGCGCTACTGCAAGGAGGAGTCTAGACACGACAATGAGAAGACTCACCATCAACTTTCTTGGGATCGAGAACAATCTCGGTCTTGGGAATCCCCCTTTTTCTTTTTTCTTTTAATAAAAAATTTTTGTTAGGCATGCGGTTCAATTACATTCATACATATAGAATTAATACAGAAGCAAATTATTCAGCTTACATGGTTATACATTTAAGACAGATATCACAATTTGCTGGATTAATTTCTAGGTAGAGGGTTTCAGAGAGCAATAAACAGATTTTCAATTACTTAATTTAATTAGATTCAGGGTACAGAGTCAGAGTAAGTGGTTAACTGATATAGAACCCATTTTCTCCACTTAATGGCAATATTTTCTACTCTATCCCTCATTCTGGCTGCCATCCTTTCCAATCCATATATCTCTCTCACCAAAGCCAGCCAAGACCCCTTGGTGGACAGTTTTTCCCTTCCCCGGAGTCTGGTTATTACCTTTTTTGCTGCCAATATCATCAGGGTAGTTTGTAAATATGTGGGTTTATCTATCTTTAACCCAAATGGAGTTGTGGCAGTTAAGATAAAACCAGGTGTGAAAAGGTCTGGCCTGTCATAGATTGCCACTAATTCCTGGATAACGTCCTGCCAATAAGGACCCAGCAAGCTGCATTCCCACAATATGTGGGTCTGGTCTGCCTGGTTAGTGCCACAGTTTCTCCAACATTTACCCCCCGGAGTCCCCTGTAAATCTAGCTACCACTGCAGGAGTACGGAAGTACCTATATGTTAATTTCCATGCATACTCCCTCCAATAGGGCGATCCCGAAGCCCTAACCATCAATACAGAGGACGCCTTCCAATTGGGTTCCAGGACATCAGTCCCTAGTTCGTGAGACCATCGGAGTCAGATGGCTTCCATGGAGTCCTTGGCTTCTCGCCCAGGGCTGTATAGGCAACGCTGATGAGGTGTTCCGTGCTGGTACCCCTAATTTGGAAATAATTTTATTATTTGTGGGGGCATTCTCTGCTATTACCACCAGGGCCTCTTCTGAGGGTTGCAAATATGATTTTAGCTGGAGATATTTATGGTAATAGCCATATGGAAGTTTGTGATAATTGGAGCTGGCCAAATGAATGTATGCCTCCTGGGCCTATTAGGTGTGAGACATATTTAATATTATATTTATACCATTGGGACATTGATTTATCCATGGCATTCGGGGGAAATGCGCTGTTAACCGCCAAAGATCTGAGGTAAAATGCCACCATGGGGGTGAGTTTTTTTATTGACTTCCTGTAGCCACTGTTTAAAAACCTCAGCAGTACACTGAGAAAATTTTGAAAGGGGGAGACAGCTAAGAGGGTAGCCAAACAGCAGTCTGTTAAATTATGAATATCACTCCAGGTCATCTGAAATTGTTTCTAGGGCATATCATATGAGATTGAGCCAAGAGAGGAGCACTTTCATGTAAGAGGCCCAGGCATATTCCTGAAGATTTGTCAAGTTCAGGCCTCCCCGCTCTCTGGATAACTGCAGAAAAGTATATCGGATTCTAGGGGGCTTACCTTGCCAAATAAACTGAGAAATAAGTCTATTCCAGGACTGAAAATAGACTGAGGTTGGCATGATGGGGAGAATCTGTAGGATAAATAATGTACGGGGAAATATATTTTGCTTAATAGTTTCTATGCGTGGCAGGTAACTTAGTGGGATATGTGACCAGTTAGTAAGATCTTCTGTGAGGTTTTGAGTTAAGGGTTCAAAATTAGTCATGTCCAAATGGATAGGATTTTTAGTTAAACGGATCGCTAAGTAACCCATTGATTGCTTGTACCACTTAAAGGGGTAGGCTGTTTTAAGGGGATGTGGCAGGGCATAATTGCATAGTAGGACTTCTGTTTTTTGTTGATTAATTTTATAACCGGATATCGTCCCACAGATTTCTAGCTTCTCCCAGACTTTTGGGATTGACTTTTCTGGGGATGACAAGGATAGAAGGATGTCATCAGCAAATAATGAAATGTTATACATTTTGCCTCCCATGGGTATTCCCTGAATCTCTGGGTGCTGTCTAATTGCCTGAGCTAATGGCTCAAGGTATAACACAAATAAGGGGGACAAAGGGCACCCCTTGAGTGTACCCCTCTGTAGGAGAAAAGGGTCAGACAGAGAGCCATCCAATTGTAAGTAAGCTTTGGATTTTTGTAAATGTTCTGTAACTGTCATATTAATTCCTGTGGGAATCCAAAGCAGGACAGGGCTGCCCACAAAAAGGGCCAGGCATCCCTGTCAGATGCCTTTTCGGCATCTAGTTCAACTAGTGCTAGAGAGATGGATCTTTTAGCCGCATATTCTTTAAGAAGATGTGTGCGGCGAACCGCATAATGAGCTCGTTGGGTTTTAATGAAGCCTACCTGATCAGGGTCAATTAATAGGAGCAAAATGTTTTCAAGACCATGGGCTAGAATGGACATGTATATTTTGTAATCAAAATTTAGCATTGAAACAGTCTATAAGATGAGGGGTGTTTGAGGTCCTTATCTGGTTTTAAAATTGCAGAGATTACTGCGTGACATGGTGGGGGCGGGTCACCTTCTTGTATCTCATGGTTCCAATAGAGATGGTAGCAGTTCCTCTTGAAATTTTTATAAAACTCTAATGGATAACCATCCGTCCAGGGGCTTTCTGTTTTAGCTTTCTGCAATACTCTTTCCATCTCAGGTAGAGCGATAGGGCCTTGAGAACCTCCACATGGGAGGGAGTCAGTTTTGGAAGCTGTAGTTTATTTATCTGATCTCTATCTGATCACTCGAGTTAGGTGGGTCAGCCTTATATAGGTTTTGATAATATGCAGCCATGATTTGTCTGATTGCCGAGGGGTGATTTTCCAGTTTCCCTGTTGTCTGGTTTTGCATGACTGTAATGCAAGTTCTGGCCTTATGCATTCTGAGTTTACGAGCTAGATTCCTTGCTCATTTAGGGCCCCCCTCGTGAGCTGAAAGCCTCAAATAAAATAGTTGCTGTTCATTTTTTTGATCTATGTGCTTTTGTATTTTTTGTTTTATAAGCAAGAGCTGTGGCTTTGCTGTTCTGTCCCCTTGGACATACAAAGCTTGTGTAACCCCCAACCCCATCATTTTGCAAACGACAGGTGGTATGCTGTTTAAATCTGACAGCAGTACCAGGTGGGGACTGGGTTTGGGGAGGAATAGGTAACTCGGCACAAAGGCTAGCTTTGGCTACTCTGCACAGGGGCACCCAAGTAACTCCGAACACAGGAAGCAATAACTGTAATGTCCAATGCAAGGAATGGGATTCCAAAATGTGGCTTTATTCACATCCAAGCAGAACAACAAAGCATAGATGGACCCCGATGGGGCTACACTCCTGGTAATGCAGATTAAGAGAATCAAGAACACTTCCTCAACACTTTTAGCCCTCAGGCTCTGAACCCACCGGGCACACAGCCTGGACTTGCACGCTACTTTGGGTACACAGCCCAAACTTGTACACTGTTCTGGGTTTTCCCTGGCTCGGCTCCCTTGCCGGCCACTTGGACACCTTCCATATGTCATGGAAACATTTGCTGGTGGCTTCCTAAACCACCTAAGAGCATTTCAGCTCTATCAGGGAAACTTCCTTTTAATCCCACATCTGGGTACTTTCCTCAGGCACTGGCCAAGTACCTGAGAGAAAGTAAGGTGCCACAGAGCAACCGAGAGGTGAATTTGGTTACTACTGATGGGGGGTCTCCCACCTCTCGCTCCCACAATTCATACCCGGCCATTTCTCTGGACAGTAAACACTTCATACTGTAAAGCTTGGCAATGTAGATTATGGCTAAATGTATGTCACATTTCCTCTACTTGTCTTGCTCTCCCTTTGTGCTGGACTTGAACATACTTTTAATTGGCATAGCCCATTGCTGTAGGCTGATTAAGCTGTCCAGTCCCCACTTTACTTTACTCTTTGGTGCTGGACTTGAACCTACTCGAGTTAACCGGCAATGTCTATTACACTAGACCTCCTACAGATTAAGTAGTCCAGTCCCCACGTTCCAACAGTTCAGGCGAAAAACATTGGCCCTCTTCAGAGCGAACTCACCCTTTGGTTGCAGGTGCCCCACAGGCGATTCCTCCACAGGAATTTCTCTCCCACAGCTTCTGGTGCCACAGCACAACTTGAAATAGGCAGCTTCTTCCCTTAGCCGGAACCAGGAGGGTTGCCCCTGGAAGACAGGCAAACCTTTTCCCCCCGTCCTCTCAGGGAGGGGACACTTGGACTACTGACAGCGGTCTCCACCACTTCAGCAATAAGTTTCTGTGTCCCTCTTACGGTGGAAACACACACCTTCTTAACAGTAGCTCTAAAACAGAGCTTAAAGCTCTGAGAGCCTGCACTCAGACTGGTGTGCTGCTGTCTCTCACCAAGACTGCACACAGACTCTGTTCAAAATTCCCAACATTCTGTCCTAACTTTCAACTGCAGCACTCCAGTGTGGTTCTTGCAGCTGCAAGAGTTCTATGGTGATGTCGTCCCTCAGTCTCAGCTGAGACTGAGAACAGAGTGAGACAGTGTGAAATCCATTTAAGTGGAGTTTCACAAGCTGCCTTCCCTGCCTACCACTAGGTCTTACTGGGATTCTGGTAACCCCGGCTAACGGGGTACACTTGCATTTCTTTTAATTCTGCCTGGAGCCAGGTTATCTGGGCCTCCCTCTCCCTATATTTTTTGGAGGAGTAGGCAATAACTTCCCCCCTGAGTACCGTCTTGAGGGTATCCCACAGCATCACCGCAGAGACATTCGAGGTGGAATTCCCCCTGAGGAAACGGGGGACCCAATCTTCAATTAACTGACAGAACTCCAGGTCCCTGAGGTACATTAGGTTGAGGTGCCAGAATGCTGTTTTATATCTGCCTCCAAGATTAAATTTTGTATATACTGTAGCATGGTCTGACAGCAGCGTCACTCCATGTCAGACATCTTGTAATGTCTCTAAATGTTCTGCAGTCATAAATACAGAAACAAGTCTTGATGCCACCCCTGGTGCCGGGGCTGTGTATGTGTACTCTCTTTGGGATGGGAAACAGTGGCGCCATACGTCCACTAGCCCCAGGGAAGAAATCATTCCTCATAGGTATTTTTGGAGTGGGTTAGTTCTGTGGGGGAGGTGGACCGTAGCATCCTTTGCAGGATTCAGAGTGGTGTTTAAGTCTCCTTCCATCAGAAGCTGTCCCTAGAGGACCCCCAGAAGATGCGAAAAAAATTTCTGAGCCAAATTCCTCAACGTCCCAGGGGGAAATATCGAAAAGGTCAGGGTTACAGGACGTCCATATAGTTTGCCTGTGGCAATGGCATACCTTCCCTCTGGGTCTATAACTGCCTCTTGCAAATCAAAAAGTCACCCCCCTTCTAATTAGGATGACCGCTCCCCTTCTACGTCCTGAACTATGTGAAGAGGCTATTACTGTAGGAACCCCCCCCCAACATTGTGAACTTTTCATGCTCTGAGGCCGACAAGTGTGTTTCTTGCAAGAAAATAACTTCCGGGTTATCCCTCTTAAGAAATTGCAATATTCAGGACCGTTTAACACGACGATGAATCCCTTTAGTATTTAGTGATAAAATTAAAGAAGATTTACCCATAGTAAATGTTGAGTGTTGTCTACATGATGCTGTAACCCTGTAGATTCTGTAGATGTCCCTCCCCTCCCCTCCCCCAAGGCTATGGTGCCCCTCCTCTGTGGCCTTCAGTACATTTTGCAAGTTCACAAAGTGCTTCAATATTAGTAGCAATATCTCAGTATCTTGTGTTACTAGAACCTCAATGCCTATTGTTTTCAGTGAGTATTGAAATTCATATAATATTGCATACCCATAAGACAGGGTATCAAGAGAAAGAACAACTATTAACATTTCAAACAGACCCGTCAGCTTAGAATAACAATTGCTGACTATTGGATGTCGTGGTTCAATAGTCCTGGATGTATATTGAGGTAGAGAAAGCTCTGTTGGTGATCAGAGCAAGAAATATAACCAGGCCACATTTACGTGATAACAGTGGGGAAAACAGTGTCAGTGTGATCCACCCATTACCAGTTTTCCCACGTCCACGCTGGCGCAGCCAACTACGTAGAACAAAAACTATTAAACAAGATAATGGCTCCCAAGGTAGGGAGGGATCTCTACTCCCTCCTGTGAGGGAAAGAATGTTATTTCCCTGTGGGGGTAACTAATGAATCCAACGTGGGCCCCCAGTGCCATGACAATACAAAAATTTCACGATGCTTGCAATCAGCACATGCAGCCCTGCGCAGTGAAGATGTCTTCACTCAGAATGCTGCTTACAGGACTTCTGCATACTGCCATCGCCTAATGGCCGCCTAGAGTGAGGCATGTTACTCTGACGCCTCAAAGGTGGGGTTATGCTCACTGTGTTTTTTTTGTCCCCCTGGTCCCAACAACATTAACAAACATCCTGATAGGAGAGGAGTTTAATATTAAGCGTGAAGTACACTGGGGCAGAGACAAATATCGGGGAGGGGGGTTTGCATACCCAAGCTCTTACTGCGGTTCAGCTGCTTCCCTTAATTCTCCCTTTAGGGCATGGGGATTTATTTTGTTGTTTTATTATTTTCTTTTACCCCATCTCAACCCGTGAGCATTACGAACCTGTTCTAAAGAAGCAAAATGTTATAAAGCATTAATGGAAGTTCAACACCTAAGCAAATTCCTAATGCCTCCCCCAGGTCGATCCGCTTTCTCACACAGTTAAGATCCCCAAGTTCAAAATTATGCCATGGCTCTTCTCGGATAGACATAGTTACCAATGTCCTGAGTCTGAACAGTCAATCAGGGGCAGTTCGCTGAGACTTATGGAGTAGTTTTTTAGCGTCCTGTAGCGTGGAGAATCCCTGCCACTTTCTGGATTGTGCTGCTTGCGCCTTGTCCCAAAATGTCCCTCGAATTTGCAGCTCCTGATCTTGTGGATCTGAGTTAGGCATCTGGATCACCACAGTGTTCTTAGTTTGCATGACTTTTGCTGCTTCGCCCGGAGTTTAAAATGTCTGTGGGCCATCTGGTAACATGATGGTGAGTTTTGCAGGATAAGGAGTAAAGAACTTCAATTGTTGCTGTTTTAAGACTCTTAATAGCGGTGCATATGCTCTCCTTTCGGCTGCGATCTGTGGAGAGTAGTCATTGTCGAAATACAGATGTCGGCCTTATATTGTATATCTTTCATTCTTCACACTCGTCAGTAACTGCTGTTTTACAGCATAGTTCAGCAACCTGAGCACTATGGAGTGTGGTCTTTGGTCGGCCTGCTGTGGTTTTGGGGTAAGGGCTCTGTGGGCTCTCTCGATTTCAATTTTAGTAGAGCGGTCGAGTTGGAGAACTTCTCTGAGCAATGTGTCCAGAAATTTAAGCATATCTCTCCCTTTCTTGTCCTCAGGCACCCCATGTATACGCAGATTTTCTTCTTGACCAATTTTCAAGGTCTTCACATTTATCATTTAGCAGTTTTTGTTCATTTAGCAAGTGCACCACTACTTTCTCTAAACTATCCATTCTGGCATCAATTTCCATATGTGCTGTCTCCAATTCTGTTACTTTCTGGCTGATTTTATTTAATTCTTAGGTTAGTTCAGTATGAAAAGTTCTTATTTCGTCCCTGAATCTTTTAAGTTCAGCTAAGATAGTGGCATTGCTGGCTGTCCGTTTGGAGTTGGCGGGGAGTTCACCATGTCTACCAGGCCCAAAGAAGCAGTGGGAGAGTTGGCAGGCTGTTTAGGCTGTTTCGCTGCTGCTGAGGGTGTTTTTCTCTTTTTTTCTGGCTCCCATTCACTTCCACAACTCCTCTTAAGCTAAAGTTTTTAAGTTTTATTTGTATTGCTCTGGTTTTAAGGAGTCTGTTTATCTGGGCCCAGTGGAGACGTCTCCTCAATGCTGAATTCCTCTAGGTGGTTCAACTGGAAGTCCCCCCAGAATCCCCCGGTTCTGACAACGGTCGAAACTGCGGCCTTGGCCGGTGGCTTCACGGTGCCCCTGTCAGGTCAGCTGGTTGAGACGAGGGCCTGTCGACCCGTTGTCGCTAGATGAAGCCAGCAGTTCTCTATTCAGGACTCCAGTCCTGCCGGTGACCATCAAAGAGGCAGCTCAGCCCGCTGAGCTGGACCCTCTGGTGACTGACCCAGACCAGGAGGAGCCGCGGCACTCCACCGGCTCCCTCCAAGATCCCCTGTCAGCACCACCAGTGGCTGAGGTCGAGGCCTAGGTCTTCCTCATCCAGTGTGTCAAGCAGATCCCTCTGACATAAGCGGTCCCCCTCTTGACACCACAGGAAGTGGCACCACCACTATTCAATGTCTTCGTCCTCCTCGATTGAGGAGAGACTTTGGCATAAGTTGTGTCAACACTACAAAGATCTCATGTGGCAACAGTTAGTGTTGTCCAGTCCGAAATCAACCCCAGCTCCCACACCAGCCATCACATGGCTGTCACCCGACAGGCCGATACTGACGCCCCCGGAGGGGTCGGTCAACACCGTTCCTCCACCTGCAGAGCCAGTTCAGGCAGAGTTGGCGCCTCCACCGATTGTGTGGAGCCACTGCCCCAGCAGCCCCGACCAGGGCTCTGACCAAGGCGCCCGGCCGGCCAAGGGTCTTCTCATCGCTGTCGGTCACTCACGCCCGACCGCCCACGCGCGGGTCAAGAGCTACCGGTGGTCGGCCTTTTTATGCAGACTCTCCCATGTCTGAATACTCCTGTCTGGTTGACATGGAGTCGTGGGGGGGGTCTGTCGATGGAGGAAGGGCCCGCTTCCTTCATGGGCATCCTCTGTCTCATCGCTGAGTCTACAGGGGTACCTCTGGAGCCCATTCAGAAGCGGGCTTGCTATCCCCTCACAGAGATTCTGGATAAAGGGGACTCTCCGACCGAGGCCTTCCCAGTGGCCAAGGTCATTGTCTGCCCGGCCTTGGAGCTTTGGCAGCACCCTGCCTCCTGCCCGGCAACCCTCGGCCCAGATGGCCCGCAAATATGCGGTACCCACCGGTTCCCTCTCAGGTTAATGGAATGCCCTTTGGCTGAGGGGTTAGTGTCCGATTTTGTGTTTCAGCACTCGGGCAATACAGGTGATGTCGTCAGGCCACCAGACAAGGAGTCCAAGAAATTGAAACACTTTGCCAAAAAGGTCTATGCTGCCTCTTCGCTCTGCCTCCGCTAGGTGAGTTTGGCTGTCCTGATGGCACACTTCTCCCATGCCCTCATGGGCTCCCTAATGAGATTCCTCATCTCCCTCTGGACCTCCAGACTACGGTCAAACAGGTCCGAGACCAGGGCCGGACTGTGGCTAAACAGCAACTTCAGACAGCTCTGGACATTGGGGATTCCTATGCCTGCTCGGTGGCGGCTGCAGTCGCCATGTGCCGTAGGGCTTTGCTGAGGATCTCGACCTTCATGGCAGACACTCGGCACAAGCTGGCGGACGTTCCTTTCTTAGACACTGATCTGTTCGGGCTTGGTGTGGAGGGTCACCTCCAGAGTATTGAGAAGTCCAATGCCACCTTGGACTCCATTATGTCATCCCAGAAGGATCCCAAGGGCTCCAAGCAGCAGAAGGGCAAGTCCTTTCGGTCCCCTACTCCTGTGGCAAAACCAGCCCAGCCAGCAGGCTCAGCCTTGGTGACAGAGTCCCAAGTCGGTGGCTTCGGTGGTCCGAGAGCCAGGAGGGAAGGGACCCAGTGACTCCTGAGCCGGGTCCTCCTTCTCCAAGCCTGCCCAGTGATGGGATGGGGGTTGCCACCCTCATGCCTGTTATGCCTCCCCTAGGTCCTCCAGTGGGGGGCTGGCTCCACCACTTCCTTTCCACCTGGTCCATTGTTACTGTGGAGAGGTGGGTTCTGGAAGTGGTCAGCCAGGGTCTGCCTCTGGAGTTTGAGCATTACCCTCCAAGCTGAGCCCGTGCCCCACAGGAGGACTTGGTATCTGCAGACACTCTGTCGGCTCTTCGAGATGATATAACCCAGCTCCTCCACAAGGAGGTCTTGGTCAGGGTAGCGGAGTCTCCGGAACACGCAGGGTTTGTCTCCGGATACTTCCTGGTGCCAATGGTGCCCCATTCTAGATCAGCACAACCTGAACAAATTTCTCTGGTCTCGCACCTTCCGGATGGTAACTCTGTCCCAGATAATACCATATCTCAAGCAGGACATGTGATTTTCCTCTCTGGATCTACAGGACATGTTCCTTCACATCCCGATCTGTCCGTCCCACCGAATGTTCCTTCTCTTCCGAGCCCATGGAACCCTTTACAAGTTTCAGGCCATGCTATTTCGGACTCTCCTCCGCCCCCAGGGTCTTCACCAAATGCATAGCAGTTGTGGCAGCCTACCTGAGGCTTCAAGGTGTCCAGTTGTACCCCTACCTGGATGACTGGCTGATAGCAGGTCCTTCCAGGCAAAAGGTGTAGCCATCCAGGGATCTCACCTTCCAGACCTGCATCCAACTTGGTCTCTTAGTCAACAAGGCCAAGTAGGAACTTGTGTCCACGCAGGTGATCAGCTTCATTGGGGCAGAGCTCAACTCTTGCTGAGCCAGAGCCAGGCTCCCGGCGGACAGGGCGTAGGTTCTCTCCTCCTTTGCTCGATCATTTCAGGTTGGGCACTTGTGCCCTGCCTGGGACTTCCTGCACCTTCTGGATTACATGGCGGCCTGCACCACCGTGCTCCGATGGGCCCGTTGGCATATGCGCTCCCTGGAATGTGAGCTGGCCAGCCAGTGGTCTCAGCGCAATTGTCATTTCGACCAACTGGTCACTGTGACCCTGAGAATGTGGGAAGCCCTCCAGTGGTGGCCTTTCCAGAGCATCTGCAAGAACAGATCCCATTTGCCCGTCCTGAGCTGATGGTCATTCTGATGACTGATGCCTCTCTCACAGGCTATGCTGCCCATATTGGGGTACACATGTCCACGGGCTCTGGACCCCCAAGGAGTCACGATGCCACATCAACCTGCTGAACCTGCAAGCAGTTCGGCTGGCGCTGACTGCATTCACTCTGTTTGTTTGGGGCCAAGTGGTTTAAGTCCAGATGGACAACTCCATGACAATGTACTATCTCAACAAGCAGGGCGGTACGCACTCCCTGCCTTTGTGCAAGGAAGCTGTCCGCATCTGGACCCTTGTGCGTAGCCTGGAGGCGGATCTCCTAGCCATCCATGTGGCTTGGAGCCTCCAGTCAGCTGACGGACACCCTCAGCCGGGCAGGCGAGGTGTCTCACAAGTGTTCTCTCCATCTGGAGGTAGTACGCAGTCTGTTTTCCCAGTGGGACACCCCTCAGGTGGACCTGTTCGCCTCCAGGGAAAATGCAAAGCTGAGGCTGTTTTGTGCTCGCCCCCCTCAGCAAGGTTCTCTGCAAGGGGATGCCTTCTCGAGGCCGTGGACCCCAGGCCTCTTGTATGCCTTCCCTCCACTTCCCTTGATCCACAAGGTGCTACTCAAGGTCAGGAGGGACAAGGCTCTGGTGATCCTGGTGGCCCGGACTGGCCCCGTCAGTACTGATACCCAGATCTCCTCAGCCTCAGCAACAGGCTCCTGAGGCATCTTCCATTACGCCTGGACCTGCTGTCCATCAGTCAGAGGAAGGTACTCCACCCGGACCTTCAGTCCCTGCACCTGGCAGCCTGGTTCCTGAGCGGCTAGAGTTCCAGGCTTTGGATCTCAATCAATCAGTCATTCAATCGATCAGTCTTTATTTAGCCAGGTGAAACTCCATTGAGCAAGCTCATTTTCAAGGAGGCCTGTTAGGTACAGAATAAATAATACAGTAGCACAACAGAACATATAGCAGAAATGGGCATAGTAATACAGTACATAGCAATAAAAGCAAGGTACAAGGATAATCAATGAGGCCCGGTCGTAAGGTGAAGCCTCATCCCAGTAAATAGTATAGCAGAGAGGCGGAAGCAAGTCAACACCAGAGTGCCGAACCAGTGATTTTAGACACTGATAGCTCAAGCAGAGCGGAGTTAATGCTAGTGACAGTGCAAGCTGGGGGCTCAGCAGCAAGTAGAAAGTAAGGATGAAGCCAGGAACATGGCTTAGGGTAATTCTAACGATAGGATAGAAAGTGTATAGGGTTGACTGTAAGAATAGCAATGTATGGCTGCAGTTTAGCGACAAGGAGGGCATTGATAAGGCTCCGAGAAGTATCTTGAATAGTGACTTGAATTCCACAAAACCAATAGGATGTACCAATTCTATGGATTTCTGGATGTTATTCCACAGCTGGTGCAGCACATAGCTGAAGGAGGCTCTGCCAAAACGGGAAAAGACTTTAGGCACAGCTAGTGAGATATACAAATGGCTTCTCAAGGCATAGTTTCGTAAGGTGCAGGAGGGCAGACAATCAGAAATGTAGGAGGGTAGCATCTTGGATATAGATATATAGGTCCATAGTATAGCATTCCTTTGCCTCCTGAATGTAAGTGAGGTCCATCCTACCGTGGAATAGAGTACACAGTGATGGGTATTATATGCTGCACCTGAGATGAAACGTAAGGCCCTATGATAAAGGGTGTCAAGCTTAGATAGGGCGTTTTTTGGGATTTAGCCATACAGGAAGTCTACATAGTCCAAGATAGCTAAGAACGTGGTTTGTACTAAGCTTTTTCTGGCCTCCTGGGTAAGCAGATGCTTGATTAAAAAAAAAAAAAAAGTCCAAGCCTCTAAGTTTTTGTGAGAGCTCATCTATGTGATCAACAGAAGAAAGTCTGCTGTCAATCCATACACCTAAGTAGTTGAACTTGGTCACATAGTCAAGTGACTCACCAAGCAGGGTGATGACAGTGGAAATATTGTCATGCTTAAGGGAGTTTATGGACTTGGTCATTGGGGATAACAGCATAGCCTTGGTCTTTTTGGCATTCAGTAGGAGCTTTTGACTGAGGAGGTTTTGTTGCAGCTTAAGGAAATCTGCTTGCAAATCTGAGCAGGCACTTTGGGAGTAGGCCTGGCAGTGTAAAGGACCGTGTCATCTGCAAAGAGATGTACACTGGAAAGTTTAATTCCACGGTTGATGTTGATATAAAGTGAGAAAAGTAAGGGCCCCAAGATGGAGCCTTGAGGTATGCCTCTGCTAATCTGTTTTAGAGTGGAGAGATCTCCTACTGCTTTTACTTGCTGCATTCGCTCTGCCAGGTAGCAAGAGAACCATTTTAAGGAAGGTGCATCCAGACCAATGCTGCGGAGAGTTACAAAGAGCAATGCATGGTCGACGGTATTGAAGGCCTTGCTTAAGTCGAGGAATACTACGCATATGTGATTCTTTAAGTCAGGTGCTCTCTGCCAGTCGTTTGTGACTTTAGCCAGAGCTTTGATTGTGCTGTGGCATTGCCTAAAGCCTGATTGTGCAAAGTTTAGCAGATGTAAAGCATCAATGTAGTTTCTAAGTTGGCAATTCACTAATTTCTCCAGCAGTTTTGATAGGGTGAGGAGTAAGGAGATTGGCCTGTACTTATTTGGGTCTCTGGGGTCTCCTGATTTGAAGAGTGGTAAAACTTGGGCAGTCTTCCAGACAGGAGGGAGTTAACCCAAGCTGAGGGACATATTAAAGAGGTGTGTTAATGGAGCTGCCAGCACTTGGTGACTGAGCTTTAGGAAAAAAGGGTCAATGAGGGCCACTCCTGCGCTTTTTCTGGCATCCAGCTGAAGGAGCAGGTCATCCACTTCCTTGCAAGTTACCGGTTGGAAGGAGAAACCCGTGACAGGAGTACTGTGGACAGGGGTAGGGCTTGCTTGTCCTTGTGATAAGAACTGGGTAAGTAGGTTATTTGCAGGTGAAATGTCTAAAGGCCATACCTGCGGTAATAACATGATTATTAAAGCAGTCAAGGATTTCTGCCTTCTTGGTAATGTGGGATCCTTCGTATAAGATCTTGGTAGGGAGAGAATCTGACAAAGCATGTCCTTGAACATCTCTAAGGGTTTGCTAGAATTTGGCAAGGTCCTTGGTGGAGGAGTCCAGAGTTGACTGGAAGTAGTTGGCCTTAGTGTTTCTGATAAGCTTTGTGCAGAGGTTTCTGGCTGCCCTAAAATCAGCCCAAGCCGACTGAAGCTTTGATTTACACGCTTTCTTCCAGAGCTTGTCTCTGTTGAACAAAGCTGACTTTAATTGACATGTAAACCAAGGAAGAGTCTTTTTCTTGGTACGTGCTTTGATCAAGGGAGCATGTCTGTCAGTAGCTCCACGGACAGTAGTATGGAAGGTCTCATATGCTGTCTCTGCTCTCTTGGCTAGGTAGAAGTCCTGCCATAGCAAGGAGTTTTGTAAGTACGAAAGGAAGGCTTGCGGCACTAAATTACATAAACATCTCCCTTATCAGAACCTGGAATTAGAAATAGGATTGGCAGCTCTTATGCAAGCAATAAAGCAGTAGTCACTGAGATCAGTGAAAAGACTCCAGAATGAGAGAAGAGGTGTGCTTGTTTACTAGAATAATGTCTAGTAGGGAGCTTTTATTTGGGTTCTTTTTATTTGGATGGGTCATTTCTGAGACAATATGAGTAAGTCCGAATGAGTCGCATAGAGTTTTTAAGGGTTTGGAGGAGTACGAAAGTAAATCCAGGTTACAGTCACCCAGGATTATGACTTCTGACTGCAGCACACTAAGAGAGTGGGAAAGGTGACTTAACAGTTGAAGCCCTGCAGAGGGAGGGCTGTAGCATCCTGTGATGTGCAGGGCCAAGGTGGTTGAGAGTTGGACTTTGATCATGAGGCTTTCAAACTCTTTCGGCAATGATGAAGCCTTGGTAATAGAAATGTTATATTTTCCCAATACGTAGATGGCAATACCCCCTTCCCCCACCTCTAGTCCATCTGTCTGCACGGAAGATGTTGTATTCAGGTAAGCTGACCTTAGAGTCCAGGGTAGTGGGCTTGAGTCAGGTCTCAGAAACCACCAGGATGTCAGGTTTCGTGTCAGTATCTCCCCGAAAATGTCCTCACTGTAGTTGAGGCCTCTAGAAAGGAATCGACCAGGAAGTGCTATGCCTTCAAATGGAAGAAATTCTCTATTTGGTGTCAGGGCAAGGGGCTGGACCCCTTGTCCTGTCCAGTGGCCAGGATTTTGGAGTACCTGTGGTCTCTCTGCAAAGGGGGACTTCGGTCAACGACCCTTAAGAGCACCTGACAGACATCTCTACTTACCGGGTGTGGGCCAGTCAGCGGTTGATCTTGCAGGAGACAGTGGTCTGGCGCTTTTTTAAAGGCTTAGATCGCATTCCCTGTCCGGTGCATGAACCACCACCACCATGGGATCTGTTGCTGGTTTTAGCAAAGCTCATAGGCAAGCCATTCAAACTAATGCACAGGTGTGAGATGTCTCACCTGTCATGGAAGACCACCTTCCTGGTGGCTATCACGTCAGCCAGAAGAATCAGTAAGCTCCAGGTGCTCTCAGTGGAGTCTCCTTACCTGGTGTTCCACAGGGACAAGATTGTCCTGCACCCCAACCCGAAGTTCCTTCCGAAGGTTGTGTCAGAGTTTCACCTGAATCGGAGGATGACTCTTCCAGTATTCTTCCCGAATCAGACCTCGGAGGCTGAACACAGGCTCTATACTCTGAACATGAGGCAAGTGCTTGCTTACTACAAAGAGCGTACAGCTGGAGTTTGGGGAGAGGTTCGCCAGCTGTTTGTCACCTACGCTGAAGCCACACCTGGCAGACCTGCAGCCAAGAGGACGATTGGCAGGTGGATCACTTCCTACATTGATCTCTGCTATAGGTTGGCGAGTAGGGAGCCTCCCAAAGGGCTTAGGGCTCATTCCAACCTGCCATACCGCTGCATCGGTGGCTGCTTCTAGGGACATCACTATCCAGGAAATCTGCAGGGCTGCTACCTGGAAGTCAGTACACACCTTCATTTCCCATTACCACATTGACTTAGAGTCACGCCGGAATGCTGGTTTGGGGGCCTCCATTCTCCAGCCCTTATTCCTAAGTAGGGATGTGCTCTTTCTCCTCCTCCCGAAAACTGCTAGAGTATTCAGAGTGTGGATAGAACAACATATCCACGCCCCTTAGAAACACAGGTGCTACTCACCTGTAACAGTTCTAGGAGTGGTATATGTTGTTCATCCACACTGACACTACCTAACCTCCCCTGGCTTCAGCGACAGTACTGCTTCCAGCGGGGAATATCTGGTGTCATGGGGCGGAGCCGAGGGTTATACCACCCTGGTGGGTGGGAGGAGCCAGCTTGAAGACTTTCTGGCAAAATTTAAAGGGAAAGGACACTGCCAGAAGTGTGGATGAACAACATATACCACTTCTAGAACTACTGTTACAGGTGAGTAATCTGTGTCAACTCACCTGTAACCGTAATTCTAGGCGTGGTATATGGTGCACATTTACACATCTCACTCAACCACCCACGGCAGGTGGCACTCGTGTCCCTGCTTCCAGCATGCAAAGTCTGATGTCACAGGGCGGAGCCAAGGAGTATACCACCTGGATGGATGGGAGGAGATTAGCTTGAAGATGTTCCAGCTGAACTTAAAGGGAAAAAGGAAAAAAGGGCTCTGATATCTCACAGTATGGTTTTCAATCAGGTAGATCATGTCATACTAACTTGATTAATTTCTTTGAGCCTGTTAGTGAGGCATTAGATCAGGGATTACCAGTGAATGTCATATATTTGGATTTTGAGAAAGCTTTTGATTCTGTATCACACAAAATCTTAATTGAATGTTTAATAAATATGGATCTTAATAAACATATAGTTGATTGGATTATGCAGTGGTTAACTGACAGAAGACAGTAAGTTACCCTGCTTGGGTATACATCTACATGGACTGAAATTACAAGTGGCGTACCTCAGGGCTCAGTCCTAGGTCCAATTTTATTTAACATCTTAATAGCTAGAATGAGCTCTAAGGATGGAATTTGGTTAACAAAGTATGCTGATGACTCTAAGTTGGGAGGAATTGTGAATGACATGACCTCTGTTTTAAAACTACAGGAAAATCTGAAATTTATTTCAGATTTGGCTGCTTCACATAAATTAAATTTCAATTATGCAAAACACAAAATTATGCACTTTGGGAAAAATAATATGTGTGTCAATTATTTTATTAATGATCAACTATTAAGTAAAATCAGCTACGAAAAAGATCTGGGAGTTATTTCCAATAATTTAAAATTCTCAGAACATTTAAATAATACGGTTAAAAAATGTACTTGTTTAACTAGTTGCATACTGAAAAATATAAAAAGTAGGGAGTCAGTTGTATTAATTCCATTATACACCAGCATTGTGAGATCTAATTTTGATTATTGTTCCTCATTTAGTGCTCCCAGTTTAATTTGTGACAGACGATCTAGGGAAAGAATTCAAAGAAGATTTACTAAGCACATCACTGGTATGTGCTCTCTATCCTATAATGAAAGATTAAAACAGTTAAATCTTTACACATTGGAATATCGTTCCTTGATAGGAGACCTTTGTTTGCTCTTTAGATCCATGAAGGATGAATTCTTGTTTGAAGCCATTTATCTAAATTGGCATCCGTCAGTTTGTAATACTAGATCACATAATTTGAAATTAAAGGCCTCTACAAATAGGACCTCAAAGAGAAATAACTTTTTTACACAAAGGATAATTCCGATATGGAACTCTCTTCCACATGAAGTTGTGAATAGTGATGTCTAACTCAATTCAAATTAAAGCTAGACTTGTATATGGGCGAATCAAAATATGCAGTCCACCTGGTTTAGGTGGCGTGATCATGTTGGGCATGTCCTTTGATCACATATTGTACCTGTGAACCTAAGAGTATGGATGTGCACCATACACCACTCCTAGAACTACTATTACAGGTGAGTAACCCTTATATATGGGTAAGGTACATCTCTACCAGGGGATTGAATAGTACATTCTATAGCAGCCTTTTAGAACCCCGGGTGCATGAGCATTCCATCCGCTGCAGTAAGTCAGACTTGTGAACCATTCAAAAGAGGAAGCAACTCTTCGAAGCTTTTCTGATCCACCTTAGACTTCGTAAATGTTTCTGATTTTTTATTTAATTTGGCAACTCAGCATGTTGAGTCAGCACCCTTTAATTCTAAGTGTGTCTCTTTTAATTGAATAACCTGCATTCTTCATATCTCAGCCTCAAGGTAGCCTAGATGAGGGCCACTCTGCCACGGTGTGGGTTGTTTAATGTGTAAATAATGTTTACTAGTTAGTGACTGCTATTATTGCATGGAGACATAGAATTTGTTGAAAGAAAAGGACTTCTTGATCCACCCAGCCTGCACAGATGGTCACTGCCTAATCTGTGTCAGCAGACCCTAACTGGTCTCCAGCGACCCTGCCTACTCATTTACTAATATTCCCCTGTGTCTATCTCACATGTGCTTGAAGCCCCACTCGGGCCTTCGGATAAGATTTTACTGAGTAAGTGATGTACTCAACATTTTTAAAGTGAGGTGAGTGAAACCAAATTTCGTTCCGTACAGATTTTGAAATCCTTTGATTTAAGTGTACTTACAGTGTATTTGTTAATATATTTTTGTAATTATGTAAATATTTAAATTTGGTTTCACTCACCTCACTTTAAAATTGCAAGTTATTCTGTACATTTCTCACAGTAAAGCGAATTAATTATGATTTTTTTCATGTTTGGTCTCCAGTTCTGGAGGGATTCAAACTGTGAACCTCTTGCTAGCATACCCAATGTACAGGCTGAGATAATTCTGCTCTTCGGGGGTGGCCAGATATCTTTCGCCTACGGGCACCTAACCAGGCGTACAAAATGAACCCTTAATAACTCTATTAAAGACCTCAGAATAAATTCTTACCTTTTCCCAATTTGATACAACCAGTAAGCTTTGTATAGTGTCAACTTTAACCATGTATGCTTCACTTGTCAAGAAAAAGAATTTCAAAGGCACACTAAGTAGTCTCTGAAGTAGAGGTTTACTTAAAAATAGATAAAAAAAAATGTAAAATGTAAATACAGAACCATATATCACAAAAACATGCAATTGTTTAAAAGAACAAGGGTTAAAAAAGTGCAAAATTCCTAACACCAGACAATTAGACTTGTATATCTAATGTATGTCTTCTAATAGTGCTGATAGACAAATGATGTTGTCAAGAGAGTCCAAACGTGTGTCTTTACAGGCCACTCACAGCATAATTAAAACACTGTCTTGAGCCTGCCTTCTCCATGATGTTGCCCAGCTCCTCCTCTGTTTATTAAAAATTATACAATCAGGATGTCATCACTCAGAAGGTAAATTAAATAAGGTTAATTTCTAAGTCCTTCTTTCATCCATGAGCAACAACCTGCTTTTACAGACATCAGAGGAACATTTATGACTTCGCACCAGTGTGCCATAACCTGGTTTTCCTCCTCTAAACGTCATAAAAAGGATATTTTCTATCCTGTCACCGGCAAGCTACTCTTAAGCTAGATAAACAGAAGATGCTTAATTTAGGCCTTTTCTAGCCTGTAATTATCTCCTGGCTGTTATCTTTTTGCTGAAACTGCATGTCTCATGAGAGACACTCCAAAACACATTTTTATATTACAAAAATCATACAGCTATCAGAACCAGCTGTCCAAGTGTGTCACACATACAGTACAGGGATGCAGCATAGTAACTTGTTGCCAGCATCCAATCTCCACTGTGGTTCCACTCCTGCATCTGCTCCTTCCCCAATTTGCAGTTTGCTCTTGAGAAGAAAAAAAAAAAAAACATTGATACTCATTGATTTATCACATATCGGGGTTATACTCTACATCAGTCTTCCTCCCACTTTCAGCCTTTTAGACATTTTGAAAATTAAACACATGATAGTCTCCCTCACGCTTACAGTATCAGCGACCCAGCCTCCCCTCTGGTGTCCGTCCTGCTTTGATTTCCGTTTTGCTTTCTGTAAAAAGAAACAGATCTTCTTCGAGTATCTTCGAGGACATCTCTTTCATCAGACCAGACCTATGGAACTTATAGCTGCCAGGTACTAAAACCACATGGAAACCTCTGCAAGCAGTCCACCATTAGTCACCCACGATGACGTCAGACGTTCTTTTCCTGCTGTCGACAATACTTGGACCACTCATGGAAATGCCACTGCTTTATTTTTTCTGTATAGTAAGAAAGTCACTTTAACAAGTGATTTTTGATGGCTTTTATGTCGTCGTCGGAGCCATCAAAGCTTTTCTGGTATTGTGAATGCGGTGAGAAGATTTACACTGGTGATTCTCATGACATCTGCATCTGTTGCCTTGGCCCGGACCACAGCGTGCAAGCCTGCCCAATCTTCAGGGATTTCAACACTGCTACCTGGCAACACCAAAAAGGGGCCCTACAGTGACACCTAGTAAAACAGCAGGTAGTCCACATGGAGAAAAGAACTCCAGCAAAAGAGCACCACTGCATCACCGGCCCACTCCTCTGGGTCCAGGTCTTCAAAATCCCAGGTGAAGTAGTCCCAGAACAAGAAGTACAAACACCGAGAAAAGGAGAAGTAGAAAACTTTCCCATTGTGCTCTAGTTGCCCCTCCATACAGTAGGCATGACCTCCACTATGCTGTAGACCACTCCCGCAGCGATGCCGCTTCGCCTGCTCCCACTGTCAACATAACTCCCAGGTAAGGGCAAGGCAGTGGCGCTACCAGGCCTAGTATGGCTGGTACTTAGCCATCGACATCAGTGGTCTTGTCTCCTCCATTGACCTCTACTGGTGGACATGTTGCCCACATGGGCACCGACATTCAGGCAGTGCTATCGTCCTTTACGGGCATGCTTAGACACCTACTGCCTCCTCCTCCTCCTCCTGTGCTAGAAGGGCCCATAGACGGGACTTGCTACTCGACCCCCCCCCCACGATGACGCACACTAGGGCCATGCCTCAGCCTGCCTTCTTGAGTGCTGCAGACCTCGCCAGCACACTCCCTAGTATCCGTCGACCAGGCCGACAATGACTTTGAATACAATCCTGATTTAATAATGCAGGATGAAGAGGAGGACCCTGAGGAGTATGTGGAAAGTCCCTATGTGAGAGGCAGTAGATCTTCTTCGGGGGTATCTCAGTCATCAGTTAACACTGTAGGAACCTTCGCCATCGGTGAAGGGGAATCCACACAGAAGATTTTCAGCTGTACATCTGGAGCCACTCACGCCATCGATGTCAGCCAACATCACCAACCCTATATAGGTGTGAATGACCCCACTTTCTCCTCAGTTCTTTCCCACCATCGACTTGCTTGCATGAGTCTCCACGGAAGCTTTGTCGCAGTGCTCGTGCCTTTTTTCAGCCTACGGCTTTTTTTCTCAATACCTTGCCTGAATCTCTTTTTTAAGAATTGTTTATGTCAAGAGTTAATCCCTCCTCTTCTCTTTTCTGTTGCTGCTTCTGCGGAAAGAAGACTGCCTGTGCAGATGAATACTCTGTTTGTGTCTGCTGTTTTGGACCTGACCACGACGTCTCCGACTGTGATGCTACATTCTTTAATGTGATGGAGCAATTGTCTTCCACCATGGGCTTCCAGACTGAGGAAGAGGATGCCACCAGGAAACACCTTATAGATTTCCTGGAGATACCTGAATCTCCCCCTAAGATCATTCCTCCAGTGCTTCCAGTGTTGAAGAACGCAACCACTGCAGCCTAACACAGGCCAGACATGGTGCCAGCCATGTCACACAGGGTGGTTAAACTTTATAATGCCCCTCAGGATCTCCCTTATTTTGCTGCCCAGGCAGAAACTGATTCACTTGGCATCAAGGCAGCTCATGACAGATCTAAAGTGCCCAAACACCTTCGTTCCCTCCCCCAAGATGAGGAATCTCGCAGGATTGACCTCTGGGGAAAAATGTTTATGCTTCCTCCACCTTGGGTCCAAGGATTGCAAACTATCTGTCGCACATGGTTAAATACCAAAATTCCAACTGCAAGAAGGGCAGAGTTGTGGCTCGGGCCCTCCCTGATGGATCTCAGAAGCAGGAATTTCTTCAGTGTTTACAGGCTGCTGCTGATGTTAGCAAACACCTCCTCAGAGCACTGTATAATATGGCCCATACAGTTGCTAGAGCAGCTGTCACTGGCATATGCCTTCCTACGCACTCCTGGCTTAGAGTTTCTGGCTTTGCAGCCAATGTGCAGAACAGGGTGCTTAATGCCTCTTTCAGTGGTACCAAGCTGTTGGGTCCTGATGTTCAGGACCCCATAAATGATCTACAGGCCTCGGGCATCCCCATTAAATCAGTCCATTCCCTCCACAACACTCAGCCACGAGGCAGAGGGCGCCCTACTTTTCGTAGACAGACCAGTAGGCTCGGATCAGCTTCCCATTCCAAAGGAACGCATAGAGCCCAGGCTCTGTTGCCTGTCCCCTCCAATGCTGGAGCGGCGGCCAACCAGCCCACAACTGACAGACCAGCCTCTGCGGCTGGCTCCACCTCAGCTTGACTCCTTGCCAGACCCCCCTCCTCTGGTTCAGACCCAGGAGGCGGTGGTTGGAGGTCAGTTCTCCCTTCATCTGAATCAGTGGAGAACCATAACTTCAGATCCATGGATTTTGCAGATCATATAAAAGAGTCACACCTTGGAGCTTATACAGCAGTCTCCAGACACCCCTCCTTCACCCTTCTACTACCCCCCGGCTCATTTGTCTGTTCTCCTGGAGGAAATACAGTCTCTTCTACGTAAGCAGGCCATTGAGCCAGTGCCCAGGCACCAGAGAAACCAGGGGTTTTATTCCAGATTTTTCCTGGTTCCCAAAAATGCCAGAGATCTGAGGCCCATCTTAGATCTAAAGGACCTCAGTCTGTTTGTCCAGTACGAAAAGTTCTGGATGGTAGCTTTTGCCAGGCCTAATGCCACTCCTCAAGTCCAGGGACTGGCTCTGTTTACTAGACATGCAGGATGCTTACTTGCACATGTCGGTCTTTCCTCCCCACAGGAGGTTTCTTCATTTTGCCTTTCAGGGCTAGCATTATTAGTTCAAAGTGCTGCCCTTTGGCTTATCCTCTGTGCCACGAGTCTTTACGAAGTGGTTTGCAGTGGTCACAGCAGCTCTCTTAACTTAAGAGAGGGACAGTATGTCTTCCTGTATCTGGACGATTAGCTTCTCAAGGCCCCGTCCAGGGAACAACTTTTGTTGACTCTAAAGCGTACTCTCCAGCTCTTCCACTCCCTGGGCAATACTGTCATTCTGCCCAAGACAGTTCTAGTACCATCCCAAAAGCTGCAGTATATAGGGGTGGTTCTGGACTCTGTGCAGGGGAAGGCCTTCCTACTCCAAAACAGGGTGGATTGCCTTATAGCCCAGGAAGTTGCTCAGAATCTCTACATTCCTGCCTAGGTGTACCTCAGATTGTTGGACCTAATGGCAGCAGCCATTCCCACCATTTTACTAGCCAGGCTTCATGTGTGTACCCTTAATTGGACCCTCAGGATACAACGGGACCAGCACACAGATGAGTTTGATCAACCAGTCCTGGTCTCCTCTCCAGTACACAGGGTACTGCAGGGGTGGATGAACACCTTGAATCTACTTCAAAGTGTTCCCTTCCATATTTCTTCCCCGCATCACATCTTAACCACAGATACTTCGGGTCTGGGCTGGGGAGCACACCTGGGCCCCTTCCAAACCCACGGCTCCTGGTCCCAATGGGAAGCCATTCAGCATATCATTGTCCTGGAAATGAGAGCGATGCTCTGTGCTATGCAAGCCTTTCAAGAGCACTTCACTCCAGCCAACTGCTGGTGCAGTCAGGACAATTTGAGTGTAGTTTACTACATCAACAAGCAGGGCGGGACTCACTCATACCCCCTTTGCAGAGAGGCCATGAGAGTGTGGTACTGGGTACTGGAGCACAGTCTGTCACTCTCTGCAGTCCACATGCCAGGCATCCTAAACACCCTGGTGGATGGTCTCAGTAAGACTCAGTCTAGCATGCACAAATAGGAGCGCCTCTCATTCGTCACAGAAGATCTGTTCGACAGATGGGGTCATCCAGAGTTGAAACTTTTTGCATCCCCACTCTACAAAAAACAGCCTAATTTCTGCTCGCTAGATCCAGGGCCTGGAGTTTTCTGGCGAGACATGTTGTCCCTCTCTTGGAGCGGGAGATTTCTGTATGCATTCCCTCCGTTTCCTCTGATCCAGAGGGTGCTGATCTAGCTGCAGCTGGAAAGGGCCAGCATGATTCTGGTAGCTCCATTCTGGCCTCACCAGATATGGTTCCCTCTGATTCAGCAGCTGGCAGAGGAGCCTCCGTTCCTTCTTCCTCTGTGCAGGAATCTGCTGACCCAAGATCAGGAGACCCTGGTCCATCCCATCCTCAGGTCCCTTCATCTGCATGTCTGGGTCCTGAGAACATAGCCATTGCTAGGTTCGGGCTCTCTAACAGGGTAGCGAACATCCTGGTGGCCACCAGGAAACCTTCCACTCACACCACATGTGCCAAGAAGTGGAATCGGTTTGCCATCTGGGCTGCCAGACATGCCCTGGACCCTTTCACCTGTTTGGTGAATGATATCCTATACTACTTGAGCTCTTTGCCCGACTTGGGCCTCCAGTATTCTTCACTCATGGTCCATCTTTCGGATATTTCTGCCTTTCATGATCCCGTGGGTGACAACGTGATTTCTCAGCTGGATGTTCCCCCTACTTTTCTTGGGGGCATCCTGCACCTGAAGCCTCCAATCTGTTCCCCTGTCCTGGTTTGGGACTTGAATTTTGTTTTGGAGAAGTTGACCCTGTCTTATTTTGAGCCAGTTGTGACTTGTGATTTGCGCTTTCTGTCTTCTAAAACGTTATTTTTAGTTGCAGTTACTTCTGCTCGAAAAATTTCAGAGCTTCAGGCCCTCTGGAGTGAGGAGTCTTATTCGATTTTTCACAAAGACAGGGTATCTTTGCACGCAGATCCCAAGTTTCTCCCCAAGGTGGTTTCTGAGTTCACACTTTATCAGTCTATCCACCCTCCTGTTTATTTTCCTGAGTGTGCCAACCCAGGGAAAGCACTGCTCCATACGTTAGATGTGCGCAGAACTTTGAAGTATTACCTGCTTCGGACTAAAGAGTCCAGGAAGTCAAAGCAGTTGTTTGTTTCCTTTGCCCCAGGTGGAGAGGCCATTTCAGTTTCTAAACAATTTTTATCCAAATGGTTGGCAGATTGCATTGTGTTCTGCTACAACAAGTACGGCAAAGAATTGCCTGGTGCTGTCAAAGCTTACTTCACCAGAGGCATGTCTACCTCAGTGGCTTGCTTAAAATGGGTCTCAGCCGCTGACATTAGTGCAGCTGCCACCTGGAGTACAGTCCACACTTTCACCAAGCATTACAGTCTGGACATTTCCTCAAGAGCCCGTGCAGGATTTGGCAGGGCTGTATTGCAGGGACTCCTGTCTTAAGTTTAAGGAGTACCCTCCTCCCAGACTGTCTGTTTCCTCTTGTCGCTGTTTGGTACTCATTCCTGCAGTGTTACCTGATGACTGAGATACCCCCGAAGAAGATAGAACAGTTACGTAAGAACTTACCGTAACAGTAGATCTTCGAGAGGATCTAAGTCATCAAGTATATTTTACCTCCCGCCATCCCCCTTCTTGGGGATCCTGTCTAGGGACTGGCTATCTGGTGTATCCCGCTTTTTATTAGGTTTGGGTACCTCCTCCTCAGTCCCCCAGGGCGAGGGCCATGCTGCCTTAGTCTCGGGGGAGGGGAATGAGGAGGGAGCGGGGCCACTCTTGCCTATATAGGGTTGCTGATGTGGATAGCATGGGCGGCCCCAGCTGTACTGCTGAAAATCTTCTGTGTGGATTCCCCTTCACTGACAGCGAAGGTCCTACGGTGTTACCTGATGACTGAGATCCCCTCAAAGATCTACTGTTATGGTACATTCTTACGTAACTGTTCTTTACCTGCTGTTACAGTTGATCTTCAGGAGAATCTCCTCCTTTTAGCCAAAGCTCTGCCTCCTCCCCTCCCTTGTTCAGGTGACAATACTGCCTGTTCTCGCAAGCTGATTCTACTGTGATGCCTCAAGCGACATTAATACTTGGGTTGCCATATCCTCTCCTGTGTGCCTGGTTTGGTTTTGGTCGCTTTGGACCCTGCTGTTCCGACGTTCCTCCGAGCTTGTCTCTGGTGGGGAACTAAGGCATGCTGGGGATACCCATTTTATATAGTCGCCGATGAGGCATGTTGATGTGGGCTGCCCCCGCCAGCAAAATTATGTCTGAGTGATCCTAACACTGATGACCATGGCCAATGGGAAATTGCGGAATTTTTTAGCAGATTTTGCGGGGAATTTGCGGAACTTTTTTCTCCCAAATTTTGCGGGACTTTGCATGTATTTTGCTGTGATTTTGCGGGCTGCTGAGCACACATTTTCCTTTGTGCGGTACAAGTCTGGGGT
This sequence comes from Neoceratodus forsteri, assembly GCA_016271365.2. Taxonomy (NCBI): domain Eukaryota; kingdom Metazoa; phylum Chordata; order Ceratodontiformes; family Ceratodontidae; genus Neoceratodus; species Neoceratodus forsteri. Next base: position 1,561,326,183 of record CM057449.1, read on the forward strand.
TTTCAATTTCAGTTGCTTTGTGATGCATATCAAAGTCAGCCATCAGAAAGGTATAGGTTTTTGTAAAAAAATAAACAAAAAAACACACACACTCACAAAAGTTACAAGTTTTTATTGAAACACCAACAACTGATCAAAAAACAATATACATTATAATAGTAGCATTGTTGTCAAAGCAGTACCATCACCACCACCTCTAATAATTCAAACAATAAACATTAGTATTCTACAGTAAAAGTATAGTACCACCACCACCCCAGATCGTCAAGAAAGGATCGGTACATTATAGAATGAGCAGCACCAATGGTTATCCAACAAAGATCTTTAAAATTTCTTATTGTACTTCAACATAAGAAGTAGTTTAGTGTTGTCATCTGTCAGACTTCGCCGATTGTCTTTTAAAAGGTCTGTGTACAGCGAAAAAGTCCGTTCAACGTCTGCTGTGCTTACGGGAAGCCAGATATATCTTTTTGCCACAGCAGCAAGATGTGGAATTGTATCCCTTTGTGCTTCCCACCACTCAGCAATATTAAAATCATCACTGGGTACTGACTGGGCAAAAGTTCTGTACCCATGCCATTCAAAGTTTGAAACACCAGCCAGAGATGGTAGCTCCTGGGTGTGTTTTACTTTTACTTTTTCCTTGTCCAGTGTTGGCAGCTGCTTTGGGTCAAAGATTCAGGCAGCTTTGAATGTGCCGACTGAGGGATGAGATTTTAAAATTTTGTCCAGTTTCTCACTGCTGTCCAACATAACCTTCTGAAAAAGGTTCACACAGTTTTGATTTTCAGGTAACTGACAATGGGACAACATTTCTACTGTATTTGGTCTGTATTCAGTTTCCCCTGCGGTGGCACAGAAGTCCAAAAACATATGCACATTTTGCACCCTTCCAAATATGGAGTGTCTCTGTGGCTGGCTGCTTGACTGCAATTGTAGAATAAGGTTAACAAGTTCAGACGAGTGTTCCACAACAAAAGTGGCTTGTTTTACCAGCTCTGCTGCTTTGCCTTTCAATATCACTTCAGGCACTTCAAGGTTGCTGCATCAGATTGTAGCGTTTCAACAAATTCTGTTAACACAGCAAATAGTCTGCCAAATACTGAACAGCATTAACCCAGGAGCACCACTGAGTTACCACTGCATATACTGGCATCTTGGGTACAATGCCCTGCTTGGATTCCATGAATGCAAAGTACTGATGCCTACGCATTGGGCTCTGGCAAAATATTTTTTTAACAAGGGAAACGGCAGTGTTTAAGTCAGCTGGTGTGTCTGCTCAGACTTCCAAGACCAAATTGAGGAGCTGGGCAATGCAAGTGACATGCACTGCATTTGGTAGGACACAGGACAGCACAGTTTCAAAAGCCTTGTGCATATAACTTGCACTGTCCGTGACAATGGCAAAGACTTTATTGAAGTTCACCCCATTGGTGTTTAGCACTTTTAGTAGAGCTTGGGATACTGTGGTGTTGTTCACATGATGAAAAAACTCAACACCAATTAGGAGTGGCTGTTCCCCAACATTAAGCAATGGTTGGGCCAAAATAGCCAGCACGCTATGCCCACAGGCATCTGTTGTCTTATCCAGAAAAATGAAGACATCTTGATCCTCTACCGCCTCTTTCAAGGACTGTTCATGATCAGGCCGAAGTTCTTGGAGGTACATGCTCCAAAGCTGTGCTGGTCCCAGAAGACTACCGCCTTGTTTTGTGTGCTTCTTTAAGAACTCTTGAAAGCCAGAAGCCTTCTCCAGTGGTATGTCTGCACGGGTCAAACAGTGGACGAAGTCCAGAACTATTTCCTTCCGTTCAATGGAAGATTCCGTTGCTCGACTGAAACACGAAGTCAAGCGACTGTTGTCGTAGAGGTGTGCCTAAAAAAAAAAAAAAAGATATAATATGTTGCAGGGAAAAATAAACTGTGCCTGGAAAACAAAACACAAGCAAACAAGATTTAATATTTTACAGGGCAAAAACAAACTATAGGTCAGCCCAGTGTCATGGAGAGCTGAGGAGCTGTGAGCTTTACCTCCTGCCAAACTGGCAACCTGTTTGAGAACAACATCAGATCAGCAGGGAGAGGAGAGGATCGAGTGTCCAGTTGGCTGCTTTCCTCTCCGGAGTGGGGTTGGGAATCTGCTGTCTTGCTCTTAGAGGCCAGGTGGTAGTTTTGAACTCTAGCAGCAAGGAAGGGGGATGCAGGAACAAGGCACATGTGTACGGGGGTGGTGGTGGGGGGCTGGATTCCACAGTGCCAGAGAGAGATGAGATGGACTTATGAGGCAGGCACAGAGCAGATACCAGTCACCCAAGGAAAAACAAACCGATTATGTAAAAATAAAATAACTGCAAACATCTGTAAGCACTAGTACTTATTTTGCATGTTTTTCTTGCAGCTTCTTTTCTTTCTAGATGTTTCTGTGACTTCATGTGCATGTCAACTGTATGCTTCCGCACGAAGTCGAGTGTGTGGGTACAAGCACGACAAAACAGCAATCCTCCATCCTCATAAAGATCCTCCAGATATAACTTAACCTGATCCTGGGCGTGCACAAGATATGAGACATGACGGTCCTTGGCCTCTTCGCGAGAAAGACGGAAGCGCTTTGGTGGCGGTGTAGACATGGTGTAATTTAACTAAACCAAAATTAAACCAAAAAAAAAAATTAAGACTTCAATGAGAGCATCAGTGCATAGAGAGCTTTCCTTGGGATGCTTGATCCTCCAGTATCACATCACTGGTTTGGAAAAAAATTGTTCTGTGCCACTCTGGTCGCCCGCCCCACCCTGCACCCTCACCAGAGGCCAGAACAATTTTTTTCAACCCTACTGCCAGTCCACCAGGCCCACCCTCCTCAACTCTGAGGAACCACAGCAGCGAGTCAAGGACACACCACAGGAGCGGCGATGGGCGCTGGCGACAGACAGACATGATGGAAAAAATTGTTCTGTGCCACTCTGGTCACCGCCCACCCTGCACCCTCATCAGAGGCCAGAACAATTTTTCACTATGACTGCCAGTCCGCCAGGCCCTCCTCCCTCAACTCCGAGGAACCACAGCAGCGAGTCAGGACACACCACAGGAGGCGGCGGCGGATGCTGGCGACTGCCAGACATGATGGAAAAAAATTGTTCTGTGCCACTCTGGTCGCCTGCCCCACCCTGCACCCTCACCAGAGGCCAGAACAATTTTTTTCACCATGACTGCCAGTCCGACAAGCTTTTTTTACAGCCCCATACATATAAATAAAAAAACAAATTACCATAGCTGGCCCCTGCTAGATTCCCTCCCTGCCTCCCAACATGCCACCCTCAAGTCATCAAAAAAACATTTGCATAAAAACTTAACTGTTTGGCATATTCTGACTACTGCAAAACCAAGAGTGGGAACAATCCTCATCCTCACTAAGTAACATTTAATAACACTGAGACACCATAAACATGTAAATATGCCCACACCACCCCCTTCCCACGACATGAGGCCACACATTTTGGTCCCTATAGGATCAAGGACAGAGGTCCTCCTGACCTTCTCCCAGAAAAAACAAGCATTCAGATTCATTTGGGACAATTATGCAAATGGCATAAAAACTTACCTGGTTGGCACAAAAGAAAGAGTGATTCAGCTCTTTTTGGGGTAAATTGATTGTCACAGCAGTGATCCTCTGCTTCTTCTCCTCGTCCTCTGCAGCACTCTGACTCTCACCGCGATGGTCGCTCTTCTTTAGCTCGTTTTCAGCAGCTCCCAGTGATGCACTGATGCGATGCCTTCAGCTCCTGCTCTTGCTCTGTAGCCCCCCTCACCTGTCCATGCACATTTACCTTGGTTTGGCGGACCTGAGGGGGCCTGAAGCTAAAGGAAAAGTGGGGACTTTTAAAAATAACAGCCTGGCATGATTGGTCCCAGCTAGTGTGGCGATGCTGCGATGTCACCCCATGCGTCACCGCCAGGACAACAAAGCAGGCGGGGTCGGGCGGAGAGGAGTCAAGGCGGAGCGAGATTCCAGCTGGGGAGTCTGTAGGGAGTCGGGACACAACATCACATCAGGAGGGATACCATGGGCAGCAGCTACTGGCAAGTAAATGAGTTTTTTGTGGGAGGCGGGAGCTCGCGTTGGGCTATTGGGCACAGGTTGTGGGAAGCAGAGAATTGAGCGATTAAGTTCAGACTTTGTTAAAATGTCGCGAGCGTGATTTTTGCGGGGGTCCAAAATCGACTTTCTCGCAAATAATCGCGGTCACGATTTTCCAGTGGCCCTGCTGATGACTTACAGATCATGATGTGGCTCAATGGAGGAGATTCTGTTGAAGAGCTACTGTTACGTTAGGTAGCTTTTTTGTATTCTTTTAATTTTTTGGCATGATGTGAATTCCTTTTGATGAAAACCTTAAATACAGTGAGGCAGGTTTGGCTTATAACTACTTGAATTTAGATTATTTTGCACAGTATTTCCTGAGTTTCTTCTTGTATGAGAAGAATTAATCCTTATAAATTGGATTTCAACTGACCTTCCTGGACTTAAGTCTTTACCATTTATTTATACTGCTGGGTTCAAGCCGGAGGTGCTGGGACCCTGAGGGAGTCAAAATTCTTTAGGAAGGCCTGCGCTGAGCTGGACTGCGCATGCGTAGCGCCGCGAGACTGACTCAAGCCATATAGGCTATCTTGGCATCGACCCTTCATCCACTTCTGTTCCTTATTTCCCCGCCATCAAGTGCACTCAGTGACAACATCACTCGCCTGCCAGGAGTGACATATTCATGTTTATATGACTACAGCGATTAGTATGCTCAGTTTTAGTTATTTATTTTTTGTGTAAACAACAAAGAAAAAAACAGAAAAATGTTTTATTATTTTTCTGCTTCAGCCCTGCCGCTCGAAGGAGTTCACTATGGATGGTGACAGTAGGAGTCAGCTGGGCTGTGTCCAGTACACCGCCCTCAGGGGGGGGTGATACAACCACAGACAGTTTGGGAGGGATGACAGTGCATCTGAAAACACAAGAAACAGCGGGCCCGATGCAGGTCGAGGACCCGGCACTGTTCTTCCTCTTCTCTTAGGAAGGAGAAGAAACGGTACCACTCGAGATTGCCCTTTGTTACGTCTGCCAAGAGGTCCGCGGTGTCTGTGGGTAAGAGGCCTTCCCCAGCTCCCCGACAGCCTCCACCTGTAGTCACTCGGATTCTCAGCAACGGAGGCCTTCTCTGTCCTCTTTTGGGGTTTCCGGTGGACAGTTTCACCACTGGACTGCTCTTATGGAGCAGTGGGTACAGTGTCTAGCCCATTTGCCCTTACCTGTGGATCTGATGCCTTGGGCCTAGGCAGCTTAGACCTGTGGCTGTGGCCTACAGGTCCAGTAGAGCATTTACCTCTGGCAGTGGCTTCTCCCTTGCCAGTGACCATGCTGCCGACACCGCTTCCACATGCCTGCCCCCTTCATTCTGTTTCCTCACAGGGACTGGCACAGGTACCATCCCTGGGCCTGGGTTGAGTGATAGGGTGGCGCCGTCTCTGGCTCCGACTTCTTTTCGGTCAGTGCTGCATCCGGTGCCGGGTTCGGCACTGACTTCTTTGTTGCCAGTGCTGCTTCCAGCTCCAGTTCCAGTGTCTCCTGTTTTTCCACCGCCTAGGCCTAGTCTCAGCCTCTTGTGCTCCACTCCGTCGTCGTTCCCCGAGGAGGATATGGAGCAGGACGAGTCTGACCCAGACCTCATCATCTCCGAGGAAGGGGATGAGGACTCTGTCTGTAGCCTGAACAGTAAGCCGATAGCTCTGACCATGGTCCCTCAAGCGGACCATTCCTTTCAATCCCTTTTAAGGAACATGCAGGCAACCCTGACTCTTCAGATGACTTCGTTGGACCCAGGAAAATTTTTGTGCCTTGAATGGCTTTATGTTCCCAATATCCCAGTGAACCTTACTCCTCGTGTTCCCCTAGCCTTCAAGACTCTAGGCCTGCCTTTATCCGTTTTGTTTGTAAGTCCATAGATCGGAAATATGTCCCTCCTAAAGAGAGACCTATTCTGGCTTCCCAGCCAGTTACGGATGCACTGGTTGTTCTCGCGAAGAACGACAAAGCTGTCTTATCTCAAGAAGTGACAGCACGTCCTATCAATAAGGAATCTCATAAGATAGATACTATGGGGAAGTAGGCTTTTGCAATGGCTATGCTTGGCACGTGTATAGCCAGCTATCGGGGGCACTTCACTCAGCATGTGTATGTCCTCTGGAACTCCCTTAGATTTCTTGCAGAGAATCTTCTGGATTCTGACTCCAAGCTTAAGATTCTTCAAACTATCACCTGTGGAATAGAATCCAATAACCATCAGCTGAAAGCAGCTATGGATGCATATAATACCGCTTCCATAGTGGCCGCAGCTGGAATCTGCATTAGAAGATATTCCTGGCTGTGGACATCAGGGTTCTCCTCAGATGCCCAACAATAGGTTATGAATGTCCCCTTTGATGGTACCTGTCTGTTTGGCCAGTAGGTGGAACAAGCCCTAGAGACCTCTCAGGAAACCAGGTCCACCATCAAGTTGGCCAGGCCACCTCCTTCAGCCCCTCAGAGAGGCAGGAACTGTCAGTTCTTTCGTAATAGGCAACCCTTTCAAAGACGAGGCAGAGGAGCACCGAACAAACACCGGTCTCCTCAGCCATAAAAGAAAATGCAGCAGAAGACACAGGGCCTGAAAGTGCTTTGTGCCTCCCTCTGAGAGTCCGGTCCAGGTTCCGCCTCAGCTGCCTGAGGTGGGCCTCTCCTCAGCAGTGGGAGGTTATCTTCTGCAGCCCTACTGCCCCCTCTGACTGCTCCGCTCTGCCGAAGAGGGATTGCTAGAGGTTCCTAGGGTTAGGTTGAAGACATCTGGGTTGCGGGCATTTATGTTTGCAGCCCCTACACTGTGGAACACTCTACCTCGTCGGATAAGAGAGTGCCCGACAGTGGAGAGCTTCAAAACTGCTTTAAAAACGCATGTATTTGAGCTGCCTTTGGTATTGATATATGAACCGTTTATAATGTGATGATTGCTAGGTTTCATATATGTTTTATGTATTTATTGTAAAAGGCGCTATGATCTCTGGAATAGCGCCTTTTAGAAATAGTCAATTTAATTGATTTGATCTGACTCAATTCTATAGCCAGTGGAAGTCTATCACCACAGACAAGTGGGTTCTCAGGATAGTTCAGGAGGGATACTCTCTCAATTTTTCAGAGATCCTTCCAGACCTTCCACCCAAGTGGCAGTACTCTCTGTCAGCTGCTCAGTCAGACCTTCTCACATCAGAGATAATGGGCCTTCTCAAAAACAGGGCAGTGGAAGTAGTTCCCTGGACAGAGCGAAACACAGGACTGTACTCCCATTACTTTCTGGTTCCAAAAAAGACTGGGGGTGTGTACCCCGTTCTCGATCTCAGAAAGCTGAACAAGTTCTTGTATCACGAGAAGTTCAAGATGGTCTCCCTGGGGACACTTTTGCCACTTCTCAAGCAAAACAACTGGCTGGCATCTCTGGACATGCAAGATGCCTACCAGCATATTCCAGTGCACCCTAGCTATTACAAGTTCCTTCGTTTTGTGGCCTTGTGGCAGTTCAAAGTCCTGCCCTTTGGGCTCTCCTCGGTGCCTCAAGTCTTTACAAAGTGCTTTGCAGTTCTCGCAGTACACCTTGAAAAGCTTGGCATTCAGGTCTTTCCTCATCTGGATGACTTTGCTCCTACCAAGCCCGTCAAGACAGGCTACAGAGAGAACGGGGTAGCCACAGCATCTCAGTTCCTGACTTCCATGGGGCTTCTGCTGAACCTAGAAAAGTCACAGCTTCAGTCCTCACAGCAGCTCCTCTTCATGGGGCCCTCTTAGACATCCAAAGATGGGGGCTTTTCTCCCAGAGGACAGGAGAAACGACATCCTTCAGATGGCACGTTTCATAATGGAAAACGATCCCTTTTGGGCTCGCTCTGTGCAATGATGTTAGGCCTCACGGCCTCTTCCATCTTCACAGTGCCTCTAGCTCAGCTGCATATGAGGACCACTCAGTGGATGCTCAGCACACAGTGGTCCCCAACAACACATCCCCAGTCTTACCCCCATCAAAGTGACAGAGCATCTGTGGCAGTCACTTGCATGATAGACACAGGAGGGCGGGCATCCTTCATCAAGGTCTTCCCTTCGCTCTGCCGGAGTCTCAGATAACCATCACTATAAATGCATCTCTCCTCGGCTGGGGAGCCCACTGCAAGCACCATTGCACACAGGGTCTTTGAACCCAGGCAGAGTCGCACCTCCACTCAACGTTCTGGAGATGAAGGCATTTCTGTACGCCATCTGAGTCCTGGAAGATGTACAGTAGTCAGTCACAACATAATCCTTCTTTAGATGAACAAGAAAGCAGTGATGCATTACATCAACGAGCAAGGGGAAGCACACTCCTATCATCTCTGCAGAGAAGCCATGAGGATCTGGGAGTGGTGCCTCACCCACAATGCCCTGATTCAGATAGTTTACCTGCCAGAGACTCAGAACAATCTGGCAGACCACCTCAGCAGGACAGAAGCGGATCCTCTCGAGTGGTTGTTAGCACCAGGTATCGTACAGTCCCTCTTTGGCGAGTGGGGTACTCCAGACCTGGACCTTTTTGCGTTCCCACTCAACGCAAAACTGCATCAGTTCTGCCCAGAAATCCAGAATCTGGATTTTCTGTCTGGCCATGTGGACAAATCGCTTCTGTGTGCATTTCCTCCTCCTCCTCCTCCTCTTCCATTAATTCAGAGGGTGCTGCTCAGACTGGAGACCCATTGGGGCTACATGAGTCTCATTGCACCATACTGACCTCGACAGATTTGGTTTCCCCTGATCAGTAAGCTGTCAGTACATCCTCCGTGGCAACTACCACTACAGACGGACCTTCTGACACAGGGACCCCTGTTCCATCCCGGCCTGCGCTGCCTTCATCTCCACATCTGGCTCCTGAGGAGATAGAAGAGGGCAGGTTTAATGCATCTCAGAGATACTCCTGGCAGCAGGTAAGCCTTCCACTAGGAAAACTTACGTAGCCAAATGGAAACGCTTCTCAGAATGGTGTGCCAAGGTTCCCTTAGACCCATTCCAATATTCTTCTAACAAGGTATTGGAGTGCTTGCTAGACCTTTCAGATGCGGGACTTCAATACTCTTCTGTAAAGGTTCATCTCTGTGCAGTCTCTACTTATCATGAACCAGTCCAGAATAAGACCTTGGCCCAACTACCTCTGTTCAAGAGACTCCTCAAGGGCATTCTGCATACAAGGCCTCCGGTCAAGAAGCTGGTTGCCCCCTGGGATATTAACCTCGTGCTGGACACGTTCACTTGTAAACCTTTTAAGCCTCTAGCCACATGCAATATTAAATTTCTGACCTGGAAAACTGCCTTTCTAGAAGCCATTACTTCTGCTCGTAGGGTTTCTAAGATACATGCTTTGGTCACAGACCCTCCGTATACTGTCTTTCACAAAGACAAGATGGTTTTCTGTACACATCCTAAGTTCCTACCCAAAGTGGTTTCAAGTTCCACCTCAACTAGCTCTTGGTACTGCCTACTTATTTCTCTAGCTTCCAGAATGAAAGGGAACACATTCTTCACTGTCTGGATGTTAAAAGAGCCCTTCGGTTCTACATCAATAGAACAAAGGACATCTGTAAATCCAAGCAGCTGTTCGTGTCCTTCAGTGTTGCCCGAGCCAGTTTCCATTACGTGTATTTCTGCTTGGAGAGTGGCATGCCTGTCCCACTGTTACTCTGTGGCGCAGGTCAAGTTGGAGGGCCAAATGCGCTCCCATTCTACCAGAGCTGTTGCTGCATCCTTGGCAGAGATCCGCTCTGTTTGTATTGATGATATTTGCAAAGTGGCTACTGGGAGCTTAGTGCATACTTTTGTTAAGCACTATGCTCTGGATGTTCATGCCAGACAGCATGCTTCTTTTGGCAGGACAGTCCGTAATGGACTTCCCTCCTGAGTGAGCTCCGTCTCCTACCGTTTTGCTCGGGAGATTGGTTTTAGCTTGTTACTCTAACCCAGCAGTATGAATAAGGGGTGAAGACTTAAGTCCAGGAAGATATGAAAATTACGTAGTCCGTAATTCTTGATCTTCTTGGACAAGTCTTCACCATTTATTCATATGCTCACCCATCATCCCCCGAACTCACTGAATCTGTTCCCGGTCTTCACTTCTTTGTTTCTGTTTGGACTGTGAAGATATTGTTCTTAGTTGACCCTTCTTACATGGGTCAGAAGGGCTATCTTATGCCCTTGTTAGGTTAGGTGTTCTCTAGTTCGCATATGCTGCACCTCCTCAGTAAAAAAGGTACTGAGGCATTTGGAGAGTCGACACCGAGATGACCTATATAGCGCGAACCAGTCTCGTGGCGCTGCGCATTCACGGTTCTATCTCGGTGCTGGCCCTTCTGAAGATTTTTGTCTCCCACAGGGTCCCAGTGCCTTTGGCTTGAACCCAGCAGTATGAATAAATGGCAAAGATTTGCCAGGAAGATCAAGAATTACGACGAGTACGTAATTTTTATTTCATTACAGTAAGAAGACATGAAACTTACTCATACTCTGCTCTTACTTTTCCCCTTAGTGCTTTGGTTGAGGCTCTTTCTGCAATGGGATGCACTTCATATCAGGCCTGGTCTGTACGTTCTTGGCTCCGCTGTGTTCTACAGATGCATATCAATCAAACTGCTGGCACTGTAGAAAAAGGAGATTCGGGGCGAACATCTGGTGAGGACCCACATTTTTTCAGTTTCTTCCAACTTTAAATGCATGATCTACAATCAAAGCTGTTCTAGTCTGGTGGGGTGGGGAGGGATTAGGAGCCGCAAGGAGCCCATTTATGCATATTGGTTTCACACTCTGGGCTCTTAGAGTGGTGTTTATTTTCATTTTTAGGCTTTTTGGTTTTTGCTTATGATTGAAGCTGCAAACATTGATACAGTGTATATTTGTGGTGTCTGTCCAGTGGGCTGGCTAAAAGATGTGCTAGTCCAGCATGGCATGCTGGTTGCCCATCATACTTATCTTCTATGGCTGGCAGTGCTGAAAAGGCTTCATTTGAAATGCAAGACCACTGGAGGTTTTGCTCTCCATAGTGCTAAAGTTCTCATTGACTACAAATACAGCTGCTTGTCAGAATAATAAATTACTGCAGTTGCCCGTATGACGGGAGGTGCACACGATGGACCTTTTATCTTTTTTGGTCTAGCATTTACTGTGTTCCTAATGTGCTTTAGGAATAAATAGATGAATACTTTGGTATGTGCTCTGGTGCAAACAAAAATCCTTCAAACATTGCCATCAATAATTATAACACATTTTGTTCAATGACAAGTCCTATGGCAAAGTCTTCTTTCCCAGCTGTCTCCCTATCTTCATCAGCGGTATTTACTGTTGCCTTGGTACTTCCGCTGATGCCTACCTGGAGGTTATTTCCACATCTGCTCCCTTTGGTGAGCTCCTGCTCTTAGGTTCCTTAATACCACCTGGATCTGCCCCTTCGAAAAAACTGATCTTGGATATCCAAGCACTTTGCCTTACATACCACATTATGAAGCCTGTCTGTCTAAACCCTAGCGCTTCCACTCACTCTCTTATTGATAGTACCCTCTCTAGCAACTCTATCCACACCTATAGCATAGTCCGTGTAGGTGGCCTGCCAGATATCTTTAGTATCCATCGGCCCATTTTCTGCATGAGGAAAATCTGTAGACCCAAAGTTCCTCTCAGAAAAATACTCTTATGCTTCTTATGCAGTCAGAACCTTCCCTAATGACTGTCTGACCTGTCCATTATTGACTAGTCACACGTCTTATGTCGTTAAAATTGATCATGCACTTCATTACTTTCACAAAAACATTCTTGAGGTCTGAGACATTCAGTTCCCCTCCATAGAGCCATGGTTAAGGACAACCACTGCCCCCTGGGTATCTGAGGACCTTGTTGCACTAGATAAGGCACATAATGCAATAGAAAAGAAAATGCGTATCTACTCCTGCCCAATGCTGTCAGTCAGCTGGCCAGTCGCAGTATACACAGAACCTATCCTGAAGCATTCCAGCTGTGATAGAAACTCAATGAAAAATGGACAAAAATGGTCATTTACTCACTTTATTGTAAAGTCCCAATTACAGAGTGGACCAGTCCTCACTCCTCAGTGCATCAACCCGCTCTGAGTCTTTGTCAGGGGGTGGTGGCATGGCTGTGGCATATGTTGCCAGAGTCATGGCATACTGGTAAACAGAGGCATCCTTTGATCTGGCCCATGACTTTGAAGTGGAATCTATCTATTTTTTTAAATTTTTTTTTACATGGCAGGTACTTCCTGAGATTTACTGCATTTGCATTGATCCACAAAGTCTCTTCTGTATTCAGTTATGACTTGAGGGGCTCACTGAGTCTCCCTTAGTGGATGCTTCCTGCAAGGCATTCTTTCTAAATATGCCTTTTGAAGGGGATAACTTCTTTGTATAAGAACTCATGGCCATCATGAAACAAGTCTAGGACTGTAAAATGACACTGCCACAAGACAAGAAACTTATAGGGTGGTGCTCTTTTCGAGACACACGTCCTTACCAGCAAGGATGCTGATATAACCATTCACAAACTAATGCACCTGGGTTTTCCAGCCTTGGATGTTATTGCTACAGTAGAGGAGGCCTAGGCAGAGGGAACTTTAAGGACACCAAAGACCGTAAAGGATGTGCTGTCCGTAACATGTCAGGCATTATCCACTGTTGTCTGCGTTTTAATTAAATGTTGAGATTTTTTGCTACTATTGCTTGGCGCCCAAGTTTTTGGTTTGTGTGTGCAGGAGATCTATGCTGCAGTCTTTATTGGTGAGTTTCCTTGCACCACATCCTTGTGCACACTCTTTGGGATTTTTACTTTACGGACAACTAAGTGCCCCCTGGGAGCAAGACTGCAGTAAGTCGACTGGTGGCCAGAAATAACTACAGAACACTGGGGGTTAGAGATTGTCTCCAACAGATACTTCATAGAGTTTCTAAACCCTCCATGTCAAGACTTCTTCCTGCAGTGACCAGTATTTCACAGTCTGGCCATAGCTTGTGCAACACAGAAAGCCATCAACCATTTCAGAGAAATCAAAGTAATTCATCCAGCTCCTCTCCATCAGCAAGATTCAGAATTGTATTGCATTTTTTTTATTGTCCCCCCCAAAAAAAAACAGGGGCTTGGAGCCATAGTAGATCTCAGACGTGTCAGTAAAAGTATCAAGTCCTCATACTTCAAAATGGTAATGCTGAGATCCACCATAGAGACCATTCTTCCAGGGATTTCTGTAGTGTCTTGAGACCTGCAAGATGCAGATCTGTACATTTCTATTTACTGTATTCATCGCATCACATAGATTGCCTCTTCCTGGAATAGCCGGATGCTCTACTGTATACATTCCCTGTGTACGATGATTCCAAGGTCATAAGGTTACAAAGGGTGTCATCAACAGTAATCCTTGTAGCGCCTTGTTGGCCTTGCAGATCGTGGTATTCAAACCTGATGCACCTTGCAGTCTGTGATCCTATTTCTGTACTGAGTTGACGGGACTTTCTTCATCAGGCCTGATACCCCATCCAGACCCAGGCAAGTTTCAGCTGTCAGCCAAGCTGCTGAGCGCAGGAGATGTGAAAGCAGGATGCTCAGCAAGAGGTATTAAGACTTTTATGTAGTCCAAAGAAGGCCTCCACCAACAAAATCTACAGAAGAATCTAGGATGCCTTCCACCACTGGTGCACCCCTCTTCTCATCAAGCCCTCGGCTGCTACTGTGCAGTGTCTTGGAAATTCTGCACTAGGCCCTGGACAAAGGATTTATAAATCTTCTTTGAAGCTCTGTCCTCCATTAGTCCACACCTTAGAACTATTGCTGCCAAGCACTAGGACTACACAGAAATTTTGGTAGCTGGGGTTCGCCCATGATGACGTCATGTGTTTGTATAAATGTGGGCGGCCAATCAGCCTTATCAGACCTGTTGAAGGAAACATTGTTAACTAGCCGTTTATTCTTTTTACTTTTCTTGTATGTGCATTTTGTCATCGCTCAATGCCGGCAAGGTAGAAAGACCCTTTATTTTGGTTTTGTAAATGCAGAGAAATAAATTACAAAGAGACACACACACAATCTGTGTGTGCTGCTCGGGTCTTTCTCACAGTGGGTGGACTTGTGAGATTTGCTAGAGATTCAACCAAGCTACAAGGTGACACCAAAAGAAAGCTCAAGAAAAATTGCCTTTTTCTGTAAACTTTAACAGGCAGGGAGAAGAAACCAAGTCCAAAAACTGGTTGCAAACTCGCCATTGGCCGAGAAATGGAGGCCGATGTTGAAGTGCTGGAACAGAGAACGTTGGGTATCGCAGTCCTCCTCATTGTTGGGCCACCAGCATAAGCATATAGAGATAAAGAGAAATCTTCGAGACTCTAGGCCTGCCTCTGTCCCTTTGCTGGTGAGGTCCCGGTCACCGCTGAGACAGTGTAATTCTGCTGAGTTATTGCTTGCTCTGGTAGCGTTGACTATACCCCCACCACCACCACCATCAATGAAACACCAAGATCGTGGTTTTGCTTGGGTGCTGCTGTAGCTACTATGAACGGTAGGATGCCATTGATGTTGGGCTAAGGCCTGTAGAGGACACGAGTAGTAGTCTGTGTCATTGTTCACTCTGGCAGCCATACCTACTGTGGACAGGACGACACCATCATTGTCAGGCCAAGGCCTATCATCAACACAAGTAGTCCCAATCCCCCTTCAGGGCGTTGTTGACTCTCAAGTTGTGCTCATGTCATTTTCACAGATAAGACACATTCTGCTTGACTTATATATGCAGGCTCTCAAATACCATCGTCGCATGCTAATATACATTCTTTCTCTGAAGCCAATGGTATTCCTGGGGCACACTGCAGCTCCCATCATCAACACGAGCATCGATAACGAAGTAGAATATAATTCTGACCATTATATATCCTGCATTAGAGGATGCTGTCTTTTCTGCATGTTACAGACTAAACTCACTGCCTGCAGTACCAGAAACAAGTTCCAAAGACCGAACTGCAAACAGCCCACGTTGGAAGGGGTGCAGGTAAGGGCAGCCAGCCCACAGCAAACAGTAATGTCCAAAGAACCTGCACTCCAAAGCGTAAAAAAGCACAACTCAAACATAGTTTTAAATGCTTTAATAGCAAACAAGGGTGAGCGTGCAAACAGATCTCACCACTGCCACAATGCCCCAGCGCTTTGGGTCAGAAACCCATCATAAGGGGGTGTGGTTTGAGAGAGACACCTGACAATTTATATGTGAGTTGTGCTTTTTTATGCAGTACCAGAAAGGCTGATGAGCAGTATCTTGCCCCATTTGCTAAGCCTTATTAAAATAACCAGCCAGAAACTGACTCTGTAGTCATCATGGCTACTACATAGAAACATAGACTTTGACGGCAGATAAGGACTGCTTGGCCCATCTAGTCTGCCCATTTCCCTACCTACAGGATAGGCCGCAGATCCTAGTTAACCAACAGCCTATTTCTTCCTACCCCCCACAAGAATTGCCTTATGTCTGTCCCATGCATTCTTGAATTCTCCCACAGTTTTAGACCCCACAACCTCCTCAGGAAGGCTGTTCCATGCATGCACTACCCTCTCTGTGAAAAAATACTTCCTCACATTGCCCCTGAACTTCCCCCCCTCTATCTCATGATGGGTCTAAAGCACCAAGACACGAGTACTTTGCCTCCTGATAAGGAATCTAGGAGGCTAAAGGTGATGGGCAAGTACACATATGTATCTGCCTCACTAGGCCTTAGCATTGCAAACTACCAGACAACTATATGATTAAATATCAAAATAACCTGTGCAAATCTGGAAAAGCTGCTGCCCAGGCTTTGCCTGAGGGCTGTGCCAAGAATGAGTTACTTGACATTGTAATGCTTGGTGCTGAGATTGACAAACGTTTTCTCAGCTTAGCCTGCGAGTTCTCTGATGCCTCTGTCAGGGCTACTGCTTC
The DNA here is from genome assembly GCA_016271365.2 of Neoceratodus forsteri. NCBI lineage: Eukaryota > Metazoa > Chordata > Ceratodontiformes > Ceratodontidae > Neoceratodus > Neoceratodus forsteri. The sequence goes on from CM057449.1 coordinate 1,561,342,229, forward strand.
TGGCATTTGTATGAGGCTCTATTTTTGGCTCATGGTTGATGCTTTTGCAAATGATGTGCAACAAGCAGTTTTAAAGGTCTCTTTTAGAGGGACATAACCTGCTTGGTTATGATGTGGAAAAAGCCCTAAAGGGTCATCAGACATCCAGAATGAATCTGAGATCTGTCAAGTCCCTGTATCCCACTCCAGCTAGAGGTTGTGGGAGGGGCTTCATTCACTAGCCTGCTGCCAGAGATAGCCATGCCTACTCTCAGTAAGGCAAAGTAGGGGAGATGGTGCCATGCCAGATCCAGTTCTCCAGGTGCTGATACAAAAAGCATCCATAGCAGTAGGTACCGGTAGCACTGACATCACCAGTTCTGCATAACTGTTTTCAGGATATAGCTCCACTTCCAATGTTACATCAAGGAGTGGTTATGAGGAGCAAGCTCTCCCTGTCACTGAAACATCAGCATGGAGATTATGACATTGCAAGCTATCAATCCCCTGTCACAAACAAGGGATTTGCTTTGTTTCCTGGACATGACGGACACATACCTTCATGTCAAGATCAGAAACACTCCCAGGCAATACCTCCGCTTTATCCTGGGCAGAAATATTACTGGTTCAGAGTCTTGCCCTTTGGCTGGGCTTCTATGCCATGGGTCTTTATCAGCTGCATGGGCAGTAGTGGCAACAACCCTTCACAGGGAAGGCCTATATGTAAAGTATCTCCCTACCTGGACAACTGCCTGTTGATAGCCAGTTCTAGGGAAACTTTTCTCCATATATTGTCTCGGACAAGGCACTTATGTAAGGATTTGGGAGTCACAGTACATGTGCCAAAGGCTGTGATGGCTCCCTGTCGATTGACTACAATTCATAGGAGCAGTTTTTGGAAAAAGACACAGAGAAGGGTTAGGTTTTTCTGCCACAGGACAGGGCAGACCACCTGACTGCCTACAGTACAGCTGGTATACAGAAGTCTCCAAAGTCTCCTGGCTGTGGCCATTAGGACAGTGCCACTTGCTAGTCTTTATATGAGAATCCCTCAGTGGACACTAAGGGTCCCCCAGGCAATGAGACTGTGGTAATGGGATTTGTCCCATGGCCTCTACCTGTCAGCTGGACATCTCCCAAACCTCCAAAATGTCTTAGCAGACAAGTTAAGCATGTCATAGTACAAGATTAACAAATGGGAACTGTTGACCTCTGGGGGTAGTGTGACAGGGAGCTCCTGCCACTCTTGAGGACCGACTTTTTCTTAAATCTGTTGCAACAGTTCTTCTATTTCTTAGCCTAATCTATTCTTTACAATTTCTAGTCCATAAGGTTGGCCACCTATGGGCACCTCTTCCCTTTCTTGACTATGCTATAGTGTCCTCTTTAATTTTCCTTTTCCTTCTCAGGTACTTGTACAGGGAGGTTATTGTGGTGACCTCTGAGCTTATGTAAAACAACAGGCTGTGTTCCTCGTTGTTGAATTTAGTATGTAATAGCACTATGTCATAAAATACCTTGATGTATATACTGTACCTTATGTTTATGAAACCTGTAAATGTTGAAAATACCATGGCCCTAGGTGTTTTTGATGAAGGTAAAAAGTTACTAGGGAACTGTATTATAAAAACTAAGTTAGTTGTGCTATTTAAAATGTATGTAAATTGCTGTAAGCTAAACAAGTCTGAAATGTCATGGTGATTTGCATATATCCCATGATGCTTTGCATTTTGGGAGTATGTATGATGATGTGTTTCTTTGAAACTTGGCTTATTGTCAAAGTCCTTTGGGATAATCCTTGTTTCAGTGCGTCTGCACTGAGGTTCCTTGTCTTTAGCTTGTTTTGTTTTTTTATTTGAGCCCCACCACCCAAACAAACAAGGCCCATATAGGGGAGGCTGAATCTCAACTGAAAAGTTAGCTCAGAGATCAGTGAATCAGTAGGTGTGGGCTAAGTGTAGAGGAAAGACCTGCCTAGTCTGTTGCTACAAACTGATGTACTTAAGAAGGGCTATGCCATTGATGGAGGTTATCTACTTCATTTTGAATAAACATCACATAGAGATTGTGTGTTGAACTTGTAGTTCAGTGTCTGGTCCATCTGATTTTACTGCGACATATAGCACTTGCAGTAGGTTAAACCATAAGGACTGAAGCTGGCAGGCGGCAGGACGCCACAGAAAACTTCTAGCTAGCTATATACAGCGGGGGACTGCCCCCGACGTCAGTTGCATCATAAAAGTGGCGGTCCCCCAGCATACCTCAGTTCTTTTCCCACTGTCGACTCATAAGCATCGGCTCCACGAATGCCTTCAGCAGACGAACGATGCCAGAACTTTATCCTGCTTTTTCTTTGAGTTTGTTCCAAAACTTCGATAAGTACCTGCATGTCTTCTTCCCTGACTCCTTCCACAGAAGGGCACCCCTCGAAGTGTGCTTGCGGCAAGCAGATCCACTTCAAGAATAGGCACTCGGCCTGCGTGTGGTGCCTAGGCCCGGGCCACGAGACCCAGGCCTGCCCCATCTGCCAGCAGTTCAACAGCAGAACCAGAATCTGCCACCAGAAAGCACTTCACAGTTTTCTTCTGGAACAGAAGTTAAAAGCAATGGAAAAAGATCCTTCCTCCAGAGGGGAACCTTTTCACAAGTTGGAGAGGCATAAAGAAAAGCACCGGGACAAGGATAGATCCCCGAATCAGGCCTCGGACTCACGGACCAGTTCCAGCTCCTCCCGGTCGGACAGATCTCCCTCCTGGGCTAGATCTCAGCCCCCTCTGGTGAAAATCCAGACTTCGGGGGGCTCCAGTTCGGTCTCTCTTCAGCCAATGAAGACCAAGTCCAAAGATAGCTGGCCGTCCGGTTCGGCTGCCAGGTCTGAGGCTTCAGTCCGCCAAAAGCACCAGTGTAAGTCGGCTGCTAGGCCTAGGACCACGCCGACACCAAATGCCTCGGCTCCCAGCCTATGAGGGGCACGCCGGACACCCCCCAAGGAAAACATCAGAGCTGACATCCCTCAAGTGGGCGTCTGAGGCGAAGTGGACGCTGGACCCAGCACCCACCAGGCATCCTAGAGACCCGATGCCACCCCCACTTCCGCCCATCGGACACCGGTCGCCGGGGGATGTCAGAGGAGGATGTTTGGGCACCCGCCACCAATGACCAGACGTCGGGAGATATTGAAGATGTAAGACTACCCCAGGATCCGGCGCCTGACCCATCTGCACCTAAGGCACCGGTGCCCGACCCTAAGGATGGGCAGGCACCAACACCAGGCCTGTCATCTGGCCTCAATATTCAGGAGGTAAAATAACTATTAAAAAGGATGTGGCACCCACAAAGCCCCTAGAAGAGGTCCCACCTCCTAGAGGACCTCCAAGGGCAATGACCCCCGAACCCAAGGATCCTACCCCGCCACCCAGGGACAGATCCAAAGAAAGACGGTCAGGGGCTAAGAAACCACACCACTCCAGTGACCACAAATGTAAAAGGCCCAGATGGAGATCCCGCTTTTCCTCTGGGGATGATTCACGACCAGATACATCAAACACCTCTCAGTCTTCCTCTCCTTTCAGCATTCCGTCACCTGACCCCCATGACCTCCCTAGGTTGCAGCCGGATGACCCCACATTCTCCAACAATATGAGGCATATTCAAGAGAATATGGGGTAGGAGACAGAAGAGCTGGACCCAAAAAGGCAATGCCTGGCACGGTACTTGAGACAAAAGGACCCCAAGCCTGTGGTGGTTCCACCCCTAGTGGACACTTTGCAGGACGCTACCAGAGCTGCATGGAAGCATCCGTACTCCACTCCAGCGGTTCCCAAGAAAGCTGACCGCCTTTATAGGGCACCACTGGATGATCCGTATCTGACTCAGCAACCCGTGGCTGACTCAGTCGTTATCACGGCCTTGCATGACCATTCACAAAGGCCTCAACACTTTAGTATCCAGCCACTGGACCAGGAATCCAAACAATTGGATTCTCTGGGTCGGGGCATATACGCGGCTGCTACATGCTCCATTAGGTCCCTCAACTATCTCATGTACATGGTGCAATTTCAAAATGCACTTTGGGACCAGGGTCAAGACCTGTTGATGGAATTTCCGAATGGCAAGAAGGAGGAGGAACTACTAAACCTCCTTCGCACGGGTTCAGATGTTGGGACCCGAGCCGTGTATGACTCAGCGGACTCAGCAGCAAGTGCCGCTACAGGAGTTTGCCTCCGGAGACTCTCTTGGCTAGGGTTTCTGAGTTTACCCCGGACATCCAGAAAGGAATCATGGACGTCCCCTATAATGGTTCTGTTTTGTTTGGTTAAGACTCCAAAAGAGTCATCACTGAATTGCAAGATGCTGGGAAGGCAGTTAGAACAGTAAAGGCGATGTGCAAACCTAGGCCTAGCTCCTTTCATAGGAGCCAGAACCGTTTTCGTGGCCGGCAGAACAAGCAACAGCCTCATTTTGGCCAACAACCCTGGGGCAATTATGGATGAAAGAACCAGCCTAAGTACACCCAAAACCTACCCAACCTGCCGGATTCAGCACCGCCACAGCATGACTTCTTCCCAGCCCCTGCCCCACCTCTGGATCAAAGGGAAGAAAAGCTCGGGCGTCGAGTTGCTTACCACCTATCAGGGTGGCAGAGGATCATCTCCGATCGGTGGGTTATTCAACTCATAAGTCAGGAACACTCTATAGAGTTTCTCTACCGCCCACCGTCAAGACCTCCTCTGCATTCCCTCAACTCGGGACAGCATGCCCTGCTCGTCCAGCAGGAGATCTCAGCACTCCTCGACAAGGATGCCATCGAGATCATACCGGCGAACCAGAGAGAAGGAGGATATTATTCCTACTTCTTCCTGGTTCCCAAGAAAACAGGGGACCTGCTTCCGATCCTGGACCTCAGCGATCTCAACACCTTTGTGAGGTACAAACGCTTTTACATGGTCTCATCCCCATGCTCAGGCAAGGCGCATGGCTCGTGTCTCTGGACATGCAGGATGCATATCTACATCTTCCCATCACCCAATCGCACAGGAGATTCTGTGTTTCTGGGACGCCATTATCAATTCCGAGCACTCCCCTTCGGTCTGTCTTCGGCGCCAAGCATCTTTACCGTGTCTGGCAGTTGTAGCACCGGCACTCAGGAGACAGGGCCATTATGTCTTCCTGTATCTGGACAACTGGCTTCTCATGGCCGCTTCTCCAGAGGCTCTGGTGAAGGCCATTTACGACACCCGCTCCCTATTCCACTCATTAGGGATCACCATCAGTTGGTAGAAGTTGTCCCTCATCCCCTCACAAAGACTGCAGTTCATTGGCGTGGTTCTGGACACCCGCCAAGGGAGAGCTTTTCTGCCCGAGGACAGGGCGGAATGCAACAGATCCTTGATGCTGACCATTACGGCGCAGAAACTAGTTCCTGCACGGACCATGCTATGCCTGCTCAGACACATGGCAGCTGCCATTGCCACAGTTCCCCTGGCCCGCCTCCACATGAGTTACTCAGTGGATGCTGAGAGCCCAATGGGACCAGAGGCAGGATCACCTAGACAGACTCGTCAGAGTCTCAAAACCAGTCATTATGAACTTACAGTGGTGGCTTGTCCCAGAGCACCTCTCCGAGGGAGTCTCCTTCTTGGTGCCTGCTCCATCTCGGACTCTCACCACAAACGCCTTGGGGTCTGGTTGGGGAGCTCACCTCTGCGGAACAAGGACCCAGGGAACTTGGTCACCTCTGGAAGCTCACCTCCATATCAGGGTTTTGGAGATGAGGGTGGTCCTATACGCCTTACAGGCTTTACAATCAGAGATCCCACCAAGCCACGTGTTAGTCCAGATGGACAACACCTCAGTGGTGTATTACATCAACAAGCAAGGAGACACTCACTCATAGCCCCCTTTGCAGAGAAGCAAAATTGGTGTGGGATTGGGTACTACAACACAGCGCCATGATTACCACAGAACATGTTCCCGGTGTGGACAACACCATGGCAAATCTCCTGAGCCAGTCAAGGGCTAGAGCTCACGAATGGGAACTGCTGCAAGAGGCCGCAGAGGACCTGCTCCAACAATGGGGGACACCGGACATAGACCAATTCGCGTCCCCATACAACGCAAAACTGACCAAGTTTTGCTCGCTAGATCCAGGGCCTGGTGTTTTCTGGCGAGATGTGTTGTCCCTCTCTTAGAAGGGCAGGTTTCTCTTCACCTTCCTATGCATCCCTTTGATCCAGAGGGTTCTTCTTAAGCTTCAATCAGAACTGGCGTCGATGATCTTGGTGGTGCCCTTTTGGCCCCGACAAATTTGGTTTCCGCTGCTTCACCAGGAACCTCCCTTACCATTACCGGTCAGCTTGCACTTGCTGTCTCAGGAGGCCAGTTCCCTGGTCCATCTGAACCTCAAATCCCTGAACCTGTATGTTTGGCTCCTAAAGACATAGCCATTCTTAGGCACAGAGTCTCGCAAGGGGTTGCCGACATTCTGGTAGCGGCTTGGAAACCATCTACTTACGCTACTTACACCATGAAATGGCGGATATTTTGTCTCTGGGCTCGAGCTCGCGACCTGGATCCGCTTCGATGCCCCGAGAAGTCTGTTTTGGACTACCTCCTATCCCTTTTTCGGTTGGGATTGGCATATTTCTCTCTGAAGGTACACTTCTGTGCCATTTTGGCATACCATGCACTGGTTGGTCAATGATCACTAGCTCAGCTAGAGGCCTCGCACACTTTTATGCGGGGCATTCTGCATCTGAGACCTCCCATAAAGGATCCAGTTCCTCCTTGGGGCCTTCTTTTTGTCCTAGAGCAGCTCCCTCCTTTTGGAAGATGATATTTTTAGTTGCTGTGACTTCAGGAAGGAGAATTTCAGAACTCCAAGCACTCATGTGTAAAGAGCCTTATTTGATTTTTCATAAGGACAGGGTGTCTTTAAGGAGCAATCCTAAGTTTCTTCCCAAGGTGGTCTCAGCCTTAACCTTAAATCAGGACATTGACCTTCCAGTGTGCACTTCCCCAACCATACTAATGGGGGGGGGAAGCCCTCCTGCATACACTAGATATGCATAGGATCCTCAGGTTTTACCAGGCCAGAACTAGACCATACCGGCAGTCCGATCAACTGTTTCTGTCTTTCACCCACAGGATGCTAGGTGCACCTGTGTCAAAACAATAACTCTCTAAGTGGCTGGTGAATTGCATTGTATTCTATTACCAGAAGCGCAATAAACCCTTACTGGGCTCAGTTAAGGGTCATTCGACGAGAGGGGTGGCTGCCTCCTTTGCTGCTCTGAAGAACATGGCAACATCAGCCATTTGTGCAACTGCCAGTTGGAGTTCAGTGCACACTTTCATTAGACATTACAGTTTGGACATCGCCTCAAGGTGCAGAGCGGGTTTTGGCCTGGCAGTCCTCCAGGGACTTTTGTCTTAAGAGGCTTCCTTCTTGGGATCTCTCTTATCCTCCTCTCGATTGAATTATTTATACATCCTTACTGCTTGGGAATCAGTCCTTATGGTGTAACCTGCTGCAAGAGCTGCATTTCGAAGTAAGATAGTACAGTTACATAAAAACTTACCTTAACAGTAGATCTTTGAGAACAGCTCTTGCAGCAGGTAGTTTCCCTCCCACCTTCCATTCGGGAGGTTTGGCTCTTCTTCATAACGTCTTGGACGTATCAGATTAGGATCCTCGGTCTCCCCTTCTGAATCACATCATTACGCTGGCAGTCTCCGTGGGAGAACTGAGTATGCTGGGGCACCACCCCTTTTATGATGTATCTGACATCGGGGAAGGGGGTGACGTCAGGAGCAGTCCCCGCTGTATATAGCTAACTAGAAGTTTTCCGTGGGGTCCTGCTGCCTGCCGGCTTCGGTCCTTATGGTGTAACCTGCTGCAAGAGCTGTTCTCGAAGAGCTACTTTTACGGTAAGTTCTTATGTAACTGTACTTTATCGCACAACCCCTCCATCAGTAGCCAGCCTCTTTATAAGATGGAGTCCTCTGGTTGGACCTTTTTGTCTCTGCATACAGTGCAGCACTGCAGCGTTTTCTGCTTATCCGTTGTGGGACTTGGAGTTTTCTGACGAGACAAGCTGCCCCTCTTTTGGAAGGGGAAATTCATATATGCATTTACTAATTTTGCTGATATAGAGGGTGCTATTCAGGCTGCAGAGGGAGACTGCCACTTTTATCTCATTGCTATAGTATATTCTAGTCAGATATGGTTTCCACTTCTGCAGCAGATGTCAGGGGAGTCTCTTGTCCCTCTGCCACTGTGACGGGGTCTGTTGTCATAGGCCAAGGGATCCCTGGTCCATCTGGACATGGAAGTCCCTATGTCTGCATGCATGGCTCCTGAAGAAATAGCTAATGCACGTTTGGGTATCCCGAAAGTTGCTGATGTGCTAATTGTAGCTAGAAAGCCTTCTACCAGACAATAACTATTCCTTGAAATGGAAGCAGTTCACTCTGTGGTCTGCTTCCAGGAATTTGGATCCATTTACATGTCCGGTAAATGCTGTGCTGGAATACTTGTTGTCATTGTTAGACTCTGGTCTACAGTATTCTCACTTAAGGTGCCTTTGGCCACTATACCAGCATTTTCACGCACCTATTGGTGGTGGTACGGTGGCCCAATCGCAGGTGTCCTGTACGTGTCTGAAAGGTATTCTTCATATGAAACCTCCTATCTACAATCCAGTCCCGCCTTGGGACTTGAATTATGTGCGTAAAAAACTGACGTTGGCTCTTTTGAGCCAGCCGAGAGTTGCGGCCAAAATTTCTTGCCATGGAAAATGCTAATTTTGGTTGCAGTCACTTCTGCTCAGAGTTCAGAGCTGAAGGCTCTAATGTGTGAGCCTCAGTAGTGGATTTTCCACAAAGACAGAGTCTCTTTGCATACATTTCCTACGTTTCTACCAAAGGTGATCGCTGAATTTATGCTGAATCAAAAGGTACACATTCCTGTTTTATTACCCTGAGCATGCCAATCAGGATGAGGTAGTGCTCCATACTTTAGATGTACGTAGAATACTCAGATTCTTTATGAATCACACAAAGGACTGCAGAAAGTCCTCTTAGCCTTTGTTTCATTCACCCCTGCGAAAGAGGGTGCTCCTATGGCTAAACAGTGCCTGTCCAAATGGCTGGCATGTTGTATCGTATTCTGTTACAGGAAGTATGGTAGAAGGTTTCCTGGTGTGGTTTGTGGTCATGCCACCAGAAGCCTGACCACTTTGGTTGCTTGTTTCAGAATTGTTTCTGCAGCTAACATTTGTGCTTCAGCCACATAGCGCAGTGTCCACACATTCACTAAGCGTTACAGTTTGGACATAGCCCCTCGCAGACGTGCTGGTTTTGAGCTTGCAATACTGCAAGACCTGCTATCCTAAATATATATATCAGACTGTATCCACCTCCCAGTTGGTGTTTGGAACTGCTTGGGAATCATTCTAAAGCTGATAGAACAGTTATGTACTTACCATAACAGTAGATCTTCAAGAGAATCTCCTTCATTTGTCCATGCCATTCCTCCCTTCCGTCACCCTGCTGCTTCAGGGAGGGTTGTATCAGATATCATGCAACTGAACCTAATATATGTCCAGCCTTATGCCTAACCTTATATGCCTGGGCTAGTTTTATCTGCTGGTTCCTTACGAGTGGAGGTTCTCAGAGTCTAATCTCCAGACGGGGAACTGAGGAGTGATGGGGCCACCCATGTTTATATAGATGCTGACTCATGACATCGTCATATGCGACCTTAGCTAGCAAAAGCTTCTATGTGGTCCTGGTCTTTGGCGGCTATAGTTCCAAAGGTGTGGCTAATGGAGGAGAGTCTGTTAAAGAGCTACTGCTACAGTAAGTACGTAACTGTTCTTTACTTGTCTTTGTGTGCAAGTGGCAGCCCTCTCTGCCATATGAGGTCATATGGGATATCACTCTCTCGTGTCCCATCCAGACATCTTCCAGTTCCTCAAAGCCTGTAAAACAATATGCCTGAGAATTGGAGAAGTTCCATAGAAACATAGACTTTGACGGCAGATAAGGACTGCTTGGCCCACCCAGTCTGCCCATTTCTCTACCTCTTGGAAAAATACTCTTTGCAAGCTAAGCATTGTCCTTGAGGCACTGATGGATCTTTCCTTTGAGCTGCTTCCGGTAGTGTCACTAGTACCTGTCCCTCAAGGTCCTTCCACAGATACAGGGTGGTCTTTAAAACAGTGTCCCACTTTCTCACTAAAGTGGTCTCTGATTTCAGCAGAAACCAGGAGATAGCTTTACTCTCTCTTTGCCCAAACCATTGGAACTTAAAGGAGGAACCGCTCCCTACTTAAGATGATAGACACGCCCTCGATATTTACATTAGTCGTACCAGACCTTTCTGTACTATAGACTGTTTGTTCTCCTGGGTCCAGGTAAGAATGGGTTGGCGCTGGCTAAATGGACAATGCTAAATGGCTGTCAGTCCACCGAGCTGCATATTTCTCTCAGGACTGTCTGCTCCCTCAGACAGTACATTTCGCTAGAGTCATGGCACTCTCTTATGCTGTATAGCCTTAGGCCTCTCTAAAAGATATCTCTAACTCCTGTGTGGGTGTCTGTGTGTACATTCACTGGGCACAGTTGTCTAAATGTCCTTAGCTCAACCGATACTATTTTCGACAAGTATGTGCCGAGCTCAGTAGTACAGCACTGATTCCTCCCATGGAAGGAATACTTACTTTGACCATTTCCATCTGAATGCTCATAGGGGCTGATACACAAAGAGGAGTTATACAACCTTATCAGCAATTCTGGATGTGTGTTGGCTCTGTCCATGGGCAGATCTTCCCAGGTTACAGTGTTATATCTTCTCTATATTTTCTGTCCTGATTGTATATAATTCCATTGAGGGATTAATTACCGTTGTTGTTTGACATTTACTGTTGTATTTACTATCTTAAGCAGTGTTGTTCTACAGACTTGTACAGAAGGGACTGAGGGAGGCTGGGAAGAGGTATGTCCTAAAACGTTTCTCAAACTGACCGGTTCTGGCAGCCCCATTACCTCAGAGTGCCCATGGTTGGAGCTTACACACAACTGGAGTTAATGGTAAAGAAATACAATTTTCCTTTTTACGCAGTCTGTTCCCTTCTCTGCAGGTGGTGTTTGTGATGCTGCTACTGGCGCAGTCTAGGTTTTTAATGTGCTGTTTGCATCTTTCTAACAACCTTGATTCAGTTTGCTGTCCACACTTAGTCAGTATAGTTGGGCCAAACTCAGTTACTGGATGTCTTCAAGTGTGACTCCTCGTACCACCCATGATGATGTCTTCCAGCTTGACCTCACTTGATATCAGATCATCCTTTCTGCTGGAAGGAACAGGTCTCCTCCATTACAGTTCCTGCAGTGAAAAGAAGTTGAACAGTTTTCAGGCATTTACTTTGCAGATTTCTCAGTTAAATCAGATTTTGAGTAATGTTCATCTCATCTTCTGGTTCCCGCTCCATCAACGACCAGCAAGGTGGAATGCAGCAAACCAGGTTTCAAAAGATTTGTCTGGCAGATTTATGTCACGTTGACAACAGATGCATCGTTGGTGGGGAAGGGGTTCTTATCTGCTGGGATGCAGAGCTTACGGGTTCTGGTGGCCTAATGAGGCCTAACAACACATCAGCCAGCTGGAGCTCCAGGCAGTGTGTCTGGTACTGCCAGAGTTTGCTCTGCTGATCAGGGGGTCGGATTATGCAGATCATCACTGACAACACAACCACCATGTTCGTATCGGAGCAAACAAGGCACAACGCACTCCTTTCTCCTGTCTCTGGAGGCGCTCCGCACGCAGTGCTAGTACATCGTGAGGGAAGATAATTGGTGGATGGACAGTTTCCACTGAGTGGGAGAGATACTGCACGAGTGCTCCTTACACCAGAAAGTGGTGACAGAACTGTTTTTCCAGTTGGGCACACCTCTGGTGGACCTGTTTGCCTCCTGGGAGGATAGAAAACTGAGGCTGTGTTGTGCCTGCCCCCCTCAGATGAGAATTTTGGTAGGGGATGCTTTCTGCACTCCTGGACCCTGGACTTTCTATGTGCCTTCTCTCCATTTCCCTTGATCCACATGTTGGTTATGAAGGCATGCAGGAGCAAGGGAAAGCTGATCCTGATAGCTCCTGACTGGCCAAGGCACTTCAGATCTCCTCGGCCTCAGCAGGAGTCACCCATAGTAAATTCCTCTGTGTCTGGACCTGCCAGCGAGATTGGGGGTGGGGTGGGGGAGTGATGATCAGGCATCCACATGTGCAGTCCTTGCACCTGTCTGCCTGGTTCCTGAGTGGCTAACATTCCAGGCTTCAGGTGATTCAGAAGACATCCTTCATGTTCTGGAAGCATCTCAGAAGGAGTCAGTTGGTAAGACCTTCTCCTTTAAGTGGATGAAGTTTTCACACAGGTGGGTCAGTTCCCTCTCCTGTCTGGTCCCTGCCTTAATCAGGGTTACTAGTCATGTCCCTTAAGATGCACCTGTCCACCATCTCGGCATAATGGTCATTTATGCCAAAGGTGGCCCTGGAGAAAGTGACCCTTTGCTTTTTTTAAAGGCCTGGATTGCCTGTTCCCTCCTGTGCAAGAGCCTCTGCCTTCGTGGGACCCACTACAGGTGCTATCTGAGCTGATGAGTAAACCCTTTGAGCTCATGAACAAGACTGAGATGTCACACCTGTCATGGAATAATGCAGTTCATATCACCTCATGGAGTCTGCCTTTCTAGTTTTCCACAAAGACAAGATTGTTCTTTTCCCCCCCTGAAAAGTTCCTGCCGAAGGTGGTCTCGGAGTTTCACCTCAGCATCCCTGTCTTCTTTCTGAAGCCCCATGCGTCGAACATCACCCAATGAGTTGAAGGCTCACTCTACCGACTACCTGACTTACTGCTTCCTCAGTTGCTGCAGTCAGGGTGGCTGCCTGATTCATTTATTTTGTTTATTTATTTAAACTTTGTTGACCGGGTGAGTGCACTGACACAGGTGCCTTTTTCAGTCATGACCCGGGTGAAATAGCACATGCAATGGGTAGGATATGGTACAATAGCTGAGGTACAAAAAAGATACAGCGGGTAAAGTACAATATACAAAAGGTGAAGATACAAGATGTCAGTATGATACAATGCCAGTGGCTTGAGAATATGTACAGTAATGTTTGATTTCGGGTTCAAGGGGCAGAACATCAGAGTGACAGATAGCAAGTAGATAAGCAAATACTTTGGATAGTGGAACATTGCAGTAAAAAAGGCACAAGTCATGTATGATTCTAAGCAACTGGACTAGGGTTGAAAAGAGAAGAGAAATAACAGCATTGAACAAGGTAACAGAAGATTTTTTGAGGATTAACAAAAGGATTTAGGGGCAAGGAGACCTGATGGGAGATTAAGGCCCTGTTCACACTACGAAGCTTAAAACGGTTTAACTGCCTTAAACCGTTTTTAAGCTCCTGGAACACGGTTTGCGTTCACACTGTAACACGGTTAAAACCGTGTTACAGTCATGTTCTAAAACCCTGCCAAGAGGTAGTCTTTAGCACGGTTTTGGCTAAACACGGTTACCTTAATTCGTGTTAACAGCAGTGTGAACGCAAACCGTGCTGTAACACGAGTTAAGGCAACCCCTCCAGCGAGAAAATCCATTTTGCCAGCCACAGGAAAACAATATACAGTATATATTTTACAGGTACCTCTGTGCAGTGGAATAATCCCCGAGTCTGCCCATGTATTTTTGTCCCGAATGGTTTTGGTGTCCGTTCCCGGGTATCCCGGCATGCACTACGGTACCAACTGGAACCCACAATGCTTTGAGCTGGCACCGTAGTCATGCCTGGGAAACCCTTATACTTGGCACGGTTGTCTGAATGGAGTGTGAACGCTCCGACAACTGTGCTATGGACCGATTTATAAAACGTTTTTAGTAACGTTTTATAAATGGTCCCTAGTGTGAACAGGGCCTAAGAGAGGAGGAGTGATAAAGAGGGAGGGAGAAAGAGGTGGGGTTTACTGGAAGAAGGGACGGAATGATAGATTATGAATGGAGGAAATGGGGGTAAGAGCATAGTTGGTTGGAGGGGAGTGATAAATGCATTGCAAGGGGGGATAAGGGGATAAGAAGTGGAGAGGTGTGGGAAGGTAGTGGGGTAGAGGGCAGAATTGGGTAGGTTACTGGAAGCAGCAACATGTTTGAGATAATGATTAGTGTGCTTTTAGGAGCTTTGAAAAGGCTGGGGTGGTGGTCGATTTTTTGACAGGTGGGGGAAGGGAATTCCCAATGGATGCTGCACGCTAACGAAAAAAGAACATTGTCCCATATTGGTACGGAACATAGGGACTACAAGGTTATTATTTGCCGTTGATCGGGATGCAGGGAAATCCTCAAATGAGAGTTGATTTTTTTAGGTAGGCAGGGGTGCCAGATTGCATAGTTGTCTCTGATTCAGTGTACTTATGTTCATATCCCCTACAGGATTAACATGTTCAGTCATCGTGATGCTGTGTTTGGGACCACAGTTTTCCAGTCTATTTTTGCTTAACCTGAGGTTGGGCATTTTGCTCCTTCGGTGCACAAGCAAAAAACAACAACATGGGGCTCGATTTTAAAAGCCCTAAGAATGTTGTAGCCCCCGGTGCGCTCGATCGCTTACATGTGACAGGGCTAGCGTGCATTCTCATGGCCAGGCAATTGGTATTTGAAGTCTTAAACGCTAATGCCGTGTTAGACCAGCTTTTCTCTGGTCTAATTTGTACCATTTGGTGAACCCTTTTTCTGCCGTAAATTGAAGACACTATCGCAACTGCGCCCAATATTCTAAAACCAGGAGCAGTTATATCAAAGGAGTTTGACGCAGCTGCGCCAAAAAACGGGTGTGACACAGGGCTTGATACACCCCTGCGTCACCCTTTGAAAATCGATTCCATGAAATACAAAATGTTACTGTGTGACATATTTAACATTTGTTAACTATCAAATGAATTTATAAAGTGGTTGGGCCATTTACAAAAATACAGTGCAGTAATTGAAAATCTGACTTTCCAGACTTAAGCTTTAAAGATTCACTTTGAAATGAAGAAACATTTCACAAAACGTATTTAAAAAAAAAAATAAAAAAAGCTCCTTTATTTTCCTGTATTCTCCTTCCAGTTGTCTCTCCTGTGATGCTTCTTGCAATTATAAATGTATTAAAATAACAGAACATATTTCCATGAAATATTTGGGTGCAAAAATGAACTCCTCACATTCTACTTCTACTGCCAGAGCCTTCATTTTACGTAAAGTAATGTTTTGGCAGTATTGAAGTCTGTTGCCAGACAATGAGTATGATACTGTTCTTCAGAAACAGAACTGTGATTTCATTGCCAGTCACAGAATAGGAGAACATGTGTTATCAAGGAAGAAAAAACTGATTGCTAGAGATGAATATCTTCTGAAATTTGTATTGCAGAGAAGGGAAATTAAGAAAAATATATTTAGGGCAACTGTTTATTTCAGTATTGGGATATTCACAGAGTACCACAATACACGAGTTCCTCCCTAAAGGAGAGTCAGGGTAATACTGTATAGGTCAGATATTGGCATTTTGTACAGAAACTGATTACGGCTGCCGTAGGCCTATAGTAGTTTTAATCGGCTGAATTTGTAAAGAAATATTGACTATTCCAGCTATGTATTTTGGTTTTTTATCAGCTTTCGGAGGGATAGATAGCTAGATGGATTAATCTATTTTTGTCTGTATGAAACAGGGAGGGTGAGCATGGAGCAGCTGGTTGAACTGACCCGACTGGTGTTTAAATTCCCAGAGGTAGAAAACATCCTTCTTAAGGCACAGCTTGAACCTGCAGCACTCAAGCAAGATCCCAAAGGTGCCCTTTTTCAGTTTCTCAAGGTAAAGTGCTTTTTCAGAATTGTACGAGTCACTCAGAACTGTTTCCAGACTCTTTTTCTGCAACCTGTACATTCACACTGTTGATGGAGAGGGAAAAATTACATCAGCACATTAACCTGTTTTTTTACAGGTCCTCTAATTCTACACTAAATCACTCTAATAAGGAGTTGTGCAGATGTAGTTTAATTGCTGTACTGGTACTTGTAAGAACAGATCCAGAAGCAAATGGTTTGATACCTTTTATTGGACCAACATAGATGTTACAAAAAGAACAAAGTGCCCAAGCTTTCAGACCAACCAAGTCCTTCCTCGGAAGCTTATGGCCCATAATAAGGAGAAGAATCTGAATTCAGACTGCAGTAAAATTCTTCTGGTTGAAAGTTAGTGAATGTTTCCGGGGGCGAGTTGGAATTACATACAATCCAAATAACTTTAATCTTTATTAACTGGTATACATGTAAGCATTAATCACCGATGAAGGTGGCATCTAATGGGGAGTTAATGCATGGTTGGGACCGTTGTGGGACGAGGCCATAGGCCGAGGGCGTACAACGGTCCAACCATGCATTAACCCCCCCCATTGGATGTCACCTTCATCGGTGATTAATGCGCTTGTAACATGGAAACTGCAACTGTGATATTTGTGAGATGCTCTGTTGTTTGCTGTTCAACGGTAATTACCAGAAACACTTCTTTGACGTTAACAATTATGGGGCATGTCTGTTACTTTTCCTGCCTTTCTGCTGCTGGACTTGTGCGCATGCACGTTGATCATCCCACATTGAGTACTATAGTGGCGACTACTTTTGTAAATCTTTCTTCTCTACTGCCTCTATAACTATTGCCATACAACTGTGTTTGGACCTCCGACTTTGCTGCTTGTGCTGCTTCTCCATTTATCTACCCTCGTTTGTTTTTCGCTTCGGTGCTCTGGTGCATCCTGGGCAACATGTCCCTGCATAGCTTTATATTCTCCCGAAATTGCCAGTTCTCTTCGCAGTGCTCCGAACAACTAACGATTACCACCAATAGGTGGCGCTTTCAGAGCACCACGAAACTTCTCCTCCATTTCCCTGTTAATGGATTTTCCACACCCATTCTGTGAGCCTTCACATCTGCTGCCCCTACCGTCCTGTGCCTCCCGCGACTCGCACCACTCTGAGCTCCCCGGTTTGCCCCTCTGCACTTGTTGTCACCTCCCCATTCCTCTCCCCTCTGTTTTAACAGTCACACACTTGCCCACACAGTGATTTCTTGCCTCAGCTCC
This sequence comes from Neoceratodus forsteri, assembly GCA_016271365.2. NCBI lineage: Eukaryota > Metazoa > Chordata > Ceratodontiformes > Ceratodontidae > Neoceratodus > Neoceratodus forsteri. Next base: position 1,561,359,379 of record CM057449.1, read on the forward strand.
CCCTCCTCAGTCCGACCTACAGGTGGCGCTTTGTCTCTTGTTCACAGCTTCATGTCTCCCTCGCGCCGATGTCTTATTCCCCTGTCCTTTGCTCTGCTCTTTCCAACCGATCGGCACCTTCTACAATCTGCCCTCACTCCCTCAACACCTCCACAATTGCGCCCTTCCCTGTTCTCTCCTGTGTTCCGTTTTCTACGGGGCCCGTGGCGCCACAGACATTTGTGCTCCTCGCCTCAACCCCTACCGGTTCTCTTTCCTCCCCTGTTCATCGCGCCACCTATTGGTGAGATTTCCACTCCATTCACTGCTTCCCTACTTCGGTGAGCACGTTCACGCGCTCAACAGGGTATTATTGCTCTGAGCGTTCCAAGGCAACACGGCATTATTGTGCCATAATGCCGTGTTGCTCTTGTACCAGCTGACCCTGTTACACCTATCCCCTTTCTTGCCTGAGGTCCTCATATTTCTTCCATGTTACAAAAATTATTGTACATTGCTGTCTTAGTCTGAAGTTTTTTACAGCAGTGAGACCAAAGGGTGGCATGAGTTTAATCCAGCATTCAGTTTTTTTTCTTTTGCTTTGTGTGCTTATCTCTTTTCTTTATTTCCTTCTTTCCTTTTCTATATCTTCTTTAGAATGATGGTTTCATTTAGAAATGTAGTAAATAAGCATTTAAACATGCTTGCTTAATGTTGTTATACTAGGAAATTATTATTCAGTATTTCTTGTACTTGATATATGTTTATGAATGTTTATATTTATGATGTGATTGTTCATTTGTTATTAATTAAAAGAAAAATGTAATTGAAAAAAAATGATAAAATGAGTTGGAAATATCCTGCTTCCTGATCAGCTAAATAATTTCTGAGACCCTTATGTCAATCCCCCAGAAATGCACAGGCTGGAACAAGTTAAGGCAGTGAGATTTAAAATTTGGGCATATCACATACAGAATTTGTGACTTGCAGCAATCATCTTTGATTGCCATTACAAGCATGGCTGCCACCTTTACTCACTGAAAACCTTCAACAAGGCCCTAAAATAAAACTCCTTTAAAACAAGCATTTGTCAATGCCGAATGTTGCTTGCTTGTATGTGCTGTTTAGGTATTTGGAAGTGACAGTTTCATGCCTTCCTCCCAAGACATCCACTGTGTCTTTCCGCTCAGTATTCACAGAAGAGTGGGAGGGGCAAGGGCCACAGGAGTACAGCAGTTGCCAAGGGGTTGAAGAGGTGGACAAAAGAGTCCTGCAGGAGCTCACTAAATTGAAGGTAGACAAAGCGATGGAACCAGATGGCATGCGCCCAAGGATATTAACAGAACTGCGAAGGGAGATAGCAGTACCTCTGGCAGCCATGTTCACTGAGTCATTCAACATGAGTGAATTGGAGGAGGGCACATGTGGTCCCTCTACACAAGTCCGGCAGCAGGGAGGAGGCAGGGAACAATAGGCCATTCAGCCTCACCTCAGTAGTGGGGAAGATCATGGAGACATTGCTTAAAGAAAGGATAGTGGGGCATCTAGATGCCATCGGAACCCAGGACCATAGACAACATGGATTCACAGTGGGGACATCATGTCAGATAAATCTGGTTGATTTATTTGACTGGGTGACAAAGGAAGTGAATCAGGGTGGGGCAGCGGACAACGCTTACCTTGATTTCAGCAAAGCCTTTGACACCATCCCATATAGGAGGCTGATAAACTAGCTGGGTAGGCTGGACATGGGGGAAAGGGTGGTAAACTGGGTTAGAAACTGGCTAACAGACAGGAGGCAGAGAGTGGTGGTAAATGGTATGCAGTCTAGGGAGAGGGGGCGACCAGTGGGGTGCTGCAGGGATCGGGTCCTGAGGCCAGTTCTGTTCAATGTCTTCATTAGTAATATTGCTATACATCTGAAGGGAATTTTTTCACCAGATTTTCAACATAGCCATTTTAACACCTGAGCTCATGAACAGTGTCACTGTGATTTTCTTAATTTGTCCTGTACATTGATCTCAAGACACCGATCGCGCCATTGTATGCTACATGGGCAGAAACACGCTTTGGATGAGATGTGAAAATGGCAGCTGTACTACTCATAAGAAGGTGTGATAAAATGGCAATGTTGGAAATCTGAGGAAGATATGAAAATTCGCAACCTTACGAGGCGTGTGTAGGAACTCAACGCATGCTCGTAAAGTCATTTTTAGGAATTTTTTCACCAAATTTTCAACATAGCCATTTTAAGACCTCTGCTCATGAACAGTGTCACTGTGATTTTCTTAATTTGTCCCGTACATTGATTTCGCACACCGACTGCGCCATTGTGCGCTACATGGGCGGAAACACATTTTGGGTAAGATGTGAAAAATGACAGCTGTACTGCTCATAAGAATGTGTGGTAAAATGGCAATGTTGAAAATCTGGAGTGAAAATATTGAAATTTCATGAACTTATGAGCCTGCTGCAGAGGAACCGCGCAACTCGCCAAAACAGAATTTACGGCATTGGGGTTTCAACATGTAGTTAGACTTTCGCATGATGTCACTGTCATGCGAGGGGAGGCCATCTTCGGCGGTGATTTCGCAGTCACCGCGCTAAATCACCCTTGCTGCCTGAATAACGCCATGACAGTGACATCATTCATGAGAAGGGGTCCTAAAACCCCATGTTGAAAATTTGGTGCCAAAATTCCCAAAATGCCTGAGATATGCGACAAGTTGAAACCCCTATCTAGCCCATTATATAGCTTACCGCATTTCCTCAGTTCGCGGTCGGGTTTGAAGAGTGCAGACGCTGCTTCTGGTCCACCGAAGATCGTCGCGCCGGAGTCCGGAGGTAAGTATGGGGTGGGGGTGTGGGAGGCTGGAGTGCGCAGTGGGTGGGTGCGGGTTGTGGGGGTCGGGAGGCGGCCAGGGACCGTTTTGTTTTACAGGTTTAAAAAAAAAAAGTCATTGGATGCTTGCCACGCTGGGGTGGGCCTCAGCGTGGCACAAGGATGGGGGGCATTCAGCCGATGGGGATTGGCACCCCGTCAGCCAAGGACTGCTTGCCACACTGGGGTGGTCTCCCAGCGTGGCACCTACTACTGAGGGAGGGGGGCGGCTCAGCCGGCGGAGGATTGGGTACCCGTCGGCTATATGTCATATCTTGGTAGCTGCATGCGTGTGGGGGAGACTATGCTTCTTATCGCTGCTCATTGAAGCGTAGCGCCCCTCAATCAGAGGTTACTGCATTTTGAGCGTGCATGCAGACAGCTCCAAATGCATTGGCTTACAGGGGCCGCGCCTGCCAGCTCACTGACTGAATTGGAGGAGGAGGTGACACACCTCCAAAATCTCCGATGATGGCACTATGTTTCTTGCACGTACGTGCAAGCAACATAAAAATGCTTTCCTCTCATTATGCCCCTCTTTAACACACAAACAAATTAAATATCTGAAGTACTATTCACAGTTTTAATTCCTGATATTTCTTTAGTGACCATGACCCCCCCCGTCCTCACCAGCTCACCAGAGTAATCTTTGCTGCTTACCCTATCACAAATAAAACTGAGACCCCTTTCTCCATATACTGATGTGTCTGAGGAGGTGAACATTCTGCTAGAGGAATTCTGGAGAAGTTTGAATTCCTGCATTTCATAATGAATGTTCCATCCATTGAAGGTATGGAAAGACATGATTGACAGGTGGGGAGGGACTCCTTATTACTAATCACTTTTAACAAAAGAAAATACCTGATCTTCATCGAGGGTGTATCTCGCATCAGGCTACACCTATGGAACTGTATATGTCAGGCACTAGGACCACACGGACACTTCTCATCCAGCAGTCTAGCTGGGGCCGCCCACACCAACGTCAGACGCTGGTGTCCTCCCTATATAAACATGGGCGGCACTGCACATTCCACAGTTCTTTTCCCGCCCTCAACCATCGCACGTCGGACTCCATGGAGACAACGTTGCTTTAGTCGACCATCAAATTTCTTACTTCTACTTCATTTTATTTTCTTATTTTCTCCCCCTAGTTTGTAAATCACTTTATTTTTTCAAGTTATTCTCATCGCGTTTATGTTGCCTGACCCTGAGAAACTTTTCAGACACTGCGGATGCAGTAAGAAGATCTGTGATAAGGACGACCACAACACCTGCGTCCACTGTCTTGATGCCGACCACGACTTTAAGGCCTCCCAAGTTTGCCGTAGTTTCAACCAGGTTACCCGGTAATGCTGTCGGAAGGCCTTAGAAGTCTTCCTCCTGGAACAGAAGGTCGCCCAAATGGAGGAGCAGCTCCAGGAAAGAAGCTCCTCTGCCTTGCCAGCTCCGTCCACAGGCTCCCACTCCTCCAGGGCCTAGGACAAGTTGTCTGGTAAACACAAGCACTGGGAGAGGGAGTGGAGTAAAGAGAGATCCTTTCCAGTGCACTCTTGGTCACCGTTTCCAGCGCCGACCATAACTGGGTCATCAACCGCCTTGGGGTCGACCTCCACTGCCACCCATACCCTCTCTTCCACAGGGTCTGCCTTGTCAGTGCTTTCCGCCGGTTCTTCCTTAGCCGACAATGGCTTGTCAATGTCAGGCCTCCTGACACCCACGCCAGTGCTCCAACCCTTGTCACTTAGACCCTTTTGGCTCAAGGACAACAGACAGGGCACTCGCCAGACCTGCCTCGACTGGCGCTGGCTTGTCAACATCAGGATTTCAGTCTCTCCGTTGACGGCTTTGGCCATTCCATCGACGCCAGGCATCCAAAATTCCCCATCAACGCCTCAGGAGGCCTTGCTATTCAGTCCCCTTCTTGCTCAGGGACAGCATTCAGGGAGTTCCACCTGGCCTGCTTCAGCAGGCTTTGCTTCATTAATGCCAGGCAAGCAGGATCAAGCAGGATTTTCAGCAGTACAACTGGGGCCGCCTACGCCGTCGATGTCCATCGATGTCACCTACCCTATAAAGGCATGAGCGGCCTCGCTCCCTCTTCAGTTCTTTCCCCCGGAGACAGAAGGAGCAGAGCTCGAGCCATGGGGGACCGAGGAGAGAGAGAGAGAGTGTGATTACCAGGCCTATATGCAAGGCTGGATACACCAGACAGCCAGTTCCAGCACAAGAGCCCTAAGAAGGGGGATTTTGGGAGGGAAAGCAGACCTGATGACTGAGATCCCCTTGAAGAGCTACTGTTACGGTAAGTTCTTATGTAACTGTTCTGTCTTGTTTGGGGGTGTCTCAGTCATCAAGTCACACTGCAGGAACGAGTCCCAAGCAGTTACGGGTACAAACAGACGGTCTGGGAGAAAGGCCAACCATAAATTTAAGACAGGAGACTCTGCAGCACAGTCCTGCCAAAACCTGCATGGGCTCCTGAGGCAATGTCCAGACTGTTGTGCTTGGTGAAAGTATGGATGATACTCCAGGTGGCAGCCGCTCAGATGTCAGAAACTGAGACCCCTTGGAAACAAGCCACAGAGGAAGACATGTCCCTTGTGGAATGAGTTTTGACAGCACCAGACAGTTCTTTGCAGTACATATTGTAGCAGGACACGATGCAGTTTGCCAACCATTTGGATAAGCAATGCTTGGAAACCAAAGCACCCTCTCTACCTGAGGCAAAGGAAACATTAACAACTGCTTCAGCTTTCTAACTTCCTTGGTGTGAATCAGGTAGTACATCAAGGTTCTGCACGCATCTGATGTATGGAGCTATGCTTCCCCTGGATTGGCATGCTCAGGAAAATAAACAGGAAGCTGGATAGATTGATTGATTGTAAACTCAGAGACCACCTTAGGAAGAAACTTAGGATTTGTCCGCAAAGACACCCTATCTTTGTGAAAAATCAAGGCTCCTCGCACCAGAGGGCCTGAAGCTCTGAAATTCTTTGAGCAGAAGTAATGGCAACTAAAAATAACGCTTTCCAAGAGAGAAAGCGTAACTTGCAAGTCGCGATTGGCTCAAAAGGAGACAGGGTCAGCTTCTCCAAATTGAAATTTAAATTCCAAGCTGGGACAGGAGAATGGATTAGGGGTTTCAGATGCAGGACGCCCCTTAAAAATATAGGGGAGACATCTAGCTGAGCAGTCGTGCGGTCTCCCATGGGCTCATGAAAGGCCGAAATAGCTGAAAGGTGCACCTTGAGGGGGAAGAGTACTGGAGATCTGAGTCAGACAGAGAGATCAGGTAGTCCAGGATCTGGCTCACTGGACAGGTGAAAGGGTCAGATCATGTTTGGCAGCCCAGATGACAAACGTCTTCCCCTTCATTGCATAGGTGGCTTGAGTGGAAGGTTTCCGGGCGGCCTTCAGGACATCCGCCACTCTGTTAGAGACCCCAAATCTGGTGATGGCTGTGTCCTCAGGAGCCAAGCATGCAGATGAAGAGACCTGAGATTGGGATGGATCCGGGTCCCCTCATAATAGGTCAACAGGTTCCTGCAGAGGGGAAGAGGGACCGGAGGATCTTACTTTGAGATAGAGCTCTTGCAGCAGGTGACACCATCAGGACTATGCCGCCAGGCACTAGGACAGTGGCAAAATTCTAGTTAGCAGTCTAAGGTGGGGGACCGCCCCCTGATGTCGGCTCTGCCCCCGATGTCACCCATGGTATAAAATGGGCAGTTCCCCAGCACCACCTCAGTTTTTTTCCCCACTTTTGACCCATGTACATCAGCTCCACAGATGCCTCCTGATTCTAGTCAACTGCCATTTTCACGCTTTGCACAGTTATTGTTTTTTCTCGTAAAGTACTAGTGTGTCATGTATGTCTTCCCATCCATCTTCCTCATCAGAGCAGTGGAAATTGAAGTATGCATGTGGCAAGCAGATCCCGGCAAAAGACAGCCATTCGGCTTGCCAGCTTTGCCTAGGCCCCGACCACAGGCCGGATGACTGCCCACATTGCCAAGGCTTCAACAGGAGGATCTGAATCCATCGCCTGAACACCTTGAAAGCATACCTCCTTGACCAGCAAGTGGCTGCCTTGCAGAAAGCCCAGTCAGGGCACAGCTCGTCTTCCTCATCGGCGAAGGACTCCTCCCCCAGAGAGAAGAAATCAAATGGGAAGCACCATCATCGGGACAAGGACAGGTCCAGGTCAGAATCCTGTCCTAGGTCCCCACACAAGACTTCCAAGTCTTAGACCTCTGGTGCGAGGTCAGACTCAGCCCCCACCCCCCGGTTTCTCTGGCTCTGCTGGGACCACAGTTGAGGAAGCCCCCTGCCTCTTCTCAGGTGAACGGCAGGGAATCTTCCAGGCTCGGGCTTTCTCAAGCCCCCCATGTCTCTGGCTGTCAGACCCCACAAATATGCACTAGGGACTTAGTCAGCAGGAAAAGCGCACTCATTGTTGCGCAGCAGGTCGGAACCTGCCATCTGCAAGACTGTTGTCCCTGTATCATCTGACATGGCGACCGAGTTGGATGACACTAGGAAATGCCAGGAGAGCAAGCGTCAGAAGAAGCATCTCTTGCCTTCCAGGCAGTTGTCGGCCGCGGTTTCGGCCCGATGTCGGGCCTCAGCGCCCTCTGACTCCACCACAGAGCTGGACCAGACACTACCCTCTAAGCCGCCATCTTCTTCAGGGGGCTCAAATGAGAACCTGACTATAGACCAGGCATCAGGGGACCTGATGCTTGCCTCCGGGGATACCCGAGACCAGGTGCCACCCCTCTGCCTTCACTTCCTCTTCGGGAGCCCGACAACTAGACGTCAGGGCACTTGACACCAGAGGACACTGTCCCACCAGGATTGATGCCAGATAAGAAGGTACCGTCTGACTCGACGCCATAGGACACCATACCGCAAGGGCCGAAGCCAGGGGCCCCTAACGCCCTTGCCCCGGTGCCAGCACCCCAGCCAGGCCCTGTTATCCCTTTGGCTGAGGTTTGGGCCCTGTTTAATAGTTTGTGTAATACCATAAAATGGGATCTTTTGCCTAGGCCACTGGAGCCAGCCCCAAGCCCCGCGGGACCCCGGTCCTGGCCCTGCCTAGACAGCCTTTCCCCCACCGTCCGCCTCCGCCAGCCCTGACACCAGTATTCATCCTCAGAAGGATCCTACGGAGGCTCCTCTTCCTATGACTCCTCAGAGGATGACCTGTCCCTTCCATCACCAGACCACAGGAGAGACTTTCCAAGGTCCCTCCCGATGACCCCTCCTTCCTGGATATAATGAGACACATCCAGTTCTTAAACCTGTGAGAGACGAAAGAGTTGGACCCTGAGAGGTGCCATTTGGCGAAGTTCTCAGGGTCCACTGACCCTAAACCCTTGGTCATCCCACCCTTAGTGGAACCCTTCTATGATGTTACAGAGGTTGCCTGGAAGCACCCCTCCACGACTTTGGCGGCCCCTAAAAAGGCTGACTGACTGTATAGGACACCAAGAGGAGAACCACATTTGAGCGAGCAGCCTAAGGCAGATTCTGTGATCCTCACAGCTGCCCATGGGAGAACCCAACAACCAAAACATATGAGCTCCCAGCCACCGGATAAGGAATCCAAGAAATTGGACCACTTAGGTTGCAAACTATATTCTTCAGCCACTTGGACAGTCAGGTCACTTAATTTTTTGGCACACATGGCGATGTACTAAAATTCACTATGGAAAAAGGCAGTGGACCTGGCCAAGTCACAACCTGACTCCGCCAGCAAGACCGAACTGTTGGCAGCCCTCCAATCCAGTGCTGATGTCAGTAAGCACGTCCATAGGTGCTCCTGTGACTCGGCAGACACTACCGCCAGGGCTGCAGCCACCGGAGTATGCCTCAGACGTTACCCCTGGCTGAGGGTCTCAGGTTTCACCAGGATCTGCAGGACGCCATCCTGGATGCCCTTTTCCAGGGCCCAGTCCTTTTCAGCCAGTTAACTGAAAAGCTGATTACTGGATCACAGGACTCGGGGAGCAGTTTCGGAGGTCCGTAAAATGTTCAAATCTGAACCAGCCACGTCCAGACATTGCTCCTTTCATAGGCAGCAGGGCCAACAAGGAAGGAGACAGCAGCACAGACAGGGTTATAAAATAAATGGTACCCCCCTGTCCTCAGGAGCACAGGGACCCAAGAGCACTAAGAATGCCAGAGCTCCCTTGCCCACTCCAACAACCTCGGCATGACTTCCTGCCTGCCCCCCTCCTCTGGCAAAGTTGCAAGGGGAAGCAGTAGGAGGACGAGTCTCCCTTTACCTCAATGGCTGGTCCAGTATCACCGAGGATCAATGTGTCCTCCAGATCATAGAGCGGGGTTATGCTCTCTGGAATTCAATCAGATTCCTCCATACAACCCACCCATTCCCTCCCATTGTTCCCTATCCCATGCAGGCCTTAGAGAAGAAATCCAAGCCCTATTGAGCAAAAACGTGATCCAAGCAGTGCCACCATCTCAGAGAGGAAAGGGGTATTACTCCCATTTTTTCCTCATCCCGAAAAAGACAGGGGACCTTCATCCCATGCTGGACCTCAGTCTGCTGAACACTTTCATTGAATACAAAAGGTTCAGGATGGTGACAGTGCTGGGATTGCTGCCTTTGCTTCGTCAAGGGGATTGGCTCTGCTCCCTGGACATGCAGGATGCCTACATGCATATAAAGATTCTGCCGTCCTACAGAAAATACTTCCACTCGACTTTCCAGGGAGAGCTCTACCATTTGACCTTTCTTCGGCACCCAGGGTGTTCACCAAGTGCCTAGCAGTAGTGGCAACAGCACTCAGGAGGCAGGGGCATTATGTCTTCCCCTACCTTGACGACTGGCTGTTAACAGCTCCCACAAAAGATCAGCTGTGTCACTCTCTAGAAGACACTTTTCACCTGTTCCATGGTCTGGGGGTTACCTTGAACCTTCCCAAGTCTTCCCCCTTGCCTACCTAGAGGTTATAGTACATAGGGGCAGTCCTGGACACTGTCCAAGGGAGAGCCTTCCTTCCCCCAGATAGGGCAGATCGACTAAGGGCACTGGCTTGCAAGGATTATCTCCACAAAGCAGATTCCAGCCAGAATGGTACTGCAGCTTCTAGGCCACATGGCAGCCGCCATAGTAACAGTTCCCTTAGCTCATCTACACATGAGGGTTCTCCAGTGGAACCTCAGGGTTCAGTGGGACCAGTGGTTAGATGACCTCAAACAGCCAGTCCGGGTTTCCAAAGCAGTGTGTCAGACTCTGGAATGGTGGCTCACCCTTTCCTGGTTAAAATCCGGGGCTCCCTTCCAAAGTCCCAGTCTTCAGCAGATCCTGTCAACAGATACCTCAGGACTAGGGTGGGGAGCACATTTCAGAGACGATCAAACAAAAGGAGATTGGACCTCTTTGGAATGCAGTCTCCACATCGTCGTATTGGAGGAGAGACGTTCTGTATGCCTTGCAGGCGTTCCAGACAGTTCTCCAGACAGACCCTCTACTGATCCAGTTGGACAACATACCAGCGGTCTTCTACATCGACAAGCAGGGGGGCACACACTCTTACCCCCTCTGCAGAGAAGCCATGAGTCTCTGGTACTGGGCAGTGGAGAACAACCAGGAACTCACAGAGGTTCACGTTCCAGGGTTCCAAAACACCCTAGCCGAGAGCATCAGCCACTCTCTGTCTCAACCTCATGAATGGGAGCTCCTACAGGACATAGTAGACAACCTTTTCAAAAGGTGGGGCCTTCCAGAACTAGACCTCTGTGTCACCACTCAACGCCAAACTACCCAATTCAAACCCGAGGAAATCTTACTGTATTCTTTTTTTTTTATTAATTTTTATTGCATATACATAGACGATACAGATGCATCCTTATGTAGTACAGTTAGAAGAAACCCGTGATAAAATCAGAAGAAAAAAAAAATCAGAACAAACAATGCAACCTTATATCCAGATATTCACCTTAGTTCATTCTTTATTTCTGTACATGTTGACACTTCTATACACAGATTGTAGATGCATGCTGCTTGTATTTATTTATTCATTTTTATTTATTGAAATGTTTTACCAGAAAGCTTACACTGAGCAACAATGCTCGTCTCATGGTACGTCCTGGGGGAAGGGGAGTGGGAACAATAGTAGTACAACAGGATGCATACATCTTAACAGCATATAGACAGACTGTACAGTTAACAACCAACAATAGCTAATAACATTTCTAGATTAGGATACATTTGTGAGTGGCTGACAGGGGGTATAGTCAGAAGGTACTTGGGGTGGAACAGTAGGGGAGATGGAAGTGCTAAGTTGCAGAAGTGCTAGGATTGCAAGAGGGGTTTGGGATAGGGGGCAGATATTTGGCCCAGCTGGAGGAAGGAGGAGGTATAGACCAGCAGCTAGGCAGGGCCCCACGGGGCTAGATGCAGTTGCAGTTCATCATGAGGTAGTTTGCTAGGGATGTAGAGAGAGAGCAGGTTGATGAGGAGTGGCGAATTTGGGACAGTAGTTAGTTCCATAGCTTAGGTAGGTAATAGGAGAATGCCATTTTTCCGGATGTAGTATTTCTGTAGGGTATATTTAGTAAGCGAGAGTCATCAGATCGGAGGGTATATTTGGTGGTGTGAGGGGCAGATAAGGAGGCGGACAGGTAAGAGGGGAGTGAGCCTAGCCAGAATTTAGAGGTAAACTTTTCCGCGTGCAATGTTCTCCTGTCAATAAGTGCGGGAAAATTTAGAGATCGGTAAAGAGTGCAGTGATGTGTCAGAGCAGGAGTATCCAGGGCAAACCAGCAGAAGGAGTTAAAAAGAGGTTCAATCCTGGATAAGGAGAATAGAGGGGCAGCTCCGTATATGACATCATAACAGTCGAAAGGTGGCAGTATCATTTTATGTACCAGTTTGTGCCTCGCTGGACGGGGAATACTACCCCTGTTACGATAGAGGGCCCCAGCTTAGGCTGGAGTTTCTTTAGAATGGCATCAATGTGGATGGAGAAGTTTAGTTTCCTATCCAGCTAAACTCTGAGGTAGCGGAAGGAAGAGGTGTCTTCTAATACAGTCCCATCAATGGTGTAAAAGGTGGGTAAGGAGGGGAGCCTTGCCAACCTCTGCCTAGTACCAAAAGTCATGGACTGTTTTCTTTGAGTTTAGGAAGAGGTGGTGCTCACTTAGCCAGCATTGTACATTTTCGAAATCCAGCTGGAGCCTGGCAGTGACATAATTGCCAGTTGTGAACAGGACAGTGTCGTCTGCATACATGTGTATGTTAGACGATAAACAAAACTGAGGGAGGTCATTGAGGAAGATTAAAAAAAGGAGAGGCCCGAGTACCAATCCTTGGGGGACTCCCATGGTAATGGGGAGGGGAGAGGAGATGGCATCAGCAATGTGGACAGATTGTGTTCTGCCTGACAGATAGAACTTGAACCATTCAGTGGCATTAGGGGAGAGACCAGCGGTGCTGAGGCAAGACAGGAGTAAAGGGTGGGAGACCGTGTCGAAGGCCTTGGCCAGGTCAATAAAAAATAGCTAAGGTTATGAGGCCTTTGTCCATGCCCATGGCGATAGTGTCAGTCAGCCATAGGAGCGAGGTGGCAGTGGAGTGGTGTTTTCTAAAGCCAGCTTGGAATGGAGTAAGAAAGGAGGAGTCAGTAATGTAGGAGGAGAGTTGTTCGAGTACTGTGTGCTCCTGTAGCTTAGCCAGGATAGGAAGGAGAGAGATAGGGCAGTAGTTATTAGGGGAGAAGGGTTCACCTCCTTTCGGGAGTGGTAGGACTATAGAGTGTTTCCAGGCTGTAGGGACAGTGGAAGAGACAAAGGAGAGGATTAGCAAGATGGATATAGGATAGGGGATGGCGGGTGTATACAGAGAGAGGAGCTTAGGGTCCAGGCCATCTGGGGAGGAGCCTTTAGCAGGGTTGATGGACTGAAGGGCTTGTAAGGCAGCAACAGGAAAGATGTGGGTGAAGAAGAAGGGGGTAGGAGGAGCTGGAGGAGTAGAGGAAGGGGAAACGGGGAGTGGAGGCGGGCCTGTGGAGGACTGCAGTGCATCAGGGGGGCAGTTTGGAGCATTGCAGCGCAGGACGTGAAATGGGAGTTAAAGCAGTCAGCGACAGCCATAGGATCTGAGAGATTTAGTCTAAGGGTAGGAGTGGGGGGCTTTGTGGAAGGGGAAAACAGCGTCTGGACAACTTTCCAGAATTTGGAAGGTTTGTTTGTGTTGATGTGGAAGTTGGCCTGGTAGTGTTCAGTTTTGACCAGTTGGATAGCTTTGGTACACTTATTTCAAAGCTCCTTGTATCGTTGGAGGTCCCTGGAGCAGTTAGTTACCTTGAGTTTATGCCAAGCAGTGTCCTGGGCTCTTTGACAGGACAGGAGCTCAGGGGTTACCCAGGGCAGGTGGTTGCCCCGGACTCTGATTTTATGCAGCAGTGCGTGTTGGTTCCAAATCTGAAGGAACTTATCGCAGAACAGTTGGAGTGCAGCGTCAGTTGAGGTGCAGATGGCAAGTGGGGAGCAGTCAGTTTTGGTGAGATCACAATGAAGAGGTAGAGTGTCAAGGGAGGAGTAGGTCCGGGTTAGGAGGATTTTGTGGGGTATTTTTAGCCTATGTATTTTGCGCACCATATATACGGGATGATGGTCACTTAATGCATCAGGTAGGAGGCCGGCGGCCTTGACCCTGTGGGGGTGCAACATGAGGACTAGGTCCAATAGGGAATGGTTATTAGTTTTGTAGTTCATGCGAGTAGGTTCCCGTATTAGTTGTGTCAAGTTTAGTGACTGTATGTCAGAGCGAGTTCTGGCTAGTATGTTAGAGAGCCAGTTGATGTTAGGGTCGCCCAGTATGTACAGCTCACCAGCGTGGGCAAGGGCCATTCGTTACTTGATCAGATCAGTGACTTGGGAAAGGAGTTGGCCCAGGCGGCAGTATACTCCTGTGATAAATAGAGGGCAGCAGTAGGGAAGCTTCAGGTTGAGGAGGATAGCTTCGTGAGAGGAAGGAGAGGGGACTTTCAACACAGCTGTGTGCTGTAGGGAGGTGGAGACATAGATCGCCACTCCGCCACCTCTTTCTTGTCTGTCCATACGAGTTACGGTGAATCCAGGAATAAGGACTTCTTGGTCCATGATATAACCCAAGAGCCAAGTTTCCGAGACAATGATGACGTCAGGTGTATATTCGAGGACCATGACCTGCAGTGTGGGTAGTTTGTTGGTGAGGCTGCGGGCATTCAGGTGGATAATTTTTAGGCCATTCGGGAGGGCTAGGGGAGTGCGGGGTGCGTGCAGAGGGGTAGGACAGTTCATTGAAGGGGGACCAGGGTTGGGGTGGACATCACCAGCCAGCAGGAAGAGGAGCAGGAAAGCGAGGAATCTAGCTTTGCGGTATTTATGGGTTGCTGAGTAGCACCAAGCGTAACATCCAGGTAGTTGCACACTACAGGGAGCAGTTCAAGATATATTGAGCAATGTGATCAGTAGGTTAGGCAGGCAAGTAAGAAAGGCACACGGTAGTGAGGGGTAGTGCAGGTAATTGGTGTGGCACAGTGTCCGGGTGTGTGGCAGCGTTCCTAGGTAGTTTACTGTGGCGGCTTCAGGGAGAGTGGCTAGATATGTGGTCAGAGAGGAAGGCGTACCTGTCATCCCTAGGATGGTGCTGATCAAAACCGCCAAGATTAGGTGATGTGAGTAAGACAAGCACATGTTAAGGTGCGGCATAGTGGCAGGAGATAGTTTATGGTGCCTGTGAAGGTAATAGAGAGATAGCTGTAGGGTGAGCAAAAGGTTTCCGCGTCCCCCTAGTGCCGAAAGAATATAAGGAGCCAATGGGAAAGTAGACTGTTAGTAATTTCAGGTCATGTGACTTGCTACAGCTATAAATATAATAGTCAAGATAGGGCAGGTAAGTGGGGAGCCGGCTGGTAAGCAGCAGTAGTACCTCTTCAGGCTTTGTGGCCGGGCTTGCGGTCTCGGGCAGCGGCTCCAGGGATGCCGTCCGTCCGGGGGTCGGGTCCTGAGATCTGGTAGAGCTGTGCGCCCTGGTCAGGGGCAGAGATCAGCTGCAGGAGAGAGAGAGAGAGACAGGGGAATTTAAGAGCAGGCTGTGGGCTGTGTGGCAGACAGTCACAGCAGGAGAATTACCAAGACAAAGGGGTAGAGGCGCCAAAGGGTGTTGAGACAGACAGATATTCAGGAAAGGACTGTAATCACTCTTACTCAGTAAATCGGCTCTAAATGCAACAGTTTAAACACTTTTATGTGTTTCAGCAGTAATTACAGGTCTTTTAGGCTTGATTAAAGTTAAAAAAAAAAGTGCAGTTTAAAACAGCGCCAGGCGGCAAACAGACAGAGAGCGGAAAGTGACCAATCGGAGCATAGCTGGAGGAAGCGCTCGCTTTTCCAATTGGTTCAGCGGCGGCTCCAGAGATGCCATCCATCCGGGGGCCGGGTTCTGAGATCCAGCAGAGCTATGCGTCCTGGTCAGGGGCAGAGATCAGCTCTTCAGGCTTTGTGGCCAGGCTTGTGGTCATTGTTGGCGGCTCCAGGGATGCCGTCCATCCGGGAACCGGGCCCTGAGATCCGGCAGAGCTGTGCGCCCTGTTCAGGGGCAGAGATCAGCTGTATGTCTGAGTTTAGACCTCTCCCTTCCCATTGATCCTAATCTGCAAGGAGGGATGGGATAATATATCCTTTGGGATACTTGTTAGATACCCTCACTAGCAGACTACAATCTGAGATTCCTGGTTAGGGCCTGTATATCAGGGGAACCAGGGTGAAGTCTATACCAGCCCATTTCGGATTGCATCCACGTTACTAGAGGCGAAGGAGGTGGAGGTTGCCCCATCTAATGGGTAAACAAAACTATATACAAAAAAAACTTGGAAGTCTGGGGTCAGGGTGGTTGCATACCATTAGATCAAACATGTTACTCACTGTTCAGTTGCGAGGCATTCTACCTGTAGGGCTGGTTAGGGATCATCAGGGCCTCTAATGTGGGAAGCGTGACAATACTCTGAATCCAGAAAGGGCTGCCAGCACATATAATATTTGTGTAGGGTTCCTGCCACACTACTGGACATACGTTCATATTCATCCACCTGGCTCATGGACATGAGAAATTCTGCGGATGATGGGCACTTATCTGCACGCCAGTTCATTAGCAGGAGTCTCTTTGCCAGTGCTCCAGCCACTGTGACCCACTGAGATTCTTGGTCATATTTAGGGTGGGCCGCTGGCATGCAGCCTAGTAATAGCAGCATGGTTGAAATGGTGATGTGGGGCAAATCTTACTGTATTCTGACTAATGCAGTATGATCTCATCATAGGACTGCCCCATAACCGAATTGGTTAATAGAACTTTTGCAAATGATGGAATGCTGGGCTCGAGTTCAGTTTTCAAACCACTGTCCCTGGTTGAAGTTCTTCAACTGTCAGATTCTTTACTCCGCTTGCCTCAGTAAGACATCTCCGGAGAGCTCTCCTTCATTCGCTTGAAAACTGTTTTTCTGTTGTTTTTTTTTTGTTTGTTTTTTTTATATAAAGTACTGTTTGTTTATTTTGGATTTTGAAGCACTGTCCTTGGTATTCAGGTAGAATTAGTTAGATTTAGCTTATTTTGGGTAAGTTGTTCGGTTCCTTTTCGGTTCCCCTAAATTGGAAGAAACCGATGTTTCTTTTATTTCTGAAGTAAATTTCAGTTTAAATTAAATTTTCCAACTCTAGAAGTAAGTCGGTTATCATTTATTGCTGTTTTACTGGGGTAACTCCTGGTTCTTTATCAGTTGGTTTTAACCAGAAAAAAATATTTTTTTTCTGATAATGTCACAGAAAACCAAGAAAAGAATGGGACCTACAGGTTTACAGCATTGCACTGAGGGCAGGGAGCCTTTTGCCAAAGCTGATCCTCATTTAGTCTGTGTCTTCTGTCTTGGGTTTGAACACCTTAAGACAGACTGTGAGATTTGTAAGAATTTTTCGCAGTCAGTGGCTGAGACACAGTTGAAAAGACTGCAGGAAAAAAATGACGAAAAGGCTGCTGAGCCGGCCATAGATAAACCGATTCTTCCTCAGAAAGAACCGGAGGAGCCTGCCCTCTGAACAGGGTGAAAGCTCTTTAACTAAGAAGCGTGCCACTGAACTGTCTGTTGCTGGCAAAAGGAAAAAGAAAGAAAAGCATACTGGACAGGAACCGCAACTGAAGGAAGCTGCAGCTCCGATTGCTGATGCAATCGGAATCATCCAGTCATTGTAGTCCAGAACCCCAGTTCCGATTGAAAGATGACTGCTGCATACAATGGTCCAAACCCCCAGTTCAACCCAGGTTCCTGGTTCATTTGACTTCGGTTGTGACCGTTATGGGGAAGAAGAGGAGGAGAAAGAAGAGGAAGAGGGAGGATGAGGACTGTGGAGAGCCCATTGAACCGGACACTTCCCCTGATAAGGGAACTGAGGATTTTACCTAATATTATTCCTTCATGAAACAGGTGGCTCAGACCCTTGATCTCCCCACTCAGGAGTCCACTGAGGATGAGGAGGAAGAGGATTACAGGGAGATGATGGATGTTACAGCGTCAAAAAGATTGCTGCTTCCTATCCACAAATCCCTCAAGAAACAGACCCTAAAGATTTTGCAGACTCCCACTTCAGTGCCTTCTATGGACAAAAAGGTGGACAGAAAGTACTGGGTTGCCAAAGGAGGAGGAGCAGAATTCCTATTTGGGCACCCTAGCCATGAGGGGGTAGTGCAGGCTGCAGCTTGTGACAAAGCTGGCATCCTCCTGGCCTCTCAACCGCCAGATAAGGATTCTAGGAAGGTGGATTCAGTGGCGAAGAATGTGTACCTGGGGTCACCCCTTGCCATTAGGCAGGCCTCCTATGTGTCATATGTTGCTCGGTACCAGAAAACCCTTTGGAGTATGGTCCTAGAGATTGTAAAGGCTGTTCCATCTCCCATGGCAGCTGACCTGGAAGAAACTGCCAAGAGAGGAGTTGAAGCTACCAAGACACAATTAAGGATGGCAGTTGACACCAGTGACACTGCATCCAGACAAATGGCAGCGTTGGTGTCCCTTAGAAGGTTTGCCTGGCTCAGAACCACCAAACTGACTCAGGATATATAGGCTAACGCTTTAGACATTCCCTGTGATCCCATATCTCTGTTTGAGGAACAAACAGAAGCATATATGAAGACAGTGGACGAATACAAAGCTGCCTATAAGAGTGCTACAGCAAAAGAAAGGGCATTCAAACCCCAGAAACGCCAGAATAGAGGTGGTAGGGGCAGAACCCACTACATGCCTTTTTTCCAGCCTCAAGCTTTCCCCCATTGCCAACAACATAGGGAATACTTCAAAGGCAGGGGCAGAAGGGGCAGTGGCTGTACTAGCCCCAGCACACAGCCAGCAGCCTAGGCAAAGCAGACACCCTGAAGTGCCTGCTTGGGTTGCCTCCCCAATCCCAGTAGGGGGCAGGCTGGCCCACTACCTCCAGGAGTTGCAAAACATCACCACAGACAAGTGGGTCCTGGAGGTGGTGGGCCAGGGTCTTATCATCAGCTTCAAGTTCATGCCAAAACTGAGGTCAAGGGTCTTCAAGCCCTCTACCCTGTCAGAAACAGCTCTGTTAGAAGAGGAAGTAGCCAACCTTCTGGCATAGAGGACAGTAGAACCAGTCCCCTTGGCACAAAGGGGGACGAGGGTTGTACTCAAGATATCACCTCACAATAAAGAAAACGGGAGTGGTGACCCATTCTGGATCTCAGACATCTAAACAGACACTTGTCAAAGCCAAAGTTCAAGATGGTGACTCTGGCTACTATCCTTCCAACTCTAAGGCAGGGAGACTGGCTGGCATTCCTGAACTTAAAGGACACCTATTTTCACATTCCTGTCAGACAATCCCACAGAAAGTATTTCAGGTTAAGCTTGCCATCAGGCTATCATCAGTTCAGGGCAATGCCCTTCGGACTGACCTCTGCCCCAAGGGTGTTCACAAAATGCCTAGCTGTGGTTATGGCGCACCTAAGGAGGCAGGGGGTATCAGTATTCCCCTATCTGGACAACTGGCTAATTGTAGGCCAATCACATCATCAGGTCAAGGAGGAACTGGCAGTCACACAGGCTACCTTGCAGTTCTTGGGGTTCCTGGTGAACCTAAAAAAGTCAGTACTGGAACCAGTTCAGCTCCTGGAATTCGTAGGAGCTAAGTTGGACACTCAGGAAGGGAAAGTTTTCCTCCCACAGGGAAGAGTGGACAAGCCTGGCGCAGGTGGCCAGTTCCTTCAAGTTGCACGTACCAGGGCTGGCAAGGCATTTCCTGCAGCTGCTAGGCCACATGGCAGCATCCACAGCAACAGTGTCAGGGGTCAGATTCCAGATGAGGGACATTCAGTTTCACCTCAGAGCTCACTGGCTACAAAAAAAAAAAAGGAGACTCACTGTTAAACCTAGTGACCATCACAGCAGTATTAGAAACATAGAAACATACACTTTGACGACAGATAAGGACGGCTTGGCCCCCTTAGTCTGCCCGTTTCCCTACCTAGAGGATAAGCTGCAGATCCTATTTAACCAACAGCCTATTTCTTCCTACCCCCCACAAAAATTGCCTTATGTCTGTCCCATGCATTCTTGAATTCTCCCACAGTTTTAGACCCTACAGCCTCCTCAGGAAGGCTGTTCCATGTGTCTACCACCCTTTCTGTGAAAAAATGCTTCCTCACATTGCCCCTGAGCCGTCCCCCCTCTATCTTCAAATGTGTCCCCTTGTTCTTGCACATCTCTTTTTATGAAAGATGCTACCCTCTTGGACTTTGTTGATTCCACTGAGGTACTTGCAAACGTTTCTATCATGTTCCCCCTCTCCTTCCTTTCCTCAAGGGTATACATATTACGCTCCTTTAGTCTCTCCTCGTATGGCTTCTCTTGCAGACCCTGCACCATTTTAGTTGCCCTCCTCTGAACTGCCTCCATCCTGTCGATGTCCTTGCACAGATGGGGTCTCCAGAACTGGACACAGTACTCCAGATGGGGTCTCACCAACTGTCTGTACAGGGGGATAACAACTTCCTGTATTCTGCTGGTGATGCCGCTCCCTATACATCCCAGTATCCCCTCAGCCCTCCCTACCGCCTTCTCACATTGCTTGCCAACCTTAAGGTCATCTGATAGGATTACCCCCAGGTCCCTTTCCATTTTTGTTGTTACTACCCTCTCCCTATTGTGTAATCTTCCCCTGGGTTTTTGTTTCCCAGGTGCATTACTTTGCACTTCTTTGCATTGAATCCAAGCTGCCATACTTCTGACCATTCCTCCAACCTTGCCAAGTCCCTTCTCATCCTTTCCACGCCTCCTTGTGTATCAACCCCTTTGTAGATCTTTGTGTCATCTGCAAAGAGGCACACTTTTCCTTCCAGTCCCTCTGCAATGTCACTTATAAAGACATTAAAAAGTACTGGACCTAGTACTGAACCCTGCGGTACCCCACTAGTAACCCCTCATTCTTCAGAGTGGACTCCATTTACAATTACCTTCTGTGTCCTGTTGTTCAGCCAATGTTTTACCCAGGCTGCCACCCTGGGACCCACTCCAAGGCTGGTTAATTTGACTACTAATTTTTTGTGTGGGACTGTGTCAAATGCCTTGCTAAAGTCTAGGTAGGCCATGTCCACAGCCCCTCCCTGGTCTACTACTTTGGTCGCCCAGTCAAAGAAATCAATTAGATTGGCTGACATGACCTTCCTGCTGTGAACCCATGCGGCCTTGGGTCCTGTGCCCCACTGGCCTCTAGGTACTCAACAGTTCTTTCCTTCAGAAGTGATTCCATCGCTTTCCCTACCACAGAGGTCAAACTGACAGGTCTGTAGTTTCCTGCCTCTGTCTTGGTCCCACTTTTGTGAAGGGGAATCACATCAGCCTTCTTCCAGTCCTCAGGTACCACACCATCCTCCCATGATTGGTTTAGGAGGCAGCCCCACTCAATGCACGCGTTCAGTCTCGAATTCCTGGTATTCCTCTGGTAGGCCTAACTGCGTCACCAACCACTGAAGTGGTGGCAGTGCAAGGCCAACCTCAGACAAGGGGTGCCATTCTTGCAGCAACCCCCTTCACTACTACTAACCACAGATGAATCACTCCTGGGATGGGGTGCACATCTGGGGGAGCACACAGCACATGGAAAAAGCAGGAGTCGCTACTGCACATCAACCTGCTGGAACTCTGGGCAGTCCTTCTAGGCATCCAGTCCTTTGCCAGCCTAATGAATGGCAAGATGGTGAAGGTCAGGACAGACAACACAACCACCATGTACTACAAAAGCAAACAAGGGGACACAAGGTCAGCCCCATTGTGCACAGAGGACATGAAAATCTGGAGCCTGGCATATTCCCTAGGGGTCTCCCTCTCAGCAGTCCATCTCCCAGGGAAGGACAGTGTCTTACAGATGCCCTCAGCAGAATCATTCCGAACCACCACGAGTGGTCACTGAACAGGCAGGTCCTGGAGGTTGTCTTCAGGAGGCGGGACACTCCAGAAGTGGACCTCTTTGCAGCTCTAATCATTAGCTGCCACAGTTCTGCTGCAGACTCACCTGTCAAGGGCATAGTCCCTCTGGACACACTGCTGCTGGATTGGACAGGGAGGTTCCTGTATGCCTTCCCCCATTTCCCTTGCTGCTAAGGATACTGAACAAGCTCAGGTCCCAGCCAGCAACAATGATCCTCATTGCCCCAGACTGGGCCAGGCAGCCCTAGTATTCGCTGATTATATCCGTGTCAGTAGCAAAGCCAATAAGCTTCCCTAGGAGGCACAAGCTACTGACCTCTTTCCAGGGCAGGATCATGTACCTCAACCTTCAGTCCCTCAGGCTCAAGGCCTGGCTGTTGAGGACCTAGAGTATGCAAACCTGCAACTGTCAGAAGGGGTGATTGAGATACTTAGGGTATCTAGAAAATCATCTACTAGGAAAACCTATTCTTCCAAATGGAGGAGGTTTTCCATTTGGTGTCAGGGAAGGGATATAGACCACAGTCAGGCCAGCTTTTAGATTTAATTTGGGAGAAATGTTGCCACTTCCCTTGTAGCTCCTTACTGAAATCTTGATAGATATGAACCTTGGCATTTTCAAATAGAATTGGACCTCGTTGCTTAGCCTGAATCGTAGATATTTAATTAGGCAGTGCCTAGCTCTTTCCCTTGGTTTAGGAGGCCGCCCCACCAATGCACGCGTTCAATCTCGAATTCCTGGTACTCCTCTGGTAGGCCTAACTGCGTCACCAACCAACTCTGCAGGCCCTGTGCTGCATCTCGACCCTTCGTGCCCTCTGGTAGACCTATTATGCGGAGATTTGAGTGCCTGGATCTGTTTTCCTGATCGTCGATCCTGGCCATAAGCTCCTCCGTCGTGGCTTTCAGTACACTCCAATCTGCAGTAACCTCGATCAGCGTGTCCTCCAGGCTGCTCACCCTTTGCTCAAGTTCTGCTATCGGTGTAGTGTGGGTTGCCGAGGACTCAGATAGGCCTGTGACAATCCCTTGCAGGTGAGTAAGCTGGGCAGTGAGATTCAGGAAGCCTGCCTTCATTTCTTGCTGCATTTGTAAAAGTGTGGATGGCACACCAGTGAGTGTTTTTGAGAGCATGTCCATATCTGGCTCTTCCAAGCTGCTCGATCCCTCCATGCTCGCGGCCTGTGCTGACGGAGATATCTCAGTCAGCTTCCGTGTTCGTGACAGTTTTGCAGTCTTGAATTGAATTTTCCCCGGCCAATTTTTATGTTTAACGGATGCCATGGACGATGAGTATCAAAACTGGCAAAATGTAGAATAAAAATAGGCAATCTGACAGCTTTTTAGGCGGTTTTAAACTCTAAACCCTGAGGATTCAGCTGACACATGTCTGCCATAGCTGGTAGCTAGCCACGCTCCCCTCAGTCAGACCAGCTTGCCAGTGGTCTTGGAATACCTAACCCATCTCCATTCTCTAGGCTTAAGGGCCTCTAGCCTTAGGGTACACCTGGCAGCTGTTTTAGCTTACCTGTCAGCTGGCAAGGGGCTGTCCATAGCCTCCAGCCCAGTGTTCAGAAAGTTTTTCAAGGGATTACTGCATTTACATCTCCCACATAGGGAGCCTACACCCATGTGTGATCTTAATATATGTATTGTCCAGCTTATGCAGCCCCCCTTTGATCCCATGTCCTTGGCAGAACTCAACTATGTGACTTGGAAAACATGTTCCTGATGGCTATTACATCTGCCAGGAGGATTAGCGAGCTCTAGGCCTTATCCACAGAGCCTGGCTACATTACTGTCCATAAAGACAAAGTTGTTCTAAGGGCTAATAGGAAATTTCTGCCCAATGTGGCATCTGAATTCCACTTCAACCAGTCCATTACATTGCATGTCTTTTTTTTTTTTTACTGATCATTCCACTTCAGGAGAACATAGACTGAATAGCTTGGGTGTAAACATGGCTATCAGCTACTGCCTTGACCACACACACAGGGCCACAGGCAGGACTGTACTCCACTCTTCCTCACCTATGGCGAGGTGAGGAAGGGAAAACCGGCCACTAAAAGGTCAGTTGCAAGGTGGATTGTTGCTGCATCCAGTTCTGCTATAGCAAAGTGGGCAGGCAACCACCCAAAGGCCTCAAAGCTCATTTGACCAGGGGTACAGCTGCTAGGGATAGTCCACTGGTGGAAATCTGTAAAGCAGCTACCTGGAAAACAGTCCACATATTTACCAAGCATTACTGCTTGGGTGTTCAGGCCAGATGGGATGCCAGGTTTGGCACAGCAGTCCTGCAGAGCTTGTTTCCTAAGTAGGTTCTGTACCCACCTCCAAAGGCACTGCTTGGGTAGTCTGCATTAGTCAGAATACAGTAAGATTTCCTGGGGTTTGAAGAAAACATTACTTACCATAATAATCTTGTTTCTTCCAAGGGAATCTTACTGTATTCTGAACTCCCTCCCTCCCCTGCTAGAACCTAAGGTATACTGTACACCAGCTGTACATGTATGGTTGCAAACCTGTGAGTATGGTGTTTTCTTGGGCTTCTTCGACTTGAGTCTTTAGGATGCTATTTTGATTTGTTTGAGGAGTGGTAATTAATAGATATATCTTACTTCGAGAGGGCTCTTGCAGTAGGTATTCATATATAGGACTGACCCGCCAGGCATCAGGATCCCACGTAATAATTTCTAGCTAGCAGTCTGTGGTGGGGAACTGCCCCCATGTCAGGTGAGCGGCATCATACAACGTCAGTGTAAAGAGGCGGTCCCCCACGCCTGCCTTCTAGTTCATTCCCGCCGGCGGCTTGTTAAAGTTCCTCACAGTAGAATTGCTTCATAAGAATCTGACGATTGAAGAACTGCAACCAGGGACAGTGGTTTGAAAACCAAGCTCGAGCCTAGCATTCCATCATTAGCATAGGTTCTATTAACCATTTCGGCTCTGGGGCAGCCCTATGGTAAGACCATACTGCATTAGTCAGACTACAGTAAGATTCCCTTGGAAGAAACAAGATTACTATGGTAAGTAATTTTTTCTTTCTGCTCGCTAGATCTAGGGCCTGGTGTTTTCTGATGCGTTGTCCCTCTCCTGGGCAGGGAGATCCATGTTTGCCTTCTCTCCCTTCCCACTACTTCAGAGAGTGTTACTAAAGCTACAAGCGGAATGAGCTGTCATGATTTTTATAGCGCCATTCTGGCCTCGACAGATTTTGTTCCCGCTGTTTCAACAGTTGGCATCGGAACCTCCAATTCCCTTGCCTCTGTCTCCTTGCTTACTCTCCTAGGAACAGGGAACTCTGGCTTACTCGAATCTTGTCTCTGCACCTGCATGTATAGTATGTCTCCTGCAGACCTAGTCAGGGACAGATATGGGGTGTCTTCAGGGGCAGGGGAGGTCCTAGTGGCCACGGGGGAACCCTCGACAGGGGCCAAAGATGCTGTGAAATAAAAACGTTTCTGCCTATGGGCTTCGTCCCATGTCCTGGATCCTTTCACCTGCCCAGTGAATGTGGTACTGGAGTATCTTCTTTTCTTATCTGACAAGGGTCTAGCTATTTGTCCCTAAAGGTACACCTTTCTGCACTGCCAGCTTACCATGTACCTATGGAGGGCAGGACCCTGGCACAGCTGGACTTGTCCAAGACCTTTTTACGCAATATTTTGCATATCAGACCTCCCAGGCGGAACCCCATCCCACCTGTGATCTTTTGATTATGTTAGAAAAGCTTGCGTTGCCTCCCTTTGAGCCAGCAGCAAGTTGTGAGCTATGCTTCCTTTCTTGGAAAGCGTTGTTTCTGGTTGCAGTTACTTCAGCCTGGAGGATTTCCGAGCTTTGGGCTCTGATGTGTAAAGAGCCTTATTTGATTTTTCACAGGGATAGGGTATCCCTGCGTTCCACTCCTAAATTTCTCCCGAAGGTGTGTCTGAGTTCACGCTTAACCAGGACATTCAACTTCCAGTTTATTACCCAGAGCACTTAAACAAAGAGGAGGCCCTGTTGCATACTCTGGATGTTCACAGGATTCTTTGTTTCTACATAGATCATACTCGATCTTCTAGAAAGACAGACCAGTCATTTGTCTCCTTTGCCAGAGAATGTTAGGGGCACCAGTGACCAAGCAGATACTGGCCAAATGGTTGGCCAGTTATATAATTTTCTGTTCTAGGGACATGGATATGTTGTTCATCCACACTGTCTGGCAGGTTCCTTGCCGCTTTAAATCTTGCCGGAAGGTCTTCAAGCTGGCTCCTCCCACCCACCCGGGTGGTAAAACTCTCGGCTCCGTCCCATGACGCCGGATCTTTCTTACCGCTTGGAAGCTCAGGTTCCCTCCTTAATGCTCTGCATGATAGGCTGAATTCTCATTCTTCGGTTTGCGCGAAACTCATTTTAAAATTTTCAAGACTTCGGTCGTCTTTCTCCCTCGCAGCTGCGATGGACAAATCGACTCCTGGATTTTGGCGGTGCCCTTGTGGGCAGAAGATGTCCAGGACGGACCCGCACTCCACGTGCGTCTACTGCCTCGACCTAGAACGATTTACCCGCAGGCTCATGTAGTCATGCTGCTTTGCTGCCAACGCCCTGGAGGACCACGCTTGCCCGGTTACAGCTTGGGTGCCCCGAGAAGCACTACCTGCTGGTTAAGTCGAAGGAGGCCAGTTGGGCGGTTACCCCGGCGGCTGGCTCAGCTGAGCAACTCGAGCAGATGATCGCCCTCGAGGAGGAGGCGGCCCAGGCCGCATCATCCTCTTCCTCGGTCGCGGCATTTATCCCGCTCTCACTGGGTACCTCGTATTCAGCTTCGTTCAAGGAGCTTTGCCAGTCCCTTTCCACAAACGCAGAGGGGCATCGGGACATTCCTCTCAGCCCAAAAAGAAGGACTCAAAGGTAAGTCCATCGTTGGGCGTTGATGGGAGGCGGGGAGGTCTCCTTCCTGGACAGCCGACTGTCGACTTTGGTCGAGGTTGCGGCTAAGGCCGCTGGCTTCAGACGTCCCGTCAGGCCAGCGGCCGAGACACCTGTCGACGCGGTCGAGATTTTTCTCGACCTGTCGGACGGGCTGTCGACTGGTGAGGCCGACAACCCTTCTTCACCGGTTCCCCCGGTGGAGACCGAGGATCTGCCTGCGCCCCCGGTGCCGCAGTCCCCGGTTAAGGCTTCCGAGCCGAGGGAACAGTGGGTGTCCCCCGCTCCTTCCCAGACCCGTCCTCAGAAACACCAAGGGTCTCGGTCTCGGGCTTCGTCTCGGTCCAGCCGATCCTGCCGACATCAGCGGTCTCGGTCTCGGCACCGAGGTGAGCGGCGCCGCTGCTCGTCTTCGTCTTCCTCCTCGGAAGAGGAGAGGCTCCGGCGCAAATTGCATCGACGCTACGAGGACCTGATGTGGCAGCAGTTACTTCTGTCCAGGAACAAGTCGACACCGGCGCCTTCCCTGGCCATCAAGTGGCTGTCACCCGAGCGGCCGAAACAACCCCTCGCTGTAGTCGAGGTGCCCAAGCCTGGGCCGGTTGTTTGGCGGAAACCAGCTGCCCCACCAATTGTGGTGGAACCTCCGCCTCCACAACCGAAATCGTGGTGCCGACCAAGGACTGTCGGTCGGGTCAAGGCCTGCCCCACAGGTTGTCAGTCACCCTCACTCCCGACCGTCCTCGGCAGGTGAAGGGTGGCTCAGGCCCCAAGCAGCTCTTCGCAGACTCCTCAGAGTCCGACGATGACTCCTCCCTGTTCTCCAGGCCCGTTGACCTGGAGTCCTCCGGGGGCCAGTTGTTGGACGAAAGCCCATCGTCCTTCATGGGTTTGCTTCAGCTCATCTTGGAGTCCACCGGGATGCAGCTCGAGCCCGTATCCCAGTGGGCCAAGTATCCCCTGACGGAGATACTGGACCGAAGGAATTCACCCACGGAGGCCTTTCCGGTGGCTGAAGACATTGTTGGCCGAGGCTTGGAGCTCTGGCAGCGGCCTGCTTCTTGTTCTGTGCCTTCGGCCAGGATGGCCAGGAAGTATGCGGTCCCTACCGGCTCTCTGCCTGGTTTTTCGGAACACCCCTCTGCCGAGGGGTTGGTCACCGACAGCGTTTTCCGGCGTTCCGGGAACGCTAGGGACGTGGACAAGCCCCCCGACAAGGAGTCCAAAAAGCTGGACTACGCCGGGCGCAAGGTGTACGCTGCATCCTCCCATGGCCTCCGCCAGGCCAGCTGGGCCGTGCTGATTGCACACTTCTCCCACGCCCTCATGGGCTCCCTGGATGAGGTGATCCCTCATCTCCCGTCTGACCTGCAGACCACGGTCCGGCAGGTGCATGACCAGGGTAGGGCAGTGGCTAAGCAGCAGCTCCAAATGGCTCTGGACATAGGAGACTCCTGTGCCAGATCGGTTGCGGCCACGGTGGCCATGCACCGCAGAGCATGGCTGAGGATATCCACTTTCATGGCTGATACCCAGCACAAATTGGCGGATGTCCCCTTCCTGGGGACCGACCTCTTCGGCCCTGGACTGGAAGGTCACCTCCAGCGGATCGAAAAGTCCAATGCCACTCTGGACTCGGTCACCTCTGCCCAGAAGGACAAAGGCTGCCAACAGCAGCAGCACAAGTCCTTTCGTCCTTCTGCGCCTGCGTCACGTCCGGCCCACCAGCACCAGGGCCAGCAGGCTCACGCTTGGCATCCCAAACCCAAGCCCATGGCTTCCTCCAATAGGAAGCAGGGAGATAAAGGCCCAGGAGGTCCCTCGGCCGGTCCCTCCTCCAAGCCTGCCCAGTGACGGGTTACGGGGTGTCACCCCCAGCCTTGTCACTCCCCCCCCGGGTCCTCCTCATGGGGGGACGGCTCCGCCACTTCCTTTCCGCCTGGTCCGCTATCACCACGGACTGGTGGGTGTTGGAGGTGGTAGGAAAGGGCCTGCCTCTGGAGTTTGAGCAGGCCCCACCTTTCCGAGCCGTCGCCCCTTGGGGGCTGGGCGGTCCGCAGCCTCTCTGTCGGCCCGCCGAGCTGATATTGCCCTGCTCCTCAAAAAGAGGTGATCAGGAAGGTGGCGGATCCTCCTCCAGACCCGGGGTTTGTGTCCAGGTACTTCCTGGTCCCAAAACGGACGGGGGGCTGGTGTCCCATTCTCGACCTGCACGACCTGAACAGGTTCCTAAGGTTTTGGACCTTCAGGATGGTCACTCTGGCTCAGATAATCCCATCCTTGGAACGAGGCGTGTGGTTCTGTTCCCTGGACCTTCAGGACGCGTTCTTTCACGTCCCAATCAGTCCGTCCCACCAGAGATTCCTCCGCTTCAGAGCGGAGGGATCCCTTTATGAGTTCCGGGCCGTGCCCTTCGGCCTTTCCCTAGCTCCCAGGGTCTTCACCAAATGCATGGCAGTGGTGACAGCATTCCTGCTGCGCCGAAGGGTCCGGGTGTACCCCTACCTGGACAACTGGCTGATTGCAGCCCCCTCCAGAGCGGAGGTGGAGCGGTCCAGAGATCTGGCCCTCCAGGTTTGCTCTCAGGTTGGCCTCATCAACGAGGCCAAGTCAGAACTCGTACCAGAGCAGTTGATACAATTCATCGGGGCAGAGCTCGACTCTCTACGAGCCAGAGCACGGCTCCCGGCGGACAGGGCCGAGGTTCTTTCCTCCTTTGCCCAATCATTTCAGGTTGGGCATCGCGCCTGCCCGGACTCCTGGCCTCGCGATGCCTGCACCAGCGTGGTCCGCTGGGCCCGCTGGTACATGCATCCCCTTCAATGGGACTGGCCAGCCAATGGTCACAGCACTTTGATCTGCTGGATCAGCAGTGACAGTGACCCAGGGGATGTGGAACGCTTCCAGTGGTGGACCGCTCTAGCACATCTGCAGGAGGGCATCCGTTTGTCCGCCTGCCGGACGGTCTCTCTATCGACCAATGCCTCTCTGATGGGTTGGGGTGCCCATCTGGGGAGCACAGAAGCGCATGGCCTCTGGTCCCCTCAGGAGTCCCGATGCCATATCAACCTGCTGGAGCTTCAAGCGGTTCGTCTAGCCCTCACTGCCTTCGCTCCGTTTCTACGGGGTCAAGTGGTTCAGGTCCAGACGGATAATACCACGACCATGTAGTACCTAAACCGCCAGGGCGAGACGCGCTCCATGTCTCTGTGCAGGGAAGCTCTCCGCATTTGGTCTCTCTTGCGCAGCCTGGAGGCAGATCTCCTCGCCATTCATGTGGCAGGAGCCTCCAACACCCTGGCCAATGCCCTAAGCCGGATAGGGGCTGCGTCTCACGAGTGGTCTCTCCTGCCGGAGGTAGTACAAGATCTCTTCTCCCTCTGAGGCACGCCTCAGGTGGACCTGTTTGCCTCAAGGGAGAATGCAAAGCTGAGACTGTTTCATGCCCGCCCCCCTCAGCAGGGCTCGCTGCAGGGGGATGCCTTCTCGAGGCCGTGGACCCCGGGCCTCTTCTACGCCTTTCCCCCATTTCCTTTGATCCACAAGGTGCTTCTCAAGGCAAGGAAGGACAAAGGCGCAGGTGATTCTGGTAGCCTCAGACTGGCCCCGCCAGTTCTGGTATCCAGATCTCCTCAGTCTCAGCTCCAGGCTGCCTGGACCTGATCTCAGTCAATCAGGGGTAGGTATTCCATTCGGACCTTCAATCCCTGCACCTGACGGCCTGGTTCCTGAGCGGCTAGAGTTCCAGGCCTTGGGTCTTTCCGACGAGGTCCTCAGCGTCGTTGAGGCGTCCCGTAAGGAGTCGACCAGAAAATGCTACGCCTTCAAATGGAAGAGATTCTCCATTTGGTGTCAGGGCAAGGGCCTGGACCCTTCCTCCTGCTCCTTGGTAAGCATTCTGGACTACCTGTGGTCCCTTTCTCAGCAAGGGCTTCGGTCGACGACCCTTAAGGTGCACCTGGCAGCCATCGCTGCTTACCGGGTGCGGGCCGGGAAGCAGTCGGTGGCACAGGAGGAGGAGGTCGGGTGCTTTTTCAAAGGCCTTGATCACATATCCCCTCCAGTGCGAGAACCTCCACCTCCGTGGGATCTACTGCTGGTATTGGCTAAGCTGATGGGCAAGTCATTCGAACCAATGCACAGGTGTGACATCTCTCACCTGTCGTGGAAGACCACCTTCTTGGTGGCTATCACGTCAGCCAGAAGGATGGGAGAGCTCCAGGCACTTTCCATCGAGTCTCCTTTATCTGGTCTTCCACAGGGACAAGGTTGTCCTGTGCCCCCACCCGAAATTCCTTCCGAAGGTGGTGTCGGAGTTTCACCTTAACCAGGTGTTGACTCTGACGGTGTTCTACCCCAGTCACACGTCAGAGGCCGAATATAGGCTCCATACTTTGGACCCTAGAAGAGTGCTTACTTATTATAAGGAGCGGATGGCTGAAGTTCGGGGAGAGGTTCGCCAGCTGTTTGTCACCTACGCTGAAGCCGCACCTGGCAGACCTGCAGCCAAGCGGACGATAGGCAGGTGGGTCACCTCCTGCATAGATCTCTGCTATAGGTTGGCGGGCATGGAGCCTCCCAGAGGGATAAGAGCTCATTCTACCCACCATACCGCTGCATCGGTGGCTGCTTCCAGGGATGTCCCTATCCAGGAAATCTGCAGGGCTGCTACCTGGAAGTCAGCACACACCTTCATCACCCACTACCACATCGACCTTGAGTCACGCCGGGATGCTGGTTTTGGGGCCTCGGTTCTCCAGTCATTATTCCCTACGTAGGGGGTGTGCGCCTTGCCTTCCTCCTCCCGGAGATCTGCTAGGAGTCTGCCAGACAGTGTGGATGAACAACATATCCATGTCCCTAGAAATACAGGTTACTCACCTGTAACAGGAGTTCTAGGAATGGTATATGTTGTTCATCCACACTACCCACCCGACCTCCCCGGCTTCGACGCACAACCTGGCTTCCAGCGGGCTAGATCTGGCGTCATGGGGTGGAGATGAGAGTTTTACCACCGGGGTGGATGGGAGGAGCCAGCTTGAAGACCTTCCGGCAAGATTTAAAGCGGCAAGGAACCTGCCAGACAGTGTGGCTGAACAACATATACCATTCCTAGAACTCCTGTTACAGGTGAGTAACCTGTATTTACCAGAAATACGACAAACCTTTAAAGGTCACTCCACTAGGGGTGTTGCCACTTCATTTGCATCCCTAAGGAATGTCTCAGCAGCAGATCTTTGTGCAGCTGCTACTTTTGGAGTTCAGTCCACACCTTCATAAAACATTACAGTCTGGACATTGCTTCACAGAGGAGAGCAGACTTTGGTCTTGCCATCCTCCAGGGACTACTCTCTTAGGAGTACCAGTGATTTATCTTCTTTTATAACCACCACCCTTCTGACCTGGATTCTGTCCTTGTACTGCTTGAGACTCGGTCCTAATGGTGTTCTCCTTGCTGCAAGAGCTCTATCTCGAAGTAAGATAGTATAGTTATGTAAGAACTTACTGTAACAGTAGATCTTCGAGCAGGTATACTTTCCCTCCCTTCTACCCCTGGAGTTATGTAACTGTCCTTGTCTTTAGGGGATACGAGAACCTCCTCGGTTCCCCATCTGTTATGCTAGCTGGGTCTCCGGTGGTTGAACTGTGGTGGTGCCAGGGGACTGCTCCTTTTATACCATGGGTGACTTCGGGGGCGGGGCTGAAGTCAGGGGGCAGTCCCCCACCTTAGACTGCTAGCTAAATTTTTTTCCATGGGGTCCTAGTGCTTGGTGGCATAGTCCTAATGGTGCTACCTGGTGCAAGAGCTCTTCTCGAAGATCTACTGTTATGGTAAGTTCTTACATAACTGTACTTTCCTTTTCAAGGGGAGCATTACTAGTTTAGAGTGTTGCCCTTTGGCTCATCCTCTGCGC
This sequence comes from Neoceratodus forsteri, assembly GCA_016271365.2. Lineage (NCBI taxonomy): Eukaryota > Metazoa > Chordata > Ceratodontiformes > Ceratodontidae > Neoceratodus > Neoceratodus forsteri. Next base: position 1,561,391,571 of record CM057449.1, read on the forward strand.
CACAGTAGTTTACCAAGTGATTAGCAGATGTAACAGCAGCTCTCCGATGTGAAGGCCTCTGTGTTCCCATAATCGGATGGCTGATTACTGAAAGCCCAGTCCAGGGAACTGCTGTTGCTTACTCTAGAACGCACCCTGCAGTTGTTCCAGTCCTTGAGCATCACGGTCAATTTGCCCAAGTCTGTGCTGACCCCGTCCCAGTGGTTGCAGTACATTGGGGCAGTTCTGGACTCTACTCAGGGCAAGGCCTTCCTACCACAAGACAGGGTGGACTGCCTCATATTTCAGGTCCAGGCTGTGGCTCAGTGCTGGTGTGTCTCAGCCAGGATGTTCTTGAGGCCACAGTGGACCGTCTGGGTCCAGTTCGATCAACACTCTGACGATCTGGATTAGCTGGTCTTTTTACAAAGAGGTTCGACTAAAACATTTGTTAAACCCTAACACATTTTGGGACTCTTCTAAGGACTTGTATTCAACTAAGAATGCAGGTAAGATAAATAAGGTTATTATTCTCGATACAGTATTGGACACTGATCATACAGTGGCAAATGCATTTAACACATTTTTTAAGGATATGAGCCAATATAAGAGTCAGATAAACTTAAATTCTCAAAATGTAGACTTTAATGGCAAAGATCAACATACTGGTACACCATTACTGACCCACTCTGGTAATAAACATTTGCCTTCATGAAAATACACAAAAGGAAGTTTATGATCTGCTAGCCACCCCTAATGAAAATAAAGGTTCGGGGCTGATGAGTTACCTCTGAGACTACTGAAAATAGCTGCTAAACCAGTTACTTATTTGTTCAGTCTTTTATTATGTACTAATAAAAACTGCAATGATTTCTCCTATTTTTAAGTCAGGCGATAAGCATCATGTCACTAATTATAGACCTATATCTGTATTACCAGCATTAGCAAAAATGGTTGAAAAAATTGTTACCAAACAACTGGGTACTTAGAGAAAAACTGTTTACTAAACGAAAATCAGAACGGATTCAAAAGGGGATACAGTATGTCGACGGCCTTGGTCAGGTTAACTAGCAACATCTATAATAATATGGAGAAAGGCCTATTAACAGGAGGGATTTTTGTTAACCTGACCAAGGTCTTTGACCTGGTGGACCACTCTATTCTGATATCTAAGTTAAAACATCTAGGGGTAGGGGAGTATGCTATCCCATGGTTTGAACACTATCAGATAGAAGGCGGCAAGTAAAGATTGGTTCAGAAACATCAACTTTGAGATATAATCTACTGGGGTTCCACAAGGATCAGTTCTGGGTCCACTCCTGTTCTCTGTCTTTATAAATGACGTACCAGGCATCTGCAACGGTGCATTGGTTATTATGTATGCAGATGACACAGTGATTTACTATGGAGCCAGAACAGGACTGGACCTGGAAGTAAAACTACAACCCATATATTGGGACCTCCAAAAATGGTTTGTGAAAATAAAATTTTGCTGAACGAGAAGTAGTAAAGTAAAGTTTATTTCTTTCAAGCACCCTTCCCATGCTTAGGGCACTTTTACAATAGTTCAGACACTTTAAAACACACCATATAAAACAATAAATACAGCAATCAAAAATAGCTCCCACTTATTAAGTCCCAACACATGCTTGGGTAAAGAGGAAAGTTTTTAGCTGTTTTTTAAAACTTTCTACAGTCAGGCAATCTCGTATCTGACGAGGTAGAGAATTCCACAGGGTAGGTGCCATAAGGGCAAAAGATCTACCTCAAGACGTCTTCAAATGTACCTTGGGTATATCTAGCAATCCCTCGTCAGAGGATCGAAATGAATGGGCAGGACAGTAAGGCACCAAGAGCTCTTTCAGGTAGTGAGGTCTCAAATCATGTAAGGACTTAAAGGTCAGCAATGCGACCTTGAAGGTGGTCCACCACTGTATTGGCAGCCAGTGCAGATCACGCAGCACAGGTGTCATATGGCTAGATCTTGAAACTCCCATCAACAACCTGGCCGTCGCGTTCTGCACAGGCTGCAAGCGGCGGATATCCACCCCCTCGGCAGCCCTAGATAGAGGGCATTGCAGTAATCAAAACGGCTGGTGACAAAGGCGTGGACCAGGGTAGGAAGATCTTCGGGTAGGACCAAGTGTTTCCCCTGGGCTATATTCCTCAGATGGAAAAAGGCAGATTTGACTACGGCCGACACCTGTGCCTTTCATGGTCAGGCCCTTGTCAAATATCACGCCTAGACTACGCACTTGGCCCGAGGTTGTAGCTGGCCCGCCCCCAGATATAAACCTGAGAGTTTCCCAGTGCAAGCTCTTGTTGTCCTCCCTCTAGGGTCCACAACCAATAACTCGTTTTTTTCAGGGTTCAGCCTAAACCAACTAGTACTCATCCAGTCCTGAATCTCCAGGAGGCAGTTATTAAACACTGTGATGGAATCAGACTCCCATTCAGGCATAAAAGATAGGTAGAGCTGAGAATCATCAGCATAACAATGAAAACTCAGCCCATACCGTCTTATAATGTCCCCCAATGGAAGCATATACACCGCAAATAACATAGGGGACAGCACTGACCCCTGCGGTACCCCACAGGGCAGCCAATGAGGGGCCGAGGTGTAAATCCCAGACACCACTCTCTGTGATCTGCCCTCCAGGAAAGATCAAAACCAGCTGTGGACTGCCCCCCCTCAGACCACAGAAAAACCGCAGGCAGTCAAGCAGCACCCCATGATCCACTTTGTCAGATGCTGCTGAGAGATCCAGGAGAACCAAGATGGAACGGGTCCTCCGATCTTTTTCTGATCTGCTGGACTGCCTTGCCTTCTGATCGCCTAGCAGTGTTTTGTATGTATTGTGCGTTCTCTCAATGTTTTTACAAATGAAAGTATGTAGACTATGGCAGTCTAAGTACTGTTTGTTATGATCATATGTTATATCCTGGGTTTGCCATTTTAATTTCAATTACTATTGTTATGTCTGCACCTTTTGTATCCCCTTCCCCAGGTGTGGTTGAAAAAGGGTCTTCGGACCCAATCCACTTTTCTGGTAAAACTAATAAATGAAATAAAATGTCTCTTCCCCAGTATGCAAGGTGCTTCAGTGGTTGATGGCCCAGACAGTCTCTTGAAAGGGATCCCCTTTCTTATCCCAACCCCTCACTGTCCTCACCACGGATGCTTCGGATCTGGGTTGTGAAGCACACCTCGACCCTTATCAGACCCAGGGGATCTGGTCCCAGTGGTAGAATTGTCTCTACATAAACGTTCTAGAAATGCGGGCAGTTCTGTATGCTATACGGGCCTTCCAGAACCGTCTGTCTCCAGGCCCACTGTTGGTGCAGTCAGACAACCTCAGTGTGATCTGTTACATCAGCAAGCATTGGGGGGGGGGGGGAGACTCATTCTTATCCCTTGAGCTGGGAGGCGATGAAGGGTTAGTACTGAGTTCTAGATCACAGTCTAGACCTGTCAGCCATCCATGTGCCAGGCACCCAAAACGCCTTGCCGGACAGCCTCAGCTGCTCACAGTCCAGAATGCACAAGTGGGAACTACTGACCTCTGTCATAGAAGACCAGTTCAACAAGTGGGGTCATCCAGAGTTAGACCTTTTTGCGTCCCCAGTCAATGCAAAACAGCTGCATTTCTGCTTGCCAGATCCAGGGCCTCAAGTTTTCTGGCGAGACGTGTTGTCTCTCTCCTGGAAAGGGAGGTTTATTTGCACCTTCTCACCATTTCCTCTGATTTAGAGGGTGCTCATCAAGCTACAGAGGGAGGGTGAAAGGGGACATTGTTTAACCAGGAGTAGGACACTAAGCCGAAGCTTGTTTCCAGATGTGACCTGGGAGCACAAGGAAGTTAAGTGACTTGCTCAAGATCGCACAATATGCACCTAGGCGGCTGTGGGATTCAAACCCAGGTCCCCAGATCTGCAGCTCAGAGCCTTAACCCACTGTGCTATACTGCCTCCAGGATGCCACCCTAATTCCTGTGACTTAATTCTGGCCTCTTCAGATATGGTTTCCATTACTGCAACATTTGGCTGTAGAACCTCCAGTTCCTCTGCCCCTCTGCCAGGACCTGTTGACTCAGGAACAGGGGTCCCTGGTCCAGCCAGACCATACGTCCCTCCATCTATATGCATGGCTGCTGAAGACATAGCCATTGCTCAGTTTGGGGTGTCTCTGAAGGTAGCTGATGTCCTGGTGGCTGCCAGAAAAGCTTCCACCAGGGCTGCTTACTCTATGAAGTGGAAGCAATTTGCTGTCGGGGCTGCTTCCCATCACTAGGACCCCTTCACTTGCCCAGTGAATCAGGTTTTGGAGTGTCTCCTGACCTAGTCTGATGCATGCTTCAAATACTCCTCTATTAAAGTGCACCTGTCTGCTATATCAGCCTTTCATATGCCCAGTGATGGCCATACTTTGGTCCAGTTGGATGTGGCCTGTACTTTTCTGCGAGGCATACTCCACTTAAAGCCTCTTGTCTGGAATCTAGTACTGGCTTGCGACCTGAATTTCGTTCTAAAGAAGCTGACCCCGCCTCCTTTTGAGCCAGCTGCATCTTTCGAGCTACACTTTCTGCCATGGAAAGCGTTATTTATAGTTGCTATTACATCTGCTCAAAGAATTTCAGAGCTATAGGCTCTCATGTGTGAGCAGCTTTATTTGATTTTCCACAAAGACAGGTCTCTTTATGTACTCATCCTAAGTTTCTTCCTAAGGTGATGTCTTAGTTTACACTGACTCTGTCTATCCACCTGCCTGTTTATTTTCCAGAGCATGCCAATCCAGGGGAAACATTGCTCCTTACTTTAGATGTGCATAGAATTTTCAGGTGCTATACACACCATACTAAGGACTGCAAAACGTCCTCACAGGTTTGTCTGTTTTACCCCTGGGAAAGAGGGCACTCCAGTTTCTAAATAGTACTTGTCCAAATGGTTGGCCAGCTATATTTTTTTTTTTTAGGAAGTACGGTAAGGAACTTCCTGGGGTGGTTCATGGTCATTCCACCAGAGGCATGGCCACTTCCGTTGCCTTTTTCAGGGCCGTATCAGCTGCAGAAATTTGTGCTGCTGACACTTGGAGCACTGTCCACACTTTTCACCAAGCACTACAGTTTGGACATTGCCTCCAGAAGGGCAGGCTTTGGCCTAGCTGTGCTTCAGGACCTTCTTTCTTAGGCCTCTTGCCTCCTGCCACCCAGACTTTCTTGCTCCTAGCATTGCTTGGGACTCATTCCATAGGTGTGACCTGATGACAGAGATATCCCTGAAGAAGAGAGAACAGTTACGGTAAGAACTTACCGTAACAGTAGATTTTCAAGGGAGTCTCTGTCCTGTTGCTCCAACCTTTTTACTAGCTGGGCACCTTCTCTCTCTCTCTCTCTGTGCCCCCCTCCCCTCGGTTCCCTGGTGGAGTCTTGTCTCCTGTGGCCTCTGGCTAAGGAAAGAACTGGGGAGGTAATGGGGCCACCAACGCTTATATAAAGCTATGACAGCAGAGCCTGACTTCAGTGTAGGTGGCCCTAGACTGCTGCAGAAAAGTTTCTGTGTGATCCTTGCGCCTGATGGCTAAGTTCTGGAGGTGTGACTTGACGACAGAGGTTGCCTCGAAGATCTTCTGTTACGGCAAGTTCTTTTGTAACTGTTCTTTATTCCCACTGCATCTCCCTTCCCTGGCTCGCACCTGGAAATGAGTCTCGGCTCAGCATGCCTTTCCCGGTCAACAAATTTTAAATGAATAAATGACTGAAAAGAGCACAGATGGCTGAGTTTATTGATACAGCATATTACTGAAAAAAGTAAATCTCGCTTTTCTCTCTTTCAGACCTTTGGAAAGACTTACAGTGGCCTGCAGACCTTAGCGGATAAGTCAGCCATGGTGTCAAGGGGACTGGAATACATAGGTGACATTGTGAAATATGTGAAACCCTACTTGGTAAATAAGGGTCCTGCGGAAGGTCTGCAGCTGGCATACCGGACTGTGGGTAGGGACAGCATTCATTTCTTTAGAACAATATTCCAAGAAGTTCTGGGTATGAATTCCAGCTAGAGCACTTATTTCTTTCTCACTTCAAAAAGTGTACTGTCTTTCAAATATATGCACACCACAGACTTGTAAACAAAATGCAAATACAACAAAATTTCTATAGCACCAGGTTGTACATTGAGGTGGATGAGTGTTCATGGGAATCTCGAGTTTCCTGTTCAGGCAGCTCAACTGGTTATAACAGTGGAATGGTATTCTGAGCAGACCTGGGTTCAGACTTCCGCTAAGGCACTTGTTTCTCACTTCAAAAATTGTATTTAAAATGTATGCACTCCACACTCTTCTACATGAAAAACATTTCTTCAGATGTTGTAGTTGTACAGAGAAAACTGAATGGAAATCTGCATACAGTATATTGTGAAGCTTTTTTTTTTAAATACTTTTATTAAAGGGACTCTCAATCCTCCACAGTCCGGTTTTAAAACGGGGGGAGGCTGAGGTTCTTTATATTATCTTAAAATGAATTTTTGTGTTCAAAATGAGATCTAGCTTTTTAGAACAAAAAAAAAATGTTGTCACATTTGCTCTACAGTGCATTGTCGACACTGGCTACATACCAGGAATGTGCTCATTGCAATAGAATGAGGCATTTGATGAGTTTGTTTTGGTGTTACCACTTTGACTCCTTGTGTTCTTTCTTTTCAACTAAAAAAAGGGACCTTGTTGAGAGATTTTCAACACATAGCTAAATTCTGTGTTTAAGGCCTTATAAACCCCTCAGTTTTGGAAGCCAGAAATGCAAAGAAAGGAGGGGAGTCAAGAAAGCAGAAAAGCTGGTAGCCTTTGAGTTTTTCTGCATTTTAGTCAGGGCTCGGAGAAGAGATATTGGACAGGAATGTCCAGTGTGTTGGGGACCTCCCCCTTGTGGCATGGGTAACTTTAGCCCCCTTCCATGCCTGAAGCAACTTAGAAATATAGAGGCTGAGAAGGGAGGCGATTGGGACAGCGAAGTGATACCCTTAAAGAATTTGAGTGACAGAAGTGTGGTTACAATAGAAGTAGTGGAGACATAGGGAAAGGAGAATGAAAGAGAGGAGGGGGGAGCAAAGATGGTGGAGGGAATGGGGCAGTTAATGGAAAGCTAGTAGGAGGGGAGAGAAAACAGTGAATGGGTGCAGGAGGTAAAGTATTAATTCAAAGAATAAACAATCTCTGCAGGGTCGACTGTTGGAGAACTTGCCGGTCTGAACAAACGGGGTGGTTGATTTGGAAGTCAAAAATAGTTTTATAGCATTCTAAAACTTGGATGGGTATTTAAGGTTCTTCTGAAGGTTAGTGGACAAGTACTTTGCTTTGGTTTACTTGACAGAATTGGTACTGGCAATTCAAAATTGTTCCTCATCAAGTCTCATGTGAAAAGGGAGGTGATTGGGACGTTAATAGCAGGAGCAGAGAGGGTTACTAGTTTTGTGTCAGATCAGTCAAGGCTGTTATCCTTGGAGGAGTTGAGTGACAGGAATGTGGCTTGAGTAGCAGCAGTAGATACAGTTGAGAAGAAAAGTGGGGAGGGGAAGGGGAGAAGGCAGCAGAAAAAGAGCTTGTAGGAGAGGGAGGGAGTAGTGACAAGGTACAAGAGATAAAGAATTCACTGACAGCGGAAACAACCTCAACAAGGTCAGAAGTTGGAGAGTTTGCCGGGATCAAATACAGTTGTGGACCTTCTAGATGTTAAATTTCAGACTCAAGGTTGTTCTAAAGGTCAAGATTCAGATTTTATTGTTTGACTGAAACAGTCATTACAAAATATATATATAGCTTCCCATAATAAAAACAGTGATATGCAAAAATATAGCACATTATATAACCTCACACACTGTGATATTAAAGAACACTCATGTTGTAATAAAAAGCCTATACGATTTTCCTACATCCATTTCGTACTGATAAATGGGAATATAAGGATCAGCTTTAGCTACTTCTAATAAGTTTTATTAAAATGTAAACTGGACACTGCTGGGTTCAGGCCTGGTTGCCTACACACCCAGACTGCATTTTGGAGCTAGTCACAGCAAGAGGGTAAGGGGGATTGAAGTTGGATGCCATCTGGGAAATAGCGACCACTGAATGGTCAGATTCAAAGTGAACATGGCAGAGGACACAGGCCACTTCAAAATTAGGATCCTAGATTTTAGGAAAGCTGACTGAGTTCCGGAAAATGAGGGAAAGCATAGCGGGGATCTTAAGAATCACAGATGGGAGAAGAGTAAAAGAAATGTGGGAAAGCCCGAAGGGAGCTATTAAGACAGTCACAGACCAATGCTCAAAAAGGGTAAGTAAGGCAAAAACGAAAAGAAACCCTCTCTGGTTCTCAAAAGAAGTAGCAGTTATAGTGAAAGAAAAAAGGGCTACAAATAAGAGATACAAAGCATCAAATAAAGAAAAGGATGAGGAAGCATATAAAGTGAAACTGCGGGAGGCAAGTAAGGTGATTAAGAAGGCTAAAGCCTAGACTGAGGTGAAGACTGCAGAAGGGACACAGCGAGGCAACAAAACCTTCTTTAGGTACATAAGGGAAAAAAGGAAAACTAAGGGGGAGAATGACTAGCAGCAGAGGAAGGGAAACTAGTAGAAGAGGATAGAGAGAAGGCAGAAGTCCTCAACAGGTACTTCTGCTCAGTGTTTACAAAGGAGGAGGAGGGCAGTGGACCAGAGCCAACTAGTAACAGCACCACTGGACTACCAGTCGATACAAGCCCCTTCACGGCAGAACAAGTCTTGGAGGCACTAAACAAATTAAAAGTGGATAAGGCCTAGCTGGCCTGGTGGTGCTGAGGCACTGGATGCCACACATCGCGCCATGCTGGCGACCCATGTTCGGGAGCGGGTACGGATTGCCAGAGGTTGGCTGGCAGGAGGAGGATTGAGCATCCCATGGACAGCTCTCCTCCGGGAAGGGTGGGCAGGGAGGTCTGCTGAGGTACTGGCTCCTGGCGGCGGCTGTTGTCTGATGCATCCTCTGGGCCAATTGGATGGGGCAGCATCAGACATGCAGCATACGGTCACGTGCGTTGCAGTGTTATTGACACTATTACACGCCCATGCTGAGGAAGGGGAACATACACACCACAAATATCTCTCGGCAGTGTGACTGCTCCCTTGATGGCGCTGCCATGGACGCGTCCAAGCCAGCTTCCTCCTGAGCCCGCCCTCCAGGTCTCCACAGCGGTGAGGTACATACCCACTACGGTGCAGCCTAGGAAGGGCTGCATCGGGGAGGTGAGCTCTGGCCACGACCGCGACAGTGAACGTGAAGGTTGGCTGGAAGAGGCAGCATAGGTACAACCCCCCCAGTCGAAGAATATAAAGAAAAAAAAGAAAAAAGTGGATAAGGCCATGGGACCAGATGATATACATCCCATAATCCTGAAAGAACTGGGGAGGGAACTGGCAGCACCCCTGCAGACCTATTTACTAAATAGCTTATGAGCAGAGAGGTTCCAGAAGATGAAGAGGGCATCGGTGGTCCCACTTCATAAATCTGGGAGCAGGGAGGAGGCAGGGAACTACCACCCAGTGAGTCTTACTTCAGTCATAGAAAATTGATGGAAGCAGTGTAGCGCAGTGGTTTAAGGCTCTGAGCTTCAAATCTGGTGACATCCAGCAGACCAGACCTGGGTTTGAATCCCACAGCTTCCACTTACAGACTGTGTGACCCTGAGCAAGTCACTTAATTTCCCTGTGCTCTCAGGTCGCTCCTGTAAAAAAGCTTTCAGCTTAGTGTGCTAGTCCTGGTTAAACAACTAACATTCCTGGAATCCAGCGGGATCATAAACAAAACAGATTCACTACAGGGAGGTCTTGGCAAACAAACTTGATTGAATTCTTCGACTGGGTTACTAAGGCAGTTGATAAGAGGGGAGCAGTTGATGTGGTCTACCTGGACTTTAGCAAGGCCTTCAACTATGTTCCACACAGAAGGCTGGTAAAGAAGCTAGACTGCACGGGGTTGGGGCAGGAGGTAGTAGACTGGGTGTAAAATTGGCTGCATGGGAGAACACAAAGAGTGCAGGTAAATGGCACGTTATCAAAAGTGGGGGAGGTAACCAGCGGGGTACCCCAGGGCTCGGTGTTGGGGCCTCTACTATTTAATATATTCATTGCCAATATTGCAAATGGGCTCAATGGGAAGGTGTGTCTGTTTGTGGATGACACCAAGATATGCAACAGGGTATTGACTCGCCAGAGGGAATAAAGAAAATGAAATCAGACCTAAAGAAACTGGCGTAATAGTCCAGAGTGTGGCAGCTGAAATTCAACACCAAAAAGTGCAAAATCATGCACCTAGGAAGAAGCAACCCAAAAAGGGAGTACTACTTGGGTGGAGAAAGACTAGCTGCAACCAACCAGGAATGCAACCTGGGGTTCATGATATCAGACGACTTGAAATTGGGTAGACAGTGCGAGAAGACGTCATTAAAGGCTAGTGGCATGCTGGGATGCATTGGGAAGGGAATCACAAGCAGAATGAGAGAGGTAATATTGTCACTGTACAGGGCACTTGTCCTCCCCACCAAAATACTACGTGCAGTTTTGGAGACCACACCTCAGAAAGGACATTGATAGGATAGAAATGGTGCAAAGAAGGGCAACAAAAATGATACAGGGGTTACACCAGATGATACATGAGAATAGGTTGAGGGAATTAAACATGTACTCCCTGGATCAGAGGAGGGAGAGGGGAGACATGATAGAGACCTTCAAGTACATCAAGGGTATAAATAAGGTACAGACACAGGAACTGTTTCATGTCAAGGAAAGGAGTAGAACAAGGGGGCATGATCTGAGACTGAAAGGGGGAAAATTCAGGACCTATAGTAGGAAGTTCTTCTTCACTGAGAGGGTGGTGGATGCCTGGAACAGCCTGCCTCCTCCATAGGCTGTGAGTGCCAAAACAGTCGGGGGGGGGGGGTTCAAGAGAGCTTGGGACAGACACAAAGGTAGGTATCGTTCTCCAGAGGGGCATATAGAGAGGGGAGCAGAAACCGATAAACCTTGGGCAGACTAGATGGACCTTGCTGTCCCCTTCTCCTGTCATCTTCTGTGTTTCTATGATGCCTGTGTATCCCCATGTATGAAAAGGAGAGAAAAAAAATTAATAGCATTCAGTAAAAAGGTTTCAACCTGCACTAACCCTAGGTAAGGGCTGGCAGTATAGCCTAGAGGTTACATTAACGAGCTGTGAACGAGCTTGGTACATCCAGCAGACCAGACCTGGGTTTGATTCTCATAACCTCCACTTGCATACTGTGTGACTCTGAACAAGTTACTTAACCGCCCAGTGCTCCCAGGTTGCCCCTGAAAACAGGCTGTTGTGCCTAGTGGGCCTTACTCGGTTACCAAAGACAAATAAAGACTTCCGATGCAGCTTCCGGCTAGGTGGCCACTTAGACAACGTGCCCCAGACCGCTCTCTGCCTTTAAGTTGATAAAATAGCCGATCATCAAAGCAATCCAGATAAAAAAAGATTTAATTGCCTATGGCTGTAAATAACCTACGCGGGGGACCAAACAGATTTGCCACACTTCGCCCTGACACAGAGAATTTGGAAGGAGACGTAACTGATTCCGGAGCCTCCATGCACCTACAACAAACATCCAGGCCCAGGAGACGGAACAAGCCTAAACTAAACCAGCCAACTAAAATGGAAAGCAAACTAGATAAAATATTGCAGGAACTCCAAGAGTTCAAATCGGACTTCCATAAATTCAAACAAACACAAGAATCGTTTCAAAAAGACCTTGCTGATCTACACTTTGAAGTTACCTCTCTTGATAAAAGGGCAGTAGAACAATCTGCCATCACATCACAACTGCAAGATACCCTTAACCAAATGGCTCACCTCTGCCAGCTTACGGTGGATTGACAAGAAGACTCTGAAAACTGCAGCCGTCGTCAGAATCTGCGGATATATGGCATCCCTGAAAACAGTGAAGGTCTGAATTTGCTTGATTTCATGGAGGCTTTTCTTCGGGAGGCCCTCACTTTACCCGGGGACTACAATTTCGAAATCGAAAGACAACACCGAGCCTTAGGCTGAAGCCTCGCAGCTGACAGACACACCCTAAGATCTATAGTCAAATTCAACTTGCTTCCAGACAAAAGAATACATTTTAAAATGAGTGTGGGCCAAATCCCGCCTCTTTTATGGAGAACACCGCATATTTGTGGATAACGACTACGCCTCAGTCACCATGCAATGCAGACGGGCCTATATCCCATTATTTCCAATCCTCAGGCAACAGAAACTCAAATTCAGAACACCATTCCCCAGCAGACTGATAGTTCAGTTTCCATCGGGGCAACAACTGTATAACACCTTTGAAGAGGCCTGCACTGACTTTGAGAAACGTGGACTTGCTGTTCCTCAACCCACCCGCCCACCAAGGAAATCGCTCGAGAAATGGGACTCCCAAGAACGAACATCAGCGAGGCAACCGCCAGACCAGAGAGCTACCATAGCTGCAGTCAAGAAAATGCTGGCACACTTCTCCAGACAACCAGACTAAAATATCCCAGAACTTATGGAGCACAGTGAGTGGAAGGACAATGGCGGGGGTGTTTGATCCCACGCAGACCACAATGTTGGCAGACTTAAGTGTGGTTTTGGCTCAATTACTCTCCTCACTAGACATACTAGAAGTTGTACAGTTGACCAAAATGGAGCCGGAATCCCTGTGGTTTTTTTTGGGGGGGGGCTGTGTAAGGTGGGATCGCTGAGTTCATCAGACTGGGTTACGGAGGTGTCGGGCGATGGAGGGTAACCTTGTGCAGACTATAGGGCAGATGGAGCTCAGGGATTAAGTGAGCGGGGGACGAGCCATACATAACTGACCATGAAAAGCCCTCGGTTTGGGGAACCTCTCAATTTGGATGCTATGCCGCCGGACGAAACCGGGCAGGCGAACATAGGCCCCAGACCTGGGGGAGGCTCATTCGCTCTGATTTTCTCCCACTAAATAGGGGATTGACAGAGGAGTCCAGTAACTGGGATGGGTTAAAAAGCCCTCATGGTTGGACAGTCTGCTTGGGCCCGTATACCCACCAGGACTGGGAGAACACATTCATGTGAGCTCCCTAGATTAGTCTGCATTGGCTTGTTAGATACAGCACAGTTAAAGGGTCTTCTCAGCCTGGTAAAGTCTGGCGACACTCATAGATCTTTCGCCCTGATATCCCGAGGTGAAATTTATGGTCGATGGGCTCGCCTCCTGTTTCGCCTCCCTGCAGCACTTGGCCCTGAAATTGCCCAGAAAGCAGGGTGGAAATGTTCCCTCTCCCTTAGATGCCTGTTGTTTCCCAAGAGACATGAGACTCGGTTAGGTCTCCGGTTGGGGTTCCCCCCTGTTCTTCCCCCCTCGCGGGAATGGCACTGGCTTTGCTTGGGTCCTGCTGTCGAGGAGCAGAGAAGTGAGTTCTGCCCCAGGCCCCCTCTGGTAGGTTTGAATCCCTCCATCCTCGCTGTGCAGACACACCTGAAGTTTACATACTAGGGTCCTTCATTGACTTCGAAGATCTCCAACTTCATGTCAGACCAGACATCTAACTTGACACTATAATTAGACAGTAAAAGCCTTCTCCATTTACCCACTATAATTAGATAGTAAAAGCCTTCTCCATTTACCAGGAGGGACTGAGAAGTGACTGGTCAGCCGATTAGCGACTGACTAATGATCTCCCAAGATGCCATGGTCTGGATAACCGATTGGACCTCCTAATGGGGTTTTCTCCTCAATACAAACTAACACTGACCCTCCCCATGAAGGTCTCCACAGTTATGGGGAACAGTGTTCAGAAATGTCCCTCGCAAATCACTATTAACCCGACGACCTCCTGATCAGTGAAGCACCCCAACTGGATTTAGAAGGGCTGCCATGCCTCTAGTGCACCTGTCACACAGTAAAAAAGCAGACACCCGGGGTCCGAGGATGACCCCACAAACCAAAGAGTCCGCAGGGGTCCCAACATATACATTCCCCGACCAACCGGAAGAGATATGGTTTCTCCATGAGAGCTGGGCTGCCTGTCTCCTGGGGGGCCGCATCCTGTTAGAGAGAGGACCTATGGACCGTATGTCAGAACAGTGGGATCGATGGGGGTGGGAGGTGTCTTCACCCTAACCTCGAATCCAGGGGTAGCGGGGGTGATGAGCCCCATACGGTGAGGTCGACAAATACCCTTGTAACCCAGAACCAGTAAAGGATATGCTATAACATGGGACGGTTCAAGGAAGGAGAATATAGTCTCACTAGCTTCTAGATAGGTAGGGAGCCCATTTTCCCTGGTTTTCCCCGTTAAATAGGGGTTTGTCAGAAATGCCTGATACCAGAGATGGGCTGATATGATCCTGGTCTCTAAGCCTGTATATAAAAATAAAATAGGGCTTCCCTACCATGATGACACATGCCCGATAAATAGGGCACAGTCAAAGAACACCCTCGGTCTTGAGAAGTAGGGGACAATGGAGGGTCTTTCTCAATCCGAATGTGCCAGAAGGTCATTAAGATACAAGACCTAACCAGGGTGACACACGTGGGCCCTCTGACGGGTGGGCTCGGCCCTCGCCTTTTCCCACCTCCCAGAACTAGACAATATGGAAGACACCAGGGTTGGGGGCCGGGGGGTCATCTCTCCCCTCCCAGGCATTCCTATTCTTTTGGAGCACATGAGATGTCAACGAATTTCCAAATGGGGTCTGCCCTGAGTACCCCTCTCCCTCCAACCTGACGTAGCCCCAGCCCCATGTCCTTCCTGCGGGCAGAAAACATGTAAGCGGTGCTTTCCTCGGATCCTTCCAGGGGTTCCTGTGCTCCTCCACCCCCTCGACCTGTATATCACTGAGGGCCTCTTTTAGAGGACCCCCAGCTTAAATTGATAAAGCAGATTTCACCACAAATGTTTGCTCTTCTTACTAAGCGAATCGAGGTAGTTACCTCAACCCACAAACTCACTCTAAGAGCCCTCTGACCCCTACCTCCCGGAGTAACACCCCTGATTCCAGAACTGTGCACTGACTCTCAGACTTCTCCTTAGCGAGGAAAAGATGCAGGCAAGCCCTATACTCACAGAGTCCATAGAGAAATCCCTGAGGTATTAGGAAACAGGCTGCCTCACAATAAAACCCTGAAATGGGAGGGATCCAGGAGAGGGATACATGGATTTGCCTTTATATACCTGGGGACACCCACGCTGCCAAAAATGAAGGTCGTCGGATTTGGGTAGGACCATTTTTTGTCTCCCCTGCAGATTCAACCTCATTTAATGGGGGGCGGTCCGGAGATCACTATATAAGCTAGCTCAGACCATAAAGGTCCTGCACTTCACCCGAAATATTCCCTATTCCCTACCAATCATAATTAATTTGCTTCTACCCCTGTTTTTTGTTGTCTCAACTTTCACCCTATTCCCTACCAGACTTAGGGGCAGTGGTTTCCCCAGGGCCCTACACCAATTGGTGA
Source organism: Neoceratodus forsteri (assembly GCA_016271365.2). NCBI lineage: Eukaryota > Metazoa > Chordata > Ceratodontiformes > Ceratodontidae > Neoceratodus > Neoceratodus forsteri. Next base: position 1,561,407,060 of record CM057449.1, read on the forward strand.
TGTGGGAGCCCACTCCTGAATGGCCAAATGTCCGTTCCCCAATGCCTGCTCTATTCGAGCACGCATTAATGGAAGTCACACATATCCCCCAGAATAAGGGTTTGTATATAGTTTTTAGTTTAGCCTATTGGGTAAATAATCTCACAAGCAGGCCCAGTTGGCAAGCTAGGTTTTACATAGTTCCTCCTTTTTGGCCAGTTCTTTTTTTTTTTCTCTACAGTATTACTACTATTATTTTTGGATCACATAGAACTGAATTTTTTTTTCAGGTACAGATCTTATTGGTTGAATGCAATGGAAAGTCCTGGAGAGTGGGTGGGTGTGGGGGTTGCCACAAGTGGGGAGGCCCTGGCGAAAATGGAAAACCCACATATAGATAGTAATGCAACACCCCTATAAACTTATATCTCACAATGTGAACGGACTGGCTGGCCCCATCAAGAGGGATTGGACACTTAGAGCTCTTAAAAAACTGAACCCAGACATTCTCCTTTTACAGGAAACTTTCCTCTCCTCTCCAGAACACCATAAATTACTCAAGTTTGGGTTTGCCCAGATTATTGAATCTGCATATCAGAGAGGAAGGAAAAGGGGCTCAGTAATTTTAATACCGAAACATTCCAAACTACAACTGCTAGATCAATACACTGATAAAGAAGGTAGACTGGCACTGGCGGTAGTCAGACTAAACCAACATATTTTAACAGTCTGCAGCCTTTATATTCCGCTGGGATCAGATGCCTCCACCATGCAGCATCTAATGGATGCCATTCTGGTTAGGCAACAGGGAATTCTAATCCTTGGTGGAGACTTCAATTGCCTCCTTAACCCCTCCCTGGATTCATCGGCGACCCAACCCCCTCCACAATCATCAGGACAAAAACAATTGCGACGCCTCATACAAGACGTAGGCCTGGTTGATGCATGGCATCAACTGCACCCCTCACAGCAAAAATTCACTTTCTGCTCCCACGCCTTTAAACACTATTCTAGACTGGACTATTTCTGTCTAGGAAAAGAACACCTTGATCTAATCTCGACTGCGGAAATTTGTAATGTATGTCTATCATGCCCCCATCATCTTGACCTTTAACATTAAGAAAGATAAAATAAACACTCAATGGAGATTCAATCCATCTCTTTTTCGAGACAAAGAATTCCGAGCCCTATTAGACAAATGGATACCAGAAATAATTAGAGATAATACCTCATCACAGACAACTCCACAAACCCTCTGGGATACCCATAAAGTAGTACTTAGAGGCTACATCATAGCCTACACCTCTCAAAAGAAAAAACAGGCAGAGTCCAATTTACTAACCCTGCAAGGCACACTTAATTTCCTACAAGAGGCCCACATGCAGGGAGATACTAATCTCCTACCGCTGATAACACAAACACAAGCAAAGATCCAACAATTATTGACAGCAAAAACTGAGCAGGCCTTGGCGTGGCTGCGGCAATGCTATTATGAAGGAGGAGCTAGAGCATCCAAACTTCTAGCCTTCCACCTCAGAAATCAAATACAACAACGCACTGTCCCCAAAATAAAGGACCCAATATCAGGCCTAACTAAATATTCTACACCACAGATTTTAGAAGCATTTAAAAACTACTACCAGAAGTTGTATTCCTCCCCTACCCCTCCAGAACCACATAACATTCCCAAGTTTTTAGACCAGTTACATCTTCCGGTGCTTTCAGAGGATCAATAAAACCAGATAGTAGCACCAATTACAGAAACGGAGCTTCAAAACGCAATTCGGAACCTTAAGAATGGTAAGTCCCCAGGCCCGGATGGCTTCAGGGTGGAATTCTACAAAAATACATGGGGCCTATTAAAAAACTCACTTCTCCAAGCACTAACATCTGCGCATACTACTTCTTCATTCCCTGTCTCCTGGAGACAAGCCACGATCTCAGTGATCTTGAAACCCCAAAAACCACCACATCTATGCGATTCATACCGACCTATCTCTGTACTTAATCAAGGCTGTAAAATATATATGAGCATACTAGTACATAGATTAGATCACATCCTTCCCGCATTGATACACCCAGCTCAATCGGGATTCATTAAAGGTAGACAAACCACCAATAATATCAAAAAAACATTATATCTTATGGACCATGCCCAATCTAATAAATCCCCTCTGCTGATATTAAGTTTAGATGCCCAAAAGGCTTTTGACATGGTCTTCTGGGAATTCCTTCAAGCAGCCCTGCAGAAATTTAATTTTCCAACTATTTTTAGAGACGCAATTAGCAGAATTTACACAGGACCAGAGGCGGTCGTAAAGTTAAATAGTTCCCACTCAGAGCGCTTCTCCCTACATAGGGGCACTCGACAGGGCTGTCCCCTTTCCCCATACCTGTTTGCCATCTTTGTTGAACCCATAGCACAGTTTCTTAGACAATCACCCAATCTACACGGATATGAAATTCCAGGCCACGCATACCATAAAATAGCATACTATACCGATGACCTTTTAATCTATATTACCCGCCTGGAGGAATCATTACCAACTCTATTTACCATGTTAAAAGAAATAGACACCCTTACTGGATACACCATAAACACTAGTAAATCAGAGGCCACGACTGTGCAGTCCTCTGTCTCTTCAGACTTTACTCAGAAATTCCCATTTAATTGGGATAAAGCATATCTAACATACTTGGGAATCAGAATCCCCCCCCCCAAAACTAAAAACTCTGCACTTGAACTACTCCTCCACCCTCTCCCGAATAAACTCAGATCTCCAGAGGTGGACCTCTCTCCCACTGTCTCTGATAGCCAGGGTGCAGTCCATTCAAATGAACTCTCTCCCAGAGGTCTTGTACTTACTACAAAGTATTCCTTTACCTCTCTCTCAGAGGGGCATACAATTCTGGAATAAAGCCACTAGCAAATGCTTATGGGGGAATCAACAGCCTAGAATAGCTCTGGCTAAGATGCAGAGCTCCAAGGAGAGAGGAGGACTGTCCCTACTAATATCTCCCTCTACTCGATGGCCTCACTACTCACTCACATAACTACCTGGCTGTTAACTCAAATGCAGACCCCAACTTGTGTATCAGTAGAGCAGAATATGGCTTTGCGATCCCTATCCTCTTCATGGGTATTCCAACCAAATAATAGAATTTGTATGCAAGAGGCCTCTCGATTTACCAAAGAGATGCTTCATGCCTGGACCCGGTTCCTGGTGCACCCGTCACATGAATTTCTTGCCTCCTGTTTAGGGATCCCAACCGAAGACCCTTCTTGGACCCCGGCAGGGCTAGATTCCACTTTCCGTTTCTGGGCCAGAAAAGGACTCCGATTTACCCACCAATTCCACACTAATGCAATATTCAAAACATTTGATCAGCTTAAACAGGAGTTCTCTCTACAGCGTTGTGACTTTTTCAGATACTTACAAATCCGCCACTTCTTGAATTCGAAGAATCGGACTGGACGTCTCTGATCTGATTATCCCACCCCTCTGTAACCTCTTGACCCAATTAGAAGGGGGAAGTTCCCGTAACCACTTGATCTCTGTTTTATAAAGCCCTACAAGGAGCTCCATCTCAGGTTATGGACCTTGTGCAATTTCACTGGGAGGCCAAACTTCAGATAGATCTGACAATGGAAGACTGGCTCCGGATATGGGGAAGACAACACAAAACCTCTAGTTCGTACACATGGAGAGAATGTTCATGGAAAATAGTCTCCAGATATTTTTGTACACCACAGATCATAGCTAAATTCTTGGCTGGCAGTGATTCCTCATGTTGGAGGAATTGCAAATGCGAGGTAGCCACCCCCACACACATTCTATGGTCGTGCCCAGTATTCGCCACATATTGGGCCACCATAAGCGACAGAATAACACAACTCTTCCCGACACTGACGGCGCTTTCTCCGGTCACGAGTCTACTACTCCACTATCCTCATTCCTTTAGAAACCCACACCAGATATACCTCCTTAACATCCTACTAGGAGCAGCCAAGAAATGTATAACCAGACTCTGGCTCCAGCAAAACCCTCCCACCATTACAGCCTGGGAAAACACAGTATACGACATATACAAACTTCAACATATGACCGCAAGGATTCATAATAAGGTTCCTGAGCTGATGAATAAGTGGAATCCCTGCTTTCTCTTGATTGATCAGTTCAGACCAGACCAAATACCTTAAACCTCGAGTTCGGTTGAGGGTTCGGGGGGAGATCGGATTGTTGGGGTCCAGCCAGTCCTAAATACAGTTATTCCCTTTAGGATTTCTTTAGTAATAACTGAAGGAGTGCCAGCCGACTGCTGTCACTTGGATGGGCTTCCCCTTGGTGCCGAGGCCTCCCCCCTTTTTCTCTTTTTTTAATCTTTGCTCATTTATCTGAATACGTACTTACCTAACCACCTAACCCAGGAGATATTTCATAAAGTACAACCACACCCAGAACAACTGCTGATGTAAATTCACCTTTATGATAGAAAGGACTTGAATTATCTTTTAATACTAAACAATATGTTAAATATTAACTTTCAATTCATGTATATTAATTGGTCTGTGTTATTTATAGAGTCCACACACATCCTACAACTAGATACTATATTAGTGAAACCTGCAATTGTCATATGTCATGTAAAGTACAGTTTACTTCTGTATGATTCCAGTGTGATCCTAAACATGTTAAAAATGAAATAAAAAGTTTAAAAAAAAGACTAAAATAAAGTAAGCATGGCAAAATCGGACAAAACATTTAGCCAAGACATAAGGTTAACAATAATGTCAGTGCTACTTTTAATTTTTTGTAGCCAGTCAGGATTAAGTTATGGAATAGTGAGTGGTTTTGTTTTTTCCTGTTATTGTTCCATTCTTTTGAATATCCATTTTTAAACATTCTGAAACATCTTTGGGCAAGCATGTGGATGGTGGAAGACATTAACCCTTTTACTGTATCATCAGAAACTTAATAGAAATTGTTGACACGGTGTAACCGTTCAGCACTAATATCAGCATGTAGTGGACAGTTTAGTACAGTATGCATTTGTATTAAGTTTTCTGTTGAGCCAGAACAACACTCTCAAAAAAATCATTTACTGCACTGTGAAGGGGTTGTGGGATAACAAATGGACCAGACACCAAACTTCAGGTTCAACACACAATTTCTGTGTGATGCATACCTCTGAAGTGTCCCTGATTTTCAGGGACGTCCCTGATTTTGCCTCAAAATTTTACTCTGTCCCTCCTAAAATTTGTGTTTTTGTGGCTAAACGGTGGGGACTGTAAGCAAAAAACAAAGTCAAGCATTAAAGTTAGACTTGTTCTTCTTTAGAAAATGCATTTTGCACAAAACCCCATATTCTAGCAGCTTTCTAGGTGGATAGCTCTAATTGTGAAGATGTGTCCCTGATTTTTTTAAGCCTTGTCCCTGATTTATGAGACAGGAGGCTGAGAGGTATGGTGTGATGTTCGTTCAGAATATAGGAAATAAGCTTCAGCAGTAGCATATTCCTTCTTCAATACATCAGTTTGCAGCAACAGACTGTGAATGTCCTTTCTATGCACTTAGCCAGCACCTACTGACACTGATCTCTGATCTAACCACTTTTCAAGTGAAACCCCTTCATCCTTATGTGGGCCCTGTTTGCTTGGGTAGAGGGGGCTCAAAAAGAAGAAAAAAAAAAAGCTAAAAACGAAGAACCTCAGTGCAGAAACACTGAAAAAAGTGTTACTCCAAAGGGCGTTGGCAACAAATCAAGTTTCAAAGAAATACATCATCATACATACTTCTATAATGCAACGCATCATGGGAGATATGCAAATCACCATGACATTTCAGACTTGTTCGGTTTACAGCAATTTACATGCATTTTAAATAGCACAAGTAACTTAATTTCTGTAATAGTCACCTAGTAATTTTTACCATTACCAAAAACACCTAGTGCCGTATTATTTTCAACATTTACAGGTTTCATAAACATAAGGTATATTATGACAGTGCTATTACATACTAAATCCAACCATGATAAATACAGCCTGTTTTACATATGTTTGTAAATAACAACAGCAATGACCTCCCTGTATGAGGACCTGATGGGGAAAAGGAAAATTAAAGAGGACACTGTAGCATAGTCAGTAAAGGGGAGGGAGGTGCCCATAGGTGGCCAACCTTATGGACTAGAAATTGTAATAGAAGAACTGTTGCAACAGATTTAGGAAAAGGTCGTTCCTCAAGAGTGGCAGGAGCCTTCTGTCACATACACCCCCCTGGTGAACACTTTGAATATCTAGCTTTCATGATTTTAGAGGGATACATTTCTAAACAAAACCTTACAAAGATTCTTCTATCAATATGATTTTCTAGAAAACAAAGATAAGATTCAATTTGGTGACCCTCCTTATTTAAAATATACGAAGCACGTATTTTCATTGACTTAAGCCTTTCCAGATCTTCTTCTTCTGCAATCCACTTTAATCTTTCTTTAATCATATTTATATATGTTGGACTAATATTAGTTCTTTTTTTCTCAGTCTGTCCAAAGCTGAACTAATTTAATTTCTTTGAGAATATCCTTGTTCTAGAAATGTGAATATAATTCACTATCCACACATAGGCAGTTCCACTGGAAAGTGGTAATTCACTGGAATGTCTTCAAGCTAAGCTCCTCCCACCACCCAGGCAATATATTCCTTGACTCCACCCCATGACATCAGATCTTCCTTTCTGCTGGTAGAATTTGGTTTCCTCCTTTGCAGCTCTGCGTGCTGTAGGCGACCAACTGTGCCATTGGCGATTTCTGCTTTTTTAGTTGATATTTCTGTAATTTCTCAACTCTTTCTCTTTGTGATCAGTTCAGCTCCAGCCTCATCAAATGAAGATGGAACAAGAAGAAGTGAAGCTAGCTCCCGGCTTCAAATTCTGCTTCACGTGCTGCCAGAAAATGTTGCGGGCAGACCCACACATGTCTTGCCACTACATTTTGGGGGCTGTATACAACATTTTGGGCTATAGCCATTGCCAGGCGATGCTCCCTTCCTCTTTGGAAGACTGCATGTCATTGCTTCTTCTTGGTTGGCCGATAGGGACCCGAAGCTTTGCCCGAAAAGCCACAAGAAGGCCTCCACTGCAGTGGGATCTGCTTACCAGTTTGCATCCGTGAAAAAAGGCAGCAGCTACTGCTGTGTCGGGCACCTCATAAGCCTTGGTGCTGCTCCTGTCTGGGGCCAGCATCTGAGAGTCCTTCACCAGGGATTTCTGGGAGATATGTTGGGCCCTCTGGGCCTTCAGGAAGAACCCTGCCTGTCACGGTAAGAAACAAGCGCCACTGGTGCCGTTTGTGGAGCCGGGAGAGATAGAGGTCCTCCTGCTCCCTTGACTCCCCTGATCGCTCAACTCAGGTCGAGCATTCAGTTGTCAAGGGCCAGGTCAGAAGCTCATGGTGTCCCTGTTGGGCTTGTGGACCTCAGCACTGGCCGATCAGGTGGTCGACAAGTTGTCGAAGGGGATCGACAAGGAGTCGATCTCCAAGACCCTGGTTTTCCTAGTCCTTTACTCAGGAGGACATGGACTGGTTGGTGTCCCCGGCTGGCTCCAGTTGGAAACAGCCTCCACCAGTGGTCATTCCACTGAAGCCGGTGCTTCCCCTCACACCCTGGCATGTGGTCTATAATGAACCCCTGGTGGCTTCTTGGTGTCAGCCCTCGGTTCGAGGTCGAGATGCCACTCATGCTCTGGCTCGACTGGAAGGTGTCGCCGTTCCTCGACCTCTGGTGAGAAGAGGTATTGCCGCCAGATGCGGTGGCACTAGGAGGGACTCTTCTGGTAGCAGTGCACCATTGCAGGGGTGGTGTAGGGCTCAAACCATGACACCTGTGGTCAGCTGGCAGGCACTAGTCATGCCCACGCCGTTCCATCATTAACAGATGTCCCCCACATCTGTCTCACCGCCCTTGTGAATGGAGCTGCTTGCTCCGCAGCCCTTGCTGGGAGCTCCGATGAAGGTTTCCTGTGCCATGGCCAGCTTGCCTGGCCAACTGTGGGTTGGAAATCACCCATTTGGATGGCTCTTGGGTTGTCCATGGCAGCAAATGGTTGTGGGCCATTTTTGAAGAGTCCTCGGATGGCTCATCCATGCTGTCCTCGAGAATGCATACCTTCAACCGTACTGTGGTCAAGTGTCATTCGGGGCTCAACTCCAGCTCATCTCTGAGTCCACGTGTGCCCCTCTGGAGCCTGTTCAGAAAAGAGCCAAGTACAATTTAACAGACATCCTCGATAGGGACAAATCCTCATGGTTGCCTTTCCTGTGGTTGAAGCCATATTGGGACCAACTTTGGAGCTTTGGCAGCATCCAGCATCCTGTCTGGCAACCCCGCCCTTATGGCCTGCAAGTATTTGCTCCCTGCTGGGTCTCTTTCCAGATTCTCGGACCAGTGGCTTTCTGGAAGTCTGGAAACCAAGGAGACATGGACAAGCCCCCACACAAGGAGTCAAAGAAGCTTGACAGCGGCCCTAGAAGGTCAACGCCCTCTTCCGTAGGAAGGATATCACTCAGCTAGTAAGGCGTAGGAAGGAAGGAAGGAGGGGAAGTGTGTGGAGGGGAACCACGAAAATGTGAACATCTTGAACAAGTACTTTTCTTCACTGTTCACAGAGGAAGGGTGAGGGGAAGGAGAGGGACCACAGATAAGGACCAGAACCATCGAAGGAAGGGAGGTAGACACTAGTCCATTTACAGAGGAGTGGGTTCTGAGAGAACTCGCAAATCTGAAAGCAGACAAGGCAATGGGGCCAGGAGGGGCGCATCCTAGGATATTGAGGGCACTCAGGGAAGTGCTGGCTGCACATTTGGCAGCCCTGTTCAACCACTCACTGAAGATGGGAGTGGTTCTGGAGGCCTGGAAGAGGGCAGATGTAGTCTCACTTCACAAAAATGGAGGCAAAGAGGAGACTGGCAACTGCAGGCTAGTCAGCCCGACTTTGTTGGTGGGAAAAGTAATGGAATCAATACCAAAGGAGAGGATTGTGGAATATCTGGAATCCAGTGGCCTTCAGGATCCAGGGCAGCATGCATTCACTCGGGGGAGATCATGTGAAACAAATATGATAGATTTCTTCAACTGGGTGATCAGGGAATTGGATAAGGGTGGTGCGGTGGATGTGGCCTACCAAGATATCAGTGAGGCATTCAACACCGTTCCACATAGACCCGTAAAGAAGCTGGGAAGCCTAGGAGTGGGTCAGAAGGTGGTAAATTGGATGAAAAATTGGTTGAGGGACAGAAGACAGAGGGTGGTGGCAAATAGAGTTCACTCTGAAGAAGGGAAGGTAACCAGCAGGGTGCCACAGGGATCAGTACTGGGACCGGTCCTCAGTGTCTTTATTAGTGAGATTGCAGAGGGGCTAGAAGGGAAAGTATGCCTCTTCGCAGATGATACTAAAGTCTATAGTAGGGTAGGAGAGGTGGAAAAAATGAATAGTGTTCTAGGAAAGTTGGAGGAGTGGTCAAAGATGTGGCAGCTAGGTTTCAATGTGAAGAAGTGCAAAATCTTCTTTGGGCTATCTCAGTCATCAGGTCACACCGTAGGAACTTCACTGTTGGTGAAGCAGGATCCACATGGAAGATTTTCAGCAGTACAACTGGGGCCGTCCACGCCAATGTCGTCTGCCAATGTCATCAACCCTATAATGGTGTGGGTAGCCTCTCTCCCTCCCTCCTTAGTTCTTTCCCACCATCAACTTGCTCGCATGGGCCTCCACGGAAGCTCCAACGCAGTTTTTTCGCCTACGGCTTTTTTTCAACTTAATCCTTTAGAATCTCTTTTTTACAGGAGAGTTCTTTATTTTATGTTGAGAGTTACCCCTTTGACTTCTCTCTTCAGTTGCTGCCACTGCGGAAAAAGATTGCCTCCACAGACTAACACTCTGTGTTTGCTGTCTTGAGCCTGACCACAAAGTCTCCGACTGTGAGCGCTGCCTGAAGTTTAATGAAATAATCCTCAAGAGACGCAAGAAGGCTCTTAAAAAGTTTCTCATGGATTAGCAAGTAGCCAGTTCCGGGAGGGGTCCTCCAGGGTCCCAGCTTCCCAGTTGCCGGCAGGGTTGTCGAGCTCCCAGGCCGCAAAGGTCTCAGACAAGTCCTCGGGGGTGAGGGGGGAGTCACAAAAAAGACCATGACTGGGACCGCTTCCCACAGTGGCAATCCAGCTCCCCGGTGGACTGTCCTCCTCCTCTTTCGGAGGTTCTTCATCGGCTGTACTGATGCACAAATCCACAGTCCCATTCTCTGTGCCTACCAGACCCATACTGACAGCGCCTCCACCTGATATTCAGAGCTGCCGGTCGTCTGCCCCTTCATTGTCGACAACAGGATCGTCGTTGACGGCCCTCCTGTTGAAACCTGATACAACTCCAGGCCCTCGACTACAGGCTGTTTGGGTTCTCAGGGCCCATCCAGCGGGTCATCACTCCCTGCGCTGTCGACCCACGACCATCAACGCAGTCCTCGGTTGGCATCCACCTTAGTGAGATTTTAGCTAAATTCACCTTGGTGATCATTCACCAGCTAGGTGCTTTCAGGCCTTCAGTGCCTACGCCATCTACGGCAGCATCGTCGTTGACCCCTCTTCGACGTCCGCAAGTGTTCCTCGCAGACCGTCGGTGCCACAAACATCGAGCCTGGATCTGGAAGAGGTCAACATCGAGGAGGAGTACCGCCCTGGAAGGAAGAACCCCTTACCTCTGACAGATCCACAGCTTCCTCAGTCAGCAAGGATTCTGTCAAACACACTCCTAGGTCTCCAGATGATCCTACCTTTTTCAGTGTCTCGAAGCACTTGGCCTTAGCTATGGGCTTCCATACTGAGGAAGAGGATGTTGCCAGAAAGGATTTGGTGGATTTCTAGGGACATGGATATGTTGTTCATCCACACTGTCTGGCAGGTATCCTTGCCGCTTTAAATCTTGCCGGAAGGTCTTCAAGCTGGCTCCTCCCACCCACCTGGGTGGTAAAACTCTCGGCTCCGCCCCATGACGCCAGATCTTCCTTACCGCTTGGAAGCTCAGGTTCCCTCCTTAACGCTCTGCGTATAAGACTGGTTCCTAATTCTTGAATTTTCGAGTTGAAAGATTTTGCTAAAAGACTTGGTCTTCTCTCCCTCGTGGCTGCGATGGACAAATCTACTCCGTTTCCGGAGATGCCCTTGCGGGCGAAGATGTCTTGGGCGGATCCGCACTCCCGTCGTCTACTGCTAGGCCTTGAGCACCCGACCGCGGGCTTGCGACCTCTGCTCTTCCTTTTCAGCCCACGTCCTCGAAGACCGTGCTGCCCGTTTACAACTGGGGCGTCCCGAAGAATTTCCTCCGGTGAAGTCAAAAGAGGCCCGGTCGGCGGTGTCCGCGGCGGCGGGCTCGGTGGATCAGCTCGAGCAGATGATCGCCCTCGAAGAGGAGGCGGCGCGGGCCGCTTCTACCTCGGCTGCGGCATTTGTCCCGCTCTCTCTCGGTGCCTCTTATTCAGCTTCTTTTAAGGAGCTTTGTCTGACCCTCTCGACTAAAGGTGAGGGACCAACTTCTTCTGGACCGTTTTCTCGGTCCAAAAAGAGAGACAAGGGTAAGTCTCACCGTCGACGCTCTTGGGAGCGGGAAAGATCCCTCTCCCCGAGTTGTCGGCCGTCGACTTGATCGACTAACCGGCCACTGGTCTCACGGTGTCCCGTCAGGCCAGTTGACCGAGACTCCGTCGGCCTGGTCGAGATTTTTCGACCCGTTGGACGAGTTTCGACTGGAGCCGAGAATCCCCTCTCCCGATTCCCCGGTGGGAGTTGAGGACCCGTTGGTTCATCTGTGCCTCCGGTTCCGGGCCTCGGTTGAATCTTCGAACCGAGGAGTGCGGTTCCCCGACACCTCCGCTGACCGTCCTTTGCAAAGCCGAGGTTCTCGGTCTCGGACTTCTTGGCGGTCCAGCCGATCCGCCGTTATAGGCGGTCTCGGTCTCGGCTGCAGCGGCAAGAAGCGCCGCCGCGGCTCGTCCGCCTCCTCCTCCGGACGAGGGAGGCTTCAAGCGCAAGTTGCGTCGAAGATATGAGGGAACTCATGTGGCAACAGCTCCTTCTGACGGGAATAAGCCGGCCCCGTAGTCTTCCGGCCATTAAGTGGCTGTCACCGGGCGGCGAAACAACCCGTTTATCCGAGGAGCCTGTTCCCAGGCGGTTGTTCGGCCAAAACCAACTGCCCCACCGATTCCGGTGGAACCTCCCCTCCACAGCCGTTGGTTGGGGCTCCGACCAAAAATTCTCGGTCGGCTCAGGATTGCCCCATAGGCTGTCTGTCACCCTCACTCCCGATCGACCTCAGCAGGTGGAGGTGGCTCAGGCCAAGACAGCTCTTTGAGGACTCTTCGAGGTCCAAGGCAGTTCCTCCCTTTTCTCCAAGCGAATGGACTTGGAGTCCTCAGGAGGACAGTCGGTGGACGATGACCTTCGTCCTTCCTGGGATTGCTTGCGCTCATCTCGGAGTCCACGGATGGAAGTCGAACCCGTTCATGGGCCAGGTATCCTCACAGAGATTCTGGACCGAGGGATTCCCCTCGGAGGCCTTTCTGGTGGCCGAGGCCATAGTGGGCCTGGCCTTGGAGCTTTGTAGCCCTGCTTCCTGCCCTCGCCTCGCCCAGGATGGCCAGGAAGTATCACGGTCCCTACTGGTTCCCTGTCCGTTTTTGGAACACCCTCGGCCGAGGGTTAGTTACCGACAGCGTTTTCGGCGTGCGAGAGCTGGGGATATGGACAAACCTCCCGACAAGGGGTCCAAGGAAATTGGACTATGCCAGGCGAAAAGTCTATGCTGCGTCCTCCCTTGGCCTTCCGTCAGCCGTTCAGCCGTCCTCATATAACATTTCTCTCATGCCCAAGTTGGGCTCCTGGATGAGGTCGTCCCTCATCTTCCGCGGATCTGCAGACCACGGTCAGGCAGGTGCGGGACCAGGACAGTGGCCAAACAGCAGCTCCAGACTGCTTTAGACATTGGGGACTCATGTGCCAGGTCTGTGGCGGCCGCGAGTGGCTGTCGCGTCGTCGGGCTTGGCTGAGGATATCCACCTTTACCGGATACCCAGCACAGAGTTGGCGGATGTTCCCTTTTGGGGACCGACCTCTTGACCCTGGGGTGGAAGGTCCCTGCAGAGGATCGAGAAGTCCAATGCTACCTTGGACTCGGTCTTCGTCCTTCTGCGCCCAAGGCCTGCCTGGCCCAGCGTCAGGGGCCAGTGGGCTCGGCTTGGCATCCCAAACCCAAGCCCGGGCTTCTCCAACAGGAAGCAGGGAAGTAAAGGCCCAGGAGGTCCCTCGGCCGGTCCCTCCTCCAAGCCTGCCCAGTGACGGGCTGAGGGGTGTCGCCCCCAACCCCGTCACCTCACCCCAGGTTCCCCCTGGGGATGGCTCCAGCACTTCCTTTCCGCCTGGTCCGTTATTACCACGGACAGGTGGGTGCTGGAGGTGGTGGGAAAAGGCCTGCCTCTAGAATTCGAGCAGGCCCCGTCCTTCAGAGCCGTCGCACCTCGGGGGGCCTCGGGTCCGCAGCCTCACTGTCTGCTCGTTGGGCCGACATTGCTCTCCTCCTCCAAAAGGAGGTGATCAGGGAGGTGGCGGACCCTCCCTCAGACCCGGGGTTTGTGTCCAGGTACTTCCTGGTTCCGAAACGGACGGGGGGCTGGCGCCCCATTCTCGACCTGCACGACCTGAACAAGTTCCTAAGGTCTCGAACCTTCAGGATGGTCACTCTGGCTCAGATAATACCATCCATGGAACACGGCGTGTGGTTCTGCTCTCTGGACCTGCAGGCCAGCGTTCTTTCCGTCCCTATCCGTCCGTCGCATCGGAGATTCCTTACGCTTTTCGGCGGAGGGATCCCTTCGAGTTCGAGCCATGCCCTTGGCCTGTCTCCAGCTCCCAGGGTCTTCACCAAATGCATAGCAGTGATGACAGCTTTCCTGCCGACAGGGGTCGGTGTACCCTTACCTGGACGATTGGCTGATAGCAGCCCCTCCAGACAGGAGGTGGAGCGTCCAGAGATCTGGCCCTCCAGGTTTGCTCTCAAATCGGCCTTCTCATCAACGAGGCCAAGTCAGACTCGAGCGAGCAGGTGATTCTGTTTATCGGGGCAGGCTGACTCTCTTGAGCCAAACCACGGCTCCCGGTGGACAGGGCCGAGATTCTTACCTCCTTTGCCCAATCATTTCTAGTTGGGCAATCGGCCCTGCCGGGACTTCTCGCCTCCTGGGTCTCATGGCGGCCTGTACCAGCGTGGTCCGTTGGAGCACGCTGGCACATCACCCCCTTCAGTGAGGATTGGCCAGCCAGTGGTCACAGCTGCAATCCATTGGACCAGCTAGTGACGGTGACCCAGGAGATGTGGAACGCTCTCCGGTGGTGGACCGTTCCATCTCATCTGCAGGAGGGCATCCCGTTTGTCCGCCCCGAGCCGACGGTCTCTCTATCGACCGATGCCTCTCTGATGGGTTGGGGTGCCCATCTGGGGGAACACCGGGCGCACGGCCTCTGGTCCCCGCGGGAGTCCCGATGCCACATCAACCTGCTGGAGCTCCGAGCGGTCCACCTAGCTCTCACCGCCTTTGCTCCGTTTCTCCGGGGTCAAGTGGTCGAGTCAGGCGGACAATACCGACCATGCTACCTAAACCGCCAGGGCGGGACGTTTGCCATGCTTCTATGCAAGGAAGCTCTCCGCATTTGGTCACTTGCGCAGCTTGGAGGCGGATCTCCAGCCATTCATGTGGCAGGAGCCTCCAACACCCTGCGATGCCCTGAGCGGATAGGGGCTGCATCTCACAGTGGTCTCTCCTGCCGAGGTAGTACAAGATCTGTTCTCCCATTGGGGCACACCTCAGGTGGACCTGTTTGCCTCCAGGGAGAGCAGGCTGAGCTGTTCCATGCCGCCCCCCTCCAGCAGGGCTCGCTGCGGATGCCTTCTCGAGGCCGTGGACCCCGGGCCTCTTCTCGCCTTCCCCATTTCCCTTGATTCACAAGGTGCTTCTCAAGCAAGGAGGACAAGGCAGAGTGATTCTGACAGCCCCAGACTGGCCCGCCAGTTCGTGCATGATCTCCTCAGCCTCAGCTCCAGGCTCCCGAGGCAGCTTCCAGCTCGCCGGACCTGCTCTCAGTCAATCAGGGGAAGGTGTTCCATATGGACCTTCAATCCCTGCACCTGATGGCCTGGTTCCTGAGCGGCTAGAGTTCCAGGCTTTGGGTCTTTCCGATGAGGTCCTCAGCGTCGTTGAGGCATCCCGTAAGGAGTCGACCAGGAAATGCTATGCCTTCAAATGGAAGAGATTTTCCATTTGGTGTCAGGGCAAGGTCTTGGACCCTTTCTCCTGTCCTTTGGCAAGCATCTTGGACTATTTATGGTCCCTTTCTCGTCAAGGGCTTAGGTCGACGACCCTAAGAATGCACCTGGCAGCCATCTCTGCTTACCGGGCGCGGGCCGGGAAGCAGTCGGTGGCGCAGGAGAAGGTGGTCTGGTGCTTTTCCAAAGGCCTTGATCACATTTCCCCTCCGGTGCAAGAACCTCCACCTATGTGGGATTTACTGCTGGTACTGGCAAAGCTCATGGGCAGGCCATTCGAACCAATGCACAGGTGTGAACTCTCTCACCTGTCGTGGAAGACCGCCTTCTTGGTGGCTATCACGTCAGCCAGAAGGATGGGAGAACTCCAGGCGCTCTGCATCGAGTCTCCTTACCTGGTCTTCCACAGGGACAAGGTTGTCCTGCGTCCCCACCCGAAATTCCTTCCGAAGGTGGTGTCAGAGTTTCACCTTAACCAGGTGTTGACTCTGCCGTGTTCACCCTCAATCACACCTCAGAGGCCGAATACAGGCTCCATACTTTGAACCCTAGAAGGGCACTCGCTTATTATAAGGAGCGCACGGCTGAAATTCGGGGAGAGGTTCGCCAGCTGTTTGTCACCTACGCTGAAGCCGCACCTGGCAGACCTGCAGCCAAGCGGACGATAAGCAGGTGGGTCACCTCCTGCATAGATCTCTGCTACAAGTTGGCGGGAATGGAGCCTCCCAGAGGGATAAGAGCTCATTCTACCCGCCATACTGCTGCATCAGTGGCTGCTTCCAGGGACGTCCCTATCCAGGAAATCTGCAGGGCTGCTACCTGGAAGTCAGCACACACCTTCATCACCCATTACCACATCGACCTTGAGTCACGCCGGGATGCTGGTTTTGGGGCCTCGGTTCTCCAGTCTCTATTCCCTAAGTAGGGGGTGTGCGCCTTGCCTCCCTCCTCCCGGAGAACTGCTAGGAGTCTTCCAGACAGTGTGGATGAACAACATATCCATGTCCCTAGAAATACAGGTTACTCACCTGTAACAGGAGTTCTAGGAATGGTATGTGTTGTTCATCCTACATTTCTCAACCTCCCGGCTGGACGCTGGCCCTGAGCTTTCAGCGGGCCAGATCTGGTGTCATGGGTGAGCCGAGAGTTTTACCACCCGGGTGGGTGGGAGGAGCCAGCTTGAAGACCTTCCGGCAAGATTTAAAGCGGCAAGGATACCTGCCAGACAGTGTGGATGAACAACATATACCATTCCTAGAACTCCTGTTACAGGTGAGTAACCTGTATTTCCTGAAGACCCCAGAGTCTTCCCCTAAGATCATTCCTCCTATTTTGCCCGCTTTAAGGAATGCTACTACTGCAGTCCTGGCACAGGCCTGACATGGTGCCAGCTGCCCCGCAGAGCAGATAAATTTTACCATGCCCCTCAGGGTTTTCCCTATTGTGCTGCCTAGCCTAAAACAGTTTGTGGTCATAAAGGCAGCCCATTACAGGTCTATGGTGCCCAAACACCTTTGATCCCCCCCCCCCCAGACAAACAGTCTTGCAGAATTGATCTTTGGGGCAGGAGGGTTTATGCCTGCTCCATTCTTGGGCTGATGATTGCCGGCTGCCGGTTCCATATGGTAAAGTACCAGAATACTAACTGGAAGAAGGACAAGGCTGCAGCCCAGATCCTTCCAGATGGTGCCCAAAAGCAGGAGGTTCCCAAATGTTTGCAAACCGCTGAGGATGTTGGCAAGCATCTTTGTAATATCTCAGATACTATTGCCAGGGTTGCTGCCACTGGCATTTGCTTCCATAGACACTCCTGGCTGAGGGTCTCTGGCTTTGCTGCTGATGTTCAGCAGAAGGTGCCTAGTGCTCCCTTCAATGGCACTCTGCTTAACTCCTTGCCAGACACCCCCCCCCCCCTTCTGGTCCCTGACCAAGAGGTGGCGGTCACAAATCAGTTCTCCCTCCATTGTAGTCTATGGAGAACCATCACATCAGATGTCTTGATTCTTCAAATCATAGAAAAAGGTCACACTCTGGAGCTCACCGAGCCACCCCCAGAGTCTCCTTCTCTGCCCTTCAATTAGCGCCCCCCCGGCCCACCTGTCTGTTCTGTGGGAGGAGGTACAGTCCCTTCTTCGCAAACAGTCCATCGAGCCAGTGCCAGGTGCCAAAGAAACAAGGAGTTTTACTCCAGGTTCTTCCTTGTACCCACAGCACCACAAATTTCGTGGGAGCACTCAAAAGGAAAGCAAAGGTGCAGAAGTTGTCTCAAAAATATTGCTGGTTTATTTAAGCTTATTAGAGCATCCATGCACAGATCTGCAGGTTTCAGCAGCACAGCTCTGACCCCTAGCGCCTCAACTCCACGAGTGAGGGGCATCCTGTATCTGAAATCCCCAATCCGTTCTCCTGTCCTGGCTTGGGATTTGAATTTTGTGTTGGAGAAATTGACCCTGTCTCCCTCTGAGCCATCCGCAACTTGCAAGCTATGCTTTCTTTCCTGGAAAGCGTTGTTTTTAGTTGCTGTTACTTCTACTTGAAGAATTTCAGAGCTTCAGGCTCTCTGGTGCGAGGAGCCTTATTTGATTTTTCACAAAGACAGGGTGCCTTTGCACATGAATCCTAAGTTTCTACCCAAGGAGGTGTCTGAGTTTACCCTGAACCAATCCATCCATCTTCCTGTTTATTTTCCTGAGCGTGCCAATCCAGGGGAAGCACTGCTCCATACGTTAGATATGTGCAGAACTTTGAAGTATTACCTGCTGTGATCCAGGGAAGGTGGAAGTCGAAGCAGTCGTTTGTTTCTTTCACCTCTGATAGAGAAGATATGCAGGTTTCTAAACAATGTTTATTTAAATGTTTGACTAATTGGATTGTTTTCTGCTACTACAAGTACAGCATAGAGGAGTGCCTGGAGCAGTCAAAGCTCATTCCAAAAGGGGCATGGCTACCTCTGTAGCCTGTTTTCATGGGGTCTCAGCTGCTGAAATTTGCATGGTTGCCACCTGGAGTACCGTCCATATTTTCACCAAACACTACAGTCTGGACATTGCCTCAAGAGCTGGTGCAGGATTTGGTAGGGCTGTGCTGCAGGGCCTCCTGTCTTATGTTTATGGTTGGCCTTCCTCCCAGACTGTCTATCTGCACCTGTAACTGCTTGTGACTGATTCCTATGGTGTGACCTGGTGACTGAGATACCCCCGAAGAAGACAGAACAGTTACGCAAGAACTTACCATAACAGTAGATCTTCGAAGTTATCTAAGTGATCAGGTCTGTCTTCCCTCCTACCATCCCCCTTCTTTGGGCTCTGTACTAGAACTGGCTATCTGGTGTCTCCAACCTTTCTTATAGGCCTGGGCACCTCTCTCTCTCTCTCTCTCCTCGGTCCCCCATGCCTAGAGCTATGCTCCCTTTGTCTCTGGCGGAAAGAACTGAGGAGGGAGCGGGGCCACCCACACCTTTATAGGGTTGATGACGTTGATGGTGTGGGTGGCCCCAGTTGTACTGCTGAAAATCTTCTGTGTGGATCCTGCTTCTCCAATGGTGAAGTTCCAATGGTGTGACCTGATGACTTAGATCCCCTCAAAGGTCTTCTGTTATGGTAAGTTCATTCATAACTGATCTTTTTGGGCACAGAAGGCTCAGCCTTCCTGCATCTGGACAGTGCTGAAAGTCTGATTGTACAGGCCCAAATGGTCCACAGCAGCCGGTATGTTACAGCCAGGACATTCCTTTGGATCCTGGTCCTGATGGCAGTGGTGTTTGTCACAGTACCTCTGGCCAGACTGCACATGAGGATCCCTCAGTGGACCATAAGTGTCCAGTAGGACCAGCTCACAGACAGTCTAGAAGAGAGGGTTCTACTAACCTCTCCTATATGTAAAGTTCTCAAGTGGTGGATGGAATGCAGCAACCTGTTAAAGGGTGCTCCCTTCCTGATCCCCTTCCCAGATTTTAACTACAGATGCCTCAGGGACAGGATGGGGGCACATTTAGGGCCCCATCAGATGCAAGGTACATGGTCCACAGTGGAGAGCACCCTGCACATAAAAGTTCTAGAAATGGGAGCTGTCCTCTATGACCTACAGGCCTTCCAGGCTCAGCTTTCCCCAGGTCCTTTGTTAGTCCAGATGGACAACATCAGAGTGATGCACTACATCAGCAAGCAAAGGGGAACTCACACTTATTCCCTGTGCAGGAAAGCAGTGAGAGCCTGTTATTAGGTTCTGGAACATGGTCTAGAACTGTCCGCAGTACATGTTCCAGGCGCTCAAAATGTCTTGGCAGGCAGGCTAAGAAGGTCACAGTCCAGAATGCACAAGTGGGGACTGCTGACCTCGGTGGTAGAAGATCTGTTCGACAGATGAGGTTGTCCAGAGCTGGATGTTTTTGCATCCCCACACAACACAAAACTGCCTGTTTTCATCTTGTTCACTCCAGGGCCTGGAGTTTTCTGGTGAGACAAGTTGTCTTTCTCTTGGACGTGGAGATTTCTGTGTGCCTTCCCTCTAATTCAGAGGGTGCTACTCTAACTTCAGATGGAGGGGGTAACTCTGATCCTTATTGCTTCCCTGAGGCCTCACCAGATCTTGTTCCCTCTACTGCAGCAGCTGACAGTGGAACCACCATTACCCCTGTCCTTATGCCAGGGCTTACTGTCTCAGGAACAGGGAATCCTGGTCCATGTAGACCTCCAATCCCTTCATCTTCATGTGTAGCTCTTAAAAACATAGCCATTGCTAGGTTTAGTGTTTTCCAAAAGGTGGCTGATGTCCTGGTGGCTACCAGAAAATCTTCCACAAGGGCCACTGATTCCATGAAGTGGAAGCGATTTGTTTTGTGTCCTGCTTCTCATCATTTAGATCCATTTACCTGTCTAGTAAATCGGGTTCTAGAGTATCTGTTGTCCTTGTCAGATGCAGGCCCACAGTATTCCTCTATTAAAGTGCACTTGGCTGCCATTTCAGCTTTCCATGTGCCTATTGAGGGCCGTACGGTTGCCCAGCTGGAGGCGGCCCATACGTTCTTGAGAGGCATTCTCCTCTCGAAAATTCCCATTGGTAATCCAGTCCCAGCTTGGGACCTAAATTTTGTTTTGGAAAAACTTACTTTGGCTTCTTTTGAGTCAGCTGTGACTTGTGGTTTGCGGTTTCTACTTGGAAAGCGTTATTTCTAGGGACGTGGATATGTTCAATCCACACTGTCTGGCAGGTTCCTTGCCGCTTTAATTCTTGCCAGAAGGTCTTCAAGCTGGCTCCTCCCACCCACACGGGTGGTAAAATCCTTGGCTCCGCCCCATGATGCCAGATCTTCCTTACTGCTTGGAAGCTCAGGTTCCCTCCTTAGCGCTCTGCATTTTAGGCCTGGATCCAAACTCTTTGGGTTTCCCGAAAATTATTTTAAAGTTTTCTAGGCTATGGTCTTCATCTTCCCTCGCGGCTGGGATGGAAAAATCCACTCCCGTCTTCCGTCAGTGCCCTTGCGGGCAGAAGATGTCCCGGACCGATCCGCACTCCACGTGCGTTTACTGCCTGGGCCTTGTCCATGATCCGCAGGCCTGCGATCTGTGCAAATCCTTCTCGGCTTCGGTCTTAGAGGACCGCGCTTCCAGACTACAACTTGGGCGTCCCGAGAAACGGTACCTGCCGGTGAAGTCAAAGGAGGCCTGTTGGGCAGTGACCGTGGCTGCGGGCTCCGCGGAGCAGTTGATCGCCCTCGAGGAGGACGCGGCCCAGGCAGCTTCATCTTCCTCCTCGGCTGCTGCATTTATCCCACTCTCCTTGGGCTCCTCCTACACTGCTTCCTTTAAGGAGCTTTGTCAGTCCCTCTCCACTAAGGGAGCAGGGCCATCGGGACATTCCAGTAGGTCGAAGAAAAAAGAACCAAAAGGTAAGTCCCACCATCGACGTTCTTGGGAGCGGAAGAGATCCCCATTCACCGGACCGTCGACTCGCGACTTCAGTCGAGGTTGTGGCTAAGGCCGCTGGCTTCACGGTGTCCCCGTCAGGTCAGCCGGCCGAGACATCCGTTGACGCGGTAGAGATTTTTCTCGACCCGTTGGATGGTTTGTCGACTGGAGAAGCCAACAACCCTTCTTCACTGGTTCCCCCGGTGGTAACTGAGGACTTGCCCGTGCCTCCTGTGCCAAAGTCCCCAGTAAAGGACCCTGAACCAGGGGATGAGCGGGTTTCCCCGGCCCCCTCTTTGACCCCCCCTCGGCAACCGCGAAGGTCTCCGTCCTCTTCCAGGTCGAGTAGGTCCTACCGACATTGGCGGTCTCGGTCTCGGCACCATGGAAAGCGGCATCGCTGCTCGTCCTCTTCTCCTCTTTGGAGGATAGGCTCTGACGTAAGTTACGCTGGCGCTACGAGGACATGATGTGGCAGCAACCTTTGTTGACCGGTAACAAGCCGACTCCATCACCTTCTCGGGCAATTAAGTGGCTGTCACCGGAGCGACTGAAGCAACCCCTCTGGTTATTGAGGAGCCGACCCCGGCGCCAGTTCGGCCAAAACAGGCTGCTCCACCCATTGTGGTGGAACCACTGCCTCCTCAACCGAAGACTGGGGCCCCGACCAAGGATTCTCGGTCGGGTCAGGGCTTGCTCCACAGGTTGTCGGTTACCCTCACTCCCAATTGACCTTGGCAGGTGGAGGGTGGCTCAGGCGCTCGACAGCTGTTTGCAGACTCCTCGGAGTCTGACGACTACTCCTCCCTGTATTCCAAGCCCATTGACCTGGAATCTGCAGGGAGTCAGTCAGTGGACGAGAGTCCATCCTCGTTATTGGATATACTTCAACTCATCTCAGAGCCCACTGGGATGCAGCTCAAACCCGTTCAGAAATGGGCCAGGTATCCTTTCACGGAGATACTGGACCGAGGAGATTCCCTTACGGAGGCCTTTCCTGTGGCCGAAGCCATTGCTGGCTCAGCCCTGGAGTTGTGGCAGCGGCCTGCATCTTGTCCCGCTTATACGAAGGATGACTTGTAAGTCGCGGTCCCCACGGTTCACTTTCGGTTTCTGGAACACCCCTCTGCGGAGGGGCTGGTAGCCAACAGTGTTTTCGGCGTTCCGGGAGCGTTAGGGACGTGGACAAACCACCCGATAAAGAATCCAAAAAGCTGGATTACTCTGGGTGGAAGGTTTACGCTGCTTCCTCTCTAGGCCTTCGACAGGCTAGTTCGGCTGTACTGATGGCACATTTCTCAGACGCCCTTATGGGTTCCCTGGATGAGGTGATTCCTCATCTCCCGGCTGACCTTCAGATGACGGTCAAACAGGTGTGGGTTCAGGGAATGGCGGTGGCTAAACAACAGCTCCAAACTTCTTTGGACATTGGTGACTCTTGTGCCCGGTCGATGGCGGCGCGGTAATACATACGCGCGGGCTTGGCTGCGGACCTCCACCTTCTGGCGGACACCAGCACAAGCTGGCAGACCTTCCCTTCTTGGGCACCAACTTGTTCGGGCCAGGGGTGGAAGGCTATCTCCAGAGGATCGGGAAGTCCAATGCCACCTTGGACTCGGTCACATCTGCCCAGAAGGACAACGGTTGTCAGCAGCAGCGCAAGCCCTCTCACCCTTCAGCTCCTGCGGCACGTCCGGCCCAGCAACAGGGCCAGCAGGCTCATACTTGGCGCCCTAAGGCCAAGTCTGCTGCTTCCTCCAGTAGGAAGCCTGGAGGGAAGGGTCCAGGAGGTCCCTCGGCTGGCTCTTCCTCCAAGCCTGCCCAGTGACGGGTTGAGTGGTGTCGTCCCCAGCCTCGTCGCTCCTCCCTGGGTTCCCCCCGTGAGGGGATGGCTCCGCCACTTCCTTTCCGCATGGTCCGCTATCACCATGGACCGCTGGGTGCTAGAAGTGGTCGGCAGGGGTCTGCCTCTGGAATTCGAGCAGTTCCCTCCCTATCGAGCCATCGCCCCACGGGGAGCAACAGGGTCCGCAGCCTGTCTGACGGCTCATCGAGCCGACATTGCCCTGCTCCTCCAGAAGGAGGTGATCAGCGAGGTGGCGGACCCTCCTCCAGACCTAGGGTTGTGTCCAGGTACTTCCTGGTCCCAAAGCGGACAGGGGGCTGGCGCCCCATTCTCGACCGGCACGACCTGAACAAGTTCCTAAGGCTGCGCACCTTCAGGATGGTTACTCTGGCTCAGATCATTCCATCCTTGGAACTAGGCATGTGGTTCTGCTCTCTGGATCCCCAGGACGCATTCTTTCACGTCCCAATCCGTCCGTCTCATCAGCGATTCCTCTGCTTCAGAGCAGAGGGATTTCTTTTCGAGTTCCAGGCCATGCCCTTCGGCCTCTCTTCAGCTCCCAGGGTCTTCACCAAATGCATGGCAGTGGTGACAGCATTCTGGGTGTACCCTTACCTGGACGGCTGGCTGATTGCAACCCCCTCCAGGTTGGAGGTGGAGCAGTCCAGGGATCTGACCCTCCAGGTCTGCTCTCAGATTGGCCTCCTCATCAATGAGGCCAAATCGGAACTCATGCCATCGCAGGTGATTCATTTCATCATGGCAGAGCTCAACTCTCTGCGTGCCAGAGCTCAGCTCCTGGCGGACAGGGCCGAGGTCCTTTCCTCCTTTGTCCAGTCATTTCTGGTTGGGCAGTTGCACCTTGCCCGGGACTTCCTGCACCTTCTGGGCCTCATGGCAGCCTGCACCAGTGTGGTCCATTGGGCCCGCTGACATAAGCGCCCCTGCAATGGGGGCTGGCCAGCCAGTGATCACAGCGCTCCAGTCCTCTGGACCAGCCTGTGACAGTGACCTAGGAGATGTGGGACGGCCTGCAGTGGTGGCTCGTCCCGGCTCATCTGCAGGAGGGTATCCCATTTGTCCGCCCCGAGCCGACGGTCACACTAACGACCGACACCTCTCTGATGGGTTGAGGTGCCCATCTGGGGGATCTCCGGGCCCACGGCCTCTGGACCCCTCAGGAGTCTCGATGCCACATCAACCTGCTGGAGCTTCGAGCCGTTCGACTAACCCTCACCGCCTTCGCTCCGTTTGTACAGGGTCTGGTGGTTCAGGTCCAGACGGACAACACCACGACCATGTACTACCTCAACCATCAGGGCGGGACACACTCCTTGCCTCTATGCAAGGAGGCTCTCCGCATCTGGTCTCTCGTGATCAACCTGAAGGCGTATCTCCTAGCCGTCCATGTGGCAGGAGCCTCCAACAGTCTGGCCGATGCCCTCAGCCGGATAGGCGCTGCATCTCACGAGTGGTCACTCCTGCCGGAGGTAATGCAAGAACTGTTCTTCCATTGGGGCACCCCTCAGGTGGACCTGTTCACCTCCAGGGAGAATGTGAAGCTGAGGCTGTTTCACGCCCGCCCCCTCAGCAGGGCTCGCTGCAGGGGGATGCTTTCTCGAGGCCGTTGACCCTAGGCCTCTTCTACGCCTTCCCTCCATTTCCCTTGATCCACAAGGTGCTTCTCCAGGCGAAGAGGGACAAGGTGCAGGTGATTCTGGTAGCCCCAGACTGGCCTCACCAGTTCTGTTACCCAGATCTCCTCAGCCTCAGCTCCAGACTCCCGAGGCGGCTTCCAGCCCGCCTGGAACTGATCTCAGTAGACAAGGGAAAGGTTCTTCATCCGGACCTTCAATCTCTGCACCTGACGGCCTGGTTCCTGAGCAGCTAGAGTTCCATGTCATTGAGGCGTCCTGTAAGGAGTTGACCAGAAAATGCTACGCCTTCAAATGGAAGAGGTTCTCCATTTGGTGTCAGGACAAGGGGTCGGACCCCTCTTCCTGCCCCTTGGCTAGTATTTTGGACTACCTGTGGTCCCTTTCTCAGCCAGGGCTTCGGTCGACGACTCTCAAGGTGCACCTGGCAGTCATCTCTGCTTATCGGGCGCCGGCCGGCAAGCAGTCGGTGGCGCAGGAGAAGGTGGTTGGGCACTTTTTCAAAGGCCTTGATCACACATCCCTTCCAGTGCGAGAACCTCCACCTCCGTGGGATCTACTGCTAGTATTGGCTAAGCTCATGGGCAAGTCATTCAAACCAATGCACAGGTGCGATGTCTCCCACCTGTTGTGGAACAACGCCTTCTTGGTGGTTATAACGTCAGCCAGAAGGATGGGAGAGCTCCAAGCACTTTCCATTGAGTCTCCTTATCTGGTCTTCCACAGGGACAAGGTTGTCCTTCGCCCCAACCCAAAATTCCTTCCGAAGGTGTCGTCGGAGTTTCACCTTAACCAGGTGTTGACTCTGCCGGTGTTCTACCCCAGTCACACCTCGGAGGCCGAAATATAGGCTCCATACTTTGGACCCGAGAAGAGCGCTCGTTTATTATAAGGAGCGAACGACTGAAGTTCGGGGAGAGGTTTTCCAGCTGTTTGTCACCTACGCTGAAACTGCACCTGGGAGACCTGCAGCCAAGCGGACGATAAGCAGGTGGGTCACCTCCTGCATAGATCTCTGCTATAGGTTGGGGGGGCATGGAGCCTCTCAAAGGGATAAGAACTCATTCTACCAGCCATACCACTGCTTTGGTGGCTGCTTCTAGGGACGTCCCTATCCTGGAAATCTGCAGGACTGCTACCGGGAAGTCAGCACACACCTTTATTTCCCATTACCACATTAACATAGTGTCACGCCGGGATGCTTGTTTTGGGACCTCGGTTCTCCAGTCCTTATTCCCTAAGTTGGGGGTGTGTGCCTTGCCTCCCTCCTCCCGCAAAACTGCTAGGAGTCTGCCAGACAGTGTGGATTGAACAACATATACCACTTCTGGAATTCCTGTTACAGGTGAGTAACCTGTATTTTTGGTTGCCATTACTTCTGCTCGAAGGATTTAGAGCTACAGGCTCTAATGTGTGAGCCTCTTTATTTGATTTTCCACAAAGACAGGGTGGTGTTGCGTACTTAATCCTAAATTTTAACCAAAGGAGGTGTCTGAGTTTACTTTAAATCAACCATTCACCTGCCAGTTTATTTTCCTGAGCATGTCAGTCCAGGGGAAGCCTTGCTTCATACTCTAGCTCAGGGGTGCACAACATTCAGCCCTGTGGCCACATATGGCCCCCCTCCCAGCAGCTGTCTGTGGCCCCGGAGGACCTAGCAGCTGCCACTTGCAGTCTTTGTTTTGTTTTTTTTAGTTTCAGTAACATGTTGATAAATAAACGAATAAATATATAGATAATTGTATGTTTTGATTTGTTTTATGTGTACATTTAATAATGTCCTACTGAACATTTGTCACCTCGGGCCATTTTACAGTGGCCCTCGTCCTCAGCCTTGACTCAAGTCTTCAGTCTGGCCCTCCACAAAAAAAAGTTGTGCACCACTGTTCTAGATGTACACAGGCCAGCCAAGGTTGGCAAGGGTTTTTCTGCAGCTGTTGGTATGCAAGGCCTCGTCCACTGCAGTGGTACCGGGGGCAAGGTTACAGATGAGAGATATCCAGTATCTGCTAAGAGATCACTGTTCCCGGAGATGGGATCCTTGGTCCAAGCCGGTTCCTCTCACAGAAACTTTGCTAAGGGCACTAGAGTGGTGGAAAAAGGAAACCAGAGAACCTCAGAGAGGGATTTCCCTTTGTCCAGCAATCCTCTATAACAATCCTCACAATGGATGCCTCCCTTCTAGGGTGGGGTGCACACCTGAAGGATATCACTGTGAGTGGCACCTGTAGTACACTGGAAACTCAGGAACATATCAGTCTTCATGAGCTCAGGGCATTGTTCCTAGCAATGCAAGCTTTTTCCACCCAGATCCAAACAGACAACACCACAACAGTGTATTACATAAACAACCAGGGAGGAACAGGATCCTCAAGGTTGTGCTCAGAAGCCTGGAAGATCTGGAACCTAGCCTATTCCCTAGGTGTAGAGCTATCTGCACTTCATCTGCCAGGGAAAGACAATGTCCTGGCTGACTATCTAAGCAGAATCAGCCAGAGAAACCACCAGTGGACTTGGAACCAGCAGGTGCTGCCATCAGTGTTCAGACTTCAGGGTACACAAGAAATAGACCTGTTTGCTTCCTGGGAGAACAACCAGCTCCTACTCTGTTGTTGCAGACCCCCCAGTAATGGGGTCAGTGTAGTGATCCTGACCTGGACAGGAAACTTCCTATACGCCTTCCCTCCATGCCCACTATTACTGAGAATGCTCATAAATCTCAGAAGGGAGTCAGCAACGATGATCCTGATAGCACCAGAATGGGCCAGGCAGACCTGGTACTCCATCCTCCTGGCACCCTCCAACAAACCTCCTATCAACCTGCCACTGACATACAACCTGCTGACATTGACTCAGGGCAGGATAACATTTCCAGTCCTCAGAACCCTTTGCCTCAGGGCATGGTTCTTGAAGAGCTAGAGTTCTCTGGGCTGCAATTATCAGAAAAAGTAATGAAAGTGTTGAAGCTTTCCAGAAAACGAGCAACAAGGGAAAAATATGCTTTAAAATGGAGGAGGTTTGTTCTCCCACACAGATAAACCCTATGCAGGCAGGCCTGCCTGCGCTCCTGAACTACCTGGTCCACCTCCATTCCATTGGCCTGAGACCCTCAACCTTGATGGTGCATTTGGCAACAGTTTCAGCTTATACACCAGCTGGAAAGGAGGTCCATGGCCTCACAACCTAAGACCTTAATCACCTCTATCCCGCTGTGAGGGACCCTGTCCCACCAGGACCTGAATGTGTATATTGCTCAACTGATGGCAGCTCCGTTCAAGCTTATGGTCACTGCTGCACTGAAGCATGTCACTTGAAAAACAATTTTCTAGGTGCATTAATACGATTCACTTATCCACACTCTGGCATATGTACTGGAATGATGTTATTGGCAGGACATCTTCAAGCTGAACTCCTCCCACCCCCAGGCAGTATATCCCCCCCCGACTCCACCCTGTGATATCAGATCTTTCTTTCTGCTGGAAGAACAGGTCACCTGCTTTGTAGCTGCTGCTTAGTTTCTCTGCACCATAGGCAAACATTAATCATCAAAGTGTTCTATATTCCTAAGAGATTGTTCTAGGATCGTGGATATGTTGTTCATCTACACTCTTTGCCATGTCCCCTTCCACTTTAAATCTGCTGGAAGTCTTCAAGCTGGCTCCTCCTACCCACCCGGGTGGTATATACTTCAGCTCCGCCCCATGACGCCAGATCTTCCTTTCTGTTGGAAGATTCAGGTTGCCTCCCTCATGCTCATGCATTTTGTAGTCCCTGGCTCTAAAACCTTCGGTTATTCCAAAAATCCATCTTGTTCGGATTAGCGATCGCGAATTTGTTTTTTCGATTATGGAAGGCAAGTCTTCCCCCAGATTTCGTCGGTGCCCTTGCGGCCAGAAGATGTGAATCGATCCCCATACTGTGTGTGTATATTGTCTCGGTGTTGACCATGACACCTCGAAATGCGATTTGTCTCGCTTTCCATCCTGATGTCCTCGATGACCGTCTCGCATGCCTGAAGTTGGGGACGCCAGAGAAACTGAACCCTCCAGTGAAATCCAAGGAGGCTCGATGGGCGGTTTCCGTGGCTACGTGATCCTCTGAGCAATTGGATTGCATGCAAGCATTCGAAGAGGAAGTGGCTCGGGCTGCAGAAACTACTCAGAGCGTCTTCATTCCGCTCAACCTGGGCTCCACGTTCTCGTGTTCCTTCCGAGAGTTGTGCCAGTCTCTCCCGACCAAGGGAGAGGGTCCTGCGGGCATGCACTCCTCTTGATCCTGTAAGTGGGAGAAGGATCTGGGATCTCCTTCGTCTCGATGGAGACACTCTTGGGAGCGGGAGAGATCTCAGTCCCTGGAACATGCGGTCTCAACTTCAGTCGAGATTGCTTCTTCGGCCACTGGCTTTTTGGCTTTGCCGTCTGGTCAGTTGACCGAACTGTCGATCGACGATGTAGAAATTGTCATCGATCCTTTATTACCAACTCCAGTCGACGATTCCCTCTATTGAACACCTATTCTGACTTTCTCCAACGAGGAGACCCAGCCTGCTGGGACTCCCATCGAGGAAGTGGTCCCCGACCCGGGGAAATCACCGGTCCTGCCGGTGTCTCCTGAGTGACCGAATTAGCCTGTCTAATCTCGATCGAGGTCTTGGACCCCTTCAACTGAAAGGCCAAGGAAGAGCCATAAACGCTCTAAAAAGAGGTGACACCATCGGTCGTTCTCGTCCTCCTCAGATGAGGAGAGGCTCCGGTGGAAACTCAGTTGGCGCTACGAGGACCTTATGTGGCAACAGCTGATTTTCACCAGGCACAAGCTGACTCCGGCTTCCACCCCGGCCATTACTTGGCTTTCGCCTCCTAGGCCGAAGCTGATTCCTTCAGAGCCGACCAAGTCGGTTCCCCTGCCCGCGGAGCTGGTGAAACCTCCAGCTCGGTCTAAAATGGTCTCTCCACCGATCGTGGTGGAACCACCGCCCAAGCAGCGTGTGGGAGGGGCTCCTTCCAAGGAAGATAGGTTGGACACCAGGCTTCCCTGGTGTTTGTCGGTCACTGTCATCTCGGACTGCCCTCGGCAGGTCTAGGTGACCTGGGTGGTCAACCGTTGTATCCGGATTCCTCGGATTCGGACGTCACCAGTCTGCGTTCTCATCCCGGGCATGACGAATCAGCCATTGGATTAGAGACGGAGGAAGGTCCCTTGTCTTTTCAGGCATTCTTCGCCTCATCTCTGAGTCCACAAGGATGCTCCTGGAGCCAGTCCAGAAAAAGGCGGCGTACCCTCTCACGGACATCCTCCTTTGAAGGGATACCCCGAAGGAGGCCTTTCCTGTGGCCGAGGCCATTGTTGGCCCGGCCTTAGAACTCTGGCAGCACCCTGCCTCCTGTCCAACTCCGTCTGCCCTCAAGTATGCGGTGCCTATGGGGTCCCTTGCGGGGTTCACAGAGCACCCCTCTGCTGAGAGCCTGGTGACTGCCTCTGTGTTCAGGCATACTGGCAGATCTGCTGATACTAACTGACCTCCTGATAAAGAGTCCAAGCTTTTGGACCATTCAGCCAGGCAGATCTATGCGGCTTCTTCCTTGGGCCTTCATCAGGCAAGTTCGGCCATCATCATGTCACACTTCTCCCACACCCTTCTGGGGTCTTTGGGGGAAGTCCTGTCACATCTCCCCGTGGACATGCAGACCACGGTCAAGCAGGTCCAAGATCAGGGCCGAGCTGTAGCCAAGCAGCAGCTTCAGACAACCCTGGATATTGGGAATTCTTTTGCCCGTTCGATGGCAGCCGCGGTTGCCTCTCGTCGCAGGGCCTGGCTGAGGCTCTCCTCCTTCCAGGCAGATACTCAGCACAAACTAGCTGATGTGCCCTTCCTAGGGACAGACCTGTTCGGCCCAGGAGTAGCTGGTCACCTTAACTGCATTGAGCAGTTCAGTGCCACCTTGGACGCTACTTCTGCCAAGGGTTCTTTGGGCAAGAACCAGCAGAAGAAAAAGAAGCCTTTTCGGCATTCTTGCCCTGTGGCTCAGCAGTCCTCTTTTCAAGGGGGACAGCGGCATCAGCAACAGCAGCAGGCTTAAGCTTGGCGTCCGAGGTTCCGGTCCTGGATCCTCCTCCAAGCCTGCTCAGTGACGGGGTGGGGGTTGCCAACCCCTCTCCCATCACTCCAGCTCGGGGTCCTCCCATGGGGGGCCGGCTCCGCCACCTCTTCCTTTCTGCCTGGTCCACTGTCACCTCGGACGGGTGGGTTCTCGAAGTGGTCGGTCAGGGACTGCCTCTGGAATTAGAGCAGTACCCTTCAAGCCGAGCCCGCACCCCTCAGGAGGAAAGAGTATCCGCTCAGACTCAGTCAGCTCTCCGAGATGACATCGCTCAGCTCCTCCTCAAGGAGACTGTAGCTGCAGTGGCGGATCCTCCAGCAGACCCAGGCTTTGTCTCCAGGCACTTCCTGGTGCCCAAGCGGATGGGGGGGCTTGCGCCCCATTCTAGATCTGCACAACCTGAATCAATATCTCAGGTCCCGCACCCTTTGGATGGTCACTTTGTCCCAGATCATACCATCCTTGGAGCGAAACATGTGGTTCTGTTCACTGGATCTGCAGGACGCGTTCTTTCACGTTCCAATCCATCCGTCCCATCAGCGGTTCCTCCACTTTAAGGTCGAAGGGACCCTGTATGAGTTCCGAGCCATGCTGTTCGGCCTGTCGTCAGCCCTACGGGTCTTCACCAGATGCATGGCAGTGTTGGCGGCCCATCTCAGGCATCGGGGGGGGG
Organism: Neoceratodus forsteri; assembly: GCA_016271365.2. Classification (NCBI taxonomy): domain Eukaryota; kingdom Metazoa; phylum Chordata; order Ceratodontiformes; family Ceratodontidae; genus Neoceratodus; species Neoceratodus forsteri. The sequence continues at coordinate 1,561,438,582 of CM057449.1, forward strand.
GTGTCAGGATTTATCCTTACCTCGACGATTGGCTCCTAGCAGGTTCCACCCAACTGGAGATGGAGTGGTCCAGGGACCTGGCCCTCCAGACCTGCTCCCATCTCCGCCTTCTGATCAATGAGGCCAAGTCGGAACTCGTGCCTTCTCAGGTGATGGGCTTCATCAGGGCAGAGCTCGACTGTCTTCAAGCCAGAGCTTGGCTTCCGGTGGACAGGGCGGAGGTTCTCTACTCCTTTGTCCAATCATTTCTGGTTGGGCAATTGCGCCCTGCTCAGGACTTTCTGCGCCTTCTGGGTTACATGGCGGCGTGCACCTCAGTGGTCCGTTGAGCCCGGTTGCACATGCACCCCCTCCAGTGGGAGCTGGCCGCCCAGTGGACTCAGCACCACGGTCATTTCAACCAGCTGATCACTGTAACCCAGAAGATGTCGGTGACTCAGCAGGTAGCACACTTGCCTGTGAGGAGGGGAGATCAGAAGGCTGTGGATTCCATTCCCACACCAGGCACTTGGGTTAATATCCCAATACTGACACGGTAGTGCAGCATGAGGGGGGTGCTGCACTCCTGAGGTGCCATCTTTCGGATAAGATGTTAAACCGAGGTCCCATCTGCCTTTTCTGGTGGTAGTTCAGGTGCATGTTAAAGATCCCATGACACTTCTCGAAAAGAGTAGGGGAAGTTTTTATTAGAAGAAAACAAAGTGCAAAGCCAAACCAAAAAATCCAACAAAAGTTATAAAATTTCAGTATATAATGAAAAAAAAAAAAAAGGAAAAAGAATGAAACCTCATAAAGTGAAAGAACCTAGAAGATAGAACATGGAAAAAAAAATACTGAAAACAAGAATTCATTCAAAGAAAACAAAATCTTGCTAGTACAGGTAAAAAAAAAAAAAAAGGAAATGCACAATAACAGTTTTGGTAATGGGGCATCAGTATCTGTGATCCAAGGAAATCCAATCCATAATTCAAGCAAATGACTGTTAGGCATAAAAGATTTCTCACTAACATAAATACGTCTCATTTGATGCACTACTTTCAGAAGCAGTTCAAGCAAATTTCCCTCTTGTTGTAGTGTGAAAGCACATCTAGCAGACCAAATCTGCCATTTAAAAAGTCATTAATACTTGCAATGTGCTAGAATGCCACTTGCATGTCCAAGAAACATCAAAAGTCCCATACATTAAATTCTCAAAATAGATTGTTGAAAATGTAATATCTCCCCATTCATGCAGCACTAGGGCCCAGAATTTTGAAATACAGGTACAGGAGAAACAATTGTTTCCTGGATAGGTTTAGGACATGATGTGTCAGTAGGTGCCATTGTTTAATCCAGAAAAAGCTGCATCTAATATATTCAGGAATCACTGCAGATCTCTTAAAGCATTTCAAAGATCGAACATCCCATGATGTGAGCCATTGCACACATTTTGGCAAAAGGAACATTTCCCAGTCTTGATTATCACCATTCAACGGGGCGAATATTGTTATGTAAAAAAAAAGCTGTTGGAAAAAAAGAATGGGATTGGGCATATTTCATCCACCTTGTTTAATGTGGAGATAGAGAATATTTCTTTTTAATGGATTCAGGCAACTACCCCAACAGGCCTGAAAAAAAAATTTCCTAAGAGCCCAACCTCCAAGGATTTAAAGGGAGGAAAAACATAGCTGAGGTATAATATAGGAATTAAACAAGTTTTAATGAGAAACACCCTTTTCTTTTTACCAAATTTCCATCTGTTCCATATTAAAACTTTATGTTTACCTAGAACGAGTTTCTTTTCCCAATTAAAAATATCCAAATCAATATTTCCCCAATACAACCCTAAAATTTTAAGAGGGTCTGTTGTGATAGTGATTCCTGCAGTGAGTCCAGAAGTATGTAAAGAGTATTGGAACCTTTGCCCAACACATTTATTAATATTAAGAGCAGCTCCTGTGAGTCCTCCAAATGTTGTACAAAGAGCTAAACTGGAATGAATGGAAGGCTCATCATGCACTAAAAGTGTCGTATCATCCGTATAAGCCATAATTTTATATGGAATAGCGTGACCATTAAATAAGACATGTTGCACTACCCTAGAGTTATTAATTTTCCGCCAAAGAGGATCAATAAAAAAGGCATATAAGATTGGTCTAAGGGGACAACCCTGACGCACACCCCTTTTTCAAAGGAATGAGGGGACCCTTCCAACCCTGGATAACTGGGCTAATAGTAGCTGTGTGATATAGACTTTTAAACCAGTTAATCATACATATAGGGATATTATAATGAGCCAAAATGATCCATAGAGAATCATGATTCACTCTATCGAAAGCCTTAGATTGGTCAAGGAAAAGCAGGTAACCATCTAGGGACCCTACAGCCAACTCCCACAGTGGAAAAAGTTGGGGTTGAATTCTCCTGCCAGGGATGGCATAAGTTTGTGCTGAGGAAATTAATTTTACAGCTGCCAACGATAGTCGTTGTGCCAAAATTTTCATAAGCAGTTTAAAATCAGAATTCAGTAGCGTGATTGGACACCAGTTGCCTAAATCCATTTTATTATCATTTTTATAAATGTAAGTCAGGCTCCCCATATTCATATACAAAGGAACAGCTCCAGTATTCAATATATCATTAAAATCCAGAGCCAGTTCCTCCAAGCAAAAATTACCAACGATCTTCATTAGTTCCATAGGAATGCCATCTGGACCAGGAGATTTTTTTCCAGCCATGGAGGAAAGTGCTGTCTTAATTTCTAAAATAGAAATAGGAGCAACTAAAAGCTGCATATCCATGCCATTCAGTAAAGGGATATCCAAATCATGTAAAAAAGACTGCAATCCCTCATTAGAAACCTCCAAATTACTATACATATGTTTGGTATAATCAGTAACTACTCTAATGACGCCCCTTAATTCATGATACTCAGTACCTAGCGGGTCCCGAACTGCAGAGATAGTTTTCTTGTGCAGTTGAGTCTGCCAATGTTTATACGGACAAGCCATTGCCAAATTACCCTGTATACAAAATTGTTGCTGAAATAATAGAGTTTTTGCCTTATTTGTATGAAAATGAACCATTTCCGCAGAAACTTGGGAGATTGAAGAAGTCAAATCTTGTCCTGTCTCAAAACAGACAGAATAAAGTTGTTGTAAGAGTCTTCTATTATGCAAGTAATCAAGGTAAGCAATTCTAGCAACCCCTATACTTAGCCGCTTGCATAATTGTTTCAATTCAAGTTTAGTGTCTTCCCACCATAAAGTAGGAGTATCAAAAAATATAAGTACAGATTTCTGTGCAGAAATAAAGTTATGAAGGAGCAAAGAAACATGTGGGTTAGATAGCAAAGAAGTATTCAATTTCCAAAACCTCTCTGTGGTCTAGTAGCGACTCCAGTGGTCACGGAAACAATATGATGCTCAGTAAATTCTAAAGCCGATACCATGGCTTTTTGCAAAGTGAGAGTAGGGGAAACAAAATGTAATCAATTCTGGAGGTTAAAGGTCCTTTATGGAAAGTGGGAAGGTCCGAATTAATGAGGTAATAGGCTGCATCTAATAACTGCTTTAACAATTATTTGAGACAGTAAATTAGAATCACAGTACTGTTTACCATATTTTGCTGTAATGGGACAATTAAAATCTCCAGCAAAGACCACCTTATAAGGAGCATGTAAGTAAGGCTCAAGCAACCTAAATAAAGTGCATCTTTGACCTTTTTGTTGAGGGGCATATATATTAATTAAACGATAAGGCACATTCTGGATAAGAACATCTAAGACCAAGGCCCTACCAGAGAGTAAATCAAAAAGTTTCAAAATTTTAGTGTCAGGATATTTAAAAAGAATGCCCAAACCAGCACAAGTCTCTGTACTTAAGGACCAGAAAGACAGACCCAAGTACCATGCTTTAGAGGCTAACTGGATTTCATGCAGAGTATATAACCGGGTATCCTGTAAAAAAAAAAAAAAATAAACAGATGGAAATGAGCTAATATGGAAAAAATCATTTGCCGTCTAGCCACCCTTTTAATACTATTCACATTAATGGTGTGAAAGGAAAAAGGCTCAGTCATCAAGTTTGCTTATAAGGGCTTTTTCAGCTAAGCTTGTCCGTATTTTTCAGTTTAACCCTTGCTTTCCGCTTTTGCTGTCCCTTGGGTTGAGCCAATCCCTCAGCATCAGTAGTGCCTTCAGGTACAGAGGAGTCCATGGAGGACAAATCTGAATCCACATCAGAGTGCTCAGATTGCAGCACATCAAATTTATTAGAAACAGGGATGGCTGATGACTGTGGAAGTATAACTTTGTCCACAGAATATCCTGGATAGATTATCTAGTTACTCTACCACCAGCCTTCTTTCCTGGAGTAGGAGGGGGGGCATGACAGATTCAATCAGCAATCGGGGGAAGAAGAGACCTGCACAGAAGGCAGCTGTAGTCCCTCAGTTGCAGAGGATGGGCCAGCAATCGCAGCTGGAGCTGCCAGGGAAGGGGGAGGATGAACCGAGGCACAACAGGAGGGGGAATAGAAGGAGGAATAACAGAACCATGTGAGTTCTCAGAAGTAGGACATCCTGGACAACTCACTTTCTTTTGTGCTAAAGCAATTAGCAAGTGCTGTTCAGCTCCATTAGCCTGGTCAGGAGAATTATGGGCTGCAGCAGTACAATTCTGAAATGTGTGACCCAACTTCCCACAAAGATTACATTTGCTTTCATTAAGACAGTCCGTACTTAAGTGACCAAGGTCACCACAAATAACACATCTGGCTAGATCACAGACACTACTTAAGTGCTCCAAAGACCCACATTTATAACACATTTTCGGTTGTCTGGCATAAAAAAGAATTCCTCTATCTCAACCTAGAAACAAGCATTTGTCAGTGCCGAATGTTTGCTTGCTGGCATTGGCATTGGTAGTGTAGAAGTTACAGAGCTGCATAACAGAAATGGCAATGAAGTATTGAACTGAAGCCAACCCCACCACCACCCTGCAGAGAGTGACAGGCATTGGGGTGTGCCTTTGGGTCATCAGGCATAACGGCCACGCCATTTCATCACACCCTACCCTGCAGACACTGGCGTGTGCCTTGGGGTCTTTGGCCCTTATGCGCACCCCATTCCATCAGGAAATACGGTGAGATGGGTGCGGTATAGGAGAATGGGGTGAACTTTGGGTCCGAAGAGTCCAAGGCATACCTCGATGCCTCTCACTGGCTGCAGGGTGTGGAATGGTATGAGCATTACAGACAAGAATCCCAAGTCACACCCCTGATGCCTGTCATTCTCCACAGGGTGGGGTGTTATGGTTGGAAACCCTAACACCTCAGGCTTTCGTTAGTATTTTCTCTCCAAATTTTGAACATGTTTTTTTTGTGACCCCCACCTCATGAACAGTGGCAATATCAGTTTGTTAGCCGAAAGCTGCTTATACACAGCGACTACGTCATTTAGCACCACAGGTGCAAAAACACATTCCAAACAGGATGTGAAAAATGACAGCTGTACTGTTCATGGGGAGGTGTAAAAAATGGCAATGTTGCAAATGTGCAGTAAAAATATTAAAAAAACTGGTGAAGTCACGAACGTGCATAGAAACTGTGCAACTCACACCCGTAATATAATCAGTTTGGGGATTTTTTACAGCAGATTGTCAACACAGGCATTTTGGAACCTCCGATCATGAACAGTGTCACTGTGATTTTCTTTATCTGTCCCGAACAATGATTTCCCACAGCGATCACGCATCTCTGCGCTGAAAGTGTGAAAACACATTTCGGCCATGTTGTGAAAAATGACAGCTGTACTGTTCATAAGGAAGTGTGGAATAATGCCACTGGTGAAAATCTGGGCTGAAAATATTACAAAGTCATGAATCTTAGGGTGCGTGAAACTGCACAATGCTCACTCGTAACACAGTCATTTTATGGACTTTTGTCACCAATTTCAACATAGCCATTTTAAGACCTCTGCTCATGAACAGTGTAACTGTGATTTTCTTACTCTGTCCCAAACATTGCTTTCGCACACCGACTGCACCATTGTGCGGAAACACATTTTGGGCGACATGTGAAAAATGGCAGCTGTACTGTTCATAAGGAAGTGTAATAAAATGGCAATGCTGAAAATCTGGAGTGAAAATATTGAAAATTCGCAAACTTACGAGCGTGTGTAGGAACTGCGCAATGCGCACTCATAAAACAGTAATTTTTAGGAATTTTTTCACCAAATTTTCAGCATAGCCATTTTAAGACCTCTGCTCATTAACAGTGTCACTGTGATTTTCTTAATGTGTCCCATACATTGATTTCGCGCACCGACTGTGCCATTGTGCGCTACCTGGGCAGAAACACGTTTTGGGCAAGATGTGAAAAATGACAGCTGTACTGCTCATAAGGAGGTGTGGTAAAATGGCAATGTTGAAAATCTGGAGGTGAAAATATTGAAAATTAGCAAATTCTACGAGCGTGCGTGGGAATTGTGCAACGACGCTCTAAAACAATATATTTTAGAATTTTCCACCAAATTTTCAACATAGGCTTTTGAGAGCCCACCTTATGAACAGTGGCAGTGTTGTTTTGTTATTCGGTCCCGAAGGTGATTTTGCGTAGTGATCATGTAAATCACCTTCGGGCTGATTAACGCCATGACAGTGAGATCATTCATGAGAAGGGGTCCCAAAATCCCATGTTGAAAATTTGGGCAAAATTCCCAAAATGCCTGAGATATGCAACAAAGTTGAAAACCCTATCTATCCCATTATACAGCTTACCGCATTTCCTCAGTTTGCGGTCGGCTTTGAAGAGTGCAGACGTGTTCCCGTCCACGAAGATCATCGCGCCAGAGTCCGGAGGTAGTGCATGGGGTGGGGTGTGGGGATTCAGGGTGCGCAGTGGGTGGGCGAGGGTGGGGGCAGAGACAGCGGGAACCGCTTTTTGAGTTTCAGGTGTTTTTCTTTAAAATGACAACGTTGGGACGCTTGCCACGCTAGTGGGTTACCAGCGTGGCACAAGGATGGCTGGTGGGGAGGGCGGAGCTGAGGGGGATTGGGCACCCCTGGCGGCGATAGCATGTGTTGCCACGCTGGGGTGGGCTCGCGTGGCACCCTGTACTCTGGGGGAGGACAGTGGAGCAGTTGGGCACCCCGTCAGCTACTCTGAGTGTGCTCTGGGGTGGGCACCCAGCGTGGGCATACAGAACTCTGTTTTGGGGAGGTGCAGCACAGCCGGCGGGGTGGCACCCCGTCCAGCTATACAGTGTGTGTGGGGCGAGCAGGCAGTATGCGTGTGTGTGTGTGTTTGTGTAGGGGCGCGCGCATGAGCAGGCGATATCTTATCGCTGCTCATTGAAGCGTAGCTCCCCCTTTCAACTGTACGCCACTGCATTTTGGATCTGTCATAAACAGCTCGAGCAGGCATTGGAGAACTGCGGCCGTGCCTGCAAACACACTGCCTGAATTGGAAGAGGGCTGCTACACCTCCGAAAACTCAGATGATGGCACTATGTTTCTTGCACATGCGTGCAAGCAAACATAAAAAAGGAGTTGGGTAAGTGAACTGGACCAGTATCAGAGGTGCTAAGCATGACTTTCACCTTCCAACCCCCAGTCCAGATATTCTCTGAGTCAAAGATGGCCTCAGGATCCTCCAATAAAGTACACCGGTGTTTCAGCCATACAATTGGGTTCTGCACACTCACCCCCTCATTTCTAAAAAGTACAGTAATAATTTTGTGTGAAAGTTTAGATAGAGGGGCTACAAGAAAGGTGGACCATAAAGAAGATTTTTTTAATTGATTATATTTAACCCAAAAATGTTCCAAACCCTGAGCAGTTTTAAAACTGACATCAAAGGTAGTCTCTCCTGATACATGAATCAAGACATAAAGTTCAGTCGCAAGGAATTTTATCGAGTCCTTCAAAAGAGTTTTTGCAACAAAAAGTCTGTCCGGAGGAGAGTCCATGCCCCCAGTATGGTAGGCGAATAGTATTATGTCTCTTTGCTGGAAATATGGGGGTTTTAAACAGTGAAGCAAAAGTTTTGGGCACAGTTCTGTTAATTAAATTTAAGGGCCTCTGTGGCTTGAAAGATGCGATGGAAGGCTTGGCCCCAGCAGACTGAGGTAAAGCTGGTTGTTTCAGAAGAAGTAATTCTGGATTTTGCATCAATTCTAAATCTGAAGGAACTTCCAAAGGATGAAATGTCAGTGTTAGCTACTGATGTTACAGAGATAGATTTAGTCACCTTTGGCATAGTGATAGGTGTAGTGCCAGAAGACCACTGACCTGTGAGTTTGTCATATTACCAACCGGCTTCACGAAGCGCTGTAGGAACCGACCATGCAGACTCCCCAGCAGCGGGAGCCGTCTTAGACCAAGCCTATCTGGGCTTGTAGGCACCATTCCTGATGCAATATCTGTGGAGGGCAACTGAACAGGAGAAGCATTCAAAGTTCCAGCCAATTCAGCGGCTTCGACAAGTGCCGCCCAGCTCTTCGGCTTCTCTGAAGAAGCACACACATCAGCAGCACTCAGCTGGCCCGGTTTGACATCTGAACAGCCGCTGTCAGAATGCAACTTCCAAAGTGAAGTTTCTAACTGTGCTCGTTTTTGAAAGAATAAACACTCTTCAGCAGCAAAATTCTGCTTCAAAATCCACTCCCGTTCCAACATGGGGACCACAGAAAGCTTGATTTGTTCAGCCGGGCGGCGGCGGTCCACCACATCAGAGTCAGTCTCACTTGGCAAATCAGGTATAACCTCCAGTAGGTCTAGAACAGCAGGATCACTCACATGAATAGGTTTCTCAGGTTGTACAGTGGCAGAATCCAAACAAGAAGTACATCAGGATCAGAAAACATCTCAACAGCAGCGTCCAACACCACAGCAGGTTCCATAACAATAGCCTGTGCTCATGCTTTCTGGCTAGCGTCCACCATCTTGGCTAACAGCCAAATGGCCAGAGGGTCCCCCTACAGCAGAGTTGGGGAATTTCCCCGGTGCCCCGGCCAAATTTCCCCCCATTCACTAAACATACCACCAACAGCTTAATCTGGTTCATGGTCAGTTGGCATTCATCATTATCCCCTTCCCCGGGTTGTGCCTGAAAATAGGCAGAATTTATCTAATGCACTTACCCAATCAACAAAAACTAAATAAATAAATGTGGTACGCTTTCCACTGGCGGACCTCCTCAGACCGGTTGCAGGAAGGGATCCCATTTATCTGCCCGAGCTGACGGTCGTCCCTACGACCAATGCCTCTCTAATGGGCTGGGGAGCCCACGGGCTCTGAACCCCCGAGGAGTCCTGATGCCACATCAACCTGTTGGAGCTCAGAGCAGTCAGACTGGCACTGTCAGCTTTCACTCCTCAGCTCCGGGGTCAAGTGGTTCAAGTCCAGATGGACAATACCATGACCATGTACTACCTCATCAAGCAGGGTGGCATGCACTTCTGTTTGCTGTGTAGGGAGGTGCTCCACAGCTGGACCCTCATGAGCTGATTAGAGGCAGATCTCCTAGCCATCCATGTGGCAGGAGCCTCAAACCATCTGGCGGATGCTCTCAGCCCCTTAGGCCAGACGTCCCACGAGTGATTTCTCCATCCATAGGTAGCTTACAGCCTATTCTCCCACTGGGGCAAACCGATGGTGGACCTGTTTGCCTCCAGGGAAAACACCAAGCTGAGGCTGTTTCATGCCCGCCCCCCTCAGCAGGGCTCACTGGAGGGGGGATGCCTTCTCGAGGCCGTGGACCCCAGGCCTCTTCTACGCCTTCCCTCCATTTCCCTTGCTCCACAGGGTGCTTCTCAAGGTGAGGAGGGACAAGACGAAGGTGATTCTGGTAGCCCCAGACTGGCCGCGCCAGTTCAGGTATCCAGATCGCCTCAGCTGCAGGCCCCCGGAGCAGCTTCCAGCATGCCCGGACTTGATATCTCTCAATCAGGGGAAGGTTTTCCATCCTGAACTTCAATCACTGCACCTCACAGCCTGCTATTTGAGCGGCTAGAGTTCCAGGCTTTGGGTCTTTCTGATGGCGTCTACACTGTGGTGGAGGCATCCGTAAAGGAATCAACCAGGAAATGTTATGCCTTCAAATGAAAAAGGTTTTCCATGTGGTGTCAGGGCAAGGGCCTGGACCCTTTGTCCTGTCCAGTGGCTAACATTCTCAACTACCTTTGGTCTCTCTCCAAAGGGAGTCTACGGTCATCGACCCATAGGGTGCACCTGGCAGCCATCTCTGCTTACCGGGCGCGGGCCGGTCAGCTGACGGCGCAGGAGACAGTGATCGGGCGCTTTTTCAAAGGCCTGGCTGACATATCCCACCTGGTGTGTGAACCTCCACCTCCGTGGGCTCTTCTGTTGGTACTGGCGAAGCTCTTGGGCAAGCCGTTTGAACCAATGCACAAGTGTGCCTTGTTACACTTGTCGTGGAAGACGGCCTTCCTGGTGGCTATCACGTCTGCCAGAAGGACAGGGGAGCTACAGGTGCTTTCGGTGGACTCCCCTCATCTGGTCTTCCGAAATTCCTTCCGAAGGTGGTGTCAGAGTTTCACCTTAACCAGGTGTTAACTCTGCCGGCTTACTACCCTAACTATACCTTGGACGCCGAGTATACGCTCCATACTTTGGACCTGAGACGTGCTGTCTCCTGTTATAAGGAGAGGACAGCTGAAATTCGGGGAGATGTTCACCAGCTGCTTGTCACCTATACTGAAGCCACCTCTGGCAGACCTGCAGCAAAGCGGACTATTGCAAGATAGATTACATCATAGATAGGTTTGTGTTACGAGTTGGCAGACAAGGAGTCTCCCAGAGGGATAAAAGCTCATTCTACCTGCCATACTGCTGCATCGGTAGCTGCTTCCAGGACATCCCTATCCAGGAAATCTGTCAGGCTGCTACTTGAAAGTCGATAAACACCTTCATCACCCACAACCACATCGACCTTGAGTCATGCTGGGATGCTGGTCTTGGGGCCTTAGTTCTCCAATCTCTGTTTCCTAAGTAGGGGGTGTGCGCCTTGCCTCCCTCCTCCTGGAGAACTGCTAGGAGTCTGTATCCATGCTCCTAGAAGAACAGGTTACTCACCTGTAATAGTAGTTGTAGGAGTGGTATATGTTGTTCATCCACACGGACCCACTCGACTTCCCCGGCTACGGACCCACAAAACCTGGCTTCCAGCAGGCTAAGATCTGACATCATGAGGTGGAGCAGAGGTATACAGTATACCACCCAGGTGGGTGGGAGGAGCCAGCTTGAAGACTTCCGGCAGATTTAAAGTGGAAGGGGACATGCCAAAGCACATACCACTCCTAGAACTACTGTTACCGGTGAGTAACCTATTTTTTTGTGGTTCCCTCGACTCGTCTCCAAACCAACGATGGAACAACAGAGACCAGGATCTTCTTTGAGAATATCCCTTACATCAGGCCACAGCTATGGAATTATAAGCCGCCAGGCACTAGGACCACATGAAAACTTTTGTAAGCAGTCCACCAGGGTTCACCCACAATGACGTCAGACATTGGCTCTTCTATATAAACGTGGGTGGCCCCTTCCCTCCTCAGTTCTTTTCCCGCTGTCAACCATACTCATTGGACCGTGCTCAGAAATTATCCTGTTACAGTTGCCACTTTTTTTTTTCACCATAGTAAGTACTCACTTTAATAAGTAATTTTCGATGGCAAGTATGTCGTCAAAGCAGCAATCGAAACTGTTCCACTACTGCAAATGTGGTGAAAAGGTATACAGCAGAGATTCACATGACGTCTGCATGTGTTGCCTCAGCCCGTACCATAATGTGCAGGTGTGCCCGATTTGCAAAGGGTTCAACACAGCTACCCAGCGACGTTGAAAGGGTGCTTTGGAGAAGCTCCTGTTAAAATAGCAGGTAAGGAGCTCCACCAAAAGAGTTCCACCGCATCGCCAGCTCACTCCTTAGGGTCCAAATCTTCAAAATACTGGGAAAAATCGTCTGGGACCCATAAGCATAAACATCTGGAGAGGGAACGAGAGAGAAGGAGAAAACCTTCCCAATGTACTCACTGTTGCCTCTTAATACAGGTACAGCCACTTCAGCACTGTCGATTGCTCCTGTGGCACCACTGCCCAGACCGTCGACCTCCAGACCTAAAACAGTTGTTATATCGCCGTCTACATCGGGGGCTTTGCCTCCTCCATTGACCTCTCCCAGCTTCCCCGTCGATTACACGGGTGCCGATGTCCAGGTGTTGCTATTGTCCTTTATGGACATGCTTAAGCACATATTACCTCCTCCTATACCAAGAGGTCCATTGATGGGGCCTGTAATTCAACCCCCTGTACCAACGCATCCTGGGGCCATGTCTCAACTCCCTCGTCGAGCACTGACAGCCTCTCTAGCGTGCCCTCCAACTCATTGACCAGACAGATGACAACTTGAGTACAGTCATGACCTCATGGTGCAGAATGCAGGAAAGTCCTTATGAAAGGACTAGTTCCACTGTGACTACTTGCAGTGAGGACTCTGTGGTTTACACCTCAACCCCCGCAAAGGAGCCATCTTTTATCACAGTGATGCAGCAGTTACAGGCTGCCATGTGGTTTGATTTTGGAGGAACAGAATACAACCAAGAAAAGTCTGATTGATTTCTTGAAATTAACTAATTCTCCTCCTATAGTAATACCACCCTTTCTTCCTGCCCTGGGAGATGCCAGTTTTGCTGCCTGTCATAGGCCAAATGTGATTCCTGCCATTCCTAGAAAAGACAGATAAGATGTATATGGCCCCCTCAGGGAGCCCTTTTTTTCTAGTCAACCTGAGGCAGACTGTGTAGTAACCAGTGCTGCCCATGATAGATCTAGACCACCAAAACACCTTAGCTCACATCCTCCTGATAAGGAATCCAGGCGGTTAGATGTGCTAGGTAAAGGAACCTACACCTCCATCTCTCAGGGCCTCAGAATTGTAAACTCTCTGGCCCATATGGTCAAGTAGCAGAGTATACTCTGTAGAGAAAGGCTAAAGCAGCTGCTGAAGCCATACCAGAAGGTACACCTAAACAGGAGCTTCTCAAAGCTCTAACAGGTGGGACTGATGTAGGAAAACACAGCCTGTGACATACCTGGTGCTTCAGCCAGAGCAGCTACCTCAGGAATATGCCTAAGGAGGTACTTCTGACTCAGGGTGGTAGGCTTTGTGAATGATGTACAAAAATCCATTCTTGGTGCCACCTTTAGAGGGTAGAAGTTGTTTGGCTGAGATTTACAGGATATCCTCTCTAACCTCCAGGCCTCAGATAGGACCTTGAAGTTAGTACATTCCCTCTATCATACCCAACCAAGGGATAGGCAGAGGATACCTTTTAATCTGGCTAGTACTAGACACTGTACCACTACCAGGCAACAAAGTAAGTGCACGGGAGCAAGAGCCTTGCCCACTCCTGGATCCACTCCAGGTTCCCACTCAAAAGCCCCTAGAAGTGGTGATGCGACAGGAGCTGCTACAACTGGCTGTGCCTGACTCCTCCTACACCCTCAAACCACCATTGCGTCCAGTGATGGTTGTTGGGGGGGATGTCTCTCCCTCCACCTTAACTGGTTAAGGGAGGTGACTTCAGATGCCTGGGTACTGCAAATAGTAGCACAAGCCCATGCTGTGGAGCTTCTAGAACTATCTCCAGATCATCCACCAGTACCTATGCACTATCCTCGAAATTATATTCCTGTGCTCCTGGAGGAAGTCCATACTTTGGTTCAGAAGAGGGCCATACAACATGTACGCGTAGAACCGAGAAACATAGGGTTCTACTCTTGGTATTTCCTAGTCCCTAAATAGACAGGAGACCTGAAGCCTATTCTGAATCTCAAGGATCTGAACTTTTTTATAGAGTACAAAAAGTTTGGGATGGTCACCCTCCAGGGCCTGCACCCACTACCACAATTAGGGGATGTGGATCTGTTCCCTTAGGCCTCAGGTCTCCTGTCCATTTTGGGATTAGGAAATACTGAGAGTAGAACCCTGTGTTTCATGGGTACAAGTTATAAGGCTTTCTTCAGAACCAAAGTATGGACTTCCTCCAGGAGCAGAGGAATATTATCTGGACGGTAGTGTGTAGGCTCTGGTGGATGATCTGGAGGTACTTCTAGAAGCCTTCATATAAAAATGCACAAACCTCACAGGAAATATTTGAGGCTCCTGTTTCAAGGGGAACAAAACAAGTTCAGAGTATTGCCCTTTGGCTTGTCATCTGCACCATAGGTCTTTATCAGATGCTTAGCAGTGGTAGCAGCAGCTCTTCGCAGGGAAGGCCTCTATGTGTTTCCCTACCAGATAACTGGCTACTGAAAGCTTACTCCAAAGAGCAGCTCGTGCATATCCTAGCTCGAACAAGGCAGATGTTCAATGCTCTTTGGGTTGTTGTTAATGTACCCAAGTCTGTGTTGACACCTTATTTTTAATCCACGGTTATTTTTCCAGATTGAGTCAGTGGGAGAACAGATTCTCATATTACTCCCAAGAGGGCCTGGGTTTTGGTCGATATCTCCACCCAGCAGGTTGAGCAGGAGTGCTAGGACTTTCTCTACAGTGTCGGTGGATGGCGGTTTGTCTTTCCTTTTGTGTTCAGTCGGAAAGGAAATTTGTTTTATTTGTTTTTATTTATTGGGAATTCAGAATTAACACCTTTGAGCCATAGGCTCTTTTACAAAGGTTCCACGTTGAAAGTTCATAAAAAAGACAATAAAAAAAATTGGAATTTGTTTACATAGTCCAGGGTTACTTAACACAAGAAACAGTATGGCTAGACTTAGTAGCTAGGTTACATATCATGAAAAGCAGAATATCTTTACAAATAGTGGAGTACACAGACACAGTTATACAGAGAATTATAATGCAGCAAAATTAAGCCTTGTCATCGGAGTAGAAGAGTTTCAAAAGTGGCAGGGATTGAAGATACAAACTGATATAGACATATGAGAGAGTGGGGTGTGTTGCGTAAGTGTAGGGAGGTAGTTTAGGGTGTAGGGTGATGGGAGGTCAGAAGACATTCAACACCTGGGCTAGTGGACAGGCGAGTAGGAAGGAGGGACAGAAGAGTTGGAAAGCAAGTGGAGGGATAAAGCAATTGAGAGGAAAAGGGAGGTGAAAAAAGAGAAAGAGAAATAAGGTGTGGGGAATTATTGGAGGTGGATAGAGGCATAGAAACAGAAACATATAGCAGTTCCCCTCTTTGGATAATCTATGCAGGATTATCAAGAAGGGGCTCTTGCAAGCTTCTGGGGGGGTAATTCTGTGCCAAAGGGTGATGTGGAGCATAGAAATCCTGCCGTGTTTAGAGTAGGGGTCATGGGGTATGTAACGGGATGGTAAAACCATTGCCTTCTCAGATTCTTGTTGGAACTGCACTAAAGTGAAGAAACGACAGATAAGTGGTGTCCAGCACAAAAAGTGATTTATTTCTGGTATGTAAAGCAGGCTTACAACCAAACAGTGTGATCATCAGGAGAATACCGCCAATCTTTCTTACCTATAGGCAGCAGTATGTCTCTTCTCAGAGAGCAGGTGGTATGCAAAGGGTCTTATACCCCTGATAATAACCATGGCAACGGCTAAAAAAATATGTAAAAGAATTACAATTGGTCAGTGGCAAATGGCCTGATTTCTCAGTAGTCTGGGAAAGCATGCTGAGCTAGCAGAAAGACAAGATAGCTGAACAATGGATCTTGTATATGTAAAGGACACTTGCGGTTACATATGCAGTTGCAGTTCTGCACTAGCACTAAAGATGGCCGTACTGCCTAACTAATCATTATACAATGGTGTAAATAGAAGTATCTCTCAAGTGTTACAAGCAGAGTAATAGCAAAAGCATTATGATTCTTAGTAAAATATATATTAGTGCAGTAGAAACTCAGATCCTGACACTTATGCTTATATGATAAGTGCCTATGCCCTAAGGTTAGTACATATACGTATGTGTAGTACTGTCAGCGAGGTAGGGGGCCAATCAGGGGTGCTGGTCCATAGATAACAATCCCTCCTTTGTTGCCTTAGAAGGGACAACAATCCCAAGTTAGCTGGTAGGGATGGAGCTAAAAGTCGTTTACAGGCCCGACGCACGAGCCTTGTAAAGGAATTCGAGTTGCTGTCAATGTTGTCGCAGGGTACGTTGCAGGCAGCACAGAGTGAATATGAGAAAGACAATCAAAACTGATTGAATCACTACAAAAACTTTAAAAGTGAGTTCTAGCCAAGTGTACCTATGGCAAGACTCAAATCACCATCATGGATAAGGTCATTAAGTGCATTAGTAGCTTTGGTAACATTATTACTAATATAAATCAAATGAATACAAAATCACACATGCCCACACAATGCAAAGCATCATGGGCTGCATATGCAAATCACCACAGAATGTTATGCTAGTCCAACTTGTGAGAGGCCTTTCGGCACCATGCAATTCTGCTTAAAGTTGGACTAGCATAACATTCTGTGGTGATTTGCATATGCAGCCCATGATGCTTTGCATTGTGTGGGCATGTGTGATTTTGTATTTTCTTGAAACTTGGCTTCCCAGCCAAATGCCCTTTGGGGTAACCCTTGCCTCAGTGTTTGCACACAGAGGTTCTTTGTCTTTGAAATAGTTTTTTATTTTAATGGGTTCATCACAACATATCCAAGACACACTGTCTTAGGGTAGCTGGTCCATTCCACTGGGGTGTCAAACAGGACGAGGCATACTGATGAGTCCTGTAGGATCGAAACACGTGTCTATGTCATCTGTTAGCACCTTGCAAACTGTGAGAGGCCTTTAGGCACCATGCAATTCTGCTTAAAGTTGGACTAGCATAACATTCTGTGGTGATTTGCATATGCAGCCCATGATGCTTTGCATTATGTGGGCATGTGTGATTTTGTATTTTCTTGAAACTTGGCTTCCCAGCCAAATGCTCTTTGGGGTAACCCTTGCCTCAGCGTTTGCACACAGAGGTTCTTTGTCTTTTAAATCAAATGAGCATCTTTTCTAGCTAAAAGACACTGTAAAGAGAGTGTCAAGGGATCAATGTGTACGTTAAAAATAGGCAAGTATTGAGACAGGGCAAGCAAGTATTGGGGATCAGTATCAGTAACGTCTGATTCAGGGAGATGAACAGGCATGATCACAGTGTAACCAATAACAGTTTTCTGCTGTGGAGTAAAACAAAAGTTAGGTTTAGTAACTTGACATGTCTTAGAACCTAAGAAAAATGGGGATAATTTGTGATCAGACAGTACTGGCCATAAGAAGTATAGGTAACTCTTACAGAAGGCACCAGCCATCGATGTATGCGTTCTAGACAAGAGAAACTCTGTTTGGTGAGCCGTGTAGTGATGCGATGTACCTCTTCAAGGTAGCTTCAAGATGGTGCTGTTTTGGCATTTTGCGCTGAAGATGCAGCAGGAGGGATGTCATCATCTGAATCGACATCAGTAAGATTGGACGGCAGATATTCACGCAACATCAGTGCCCAGTCAAGGTGTTCAGGTGCATATCCACATGCAGGTTTGACAATATTGAAAACGTCACAGCGATACAGGAAGTAGTAGCCTTTCTTTGCACAACAGTTTGCATGAGGTGCAACCCAAGCCTGGAAGACTTGATGGTAGACAGCATGGAGGATATTTCAGTTCTTTCATGAAAAATGTCATTTTCAAGATGGCCTATGGAATGCATGCTGGCTAATTTGTCAAAGACAGCGGTAGCAGGATCAAAACATAGTAAAGACACAGTGAATGTAATGAACTTATTTTTCTTGATAGCACAGGACTTAGTGAAATAACACGGTGCCTGGTTAGGAAACCTAGAAACATAACCAATATTTCAAACAGTAGCCATAGAGATGTTTAGAGTATTCTTTAAACACATAATAATGCAACCTGTGGTTTTGCAATGTGGGTAATACCATTTACCCAATCTGAGATCATGTACGATGTCTGGAATTTTGTCTGATTCCAAATCTCTGAAGAGCGCGTTAACAGTGGATGTAACATAGGAGCCATAAGCAGAACATAAAAATCTTACACCCAGTATCTTGCTTGTCGGCCTCACGGTTATTCTGAAAAATGAGATCATTAAGTTTACGCTTGGTATCATTGAACCCTTGAGCAATCTCCTGCATATTGTACATGGTATAATGTTCATTACTGAGAGAATTTACACCTTGTAAAATAGGGGGCATTACATCATTATTAATAGTCTGTTGAAATTTAAGAGTCTGAGCTTTAATGGAGGCTATGTCTGCTCTATTCCAAATGGACATACCTGATCCAAAGAGGCCAGTTATGGTACCGGCTGCTCCAGTTGTGCCAGAGATAGAGCCGGCAACACCAGCTACGTCAGTTGCATCCCGCTTGGTGCATGTACGTGATTTGGGTTTAACATAGTCTTTAGCGGCAGGTCGAACGACTCCAACATGTTAAGTAGTGTGAGGTCCACCTATGGGATCATTTGTGCGTGTTTGACAAGCAGCAACAATATCAGTGAGCATCATACTGTAAAATTTAGAGGTATTGGTTGTGTTACAGAAAACAAATTCAGCCATATTCCAGTGTGTGAGATTGAAAATAACTGGGGTATGCATGAATTGCACGTTATTAATCAGGGCTCCGGGTAGTGATGTGGCAGTCAAACCACTAGGAGGGCCATCCTCCTGAAGAAGGCAGGCAGTCAGTTCTTCCTGACTTGGTGGAACTAGGGAAAGTTAAAGAGCTTCAGAAGCTGCATAGTTTTGAAGACAGAAAGCATGTGCTTCCTCTGGAGAGAGGCGGTCACAATAGGCAGGATCTATTAAAGCAGTAAGTTTGTACTGACCAGTATGTCTAGGAGTGGTCTGTCTGATAGAGAGAGTACCATTTTTAGAAATATCAATATTAGGCCAGCCATGGAATGTACCCTTGGACAGGCGAGCTTCAGGGATTGTGTAGGACATAGCATCAGTTTGCCATTGTATAGAGAGTGAAGATTTATCTGGGGCAACCACTACAGCAACCTGAAAGGCATCTGAGCCTTGAGTAACTTTAATCATTTTATTGGGAGCATTAATCTGTACACCCATAGGGGCTGAATGTTCAAGTTTACCAAGGAAGTGTTGCAAACGTACTGTACGAGTCTGTGGGGCTTTATGTGGAGGTGCGGTCACAGTCAGTAGTCCCACCAGTAGGAGAAAGGGTGCAAGATAACCATCTTGCCAATACCTATAAGAAAACAAAAAGGATTGGTTAAGTGTGGGTACTGTTCTGCCCAAAAAGGGGTTAGGAAAAGTAAATTTAGCTTCCTTTATACAATTTAAGTTGGTTAGCATGGAACCACTTGTCAGCTGTCTTTTTTCTACTGTTTTACTTTGACCTGATACACAGCAGGGCTGAGTTTGTTGACAGTGAGACAGGGACCTTTCCATTTACTGGCAAATGAATGTGTGGGTTGTCTGTATTGGAGAAGCATAACTTGGTCTCCGACTTGCCAGTCGACTTCTTTGACATGCTTGTCAAAATGAGCTTTAGCTTGTTGTTGCGCTTTGCCCATCTGTTTGGCAGTGAACAGGTGTGTCTTCATGATGTCATCATAAAGCATTTCAACATATTTGTCTGCAGATACTTTTATTTGTAGTAGGGGTGTGGCGATCAATCAGAAGGTGCTCAGGTAGTCTCATAGCTCTACCAGTCATAACCTTATAAAGTGTGCACTGAGTAGTGGCTGCAGGTGTACTCCTAATTGCCATTAGTAACAGTGGCAAGAGGGAATCCCAGTCCTTGGGATTATCATCGATAAATTTACATAGCATCTGTCTGATGTGTCTGTTAGCTCTTTCTACCTGCCTGAGGATTGAGGGAGGTAGGGTATGTGGAATTTATGATCAGTTCCAAGAAGTGTCTGTAGCATCAGCTCGGCAGTAGAACTGGTTCCCTGGTCTGAGTCTACCTTTAAGGGTAGGCCCCACCAGGAGAACAATTGATCTACCAGGATTTTGTCCGTTGTTTTTGCTGTGTTGTTCTTAGTGGGAAATGTTTCTACCCATTTGGAGAACAAATCTGTGACAAAAAGTGCATACTTGTTGATCTTACTTCGAGAGGGTTCCTGCAGTAGGTCTTCATATATAGAACTGCACACCCTGGAGTCATGTTCCAACAACAAACTTGTAGATAGAAATCATCAGCGGGAACCGCCGCCGATGTCAGGTGACATGACGTCAGTCCAGCTATAAAAGGGGCAGTCCTGTGCCTGCTCACCAGTTCTTTCCCGCTGTCGCCTCAGTTCGTTCAGCCACGAGTTAGAACAGCGATCTAACGCCCACGCATCAGTCGAAGTTTTCTTCGCCTCAATCATTTCTTAATTATTTTCGACGATTGATGTCATCACGACCCAAGAAGAAACATAGAATTTGATGGCAGATAAGGACTGCTTGGACCACCTAGTCTGCCCATTTCCCTACCTAATGGATAAGCTGCAGATCCTAGTTAACCAACCGCCTACTTCCTCCTACCTCCCACTAGTCTTGCCTTATGTCTGTCTGATGCATTCTTGAATTGCCCCACTGTTTTTGACTCTACGACCTCCTCAGGAAGGCTGTTCCACGTATCCACAACTCTCTCAGTGAAGAAATACTTCCTCACATTACCTCTGAGCCGTCCCCCCTCTATCTTCAAATTGTGCCCCCTTGTTTTTGCACATCTCTTTTTCTGAAAGATGCTACCCTCTTGGACTTTGTTGATTCCCTTGAGGTATTTGAAAGTTTCTATCATGTCCCCCCCACCCCCTTTCCTCGAGGCTATACATCTTTAGTTCCTTTAGTCTTTCTTCATATGTCTTCTGATGCAGACCCTGCATCATTTTGGTTGCCCTCCTCTGGACAGCCTCCACCCTGTCTATGTCTTTGCGGAGATGGGGTCTCCAGAACTGTACACAGTACTCCAGATGTGGTCTTACCAACTGTCTGTACAGAGGGCCAACAACTTCCTGTTTTCTACTGGTGATGCCCTCCCTATGCATCCCAGTATCCCCCAGCCCTCCTTACTGCCTTCTCACATTGCTGGCCCACCTTTAGGTCATCTGATATGACTACCCCCAGGTCCCTTTCCATTTTTGTTGTTGTCAGTATCTCACCCCCATTGTGTACTCTTCCCTGGGTTTTTGTTTCCCAGGTGCATTACTTTGCACTTTTTGCATTGAATCTAAGCTGCCATACATTTGACCATTCCTCCAATCTTGCCAAGTCCCTTTTCATCCTTTCCAGCCCACCTTGTGTATCAACCCTGTTGCAGATCTTTGTCTCATCTGCAAAGAGACATACTTTCCCTTCCAGTCCCTCTGCAATGTCACTTATAAACACATTAAAAAGGACCGGCCCCAGTTCTGAACCCTGCGGTACCGCACTAGCAACCCTTCTTTCTTCACTGTGAACTCCATTTACTATTACCCGCTGTGTCTTGTTGTCCAACCAGTGTTTTACCCAGGCTACCACCTAGGACCCACTCTCAGGCTGGCTAATTTGTTTATTAATCTTTTGTGCGGGACTATGTCAGATGCCTTGCTAAAGTCTAGGTAGGCCATGTCCACAGCCCCTCGAAGAAGTGCTCTAAGTGCAGAGCCCAAATCCCGCACGGGGGGTACCATTCCCACTGCCTCTTGTGCCTAGGCCCCAAGCACAACTCTGAAGAGTGCACTATTTGCCAGACCTTCAACCAGGCAACTAGGACCAGGCGCAAGCGGACCCTTGAAGTCCACCTCCTTACCCGACGACTGGCATCGATGGAAAATGAGCTCCAGGACTTGAGGGAAAGGTCGTCGTCACCGGCCTCGAGGAAAAAGAAAAGTAAGGAGAAGTGCCAGAACAGGAGTCCGATGCGGGAGGTCTCCAAAAACTGTGAGTACTACTTCTGGTACCCCACCCGCCTCTTTGGACTGGGCAACTTCTCCTACTCCTGCTGAGGTGAGCAGGCAGCTGGGGGTCGCCTCTCTCAAGGTCTCTGTTCAGTCTCCTCTCAGCTTGGCCGATAAGTCAACCCTCGACTCTTGTCAATGGGCGCACGTCCCCTACCGATAAGCCTAGCGGTGGTCACCTGACCTCCTCTAGCCCGGTTAGGTCCGATCAGTCAGACAGCGGAACATCCGTCGCCCGCCCAGACCCCTCCACTTTCCCGTCGGGCTCCAGTCTGGCCCCTGACATCGGACAGAGCAAGCTGCAAAGTGATTCGTCATCCCATTGGGTTCTTCGCCCCAGGGATCCGCTACCCGATCCTGCTTCCTCCCTTCCATCAGGATCGCTTTTTGACCTTTTGTTTGGGTCCCTTCTGGAACTACTCCCTTCTCCAGGTCTTTTGCTGCCTCCGGATAGGAGTCCGTTGCTGGCTGAGGATCCATCCATGGAGCCTCCTCCCTTGGGACCTTCGGGGGCCCTTCCGGATCCTGCGCCACCTAGTGGTGCTTTGGCACCTTCCCCGGTAGGTCCAGATCATTCAGGTGGTTTCCCGGGGTCAGACCCCCATGTTCCGCCGCTGGGCGGCCCGCCGTCGGCTCCTTAGTACCCAACGCCAGGGCTAGTACCTCCAACACTGGGATACCTGACACAGGGATATCCTGGGTACCCTTATTATTCTCCAGGATTGCCAGGTTATAACCTGTGGCAATACCCGCAGTATCCAAGCTACCCGGGCTTCCAGCCTCCTCCACTTCCGGTGTCAGACCATGAGTCGGCTCCTTCATGGTGGCAGGATGCCAGAACCAAGCTCCTCATGGAGATTAGGCAGTCCGTAGGGGACATTCCCCTGCCTAGGGCCCCCCACCGCCTCCCTCCGGATGGGAATTGGGTGCTCTAAATGTAGAATCATCTGGGGTAGACCATTCCATCCGCAGCGGTTCTGAGCCCTCCGACACGGACTCTGATTCCGAGCCTTCAGACCCTTGGTCCCCTGTTGAGGTACCTCCCAAGGAGTCCCCAAAATCTCCTCCTGAGGATCCTTCCTTTGGGGACCTCTTACGTACCATTCAGGCAGCAGGAGGCTGGCCTTCTAAAGAGGTGGATCCCCAGCGTAAGAGACTGGTGGAACACCTTGATCTAGCCACCACAGATCCTCTCCCCATCCCCTTAGATAGGCCCTCACGAGGATTTGGTGACCACGGTATGGCAGCAGCCATCATCTATCCCTCTGGTCTCCAGAAAGGCAAACCGTACCTACTATCCCCCGGAAGGGATTCAACACCTTACCACTCATCCAAAGGCTGACTGTATGGTTATCACTGCCGCTCATGACCGGTCAGCCCAGCCAAAACATTTGAGCTCCTCGCCTCCTGACAAGGACTCTCGGCAGTTGAACCAGTTTGGCTGGAAGATTTATTCCTCCTCCTCTTGTGCCATACAGTCCCTCAACTATGTCTCGCACATGGTTGCATTCCAGAAGGCATCTCTCTCCGAGCTGGAAAGGGACCTTCAGGAGGTCCAGGATGAGACTGTCAGGAAAAAGTTACTGGACAAGGTCAGAATGGCTAAGTCCTCTTGCAGTCATGCTTTGTGGCTAGAGCTGCTGCCACAGGGATCTGCCTCTGCCGCCTTTCTTGGCTTAGGATAGCAGGTTTGGCACAAGATATCCAGTCCTCCCTTTTGGACGCCCCGTTTAAGGGTTCCGTCCTCTTTGGTGGCGATGCCAAGGATGATATTACCGGGCTGCAGGAGAGCGGACGCTTCCTTCGGGATGTATGCTTAATGTACCATACGGGACAGAAAAAGCAGCCTTTTTGTCGCCAAAGGAGGTGGAATAAAAACCAGGGTAAACGATGAGCCCCTGGTTCAGGAGCCCAAACCCCACCCCAGGCCAAGTTCCCCAAGCCGGTGTCTGGGGCAAGAGCTCCCCTCCCCTCGGTGTCCTGACTCCTTTCCCCTCCTTCTGCTACCTCCACTAGCCAAGGAGGAACCAGTGGGAGGGAGGTTCAGCCTCCACCTGGAGGGGTGGAGGTTCATCACTGCAGAATCTTGGGTGTTACAACTCATCCAGCGAGGTCACTCGATAGAGTTTTCCGAGGATTCCCACCCCTCATCCTCTGGGGCAGTCTTTTTACCCAAGGGATCAGATCACAGTAGTCTCCCAGGAGATCCAGGCCCTTCTGTTAAAAGAGGCCATAGAACCCGTCCCTCAAAACCAGCTAGGAAGGGGATTCTACTCCCACTACTTCCAAGTTCCAAAAAAGACGGGAGATCTGAGACCAATCCTGGACCTCAGCACGCTCCACCTCTATGTCGAGTACAAGAGGTTAACTCTTCAGGGACTTCTTCCCCTGCTCCAAACAAATTCTTGGCTGTGCTCCCTGGATATGCAGGATGCCTACCTGCACATCTCTATCCTCCCTGCCCACTGCCGCTTTCTCCGTTTTACTTTTCTGAAGAACCCGTTTTCAGTTCTGAGCACTCCCCTTTGGCTCTTCCTTAGCTCCTCAGGTGTTCACGAAGTGTTTAGCGGTGGTTGTGGCTTTTCTTTGCCACCAGGGCATTTACATTTTCCTGTACCTGGACAATTGGCTCCTCGCAGCACCTTCTCCATACAGCCTGAAAGAGTCTCTCTTTTTCACTCTGAGCTTGTTTACTCTTCTAGGTGTCACGGTCAGTCTGCCCAAATCCCAGCTAGTACCATCTCAATGGCTCCAATTTATTGGACTAGTAATAGACACAGTTCAGAGCAAGGCTTTTCTGCCATCAGACTGAGCCGAGACTCTAGTTGCTCAAGCCACTCTCGTGGCCCAGGCTTGGTGGATCCCAGCACATTCCGTGCTTCGTCTCTTGAGTCTGATGGCAGCAGCCATTTCCATAGTGCCCCTGAAAAGACTTCACATGAGGGTCACCCAGTGGTCTCTCCGAGTCCAAGGGGATCAGAGGACGGATGACATCAACCAGAAAGTCATGATCTCCAACTCCCTACAGAGCGATCTTCGCTGGTGGCAAGATCTCGCCAATCTTTCAAGGGTAGCCCCCTTCCATTCCCCTGTCCCAACACAAATCCTAACCACGGACGTCTCAGACTTGGGCTGGGGAGCCCATCTGGGGATGCACAAGACACAGGGGTCTTGGTCCGACCAGGAGCTTCAGCTCAACATCAGCGTTCTGGAAACCAGGGCGGTTCTGTACACCCTCCAGGTGTTCCAGTCACTTCTGGTACCGGGATCACTTCTTGTCCAGACGGACAACATGTCCACTGTCTGGTACATCAACAAACAGGGAGGAACTAACTCGTACCCTCTCTGCAAAGAAGCAGTCAGGGTCTGGTACTAGGCAATCCAGCACAGCCTTTCCTTGACAGCAGTCCACATTCCAGGTGTAAGCAACGATCTTACTTCGAGAGGGTTCCTGCAGTAGGTCTTCACATATAGGACTGTGTCCCCTGGCATCAGGTCTGCACAGCAAACTTGTAGATAGCAATCATCAGCGGGGACCACCCCTGACGTTGGGGCGTAATGACGTCAGCCCGACTATAAAAGGGGCGGTCCCACGCCCGCTCTCTAATTCTTTCCCGCTGTCGCCTCAGTCACGTTCGGCTCGTGTCAGAGCAGCAATCGAACATCTGCGCTTTATTTGTCGAAGTTTCTTCGCCTCTTGCTATAGTATTTACAACATTTTCTTCAATTTGATGTCTTCTAGACAGAAGAAAAAGTGCTCTAAGTGCGGCGCTCAAATCCAGCACGGGGACGACCATTCTTGCTGCCTCCTTTGCCTTGGTTTGAAGCATGATGTCCAGGAGTATGCCATCTGCCAGGCCTTCAACCAGGTGACCAGAACCAGGCGCAAGAGGTCCCTTGAGGCCCATCTATTGACCCGACGCTTGGCATCTATGGAAAAGGAGCTCCAAAAACTCAGGGAAAGGTCGTTGTCGCCGGCCCCGAAGAAGAAGAAAAGTAAGGAAAAGCGTTGGGACAGGAGTCCGTCGCCACCGGAGAGGCCTGCAACCATGAGTACTTTTTCGGGCGCCCCATCCACTTCTTTGGGCCGGGCCCCCTCCTGCCGAGGTGAGCGGGCAGCCGGGGGTTGCCTCTTTGGAGGTGGTAATTTTGTCGACTGATCCTGCCGATATGTCACCCCTCGCCTCCGGCGAAGGGCACACTGCCTCTGCCGATCAGACTAGCGGCGGTCTTCAAGCCGTCTGTAGCCCGGCTGGAACTGTAGCTCCGGGCGCCGGCTCCTCCAACGCCTGCAGAGATCCGTCCACTCTCCCATCGGGCTCCAGTTTGGCCCCCGACGTCGGTCAGAGTGAGGGACTAGTCGACCCGTCGTCTCCCAGGGTCCTCCACCCTAGAGACTCACCACTTGATCCTTTGCTGTTTGCTTTAGCGAAGTCGCATTCGGACCTGACGTTGGGGGCCCCTCGTGTCTCTTCCCCCCCCCTCGCCAGGACTTCCTCCGTCACCAGATTTTATTCCGCTGCCAACAGAGGATCCAGGCATGGAGCCTCCACCTCCCAGTACTTCGGGCACGCTCCCGGACCCAATGGCACCTCCCCCTGTGGGTCCTGACTCCTTCTACTGGGTTCATAGTCCAGGAACCCTCTCTCCCGCCTGTAGGCGGCCCTCCATCGGTCATTCAGTATCCGACACCGGGCTAGGTGCCTCCGTTGCTGGGTCTCCCGACGCCGGGTTATCTGACGCTGGGCTGTCCGATGTTGTCTTTCGCGACGCCGGGTTATCCAACTCCAGGGCATTCCACGCTGGGTTACCCAGGGTACTCATCATATTATCCATCCTGGCATTGTCCTCAGTACCCGGGATATCCGAGTTATCAGTCACCTCCTGCTCCGGTACCGGACCATGAGTCCATCCCTCTGTGGTGGAAAGAGGCTAGAGCACAGCTTGTGTCGGAGTTAAGGCAGTCGGTGAGGGAGACACCCACAGCCAGGATGACCTCTCCACCGCCTCCTTGTGCTACAGCCACTACCTCTACCTCGGTAGGCATTACAGAACCAGACCCCTCTGTTCCTAGTGGCTCCAACTCCTCTGACACTGACTCCGACTCGGATGCGTCAGATCCCAGATCTCCCGTAGAGGTGCCTCCGAAAGTCTTCTGTGGAGGACCCTTCTTTCGGAGACCTGTTGCGTTCTATTCAGGCAACTTCTGGTTGGCCGTCCAAAGAGGTTGATCCACAAAGAAAACGTCTTGTGGGGCACCTGGATCTGGCCACCTCGGACCCTATTCCCATTCCACTGTGGATGGGACCACACGAGGACCTTGTGACCACAGTCTGGCAGCAGCCTTCCTCCATTCCAGCGGTCTCACACAAAGCTGACCGCACCTATTATCCCCCCGGAAGGGATATCTCATTTGAATTCCCATCCCAAGGCTGAGACTATGGTCATCATGGCCGCTCACGACCGTTCAGCCCAGCCCAAACATCTGAGTTCTTCACCTCCCGACAAGGACTCGCGTCAACTCGACCAATTTGAGTGCAAAATTTATTCCTCTTAATCTTGTGCGATACATTCTCTTAATTACGTCTCGCACATGGTTGCCCTCCAAAAAGCTTCTCTTTTGGATTTAGAAAGGGACTTCCAGAACTTTCAAGACAAAACCCTGAGGAAGAAGCTCTTGGAAAAAGTGCGGATGGGGAAATCCTCGTGTCACCATGCCCTTCGGGCTACTTACGACTCAGTGGATTCAGTGGCTAGAGCGGCGGCCACTGGGATCTGCCTCTAGCGGGACTGGCGCAGGACGTGCAGTCCTCTTTGTTGGACACCCCTTTCAGGGGTTCCATCCTCTTTCGCGGCAACGCTAAAGACATCATTACCGGGCTGCAGGAGAGAGGACGCTCCTTACGGGATGTCTGTTCCTTATACAAGATGGGCCAGCAAAAGCAGCCTTTTCGCCACCAAAGAAGGTGGAACAAATTCCAGGCTAAGCGTCAGGCAAAGAAGCGTGCACCTGGCTCTGGAGCTGAAACCCCACAGACTAAATTTCAAAAACAGGCCTCTTAGGCAAAAGCTCCCCTCGACTAGGCATCCTGACTCCTTTCCCCTCCATCCGCTACCTCCAGTCCCTCAGGAGGAACCGGTCGGAGGGAGATTCAGCCTCCACCTGGAAGGTTGGAGGTCCATCACCGCAGAAAACTGGGTGCTTCAGCTCATCCAGCGAGGTCACTCGATTGAATTCAGCGAAATTCTAGCCCCCCCCCAACTGCCAGGACGGTCCTTCTATCCCTGGGATCAGGTCCCCATAGTTTCTCAGGAGATCCAGTCACTTCTTCTAAAGAAGGCCATAGAGCCCGTCCTGTTAAACCAAATAGGAATGGGATTCTACTCCCACTTCTTCCTGGTTCCAAAGAAAATGGGCGACCTGAGATTGATTCTGGACCTCAGCACACTAAACATCTTCGTCGAGTACAAGAAGTTTCATATGTTGACCCTTCAGGGGCTCCTCCCCTTGCTCCATCACAATTTTTGGCTGTGCTCCCTAGACATGCAGGATGCTTACCTGCATATCCCTATCCTCCTGGACCACCGCCGCTTTCTCCACTTTGTTTTCCTGGAGAAGCATTTCCAATTCAGAGCACCCCCATTTGGCCTTTCTTCGGCGCCCCGAGTGTTCACCAAATGCCTAGTGGTGGTGGCGGCCTTTCTGCGCCGCCAGGGCATTTCTGTCTTCCCGTACCTGGACGACTGGCTTCTCTCAGCACCCTCTCCTATCAGCCTGAAAGAGTCTCTCTCTCTCTTTCACTCTGAGCTTGTTTGCTTTACTGGGCATCACGGTCAATTTTCCCAAGTCCCAGCTACTACCCTCCCAGAGGCTCCAGTTCATTAGAGCTGTACTAGACACAGTTCAGGGCAAGGCTTTCCTGCCATCGAATCGGGCCAAGACCCTAGCTTCTCAAGCCACTCTCATGGCACAGGCCCGATGGATCCCAGCACACTCGGTGCTTCATTTATTGGGTCTGATGGCGGCCACCATTTCAACAGTCCCAATGGCCAGGCTTCACATGAACGTCACCCAATGGTCTCTTCGAGTCCAATGGGACCAGAGGACAGATGACAAGAACCAAAAAGTCATGATCTCCAACAGCCTTCAGAGAGATCTTCGCTGGTGGCAGGATCTCTCAAACTTATCGAAGGGAATTCCTTTCCTTCCTGTAGTTCCGACTTAAATTCTCACTACGGACGCCTCAGATCTGGGCTGGGAGCTCATCTGGGGTCTCACAAGACATAAGGGTCTTGGTCCGACCAGGAGCTGATGCTCCACATCAATGTTCTGGAGAACAGGATGGTTCTTTACGTGCTCCAGGCATTCCAGACGCTGCTGGTTCCGGAATCTCTCTTAGTACAGACGGACAACATGTCCACTGTCTGGTACATAAACAAACAGGGAGGAACCCGGTCATACCCTCTTTGCCGAGAAGCCATGAGGGTGTGGTACTGGGCGATTCTGCACAGCCTTTATCTAACAGCAGTTCACGTTCCGGGCGTCACCAACGTCCTGGCGGACAGTCTCAGTCGATCAGTGGCCAGGGCCCACGAGTGGGAGCTAAAGTCAGAGGTAGTCGAAGATCTCTTTCTTCGATGTGGTCGGCCAGAGATGGATCTGTTCGCTCCCCATACAACGCAAAACTACCTGTCTTCTGCTCGCTCGTTACCGAGCATGGTGCTTTTTGGCAAGATGCGCTGTCTCTGTTGTGGACAAGGAGGTTTCTGTATGTTTTTCCTCCCTTTCCTCTCATTCAGAAGGTCCTGGTGAAACTTCAACAAGAGGGGGCCCACGCAATCCAGATTGCTCCTCTTTGGCCACACCAAATTTGAATCCCTCTTGTGCAACACTTGGCACTGGAACCTCTGGTTCCTCTGCCCATTTCCCACAATCTTCTGACTCAGGAACAGGGTACCCTGGTGCATCCGAGCCTTCAGTCTCTCCACTTTCATGCATGGCACCTGTGAACATAGTGATTTCTTGCTGTGGGGTCTCTTCGCAGGTTATGCACATTCTAGTGGAGGCCAGAAAACCCTCCACTAGACCCACTTACGCTATGAAGTGGAAGAGATTCACAATATGGGCCCAAGCAAGGAGCTGGGATCCATTTTCATGCTCGGCTTCCCAGGTTCTAGAGTACCTCGCACACCTGTCTGAGGTGGACGTTGGCTCTTCCTCCATTACGGTCCACCTCTCTGCGGTATCGGCCTACCACCTCTCGGTGGAGGGCAAAAATTGGCTCAACTGGAGGTCGCTAAAACCTTCTTGAAAGGCATCTATAATTTGAAAACTCCGATCCGGAATCCTTGTCCTCCCTGGGACCTGCATTTCATGCTCGAGAAGCTGACCTTACCACAATTTGAACCAGCTTCTTCTTACGACTTATGCTTCCTTTCCTGGAAGACCTTATTTTTAGTCGCTGTTACTTCGGCAAGAAGGGTCTCCGAATTACAGGCCTTTGTCTGTAAAGAAGCTTATTTGATTTTTAATGAGGACCGAGTAGTCCTTCGGCCTAACCCTTCCTTTTTGCCCAAAGTAGTTTCAGAAACTGCCTCGAACTAGAGCGTGGAATAACCGGTGTACTATCCACAGTATTCCAACGGGGGGAACACCTGCTGCACACCCTTGACATGCACCAGATCCTGAGGTACTATACGAACAGAACTAAAGAGGTTAGGAAATCTAGCCAACTGTTCGTAGCCTTGGCCCCTCAGTGCCAGGGTAAGGCTATTTCCAAGCAGACCATCTCCCGATGGCTCGCTAACTGCATTCATTTTTCGTACACGTAATATGGGAAGTCCCTTCCGGGGGCAGTCAAAGGCCACTCCACTCATAGCGTGGTGACCTCTACTGCCTTTTTTAGGAATGTGTCCACGGCAGAGATCTGTGCTGCGGCCACTTGGTCATCTGTTCACACTTTCACTAAGCATTACAGTCTGGACATTGCCTCTCGGCGCAGAACTGGCTTTGGTCTTGCGGTCCTGCAAGGCCTTCTGTCGTGATTCCCCATGGCGACTTTTCCTCCTCACGGATGCACCTATGCCTACTATTTTTTGGGACTGCTTGGTATTCAGTCCTATATGTGAAGACCTACTGCAGGAACCCTCTCGAAGTAAGATATTGCAGTTACATAAGAACTTACTGTAACTTTAGATCTTCGAGAGAGGTTTCTGCAGTAGGTCTAGTTTCCTTCCCTCCTTCCCCCAGTTTTTAGATGTTTTATCCTTATTTTCCAACCTATCTAGCCATTTGAGACTAGGGCGGAAGCAGGGTCTGAGGATCGTTCACTCCGTTTTTCTCCTTACCTATCTGTAGGTCTCCGTTGGAAAAGAACTGGAGAGCGGGTGTGGGACCACCCCTTTTATAGTCGGGTTAACGTCACTACGCCCCGACGTCGGGGGCGGTCCCTGCTGTTGATTGCTATCTACAAGTTTGCTGTGCAGACCTGACGCCAGGGGGCGCAGTCCTATATGTGAAGACCTACTACTGGAACCTCTCTCGAAGATCTGCTGTTACGGTAAGTTCTTACATAACTGCAAGTTCTGGTGGAGAGTCTCAGCCGATCAGTAGTCAGGGCTCACAAGTGGGAGCTAAAGCTAGAGGTGGTCGAAGACTTCTTTCTTCGATGGGGTCGTCCAGAGATAGATCTGTTCGTCTCCTCATTCAGCGCAAAACTACCCAGCTTTTGCTCGCTCTCTCCCAGGCATTGTGCGTTTTGGCGAGACTCACTGTCTCTCTTTCTTGGACAGGGAGGTTTCTTTATGCTTTTCCTCTCATTCAGAAGGTTCTGGTGAAACTTCAGGAGGAAGGAGCACATTTGATTCTAATTGCTCCTTTCTGGCCATGCCAGATTTGATATCCTCTTTTGCAGTAATTGGCACTGGATTCTTCGGTTTCTTTACCGTTATCCCATGACCTGACTCAGGAGTAGGGCACCCTGGTGCACCCGAGCCTTCAGTCTCTCCACCTTCATGCGTGGCACCTGTGGACATAGCAGTTTCCTGCTATGGTGTATCTTCACAGGTTGCATATATCTTGGTTGAAGCCAGAAAGCCTTCTACCAGATCCCCTTACGCCATGAAGTGGAAAAGATTCTCGATCTGGGCCACAGCAAGACGCTGGGATCCTTTTTTGTGCTCGGCGGCCCAGGTATTAGAGTACTTCGCACAGTTATCAGAAACTGGCCTTAGTTACTCTTCCATTAAGGTTCATCTCTCTGCAGTGTTGGCCTACCACCTCCTGGTGGAGGACAAAACCTTAGCTCGGCTGGAGGTTGTCAAAACTTTTCTGAAAGGCATCCTCCACCTGAAACCTCCGATCTGGAATCCCTGTTCCCCCCGGGACCTGAATTTTATGCTGGAAAAGCTGACTGTACCTCCTTTTGAACCAGCTTTTACCTGCGACATGCGCTGCCTTTCCTGGAAGACTTTGTTTCTCATCGCAGTCACTTCTGCCAGAAGGGTTTGCAAACTTCAGACATTTGTCTGTAAGGAACCCTATTTAATTTTTCATAGGGACAGAGTAGTCCTTGGGAGTAACCCTTCATTTCTCCCCAAGGTAGTTTCAGAAACCACTCTTAATCAGAGTGTAGAACTGCCTGTCTACTATCCCTAGCATTCTAACGGGGGAATACTCTGGATGTGCACAGGATTCTGAGATACTACACAAACCGGACTAAAGAGGTTTGTAAATCCAGTCAGCTCTTTGTAGCCTTTGCTCCCCAGTGCCAGGGCAAGGCTATTTCCAAACAGACCATTTCTAGATGGTTGGCTAACTGCATCCACTTCACTTACCAAAAACACAGGAAGTCCCTTCCAGGGGCAGTTAAGGGTCACTCCACTAGGAGTATTGCAATTTCTACTGCCTGTCTCAGGAATGTGTCTACTGCAGAAATTTGTGCAGTGGCCACGTGGTTGTCTGTTCACACCTTTACTAAGCATTACAGTCTGGACATTGCCTCTAGGTGCAGAACTGGCTTTGGCCTTGCAGTTTTACAAGTCATAATTTCCTGTTGGCGACTTCTCCTCCTCCCGGATGTACCGCCATAGTATTTCTTTTGGGACTGCTTGGTATTCAGTCCTATATGTGAAGACCCATTGCAAGAACCCTGTCGAAGTAAGATATTGCAGTTACGTAAGAACTTACTGTAACAGTAGATCTTTGAGAGAGGTTCCTGCAGTAGTCTAGTTTCCCACCCACCTTCCACCTACTCCTGGAATGCTTCCTTCATTTTCATCCAGCCTAGCCCTTGGGTCTAGAGAGGAAGCATGGTCCTGGGAATTTTTCACTCCTACTTTTTCTACTTACCTTTCTCTAGGTCTCCGGTGGAAAAGAACTGGAGAGCGGGCGTAGGACTGCCCCTTTTATAGCCGGGCTGACGTCACGTCACTTGACGTCGGGGGCGGTCCCCGCTGATGGCTATCTACAAGTTTGCCGTTGGAACCTGATGCCAGGGGGCACAGTCCTATATGTGAAGACCTACTGCAGAAACCTCTCTCGAAGATCTACTGTTACGGTAAGTTCTTACATGACTGCAGTTTCTTACTAGAATTGGTAAGAGGGCCAATGAAATCAATCTGTATCGCATTCCATGGTCCAGATTACCTTTGGGGCAGTAATTTGGCATTTCGTTTTACCGATATCGGATTGTTCTGAGCACACACTATGCAGTTGTCCACGTAGTGTTCTACATCTTTGGCCATACCAGGCCACCAGACAACTGTTTTGAGTCTCTGGAGGGTGTTTTCTGTCCCCTGGTGTCCACCAATGGGAGTGTCATGAACTGTATAGATAAATTCTGTCGACAGAGATTGTGGTGCAACCCACAATTTGTCACCTGTATCTGGTTTGTGATACCAGATGAGTTTCCGATCTCCGGACAGGTGTATATTTTCCGAGGGCCTCTTATATGGACTGCCAACAGGCAGTGGCTGTTCAGTTCTTTTGTCTAGGAATATGAACACATCTCTTATTTCAGGGTCTGCTTTTTGTGCAGCAGAGAGGTCCAGTGGAGGTTCTGGTCCAGGTTTCTTGCTGGCAGCTATGATGGATGCCACGATAGCTGATACACCTAGTGGGTGAGTCATTGTCCATTTCTCACCCCCCCCCCCCAAAGCGTCTGCTTTGGCAAGAGAGTCTGCTCGATCATTGAACTCTTGGTAAGGGTTGGATTTACAGTGAGCCCTTACCTTGTGAATGTACAGCTTATGAGTGAACATTTGTGTCAGTGTGTGTATATACACAAACAGTTCCCTATATTTGTGAGGAGTACCATCAGAGGATGTAAAATTGTTTTTCTGCCAAAATGGAAAGAACTCCATGAGTGATGAGCAAACCTAATTGGAGTCTGCAAAAATGATGGCATCTCTGTCACCATGGGGCATGATCTTCAATGCACAGGCCACAGCTGCCAGTTTGGCATACTGTGAGGAGATGGTGCATTTTCTAGAAATGCACCTGAAATCACCTTCCTGGTCCCGAATGAGCACTCCAAATCCTGCTACCTGCTGTCAATCCACATAGGCAGAGCCATCTGTAAAGATGCGAAACGTAGTATCTTCCAGGACCTCAGGTGTAGCTGGTAGAAATGGTCCTGGGTAGGGTAGGTCAGGTGGTTGGAGTGCACAGCCATGGGCCATAATTGAGGGCATTTTAGCAGGCAGTACCTTGATGTCCCAGTCCTATAAAAGCAAAGATCAGTGGGTCAGCCTAGTGTTAGAGACTGATCCATCTTTTACTTTGTCTGAAAGCAAAACATTAGTTGGGGTGTGACAGGTGCGCAAGATAATAGGGGCATACCCAATGATGTACAGAAAGTGCTTGACAGCCCAAAAGGTCGCCAAGAGTGTACTTTCACAGTGACTATACTTTCTCTCTACGGGGGATGGCATCTGTGATGCATAGGCAATGGGTCTGTGATATCCGTTGTACTTTTGTGCCAGCACTGCAGACGTGGCCACATCAGAGGTGGCAGTTTCTTGATGGAAAGGTAATCTTGGATTAGGGTTTATCAGTGCTGGGGCTGAGACCAATGCCTGGTTAAGCTGTGTAACAGCTTTAGTGTGTGTGGGGCCCCATGTCCATGGGACATCCTTTTTCAGCAGTTCGTACAGGGGAGCAGCCTTCAAGGCAAAATCAGGGATGAAGTCCCTGGAGTAGTTTACCATTCCTAGGAAACATCTGAGTATTGCCATGCTCATAGGAAGTGGCAGATCTTGCAAGTCCTAGATCTTCTTGACAGTTGGACTTCTCCCTTGGTCTGTGATACGTAGGCCAAGGAAAATTACCTCTTTTTCACACAGTTGCGCTTTGGAGGGATTGCACTTGAGGCCTGCTGTCCCGAGGAGGGTCAGTAATTCATTTAGAAGGGCTAAATGTTCTTCTTTTGTGGCGGTTGCTAAGAGCAAGTCATCTACATACTGCAGGAGACACTGGGGAGTAGAGAATCCCTACAGGGCATCCATCTTATGGAGATGGAAGAGAGAAAGGTTGTTGTGGAAGCCCTAGGGCAGGCAGGTAAAGGTATACTGGCGCCCATGAAAGGTAAAGGCAAATTTGTATTGGCTTTCCTGTGCTAATAGGAGTGACCAAAACCCATTAGTGATGTCAAGGGCTGAGAACCATTGTTTCTCGGATATCAGCAGCTTAAGCACATCAGGGGCTGATGCCACAGTTGGGGCACAGCTGGGGGTAACTTGATTAAGTTTCTTGTAGTCAATTGTGAGTCTCCAAGCTTTGTTTGACTTTTTCACAGGTCAAATGGGTGAATTGACAGCAGAGACACAAGTCATAATCACTCTTTTGTTGTAACAGTGACTGAATGGTCTCCCTCAATGAGGGTAAGGTTTCAGCAGGAAATGGGTACTGTTTCTGCCTTGCAGGGTTGGGCCCTGGAATTTCAGTGATGGTGTTCATCCTACCACAATCATGCTTGTTGGTAGCAAACACATCAAGGTGTTCCTGTAACAAAGGTGAAAGTTCAGAAAACAGATTATGACTTGTGAAAAGAGCTATGACGTCATACTCCTTGTTGTTATGGGAGATGGTTGCCACCGCATGTGAATCTGGTATGGTGACAGCATGGCATGGCCCCTAATCTATAACAATAATCTGTTAGCTAGGTCCACAACACAGCCATGCTGCGCAAGGAAATCAGTTCTCAGTATGCTGGGGTGATGACGTAATATCATGAGGTCAAAGACAAAATTAGTCTTGAGATGGCCTACCTGCACAGGTAGAAATACAGATCAGTGTGTAGTTGAGTACCATCTACACCCTGTGCACTGGTCTGCCAACCAGTAGACTGGTCAAACGTAGCTTGGTTCTCATCATGGAGAACAGACATGGCTGCTCCTGAGTCCAGAAGCATGTCTAGTTTGTGGCCCCCAGCTGTGGCCCTTACGCAAGGCCATTCGCTTGTGTCAACACGCAGGTCACTCACAATCCAGACTGGGGCCTGTATTTGTCAATCAGCACAGTTCTCGGATTCTTCATCATCATCTTGTCCCTGTGACCTGAGGCCTACGGAAGCTCGTTGGGCCTCCTCCCGGCAGGTCACAGGACATGAATACTGTACCTGTGATGTCAAAGCTGCGATTGCGAACTGTTCAATGGGTGGTTCCCGAATCTCCACATCGGCCTGGCCAGTGCCTGTATCCGTGAAGGGATTCTTCCCTCGGCTGCTTGATTGTTCAGTAGCCGAAGACCAAAAGGGGTTGGTGTTACCAGCCGGTGCCAGGGCCACCGCGGAGCGTGTGGATGCGACCTCTTTCTTGGCGCGGGCCTCCTCCAGTTGTTTCCAGAGGGTCTCGTTCTCGAGTTTTAAGTCCCGATAGCTAGGCCCGTTACGGTACTTGCTATCGGAAGTTAAATTTTTCCAATTCCTGTTATTGTTGTTGTTGTAGTTCCAATTGTTTTTATAGTTCCAGTCCCCCCCCCGCCCCCGTGTGACTGCTTG
Organism: Neoceratodus forsteri; assembly: GCA_016271365.2. NCBI lineage: Eukaryota > Metazoa > Chordata > Ceratodontiformes > Ceratodontidae > Neoceratodus > Neoceratodus forsteri. The sequence continues at coordinate 1,561,475,463 of CM057449.1, forward strand.
TCATCAGAAGGGGCTTCCTGCTTATTGTTACCCTCCACTACATAGTGGGCGGAGGTAGGGTTCACCCCGGCAACTTGGGCCGTGGCTCCCTGGGCCATCGGAGTTTGGATGGCGACAGCCTTGTTGGTGTTCTTACCAGAAGCTAGGTTACGGAGGTAAACCTGTAAGGCATGCTCCGTTTTGGTGAGGATCTCATCAAAGGTGTTGGTCTGTGGGTAAACGTTGAGTTCAACCTTTTCCCGGAGGGCCAGAGTCATGTTTCAGATGTACAAATTCTTGTACTCAATTTTATTTTTGTTGGCATTCTCCCCTGCTAGGCCCTTGCCGGCCTCATAGGCAAGCCACAGCCGTTGATGTTAAGCCACTGGGCTTTCCTTCACATTTTGCTTAACCTTGTAGGCCAAGCGAGCTCCAACAATACCTGGGGCATTGGCAGCAAGGAGTGCCTGAGAGAAATCATTGTAACAGAGGGTCTTACAGTTGCGGACAACCACTGGGAGTTTGGCCCAGAGGGTAGGCTCGATGGTCTGTGTCAGGACTTGAACCTGGTGTTCGGGTTGGAGAGAAAATTTCTCGCATAGGGAGCGCACCTTCTCCACATGACAAGTGAGGTTGTCGGTCGGGCCCATCTGTCCGATGCCTTGAGTAATTTGCTGAACAGAGTGAGCAACCTGTAGGGGATTGAATGTGGGCGTACAGGGAGTGGTGGTCATTTCCGCATGACCCAAAGCATCGTGAAGGGCAGCTTCCGCCGCCGCATCAACGACTGCTTTGAATGCATGCTCCTGGGTAACAGCGTTTTCAAACATGCGTTCAATATGGTGTTGCATGGATGACTGTCCGTCCGTTGATCCTAGTCTGGTTAAGACATCTTGTACAATGCCGCACACCTCCGTATTGTCATCCCTGGAGAGGGGTGCCAATGGAAACGGGCTCCTACTTGGAGGTGGTCGGCCTCCTGTATCATGGGGGCCGCCATGTTTCTGTTGACGTGGCAGCATTGAAAGCGTGCCAGCGTGACAAGGGAGTGGGCGGACGTGACCAGTAGGCGGGCCAACGTGGCCGCCGTCTTGGGAATGGCTGGTAAAGGCCACCGCCCTGTGGGGCAGGGGTTTGGACGTGATGAGGCAGCCTATGTCCTCATAGTCAGAATCGTCATTGCCTGATGACGTAATGTCAGTGGGTGTATACGGAAAACCATTCATGGCTTTAACATGACCAGCGAGAACTTCTCGCTGATGGCACATTCTCGCCATCTTTTCTCTACATTTCCTATGACAAACATTTGCAGTGCCCTGCTCAATACCCTTCTCAACCTCATGCTGCAATACTCGCTACGCGGTGCCCAATTCATCGTTTTCCCTAAGCTCTTTGTCTAGCTCATGCATCAACCTCACATTCTCTTCCTTCAGTTCAACACGATCTTCTCTCAAGCTTTCATTCATATCACTTAAAATGTCATTTAGATAAGATAACTGCTTCTTATCACATTTCAACCTTTCATTGTCATCTTTCAGCATATGCAATTCACGCTCAGAGTCTTGAGCAGTACAGTGCAACAGTCTGTTATTGTAGTCACTGAATGACTTTGTCTCCTCTGCGAGTTTCTGTTCCCTTTTCAGTAACTCTGATGCCTGCAAGCCCATCTCTTTTTTTAGAGAAGTGTTTTGCAGTTCAAGGGAGGCGCATTGTGCTAACAAACTGTCTACAGCTATATGTAAAGCCACGACCAAGAGACCTTTGGTGTGGTATTTCTTGACTTTTTCCTTAGACTCTAGATATTACTGTGTACAGTTCTGGAGACCTCATCTGAAGAAGGACATAGTGCTGCTGGAGAGGGTTCAGAGGAGAGTAACCAGGATGATTCAGGGCATGGAGGGGAGGCCTTATGAGGAGAGACTGGAAGAGCTTGGACTTTACTCACTGGAGGAGAGGAGGGATAGGGGAGACATGATAGAGATTTTCAACTATGTAAATGGAATAACCAGGAGTGGAACCAAGGAGCTGTTTAGACTAAAGAAGGAAGGGGGCAGGGGCCATGAGAGGAAGCTGGAGGGGGGTAATTACAGAGGGGAGCGTAGGAGGCATTTTTTCACTGAGAGGGTGGTGGAAACGTGAAATGCGCTGCCTGGGAGGCTGGTGGAGGAGGGCATAGTGGAGGGCTTCAAGAAGGGGGTGGGATAGGTACAAGGGGAAACTGAACCTAGAGAAGACCCTCTTGGGGGCTGGGGGGGGTGAGACGAGCAGCCACTAGGTTGCTGGCTTTCGAGCAGACAAGACACACCATTTGGCCTATTCTGCTGGCTTTTAGTATGTTAGTATATTGATCAGAGATTGTAAGCAAGGGGTCTTCTGCCGATTTTGCATCCAGCGCAAAATCAGTCCAACCTCCATGGGAGATAAGATAGTTTGAGACATTGAGTCTCGGTTCTGTGCACAATTCAGGCATGCCAGACAAAGGGGTAGACATCAATCAATGAAAATCTTTATTTATCCAGGCGAACATCATTGAGCAGAGCTCTTTTACAAGATGGACCTGGTTAGAACAGGGTCAGGGTGTCATCCATCATAAAAACACATAAATACATGTAAATAAGTATATAAACACAAACAGTGGTGCAGTAATAGGGGAGTCAAATGATAAAAAGGAAGACAAGGCAAGCCATAACAGAGGAGTATTCAAATACAAGGGGGCAGGTCCACCATTGAACCATGCAGCTGTATATAAACCATGTTCCCTGTATAGAAGTACCAGTTAGTTCATTTACCAGGGGCAGTCATTAGAACTAGCCATGGAAATGGCTTGGAGAACCACCGACTAATGGCAGATGGAGTACCAGGAGAGGTATGTAATATGTAAGAGAAGGATAAACATTGTGAGAAGTGAAGTCCCAAGGACAGGTCGGTAGAACTGATGCAGCGGTGGGGGCCTACGGGGAGGGGGGAAGGGGCGTTAGGACTAGTGTAGTATGATTGCGTGTAGATTGTGGATGAGTGCTGTATAGAGTTGTGAAAAGAAGGTTGGAGAAAGCGGGAAGATAAACCAATATCAAAGGGAGGACAGAGGCATCAAGGTGTTACATGAAAGCATGATGACAGACCAGGGCCAAGGAGGAGACAAGCACTAGAAGTAATTTGTTCATGGTTAAATGGTACAGGTTAGCATGATGACAATTCATGGTCATGGGAAACAATTGCACTGATCATTTCTGAGACGTGAATATAACAGCTTGAAAGTTGAGATGCTGATGGATGACCTCAGTTTCAGTTTTTTTTTGCAATTTATTCCACAAGGAGGACAGTGTAAAGCTTATAGTAGCCGTGCCAAAGCGAGAGTTAACTTTGGGAACCATCAGTAGGAGAGATTTGCAACTTCTCAGGGCATAATTGCCTATCAGTTTTATAGGAAGGCAGTCTGTAATGTATTGGGGCAGTTTTTTGGAGATGGCTCTCAGGGTCCATAAGGCTACATTTTTATCATGCCTGAATTGAAGAGAACTCCACCCCACTGATTGATATAGGGAGCAGTGGTGAGTGGAATAAGGCAGGGCTGTGATGAACCTCAAAGCTCTATGATGTAATGTGTCAAGTTTGGTGAGGTAGGAAATGGGACAGTGATTGTAGAGGATGTCAGCATAATCTATCAAGGATAGAAAGGTTGATTGTACCAGCTGTAGTTTGGCATCTCTAGTTGAGAAGCAGGCTATCCTAAAGAACAGGCCAAGTCTCTGTCGTAATTTTTTGACTAATTCTTCAACGTGCTCTATAAAGGAGAGCCTATGGTCTAGCCATACTCCTAGGTATTTGAATTTAGGGACAAATTCCAATTTTCCACCAAGAATTGTAGTAATCTGCGTCACAGGATCTGATAGGGCTGAATTTACCATTTGGGCAGAGGGAGAAAAGAGCATTACTTTTGTTTTCTTGGTGTTGAGTAATAGTTTTTTGTTTAGGAGTTGGTGTTGCAGCAGGTTGAACTCGGATTGAAGGTCATTACATGCAGATTGTAATGATGGGCGGCTTACGTAAAGAACTGTGTCATCTGCAAACAGATGTATGTTGGCATTAGTTATGCTTTCATCAATATTGTTGATGTATATTGCAAATAAGATTAGTCCTAAGATAGAACCCTGGGGAACACCTCTTAGGAGTGGTTTGAGAGTTGAGAGATCTCCTTCCGCTTTCACCTGCTGGAAACGATCAGAGAGGTAGTTGTTGAACCACTGTAAAGATAATGGGTCAGAACCTAGTGAGGTCAGGGAAGAGAGTAGCAGAGAATGGTTGACAGTGTCGAAGGCCTTGCTCAGGTCCAAGAATACGGCGCAGGTGTAATTCCTGTTGTCTAGCTCTCTTTGCCAGTCATTAGTCACATTGGCAAGTGCTATAATGGTGCTATGTTTAACTCTGAACCCTGATTGGACTGGATTAAGCAGGTTATTAGCTTCTAGATACTGCCTCAGCTGGTTAATTACGACTTTTTCCAGTAATTTTGACAAGACCGGGAGTATCGAAATTGGTCTGTAATTATTTAGATCACAGGGAGTTCCGGACTTGAACAGGGGTATGATGTGCGCTGTTTTCCATATTGAAGGAATGGATCCTTGAGTTAATGATAGGTTAAATAAATGGGTTATGGGCATGGCTAACACATGGATGACCACCTTCAAAAAATATGGGTCGAGGGTATCCGCACCAGCACTTTCTTTTACATCCAGTTTTAGCAACAGGTCTTCAACTTCTTTCAGAGTAGTAGGACGCAAGGAGAAAACTGAATCGGTGACACTAGGATCTGCTCCTTGATTATCCACCTGAGAGCATATCAGGTTCGCAGGAGAATTGTCAAAGGCTAAGCCTGCAGTCGCAAAGTGATTATTGAAGGCATCTAGAACTTCCAATCTGTCACTAATGGTGTTATTGTTTAAGGAGATTTCATCAGGTAGTGAGCCACCGGACGTGTGACCGGACAAGTCCTTGGTGGTTTTCCAAAATTTTGTAGGATTTTTGGAAGCAGAGAGAAATTCAGAATGATAGTATGCAGCTTTTGTATCTCTAACTATTCTAGTACATAATTTTCTTGCCCTTTTGAACTTGCACCAGTCCGCAGCAGACTGGGTTTTACGTGCTTTTTTCCATAGGTTATTTCTTTCAGTCAATGCAGATTTTAATAATGGTGTGAACCATCTACATGCATTTTTTTGTTATTCACACCTTAACTATAGGGGCATATTTATTTAAGGTGTCTAGGATAATTTTGATGAATATGTCGAACACTAATTGCGTGTTTTTTGCCAAATAGAACTCTTGCCAATACAAGGAGTGTTTCAGTTCGTTTATGTAGGCAGTGAGATTAAAGTTCCGTCTAGATCTCTTGGCAGTGAACTCCGGCAAAGTAGTAGGTTTGTTGCTTGATCTTATGCAAGCAATAAAGGAGTGATCACTGATATCACCGAAGAAGGTGCCGGCAAAGGAGAAGAGATGTGGTTTATTCACTAGGATAACATCTAGCAGGGAGCTGTTATCCACGTTCTTTTTATTTACTCGTGTTGGTTCGACAATGAGTTGCGATAATCTATGGGTGTCACAGAAAGCTACGAGAGGAGTGGCGGTTTTAGATGGCCAGTCTAAATTAAGATCCCCAAGAATAATGATTTCTGAGGATTGTTGTTAGAGGATATTACTCAGATGAGGTAACAATTGTAGATCGGCAGAAGGAGGTCTATAGCACCCTATGATATATAATTTTGAAGTGTGCGAGATGGTGACTTGAAGAGACAGACATTCATAAGCATTTGCAACAGATGAAGTACTCAGACAGGATGCCGTATACCTATCCTTGACATAGATGGCAACCCCTTCATCCCTGGAGTGTCTGTCTGCTCTAAATAGTTAATAGGGATATTGACTTCCCTGTTGGAGGTGGCCTGTCTAAGCCAGGTTTCTGAAAACAATAGGATGTCCGGTCGAGTATGGAGGACCCAGGCCTGGATCATGGAAAACTTTTTTAACAGACTGCATACATTAATGTGGAGGAAACTCATGCCTTTCAGTGTGGCAAGGTTAGAGGGCGATGTGATTGCAGATGGTGGCCCCGGATTGAGCTCCACATTTCCTGAGCACAGGAGAAGAAGGAGTAAAAGTTTTCTTAGAGTGGCAATAGTAAGCTTTGTACTGGTAACCCCTTTACATCGTTGTGGACCATCATCCTTGGGGGGGCACACCCCAACATTTTTTGTCCTTCCCACTAAATGTGGCAGAGACGAGTATTCTGACTGCTGCCTGTAGAGGTGACACCTCTATGATGTTGGCGGAATTCATAAGCTGAGGTGGTAATTCATTTTGTGTACCAGCGTTAAAGGTAATATGAATATAGTGTTGAAGAATTGGGGAGTTGAAAAGGTATATATCCACGTAGGGACAGGAACTAGTTACAGAGCAGATCAGATTAGTATCCACAGTAATAAAGGCTTGAGGTGGCATATATTGGGCATGCGATATGAGATAGAAGTAGTACCAGAACAGGATCCACGATTTGACACACATGGAGGAATAAGGATGGGGTGGGGGGGCTAGAGAGAATCTAGAGTAAACGGAGACTAGTACAGGAAGATGTGGTAGAAGGTGGTTGTGGCGTGGGTAAACAGCAGCGTGGTATAGCTAAAAAGGATAAGGCCTGTAAGTACTGTCAACAGCAGTATATCACAAGTCAGAGAAGCTGTCTAAATAGCAGGGGATTTCTGCTTCCAGTTTGTGGTGTGACTTATGAAGGAGGAGGAGTATAATATGAGGAACTGCAGTGTATTGGATGGGTTAGAAGAGGGAAGGGTGTGGTATAGGAGAGGGGTATGGTGAAAGAGTAATAAGGGCTGGGGTGGAGGATGGGGGGTTGGGTGTGAATTTGTGGCTTTAGCAGTACCTTGAGCCGCTGAGTGTCTGCTGCGCTGGTATCGGGCGGCGGCTGTGGAAGTGCCGCCCACCCGCTGGCCGGGTGTCCTTCGGCTCGAGCTATGAGCCTAGCGGTGGCTGCTCCTCGGTTGGGGAAACAAGAGAAGAAGGGAGGTTTAAGTGCCTGCTGAAGACAGAAGGTCATCACTACAGGCGGGGAACCCAAAATTAACACAAGAAAGAAACAAGAAGAGAGAGATTCAGCTGGCGCCCGTCCATCTGGCTTGAGTACGCAGACAAGAAGGGGCTGTGATCACTTGCTCTTTTTCGACTAATGACGGTCTTTTTGTTTCTCAAGACATGAATCAGGACCAAGTTTAAAATCACAGTGCTAACAGAAGTTTTCTAGTATGCCATACAATCAACAGTAGAAATGCAAGAAGAGCTTGAAATAAATTCAAGTAGCAGAGGCCAATCAGAAACGGAGACCAAAAGGCGCTCGCGTTCCGATTGGTGCGGCTTTAGCAGTACCTTGAGCCGCCGAGTGTCCGCTGCACCGGTATCGGGCGGCGGCTGTGGAAGTGCCATCCGCCCGTGGACTGGTGTCCTCGCCAGAGCTGCTGTGAGCCTAGCTGTGGCTGCTCCGGCTTGAGCCGAGTGTCTGCTGTGCTGGTATCGGGCGGCGGCTGTGAAAGTGCCATCCGCCCGCTGGCTGAGTGTCCCTTGGCTCGAGCTGTGAGCCTAGCTGTGGCTGCTCCTCAGCATACAAAGAAAGCAGTCAAAAGACTGGACTCAAATCCTTGGCGCAATCACCCAACCAGCTTTCCGGTCCTCCGTGGGCAAACGGTGGAGCCAAGGCGGTACGCTGCTACTTGCAAAGAGAGTATACAAGTGGTCCGGTGTGGGTCTGCCACGCCCAAAACCAAGACAGAACAAGTCCGTAAAAGAACAATCACTGTACGTACGAGTAGGTCCAAGTAGGCAAAAATGTACTACACTACTCGACATTTAGTTCAACGAACTTGAATGGAATCCTCACTTTGTACATTCCAGCCTACGCACAGTCACTGAATGTAGCGGGATGGTAAAACCATCGCCTTCTTAGATTCTTGTTGGAACTGCACGAAAGTGAAAAAACGACAGACAAGTGGTGTCCAGCATAAAAAGTTATCTATTTCTGGTATAGAAAGCAGGCTTACAACCAAACAGTGTGATCACTGGGAGAATACCTCCAATCTTTCTTACATATAGGGAGCAGTATGTCTCTTCTCTGAGAGCAGGTGCTATACAAAGGGTTTTATACCCCTTATAATAACCATGACAACTGCTAAAAAGATATATAAAACATTACAATTGGTCAGTGGCAAATAGCCTGACTTCTCAGTAGCCTGGGAAAGCATGCTGAGCTAGCAGAAAGACAAGATAGCTAAACAGTGGATATTGTATTTGTGAAGGACACTTGCGGTTACATATGCAGTTGCGGTTCTGTACTAGCACTAAAGATGGCAGTACTGCCTAACAAATCATTATACAATGGTATAAATAGAAGTATTTCCCAAGTGTTACAATCAGAATAATAGCAAAAGCATTACGATTCTCAGTAAAAATATATATAAGTACAGTAGAACTCAGATCCTGACACTTATATGATAAGTGCCTATGCCCTAAGGTTAGTACATATATGTATGTATAGTACTGTCTGCGAGGTAGGGGGCCAATCAGGGGTGCAGGTCCATACATAGAACCATAAGAATATAAAGTAGGTAAGGGAAGACATGGCACCCCTTAGTACCATTTTCTAGTTCAGAGGAAGACTAGTGGTTCACTGGCCAGTGTGTAATTCCTAGCTACACTTGGGATCAGTTATTTCGAGTTTCCAAACTCTTAAGTATTTTGCCTCAAGAGCAGTTCGGTGCAGTTTTGTTTCAAAGATGATGCAGTTTACATTTTCCTATGTGGCTCAAAGCATTCCAAGTCTTATACAGTACATTGTAATATTAATATTGAGAGCAACCTAAATCCCAGTTTGGACAGTTAAACAAATTTCCGTATAGGTAAGGATTGTGCTAGGGGTGCAGGAGATGATAGTCTGAGCAGCAGGAACAGGCAGCATTTATTTGCAGATGAGTTTGAGTTTAGTATTTATTAACCCTAGCAGCTATAGAAAATGGCCATAGATTAGTCAGCTACTTGTGCTTTGATAAACATCGTTTCATACAGTCTGGGCACCCACCATCTCATCTAGCAGTTCACCACACAGTAACATTTGGTATATCACCCAAGGATTTCCTATTTGGTCCCAGTAGGTATGTTAAATGGACTCGGATGGGCAGCTGTACAGTTACCCTCAGAACAAATTAGTCATTCTCTACCCACCAGTCTCATTGGCCAACCTCAGCACACAGAACCAAACAGAGTGTCAATTAGTGATGAAGCTAAATGGGTGGGTGGTAGGGAGCGCAAAAAATATTACAAATTGCAGTCACTTGAGCCCTCCAATCGCAGCAAATTTGGTCCTGAACTGGGATCACAAGCAAGACAGGGCTTTTTGTAGTTTAAATCTTCTGATTGGCTCCTGTGTTATTGGGAGCCACAGGAATCCCATAATAGCGGCTGGTGGTTTGTTGAGAGGGTGATTCATCGGTAATGCCAGTCGCTTGATGTCCGTTCGGCAGTCATCCATTGGGGGCGTGCAGCAAACCCCTCTCAACCCTCTGATCGCAGAAAATTCGTTCCCGAACTGGGACCTCAAGCAGGGCAGGGCCTTTTATAGGCTCTGGTAAACAATGGAGCCCTTCCAGCTAAGCTGGCGCCTTTTTAAAAAAAAATTGAAATCTTCTGATTGGCTCCTGTGTTATTGGGAGCCGCAGGAGTCCCTTAATAGCAGCTGGCGGTTTGCTGGGAGGATGGTCCCTCGGTACCGCCAGTCGCTTGATGTTCATTCAGCGGGTGTCCGTTGGGGGGGGTGGGGGGTGAAGCAGCAGACCTCTCTCAACCACCGAGCCCTCCGACTGCAGCAAATTCAGTCCTCAACTGGGACTGCAAGCAAGGCAGGACTTTTTGTAGGCTCCGGGGAAACAATGGAGCCCTTTCTGTTAAGCTGGCGCCTGTTTTCAGAAAAGTTTAATAGGTCCCTGTCCCACTCATGCCCAGCATTGAACCCCTGTGACCATTTGACCAGATCCTCTGGCATTGTGGACTAGTTTACTGAGTCTAGTGCAGCCCTTCTTCTCAGACTGCTACCTTTGCTTGGGGATTATATGTGGAGTTCTCTGGGGACTGCTGTCTTGTCTCTTGGTGGGTGGGCTAACATCTCAGTCTCCAATATGCAGCTGCTTCTTGGTTTGTCAGAGGTGAATGGCTGGACATTAGACTTTGGGCCATAGTAGCACTCCCTCTTTGCATCTGCCAGCTAGTTCAGTCCTTGTACTCCACCATGGCAGGATTATCTTGTAGTATCTGGACCTGTTTGCAGGTTTTCGAGTCCAGTTAAGGCTTGTCAGACTGTTCCCCTCCTTGCACACCCATGATGGTACTATGCTTGCTGATGTCCACTCCTTTCAAGAACCTTAGGGTCTGGCTGAACCAGTACCTCGACGTATATTAATGCAGTCCACCACAAGCTTCACCCCAGACTGGGTGCTGTGTACAGAAACAAGGCCAGTATCCCTCTAACTGCCTACAGGAAGCTACTCATGGAAATGGTCTTTTCCCATCTCCAACTTATAGCAGCATTGTCAGTGCCGCTGTCAAGTCCGCCTTGCCAGATGGGCCCCCTCTGCCACTCCTTCTGCTGCTTTGTCTTGGACTGCCCCCCCTCCCCTAGTACACACCACTGCTTTCTCTACTTCTCCCTCCCTTCCCTCAATGCCAGGTGCCTCAGACACTGTTCTGTGGACACCTCCCCATTTCTACCTTCGCTCTCGAGGTCAGAGGGAATCAGAACACGCTGGTTGTGCATAGCTGCGCGTTCAGTATTCTCTATTTTGTATGCACTTTCTCTGTACTTATTTGTATTACTACTGCACTTTACATTATGTAGGCTCACGTATACATCATGTGCTGTATACTGCTCTTTCCACATCCCCTCAGGATGCATCTGAAAACAAGCTGTTACAAGCTCAGTAGATATTTCCTGATGAAACTTTAACAGTAGTAAAATAAACACTGTGGTCCATAAGATGACACCTTTCCACTTGGCCAAGTCTTTTCTCCTACAGTTCACTGAGGTGGAATCCCTAGCTGTGCTGGGCTCGGAGTCGGTGTTGTGCTCTCATAAACACTGGTCTAGTGTTGCTTTGGCACTGTCCGTAATGCAAAGGTCAGTGAACTCCGTGCCGTCTTCCATACCAGTTTTCATATCAGCACCTGGGCCAGGCTTGGTGACAAAGACAGCACTGGCAGTGACTCCAAGCCGGTGATGTTTTTCCCTGCTTGGTTTTCTTCTCTATTCTGTCTCCATAAGAGAAGGCTGGAATCATTTGTACAAAGCTGTATCATCTTACAGCCATGCCTTCGACTTTTGGATCATTTGGTGTAGACCAGTGGCTGAAGTGCAGACCTGCGAGTCTGACCTGTGTTTGGGTCAAACACGACTTTCGTATGTTGTGTTCCTCTGAATAGCACTTTTACCCTTCTGACTTCATCATCTTATGGCCAGTTGTTGGTCTACATTGTCTCCTTCTGGAGGTGTTTCTTCTCATTCTTTGGGCTTCCTATGTATGTAAGTTATCCCTTGGTTAGCTCCAGTGGTGAGGACACCTGAGGAACTAATCTTCTGCCCTCAGGAGAGATCAGGTTTTACGTGGGTACTTAGATGGAATGTGTGATTCTGCCCCAACAGCTCCTTAAAAAAAAAAAAAAAAAAGGCTAACAGAACAGAGTGTACCAAATGGTCTGGTAGCCCCACACACACTTCTTTTTCACCCTTTGAAAGTGGAGAGACCATCCCTGTGCATTGTGTGCTGTCTGCCTTCTCCTTCAGTTTATTTTGGGGGCAGGAGGAATTATTTGGGGGTTAAGTGGGGTGTGCTCCTCCTACATCATGTTTTTATTGCCCTTGGGAGGTCCCTTTACCTCTCCTTAAGGGAAAAGCTTGCTAGTCGAGACCAAGATTAATTTTTTGGAAATATGTAACTTACTTACCTGTAACTTGAGATCTCCAAGGATATCTTTTTCTGTATAGCATCACTGACCTTTCTTCATCCCCCTCTTCATCAGAAACTCTTAGTTCTTTTTGTTTATTTTTTTTTGCCAGATTATCATGTTCTCTCTGAAATGCACTTAGCAGTCGTGGTACTGTATTCTAGTTGTTTCAAGTCGTTTTGACTGGAGTTTTTAACCCACTAATTTTATGTTCATCCCATCTGAGATGCTTAAGTATACGTGTTATTTACATGCAAGAATGCATTTTTGGGGAAAGCTATGTTCTGTGTGCACCATATTTCTACCTAAGGCTAAGCTCTTTTATCCCTGTTTTTCTTTGGCTTCGAGCTGAAGCCTGTCCATGTTTTTTGTTAGTTTTACTGTCTGTTTATGCTCCCCCAACCCCCTGCACTCCACATCCTCGGGAGTCGCCTATGGCATCTGTCCCTTGTCCCTCTTACCTCCGAGCCCGCAGTTGTTCTCCCCCATGTAGCCTTGGTTTGCTCACAGGCAGGGTTATGTGGGCCCATACACCCTGAGCATCTTCCTTTGTTGGGGCACCAGTCCAGGGCAGGCAGGGAGCCGAGACCTGCATCAGGCGCTCTGTCTCCTCGGAGTGCAGGGAGCCATTTTCCGTGTTCTGGGCGTGACGTGCACCCTGATGTTTAGGCGTGACCACCAATATCCATCATGCCTCCCCTCTCTACGTGGCTGGGTGTTTGCTGTAACCCAGACCTCTTCCTGGGGCCAGTCAAGCGCCGAGCCTCACCCCCCCCCCAAGAGAAGGCGAGCGGTCCTCCGGATGCTCAAGCCTCTTCCCCTGGCCATTCCTCCAACTCCTGGGCTCGTTCCTGAACCAGGGTTGCTGGCATCACGAGCGGTAGTGCTGCCAATGCGCCAGTAGGCCAGCCATTCTGTCCATGCTTCATAAAGGAGCCTTTTCAGCATCCCTCTGTGTCATTCCTCTCCAGTACTTCCCTATTTTTTCAGGGTAGGCTCTTTCACCTCACTATGGGCTTGATTTAAACTGTAAAGCAAGGTGTCTGCACCAAACAAGTAATGATGCAAGTGGCACCTTGCATCATTGTTTGCGGCTATCCTGATTTTTGGACACTGGCTGTGGTGAAATTGGGATCCCGTGCGCCACAAGTGACATGCGCCAGGTCACAAGGGTGGTTGTACCACAGCGGGGCTGCACCATCCCCTTTCTTGCTATTCCAGAAGCACCACCACCATGGTCCCAACAGGGGGCTGACTTTAGACCAGCCAGAAGGTAATCTTAAGGCCTTTCACCGCTGCCCGGCAGGACAGAAATTGGAGAGAGAGACCTGGAAAGTGGGGACTGGGGTTGATAGAGCCCTGGTGGTGCTATTTGGGGCAGTGGGAGGGATGTGTGGAGGCTCCAGGGGAGATGCCATGCAAGTTGCCACACAGACGATTGGGCCGGGGGGGGGGACGGCCGGACCAGCATGTTCCATACCCCAGTGGACAGCAGCCCTGGCACCTGCCCCACAGGATCCACAGTCCCTGGCATTGTAGTCTGGCATCTGCTGGCTTCCATATGGGAGGCTGTGTAGGTGGGCCATGTTGCAGTTCTCAGGGCACATCTCCGGCCACCACATGCACCCCGCAACCTGCACCCACTGCCACTCGCTGCCTTTAGGGGACTGTGGGGCAGGTGTCAGGGCTACTGTCCACTGGGGTATGGAACATGCTGGTCTGGCTGTGCTCCCCACCACCACCCAGCCCAATGGACTGTGTGGCAACCTGCGTTTCGTCTCCCCCCGCGTGCCTTCACACGTCCTTCCCACTGCTGCCGTGCTCCCCTTGCCCCCCCCCCCATGGCACCACCAGGCTTCATCGGTGCCCGATCCCCACCTTCCAGGCATACAACCCCCCAAGATCTGCGGGTTGGCTCAGGTTGTGGGGTGGTGGTGGAAACTGATCCCTCCGTCAAACCCCGCAGGTGTGCCACATGTTTGGCGCAACCCTGAGGCTGTGGCAACTCTCGGGTCTTTGGCGCAGTGACCCTGCTTTTTATAAAATAGGGCACAGGGTCCCTGACACACCCGGAGTTTTCCAGCAGCCTGAGATCATCACAAATTGCAGTGATCTAACAGTACTCTGAAAATCGAGTCCCATGTCTCCAGTCACTCCCTAATTGTCTTCCTTTGTAAAAAGGAACTGAAGGGGGTTGGAGCCAGTGGCACTATTTATGCTGTCAGAGCATGCGGCACCTGGCCTGTCTCTGTGCACATGCGTAGTGCCTCCAGTTACAAAAGTTCTGCTTCCATAGGTTTCTTGCCCTTTTCATCTATAAGATCAAAAAGTAGTACTGTATAGAGAAGATATTCGTGGAGATAATCTGTTCCTGACAAGTTGCATTTTCTTACTTACTTTTATCATTAGTGCATACTGCCATTGATTCTTCCAAAGAGACCTGTTTTTTTTTTTTTTTCTTCCATTGATGCATCATGAAAATATTTATAGACAGGACTCGCACACTGTTTGTTGTGTGAGCCTTTCGCATCACTTAAAAATTGGTACCATTTGTTAGGGCTTCAGCCAGGCCAGGAGAAACACAGCCAAAATGGTGTAGAAACTGTCCTACACAAAATGGTGAATGCCAAGCATCAGGATCGTCTACCCTGTGATCTCTAGTTCGCTTTACTGTATCAGTCACTGGGAACCCTGCAGGTCTTCATGTCAGATGTCCACGCTCTCACCTTTGTGGGAAAAACACCATTCTTCTAAAGAAAAGTCAAAATAGGCCTTTTTCAACAAAGCATGATCATAATCATTTGAAGGCCCCCTCATGTTCCATGCTGCTGCTGAAAAGGTCTGAAACCACTTTGTTGGTACCCCATTGCCTGCTTGAACATCATTCAGGCAATAATGTCAGGTTCTGGCTCTCCTGGTGTCAGTAGTGTGCAGTCCATTCCAAGCACGTTGTAGATGGACTCTGTCCCATAATTGCTTTCTATATTGGTTTACAGCAGCCACTA
This sequence comes from Neoceratodus forsteri, assembly GCA_016271365.2. Taxonomy (NCBI): domain Eukaryota; kingdom Metazoa; phylum Chordata; order Ceratodontiformes; family Ceratodontidae; genus Neoceratodus; species Neoceratodus forsteri. The sequence continues at coordinate 1,561,490,495 of CM057449.1, forward strand.
CAAAACATTGAATCTAAAGGCACACCATGCGGTACACAAGATAAAATGAAAACAAGCTAACTAGTAATTTAACCGTTTAATTGATGAAGAATGTGGCAGATGCGTTCAGTATTGGAATGTGGTGGTGATGCACAGTTTTGAAATTTGGAGATTGTGCACAACTTTGGAATGTGGCAGGTACTATCAGCTTCAGAATAAAATTATCCGGCTAGATTCTGACAGTGTGTATCCCCACTATATTGAAAGATCAGCCACCCCAGCAAATTTCTAGATACATGTCTGTGCTGCATTCTGAGATTGCGCAGTCCTGCCACATTCAGAGATTGCATGTTACCCCCAGTCTCAAATTATGCATTCCTGGTGTATCGAAGATTGCACAGCCCCACCACATTCCACAATTGTGAATCCTTTCCACATTCTTAGATTGCCTGCCCCCTCATTCTGAAATTATGCATTTCCCTCATTCTGAGATTGCATGTGCACACATTCTGAAATTGCATTTCCCTAATGCATTTCAAGATTTTACATCCACTTTACATTGAGATTGCCACTCCTTACCACACTATATGATTGCATGTCCCTCATTCCAAAGTTGTGTGCACCCACGTTCTGAAATTATTCCTGACACATTACAAAATTGAATATCCCTGCTGCATTCTGAAATTGAATCCTGTTGTATTGCAAAACTTTGACATGCTAAAGTCTCATCACTGCATTATTCTGAAATTGCACGTAGCCTTGACATTTGAAATTCATGTCCACCACTGTATTTCCAAAGCCACCTCTGTGCCAGATTCTGAAGTATAGTACCAGGCATTTACTGGAACTTCATACACTGCATATATGCTAGTGTTAGTAGTAGTCGTCGTCGTTTACTCCCCCTGCAGATGATTACTACAACTACAGTTTCTTAAACCTTGGAGACATACGGCATATACAGTTTGTGGCAGGGAAGGCTAACTCTCTGTTTATGACATCATCAGTACCTCTGCAGTGAAACCAACTCTTTTGGAAAGGCAGGTGAAATCAGAGTTGCAAAATGGCTTATAACTTTTTTTTTTTCTGTTATCTGTTGTTCCCCTCCTTGGGAGACCTGGCAGGTGGCTGTGGTCCCTTCATACAGAGATACTCACTCCCTGGCTTTCCTGTGTCCCTGTACTGCTGAGCCCAGTGAATCTTCCGTGGATTGCCCCCAGCAGCAGGGCCAGGGAGGAGGGCACTAGCCTCCCTCCCTCCCTCCCAGACCCAATCCAGATACGAGTCCCAACCCCTGCAAACACAGGAGCCATCATGGAACCTGCCGGGCTCTGTTTTCCAGTTTTCTCCCGTCCCCCCCCCGCCTACATGAGGACATCAGCACGTGTCTCCCGGCCTGTACTGTCCTTCAGCTGCCGCTAGAGGGTAGTCCGTGAGTGGGACGACAGGCCGCCTTCCCCCTGAGAGAGGAGAATGGTCCTCCGGATGCTCAATCCTTTCTCACCCCTGCCGACCCCCAGCGGCCCGAGCTCATTCCTGAACCCGGGTTGCCGGCGTGGCATGAGGCATGGCTTCCAGCTCCTCAAACCCTCAGCGCCACCGGGCTGGCCTGGCTTATAACTTTTAAACAAAGTAACAGAGATCTCCATTTTGGTATGAGACTTCTTGGGTATATGCTAATGCTAATTCTGCAATTTAGTACTTTTGGCTGGTCTCCCTCTTTAATGATGCTTTCCATCAGATTCCCTACAATTTATGTTAGGCTTTCTTGTCAGTAGTTGCCAGGGTTGTTCTTGTACCCACTCTTGTGCAGGGAGAGACCACATTTGCAGTCCTCCAATCTGCTGGTAGGTACTTGTTTTGACATGAACTTGTCTGCCAGTGGTACTGACAGTAAACTCTAATTGTAGATCTTTCTTCAAGGGGGCTCTTGCAGCAGGTAACACCTTTAGTACTGAAGCCGGCAGCCGCTAAGACCCCGTGGAAAACTTCTAGCTAGCAGTCTATAGTGGGGGCCCACCCCCGATGTCACGTATGGTACAAAAGGGGTGGTCCCCCAGCCCAACCTCAGCTCATTTCCCAACATCGACCCACTCACATCGGCTCCACGGATGCCTTCTGCTCTCAGTTGACAGCCATTTTCACGATCATTCGTGCTTTATTATTTTTGCAAACAGTCTTTATTCCTACAGGATCTTGTGCATGTCCTCTCCATCCTCATTCCATTGAGTGGCGGTGATTGAAGTGTGCCTATGACAAGCAGATCCCTCACAAGTACGGCCATTCAGTTTGCCTGTTCTGCCGAGGCCCAGACCACGACTCAGAAGCCTGCCAGTATTGCCTAGATTTCAGCCGGTGCATTCAGCTTCAATGCCAGAAGACCCTGGAAGCTTTCCTGCTTTCCTCTAAGCTAACCGAGATGGAGAAGGAACTTCACCGGAAAAGTTCATCTTCATCCCCAGTTTCTGGGGCATCAACTTTTTCCCATTTGGAGAAGTCATTGAGTGGCAAGCATAAGCACCGGGAGAAGCATAAGGAGAAACCCCAGTCAGCTTCCCGCTCCAGGTCCCTGACTAAGCCGGCGACTGCTTTTGGGTTTCCCCCTGCAGGGGGTCGACTCCTTCCACCAGGCTACCAGTGACCAAACCTTTCTCCCTTCTTACTGTTTCAGGAGCAGGTTTTTTTCAGGGCTTTCTACCTCCCAGCCCCTGAAGCATAGGCCCTTAGTTCCTGCGGGTCCTAATCCAGGTGGCTCTGCCAGTGGTTCTTCAGGCGGCAGGTCTTTGCCTATCGCTCTCCCAGCCAGGGTGTCTGCCGACTCCACCCCAACGTCAGGGGCCGACTCGACCAGGCAACGCCCAGGACAGGCACTCTCCTCCCCCGTGAGAGTGGCACCTTCTTCCCACTCAGGAGCCAGCTCCCCAGTTTAGGCGACCCCTCCTAGGTGGATGCTGGCTGACTCTGCAGTCCGACACCCACCTATGCCTATGCCTTCGACGCCAGCTTCTCCAGCTAACCCATCATCACCTCATCCTCCTAAGTTGCCGTCCGGACCCGACGGCCTGACGCCTGGTCCAGCCCATCCGACATGAGAGTGCTCCATCCCCCGGGGATGACAACGGGTAACCTGGATCTACTGGCACCGATGCCTGGGTTACCCCAGCCTGATGACCAGACATCGGGGCTCTCTAAGCCAAACTCCCTGATGCCGGATACACCAGCCCTGCTGCTGACTCCTCCACAAACTTTAAATGAGCTTTTTGTGTCCTGGTGGGCATATTTTAAGGACACTCCTAAGGAGCCCTCCAAACCTACTCCTCAGGGTTCACCTCCTTACAAGCCTCCGGTTTGCCCACCTCCCCCCCTCCCCCTAGGGGAACTACTCAGACGCTGGATGGCGCTAATACTTCCCAACCAAAAAGGAGGCCATGCAAGCAACCCCACTTCCTTTTGCCCTCCCCAGATTCTGGGGATTCAGATGAGTACTCTTCCTCCTATTCAGGCCACAATGACTCCAACCTTCCGTTGGAGCTGGAGGGGACTAAAGACACCCCTTGGACCCCCCCCCCCAACGGACGATCTAACTTTCAAAGACATCATGCAGCACATCTAGCAGCTGAATGGCTGGGTCACAGAGGAGCTGGATCCGGAGCGACGTCAGCTGGCCTCCTTTCTTAAAAAGAAGGACACTCTGCCCATGGTTGTTAATCCGCTTATTGACTCCTATATGGACGTCAATAGGGCGGCCTGAAAATGCCCCTTTTCGATGTCTGCAGTCTCCAGAAAGTCAGAATGACCGTATTATGCGCCTAAGGACGATCCCTTTTATGGGGAGCACCTGGTGGTAGACGCTATCATTATTAATGCTGCCCATGATCGCTTCAAGAACCCTAGGCACCTGAGCTCTCAGCCTCCAGATGATGACTCCAAACAAATTGACCAGTTAGCCAGAAAGGGTTATTCCTTAGCCACATGTGCTATACTGTCTCAGAATTTTCTCGCCCATATGGTCCAGTACCAGAATGTCCTGTGGGACAAAGACTTGGTGGTGGCTCAGGCCATGCCTGACTGCCCTGGTAAGGCAGAGCTGATGGCCATCCTGAAATCAGGCAGCCTCTTACGATAATGGTAGACTCCATGAGAAGGGCTGTGGCCTCAGCAATCTGTATTCGGCTGAGAGTGTCCGATTTTTCACCGGATGTACAGTCCAGAATAATGGATGCCCTTTTCAGGGGTCCTGTCCTGTTTGGCGAGGACTCACAGAATATTACTACCTGCCTGCAGCAATCAGGAAAGACTATTGGATCTATACATACCATGTACAAATCTCAGCCTAAACAATTTCCCAAGCAGTCCTTTTGTAGGAATGCCAGACAGTAACCTAGAGGACAGCAGCACAGAGCAGGATTCAAGCTTAAAGCTTCTACCCATGCTTCAGGAGGTTTATTTTTATTTTAAATTTGTTAACTGGGTAAGGACACTGGGCAAAAGCCCTTCTTAAGGACTGACCTGGACAATGAACAAAACAAGAATAAAAACATCAACATACAAAGTCACATGTAACAGTTACATATATCGAAGGACAATAAATAAGTTTTGATTTGAGTTTTAAGCCCAGGCAGAGAGGTAATTGATCGTAAGGACAATGGCTGGTCATTCCATAAGCTTGATGCTACAGATACAAAGGAGCAAAAACCATACTTATTCTTAACTGTATTGGCTTCTAAAATGATTCCCCTGTTAGATCTCAAATTAACCGATGATTCTCTAATTACAACTAAATCTGACAATGGAAAAAAACTTTTGGGATATATTGCTTAATGAACCAAACAACCCAAAGAATAAATAAATTTCAACTTCGGAGCTAACCAACCTAAAGAGGAATATAAAGTACAGTGATGAGTCATCAGTGGGACAGGAAGTATGAAACGACAAATGTTGTATGCCACACCTAGAACCTGACTCTCCCTCACACCAAAATTATGGTATAAGGAAGAGACATAGTCCAGGTGTGGCAACAAAGTACCCAATGCAGTAGATCTTCGTGAGTCATAAGACAAAAATTGTTTGAATTTATAACGTAAACCCAACTTCTGATTGATGGTCCTACTAACCATATTAACTTTGGCTGGCAGTATAGCCTAGAGGTTAGAGGAATGAGGTGTGAACGTGCTTGATACATCCAGCAGACCAGACCTGAGTTTGATTCTCACAACATCCACTTGCATACTGTGTGACTCTGAGCAAGTCACTTAACCGCCCAATGCTCCCAGGCCGCCCCTGAAAACAGGCAGTTGTGCCTAGTGGGCCTTACCTGGTTACCAAAGACTAAAATAAAAAAATTAAAAAACTTGAGCATGGAACGTCAAACCAGGGTCAAGTTGAGCCCCTAGGTATTTAAGTTCATTGACCTGCTCTAGTACTGTACTAGAGCAGTCATGAATTTGCAAACGGGGATTCTCCCTCAACCTAAATGTACTACCAAATATCATTGTTTTGTTTTTTTTCACATTCATAACCATTAAGTTAGTGGACAACCAATAACTGAAAATCCTTCTATAGAACAGTGTTAACTTGATCAGTAGTTTGACCCTGGTAAAACAATATAAGATCGTCTGCATAAAGAAGACATCTACTGGAACTGAAAATAGATGGAATATGAATTATGAATAATGAAAACAACAGGAGTCCAAGTATGGACCCCTGTGGTACTCCACATAAAATGGGTCATGAATTAGAAGACACTGAACCAATTGAAACACTCTGGGATCTACCCACCAGATAATCTTTGATCCAAGCCACAGCATTATCTGAAATGTCCAATTCATAAAGTTTATAACAAAGCAAGGGGTGATCAATCAAGTCAAAAGCCCTGGTCAGGTCTATGAACATCGCCCCCATCAGGACACCCTTACCTCATCCCTGCAGGACAGCGTTCGTGAATCTGGCCCGGGCCGTGCCAGTCCCATGGCCTCTTCTAAAGGCGGACAGGACTTCACTTGATTGCAAAAAACTAACAAGTTGGTTAGCAACCAGCTTCTCAAGAATTTTACGTAACAAATTCAAAATGAATATAGGGCGATAATCCTCAGCACCGACAGCATTGCGCTTTTTGGGCACTGGCACAACCAGTCACTTGCGTCCTTCCAAACTGTAGGAAAGACCCCAGTTGTAAAGCATAGATTATAAATCGAACAAAGAGGACCTACAACAAAAGGTGCAGCCAATTTGACAAACCTCCCATCGAGGGACACACACACACACACACACACAGTTGCTGAACTTATTTGGCAACAAATAAAAAAAGAGGATAACCACCAGACATCCCAAAGCTTTCTTGATTGCCACCAGCCAGTTCCACTGCATCAGTACAACCATCCAAACCAGGAGCATCAGACACAAAACTAGACAAATCCAAGAACTTCTCATTTAGCAAATTAGCCATTTCAAACACATCTATTGCCTCCTTAGCCAAAGAATGTAAGGAGGTAATAACCACCCTTTCTTTAGGGAACACCAGTGTGTTAATAGTGTCCCAGAATCCCTTAGGATCTGAAGACACAGCCTCTAATTTTTTTCTAAAATAATCCGTTTTAGCCTACTTTTATCTTTTGACCTACCAAATTCCGAGAAAACCTATAAACGTCTAACAAAGTGGGAGTCTGGGATGGTTTGTATGCCATCCAGGTAGCATTTCTCTGCTTAATCAAGATCTAATGGTCCTTAGTAAACCACCTATTTTCAGACCCCCGTACCTGTGGGGTATGTAGTGGAAACAATTTATCCTGTACTGCCAATAACTGCTGACAGAAAAAATCTATGGTGCAATCGGGATCGGGAATGGCTTCAATAAATGACCAGTCAACATTCATAAATTCACACCTCAAAATTTCATGCTGAATCTTTTTAAAATTTCAGAACTGAATAGTCCAAATAGGTTCCGCCCCTCAGGCTCCTAGGACCTCCCAGGCAGCGTTGCCCCTCCCTGGTTCTTCAGCCTGACTCATTGCCCCACCACCCCTCCCCCAGCAGAAGCCTTGGGGGAGGCGGTGGGGGTCGATTCTCCTTGTATATAGAGGGCTGGTAGCAGATTACCTCAGACCAGTGGGTACTTCAGCTGGTGGACAAGGGGCACACTCTGGAACTCACAGAATTGCCACCAGACAACCCACCTGTCCCCTCCCATTACCCTCAGGCTCACGTCACCCTCATAGAAGAGGAAATTCAGGCCCTATTGCAGTAACAAGCCATAGAGTATGTTCCTCTGGCACAAAGGGGGAAAGGGTTTTATTCCCACTTTTTCCTGGTGCCAAAGAAAACAGGTGACCTGTGTAGAATCCTCTATTTCAGCCACCTGTATCAGTACATAGAGTACAAATGGCTCAGAATGGTCACCCTGCTTGGTCATCTTCCTCTCCTCTTTCATCAAGGGATTGGTTATGCTCTCTGAACATGCAGGTTGCATACCTCCACATACTGGTTTTACCACACCACAGGAGTTTCCTGCGCTTCTGCTTTCAGGGAAATCACTACCAATTTTGGGCTCTGCCTTTTGGCCTCTCCTCAGCCCCCAGAGTTTTCACCAAATGCTTCGCAGTCCTGGCTGCAGCCTCAAGAAGACAGGGCCACTCTATCTTCCCTTACCTGGACAACTGATTGTTGACTGCCCTTACCAGAGACCGCCTCCTTCACACCATGAAGGCCACCTTCATCCTGCTTCAGGACCTAGGGATTACCTTAAACCTCCACAAGTCCTCTCCTTGGCCAAGTCAGAGGTTGCAGTATACAGGGACGATGTTGGACACGGCACAAGGCATAGTCTTCCTACCTTCAGACAGAGCAGAGCACCTTCAGATGCATGCTCAGCAAGTCTCTTCCTCTCGATATGTTCCGGCCAGGTCTGTCTTAAGACTCCTGGGACACATAGCAGCGGCCATTGCCACAGTCCCCTGGCTTGACTTTAACATGAAGATGTCCTAGTGGAACCTGAGAGTCCAATGGGACCAGCGTTCAGATGTCCTAGAGCAACCTGTCTTAGTGCCAAACCCCATACGACAGGCCCTAGCACAGTGGCTAAATCTTTCCAAGGGGGTTTACCTGCGAAAGGAATCTCCCAGCCAGATTTTGACCGCAGACGCCTTGAGCCAAGGCTGGGTAACCCACTTGGGAGCCCATCAGACACAAGGGGCCTGGTCCTCGCATGAGCTCCATCTCCACATCAGTGTCCTGGAGATGCGGGTGATTCTGTATGCTCTACAAGCCTTTCAGACAGTTTTTCCTTCCCGGTCCTCTGCTGATCCAGACAGACAACATGTCTGTGATCTTCTACATAAACAAGAAAGGGGGAGGGGGGGTCATTCTTTTCCCCTCTGCAGGGAGGCCATCAGAGTCTGGTCCTGGGCAGTGGATCATCACCTGGACTTGACAGTACTCCATGTTCCAGGCATACAGAATACCCTGGCCAACAGCCTAAGCTGGTTCCGATCCAGGGCTCATGAGTGGGAACTTCTTCCCTCAGTGGTTGAAGACTTCGCTAGATGGGGATGTCCAGAATTGGATCTGTTTGCCTCCCCATCCAATGCAGAACTGCCCAGTTTTTGCTCACTAGATCCAGGGCCTGGTGATTTCTGGTGAGACGCGTTGCCCCTCTCCTGGATGGGGAGGTTCCTTTACGCATTCCTTCCCTTCCCTTTGCTGCAGAGAGTTCTTCTCAATCTGGAATTGGAGGGAGCAGAGATGATTCTAGTGGCACCTTTTTGGCCGTGTTAGATTTGGTTTTCTCTCCTTCAGCAGTTTGCAGTGGAACCTTCAATCTCCCTATCCCTGAGCTCAGACTTGCTCTCCCAGGAGCAGGGAACCCTGGTCCATGTGGATCTCAAATCTCTGCATCTCCTTGCGTGGTTCCTGCAGACCTAGCTGTATCCCAATTCAGGGCTTCCCCCAGGGTGGCAGATGTCTTGGTGGCTGCTAGGAAACCTTCTACCAGGGCCACTTAAGCAACGAAATGGAAGTGGTTCTGCATCTGGGCCACCGCTCAGCATTTGGACCCTTTCACTTGCCCAGTGAATTCTGTACTGGAGTATCTTCTATCCCTGTCAGACTCGGGTCTGAGCTACTCCTCTCTAAAGGTGCATCTGTCTGCAATCTCTGCCTACCATGTACCCTATAGAGGGCAAAACTCTCACCCAGACAGATCTTCCCCATACATTCCTACGGGGCATTCTGCATTTGAAGCCTCCTATTAGGGACCCAGTCCCACCATGGGATCTTTTGTTTGTTTTGGAAAAGCTTACCTTGCCTTCCTTCGAACTTGCCACAAGTTGCAAGCTGCACTTTCTGTCATGGAAAGCGTAATTTTTAGTTGCCATTACTTCTGCTCAAAGGATTTCTGAGCTTCAGGCTCTGATGTGTAAAGAGCCTTATTTGGTTTTCCACAAGGACAGGGTGTCCTTGAGAACTAATCCTAAGTTTCTTTCAATGGTGGTGTCAGAGTTTACTTTGAATCAGGACATCCACCTTCCGGTGTATTACCCAGAGTACTCAAACTGTGGTGAGGCATTGCTACATGTTCACAGGGTGCTTTGTTATTACTTGGAGCACACCCTGCCTACTTGAAAATCTGATCTGTTGTTTGGCTTCCCCTCCTCGCATGACAGGGGCTCCTGTTTCTAAACAGTGTTTATCCAAATGGTTGGTTAATTGCATTGTTTTTTTGCTACAGTCAGTATGACAAACCCTTATCGGGCTTGGTTAAGTGTCATTCCACCAGGAGCATGGCTACTTCCTTTGCCTCACTGAAAAATGTGTCTGCAGTTGACATTTGTGCAGCTGCCACTTGGAATTCTGTCCACTCCTTTGTCAAGCACTACAGTTTGGACATCGCATCTAGATGCAGAGCAGGCTTCGTACTAGCAGTCCTGCAAGACCTCCTCCCTTAATCCTCTTTGGGAGACTTCTACATCTACCTAGCTGACCTGGGTCTCTCCCTTACTGCTTGGGACTCTATCCTAAAGGTGTTACCTGCTGCAAGAGTCCCCTCGAAGAAAGATAGTACAGTTACGTAAGAACTTACCGTAATAGTAGATCTTTGAGAGGAGCTCTTGCAGCAGCTGCTATATTCCTCCCGCCTTCCCCCTGGTAGCTGCTTCTCCGTCATGGTTACCTTTGCCTTTCCTTGTTTTTGAGGGACCTCCTCGGTTCTCCATTTTTACTCCTTTGCCAGGGCCTCCAGCAGAAGAACTGAAGTTGGGCTGGGGGACCGCCCCTTTTATACCATACATGACGCCGGGGGAGGGCCGATATCAGGGGGCGGTAGTGCAGTACCCTGCTTTAGACTGCTATCTAGAAGTTTTCCATGGGGTCCTAGCACCTGCCAGCTTCAGTCCTAAAGGTGTTAACCTGCTGCAAGAGCTCCTCTCGAAGATCTACTGTTACAGTAAGTTCTTATGTAACTGTACTTCTAGGACCGTGGATATGCTGTTCATCCACACTTCTTGGCTGTCCCTTTCCCTTTAAGGATCGCAGGAGGTCTTCAAGCTGGCTCCTCCCACCCACCTGGGTGGTATATCCCTCAGCTCCACCCCATGACGCCAGATCTTCCTTTCCGCTGGAAGATTCGGGTTGCCTCCTTCGTGCTCCCACATTTTGTAGGCCCTGGCTTCAAAACCTTGAGTTATTCGAAGAATTAGCCTTGTTTGCATTATAATTGTGACTATTTTTCTTCGACTATGGAAGACAAGTCCCCCCAGATTTTGCCAGTGTTAGATGCGGCCAGAAGCTGTCCTTTCCTGACCCGCTTTTTACCCGTCAAATCTACTGCTTGGGTGTCAACCATGACACCTGGGCGTGCAGTTTTGCCGTGCATTTCAATCTAACGTCCTTGATGACTGTCTCGCATGCCTTAAGTTGGGGAAGCCTGAAAAATGGAATCCTTCGGTGAAATCCAAGGAGGCCCGGTGGGCGGTTTCCATGGCTGTGGGATCCGCCGAGCAATTGGAGCTCATGCAAGCCTTCGAGGACAAAGCAGCTTGTGCCGCAGAATCTTCCTCTCGGAGCTTCTTCGTTCTGCTCAACCTGGGCTCCACCTTCTTGGGTTCTTTCCGAGAGTTGTGTCAGTCTCTCCCGACTAGGGGTGAGAGTCCTGTGGGCATGCACTCCTCTCGGTCCCATAAGCTGGGATAAGGATCCAGGATCATCTTCATCTCGGGGAAGACGCTCTTTGGATCAGGAGAGATCTCGGTCCCAGGAACCAGCCATTTCGACCTCAGTCGAAATTGCCTCTTCGGCCGCTGGCTTCTCGGCCTTGCCGTCCAGCCAGTCGTCCGAAGTGTCGATTGACGGTGTTGAGATTATTCCTGACCCGATTGACCCTTTGTCACCGACTCCGGTCGCCAGCTCTCTCACTTGGACTCCGGTCCTTGCTTTCCCCTCGACGAGGAGACCCAGCCCACTGAGAATCCCATTGAGGAAGTGGTCCCCGACATCAGTCCCATTGGTGTCTCCTGATCGACTGAGTCGGCCTGCCCGATCTCGATCGCGGTCCAGAACCCCCTCAACCAACAGGCCGAGGATGAGCCATAAGCGCTCTAAGAAGAGGCGACGCCATCGGTCGTCCTTGTCCTCCTTGGATGAGGAGAGGCTCCGGTGGATACGTTGGCGCTACAAGGACCTCATGTGGCAACAGCTGATTTTGAATGGGCACAAGCCTACCCCGGCTCCTACCCTAGCCATCACATGGCTCTTGCCTCCCAGGTCGAAGCTGACTCCTTCAGAGCAGATCAAGTCAGTTCTTTCACCCGTGGAGCCGGCGAAACCTCTGGTTCAGCCTAAACCGGTCTCTCCACCAATTTGTGGTGGAACCACCGCCCAAGCAGCCTGTGGGAGGGGGCTTCTTCTAAGGAAGCTAGACAGGACTTCCCTGGTGTCTCAGGGTCACCTCGGACCACCCTCGGCAGGTCAAAGGTGATCTGGGCGGATGACCGTTGTATCCAGATTCTTTGGATGAGACCGGCCTCCATTCTCATCCAGAGGATGACGAATCGACTGGTGGGATAGAGATGGAGGAAGGTCCTTCGTCCTTTCAGGGCATTCTTCACCTCATCCCTGAGTCTACAGCAATGCCCCTGGAGTCTATCCAGAAAAAGGCGGAGTACCCTCTCACGGACATCCTCAAGAGAGGGGATACCACGATGGAAGCCTTTCCTGTGGCCAAGGCCATCGTTGGCCCGGCCTTAGAACTTTGGCAGCACCCTGCCTCTTGTCCAGCTCTGTCTGCATGCATGGCCCTCAAGTATGCGGTGCCCATGGGGTCCCTTGCGGGGTTCGCAGAGCACCCTTCTACCGAGAGCCTTGTGACCACCTCTGTGTTCAGGTGTACTGGCAGTTCTGGCGATACTGACCTGATGGATACTCGGCACAAACTAGCTGATGTGCCTTTCCTGGGCACCGATCTCTTCAGCCCAGGTGTGGCTGGTCACCTTCAGCGTATTGAGCAGTCCAGTGCCACCTTGGATGCCACTTCTGCTAAAGGTTTTTCTGGTAAGAAGCAGAAGAAGAAGAAGCCTTTTCGACACTCTTCCCCTGTGGCCCTGCAGCCCTCCTTCTAAAGGGGGCAGCAGCAGCAGGTTCAAGCTTGGTGTCACCGGCCCAAGCCTAGGCCCTCCTAGGTCAGTAAAGGAGGCCAAGATTCAGGTTCTGGATCTTCCTCCTCCAAGCCTGTTCAGTGAAGGGGCAGGGGCTGCCACCCCCACTCCCATCATGCCAGCTCTGGGTCCTTCTGTGGGGGGCTGGCTCTGCCACTTCCTTTCCATCTGGTCTGTTATCACCACGGACAGGTGGGTCCTGGAAGTGGTTGGCCAGGGACTGCCTCTGGAATTCGAGCAGTACCCTCCAAGCCGAGCCTGCACGCCACAGGAGGAGAAGGTGTCCACCCACACTCAGTCGGCTCTTCGAGACGACATTGCTCAGCTCCTCCTCAAGGAGGCAGTAGCTGCAGTGGCGGATCCTCCAGCAGACCCAGGCTTCATCTCCAGGTACTTCCTGGTTCTCAAGCGGATGGTGGGCTGGTGCCCCATTCTAGATCTGCACGACCTGAATCAGTATCTCAGGTCATGCACCTTTCGGATGGTCACTCTATCCCAGATCATACCATCCTTGGAGCGAAACATGTGGTTCTGTTCACTGGATCTGCAGGACGTGTTCTTTCACGTCCCAATCCGTCTGTCTCACCGGCGGTTCCTCCACTTCAGAGTCTAAGGGACCCTATACGAGTTCCGAGCCATGCCGTTTGGCCTGTCATCAGCCCCACGGGTCTTCAAATGTATTGCAGTGGTGGCAGCCTATCTCAGGCATCGGGGGGGGGGGTCAGAATTTACCCCTACCTCAACGATTGGCTCTTAGCAGGTCTCACACAACAGGAGTTGGAGAGGTCCAGGGACCTGGCCCTCCAGACCTGCTCCCAACTCGGCCTCCTGATCAGCGAGGCCAAGTCGGAACTCGTGCCATCTCAGGTGATGTGCTTCATCGAGGCAGAGCTCGACTCTCGTCAAGCCAGAGCACGGTTCCCAGCGGACAGGGCAGAGGCTCTCTCCTCCTTTGCTCAGTTGTTTCTGGTTGGGCAATTGTGCCCTGTCCCGAACTTTCTGCGCCTTCTGGGTTACATGGCGGCATGCACCTCTGTGATCTGTTGGGCCTGGTGGCACATGCGCCCCCTCCAGTGGGAGCTGACCACCCAGTCATTTCAACCAGCTGATCACTGTAACCCACAAGATGTGGGACGCTCTCCAATGGTTGACCGGTTGCAGGAAGGGATCCTGTTTGTCCGCCCCGAGCCGACAGCCGTCCTTACAACCGAAGCCCCTCTCATGGGCTGGGGAGCCCATATGGGGGACAACAGGGCCCACGGGTTCTGGACCCCCAAGGAGTTCCATTACCACATCAACCTGTTGGAGCTAGCAGTCAAACTGGCACTGTCAACTTTCGCTCCTCGGCTCCGGGGTCAAGTGGTTCAAGTCCAGATAGACAATACCACGACCATGTACTACCTCAACAAACAGGGTGGCTCGCATTCCCGTCTGCTCTGCAATGAAGCGCTCCGCATCTGGACACTCATTTGCCGTCTGGAGGCAGATCTCCTGGCCATCCATGTGGTAGGAGCCTCAAACCATCTGACGGATGCTCTCAGCTGCTTAGGCAAGACATCCCACGAGTGTTCTCTCCATCCAGAGGTAGCTTACAGCCTGTTCTCCCACTGGGGCAAACCGATGGTGGACCTGTTTGCCTCAAGGGAAAACACCAAGCTGAGGCTGTTTCATGCCCGCCCCCCTCAGCAGGGCTCGCTGGAGGGGGATGCCTTCTCGAGGCCGTGGACCTCAGGCCTCTTCTACGCCTTCTCTCCATTTCCCTTGCTCCACAGGGTGCTCCTCAAGGTGAGGAGGGACAAGGCGAAGGTGATTCTGGTAGCCCCAGACTGGCCGCGCCAGTTCTGATACGCAGATCTCCTCAGCCTCAGCTGCAGGCCCCCGGAGCGGCTTCCAGCACACCCGGACCTGATCTCTCTCAATCAGGGGAAGGTGCACCATCTGGACCTTCAGTCCCTGCACCTCACAGCCTGGTACCTGAGCAGCTAGAGTTCCAGGCTTTGGGTCTTTCTGGGGATGTCCTCACTGTGGTGGAGGCATCCAGAAAGGAATTAACCAGGAAATGTTATGCCTTCAAATGGAAAAGGTTTTCCATTTGGTGTCAGGGCAAGGGCCTGGACCCTCTGTCCTGTCCAGTGGCTAACGTTCTTGACTTCCTTTGGTCTCTGTCCAAAGGGGGTCTTCGGTAATCGACCCTTAGGATGCACCTGGCAGCCATCTGTGCTTACCAGGCACAGGCTGGTCAGTCGACGTTGGTGCAGGAGACCGTGGTTGGGTGCTTTTTCAAAGGTCTGTATCACATATCCCCCTCCGGTGCGTGAACCTCCACCTCCATGGGATTTACTGCTGGTACTGGCAAAGCTCATGGGCAAGTCATTCAAACCGATGCAGAAGTGTGAGGTGTCACACTTTTTGTGGAAGACAGAATTCCTGGTGGCTATCATGTCTGCCAGAAGGACAGGGGAGCTCCAGGTGCTCTCGGTGGACTCCCCTTATCTGGTCTTCCACAGGGACAAGGTTGTCCTGCGCCCCCACCCAAAATTCCTTCCAAAGGTGGTGTCAGAGTTTCAGGTTAACCAGGTGTTAATTCTGCTGGTGTACTACCCCAATTACACCTCGGAGGCTGAATACAGGCCCCATAATTTGGACCTGAGACGAGCTCTCTCCTATTATAAGGAGAGGATGGCGGAAATTTGGGGAGAGGTTCGCCAGCTGTTTGTCGCCTACACTGAAGCTGCTTCTGGCAGATCTACAGCAAAACGGACAATTGCAAGGTGGATTACATCTTGCATCAGTCTGTGTTATGAGTTAGCGGGCAAGGAGCCTCCCAGAAGGATAAGAGCTCATTCTAGCCGCCATACGCCTGCATCGGTGGATGTTTCCAGGGTCATCCCCATACAGGAACTCTGTCAGGCTGCTAACAAAGACAGCAGACACCTTCCTTACCCATTACCACATCAACCTTGAGTCATGCCGGAATGCTGGTTTTGGGGCCTCAGTTCTCCAATCTCTGTTTCCCAAGTAATTATTTCTGTTGGTGGGTGCGCCTTGCCTCCCTTCTCCTGGAGAACTGCTAGGAGTCTTCCAATAAGTGTGGATGAACAATATATCCATGATTCTAGAAAAACAGGTTACTCACCTGTAACAGTAGTTCTAGGAGTGGTATATGTTGTTCATCCACACGGACCCACTCGACCTCCCCAG
Source organism: Neoceratodus forsteri (assembly GCA_016271365.2). Classification (NCBI taxonomy): domain Eukaryota; kingdom Metazoa; phylum Chordata; order Ceratodontiformes; family Ceratodontidae; genus Neoceratodus; species Neoceratodus forsteri. The sequence continues at coordinate 1,561,506,313 of CM057449.1, forward strand.
CTGCAGACGCACAAAACCTAGCTTCCAGTGGGCTAAGATCTGGCGTCATGGGGCGGAGCTGAGGATATACCACCCGGGTGGGTGGGAGGAGCCAGCTTGAAGACCTTCCGGCGATCCTTAAAGGGGAAAAGGACATGCCAAGAAGTGTGGATGAACAACATATACCACTCCTAGAACTACTGTTACAGGTGAGTAACCTGTTTTTTCTGCTGCAGGTCATCTGTTCGCATTCACACAACTTACTCTTCATGTTATGTTTTCCAGTATCCAGATCTGGTGTGGATTTAGATGGTTTCCATTCAGTTCAATAGCATCACCATTTGAAAAAAAAAATTACTTTGTCATGCACAGCTTTTCTTTTCCAGAAATGTATTTTATAGCAAACAAGGGGAAATTCTTAACATAAAAATAACTTGTAGCCATGTAGGAAAATGCCAGGTGAGAAAGTACTATACAAATGCACTTTTTTTCCAAGAGTCAAGAAACAAATGTTTTTAAAAGCTACATCATTAACCATGTATCCAGTTTACCTGCCGGAGGAGAATTATCATGATGAGAATCAGTTATGTTTGTGATAGATTTTATTGTTTGATTTTGCTTTACTGTCCCTGCTGCCTGATTTGACATGTTTGTTTCATTTTGTGACCAGGTTGCATTGTGAAGTACTGGGCACCAATGCTGGCCACATCGAAAGCCCAACCACTCTTGCTGCGCATAATTGACTGCCTGCTGCTGCCAAACTTTCTGATCCAGCAGGATAAAGAGCTACAGCCTGCTATGCTCTCAGCCATTCGAGAGAGCCTTCCATTGTATTTGCAGGTGAGTACTGGAATTGGCCAATAGCACAGTGACCCCCAGCCTTCTGCTCCACAGTAAAAAAGCACTGATGCTAGGGGCAGTGATGATTCCCTGAGTGTACTTCCATTGTGGTTTGGTGGATTCGCCACGTTGATGCCAATTCATGTTTAGTAAAATCTTGTGAAAAGGCAGAATATAGAGAACAAGAAAAAACTTTTCTTTAAGGATTCAAATTGACCTTCGCAGTTTATGAATAAGCAGATTGGCAGGACACAGTGTCCGAGTATGGACTTCAGACAGAACTAGAGAGTCATTATGAAGGTACGCTGAAAATAGAATCAATGTTTCAACCATGAGATTGGCACAGGTGAACTGTAGAAGTAGATATAATTAGTTGATGCAGTTAATACATTTCATTCCTTGTGGTTTCAGTGGAGATTCAGTGTTTAGTACACATTTCTAGCTGTTCTCCAAATCCCTGTTCTACTTGACATTTAGGAAAATTAAGAGCACTTAGAATTTATTCATTCATTCACCGTTATTTGAGCATAGTGCAGTGTCTCCCATGCAAGGAGTGCTCAAACCATGAAAAGATCATTTATAATACAGAAAGATATTACGCCTTCTTGCCTTGTCGATGTGTATTGTTGATGAAGATGTAATGCTTTAAGCACTCCTTGCTTAGGGACCTTGCTGAAAGTTTGAAGAACTAGTCCACTTGCTCAATTTTTTTAAAATGAAAGTTACTGCCAAACAGAAACCATCAGCCTAATTAAATACACCGCCAACATTTTATTTATTTATTTTCTTGTATTAAGCTCTTTCTTCCCGCCCTGGAGCACTACCCCTGCCTTGGTGTGGGGTAGGATCGGATTTCCAGTCTCAGTACAGAGCAATAGCATGGGACCCAAGAGAGCCTGGGGTGCAGCCATCATGGATATGGTGTCAGAGGTTTTTTTTACAACTATTTTCTTCTGTGTCCTACCTCCTCCCTGTGGCACTGCATAGCACCACAGTATGACTACGCTTACACCCCTAGCATACCCTGTGGCTGGAAGTAGATCTCTGTATCCCACCAAAGTGGTTACTGGTGCTTTGGGCATAGAGCCAACCCTCCTTGGTTCAGACAAAAAGGATTAAAGGGAGCACTCAACGTGAACCAAAAAAAAACGTTTTGCCAAAAAAAAAAAAAAAAAGATGCGGTGTACTTTATACCCTTATGTCTCATCCTTTGAATAGCGCTTCCTAGGAGGTGGGGGTGGCACGTACCTCCTTGATCAGGGAAGCACTGCCATGTTGGTGCACCCTGATGGGGTTCCCAGCATGGCAGCTTAAGGCACTTCCAGTGGATCTTGGTGTAGTCTCCATACAACCAGCATTTTACATTTATTAAAGCACTTACAGACTTACAATTTTATCTAGTAGCCCTTCTCACTCGGCTATCCCTGAATGCGATAAAATAGAGACTAGCCTAGATTCCCTGATGACGGTTCAGGCAGAAAGAGGAGAATGAGCCAGCATGGGGCCCTGAATAAACACGTCTTCATACTAGGGATTCATTTTAACATTTAAACAACAAAAAATAATGAACTATGGAAGCCTAATGTGTTTATCAACCGTGCATTCATTTTTTACCCCAAATGTGAAAGTGAGTAGTTGAATGAATAATTTATTGCCCAATCAATTTAAAAGATCATTACAGTATTACACATTTCATGCAGTAATGCATGTGCAGGAAAGCACAGCACATACACAGTAGACATAAAATGAAAATATACACATACAGATTCAAGTAAATTAATAAAAAGTCACTTAAGGGCATAAAAAATATTATTTTAACTAATATATTTTTTGGTACTCCCCTTAAATTTTTTTTCATATTTTCATTATTGCACAGAAATAATTTACAGCCCTCGTTATAATGCAATCTTCTGTGGTAAGAATAATTGCAGAGAAATTCAGGTCAGCACTTGGGATTGACATAAGTTATCCCAACCAATGATTTCTTGCTTTGTTGTACCAGGGACACAAGCATATTACGTGCTTTACGTCTTCAGTTTAACCTAGTTTACACAGGCAATTTTTATCTTTTGTGTCCCCTTGCTTGTATTAAAATTGCAGCACATTACTATTAAAAAATTCTAAACAAAATAATATATAAGCCCTTGTTAAATCAGATTCTACTAGTACATCCAGATAGTATATATAGCTGTGGTAACAATCATTAGCTAAAAAGCAGGGTGAGGACCTGGATTTGTTAATAGCCTCCAGATCATTGGATACACAATAATTCCCAATTCTGTTATTTATTTGTTTTTTGTATTTAAGGCTCAACTTAATGTGTCTGCTGACATACCGCAGTAGAATCCCAATTATATTTCTTTTGGATATGTCCAATTTCTTTTAACCAAATTGACATAAGCCAGCTTCCTTCCATTGTTCATTCTTTTCCAGGCGTAATCTTGGAAGTTGTATTTTGGGCATTTGTGTAACTACCAACCAGTAATTACATTTTCTTGCATCCGTATTTGATTCCAATGTAAATAAACATCATTCTGTATGTATGTATGTTGCTGGGGTAGATCTGTTTGCCCCTAAATATGCTCCTGAAGAGCTGGTTGATAGGCTTTTCCAAAATACTTTTATCCATCGGGCATCATCTCTCTCCTACATAGAATGCCTGATAATTGTATTTGGCTCCTGTGGCCTCAGTCCGTGGAAAATGAGTCGCCTCCATATTTATAATTAAATTTCCTTAGGCCATATACAGTCTGCTTTAACTTCAGTAATGTTCTGTCAACATGCCTGGCCCAATTACAATCTGAGGTAATGGTAATGTCCAATTATACATAATTATCCACACTCTCTAGGACTGCAGTGCCTGATTTCCATTGATGTACTGCTTTTTACCAAAGGCCCTCACTTGGTTTTTGCTACCATTAAAATGAAATTTCACATCTTTTGCAAATTTATCCAGCAACTTCAGCTTTGTTTGTAAACCAGATTTTGTTAATGAGAGCAATTTAAGTCGTCTGCGTAGGCAAACGCAACAGAAGGGAGCATGCCAATTTTAGGGGAGTCTGAATTAGGGTTACTCAGTGCTAATAATAGGGGCTAGGACACACCCCTATTAGTCAAGAGTGTGGAAGAGAGCTGCCCCTGGCCCCTCACTCTTACTTGGACCCAGGTTTCAGAGTATAAATCTTTGATAATACTGATCAGAACTGGATCAGTTCCCCATTCCTACATTATATGCCATAAAATCCCTCTCAATATGGATTTAAAAGCAGCTGAAAAATCTATAAAAGCTGCAGTCTCTTTCCTAAGTTATATGTATGTCTAAATAAGATGCAGTAAGATGAAGCAGTTGTCAGTAGTTGAAAAACTTGTACTGAACCCTGCCTGTATTTCATTCAAACATCATAATCAAGCATTCTTAGATAGGAGTCTATCAAGTAGAATTTTAGAGAAAATTTTGGAAGTAATACCTACTAGACTTGCAGGACTATACATTTATGGGTCACCTCTTTTTCCCTTCTTGAAAATGGGCACAGTTTCTGCTCTCCTCCATGATTCTGGCACAAAACTTTCTTGTCTGCAGTGATTAAGAAGGGGAACCAGCCTGTTGCTCCAGTGCCCTGCTATACAGCGATTCTCTCCCACCGTAATTTGATGTGGCCCTGGGGCCTTTTCTCATTTTAACATACCAGTTGCCAGATGGGTTTCATTCCTTTCAGTACTGCGGAATAGTTTCCTGTCTAGTACGTGTTTTCCCTAAGGAAGTTCATTAGATACATGTTTGAGAGTAAAATCCAAGCATTGGGGGGAATGTCAGAATTGAAATAAATTTGGAGTTTGGAGCCGCACCTGGGAAGCACAGTGCCACACCAGAGTCAGTAAATTGAGTTTGCAGGGGTGGCAGACACCTGCTAGGCAAATTGTATGGCTGTGTGCAGCAAAAAGTAATAAAGCGAAGCAAGGTTTTACCTTAATTCCAGTATGAGTACCAACATTCGGCCTCCGAGAACTTCCTGTTTCCCTCTCCACTCAGTGATGTCACTATCATGTCTGACGTGTTTTGCGCATGTGTGCTTTTTCAAAGCCTGTGAAAAAGCACACATGTGCGAAACACTTCAGGCATGATGTGGTGATGTCATTGAGTGGAGGAGGGATCAGGAAGTTATTGGAGGCCGAATGTTGATAATACCTGTTTAATGTTGGTGTTTTTCAAAGTGAACTGTATGCCTTCTGCACCTTTTTCACAATTGAATAAATGAAGCACACTGGGATTAAGGTAATACCTTGCCTCATTTTGTTTATTACTTTCTACTGCAAGTTGTCCTGCCTTTTGTCTTGCAGGAGCCTGTCATCCCTGCAAACTCATAACTTAGCTCTCTCCATTTTGCAGCCCTTGTTGAACCACCCCACATTCTCAGTTGCCAGTAGTGTTCCTTTCTGTGTAAAGCAGGGCTCTTAGATTTTTAAACAGCATAGCATACTCTTCCCAGATCTCCCCTGCTCCTTTCATTAATGGCTCTTCTACTGGATTTTTACAGAAAAAATACCAATAAGGAATCTCTGACAGTATCTTCTAGTGGCTCATCCCAGACTATACATTTCATATTTCTAAGTTCTGTAAATATTAGGGGAACGTCTCTTACATGAACCATATGCTCTTTCTTACTATCGAGGTACACTATTATTGTTCTGAACTCAGTCTCGGTGGAGTCTGTCGTAGAGCCATAGGTCAGGAAGCATAGGCAGACCAGGAGAATTTATAAAATCACCAAGTAGCGGTTTATTATTAAAACAGTAGAATTAAAAAAAAAATTGTTCAGGATAGCTCTTTACAAAGGCAGTACAAACAAAGAAAACAAAGTCATTCATCTGAGTGTTTCTTTTCAATTTTAAGTCTCAAACACGCTGTCTTTCTAAACAAAACACTGCTCTCCCTTTTATAAGAAGTCTTTCCCCTGGCAATTACCGCTGCCATTTTTGTCAACTTGGCCAAGGCCTTTGACACCGTCTTTCACTCCCTTCTCTTCAACTTACTCCTGGCAGCTGGGCTATCTCCCTCTGCCACAAACTGGTTCAAGGCCTACCTGATTGGTAGAACCCAATCAGTTAAGATCTTGGATGCCACTTCCCCTCCCCTCCCGATTAGCACTGGTGTCCCCCAGGGTTCTGTATTAGGGACTCTCCTTTTATCCATCTTCTTAAATGACATTCCCTCTGTTTGCTCCCCCTCCCCTGCTTATACATATGTATGCCGATGATACAGTCCTGTATGCATCTGGCTCCTGTCCTTCTGAGGTTACAACCAGCCTATAGCAAGACTTTGACAAGGTTCAACTCTGGTTTGCTAATCATCAACCTTTCCTCAATGCCAAGAAGACGGTCTCCATGACCTTTGGCACTAGGCAGACTCTCTCTCTAGGCTTCCCTCCCTACCCATTTTCCACACCCTTGATGGGACTATTTGAGGATACATCCTCCTTCAGATACTTAGGTGTTTGGTTGTATCAACACCTAAACTTCTCTGGACATATTGATGCCGTCCAGAAAAACTGTGCCCACGTTTGGTGCCCTGTTCAGGAACCATAGATCTTACTTCGAGAGGGCTCTTGCAGTAGGTAATTACATATAGGACTGACGCCGGCAGGCAGCAGGACCCCACGGAAAAATTTCTAGCTAGCAGTCCTGGCGAGGACTGCCCCACGTCAGGTGACGGCGTCAAGGAACATCTGTATAAAGGCGGTCCTGGACGCCTGCCTTCCAGTTCTTTCCCGCCGTTAGCTCGTGCAGCACCTTGCGGAAAAGTTTGTGCTTCGTCAGCCCTACCTTCGTCGAGCTTTTACCGAAAAATCATCATTTTTTCGACCAACGTCAGTACTATCGTCGGTGTGTGTCGTCCCCTACACCCTCCGTGCACAAGAATAAGTGCGATCCGTGTGGCGCCCAACTACCGCACAAGGACAGCCACTCCCTGTGCCTGTTCTGCCTAGGCCCTGCTCACCCGGTCGAGAAGTGGCTGCCTCAGTTTCAACGCGGCTACCCGGAAAAGGCGACAGCAATCCCTGGAAGCCCATATTCTAAAGAAGAAAATGAGTTCTATGGAGAAGGAGTTCAAAAAACTGAGGCAGGCATCCACTTCCCCCGAAGGCCATCAGAAGAAGAAGAAGGAGAGGCACCGGGACAAGGGCTCCTCCACCGCGTCTCCCTCGGGAGTTGCTGGGATGCAGGTAACATCCCCTCAGGGGGATCGCTCCTCGAAGGCCACCTCGGAGGTTTCCGAGGGGGCGTCGGCCCGCCCGTCTGGCTCATGCTCGGGCCTTGCGGGCGCCTCCAGGCAGTTGGAGGCCTCCGCCCCTGGTCCGGCCGCAGGCTCGCGGCCTTCCACTGTGGGCGACTCCGGTAAGCCGGGCATTGGCTCCTCTGACGTCCGCTCAGAGAGGGCTGGTAAGACGTCTGACCCTCCAGGGCGATGCGCGTCCTCCACTCCACTGGACCAGGCCGATCACTCTACTCGGCCCGCCTCCGGTGATGGCTCTCATAAGTCGGAAGTCGGCTCCTCTGGCGCCTGCCGAGGGCTCGCCTCTAAGCCTCACGTCAGCTCGTCCGACGTCCGGCCGGCAAAGAAACTGACGACAGACGTCCCCACGTCCGTCGTACCCGGTTCTCCGCAGCCTTCACTGCCGTCTGTGGAACCAGAGTGTCCCTAACCCGACCCCGGGGACTTTTCCCCTCCGTCCCAGGACGAAGCTGGGAATCTTTTGCCTCAGTCACTCCTTCCTCCACCTGGAGCACCGGACCTGACATCGGCTCCCCGGACGCCAGCTTCGACGCCAGCCCCTCCGACATCGGTACCTCCGGCGCCATGGCCTCCACCGTCGGCCTTACCAACTCCGGAAGACTTTCCGCTCCCCTCGGGCCCTCCACTATGGACCCACCCGTGAGGCCTCCGGCTGGGCTGTCTGGTCCGGCAGCTCCCCCCCGGCTCCCGGGTATCCTCTGTCCTATTCGACGCCGGTGTACCCGGGACCGCAGTATCCGGCGCCACTGTACCAGACGCTGGGCTTCCTGACGCCGCGGTACTCAACACCACAATACCGGACGCTGGGCTGTCTGCAGCCGGGTTTTGGATACGCTCCATACAGTTATAACCCGTATCCTTATCCCCCGCCTCCTCCTCCTCCACCGCCCTCGCGGCCGCCGATGGACCTGCAGGAGACTCTGGCCTCCTGGTGGGCTGAGGCCAAGGCTCAGCTCACCAAAAAGGTCGCCGTCCCAGGTTCCCGTGCGTCCAAGGCGGCACACTCCCTCACCACCTCCGGACTACAGGGTTCTTCCGTCTGAATCCAGAGAAGGGCAGGACACGCTTCCCCGGGGACTTCCCAAGGGGTCCGTTCCTCCCCCGGGTCGGGAAAGGGAGTCTTTCTCTTCTTCATCCTCCTCTTCACCCTCAGACTCCTCGGACTCTTCCGACGGTTGCTCCGAGAGAGATGATGAGCCTCACTCTCTGTCAAAGCCCTGACTAAGGACTCCTCCGAAGTCTCCTCCAGAGGATCCTTCTTTTACGGAGTTGCTTAGGAAAATTCAGGAGGTTCATCAGTGGCACTCCCTGGAACCAGATCCTCAGTGTCTGAAACTCGCTGAATATCTGGATCTGCCCGTGACAGCTCTTACCTTGGTGCCACCCTGGATAGAGCCTCACGCCAACCTCATTACCACAATATGGAAACAGCCGTCGGCCTTAGCCCCACTTCCTAGGAAGTCGAATCGGCTATATCAGGCTCCAGAGGGTGTTGATTTCCTGGATTCTCACCCTCGTGCCGATTCGGTCATGATTAGCGCCGCTCACAGCTAGTTGGCGAACCCCAAACATCTTAGCTTGTCACCTCCTGATAAGGAATCGCGCCTTCTGGACCAGTATGGGAGAAAGATTTACGCTTCCTCCACACTGGGGATCAGGGCCCTGAACTATGTCGGCCATATGGGGGACTACCAGAAGGCCATCCTGATGCAGGCAGAAGCCAAACTAGATTCCTTGCCTGACTCGCAAGTCAAGCAGGAATTGGCTGATCTCGTCCGCTCTGCTCATTCGGCCAGTCGACACATGCTACATGCGACATACGATGCAGTGGACACTGCTGGGCGGAGCTCAGCTTTTGCTGTAGGCCTACGGCGTCATGCTTGGCTCCGTGTGTCCGGTTTGGTCCCAGAGTTGCAATCTCCTATTCAGGAAGCACCCTTCCGGGGGTCGGTGCTTTTCGGGGGTGATGTCAAGGACATCATCACCGATTTGCAAGAGAAGGGGACAGTTCTGAAGTCAGTGGATTCCATGTACCGTCCCCATCGGCAGCAGCGCCGTCCCTTTTGCAGACAGAGTCGGCCAAAGACGAAACCCCTGGGAAGGCGGGCCAGGCGCCCAGGCCCCACGGCTGCTAGGCGCCCCCCCCCGCCCAAAAAAGCAGCGGGTGCTTCAGCTGCGGCCTGCCCACACCACCTGACTCCTTTCCTCTCCCACTGCCTCCGGACTCCCCTGAGGAACCGGTAGGAGGGAGGTTTTCCCTCCACCTTCCAGGATGGGAGAGGACAATCACGGATTCTTGGGTGCTCCAGCTCATAGCAGAAGGACACTCCACAGAGTTTCTTCAGAAACCACCCCGCGGCCCCCCTCTGAAGTCGTCATATTCACCGGAACATCTTCTCTTGGTCCGGGAGGAAATCTCGACTCTTCTGCTGAAGCAAACGATAGAGTCTGTCCCCCTTCATCTGCAAGGGACGGGTTACTATTCCCATTTCCTCCTGGTCCCAAAGAAGACAGGAGATCTCAGACCAATTTTGGATCTTAGTTCCCTGAATCTCTACGTAGAGTACAAAAGGTTCAGGATGCTCTCTTTGCAGAGCCTTCTGCCCCTCCTCCAGCCGGGTCAATGGCTTTGTGCTCTGGATATGCAGGATGTTTATCTGCACATTACCATTCGCCTATCTCATCACAAATACCTTCATTTTGCGTTCCAGGGGGACCACTACCAGTTCAATGTGCTCCCGTTTGGTCTATCCTCGGCCCCCCGAGTATTTACCAAATGCCTGGCAGTGGTGGTGGCCCACCTGCGTACCAAGGGAGTGCAGGTTTTCCTGTACCTGGACGACTGGCTCCTGGCAGCCTCGTCCAGGGAGGAACTCCTGCGTTTCCTCTCCCTTACCCAGTAGGTTTTTTCCTGCCTGGGTATTACCATCAACCATTCCAAGTCTCATCTGGACCCATCCCAGAGGCTACAGTTTATTGGAGCGATCCTCAATACGACCATGGGCAAGGCCTTCCTGCCTCTGGACAGGGCGTCCGCCCTTCAGACCCAAATAAGTCTGTTGTCCGACCGCAGGATGGTCTCTGCGAGGTCGGTCCTTCGCCTCATGGTGGCTGCTATCCCGACGGTATCTCGCACTCGGTTCCACGTGAGGATCTCTCAGTGGACTCTACGCTCTCAATGGGATCAGCTAGTGGACAACCTAGATCACTCAATTCTGATCTCCTCGCCGATGATGCAAGACTTGCAGTGGTGGATGGTTCAAGAGAACCTGTTTCGGGGAGTTCCTTTCTTTCATCCTCCCCCCTCCCAGACTCTAACCACAGACGCCTCAGGCGAAGGTTGGGGAGCCCATCTAGGCTAGAACAAGCTCTCCACATCAACGTGCTCGAGCTTCGGGCAGTGTTGTACACTCTCCAAGCCCTTCACCAATACTTCCTTCCCGGCCACCTAGCCGTCCAGACAGACAACATGTGTGTGGTGTGGTACATCAGCAAGCAGGGAGGGACTCGGTCCTACCCTCTTTGCAGGGAGGCAATGAGGGTTTGGGATTGGGCAACACAACATGACCTTTACCTCACGGCAATTCACGTTCCGGGAGTTGACAACACCCTGGCAGACAAGCTAAGTCGCTCTTCTGCTCTGACTCACGAGGGGAACTAGATCAAGGGGTCCAAGACAATATCTTCCAATTTTGGGGAACACCACAGGTCGACCTGTTCGCATCCCCCCTAAACGTAAAACTTCCCATCTTCTGCTCACTCGTTCCAGAGCAAGGTGCTTTTTGGAGCGACGCTCTGTCTCTAGACTGGAAGGACAGATTCGTCTATGCCTTTCCCCCAATTCCACTTATCCCATGAGTCTTGCAGAAACTAGCTTCAGAAGGAGCGAGAATGATTCTGATCGCTCCTTTCTGGCCCAGGCAAATCTGGTTCTCTCTTCTACAACAATATTCAGAGGATCCTCCTCTTCCTCTTCCTATATCTCGAGGTTTGTTGACCCAGGATCAGGGGACCCTGGTCCATCCAGGCCTCAAGTCCCTTCAACTGCTTGCATGGCTCCTGCAGACCTAGCCCAATCCCATTTTGGAGTGTCTCCCAAAGTGGCGGAGATTTTAGTGGAGGCCAGAAAACCTCCACCAGATCTACTTATGCCATGAAGTGCAAAAGATTCACTATTTGGGCCGCTTCCAAGAACGTGGAACCTTTCTCCTGTTCAGCGGGGCTTCTGCTGGAGTATCTACGTCATCTGTTTGACCTGGGTCTCAGCCATTCCTCTCTGAAGGTACACATGGCAGCCATTTCGGCCTATCATGTTCCCTTCACAGACAAGGCTTTTGCTCAACTGGAGGTCTCCAAGACCTTTCTCAGAGGGGTCTTCCATCTGAGGCCCCCAATCCGTACTCCTGCTCCCCCTTGGGAATTGAACTTTGTTCTCGAGAAACTTACTCTCCCTCCCTCCCTTCGAACCTGCAACTTCTGCAGATTTGAAGTTCCTTTCGTGGAATACTCTCTTCTTGGTGGCCATTACTTCGGTTCGGAGACTCTCCGAGCTCCAGGCCCTGATGTGTAAAATCCCTTACTTGATTTTTCACAAGGAACGAGTTGCTCTTCGCACGAATCCTAAGTTTCTCCCTAAAGTAGTAGCCAAGTCTACCCTAAATCAGTCCATGGAGTTACCTGCCTTTTTTACACAGTACTCTAATCAAGGGGAGTATTTACTCCATACTATGGATGTTTACCGGAGTCTGAGATACTACACCAACAAGACGAAGGATCTCAGAAAGACTGATCAGTTGTTCGTCTCTTTTACTCACAAAAGGGAAGGCAATGCTGTTTCCAAACAACGCCTGTCTAAGTGGTTGGCTCATTGCTTCACTTTCTGTTATGACAAATACAACAAGACCCTCCCAGGTCAAGTCAGAGGCCACTCCACAAGAGGAGTAGTGGCCTCCTCGGCTTGTTTCAAGAATGTGTCTGCGGCAGACATCTGCACTCTGCCACCTGGACTTCCATCCATACCTTTACGAAACACTATAGTTTGGATGTTGCCTCTCGCCATAAAGCAGGCTTCGGGCTGGCTGTTTTGCAAGGCCTCCTATCTTGAGACTTGCACAACCAGAACTACCTTTTGGAGTAGTTTTCCTCCTCCCGGTGCCTCTCTTTGTTCCAGACTGCTTGGGATTCAGTCCTATATGTAATTACCTACTGCAAGAGCCCTCTCGAAATAAGATAGTACAGTTACATAAGAACTTACCGTAACAGTAGATATTCGAGAGAGGCTCTTGCAGTAAGTAATACCCTCCCGCCCTCCATCCCCTTAGGCTTTTTCAGCTCCTTTTCCATTGAGGGAAATATCAGCTTCTCTGTCGTCCGGCCTCTTTTGGCCTGTGGCGGGAAAGAACTGGAAGGCAGGTGTGCGGGACCGCCCCTTTATACCGACGTCTCCTGACGCCCGTCACCTAGCGTGGGGGCGGTCCCTCGCCAGGGACTGCTAGCTAGAAATTTTTCCGTGGGGTTCTGCCGCCTGCCAGCGTTAGTCCTATATGTAATTACCTACTGCAAGAGCCTCTCTCGAAGATCTACTGTTACGGTAAGTGCTTACGTAACTGTACTTTGCATCCGTCCTACAGCTAGGCGTGAACTTGTTCAGAAGAGGATACTGCCCATTTTTGACTACTGTGACGTAGTCTATAGTGCTGCCTCTAAGTCCTCCCTGGCCAGACTGGACACCCTCTTCAGTTCCTTCTGCTGCTTTGCCCAGGATACCCCCCACACACACACCTACCACTGCGATCTTTATCCTGCCCTATCCTTCACCTCTCTTGCAAATAGGCGACTCTCCCACTGTGCTAAATTCACCTCCAAGCACTGGTTGGGTGACCTCCCTTCCTACCTCACCTCCTCCTTTATAACAACCCCCGATCAAGGGTCACATAAGTTAAAAATTGCCTTTATGGGGGTCGCTGATGAGCAGCTAGCTGGATAGACATGCCTGAACACTGCTCCATAATAGCGGTGGTAAAGTTAAAAAAAAAAAAAAAACATTAGCTTTTTTCAAGCGAATGATTAGATATAAAACAGTGGACATCATGGAGGAATATCTCACGTCAGGTCCTGGGAAAAGCCAGCGTTTGGCCGTGAAATCCGGAAAGAAGTCTGTGGCTGCGGCAGCAAGTGAAAGCGCGGGTGTCATATCACTGTCCATGGCAGAAGTGAGCACGCTAGGCCGTGAAGTAACAGGGCAGGTCACAGAGGCAATAGAGCCCCGATTGTTGAAGCTAGAAAGCAAAATTGAACTTAAATTGCAGGAGGTATTGGAGCAGCAAACGCTGCAGGGTAACAGACTTGGTGAGATGGAAGACCGGATTTCGAGACTAGAAGACGAAACTGTGGAAGTCCTGGGGTAAGTGGCAAGATTGCAGAAAGAGTTAGAGGACTTAAAGGAATCATTCGATTATCAAGAGAATTATCACAGGTGCCTTAACTTGCGCTTTAGGGGCCTACTAGAGGGTGCAGAAAAGGGAGATATCCTGAAGTTTTGTGCCCAAACTCTACCAGAATTACTTGGTTTGCAACCAAAAAATGGGCATTTGAAAGTAGAACGAGCGCACAGGGCCGTGATGCTGCAGCCTCCTGGTAACCAACCACCCAGACAAATAATTATGAGATTTCACGCATTTCAAGACCAAGAGGCTGTTTTAAAGGCATATTGTGAAAAGGGCTCCTTGGAATTTGGAGGGGCAAGACTCTTCCTCTCACAAGATTACTCGCTGCATCTGCTTAAAAAATGTAAAATGTTCAACCCATTGATGACACAGCTGAGAGGTTTAGGAGTGGAATCTTTTTTGGTATACCCAGTGGTTTTGAAAATTCGGCATGTGGGTGCGACGTTCTCCTTCTGGGAGGTTCCCAAGGCTGAGCAATTTGTAAAGGAGCTGCAGAAAAAGGCTGGCTAAATATGGAAAGGAGACCAAAATCATGGGGTGATATACCTGATTCTGTTTTTAGTTGATCAGAAGTGAGATACTGAGGCGCTGGATCTTAATTAATAAAGGTACTGTTACATACTTTTCATATAGGAGAAGGACTTTGTGTATGTTTTCTGCCATGAGGTGTTGCCAGATTGGAGTTCTTCTTCCCCCCGATGTCTGAGACTGGCCCATGGTTTTGAAGAGAGGAAGAGCAGGACGGTGTACGTAAAAGGAGGAGAGGGGATGTTCTCGATGGTAATGAAGGACATTGTGGAAGCAGTCCGGAGTGGATTGAGGACCAGTGGGGTATCCCACAAGAGTACAAACTAAATCGACCATGTGGATGGACTAGTTCATGGACTTATCAAGAACTGATGTGAGCGAGGGGGGCGGGCTTAGCGTGTGTGTTGTTAGGCGTGCCTGTTTCCTCTCTACTTGGGAGATGGAATCAATCACCCTCCTGGATGTGCATAGCCATTGGTGGGCCAGAGGCATATGTGAAGGCTAAGCGGGGGTGGGTGGGAGGGCGAAGAAAACATGAAAAGTTTGTAAGGCTTATTTATTAAGGGATTTGGGAGAACTGTTATCTAGGGTCTTTTATAATGGATACGATATGTAGGTGGGCCAGATAATGATGTAGGTTGGGGCCGACCGTTTTCGGAGCAGTGGGGCATTAGTCCATGGAGGATTAAGACACATATGCGATTTTGGCAATTGGTGTGTCGAGGACAAGGAGGGGACAGATCACTTTTTAGAGATTGGGGAGGGTGGGAGGAAGGAGGGAAAGTTAATTGGCAAGATAAGGGGGAGGGTTTATTAGTTCTTTGTACATAGTTTATCAGTGTGTGTTTTGTGATGCATTTTATATAGGACACAAATTCTCATGGAAACCAGCTCAAAGTCTTGACCGGAAAGGGAGGGAGGGAGAGATTAGATTGGGGAAAGTAGAAGGTGGCGATATGGCTAATGTGCAAGAAGTGAAAGTGATTTCTTGGAATGTGTGGGGGGGGGGGTCAATAACCTGGTTAAACGGGCAATGTTATTAGCAGCACTTAAAAGAAAGGGGGCGCAGGTTGCTCTGCTCCAGGAAACCCATTTGTCAGATGCAGAGCATACCAAGTTGGTGAAGGGGTGGGTAGGCAAATGCTTTGCTGCTTCGTACTCCTCCCGTAAGAGGGGTGGCCATCCTGTTACATAGCATATGCGCTGGAGATCACAAGGGTGGTGAAAGATCACCGAAATGGAGGTATGTGTTTGTGGTGGGACAGTTATGCGGAAGGCAGTTACCTTTGGTAGTGTCTATGCCCCTGCTGTATATGATCCAGGGTTTTTCCCTGGGCTCCTGGATTTATTAATGAAAGAGCAATTCCCGGGTCTGATTTTAGGGGGAGATTTGAATAGTACTATGGACCCAGTACTAGATCACTCGGAAGGTAAGGGTAAGAGGACAGAGGTACTGGGGTCTGTGGCAGGAGGGAATGGTGGATATGGATATGGTTGATGGGTGGCGGATGATGTATCCAGGGGCTAGGGAATATACCTTTTTTTCTAGCCCTCATGGAACATGGAGCAGGATTGATTATTTGCTCCTGCTGCGGGGGTGGCATAGTAGGGTGCTGCATGTATGGGGAGAATCCAGTTCCAAGGGGATAGAGTTTCTGCCCCCCGATGGAGATTCCCATCGTACATGCTCACAAACCAGGAGTTCAGGGAATACCTAGTGGATCAATGGCAAAGATATAAGACAACCAATGAAAGTAGTGGAGTTTCAAAAGCTGTATACTGGGATGCGGGTAAGGCCTACATGAGGGGGGCCATAATAGCCTATATGGCCAAACATAAACGGGACAAAGACGAAAAGAGGTGGGAATTGGAAAAGAAGCTTAAGCTACTGGAGAAAAGGGTGGTGAGGGGTGAGCAAGGGGAGATGGTGCAACTGGTAAATGCCACCAGGGAGACACTGAATATCCGGTGAAAAATGAGGCTGCAGCATCCCTGTTCTTTTTATGGTGGCAAATGTTTGAGTGGTCTAATAAGCCTGGACCCTTATTAGTGAGGCTAATGAAGGGGGGGCATGTTCCACTAAGAAAACAGGAATAAAAGGGAAGGATGGTGGAGTACATAGGGAACCACGGGAAATAAGGCAAGCCTTTTGGGACTATTATGGGCAGCTGTATAGAGCAGGTTGTAAAGGTAAGGGCCAAAAGATGAAAGCCTTCCTAGATAAGATGAAGCTCCCAAAGCTCTCTTCAGTGCAGAAGGAGAAGTTAAACCAGCCAATACAGAAGGAGAAAATTATTAAAGCCATTGGGGAGTTGCAGAGAGGGAAAGCAAGCGGCCCAGACGGCTTCCCCATGGAATATTATAAGGTTTTGGCGGAACAGATGGCAGAGGTGTTGTGTGACTTGGTACAGGACGGGGAGGAAAGGGAGAGGGTAGTACTGCTTGCTTCATGGTCTGAGGCTCTGATCTGCCTGGTGCCCAAACCGGGCAAAGATGAAATGGAGTGTGCCTCCTATAGGCCAATATCACTCTTAAATTGTGATTTAAAGATTATAGCTAAAGTGATGGCTATGAGGTTGGAGGACTGTTTGCCTGTGCTGATTCGCCCAGACCTTCATAAAGGGGAGGTTTTCGTATCATAATGTGAGGAGGCTGCTTAATGTGATTTGGAGAGCAGGGAGAGTGCATGAGAAGACATACATTATCTCTATGGATGCAGAAAAGGCGTTTGATAGAGTGGAGTGGGAGTACCTCTTTGAGGTGCTGAGCCAATTTGGTCTGGGTGAATCATATGTACAGTGTGTGAAGAGCATGTACTGGGTGCCTAAGGCCCAGATAATGGCCAATGGGGCAATGACAGAGATGGTGGAGCTGGAACGGGGTACGAGGCAGGGTTGTCCCCTCTCGCCGTTATTATTTGCACTGGCATTAGAGCCGTTGGCTATTGTGCTCCATCAATGTCAGCAGTTCCATGGGGTAACTGGGGCTAAGGGCACGCTGCACAAAATAGCTTTGTATGCGGATGACATGCTCCTGTTCGTTAGACACCCACAGACCTCCATGCTGCCTCTGCTAAAAATTATAGATGCCTTTGCCGAGTTCTCTGGGTACAAAATAAAGTTAGGTAAATCGGAACTGATGTCCTTCCCTAAGACGGAGGCGGAAGATGGGAGGTGGGGATTACAGGTGAGGGATAGTCCTTTACATATCTGGGTATTACGGTAGGCAGAACGATTGGGGCACTGTATGGGCTAAATTATACGCCTTTGGTTAGAAAGGTGGAAGGGGATTTGAGGTGTTGGATGCAGCTTCCCATATCTTGGTTAGGTCGCATAAATTTGACAAAGATGGACGTGCTCCCGAGAATATTATATCCCATGCAAATGTTACTGTCGGGCTTGATAAGAAGGGATCTTCAGGGCATTGAGAAAGCGTTTACTAGGTTTATTTGGCGGGGAAAGCACCCTAGGATCAGTCTGCGGAGACTTAAGGCTGCAGTGGATAGAGGTGGATTAAATTTCCCGGATTTTGGGAATTATTACCTAGCAATACAACAGCGGTATGTGGCGGACTGGGTGCATATACCAGCGGTAGCCAGTTGGGTGGATCTTGAGCAGTGGCGTTTGTCCGCATATCTTCATAGTAGGGGTCTCCAAGCATTCTCGGCTCAGGGAGAGGGTAACCCATTGGTAAAATCAGTGTTGGAGGCATGGAATTGTCTTAGGAGGAAATGGGGTGCGTAGAGGTGAGACCCTGTTGCTGCCGGTTGTGGATAATCCCTTTTTCCTCCCGGGGATGGTAGATGTAGGTTTTAAAGAGTGGGAAAGGAAGGGTGTACAGAGTATAAGGGATCTGGTCAAACAGGACACTCTAAATCCATTAGGAGATATAATACAACAACTGGGATTGCAGAAGCAGCAGATGTTGCGGTATTTTCAGTTAAGGGCGTGTGTGTCCAAAATGGATAGGGTGAGAGCTGGTTCAGAAATGGGGAGTTAGAAATGATAATATATCAAGCACGCAGGGACCCCAAGGGATTTATTAGGAAGGCGGCAAAAATGGGGAAGCAGGATTGCCCAGGTTATACCCAGAAAACAAGAAGGTTGTGGATAAGAGATATAGGGAGTGATATATCCGAAGAGAACTGGCAAATGCTGATAGAAAGACATGGAGGACTTTTAATATGCAAAAAATATAAGGAGGCCTATTATAAATTTGTACACAGACTATACTGTCCCCCTGAGGTGGTGCACAGGGCACACCCAGCTATTTCCCCATTTTGTGGCAGGTGTGGGAGTGAGTGGGGGACGTATACACACTGCTTCTGGGCATGTAGAGTCCTTCACGTTTTTTGGGGAGAAGTTATTAGAGAAGTTAGTCAAATGGCGGGCATTCCGTTACGTGTAGAGCCAATTGTGGGTTTATTTGGTATGGATCCAGGGAGTGAGGGAGTATGGGAGACCCTACCCCGCTGGATGAGGATAGCACTGGTAATGGCGAGGCACTGCATACAAAATACCTGGGTAACCTGTACAACACCAACAGTTGGGCCATGGCATAGGCTAGTTATGCAAACACTAGCCCTTGAAAAGCTGACGTTGGTACTAAAGAATAGAGGGGAATCCTTCTATAGAGAGTGGGCCCCCCTTCTGGCCTCACTAGGTGGAGAAGAGGAAAATATATTTAGATTGGGATAAGAGATGTGGGGTAAGTAGAGAATATTAAAAAAGAAATTGGTTGGTTACTTGCTTGCTGAATTGGAAGGGGAAAAATATATGAAAAAAGGGGGGGGGACAAAACAAAATTTGGTAAAGGAGGAAAAGAGGAGGGAGGACATACTGGGAAAAGAATGAACTGATAGGTAGTAGAGCTGAGCTGAAAAGGATAAGATGAATAATATTAATTTATAATTTATGTATTGTTAAGTTATTAAGGTCTGTATCTGAAATCTGTATGGAATGTATCTGTCATTTGTATGTTAATGTGTCGTAGATATGTGTTGTTGTGTGTTTAAAACAGTTTTTGAAATTAATAAAAAGATTATACAAAAAAAAAAATAGCAACCCCCTCATCCTCCCATTCCCTTAGATCAACCGACTCCCGCACCCTGGTAGTCCCCCACAGATCCACCCTAATCGGCCAATGCGGTTACTCTGACTGCCTCCCGAAAATGTGGAATTCCCTCCCCCCTCAAATCCAGCACTCATCCGATGCCTACTGTATCAGCTCTGCCCTCAATAATTACCTTGCACCTAGCTGCTCCTGCCATGTCCCTCTCTAATTCCCTCCTCTAAGCCCTGGATAAACCCTACCGCTCTACTGTCACCTTCATTTTACCCTGTGCACCCACACACCCCAAATTTCTAGCTCTCCTCCCCTTCCGCCAGATTGCTCCCCCTTACTGGCCTCCCTTGATCTCTCTCTCAGAATGTAAGGGACCCCAAATGCTCCCCATGGGTCCATGTATCCTGATGGACTATTGATTAGCCCCCATCCCCGCCAAAGGTGCAAATTCTTTCCCCCTCAAGGGTTCAGTTCTCTCCCTCTCCTATCACTCTCTTAATCCCTGTCTACTGACCTTCTCCAACCCCCTGACAGGGTACTCTGCATCCTGAAGTGTCCTCTCTTGGATTAGGTCCTATTCCCCCTCCTGGCATTTAAGTCACACCTCCTCATTCTCTTTCTCCTCCCTCTTTAAATTCCTACAGCCTTATCCCCCTTTCTGTCTAACCCCATAGCCCCCTTGCAGGGTTCCCCACATCATGAAGGGGGCTCTCTGGGACACTGCCTGTCCCCTTCTCTCTGGTCCCCCAAGTCCCCTTGCAGGGTTCCTCGCATCCTGAAGGGGTCTCCAGGGACATGACTCTTCCACCTCCCCCCACCTCACCCTTTCCTCTCCTTTTCCCCTTTTTCTTTCACGTAAGCACTTGTTTACTTATTAACCCGGCACTTATTATTGTTCACTCTTTCTACATATTATGCACAACACTGTTTTAACACTGTTTGCAACACCTGCCTTACAACCGTATGTTAATGTTGATCTTTTAACTTGAATGTAACTTGAACATGACTCTTCCCCCTGCCCCACCTCACCCTTCCTTCTCCTTTTCCCCTTTTTCACGTAAGCACTTGTTTACTTATTAACC
This sequence comes from Neoceratodus forsteri, assembly GCA_016271365.2. Taxonomy (NCBI): domain Eukaryota; kingdom Metazoa; phylum Chordata; order Ceratodontiformes; family Ceratodontidae; genus Neoceratodus; species Neoceratodus forsteri. Next base: position 1,561,526,544 of record CM057449.1, read on the forward strand.
TGGCACTTATTATTGTTCGCTCTTTCTACCTATTACGTGCAACACTGTTGTAACACTGCTTGTAACACCTGCCTTACAACTGTTTGTTAATGTTGATCTTGTAACTTGAGTGTTTAATGTCTCACTCCTACTGTACCCCTTTCCCCAAGGTTGCACTGGAGACGAGCGACTTGTCGCTCAGTGTGCCTTCCTGGTAAAACATTTCAATAAATAAAATAAATTAATTTCTGCATCCCGAGCTTGTAAGTTACATTCACAAAATGCAACAAGACCAGCCAAAGAGTACATTAGTTCTCTTATTAACCCCCTGCGTTCCAAATAGCTTTCTGCAATCATTTCAACAGTATAACCATATACATTTGCAAACCAAGGGAACCCAGTTTTACATAAAGATTCACATATGTTTTTTAACCACAGAGAAGCAAGGGAACAAATAAAAGAAACGGCAAGTGAAGGAAAGGAGAAAAACGGGGGGCATTGTGGGGCTGTCGGAGTGGCTAGTTCCTCAGACAGGCAAGGGAAAGACAAGTGACAGAAGAGGAGAGGGCAGAAAAGATCTTTGCTTTTAACACTCTCTGCATAAAAAAATGGGTCATGGTCCTACACAACCATGTCACAGAGTCCCACATGGAGACTGGGCAAGACCATAGGCATAAATCAATAACCAAGGTGTTCACACCAGACATGAAAGGTATATGTCCCTCTCATCACCCAGTAGTCCTCCATTTAATGGGTACAGGTTTAGCTCATTCATAAATTCTATTAAGATGTTACCCACCTTATTAATTTTCTTATGTTTGTTTTTCCATATTCACGTATGGTTGGCCACCCCAGCCCAGTTAAGTACAGTATTATCTAATAACCCGTTGTATTCTCTGATTCTTGCATTTGTATCCCTACAGTTAGTAGTTCAGAATCAAGATATATATCATGGAAACATAGAAGTTGTCGGCAGATAAGGACCTGTTGGCCCACCAGTCTGTCCTAGTTTCCCAGCCTACAGTGCCACTGCAGACTCTACTCAGTCTCCGGTTTGTGCACAAGCACACACACCACCTTACTTCTAAGATCCTGTTGTGTCTATCCAATGCTTCTTTGAATCCTGTAACTGTTTTAGCCCCCACCACCTCCACTGGGAGGCTGTTCCAAGTATCTACCACCCTTTTGAGAAAGTACTTCCTCATATTTCCTCTGGCCCCATACAGTTTCATAGTGTGACCCATTGTCCTCGAGCATCTGCTTTCTCTGGAAAATGCTCCCTTCCTGTACCTTGTTTATGCCTGTGAGGTATTTGAATGTTTCTGTCATATCCCTCCTTTCTTCTAAGGAGTACATATTTAATTCCTTAAGCCTTTCTTCATAGGGCTTCTGATGCAGGTTCTGCACCATTTTGGTTGCTTTCCTTTGTACCATCTCTACCCTGTCAATGTCCTTTCAAAGGTGACCCTCCAGAACTATGCACAGCACTCTAGTTGGGGTCTCTCTTGTGATCTATAAAGGGGTATTCTAGGATTGTGGATATGTTGTTCATCCACACTTATTGGCATGTCCCTTTTCTCTTTTAATTATAATAATAAATTTTATTTCTAAAGCGCCTTTCAAATTTTCAAGGCGCTGTACAAAACAAGTAATACAAGTCAAACGTTATAATTCAGTATAAAACACAGATAAAACTACAATCTCATCGACAGCTTAAACACTGTCAATACTCCAAGAAGGCCATTTGATAAAACTGAGTTTTTAAACCCCTCTTAAATTCCTCCACGGAGGTACACTGCCGCAACCGATGGGGTAGAGAATTCCAAAGAGTGAGTGCAGCATAAGAAAAAGCTCTGCAACCAGATGAATATAGGCTCACTCTTGGAATCTCTAGCAACCCCTCGTCAGCCGAGTGGAGTGATCAGCCAGGGCAGTAAAGAGCCAGAAGATCTCTCAGATAGGCTGGACCCTGATCATGTAGGGCTTTGAAAGTCAGTAAACAGACTTTAAAGGTGATCCGCCACCGAATGGGGAGCCAGTGCAGATCGCGCAGCACCAGGATAATGTGACAAGACCTGCTTGTCCTAGTGAAAACCTGGGCTGCCGCATTCTGCGCTAGCTGAAGGCGGTGGATTTCAACCCCAGAAAGCCCAAAATACAGGGAGTTGCAGTAGTCCGAACGTGAGGACACGAAGGTGTGGACCAACGTTGGTAATGTGTCAGATGAAACAAGGTGCTTCACTCTAGCGATATTCCTAAGATGGTAGAAGGAAGTCTTGACGACTGCTGACCCCTGTGACTGTAGTGTCAGCCTGTCATCCAAGATAACCCCTAGGTTATGCATCTGTTCAGAAGTCTGAAGTGACACACCCCCAAGAAAAATTCCTGAGGGTGCACCAACAGGTGGCCCCCCTATCCGACAGCCCGGATCCACTACCAAAACCTCTGTCTTTTCTGAGTTCAACTTCAGTCAACTAGAATCCATCCAATCCTGGATTTCTTTCAGACAGTTGTTAAACACCGAGAGAGCTCCATCCTGGTCAGGAGCGAAAGACAAGTATAGCTGGGTATCATATGCATAGCAGTGAAACCTCAGCTTATACCATCTTATAATGTCTCCGAGGGGCAGCATATACACCGCGAATAACATGGGAGATAGCACAGAACCCTGAGGCACCCCACACAACAAAGGAGTTGGGCCAGAGGAAAAAAGCCCTGACACAACTCTTTGTGATCTCCCAGTGAGAAATGAGGTGAACCATCGGAGGATGATTCCTGATATTCCGCATATCTGCCTCAGGCGTGCTAACAACACCACATGATCCACGGTGTCAAAAGCTGACGAGAGATCAAAAAGAACTAGAGTAGAACGTCTCTTCTGGTCTCTCGCCCTCAGGAGATCATTAAGCACCCAAACCAGCGCAGTCTCGGTGCTATGTCTTCTATGAAAACCGGATTGGAAGGGTTCGTAGATGTCATGGATGGTTAAATGGTTCTCCAATTGGACCGCTACTACCTTCTCAATCACCTTTCCAATAAAGGGTAGGTTTGAGATGGGTCTGTAGTTAGTGAAACAGTCTGGGTCCAAGGTAGCTTTCTTCAAAAGAGGTGTCACCACCTCCTCTTTCAGGGAGCTAGGAAACTCACCCGATTCCAGGGAGCACCAGACTATTTGCACAAGGATTGGACTGATGGTGTCACAACAACCCACTATTAGGGAAGTCTGTCCAGGATCCAAACTACAGCTCGTAGGGTGCACACCATGGATAATACTCATGACGTCCACGAAATCAGGTCTGCTGAAGGAACACCAAGAAAACTGAGGTACTGTGAACTCATGTTGTTCAACAGCATCCCCCTTAGAGGCCGCTGGACGTAGATCCGCCCTGATGTCGGCCACCTTATTAGCGAAGAAACGAGTGAGCTCCTCGCACTCTAATTGCAAAAAGGCTTTCCAAACTTGTAGACAAGCTGAGTTGCACAGCCTGTCTACAGTTCGAAAAAGCTGAGCCAGTCGATTCCTAGCAGCTGCAATCTTCCTGGACAGGAATTCTGCCTTCTTATGGGAGATAACAGATTGATAGACAGAATAATGGTTTATCAATCTAAGGCGGTCGGCATCAAGGGCGGATCTGCGCCAGCAGCGTTCTAATCTTCTCCCCTGTCTCCACATCTCCCTCAATGTCCCATCAAACCAGGGCGCCTTGGGACAAAGGGAAAGGGGGCATACATGAACAGGAGCAATAGTATCCAGAGCCTATGCAACAGCCCTGTTATATGCTGTCACCAAGGTCTCTGGACTACTGCTCGCCAACACGGGGGATGAGAGGTCAAGGATCGCGGGAAGTCTTCAAGCTGGCTCCTCCCACCCACCCGGGTGGTATAACCCTCGGCTCCGCCCCATGACATCAGATATTCCTTTCCGCTGTAAGATTCAGGTTGCCTCCTTCGTGCTCCTGCATTTTGTAGGCCCTGGCTTCAAAACCTTCAGTTAGTCCAAAAATTCGTATAGTTCGCATTAGCAATTGCGACTGCTTATCTTCAATTATGGAAGACAAGTCTTCCCCCGGATTTCGCCGGTGTTCGTGCAGCCAGAAAATGTCGCAAACCGATCCCCACACTGCATGTGTCTATTGCTTGGGTGTCAACCATGACACCTCGAAGTACGATTTTTGTCTTGCATTTCACCCTAATGTCCTCAACGACCGCCTCGCATGCCTGAAGTTGAGGTGACCAGAAAAATGGAACCCTCCGGTGAAATCAAAGGAGGCTCAGTGGGCGGTTTCTGCAGCCGCGGGATACGTCAAGCAATAGGAATACATGCAAACCTTCGAGGAGGAAGCAGCTCATGTCGTGGAATCTTCCTCTCAGAGCTTCTTCGTTATGCTCAACCTGGGCTCCACCTTCTCAGGTTCCTTCCGAGAGTTCTGCCAGTCTCTCCTGACTAAGGGAGAGGGTACTGCAGGCACGCACTCATCTCAGTCCCGTAAATGGGAAATGGACCCAGGATCGTCTTCGTCTCGACAAAGACGTTCTTTGGATTGGGAGAGATCTCGGTCCCAGGAACCAGCAGTCTTGACTTCGGTCGAAATTGCCTCTTCGGCTACTGGCTTCTTGGCTTTGCCATCTGGCCAGTCGACTGAAGTGTCGATCAACGAGGTTGAAATAATCATCGACCCATTGTCGCCGACTCTGGTCGACGATTCTCTCAATCAGACTCCAGTCCTTTCTGACCCCGATGAGGAGACCCAACCCGCCGGGAATCCCATTGAGGAAGTGGTCCCCGACCCTGGGAAATCACTGGTCCCGCTGGTGTCTCCCAAGTGACCGAATTGCCCCATCCGATCTCGATCGCGGTCTAGGACACCCTCAACCGACAGGCCGAGGAAGAGCCACAAGCGCTCAAAAAAGAGGCAATGCCATTGGTCGTCCTCATCCTCCTTGGATGAGGAAAGGCTTCAGCGGAAACTCCGTTGGCGGTACGAGGACCTCATGTGGTAACAGCTGATTTTGTCCGGGCACAAGCCGACCCTGGCTTCTACCCCGGCCATTACTTGACTTTCACCTCCCAGGCTGAAGCCGATTCCTTCGGAGCCAATTAAGTCGGCTCTCCTGCTCACAGAGCCAGCGAAACCTCTGGTTTGGCCTAAACCAGTTTCTCCACTGATCGTGGTAGAACCACCACCCAAGCAGCCTGTGGGAGGAGCTCCTTCTAAGGAAGATAGACCAGACACCGGGCTTCCCTGGCATCTTTCAGTCACTGTCACCCCGGACCGCCCTTGGTGGGTCGAAGGTGACCTGGGCGGTCAACCGCTGTATCCGGATTCCTCAGATTCGGATGAGACCGGCCTACATTCTCATCCAAGGGATGACGAATCGGCTGGTGGCATAGAGATGAAGGAAGGTTCTTCATCCTTTCAGGGCATTCTTCGCCTCATCTCTGAGTCTATAGAGATGCCCCTGGAACCTATTCAGAAAAAGGTGGCGTACCCTCTCACGGACATCCTCAAGAGAGGGAATACCCCGACAGAGGCCTTTCCTATGGCCTCAGAACTTTGGCAGCCCCCTTCCTTCTGTCCAGCTCCATCTGCCTCCATAGCCCGCAAGTATGCGGTGCCCATGGGATCCCTTGCAGGGTTCACAGAGCACCGTTCGGCCGAGAGCCTGGTGACTGCCTCTGTGTTCAGGCATACTTGCAGTTCTGCCAACACTGACCGACCTCCCGAAAAAGAATCCAAACTCTTGGATCATTTGGCTCGAAAGGTCTATGTGGCCTCATCTTTAGACCTTCGTCAGGCAAGTTTGGCTGTCGTCATGGCACAGTTCTCCCATGCCCTCTTGGGGTCTTTGGTTGAAGTCCTCCCACACCTCCCCGCAAACATGCAGACCACGGTCAAGCAGGTCCAGGATCAGGGCCGGGCTGTTCCCAAGTAGCAGTTTCAGACAGCCCTTGACAGTGGGGATTCCTGTGCCCGCTCGATGACAGCCGCAGTTTCCTCTCATGACAAGGCTTGGCTGAGACTTTCCTCTTTCCTGGCAGATACTCAGCACAAACTAGCTGATGTGCCTTTCCTGGGCACCGACCTTTTCGACTCAGGTGTAGCTGGTCACTTCAGCGTATTGAGCAGTCCAATGCCACCTTGGATGCTACTTCTGCTAAAGGTTCTTCGAGCAAGAAACAGCAGAAAAAGAAAAAGCTCTTTTGGCACTCTTCCCCTGCGGCACAGCAACCCTCCTTTCAAGGAGGGCAACAGCAGCAGCAGGCTCAAGCTTGGCACCCCTGGCCCAAGCCTGAGCCCTCCCAGGCCCGTAAAGTAGGCGGAAGTTCAGGTCCTGGATCCTCCTCCTCCTCCAAGCCTGCTCAGTGATGGGCCGGGGGCTGCCACCCCCTCTCCCGTCACGCCAGCTATGGGTCCTCCCGTGGGGGGCCAGCTCTGCCACTTTCTTTCCACCTGGTCCGTTATCACTACTGATAGGTGGGTTTTTGAAGTGGTCGGTCAGGGACTGCCTCTGGAATTCAAGCAGCACCCTCCAAGCCGAGCCCACACCCCTTGGGAGGAAAGAGTATTCGTCCATACTCAGTCGGCTCTCTGAGACGACATTGCTCGGCTCCTCTTCACGGAGGCAGTAGCTTCAGTGGCGGATTCTCCAGCAGACCCAGGCTTTGTCTCCAGGTACTTCCTGGTGCCCAAGCAGATGGGGGCTGGTGCCCCATTCTAGATCTGCACAACCTGAATCAGTATCGCAGGTCATGCACTTTTTGGATGGTCACTCTGTCCCAGACATGTGGTTCTGTTCACTGGAACTGAAGGACGCATTCTTTCACGTCCCAGTCCATCCGTCTCATTGGTGGTTCCTCCGCTTCAGAGCTGAAGGGACCCTATACGAGTTCCGAGCCAAGCCATTCGACCTGTCATTGGCCCCATGGGTCTTCACCAAATGCATCGCAGTGGTGGCAGTTCATCTTGGGGGGGTCAGAATTTACCGCGACAGTTGGCTCTTAGCAGGTCCCACCCAGCAGGAGGTAGAGAGGTCCAGGGACCTGGTCCTCCAGACCTGCTCCCAACTCCGTCTCTTGATCAACAAGCCAAGTTGGAACTCGTGCCTTCTCAGGTGATGTGCTTCATCGGGGCAGAACTTGACTGTCGTCAAAGCCAGAGCTCAGCTTCTGGCGGACAGAGCAGAGGTTCTCTCCTCCTTTGCCCAATCATTTCTGGTTGGGCAATTACGCCCTGCTCGGGACTTTCTGCACCTTCTGGGTTACATGGCGGCGTGCACCTCTGTGGTCCATTGGGCCCGGTGGCACATGCGTCCCCTCCAGTGAGAGCTGGCCGCCCAGTGGACTCAGTGCCGCCGTCATTTCGACCAGCTGATCGCTATAACACAAAAGATGTGGGACGCTCTCCAGTGGTGGACCACCCCAGACTGGTTGTAGGAACGAATCATGTTTGTCCGCCCAGAGCCAACGGCCATCCTCACGACTGATGCCTCTCTCATGGGCTGGGGAGCCCACATGGGGGAAAAAGGGCCCATGGGTTCTGGACCCCTGAGGAGTCCCGATACCACATCAACTTGTTGGAGCTCAGACAGTCAGACTGGCACTGTCGGCTTTTGCTCCTCAGCTCCGGGGTCAAGTGGTTCAAGTCCAGACAGACAGTACCACGACCATGTACTACCTCACCAAACAGGGTGACACACACTCCCGTCTGCTTTTCAGGGAGGCGCTCCGCATCTGGACCCTCATCAGCCTTCTGGAGGCGGATCTCCTAGCCATTCATGTGGCAGAAGCCTCAAGCCATCTGGCAGGTGCTCTCAGCCGCTTAGGCGAGACATACCACGCGTGGTCTCTCCATCCAGAGGTAACTTGCAGCCTGTTCTCCCACTGGGGCAAACAGATGGTGGACCTGTTTGCCTCCAGAGAAAACACCAAGCTGAGGCTGTTTCATGCCTGCCCCCTTCAGCAGGGCTCACTGCAGGGGGATGCCTTCTCAAGGCCGTGAACCTCAAGCCTCTTCTACGCCTTTCGTCCATTTCCCTTGATCTACAAGGTGCTCCTCAAGGTGAGGAGGGACAAGGCGACGGTGATTCTGGTAGCCCCAGACTGGCCGCAAAAGTTCCAGATCTCCTCGGCATCAGTTGCAGGCCCCCGGAGCAGCTTCCAGCACGCCCGGACCTGATCTCTCTCAATCATGAAAGTATACCATCTGGACCTTCAATCCCTGCACCTCACAACCTGGTACCTGAGCGGCTAGAGTTCCAGGCTTTGGGTCTTTCCAAGGATGTCCTCACCATGGTGGAGGCATCCAGAAAGGAATCGACCAGGAAATGTTATGCCTTCAAATGGAAAAGGTTTTCCATCTGGCATCAGGGCAAGGGCCTGGACCCTCTGTCCTGTCCAGTGGCTGACATTCTCGACTACCATTGGTCTCTGTCCAAAGGGGGTCTTTGGTCATCGACCCTTAGGATGCACCTGGCAGCCATCTCTGCTTACCGGCGTGGGCCGGTCAGCTGACTTTGGTGCAGAAGAAAGTGGTCGGGCACTTTTTCAAAGGCCTGGATCACATATCCCCTCTGGTGCGTGAATATACACGTCCGCGGGATCTGCTGCTGGTACTGGCAAAGCTCATGGGCAAGCCATTCGAACCAATGCACAAGTGTGCCTTGTCACACTTATCATAGAAGACTGCTTTCTTGGTGGCTATCATGTCTGCCAGAAGGACAGGGGAGCTCCAGGTGCTTTTGGTGGACTCCCGTTATCTGGTCTTCCACAGGGACAAGGTTGTCCTACGCGCCCCCCACCCCCCGAAATTCCTTCCGAAGGTGGTGTCAGAGTTTTACCTTAACCAGGTGTTAACTCTGCCTGTATACTACCCTAATTACACCTCTGAGGCCGAATACTGACTGCATACCCTGGACCTGAGACGAGCCCTCTCCTGTTACAAGGAGAGGACGACGGAAATTCCGGGAGAGGTTCACCAGCTGTTTGTCACCTAAGCTGAAGCCGCTTCTGGCAGACCTGCAGCAAAATGGACTATTGCAAGGTGGATTACATCTTGCATAAGTCTGTGTTATGAGTTGGCGGGCATGGAGCCTCTCAGAGGGATAAAAACTCATTCTAACCGCCATACTGCTGCATCGGTGGCTGCTTCCAGGGACATCCGTATCCAGGAAATCTGTCTGGCTGCTACCTGGAAGTCAGCAAACACCTTCATTACCCATTACCGCATCAACCTTGAGTCACGCCGGGATGCTGGTTTTGGGGCCTCAGTTCTCCAATCTCTATTTCCCAAGTGAGTATCAGTGGGGGTGTGCACCTTGCCTCCCTCCTACCGGAGAACTGCTAGGAGTCTGCCAATAAGTGTGGATGAACAACATATCCACGATCCTAGAAAAACAGGTTACTCACCTGTAACAGTAGTTCTAGGAGTGGTATATGTTGTTCATCCACATGGACCCACCTGACCTCCCCGGCTGTGGACGCACAAACCTGGCTTCCAGCAGGCTAAGATCTGGCGTCATGGGGCGGAGCCGAGGGTTGTACCACCTGGGTGGGTGGGAGGAGCCAGCTTGAAGACTTCTGGCGGTCCTTAGAGGGGGAAAGGGACATGCCAATAAGTGTGGATGAACAACATACACCTCTCCCAGAACTACTGTTACAGGTAAGTAACCTGTTTTTACTATCTCCTTCTTTCTGCTGATGATACGCCTGCCTATGCATCTGAACATCCTGCTAGCCTTTCCCACTGCCTGTCACACTGTTTAGCTACCTTCAGGTCATCAGAAAGGATTACCCCCAGGTCCCTTTCCTGTTTCGTGACTGCTAGCAATTTTCTTCCCAGTTGATATGTTGCCTCTGGATTTCTGAGTCCCCCAAGTGCATGATTTTGCACTTTTTTGTGTTGAAGCCCAGCTGCCAAACATTCATTTGCACACCTCTTACAGTTTATTTTAGGTTATCCCATATTTTTCCTGATAGTATAAAGATCCAGTAGGAAGTATGTAAAAAATATATATATATTTTATTCTTCTGGTAACTGGTAAGGCCCACTAGTCACAAGTAAGTGCCTGTTTTCAAGGGCAACCCAAGAGCATGGGGGGGGGGATGTTACATAACTTGCTCAGAATCTCACTGTATGCAAGTGGAGGTTGTGGGAATCAAACCCAGATCTGCTGGATGTACCAAGCTCATTCCCAGCTCATTATTCAGTCCTCTAGGCTATACTGCCAGCCCCAGTACAGCCTAGAGGTTAATCAGAGTAAAGTTGCCTATCCCAGCCACTATATGAAAGGCAGTATAATTTTCATCTTTTTCAATAATTTTAGATTTCTTTGGTGGTATTTCAGTCATCAGGTCACATCATAGGAACTTATCTTTACCGTCGATAAAGCAGGATCCATACGGAAGATTTTCAGCAGTACAACAGGGGCCACTCATGACGTCGACATCCATCGATGTCATCAACCCTATAAAGGCGTAAGCAGCCCTGCTCCCTCCTCAGTTCTTTCCCACTGTCGCCTTGTTCACATGGGTCTCTGCAGAAGCACCAATACAGTTTTGCACCATTCTCACCTATGGCTTTTTCATACTTATTACTTTCAGAATCTCTTTTCTGAAAGAGACTCATTTATTTTGTATATGTCAAGAGTTGATCCTTCAACCTCTCTTCCATCGCTACCACTGCAGAAAGAAGACTGCCTACACAGATGAACACTTTCTCTGTGTGCCGTCTTGGGCCCGACCATGAAATCTCCAGCTGTGAGCTCTGCCAGCAGTTTAATCAAACAACCATCAGGTGATGCAAAAAGGCACTAAAGAATTTCCTGATGGAGCAACAAGTAGCCAGTTCTGAGCAGGGATCCTCTGGGGTCCCGTCCTCTCAGTTGCTGGCAGGGTCGTCAAGCTCCCAGGCCTCTAAGGCCTGAGACATGTCCTTGGGGAAATTTCATAAAAAAAGACCCTTTTTGCATCCCCACTCAATGCAGAATTGCCCAGTTTTTGCTCACTTGATCCAGGGCCTAGAGTTTTCTGGTGAGACGTGTTGTCCCTCTCCTGGAGCGGGAGGTTTCTTTACCCATTACCTCCGTTCCCTCTAATTGAGAGTGTGCTCATCAAACTGCAGATGAAGGGTGCCAGCATGATTCTAATAGCTCCATTCTGGACCTGCCAGATACGGTTTCCCCTGCTACAGCAGCTAGCGAAGAAACCCCCGGTTCCCCTCCCCCTCTGCAGGCACCTGTTGACACAGGCTCAGGGGACCCCAGTCCATCCAAACCTCAGGGCCCTCTGTCTGCATGCTTGGCTCCTGAGGACATAGCCATCGCCAGACTGGGAGTCTCCAGTAGAGTAGCAGACATCCTGGTGGCCATACGGAAGCCTTCCACTCGAGCCACGTATGCCATTAAATGGAAGCGGTTTGATATTTGGGCTGCTAAACATAATCTGGACCCTTTCACCTGTCCCATGAGTCAGATCCTGGATTACCTGATTTCTCTGTCCAACTCAAGTCTCTAGTACTACTCCCTCAAGGTGCACCTTTCGGCTGTTTCGGCTTTTCATGAGCCCATAGGTGACCATACAATAGCTCAGCTGGATGTCTCTCATATCTTTTTGAGGGGCATCCTACATCTGAAACCTGCAATCCATTCTCCCGTCTCAGCTTGGGATATTTTTTTTTGTATTCTATTTTTATCCCCCCTTGTCTTCCCGTTGACCTCTCCTTCGGGCCATCTGTGGTCTGTCCCCCACCGTTCACTTGTGCCCCCGTCCATTGCCACCATCCACCACCACAGATGGCAGACACCCTCTGGGTAATCCAGTGTAACCCTTCACCGGATGGGTTCTCCTCCGAGGAGAAAGGCACCAGTGGGGGCCATCCAGCACAACTTCTTGACCTCTCGGGTGCTGCTGAGGTGGTCTCTGGGGCCCGACCAGCACATTCCTGGTGGCGGAGGGACCAGACGGACATCATCCGGTCGAGTGGTGGAGTGTTTTTTACTTTTCTCCTCAGAGGCGCAGTGTGCCATGATGTTTAGGCATATGCCGATGTCCACCACAACTCCTAGTCAGTCAGTCGGCGCACTGCTATACACCCAGTCTCCACTGGGAGTCCGCGAGTACTGGGCACTTCCCACCCTCCCCGGAGAAGGTGAGCAGTCATCCCAGATGCTCAAGCCCTGCTCCCCAGCTAACCCGTCCAGCGACTGGAGGTCCGCTCCCAAACCCGGGTTGCCAGCGTCGCAAGTGGAAATGCAACTGCTGTGCCGATGGGCCGGCGAGCAGCTTGGGATTTGAATTTTGTTTTGCAGAAATTGATTCTGTCTCTTTTTGAGCCCACCACAACTTTCGAGCTATACTTCCTTTCTTGGAAAGCATTATTTTTAGTGTCCATTACTTCTACTCGAAGAATTTCAGAGATTCAGGCCCTCTGGTGTGAGGAGCCTTATTTGATTTTTCACAGACAGAGCGTCTTCGCACAGAAATCCTAAGTTTCTCCCTAAGGTGGTCTCTGAGGTCACACTTAACCAATCAAGCCACCTTTCTGTTTATTTTCCGGAGTGTGCCAATCCAGGGGAAGCACTGCTGCATACATTAGATATGCGTAGACCTTTGAAGCATTTCTTGCTTTGGAACAAGGAATGTAGAAAGTCAAAGCAGTTGTTTTTCTTTCTTTTGCCCCAGGTAGAGAGGGTGTTTTGGTTTCTAAACAATCTTTATATAAATGGTTGGTAAATTGCATTGTGTTCTGCTACAACAAGTACAGCAAAGAATTGCCTGGAGCAGTCAAAGCTTATTCTACAAGAGGCTTGGTTACCTCTGTGGCTTGTTTCCGAGGGGTCTCAGCTGCTAACATCAGTGCAGCTGTTACCTGGAGTACCCTCCATACTTTCACCAAGCACTACAGTCTGGATGTTGCCTCAAGAGCCTGTGCAGGATTTGCAGGGCTGTGCTGCAGGCCTCCTGTCCTAAGTTTATGGTTGGCCTTCCTCCCAGACTGTCTGTCTGCTCCGTTAACTGCTTGAGGCTCATTCCTGCAGTGTGACTTGGTGACTAAGATACCTCCAAAGAAGATAGAACAGTTACATAAGAACTTACTGTAACAGTAGATCTTCAAGGGAATCTCAGTAATCAGGTCTGATTTTCCTCTCACCATCCCCCTTTTTGGGGCTGCTTACTGGAATTGGCTAGCTGGTGTGTCCAGCCTTTTTTATAAGTCTGGGCATTACTCTCTGTCCTTGGTCCCCCATGGCTAGAGCTATACTCTCTGTCTCCAGGGGAAAGAACTGAGGAGGGAGCTGGGCCATTCACACCTTTATAGGGTTGATGACCTTGAAGGATGTCAGCAGCGTTGGTGGCCCCACTGAACTGCTGAAAATCTCCTGAGTGTATCCTGCTTCATCAATTGTGAAGTTCCTATGGTGTGACCTGATGACTGAGATCCCCTCAGAGATCTACTGTTACAGTAAGTTCTTACGTAACTGTTCTTTCCTTAAAGTACCATCTTTATCAAATGTTCTAGGAGCATGGACATGTTGTTCATCCACATTCTCTGGCATATCCCTTTCCCCTTTAAAACTTGCCGGAAGTCTTCAAGCTGGCTTCTCCCACCCACTCGGGTGGTAAATACCTCGGCTCCGCCTCATGACGCCAGATCTTCCTTTCTGCTGGAAGATACAGGTCCCTCGTGGTACTCTTGTATTTCGTAGGCCCTGGCTTCATAACGTCGGTTTTACCTCAACTTGCTGTTAAACTCGTTAGAGTTATTGATTCCGATTCGAATATGGAAGAAAAATCGTCCCCTGTATTTCGCCGGTGTACCTGCGACCAGAAGATGTCGGTCACCGATCCCCACCTAACATGCATGTACTGCCTCAGCATCGGACATGACACCTCGTCGTGCACTTTTTGTTTGGCCTTCCATCCCAGTGTTCTGGACGACTGCAAGGCACACCTTAAACTGGGGAGACCGGAGAAAAGGAACCCACTGGTGAAATCTAAAGAGGCAAGGTGGGCAGTTTCCACGGCTGTGGGATCAACCGAGCAGATGAAGACATTCGAGGAGGAAGCAGCTCAAGCTTCGGCCACTCGAAGCTTCTTTGTTCCACTCAACCTCGGCTCGACTTTCATGGGCTCCTTTAGGGAGTTGTGCCAGTCTTTCCCCACCAGGGGCGAGGCGCCCACGGGCTCACACTCCTCCCACACTTGGAAGAGGGATAAGGACCCTAAGTCTTCTTCCTCCAGAAGAAGACGCTCCTGGGACCGAGAGAGGTCCGAGTCCCAGGAACATACGGTCTCGACCTCGGTCAAGATTGCATCCTCGGCCGCCGGCTTTATGGACCTTCCGTCGGGCCAAGGCACTGAGACCAAGGAAAGGGCCAGACCGACCGAGATTACGCTCGACCCGATCGAGCCTTTCTAGGGACATGGATATATTGTTCAATCCACACTTCATGGCAGGTTCCTTGCCGCTTTAAATCTTGCCGGAAGGTCTTAAAGCTGGCTTCTCCCACCCAACCGGGTGGTAAAACTCTCAGCTCCGCCCCATGATGACAGATCTTCCTTACCGCTTGGAAGCTCAGGTTCCCTCCTTAGCGCTCTGCGTTTAGACTGGACCCAAACTCTTTGGTTAACCCGAAACTAATTTTAAAGTTTATAAGACTTCGGTCTGTTTCTTCCTTCACGGCTGCGATGGATAAATCGACTCCCGGTTTTCATTGGTGCCCATGCGGGCAGAAGATGTCTCGGACCGATCCGCACTCCACGTGCGTCTATTGCCTCGGGCTTGACCACGATCCGCAGGCCTGCGATTTGTGCAAGTCCTTCGGCCAATGTCCTCGAAGACCATGCTGCTAGACTCCAGCTTGAGCGAGAGGCGATTCGCCGTGAAGTCAGAGGAGGTCTGTTGCAGTGTCCACGCGGCGGGATCGGCTGAGCAACTTGAACAGATGATCGCCTTCTAGAGGAGGAGGAGAGGCAGCCAGGCCGCATCTTCGGCCCTCCTTGGTCTGCATTTATCCCGCTCTCCTTGGGTTCCTCCTATACGGCTGCTTTTAAGGAGCTTTGTCAGTCCCTCTCCACGAAAGGTGAGGGTCCATCGGGACACTCCCCTCGGTCCAAGAAGAAGGACTTGAAGGGTAAGTCCCACTGTCGGCGTTCGTGGGAGCAGGAGAAGTCCCCTTCCCCGGACAGTCGACACTCTACTTCAGTCGAGGTTGTGGCTAAGGCCACTGGCTTCATGGTGTCCCCGTCAGGTCAGTCGGCCAAGACACCCATCGGATGGGCTGTCGACTGGAGAAGTTGACAACCCTTCTTCACCGGTTCCCCCGGTAGAAACTGAGGACTTGTCTGCACCTCCTGTGCCAGAGTCCCCGGTTAAGATTCCCGAGCCGAGGGAGGAACGGGTTTCCCCTGCTCCCTCCCAGTCCCACCCTCGGAAACACCGACGGTCTCGGACCTCCTCTCAGTCCAGCCGATCCCGGCGGTCTCGGTCTCGGCACCAAGGAAAACAGCAGTGCCGCTCATCCTCATCTTCTTCCTCTTCAGAGGAAAGGCTTTGGCTCAAATTGCGTCAATGCTACGAGGACTTAATGTGGTAGCAGCTCCTTCTGACCGTGGACAAGCCGACCCTGTTGCCTTCCCCAGCCATTAAGTGGCTGTCACCTGAAAGGCCAAAACAACCCCTCGTGGTTGCCGAGGAGCCCAAACTGGCGCCGGTTGTTCGGCCAAAACCAGCTGCACCACCTATTGTGGTGGAACCCCCGCCTCCACAACCTAAATCTGGGGCTCTGACCAAGGATTCTCGGTCGGTCAGGGGCTGCCCCATCGGTTGTCGGTCACCCTCACTCCCAACTGTCCTCGGCAGGTGGAGGGTGGCTCAGGCCCTAGGCAGCTGTTCGCAGACTCCTCGGAGTCTGATGATGACTCGTCCCTGTTCTCCAGGCCCCTTGACCTGGAGTCCACTGGGGGACAGTCAGTGGACGAGACCCCATCCTCATTCATGGGTCTGCTTCGGCTCATCTCAGAGTCTACTGGGATGCAGCTCGAACCCATGTCCAAGCGGGCCAAGTATCCCCTCATGGAGATACTGGACCGAGGAGATTATCCCACGGAGGCCTTTCCGGTAGCTGAAGCCATTGTTGGCCCAGCCTTGGAGTTATGGCATCGGCTGGCTTCTTGTCCTGCTCCTTCGGCCAGGATGGCCAGGAAGTATGCAGTCCCAACTGGCTCACTGTCCGGTTTTTCGGAGCACCCCTCTGGAGAGGGGCTTGTAACCGATAGTGTTTTCTGGCGTTCCGGGAACACCAGGGACGTGGACAAGCCTCCCGACAAAGAGTCCAAAAAGTTGGACTATGCCGGATGTAAGGTGTACGCTGTGTCCTCCCTAGGCCTCCGTCAGGCCAGTTCGGCTGTACTGATGGCACACTTCTCCCACGCCCTTATGGGCTCCTGGATGAGGTGATCCTCATCTCCGGCTGACCTCCAGACTATGGTCAAGCAGGTGTGGGATCAGGGATGGGCGGTGGCGAAGCAGCAGCTCCAAACTGCTCTGGATATTGGAGACTCTTGTGCCCGGTCAGTAGCGGCCGCAGTGTCCATGCGCCGCAGAGCTTGACTGTGGATCTCCACCTTCACGGCGGATACCCAGCACAAGCTGGCAGACGTCCCCTTCCTGGGTACCGACTTGTTCGGGCCCGGGGTGGAAGGCCATCTCCAGAGGATCGAGAAGTCCAGTGCCACCTTGGACTCTGTCATGTCTGCCCAGAAGGACAAAGGCTACCAGCAGCAGCGTAAGCCCTTTCGCCCTTCTGCCCCTGCGGCACGTCCGGCCCGGCAACACCAGCATCAGGGCCAGCAGGCTCGCACTTGGCACCCCAAAGCCAATCCTGCAGCTTCTTCCAGTAGGAAGCTGGGAGGAAAAGGCCCAGGAAGCCCCTCGGCCAGTCCCTCCTCCAAGCCTGCCCAGTGACGGGTTGAGGGGTGTCGCCCCCAGCCTTGTCGCTCCCCCCTGGGTTTCCCCCGTGGGGGGACGGCTCTGCCACTTTCTTTCTGCCTGGTCCGCTATCACCACGGACCACTGGGTGTTGGAAGTGGTAGGGAAGGGTCTGCCTCTAGAGTTCGAGCAGGCCCCGCCCTTCCGAGCCGTCGCCCCTCGGGGTCTACAGGGTCCTCAGCTCCTCTGTCGGCCCGTCGAGCCGACATTGCCCTGCTCCTCCAGAAGGTGGTGATCAGGGAGGTGGTGGATCCTCCCCCAGACCCAGGGTTTGTGTCCAGGTCCCGAAACAGACGGGGGGGCTGGCACCCCATTCTAGACCTGCATGACCTGAACAGGTTCCTAAGGTCTCAAACCTTCAGAATGGTCACTCTGGCTCAGATCATTCCATCCCTGGAACGAGGCATGTGGTTCTGTTCTCTGGACCTCCAGGATGCGTTCTTTCATGTCCCAATCCGTCTGTCCCACCAGCGATTCCTCCGCTTCAGAGCAGAGGGGTCCCTTTATGAGTTCTGGGCCATGCCCTTCGGCCTCTCTCCAGCTCCCAGGGTCTTCACCAAATGCATGACAGTGGTGACAGCATTCCTACGGCACCGAAGGGTCCGAGTGTACCCTTACCTGGACGACTGGCTGATTGCGGCCTCCTCCAGACGAGGTGGAGCAGTCCAGGGATCTGGCCCACCAGGTTTGCTCTCAGATTGGCCTCCTTATCAACGAGGCCAAGTCGGAACTCATGCCAAAGCAGGTTATTCAATTCATCGGGGCAGAGCTAGACTCTCTTCGAGCCAAAGCACGGCTCCTGGTGGACAGGGCCGAGGTTCTTTCCTCCTTTACCCAGTCATTTCAGGTTGGGCAATTGCGCCCTGATCGGGACTTCCTGTGCCTCCTGGACCTCATGGCGGCCTGCACCAGCGTGGTCCGTTGGGCCCGTTGGCACATGCATCCCCTACAATGGGGACTGGCCAGCCAATGGTCACAGCGCTCCGGTCCTCTGGACCAGCCAGTGGCGGTGACCCAGGAGATGTGGAACGCTCCAGTGGTGGATCGTTCCAGCTTTATCTGCAGGAGGGCATCCTGTGTCCGCCCCGAGCCAACGGTCTCTCTATCGACCGATGCCTCTCTGATGGGTTGGGGTTCCCATCTGGGGGAGCACAGAGCGCATGGCCTCTGGTCCCCTCTGGAGTCCCGATGCCACATCAACCTGCTGGAGCTTCAAGCGGTCCATCTAGCCCTCACCGCCTTCGCTCCGTTTGTACAGGGTCAAGTGGTCCAGGTCCAGACGAACAATACCATGACCACGTACTACCTAAACCGCCAGGGCAGGACACGCTCCATGCCCCTGTGCAAGGAAGCTCTCCGCACTTGGTCCCTCATGCGCAGCCTGGAGCTGGATCTCCTAGCCATCCATGTGGCAGGAGCCTCCCAACACTCTGGCCGATGCCCTAAGCCGGATAGGGGCTGCGTCCCACGAGTGGTCTCTCCTGCCGGAGGTAGTGCAAGATCTGTTCTCCCACTAGGGCACGCCTCAGGTGGACCTGTTTGCCTCCAGGGAGAATGCGAAGCTGAGGCTGTTTCATGCCCGCCCCCCTCAGCAGGGCTCGCTGCAGGGGATGCCTTCTCGAGGCCGTGGACCCCGGGCCTCTTCTATGCCTTTCCCCCATTTCCCTTGATCCACAAGGTGCTTCTCAAGGCGAGGAGGGACAAGGCACAGGTGATTCTGGTAGCCCCAGACTGGTCCTGCCAGTTCTAGTATCTAGATCTCCTCAGCCTCAGCTCCAGGCTCCCGAGATGGCTCCCAGCCTGCCCGGACCTGATCTCAGTCAACCAGGGGAAGGTTCTCCACCCAGACCTTCAATCCCTGCATCTGACGGCCTGGTTCCTGAGCGGCTAGAGTTCTAGGCCTTGGATCTTTCCGACGAGGTCCTCAACATTGTTGAGGCATCCCATAAGGAGTCGACCAGGAAATGCTATGCCTTTAAATGGAAGAGATTCTCCATTTCGTGTTAGGGCAAGGGGTTGGACCCTTCCTCCTGTTCCTTGGCAAGCATTCTGGACTACCTGTGGTCTCTTTCTCAGCTAGGGCTTCGGTCGACGACCCTTAGGTGCACCTGGCAGCCATCTCTGCTTACTGTGGCGGCGAGGGAGGCAGATGGTGATGCAGGAAAAGGTGGTCGGGCGCTTTTCCAAAGGCATTGATCACATATCCCCTCCGGCGCGAGAACCTCCACCTCCGTGGGATCTACTGCTGGTATTGGCTAAGCTCATGGGCAAGCCATTCGAACCGATGCACAGGTGTGACATCTCTCACCTGTCGTGTAAGACCGCCTTCTTGGTGGCTATCACGTCAGCCAGATGGATTGGGGAGCTCCATGCACTTTCCCTGAAAGCTCCCTACCTGGTCTTCCACAGGGACAAGGTTGTCCTGCGCCCCCACCCGAAATTTCTCCAGAAAGTGGTGTCGGAGTTTCACCTGTACCAGATGTTGACTCTGCTAGTATTCTACCCTAGTCACACCTCGGAGGCCGAGTACAGGCTCGTTTACTACAAAGAGCGTACGGCGGAAGTTCGGGGAGAGGTTCGCCAGGTGTTTGTCACCTACGCTGAAGACGCACCTGGCAGACCTGCAGCAAAGCGGACAGTTGGCAGGTGGATCACTTCTTGCATTGATCTCTGCTATAGATTGGCACATAGGGAGCCTCCCATAGGGCATAGGGCTTATTCTGCCCATCATACCACTGCATCGGTGGCTGCTGCTAGGGACCTCCCTATCCAGGAAATCTGCAGGGCTGCTACCTGAAAGTCAGCACACACCTTCATTTCCCATTACCACATCGACCTTGAGTCATGCCGGGATGCTGGTTTTGGAACCTCAGTTCTCCAGTCCCTGTTCACTAAGTAGGGGGTGTGTGGCTTGCCTCCCTGCTCCCGGAGAACTGCTAGGAGTCCACCAGACAGTGTGGATAGAACAATATATCCACGCCCCTAGAAATACAGGTTACTCACCTGTAACAGGAGATCTTCCTGGACATAAAGTCTCCACCACTCATTCACACTAATGGGATCTGTGCCGGAGGCACTAGGACCCAGCGGGAGCAAACTTTTTGCTAGAGGATCGGCGCCAGAGATGGAGCTGCGAGGAGCGACACCATGAGCCCCAGCTCATGCGGCAATGACTGTCTCGGCATCAACCCTCCAACCGCCTCAGTTCCTTTTTTCCCGCCATTGAGTGCACTTCAGTGACGACGTCACTCGCCCGCAGGGAGTCAAACTTCAAACTAGCAGCATGGTTTTTCAGTTTTATTGTTTTGTAGTAATATCTCGAATAAAAGTCTCAACCTACGTTGACAGAGTCGACCATGAGTGGGTCAGGTGACAGTAGGGAGACTTCGTATGAAAGCTGTTCAGTCAGCCGGGCTGGGTCCGGTCCACCGCCTCCTTCAGTGGGTGGGTCTAACAATGGACAGTTCAATGCCCGAGGGGGTGGGCGGTCCTGAAGCATAAATGATGGTCGTCATCTCAGCACCATTCGACCCGAGCCCTGAGGTCGAAAAAAGAAAAGGCATCACCGAGGTCGCCTCTGATATGTCTGCATGTAGACGGTCAGTTATTGGGGCTAGTTGCCGGTCTCCTCCTTCGGAGTCGCCGTTTTTTGTTTCTGGTCTTCGACATGGGAGTCCTACCCCACCCTCTGGTAGGTCTTCAGATGAGCAGTTTCATCAGTGGGCTGCTCTTATGGAGCAGTGGGCTTGGAGGTTGGTCCAGCTGCCTGGCCCTGTCACTCAGGGGCCTTCAGGCTTTTTGGGAGATCAGGTAGGGCGGTTGAGCCTCCCTAGTCATGCGTCACCCTCTTCGGTGCTGTCAACTCCACGCTTAGGTGTTTTCCCCCTCACACGGCTGTGGTGCAGGGGGCCACACTGATGCCTCTGTCTCCTGGTATTCATCCTTCTTTCTCCTCGGATCCTGTTTTTCAGAGTCTTGGGATGTTTTCGACACCCTCGACATCAATAGCACGCTCGCCGCCGTCTTGACCTCGATGTATCTATCGGCACACGTCCTCGGCGCTGTTGGGTTTTCGGTGCCACCCTCAGTATCGTGCACCTCGGCGCGTGTGTCTCTTCAGCGCTGTCCTCAGCACCATCGCCTTGTCAGCGCCGTCCTCGGTGGCATGCGGCTTCTCGGCGCCATGCGTTTTTTCGGCGCCGTGCTCTTCTTTGGCACCAAGACCTGTTAGGGCGTCATCCAGTCTTCAGGGCTCCTCTTATTTGAATCCTTTCCTTTCCTCATTTCCTTCTGATTTTCACTCCTTTCCTGTCCATACAGTCCCTCTTGGGCTGTCAGAAGATGACATTGAGCCTGACCCAGACCTTAGGCTGGGTGATGATGTAGAAGGAACAGGATCTATTCCTGCTGCAGAGCCTCTGGTTGAGGACCTGTCCTTTAAGTCTCTGCTGAAAAACTTGGATTCCACTCTTTCTGCTCCAGACTATAGATTCGATCCTGAGAAACTGTTAAGACTCCAATACTTCCATGTTCCGGAGATCCCTATGGATTTGACTCCTCCAGTACAGTCCTCTTTAGAAAAGCTTTCTCAAATGGTATGGAATAAGCTTTAAGTGGGCATTAAAAACAAATCTGTTTAGCCTTGCATACTATGATTTTTAAATGCTGCTGCCTTAGATTAATTTTAGAATAGTTTATAAAAATAGTTTTAATTATTTATTGATTTATTATGTTATGTACAGGTGCCTTGGTTTTGGAAAGGCGCCTTTTATAAATAAAGTTTGATTTGATTTGAATAATCCTGCTCTCATTCCTTCTGTGGCTAAGTCCATAGATAGGAAATATGCTGCTCCCAAGGATCGACCCATTTTGGCATCCCAAGCCTTTGCGAATCCTGTTGTAGTCTTGGCAGAGAATGATAAGTGCATCCTTCCCCAGACTACTACAGCTCAACCTATTAACAAAGAATCTCGTAAGATAGACACTCTAGGTAAGAGAGACTTTGCTGCTTCCACCCTAGTTATGCGAATTGCCAGCTATCAAGGCTATTTCTCTCAATATGAGTATATTCTTTGGCATTCGCTCAAACAAATGGTTGAAGCTCTACCAGAGTCGGACACTAATTCAGAGCTTCTTCAAACCATAACCAGGGGTATCGAGTCCAACAACCAGCAGGTTAAAGCAGCTATGGACGCTTTCGATACTGCCTCCCAAGTGGCGGCAGCATTTGTACCCGCCGTCATTCTTGGCTGCGCACTTCAGGTTTCACGAATGATGCCCAGAAACAGGTAATGGCGTTGCCTTTCGATGGTGTGTATCTCTTCAGCCCTCAAGTAGAACAGGCTCTAGAGGCCACACAAAAGACTAGGTCAGCCAATAAATTGGCTTGACCTCCTCCCACTCCTTCTCGAGGTGGTGGTAACAAACGCCAGTTTCATAACCGTCAGTCCTTTCGAGCAAAGGCAGGGGAGGTTTTAATAAAAACCAAGCCCCCCCAGCCTCAAAAGAAAATGCAGCAGAAGGCGCAGGGATGCAAAGCGCCCAGTGCCGCCTTCTGAGTTGTTGGCCCAAGTCCCACCTCAGCTGGCCAAGGGGGACTCTTCCTCAGCGGTGGGAGATCGTCTGACTCGCTTCTACAATCAATGGAAATCCATAACTTCGGACAAATGGGTCCTTCGGATAATCCACAAAGGGTATTCCCTCAATCTTTTGGAGACCCCTCCGGATCGTTCCCCCAGACGACAGCCCAGGCTGTCATTTCTTCAGTCAGAACTTCTTGCCTCCGAGATACAAGTCCTTCTGAACAACAGGGCAGTGGAAGTAGTTCCACTGGATCAACAGAACACAGGGTTCTACTCCCATTACTTTCTGGTTCCAAAGAAAACCGGGGGCATGCGCACCATTTTGGACCTCAGAAAATTAAACAAATTCCTTCCCAAAGAGAAATTCAAAATGATATCGTTAGGAACCCTGTTACCTTTGCTTCATCAACATGACTGGTTAGCCTCCCTGGACATGCAGGATGCTTACCAGCACATTCCTATTCACCCAAAGCATCACAAATACCTAAGGTTTGTGGCTTTGAGACAGCATTATCAGTTCAGAGTCCTGCCCTTTGGGCTATCCTCGGCGCCGCAAGTTTTTACGAAGTGTTGTGCAATTCTCGCAGTGCATCTCAGAAAATCGGAATACAAGTGTTCCCATATCTGGATGATTGGCTTCTAGCAAGTCCTTCCAGACAGGGAAGTAGACACCGTAGCCACGGCTTCACACTTTCTCGCGTCCATGGGAGTCCTACTAAACCTCAAAATTGCAGCTGCAGCCCTCCCAGAGGCTCCCTTTCATATGAACATTTCTGTACACCTCCTGTGCGAAAGCTTTTCTTCCAGAGGACAGGAGGAGCGATATCCTTCAGGTGGCCCGATACATCGGAGAGAGCAGCTCGGTGTCAGCTCTCTCGATGCAATGGATGCTAGGTCTCATGGCATCCTCAGTGTTCACTGTACCCCTAGTACACCTCCATATGAGAACCTCTCAATGGATGCTCAATACTCAGTGGTCTCCGACCACTCACCCTCAGTCCTTTCTCATCAAGGTGACAGACCCTCTGAAGAGATCACTCACCTAGTGGTCGCAAGAGGACAATCTTCTGGAAGGATACCCCTTTGCTACTCTGGATCATCAGATTTCCATTACCACGGATGCGTCCCTAATGGGGTGGGGAGCTCACTGTCAGACTCTCCACACTCAAGGTATGTGGACTCAGGACGAGTCCCAGCTTCATATAAATGTCTTAGAAATCAGAGCCGTCCGTTATGCAGTCCAGGCTTTGAAGGACATTCTCTGTCACAAGAACATTCTCCTTCAAACGGACAACAAAGCAGTGATGTATTACATCAGCAAGCAGGGCGGTGCTCACTCTTACCCCTTATGCAGGGAAGCGATGAGGGTGTGGGAATGGTGCTTAGAGCACAAGGCTCTAATTCATGCAGTCTACCTGCCGGGGGTGCAGAACGAACTGGCAGACTGTCTCAGCAGAACAGAGACAGATCCTCACGAATGGTCTCTCGACTCAGCCATAGCTCAGTCACTATTCGCAGAGTGGGGAACTCCAGACCAGGACTTTTTTGCAACCCCACTCAACACAAAACTGCTTCTCTTCTGCTCCAGAAATCCAGGGCCTGGCATTTTCTGTCAGGATGCGTTCAGGCTGCGGTGGGCAAAACTCTTTCTATACGCCTTTCCGCCTCTTCCTCTAATTCAGAGAGTACTTCTCAAATTCGAGTCCCAGGGGAACAAAATGATCCTCATTGCTCCCTTCTGGCCTCGACAGATATGGTTTCCACTACTCAACAGTATGTCGGAAACTCCTCCAAAACCACTTCCCCTTCAGACGAACTTTCTGACTCGGGCCTGTGGTCCATCCCAATCTGAGGTTGCTTCACCTTCACGCTTGGCTCCTGAAGAGATAGAAGTGAACAGATTCAATGTCTCTCACAGGGTTTCAGATATTCTTCTGGCTGCGCACAAGCCAGCCACTAGGAAAACTTACACAGCCAAATGGAAGTGTTTTTCGCTCTGGTGTGCAAAATCCTCTTTGAATCCTTTTTCCTGCCCACCAGATAAAGTTCTAGAGTACCTTTTAGACCTCTCAAATTCAGGTCTGCAATACTCTACAGTTAAGATTCACCTTTGTGCCATTTCAGCTTATCATGAGCCAGTACTTTACTTGTCACTGGCTCAGTTCCCTGTGGTTAAGAGGTTTCTTAATGAATTCTGCATACGAGACCTCCTATAAGATGTCCAGTCGCAGCCTGGGACATTAATCTGGTGCTAGACATGCTCACTCGAAAACCTTTTGAGCCTCTAGCTACCTGTGAGTTAAAATTTCTCACTTGGAAGACGGCCATCCTAGTGGCCATTACCTCGGCCCGCAGGGTCTCTGAGATACATGCCTTGGTCAGAGACCCTCCATCTACTGTGTTTCATAAAGACAAAGTAGTTCTTAGGACCCATCCTAAGTTTCTCCCTAAGGTTGTTTCAGAATTCCATCTAAACCAGCCTTTGGTCCTTCCATCTTACTTTGCGAACTTCCAAAATGAAGGAGAGCGTTCTCTTCATTCCTTGGATGTCAAAAGAGCTTTGCGTTTCTATTTGGATAGAACAAAAGACTTTAGCAAAGCTCAACTCTTTGTTTCCTTCAGCGAGACCCAGCTGGATCAACCTCTCCCTATCAGATGCATTTCAGCATGGCTGGTGACATGCCTTCGCCACTGTTATTCCATGGCGCAGGTTAAGCTGGAGGGCAGCGTGTACGCTCACTCTACTAGAGCGGTCGCGGCATCCGTAGCAGAAATCCACAATGTGCCCATTGCGGATATTTGCAATGCGACCACCTGGAGCTCCGTGCATACTTTCGTCAAACACTATGCCCTGGATGTCCTTGCCAGACGACATTCTTCTTTTGGCAGAACCATCCTTAATGGACTCCTGTCCTAAAACTGTGAGCTCTTGGTCTCTCCTGCCGCCCTCTCAGGGGATTATTATCTCGGTACTCTCCTATTAGTGTGAATGAGTGGTGGAGACTTTGTGTCCAGGAAGATATGGAAATTACATACCTATCATAATTCTTGATCTTCTTGGACGAGTCTCCACCACTCATTCACACGCTCACCCACCATCCCCCGAGCTCACCTCTGTTGTTGGTCTTCACTCCCTCAGTCTTTAGGCTGTGAAGACTTCTTTGTTGACCCTTCTTATACGGGTTGTCCGAACTATCTTATGTCCGGTTTTTGGTTAGGCTATCCTTCTAGGTTAGTTACACTGCACCTCCTCGGAAAAAAAGGTACTGAGGCGGTTGGAGAGTCAACACCGAGATAGTCATTACCACACGAGTTGGGGCTCGTGGTGCCGCGCCTCCATCTCTGGCGCCAACTCTCTAGCAAAAAGTTTGCTCCCGCTGGGTCCTAGTGCCTCCGGCGCAGATCCCATTAGTGTAAATGAGTGGTGGAGACTCATCCAAGAAGATCAAGAATTACGGTAGGTACGTAATTTCCATTTCTAAGAGTGGTATATGTTGTTCATCCACACGGACCCACCCGACCTCCCCGGCTTCAGCGCACAACCGGGCTTCCAGTGGGCCAGATTTGGCATCATGGGGCGGAGCCGAGAGTTTCATCACCCAGGTGGGTGGGAGAAGCCAGCTTGAAGACTTTCCAGCCCATCTTAAAGCGGCAAGGTACCTGCCAGACAGTGTGGATGAACAACATATACCACTCCTAGAACTCCTGTTACAGGTGAGTAACCTGTATTTTCCTGTCATACAGCTTTTAAAATAATAAAACGTCCATAGGTTCAGTGTGTCCTTTAACCATCTTGTGTAGTCCATAAAATATAAATATAAGCAAAACTGAACCCAAGTTAACGCCGGATGTTCTTTGCTTCTCACTTAAAATATATTTTTCTGCTTTCAGCGCTGTTTTTCTACAAAATTTGATGTGCCACAGGTTCAGAAAGTGATCTCTGCTCAGAAAAACTCTTTCCATGCAGGGGGTCGTCCACTCAAAGGAGTGGGGAATCTCCTGGGTCTTCCTAAATTTCACAAATTAAAAAAAGTACAAAGGACAGTCACTCTGATATGTAATTACTTCAGTGCTAAAAATAAGACTGAAATGAATAAATACGGAAAGGAGCCCAAGATTAGCGCATAAAAACTGCTCAAGTGAGGTTAAAAAAAATACCACAACACTTTCTAGATATATCACATTTTTCTATAACTTCCAAGTACTGTGTAAAGTCCAGCTCTAGCAGTTGCTCCTCTGTCTTCGCTCAAAAAAAAATGCAGCCCTCGAAGTGGAAGATAAAGTGCCTGTTGAAATCAGAGGGTGAAGATTCCTCAAGTCCTTGATCTGTAATTTGTTAAATATGCAGCAGAACTTTCACTGTAAATGTTAAGTCCAATGGACTTAGCTGTTTGTCGATGGATTTGCATGATCGGCTCGCACATGTACTTCTCTGCTCACTACCCCGCCCAGAGCCTCCATCTTTGTACATGTGCACCTCAGTGATAAGGTTTTTTTTTGTTTGTTTTGTTTTCATAGAGCTTTTTTTCTGGTGGAGCTGGCAGGTGGCTACAGCTCCCCCTACAGGGGAGCTCATCTCTCCGGCCCCGACCTCCCACACCAATCTTCCCCCGAGAAATCCCCCATGGGTTACCCCCTGTAATAAGGCCGGGGACAAGGAGTGCGGGTTTTCTCCCCTCCTCTGGATAGCCAACATCCAGAGCCCGGGGCTTGGCACAGGCGCGGTCGGGGCCATCACGGAGCCTGCTAGCTCCATTTTCTCAGTTACTCCAGTCCCCCCTCCTCATTGGATGGTGAATGTCGGCGACATGCCGTCTGACCCGTATCCCGCTCCAGTCATCGTTAGATGGCAATCAACGGGTGGGACGACAATCCCTCTCTTCCCCAAGAGAGGAGAGCAGTCCTCCAGATGCTCAGTTGTCACTCACCTCTGCCGACCCTCGGCAGCCCTGGCTCACTCCAAACCCAGCTCGCCGGCGTGGCATGAGGTGCGGAGTCCAGCGCCTCAACCCTAAGTGCCACCGGGCTGGCCACTGATAACATTTTTAAGCTTGATGGTGGGGGTTGATGATGTCTCTACTGCTGTGGCCCCGCTCTCAGTCTACTCGAGCACAAGAGAGTGATGGGATGGGAATCAGCAGAGAAGACTGTCATCTTGACAAGATGAGGACACTTGAGCCCGACAGATCACACGATGGACAGAAATTGCTTGAAGTGTAGGTCAGTGATAAGCAGTGCACTGCACATTTATCAGTGGGGCAAGAGTTTGGCACCATTTAGTCAGTTAGAAACTTAACGGTGAATGAGTATCTCAGCACTTGGCTGCGGGGCAGTTTTTCAACTTAAACCAAAAAAAAAAAAAAGTCGTCTTTGGTAGGCAGACAGGCATTATACACAGAAGGAGAACATTTGCTTGTATTGTGCTTCATTTAAATAACGTTTTGATCTGTGGACTGTTTAGTCACCATAGGTCTGTTTTTTTTTGTTTTGTTTTTTTTTAGTGGGGGGGGGGATGTTACTGTGTCAAACTCACTAGAAAAGGTGTAGGAGATCTGCAGACTTTTTTTTACCAGGAGTCCAACCAACAGAATTTCTTGAATTTCCGGGGTCTGTCTCATACTGAGTAAATCCTAGATCTTACTTCAAGTTGACGCTCTTGCAGCAGGCTACACAATAAGGACTATGCCGTCAGGCATGAGTACCCCATGGAAAACTTCTGGCTACCAGCCCACAGCGGGGACCGCCCCGATGTCGTACCGCCTCCGACGTCAACCAGTGGTATAATGGGGACAGTCCCCAGCCTCACCTTAGTTCTTTTCGTGCCTTTGACTCGTACGCTTTGGCTCCACGGACGCCTCCTGCTACTTGTTGACCGCCTTTTTTTCCATGGTTTTTCACTTGCGTTTCTTTCCAAATTTTTTTACAAATTTCTACCTGTACATGTCTTCTTTGTCCTCCACAGAGCGGTGAAAATCCAAGTATACCTGCGGGAAACAGATTCCGCCAAAAGACGGCCATTCGGCCTGCCTGATTTGTCTCGGACCACTGCATGACTCTGAGGCCAGCCTGCACTGTCGTAGTTTCAGTTAGCGCACTCACATTTGTTGTCTGAAGGCTCTGAAGACCCATCTCCTTGAACAACAACTGGCTGCCATGCAGAGGACCTCCTCCAGCCACAGCTCTTCTTCTGTCTGGGCTGCCATTGATAAAGCCCACCGGCCTCACCCAGACGTTGAGCATGGGGGCTTCGGGGCACGGGCCTTTGGCCCCACCCTTGAGTCTTAGACCAT
Organism: Neoceratodus forsteri; assembly: GCA_016271365.2. Lineage (NCBI taxonomy): Eukaryota > Metazoa > Chordata > Ceratodontiformes > Ceratodontidae > Neoceratodus > Neoceratodus forsteri. Next base: position 1,561,555,383 of record CM057449.1, read on the forward strand.
TCCAGTATCAGCTCGGTTCTAAGCCAGGGGGTCCAGCCAGCTCCTCCTCAGACAGTAGGCAGGGGTCTGTCGTCTGCCAGGGTGGAGTGTCCTTCACCTCGGGCCATTTGTCTGACGATCGGAAGAGATGCCAGGAGCAGGAACTCCAGGCTGGAGTACACTCCCCCAAGTCCAAGACGACGGACTCCCAGCATCAGACCCCGACATTATCGTCCTCTGCCTCCCCAGGGTCAAAACAGGCGACACTGCCTCCGTCAGCTTCCCCTAAGCCATTGTCCGGGGTTCTGCCGCCAGTCAAAACAGCACCCCCGCCTCTGCCAGACCAATGGTCGCCCAACACCGTGACACCTCCTGATCAAACGGATGACCGGGTGTCACCCTCCCTGCTGCCTGAGGGACTGCCGGCATAGGCTCCAGCATCCCCAGACCTAATGGCCGGGCCCTCTGCACCTTCAGGACCCGACGTCCCTCTTCCGGCACCAGTTGTTCCAGGGCCTCCCCGTATCACTAGCGGACGTGGGGACCCTGTTTACATTGTGGTGGAAGACCATTAAAGGTGATCTCCTGCCCAAGGAGCCCCTGACCCCATCACCAGACCTGACTCCCTCGAATGCCACACAGGGACATCTGAAGCACCCAACTCCACCACCCAGACCACCATCACCTCCACCCAAAAAGGCATCCTCTCCTGACCGTTCAAATGAAGGCTCCCCCAGGCGCCACTGACGGAGGCACCACTCATCATCGCGGTTCTCCTCCAGACACCAATGCCATTCTCATGGTCATCGGCTCCGGCGGTCATACACTAGATCTGCTCCCTCGGATTCATCTGACAGGAGATCGCACTTCGAGGGGGAGCTCTTGCAGCAGGTATTACCAATAGGACTAAGGCCACCAGGCATTAGGACCCCACGGAAAAATCTTCTAGCTAGCAGTCTGTGGCAGGGGACCACCCCCGATGTCAGCTCCGCCTGACAACAGACATGGTATAAAGGAGGTAGTTCCCCGGCGCCATCTCAGTTCTTTTCCTGCCATCGAGCCGCTTAGTTCGGCTCCACGGACGCCTTCCTTATCGCAGTCAACTGCGTGCTTTTCCAGTCAGTTTTTTCGACAGTTTTAGTCTTTCTGTAACTGTTTAGACATTTTTGCATGCCTTCACCTTTTCCATCTCGACGCAAGTTGAAGTGCAAGTGCGGGAAGCAGATCCCGGCCAAAGACGGCCATGCGACCTGCCTCATCTGCTTAGGCCCAGACCATCGGCCTGATGATTGCCTGCACTGCCAGAAATTCAGCCAAAAGACCCGCATCAGAAGAGCCAACACCCTGAAGGTATATCTTCTTGAAAAGCAGGTGGCAGCCATGTAGAGATCACTGTCGGGACGCAGTTCATCGTCCCCCGCTAGAGAGTCCCCAAAGAGAAGCCATCGGGAGGAAGCATCACCAACCCGGAGAAAGTTAGAGCAAGGAGTCGGTCCCATCCTATATCTCCCCCACAGAGCCTCGTCTTCCTTGGCCTCTGGCGGTAGGTCTGGGTCAGTCCTTCTGGCAGCCACTGGGACCACACAAAAGAAGACATTCTCCTCCTCTTCTACTAGGGAACAAGGTAAGGAGTCGTCTTCTGGGCGCTCATCTGCCCAGCTCCTCTTGGCTCACCAACCCCACAAACCTTCAGGGTTGGCCCAAGAGGGAAAATGTGTCTTCAGGCAGGCCTTCGGACTCTGGCCATAAGTCCATTGGATCATCTGAAGAACACAGACACTCGAACGACTCCTAACAGGCTCCAGGAGAGTGTCCGGCACTGGACACCTCCGCCCCCTGCAAAAGGGAAGCCTCCTGCGGGCGACAAACATCCTGTTAGCCGGGCTAGCTCACCCCCGGACCAGGCTCCTCTGGCAGATAAGATGCCGTCAGGTGCCAGGGATCAGGCGTCCTTCCCTACTCCAGGGAATCAGTCGCCCGATGACTCAGTGTCAAAGCCTTATACCGGATCGGATGACAGGTCTGCCCCTCATATGGAACCAGACCAGCAGCCTGATAACATAATCGAAGGGTCACCAGGCTGGATGCCCACGCCAGAAGGTCCACCAGGTCCGATGCCTGCACCGCCGGTCGTCCCATTAGTGGATGTCAGCGCCCTGTTCACCTCGTGGTGGAACACGGTTAAAGGGGATTTGCTTTACAGGCCTCCGCAGTCTTCCCTGAAGAAAACTCCCACAGTTCCTCCACACCTGATGACGGTCAAGTGCCCAATGAGGGCTCTCGTCCATGCCCTCTTCGAGTGGTCGTCCGCCATCATCCTCTGGAGCGGACATGGGGGACTCTTCTTCCAATTATTCTTTTGGGGCGACTTGCCACTACCTTCCCCTAGTCTGAGGGACTCTCCCACATCACCCCCGGACGATCCCTCATTTCTGGACATAATGAGGCATATACAATCATTCTACCAATAGGATACCGAAGAGCTTGATCATGAGAGGCACCGCCTGGCTAACTTTTTGGGATCCAGGGACCCGAAGCCTCTAGTGATCCCACCTCTAGTGGAGCCCTATCAAGATGTAACCAGGCTTACCTGGCAGCGCCCCTCTAAAAAGCCTGCTATGCTCAGAAAGGCACACAGGCTGTACAGGACATCGAAAGAGGAACCTTTTTTTGGGGGAAAAACCCCAAAGCAGATTGTATGGTACTCACAGCAGCTTATGGAAGGGCTCAACAACCCAAGCACATGAGCGTCCAGCCCCCAGATCCCGAATACAAAAAGCTGGACCACATGGGCTGTAAAGTCTATACGTCTGCCACTGGGGCTATTTGTTCCTTGAATTTTCTAGCCCACATGGTAACCTACCAGAAGTCCCTGTGGGAGAAAACCATGGGCCTGTTGAAGGCTCAACCAGATTCAGACAACAAGAGTGAGCACATGGCATATATTCAGTTGGGCATGGACATAGACAAGCACGTGCTCAAGTGCTCCTACGACTCCATGGACATGGCAGCCAGGGCTGCAGCCTTGAGCATCTGCATGCGGAGGCATGCCTGGCTCAGAGTGTCGGGGTTCTGCCAGGACCTGCAGGATACCATCCTGGACGCACCCTTCCAGGGCTCCATTCTCTTTGGGCAGGAGGCGGAGAAGGTGATCCTGGGACTTCAGGAACCTGGCAGGGCAGTAGCTGAGGTGCACAGGCTGTACAGATCAGAACTGCCTGCTTCCCGTCGTCGTCCTTTTCATAAGAATCAAGGACAACATGGGAAAAGGCAACCCCAAAACAAAGGAGCCTTCAAACGACGCGGCCATCCTGTCCCTACCGGCATCCAGGGCCCAAAACATCCCAAAGCACCCAGAACCCCCTTGCCCAATCCCCCCAACACAGCATGACTCCCTGCCGTCCCTCCCCCATCATCAGATTCCATTGGGGGAAACGGTAGGAGGGAGATTCTCCCTCTACCTGTCACGGTGGTCCAGTATCACCTCTGACCAGTGGGTCCTTCAGACAGTAGAGAGGGGTTACTCCCTAGAGTTCCTAAGCTGTCCGCCGGATAATCCTCCCGTTCAGTCCCATTGGTCGGCCAGCCATGCTGTTCTGCTAAAAGCAGAAATCCAAGCCCTTCTGCAGAAGGCCTTCCAGATGGTTCCATCCACCCAGTAGGGCAAAGGCTTCTGTTCCCATTTTTTTTTCTGGTTCCCACGAAAATGGGAGACCTTAGCCCTATACTGGATCTTAGTTAACAACCAATTTATCCAGTACAGGAGATTCCGGATGGTGACACTGGCAAGCCTCTTGCCCATGATCCATCGAGGAGACTGGCTATGCTCCCTAGATGTGCAGGATGCATACATGCACGTCAAATCCTGCCCTCACACAGGAAGTTCCTGCTCTTCCTTTTCCAAGGCTAGCACTATCAATTCAGGGTACTTCCTTTTGGCCTCTTGTCCGTGCCAAGAGTCTTCACCAAATGTCTGGCAGTAGTGGCAGCGGCCCTGAGAAGGAAAGGCCACTTTGTCTACCCTTACCTGGATGACTGGCTCATTTCTGCCCAGTCAGAAGACCAGTTGACTGATGCCTTACAAGAAACCATCTCAATCTTCCAGTCCCTGGGCATCACCCTGGATTGAGTGAAGTCACACTCCTGGCCCTCCCAAAGGCTTCAGTATATGGGAGCGATCCTAGACACCATTCAGGGCAAGGTCTTTCTGCCAGCAGACAGAGCAGAATGGCTCAGAGTAGTTGCTCGCAAGCTGCAGACCTCTGATGAAGTCGCAGCGAGGGTTGTCCTACAACTGCTAGGACACATGACAGCCGCCATAGCCATGGTCCACTTGGCAAGGCTGAACATGAAGACTCTTCAGTGGCACCTCAGAGATCAGTGGGATCTTGGTGTAGACGAACTGGACCACCCTATCTGAATTTCGGAGGCGGTTCGTCACTCCCTCCTGTGGTGGTTAAATCCAGTCAATCTCGAACTGGGAGTTCCCTTCTAGAGAACAAACCCGATGCAGATCCTTACAATGGATGCTTCGGGTTTAGTCTGGGGAGCCCATCTGGATATTCACCATACAAAGGGTGCTTGGAACACAACAGAACAATCTCTTCACATCAGTATGCTGGAGATGAGAGACGTTCTGTATGCCCTTCAGGCTTTTCAACACCAGCTCTACCGGGGTCCACTTCTGGTCCAGTGAGACAATACCCCGATAGTGTTCCACCTAAACAAGCAAGGGGGTACTCATTCCTATCCTCTTTGAGAGAGGCCATGAGAGTGTGGTGCTGGGCAGCAGAACATGGTCTGGACATCACGGTGATTCAAGTGCCAGGGGTCCAGAATGTTCTCGCCAGCAGCCTATGCCGCTCTCGCTCTCTGAATCATGAGTGGGAGTTGCATCAAGCAGTGGCAGAAGACCTCTTGGAAAGATGGGGTCGGCCACAGTTGGACCTCCACCAAACTGCCAAATTTCTGCTCGCTAGATCCAGGGCCTGGTGTTTTCTGGCAAAACACATTTTCCTTCTCCTGGATAGGGAGGTTTCTGTGTGCCTTCCCTCCCTCCCTCCCTTCCCTCTTCTTCAGAGAGTCCTGCTCAAGTTGCAGGCGGAGGAAGCCAGGATGATCCTGGTAGCTCCTCTCTGGCCTCATCAGATCTGGTATCCGCTTCTACAGCAACTGGCCATGGAGCTTCCCATGCAGTTGCCCTTCTCCTTTCAGTTGCTGTCCCAAGAGCGGGGAATGCTTGTCCATCCAGCTCTGCATCCTCTACACTTGCATGCCTGGCTCCTTCAGTCCTAGCAGAGGAGAGATTAGGGGTGTCAAGCAGAGTGGCAGAGATCTTAGTAGCAGTGAGAAAACCTTCCACCAGGGCAACCTATGCCATGAAATGGAAACATTTTTGTCTATGGGCAGCACCCCGTTCCCTAGACTGTCTGGATTGTCTGGTAAAGTACGTGCTGGAGTACCTCCTTCATGTCTTGGACTTGGGCCTCAGCTACTCATCCATTAAGGTGCACCTTTGCGCTCTTTCAGCCTACCATGCACCTGTGAATGAAAGGACTCTAGCACAACTTGACGTGTGCAAGACCTTCTTGAAGGAAATCTTGCATATCAGACCCCCACGGAGGGATCTTGTTCCTCCATGGGATCTTCTTTTTGTTTTAGAGAAGCTCACCCTTCCCCCTTTTGAGCCAGCCGCGACATGCGAGCTTCGCTTTCTGTCTTGGAAAGCCTTACTTTTAGTTGCCATTACCAGTGCTCGGAAAGTTTCTGAGCTACAGGCTCTAATGTGTAAAGAGCCTTATCTTCTTTTTCATAGGGACAGGGTGGCACTGCGCACTAACCCTAAGTGTTTGCCAAAGGTGGTGTCCGAACTGACCCTGAATCAGGACATCCAGCTTCCAGTTTATTATCCAGAGTATTCTGACAAAGGGGAGGCCCTGTTGCATACTCTGCATGTACATAGGATACTTTGGTATTACCTCAGCAGAACCAGTTCTGTTCAGCAAATGGATCAGCTCTTCATTTCATTTGTTCACAGGAAGACAGGGGCTCCTGTCACTAAGCAAACACTAACCAGAGGGTTGGTGCACTGTATCACCTTTTGCTATCAGCACCACAATAAGCCCCTTACCAGGATCGGTGAAGGGTCATTCCACCAGAGCTGTGGCAACTTCATTTGCCTCTCTGTGAAACGTTTCTTTGGCAGACCTTTGCGCTGCCGCAACCTGGAGCTCCATCCATACTTTCATCAGACACTACAGTTTGGACATTGCCACTAGTAGGAGAGCAGGGTTCGAACTACCAGTCCTCCAGGGCCTCCTCTCCTAAACTCCATCTATCTGGATCATCAGTTATCTGTTTGTCCCCCCTCCCATCTGACCTGTGCCTATCTTTGGATACTGCTTGGGACTCGGTCCTATTGGTAATACCTGCTGCAAGAGCTCCCCCTCAAAGTGAGATAGTACAGTTACGTAAGAACTTACCATAACAGTAGATCTTCAAGGGGAGCTCTTACAGCAGGTGGCTTTCCTACCCACCAGCCCCCAGGGACAAGTAATTTTTCTTTCTCTTTGAGTAGGGGAGACCCTCCTCAGTTCTCTATTCCTTTGTTAGCTGGGTCTCCGGCAGTAGAACTGAGATGGCGCCGGGGGACTGCCCCCTTTATACCATGTCTGACGTCGGGCAGAACCGATGTCAGGGGCCAGTCCCCCACCACAGACAGCTGGCTAGAAGATTTTGCCGTGGGGTCCTAACGCCTGACGGCTTTAGTCCTATTGGCAATATCTGCTGCAAGAGCTCCTCTCGAAGATCTACTGTTACGGTAAGATCTTACTTCGAGAAACGGCTCTTGCAGCAGGTTACACCATTAGGACTGAAGCCGGCAGGGGCCAGGACCCCACGGAAATTTTCTAGCTAGCAGTATTCAGCAGGGACCGCCCTCGTCGGTCCGGCCCCCGACGTCAGGCATAGTATATAACGGGACGGCCCCCCAGAATCCCCAGTTCTTTTCCAGCCATCGACTCGCCAGCATCGGCCTCTTGGTCTCTACCTAGCGCACAACGACTTAGAACTTCAAGAGTTTCTACTTAACTAATGTTCTGTCCAACTCCTTCATTTGAGGGACACCTTTCAAAGTGTGCCTGCGAAAAACAGATCCCTTCAAGGATCATCATTCCTCCTGCGGACCGGTGCTTAGGCCCGGACCACGATACCAAGGCCTGCACTTTTTGCTGAGGGTTCAACAGCCGTACCAGGATCCGCCGTCAGAAGGCACTTCAGGCTTTTACGGAGATCTATTTTTATGTCAATTGTTACAAAGATTTTGTAATTCAAGGCTGTATGTGTTTATATTTTGTCTTGTTGTTATGTCTCTGCAACATAAAATGAATAAAAAGTGAATGGCAAAAAAAAAGAAGGCACTTCAGGCTTACCTGCTAGAGGAAAAACTTAGTCAGATGGACAAAGAACCTTCCTCCAGGGGCGATTCTTCCTCCAAGGTCCACAAACACCGGGAGAAGGCAAGGTCCAGATCTCCGAACCGGGCCTCGGATTCGTGGAGTTCAGGCTCCACCCGATCGGACTGCTCTCCCTCCAGGGCTAGGTCTCAGCCCACTCCGGTTAAGGTCTGGGCTTCCAGCGGTTCTTAGACTCTTCAGCCCATTAAGACTTCCAGGCCCTCGGCTTCCTCTACTCCCTCTCAGGCCTCTTCTAAGTCCTCTGAACGCCACAAGTCTTCCTCTTCCATCCAGTGTCGGGACCCCGACTCCAGGTCGGTCTCCTAACCCCATAGGGACCTGGATCCACCACCCAGGAAGACGAAGGACCTGATGTCCCTCAAGCGGACGATGGACCTGACGTCGGCCAAGCACCCGAAGTCTGCCAGGTGTTCGCCGGAGCCGAGAACATCGGCCAAGCATCAGACGCTGGCCAGGCGTTCACCGGACCTGAAGTCGTTGGCCAATCGACCGACATCTGCTTCACCAGAGTCAAAGACTGCCCGCCAGTCACCGGTGGACGCCGGTCAGAGGGACTCCACAGAGGAGGACACCGCATTGCCTGAAGACCAGGCAGGCAACACAGAGGATGCCGGGCTTCCAAGGGAACCTTCGCCCACCCTGGAGACGCCCGACCCCGGTGACAGACCACCGGTGCCAGGCCTGTCGTCTGGCATGAATATTCAAGAAGTAAAGGAGCTCTTTACTTTCTGGTGGGACACCATCCGTAAAGACGTGGTCCCAGTAAAGCCTCCCCCCCCACCCCACACTCCTTCACCTCCTACACCCCGTCCTCCACCACAGGGGCCAGCAGGATGACCACCAACCCCCAAGGAGCAGATTCCACCTCCTAGTGGTAGATCCCAGGGTCGGAGAAGGCCTCCCTCAAGATCTCCATCAGGGTCTCCCAGCCCCAAGCGACCCAGACGGCGGTATACTCCATCGGGGGAGGACTCCAGATCAGATACCTCGGATTACTCCAGATCTCCTTCTCCACTCAGCATTTCATCACCTGACCCACATGACCTTCCCAGGTCTCCTCCGGATGATCCCTCTTTCTCTGAGATCATGAGGCACATCCAGGACAACATGGGGTGGGATGCTGAAGACCTCGACCCGGAAAGGCAGCGCCTTGCCCGTTATCTTCGGCAGAAAGACCCAAAGCCTGTGGTAGTGCCGCTTGGTGGACAGCTTTGCGGACATCACCAAGGCTGCGTAGAAGCGCCCGCACTCCACTCCTGTGGTGCCAAAGAAAGCTGACCGCCTGTACAAGGCCCCGAGAGAGGACCAGTACTTGGCTCAGTAACCTCTGGCAGACTCCCTGGTCATTACGGCCTCACATGACCAGTCCCAAAGACCACAACTCATGCGCACACAGCCACCAGACCAGGAATCCAAACAATTGGATGCCTTGGGGAGACATATGTATGCGGCTGCTACATGCTTCATCAGGTCCCTGAACTACCTAACCCACATGGTACAGTTTCAGAACGCCCTATGGGAACAGGGCCAGGACCTGGTTGATAAGCTTCCGGATGGCGATCAGAAGGTGGAGCTCCTAAACCTTCTCTGCACAGGGTCTGATGTGGGTACCCAAGTACTACGAGCCACATACGATTCTGCGAACTCTTCCGCCAGAGCTGTAGCTTCAGGCGTCTGTCTCCGGCGACACTCTTGGCTCCGTGTCTCCGGCTTCACCCCGGACATACAGAAGAACATTCTTGACGTCCCCTAGAATGGCGAAGTACTCTTTGGTGAACCCTTGGAGAAGGTTATCACCAAACTCCAGGACGCTGGGAAGGCAGTCAGGTCTGTACAGGCCATGTACAGATCCAGGCCCGGTTCCTTTCATAGGAACCAGAGCCGTTTTTGCAGCCAGCAACAAAGGCAGTAGCCACGTTCTGGCCAGCAACAAAGAGGCACCTTTCAGCGGAAAGCCCAGGCTAAGTCGTCCCTAGGCAGAGCCCAACGCTACACTAAACCGGCCCAGTCTGCAGGGACCAGTGCTGCCACAGCATGACTCCTTCCTGGCCCCTGCCCCTCCTCTGGATCAACAGGCACAAAAAGTCGGGGGTCGCATCGCTTGCCACTTTTCAGGGTGGCAGTCAATTACCACCGACCGGTGGGTTCTCCAGTTGGTCAAGAAAGGTCACTTCATAGAATTTCTCGACCACCGCCAGCAAGACCTCCCCTGCTTTCCCGTTACTCTGGTAAGCACGCCCTGCTCATACAGCAGGAGGTGCTCGCACTCCTGGAAAAAGAAGCGATAGAGCACATTCCACAGAACCAGAGGGGTGCAGGATATTATTCTCACTTCTTTCTGTTTCCCAAGAAAACAGGGGACCTCTGTCCGATAGTGGACCTCAGCGACCTCAACGAGTCGGTCCTGTACAAACGCTTCTGCATGGTGACCCTCCCAGGTCTGATTCCCATGCTCAAGCAGGGCACCTTTCTAGCGACCTCGGACATGCAGGACACTTACCTGCATATTCCCATTGCTCAAGCGCACAGGAAGTTTCTGCGCTTCGAGTTCCAGGGCAACCATTATCAATTCCGAGCCCTCCCTTTCGGACTGTCATCGGCACCTCGGGTATTCACGAAGTGTATGGCGGTCGTAGTGGTGGCTCTGAGGAGACGAGGCCACTACATGCTCCCCTACCTGAACGACTGGCTTCTCATGGCACCCTCTCGGGAGGCCTTGATGTCTGCCGCCCATTATACTCAGTCTCTGTTCAAGATGCTGGGCATCATGATCAATCACGAGAAGTCACACCTGGTTCCGTCACAGACTCTGCAGTTCATAGATGCAGTTCTGGGCATTGTCCAGGGGAAAGCTTTTCTTCCACAGGACAGAGCGGAACATATCAGATCCCTCATCAGGGACATTTCGGCGAGGAAGACCTTTCCTGTCAGATTGGTCCTTTGCCTGCTTGGACACATGTCTGCGGCCATTGCAACAGTCCCACTTGCTCATCTCCACATGCGGGTCACCCAGTGGATGTTACGGGTCCAATGGGACCAAAAGCAAGACCATCTGCAGCTTCCAATCTGGATCAGGAAGACCGTAATCCGGGATTGGCAATGGTGGCTAGATCCGAAGAATCTATCAGCAGGGGCCCCCTTCATTGCGCCATCTCCGATAGTGACACTCTCCACAGACGCCTCGGGGCTCGGATGGGGAGCACACCTCGACGGTGTCCGGTCTCAGGGCCTGTGGACAGCCCAAGAGACTCATCTCCACATAAATATCCTGGAAATGAGAACAGTTCTTCACGCCCTGCAGGCCTTCCAGTCGGAGATTCCACCAGGTACCATTCTGTTACAAACAGACAATTCCGCTGTGATGTATTACCTCAACAAACAAGGAGGCACCCATTCCTACCCGCTTTACAGGGAGGCCATGAGGGTGTGGGATTGGGTTTTGCAACACGGCGCAAACCTTGTTGCTGTTCATGTCCCAGGAGTGGACAATGTCATTGCAGACGGCCTGAGCTGCTCTCAGGCCTGAGTCCACAAGTGGGAACTACTCCAGGAGGTAGTAGAGGATCTGTTTCACAGATGGGGTACACCAGAGTTAGACATTTTCGCGTCCCCATCCAACGCAGAACTGCCCAATTTTTGCTTGCTAGATCCAGGGCCTTGTGTTTTTTGGCGAGACGAGTTGTCCCTCTCCTGGATGGGCAGATTCCTCTGTGCCTTTCCCCCCTTTCTGTTGATCCAGAGGGTTCTTCTGAAACTTCGCAGAAAGCAAGCGACGCTGATACTCATCGCGCCATTCTGGCCCAGGCAGATCTGGTTCCCTCTGCTACATCAGCTATCACGGGAACCTCCGGTGCCTCTGCCAATCAGCTCTCACTTGTTGTCTCAGGAGGAGGGCTTCTTGGTCCATCCACACCTTCGTTCACTGAGTCTGCACGCTTGGCTCCTAGAGACATAGCCATTTTGCGACACGGGGTCTCCCAAGAGGTAGCTGACATTCTGGTGGGCACGAGAAAACCGGCCACTCATGCTACTTACGCCATGAAATGGCGCAGTTTTTGCCTATGGGCTCAAGCGCGGCGGTTTTTGCCTCTAGACTGTCCATAAAAGTCGGTCTTGGACTACCTCTTGTCTCTTTTTCAGACAGGCCTGGCGTACTCCTCGATCAAAGTACACCTCTGTGCCATATCAGCCTATCATTATCCTATAGGCCAACGCACCATATCTCAGTTGGACACGGCACGAGCCTTCCTGAGAGGTATTCTCCACCTTAGACCTCCGATTAAGGATCCAATTCCACCATGGAATCTACCCTTTGTCCTGGAGCAGCTTACGCTGCCACCCTTTGAACCAGCCGCGGATTGCGAGCTACGTCTTTTCACTTGGAAGATGTTGTTTTTAGTTGCCGTTACCTTGGCCAGAAGAATTTCTGAACTCCATGCACTCATGTGCAAAGAGCCTTATTTGGTTTTTCACAGACAGGGTATCCCTACGGACTAGTCCCAAATTTCTGCCTAAGGTGGTCTCAGCTCTCACCCTTAATCAGGACATTGATCTACCAGTGTACCTTCCCAACTATTCGAATCGAGGAGAGGCCCTGCTGCACACTCTAGATGTGCATAGGTGTCTCCGATACTACCTGACCAGAACAAAACACCACCGAAAATCAGACCAGCTTTTTGTCTCCTTCGCCCACAGGATGATGGGAGCTCCTGTTTCTAAACAGTTGCTGTCCAGGTGGCTCATTCAGTGTATCATGTTCTGTTACCAGAAGCGCAACAAACCCTTACCAGGCGCGGTCAAGGGTCATTCCACAAGGCGGGTGGCTACCTCCTTTGCGGCCTTAAGAATGTGTCCACCTCGGCGATCTGTGCTGCAGCTACTTGGAGCTCCGTGCACACTTTCATCAGGCATTACAGCCTGGATATCGCAGCGAGGCGAAAAGCAGGTTTTGGTCTAGCAGTCCTTCAAGGACTTCTGTCCTAGGCTTAGGTTCCATTAAGGATTTCTACCTTCCCTCCTCCCAGTGGTGTGGGATTTCCATTATTGCTTGGGAATCAGTCCTAATGGTGTAACCTGCTGCAAGAGCTGTTTCTCGAAGTAAGATAGTACAGTTACGTAAGAACTTACCGTAACAGTAGATCTTCGAGAACAGCTCTTGCAGCAGGTACTTTCCCTCCCACTATCCCCGCTGGAGGTAGATTCTAGTTTCAGCATCCTTCTCCAAGGATCAGGTGTCTCAGCATCTCTCTGACTGCCATCTGATGGCGGATCCTCAGTCTCCTCTTCTGATGTCATCCAGCGGCCGGGAGTCTCCGGTGGGAGAACTGGAGATTCTGGGGTACCGCCCCCTTATATACTATGCCTGACATCGGGGGCGGTCCCCGCTGAATACTGCTAGCTAGAAAATTTCCGTGAGGTTCTGGTGCCTGCCGGCTTCAGTCCTAATGGTGTAACCTGCTGCAACAGCTGTTCGCGAAGATCTGCTGTTACAATAAGTTCTTACATAACTGTACTTTCTTACGTAACTGTACTTTCCTCTGGATCCTCAAAGGGATTTGCCTTTTCTCCTCGGCCAGACGCCCATGGTGACTCCCCTCGGTCGCCCCCAGACAACCGTACATTCGTGGATATGATGTGTTGCATTCATTTCTTAAACCATGGGACACTGAGGACTTGGACCCGGAAAGGTGATGATTGGCTTATTTTGTAGGCATGAGTGATCCAAAACCACTGGTAGTCCCGCCTTTGGTGGCTCCTTTTCAGGATGTCACCAAGCTAGCCTGGAGGCCCCCTTCCTCCACTTCTGCTGTCCCTAAAAAGGTGGACAGACTGTATAGGACCCCAAAAACTAGTCCTTTTTTGAGGGAACATCCGAAAGTGGTCTCTGTGGTCCTCACAGCTGCCACGGCAGGATCAAGCAGCCCCGCCACATGAGTGCACAGCCACCAGACAAAGAATCCAAGAAACTGGATCAGTCTGTCCAAAAAATTTATTCCTCAGCCACCTGCACCATGCATTCACAAAATTGTTTAGCACATGTGGTGCAGTATCAGAAATCCTTGTGGCAGAAAGCCGTGAAGTTGACTCAGAAGTAGCCTGACTCTCCACAAAAATCCAAGGTCTTGGATGTTCTCCAATCCGGCCTCAATGTGGGAAAACACATCTTGAGGTCTTCTTATGATTCAGCAGAGACATCAGCTAGAGCAGCAGCCACCAGGGTCTGCCTCAGAAGATACTCTTGGCGCAGGATCTCCAGGACGCTGTCATGGATGCCCCCTTCCACTGGTCCATTTTATTTGGAGAGGACTCCGAGAAAATAATTACGGGCCTTCAGGATTCGGGCAAAGTCGTCCAGTCTGTATACCAAATCAGACCTACATCCGACACAACAGAAGCCTTTTCATCGCCCTACAGGCCAGAGGTCCAAGGGGCAACAAGCAAGAGTACCCTTTAAGCACAAGGCTCCCTCTCAGCCCTCGGGTGCCTCGGGACCTCAGAATGAGAAGTCCTCCCAGGACTCCCTGCCCACTTCCGGAGCCTCCACCTGACTCCCTGACCCCAGCAGAATCCTTGAGGGAAGCGGTAGGTGGTCAATTGTTGAGCCAAGATAACTTCCGACGCCTGGGTCTTCCAGTTGATAGGGGTCATGCGCTGGACTTAATGCAAATTCCTCCACACAATCCCCCAGTCCCTTTTACCTACTCACCATCCCACGCCACCCTCATTCAAGAGGAGATTCAGACCCTCCTGGACAAGCAGGCCATAGATCCTGTTCTCTAGTCCCACTGCAGGAAAGGGTTCTACTCCCACATCTTCTTGGTCCCCAAGAAGACAGGGGAATCTCTGTCCCATCCTAGATCTAAGCCTCCTGAACAATTATATTGAATACAAGAGGTTCAGGATGGTAACCCTACAGGGCCACCTCCCCATGCTCCATCTCTCTCTCTCTCTCTCTGCTTTGTTCCCTCGATATGCAGAACGCTTACCTCCACATGTTGGTACTTCTGGCCCACAGGAGCTTCCTGCGGTTCTCTTTTCAAGGGGACCATTACCAATTCCGAGCCTTGCCCTTCGGCCGTTCCGCGGCACCACAGGTCTTTACCAAGTACCTCGCAGTGGTGGCTGCAGCTCTCAGGCGCCAGGGCCATTACATCTACCCCTATCTGGATGATTGGCTCCTAGCAGCCCCTACCAAGGATCAGCTTCTGACCACTCTGTCGGACACTTTCCTTATGTTCAGAGATCTGGGAATCGTGCTGAACATCACAAAGTTGTCTCCCTGGCCCCTCCCAGCATCTACAATACATAAGGACCATCTTGGACGCATCACAGGGAAAGTCCCCCGTCCCCCCAGACAGGGCAGCTCAACACTGACTCAGAGGGTTTCCACTTCCTGCCAGATTCCGGCTCGGACAGTGCTGCAGCTCCTCGGTCACATGGTGCCATTTGGCTCAATTATTTATGAGAGTTCCACAGTGGACTCTCAGAGTTCAGTGGGACCAAAGGTTGGACAATCTCGATCAGCCCATCCGAATCTCCAACGTAGTGAGTCAGACCCTCTCTTGATGGCTGACTTCTGCCAATTTGGAGCAGGGAGTTCCCTTCCAGAAGGGTTCCCCACAGCAAATCTTGATGATGGATGCATCAGGTCTAGGATGGGGAGCCCATTTCCAAAACCAACAAACACAGGGCTCCTGGTCTCCTCTGTAACAAAGCCTGCATATCAACATCCTGGAGATTAGGGAAGTTCTTTATGCTCTCCAAGTTTTTCAAATGGATCTTTCTCCGGGGCCCTTGTTGATTCAGATGGACAACATGTCCGTCTTCTTTTACATCAACAAACGGGGGGGGGGCCCACTCCTATCCTCTATGTCGAGAGGCCATGAGAGTGTGGTTCTGGGCCATAGAACATGATCTATCCCTCACAGCGGTCCATGTTCCCGGAGTCCAAAACACATTGGCCAACGGACTCGACCGCTCTCGGTCCAAGGTGCACGAGTGGGAGCTCCACAGTCCGTAGTGGAACACCTGTTCGAAAGATGGGGACATCCAGATTTGGACCTCTTCATGTCGTGTCCAACACCAAACTGCCCAATTTCTGCTCACTAGATCCAGGGTCTGATGTTTTTTGGTGACATGCGTTGTCTCTTTTTTGAACAGGGAGATTTCTGTATGCCTTCCCTCTTCTTCAAAGGGTCCTCCTCAAGCTCCAAGCGGAGTGTGCGGACATGATTCTAATTGCTCCACTCTGGCCACGTCAGATTTAGTTCCCTCTGCTTCAACAGCTGGCGGTGGAACCTCCAGTCCTTCTGCCCCATCCTCCCACTTGCACTCTCAGGAGCAGGGTTCTCTGGTCCATCTGCATCTCAGATCCCTACATCTGCTTGCATGGCTCCTACAGACATAGTTACGACCCGTTTTGGAGTCTCCTCAAGGGTGGCGGAAGTCTTGGTCGTGCCTCGAAAACCTTCCACTAGTTCTACTTATGCCATGAAATGGAAGCATTTCTGCCTATGGGCTTCCGTTCGTGATCTGGACCCGTTCTGCTGCCCTGTTAATTCTATCCTGGAGTACCTGCCTTCCCTCTCGGATGCCGGCCTCCGTTATTCCCCCATTAAGGTGCACGTCTTAGCGATCTCAGCCTATCATGCACCTGTGGAGGGCAAATAAGTTTTATTCATTTATTTGTTTATTGAAAAGTTTCACCAGGTAATGTACACTGAACAACAAGTTGCTCATCTCCTGGTACGACCTGGGGAGAGGGTAAAAGGAGTTACAACATAGGATATTGTACAAGCAATTCACACATAGCGTATAAAGCTTAGTTTACAAGGTAGGTGGTTTCAACGTATATGGTGACCTTATGGATGACCTATAGTGTATAACTGTACAGATGCTCCTAAAGCATACATGCAAGCAATATACAGATAGGACATTTGTCGCTTTAGCAATAGCAGTTTGTAAGAATTTTAGGCACAAATACAATTTAAGGAATTAACACAGCAGTTTAGCATAAGAGTAGAAGAGGTGCATCATGAGAATAGAGAACACCAAGGCCTACATGCAGAGACTATTAGTAAAAATTCCATGTAGGGAGAATAGCAATGGTACAGAGTCAGCTAGTAGACCCTGGCGAAACACTCAGGCTCCGAGGCGGAGACAGACAACAGAAGACCGTTGCAACAATATCAAACGAGGAGCAAAATTAAGTGTTTGTATATATAAGGGCTACGAGTAGGTTATGCTTAGACATGCGGGGCAGCAGACAAGGTGTTAGACCAGGAGGGGTGGAGAGTTAGGGGCAGGTGCAATTAACAGAAAGGAAATTATGTAATGCTTTATTTAGTGAGCCGGATGAGGAGGAAAATTGGATTTGTGTAGGAAGTGAGCTCCACAACTTTGGGAGATGGTAGGAAAAAGAGGACTGGCCAATTGAGGTGGATCTCAGGGGAACTGACAGGGTTCTGTGGTCATGGGAGCTGAGAAGGCGAGAGGGTGGAGGGGAAAGGGAGGAGGTAAGATAAGGAGGGAGGGTACCAAGCCAGTAGTTAGAGATGAACTTTGCACAGTGATGCAGCCGCCTGTTAGCTAGAGATGGGAACGCTAAAGCGCAGTAAAGGTGACGGTGATGGGTTGGGTGAGGTGCATCAAGGGCAAAGTGGCAGAAGGAGTTGAAAAGGGTATCCAAGTTGGCTAAAGAGGTGGCGGGAGCAGAGCAATAGACGACATCGCAGTAGTCGATGATTGGGAGAATCATCTTTTGGAGCAGTTTCTACATAAGGCACCGAGTTTAGGGTGAAGCTTTTTCATTATGGCATCTATTTGGTCTGAGAAAGTGAGATGTTGATCCAGCCAAATGCCCAGATATCTGAAGGACGCCGTCACCTCAGTAGTTGTCCCATTGAGGGTAGTGAATTTGGGGAAGGATGGGAGCCTTGACAGTCTCTGTCTAGTGCCAAACGTCATGGCCACTGTTTTCTTAGCATTTAGGAAGAGTTGGTGAGATTAAAACCAACCCTAGACATTACTGAAATCCCATTGAGGCCTGGAGGCAACATCCTAGTGCGATGGCCCTGAGGAGAAAAGAACCGTATCATCAGCATACGTATGTATAGAAGATGATGTACAGACAGATGGAAAAGAGTTCAGAAAAATGAAGACAAGGATCAGACCCATGGACCCTTGGGGGACATCAGTGCATATAGGTAGAGAAGGGGAGATAGAGTCAGAGATTTTTACCGATTGTGTGCAGCTGTTTAAGTATGCACTGCACCATTTTATGGTGTGTTCAGACAGACCGGCAGATGACAGGGAGCAGAGTAGGAGGGAGTGGGAAACAATTTCAAATGCTTTTGCAAGATCAATAAAGATGGCAGTAGTGATGTGTCCGCAGTCCATACCAGACAGGATCGAGTCCGTGATCCAAAGCAGTGAAGTAGTAGTAGAGTGGTGTTTGCAGAACCCAGATTGATATTGGGTGAAAAAGTTTATGTTGGAGAGGTACGAAGACAGTTGGGCTAAGACTAAGTGTTCTTGCAGTTTGGCTAACGTTGGGAGGAGTGAGATGGGGCGGTAGTTCCCAGGGGAGGAGGTATCACCACTCATTGGAAGTGGGAGGACGATTGCATGTTTCCAACCTTGGGATATTTTGGGCAGTTAAAAAGAGAGGTTGAGAAGGGCAGTCAGTGGGAGGAGCAATGACTATGGCAGACAGGTTTAGTTGCTTCAGATCCAGCCCATCAGGGGAGCTATCTTTGCTCGGGTTAAGGGCTTCTAAGGCAGCCAGCATATCTAGTGTCCAGATTTTGGAGAAGGAGAAATTGTATGGTGGAGCAGGTGGGCTGCTTGTAGAGGCAGTAGACGGATGACTAATGGTTGGAAGCGAGCCTAGTAGTGCAGAAGCGCATGAGGTGATGTGCAAGTTGAACGCTGCAGCTACACTTGGGTGGTCAGAGATGATGGTATTGTTTATTTTGAGAAGGGAGGAGGAGCCTGTGGGGAGAAAAGTGAGTGAATTACTTTCCAGAATTTGGATGGGTTATGTATATTGGAGTTAAAAGTGGAGCTGAAGTACTCAGCTTTAGCCAAGCGAGTGGCTTTCATGCATTTGTTTTCTGAGGGTATGCAGCATAGTCTTTATGAAGCTTTGTACTTTTATGGAGCTTCCAGGCTAAGTCACGCTCTCTTTGGCAAGCAATGCACTCTGGAGAGATCCAAGGGAGGTAGTTTCCTCTGACTCGGACATGACGTAAAGGTGCATGTTGATTCCAGACTTCAAGGAATCAGTCTCTGAAGTAGTTAGCTGCTTCATCTAGGTTGCTGGCTTCGGATATGGGTGCCCAGTTCGTGTAAGTGAGTAAAATTTTATTTATATCAAGTGCCCTTCCCAAGCTCAGGGTGCTTTTACAATAATTCAAATCACTTAAAAACACGTTTCAGAACAATAAATCCAACAGTCATACAATACACTTACTTATGTTCCAGCAAATGCTAAGGCAAAAAGGAAAGTCTTTAGTTGTTGTTTTTTAAAACTTTCAATAGTTAGGCAATCTCGTATCTGATAAGGTAGAGAATTCCACAGGGTTGGTGCCATATAGAAAAAAGATCTACCTCCAGACATCTTTAGATGTACCCTGGGAATCTCTAGCAACCCCTCGCCAGAGGAGCGAAGAGAACGGGCAGGACAGTAAGGCACCAAGAGCTCTTTCAGGTAATGAGGTCCCAAATCATGTAGGGCCTTAAAGGTCAATAATGTGACCTTGAAGGTGATCCGCCACTGTATTGGCAGCCAGTGCAGATCACGCAGCACAGGTGTCATATGGCTAGATCTTGAAACTCCCATCAACGACATGGCCATTGCATTCTGCACAAGCTGCAAGCGGTGGATATCCACCCCTGGCAGCCCTAGATAGAGGGCATTGCAGTAATCAAAATGGCTGGTGACAAAGGCGAGGACAAGGGTGGAAAGATCTTCAGGTGGGACCAAGTGTTTCACCCAGGCAATGTTCCTCAGATGGAAAAAGGTAGATTTGACTATGGCCAACACCTGCACCTTCATAGTCAGGCTTTAGTCAAAAATCATGCCAAGGTTACGCACTTGGCCAGAGGCAAGAAGTGGGCCCCCCCCCAAAGATATAAACCCGAGGGTTTCCCAGTCCAAGCCCCTGTCGTCCTCCCTCTAGGGTCCACAACCAACACCTCAGTTTTCCCTGAATTCAACCTAAGCCAACTAGTACTCATCCAATCTTGACTCTCCAGGAGGCAGTTATTAAACATCGTGATGGAATCAGACTCCTGATCAGGCATAAAAGACAGGCAGAGCTGAGAATCATCAGCATAACAATGAAAACTCAGCCCATATGATCTTATAATGTCCCCCAGTGGAAGCATATACACTACAAATAACATAGGGGACAGCACAGACCCTGTAGGTCAAATCATGCCGAAGAGGGACAATGTTCAGGGATTTGTACAATTGGATTTGTGACGTTTTATGGGGGGCTTTGACTTTGTGTACTCTACACACCAAGAAGGTCATGCAATGGTTACTGAAGGCGTCTGCTAGAATACCTGATTTGATGACCCTGTGAGTATGTGAGGTGAGGGCCCAGTCGATGAGGGAGTGGTTGCCCGTCTTGTGGTTTAGCGAGTCGGGTCGTGGATAAGTTGAGTGCGTGTATATTATTATGCACTCTGTCGGGTATGGAGGTCAAACAATTAATGTTGAAATCGACCATAATATATAATTCGCCGGCTGAAGAGTGGGTAGCTAGGGTGGCTATGAGGTCAGTAATTATTTTGGGTTGTAAACCAGGGAGGCAGTAGGCGCCTGCTACAAAGATAGGTTTGGAGAAGGGGAGAGAGATTTGCAACATCAGGGCCTCATATGCTTTTGGTACAGAGCTGGAAAAGACGGAGGTGAATTGGATGGACGAAGAGACATAAATTGCTACCCCTCCACCTCTACCTAGACGGTCCTGGCGCAATATTATAAAGCCAAGGAGTGTAAGAGACGAGTTGCAAGTCTTATTATTTAGCCAAGATTCTGATAGTATAATTATATCAAGGGTGAGCGTAGCCACCAGGGGCTGGAGCAAGTCCACTTTGGGGAGGAGACTGCGTATATTGATATGTAGGATTTTTAGGCCTCAAGGGAGAGCTGTAAGTCGTGACTCGGGACTAACAGCTGGAGGTGGTTGGGGGACCATTACTGTTTGTGCTCCAGTTGCTCAACTGGACCTGCCCTGTACCTTTTTACGTGACATCTGGCACTTGGGTTAGTATCCCAGTACTGACACTGTAGTGCAGCATGAGAGGGGTGCTGTACTTCTGAGATGCCGTCTTTCGGATGAGACGTTAAACTGAGGTCCCATCTGCTTGGATTGGTGGTAGTTCAGGTGGATGTTAAAGATCCCATGGCACTTATCGAAAAGAGCAGGGGAATTTCCCCGGTGTCCTGGCCAAATTTCCTTCACTCACTAAAAATACCATCGGCAGCTTAATCTGGTTCAAGGTCAGTTGGTATTCATCTGTATCCCCGTCCCCCGGGTCGTGCCTGAAAATAGGCAGGATTTGTCTACTGCACTTACCCGGTCAACAAAAACTAAATAAAATAAAAAACATATTGCATCTAAAACCTCCCATTAGAGACCCTGTCCCCCCATGGGATCTTTTATTTTTCTTAGAGAAGCTCACCCTGCCCCTGTTTGAATCAGCCCTGGACTGCGAGATTCGCTTTCTGTCATGGAAAGCGTTATTTTTAGTTGCCATTACTTCTGCTCGAAGGATTTCCGAGCTACAGGCTCTTATGTATAAAGATCCCTGCCTGGTTTTTCACAAGGACAAGGTGTCCTTGAGAACCAATCTTAAATTTCTTCCCAAAGTGGTGTCCGAGTTCACCCTCAATCAGGACATTTATTTGCCGGTGTATTATCTGGAGTATGCTAATTGGGGAGAAGCCCTCCTGCATACCCTCAACATCCATAGGATTCTCCGCTATTGCGTGGATCGCATTAGATGCACAAGGAAGTCTGAGCAACTGTTCGTCTCCTTTGCCCCTAGGTCATTAGGCTCACCAGTGGCTGAACAGATGCTCTCAAAGTACATGGAAACATAGACTTTGACGGCATATAAGGACCGCTTGGCCCACCTAGTCTGCCCATTTCCCTACCTACTGGATAAGCTGCAGATCCTAGTTAACCAACAGCCTGTTTCTTCCTACCCCCCACAAGAATTGCCTTATGTCTGTCCCATGCATTCTTGAATTCTCCCACAGTTTTATACCCCACAACCTCCTCAGGAAGGCAGTTCCATGCGTCCACCACCCTCTCTGTGAAAAAACTTTCTCACATTGCCCCTGAGCTGTCCCCCCTCTGTCTTCAAATTGTGTCACCTTGTTCTTTGCACATCTCTTTTTCTGAAAGATGCTGCCCTCTTGAACTTTGTTGATTCCACTGAGGTACTTAAAAGTTTCAATCATGTGCCCCCTCTCCCTCCTTTCCTCAAGGGTATACATATTAAGCTCCTTTAGTCTCTCCTCGTATGGCTTCCCTTGAAGACCCTGCACCATTTTAGTTGTCCTCCTCTGGACTGCCTCCATCCTATGTCCTTGCGGAGATTGGTCTCCAGAACTGGACGCAGTACTCCAGATGGGGTCTCACCAACTGTCTGTACAGAGGGATAACTTCCTATTTTCTGCTGGTGATGCCTCTCCCTGTACAACCCAATATCCCCACAGCCCTCCCTACTGCCTTCTCACATTGCTTGCTAACCTTAAGGTCATCTGATATGACTACCTCTAGGTCCCTTTCCATTTTTGTTGTTACTACCTCCCCCCATTGTGTACTCTTCCTCTGGGTTTTTGTTTCCCAGGTGCATTATTTTGCACTTCTTTGCATTGAATCCAGGCTGCCATACTTCTGACCATTCCTCCAACCTTGCCAAGTCCCTTCTCATCCTTTCCACCCCCCCCCCTTGTTTATCAACCCTGTTGCAGATCTTTGTGTCATCTGCAAAGAGGCATACTTTTCCTTCTAGTCCCTCTGCAATGTCACTTACAAAGACATTAAAAAGGACTGAACCCTGCGGTACCCCACTAGTAACCTCCCCTTTCTTCAGAGTGAACTCTGTTTAATATTACCTTCTGTGTCCTGTTGTCCAGCCAATGTTTTACCCAGGCTACCACCTTGGGACCCACTCCCAGGCTGGCTAATTTGTTTATTAATCTTTTGTGTGGGACTGTCTCAAATGCCTTGCTAAAGTCTAGGTAGGCCATGTCCACAGCCCCTCCCTGGTCTACTACTTTGGTCACCTAGTCAACGAAATTGATTAGATTAGTCTGACATTACCTTCCCACTGTGAATCCATGCTGCCTTGGGTCCTGTGCCCCACTGGCCTCTAGGTACTCAACAGTTCTTTCCTTCAGAAGTTATTCCATCATTTTCCCTACCACAGAGGTCAAACTGACAGGTCTGTAGTTTCCTGCCTCTGTCTTGCTCCCACTTTTGTGAAGGGGAATCACATCTGCCTTCCTCCAGTCCTCGGGTACCACACCATCCACCCATGATTTGTTAAAAAGGGTAGTCAGTGGTGTGTCTAGTTCTCCCCTTAATTCTTTTAGAATTCTGAGTGAATCCTATCAGGCCCCATTGCTTTGTCCACCTTCAGTTTTAGGAATTCTTTCAGAACCCTTTCTTCTGTGAAAGGACTGGGATCGAACCCCAACCCCCACCCCCCATCCAGAGTGCTTCTGTTAATTGGATTAGATACCTCCCCATCCTCCTCTTTTGTGAATACTGAGGAGAAGTATCCGTTCAGTATCCCTGCTTTTTCACTGTCCCTCTCTGCCCACCCACCGTCCATTCTATTCAGCCTCACTGTCCCTCTCTTTGTCTTTCTACGCTCCCTAATGTACCTGTAAAATATTTTATCTCCCTTCTTAGCCGAGTTGGCTATCTTTTCCTCAGTCTGGGCCTTTGCTATTCTGACTGCCTTCCCTGCTTCCTTCTGCCTTAACTGGCACAGTTCTCTGTCCTGCTCCTTCTGTGTTTCCTTATACTTCCTAAATACTGTCTTTTTCTCTCTAACCTTCCCCACCACCTCTTTTGAGAACCATAGTGGCTTTTTCTTTCGTTTTGATTTATTTGCTTCCCACAAAGGTTTGTTGCCTTTGTGATGGCAGTTTTGATGTTTCCTCATTGTTGTTCCACCCCTCCTTCTTGCCTGTTTGCTAGTGCTTTTCTAAGGCACTCTCCCATTTTGACAAAGTCAGCCCTCCTGAAGTCCAGTACCCTCACTTTTGTATGGCTTGACTCTACAGCTGAGTTTATCATGAACCACACTGTTTGGTGGTCACTTGTTCCCAGATGCTACCCACTTCTAGATCTGAGGTACTCTCACTGTCTCCATTTGAGAGTACGAGGTCTAAGATTGCTCCCTCCTGAGTGGGTTCCAACACTAGTTGTCTGAAGCATGCCCCCTGTAGGACATAGAGAATGGCCCTGCTCTTCGATGTGGCTGCAGCAAAGGTGCTCCAGTTAACATCTTGGCATATTCAGGTCCCCCATCAACAATATCTCCCCTTTTCTGCCATCCTAAGGATGCCTTCTATCACATCCTTGTCCATTTCTTCCCCCTGAGATGGGGGTATGTATACAACCCCTGTGCTGATTGTGGTGCCATTTCTAGTCTCTAAGGTGACCCACAGTGCCTCCTCTCTTCCCTGTTTACTCTTTTGTTCCATTGCTTTTATCCCTTCCTTTATATAGAGAGCTACTCCACCCCCTCTTCTACCCTCCCTGTCTCTCCTGTAGGTTGTGTACCCTGGCATGTTGACATCCCAGTCATGGTTCTCTGTGTACCATGTTTCTGTGACTGCCACGATATCCAGGCATCCCTCTTCCATCAAGGCCACCAGTTCAGGGAGCTTGTTGCCCAGATTATGGGCATTGGTACTCATTACCCTCCATTTCTTGATGGCCTTACCCCTTTTTGCCCCATCCCTGTCCTTACTCCCTTTTATTTTCTCCATTTACCCCTGCTCTTCTCCCCATCGACATTTCTATCTTGGTGTTTACCTCACTAACTACCCTGATTTTTTTTGGGTGGGGGGGGCTAGGATTTCTTTGCTCCTTTCCAGTGCGCCCCGGCTAGTTTAAATGCTTGCCAATGAAGCATTTAAACCCATCACCTAGGATCCTGGTTCCCCTCCTGGACAGATGAAGACCATCACGCCAGTATTGGCCTGCATCACTCCAGGTGGACCCCCAGTCCCCAGTGAAGCCAAACCCCTGAGCTGTGCCCCAGTTTTTCAACCACTGATTGAATCCCATGGTGTGGAGCACCCTAGCTTCACCCATACCATAGACAGGCAGCACGTCCGAGAAGGTTACCGTGCATGCTACTTGTCTAAGGCCCCTCCCAAACTCCTCCTGCACTGTTCTGATCTCTTTCCAAGCCAGGTCATTTGTCCCTAGGTGGACAGTGACATCCAGCTCCCTCCCCCATGCAGCTGCTCCCACGATCCTGAGGATTCGCTCCCTGTCCCTCCAAGCCATTGCGCCTGGCAGGCACCTTACATTCCTCTCCCCTCCCTCCCCCAGTTCTACCCTCCTAACAATGGAGTCCCCCCCCCCCCACCAGGAGTTGTTTCCTTCCCCTTTGGAGTCTCCTGCCACCCTCCTTTAGGTCTCCTTTGTGGAGGTTCCCAACATCCTCCTTCGTCTCCACTGCGGGTGCCTCTATAGAGGAGCCACACTCTGCCAGAGTGGCATACGAATTGTGGAGAGGTACAGCTGGAGAGATGTGCCCTCTGTTCCACCACCCTCACCCACCCTGAGCCCACTGTGGTCCAACCACTCCTCTTTCTTGGCAACCTCTGAGGCAGCGGTGGTGGCCCTGGTGGTCCCTAGGTGGGAGAGGAGGTCCTCCAAATGCTGGCCAACTCAGTCTGGAGATGCGCAACCTCCTCCCTGAGCCCAGAGAGGTGCCTGCAGATGGGACAACACTGCATCCTCCAGAATATCTCCCGGAAGAGTGCTGCTTCACAGCCACTGCACTGCACCACTCCCATCAGGTCTTATTTTTGGCTCCTTGACTGTTGTTTTGAATACTTATTCTTTCCGATGTTTATTTCTTTATATATACATTTTATTTTTCCCCTACTTACCTACTGCCTCCGTGCTCTTAAAGCTCCTGATCTTCCTGTTCTGAGACAGGAAGTTCCTATATTTCTCAGTAGTCTCCTTACTTACTCAGAGTCAGACCTCCTGCAGTGGCTAGTGAATTGCATCACTTTCTGCTACAAAAAATACAATATACCCTTACCAGGCTCGGTTAAGAGTCACACCACAAGAGGGGTTGCTGCTTCGTTTGCATCCTCAGGAATGTTTCAGCAGCAAATATTTGCGCTGCTGCTACCTGGAGCCCAGTGCATACTTTCGTCAAGCACTACAGACTGGATATTGCCTCTCATAGGAGAGCAAGCTTTGGCCTTGCAGTCCTTCAAGGACTCCTCTCATGAAGGCTCTCATTAAGTTGGGCAGCTCCACCCTTTCAACCTGGGTCTCTCTGATACTGCTTGGTACTCAGTCTTATTGTGTAGCCTGCTGGAAGAGCGCCAACTTGAAGTAAGATAGTACAGTTACGTAAGAACTTACCATACCAGTAGATCTTCGAAAAGAGCTCTTGCAGAATGTGTTGCTTTCCCTCCCTTCTTCCTTCCCCCTGGTCTTTTTGTTTGGGAACTATTGAACCCACTTGGTTCTCCAAATACTTTTTTTTTTGCTCAGCCTGGTCTGCAGCAGGAGAACTGAGGTGGGGCTGGGGACCGCCCCCTTTATACCACTGGTTGCCATTCAAGGTGGTCCGACGTCGGAGGCGGTCCCCGCTGTGGCCTGCTTGCTAGAAGTTTTCTGTGGGGTCCTAGTGCTTGGCAGCACAGTTCTTATTGTGTAGCCTGCTGCAAGAGCTCTTCTTGAAGATCTACTGTTACGGTAAGTTCTTGCATAACTGTACTTTATCGAGGCAATGATGGCATACCGCACGTAAATACAGTGAAGCAAAATAGAATAAGCTGTATCAACTCCCACACAGCGGCCTCAGCACTCGTCAGCCATCTTGCACTATCAGTGAAAGTGAGTATGTTATAGAAGGACCATGCCAGCTCATTCACTTTCACCCCCTAAAATCTCATCACGGATGCAGGGTTAGTCTCTCAGTCTTCATTTTACGATGCTTAGAGACAGACGATTAAGCGGTGTCTGAAAGAATTGTGTATTAGTGCTTTTAATTTTTATTTATTCAATTAGTTTTTGTTTACCAGGTAGGTGCACTAGACAATAGAATTGCCTATTTTCAGGCATTACCCGGGAGGTTTACAGACATGGCGACAGAAGTCACGTGACAATACATTTCGGAGCAAATGAGGTTGATACAGTAATACATGACATCACAGTATGTTAGAGACAGAGCATTTAACAAGGTACAACAGTGCAATAGTAATATAAAACATAGAATGAGAGATGAATCATATGAAGTGGTTGTGACAGTTATAACTGTCTGTACTTCTGTACCACAGTTTAATACTCTGTTTATAACTTATAAGGTCAAGAAGATACTACAATCAGAGTCCAGAGGAAAACAACAAGATAAGAATGAGAAACAGGAAGGATACAGCCAGGCCCTGAGCAGGCAGACAACACTTGCAATAATGTGCATAGTAGATGTACAAGTTTTAAAACACTTTGTCATGTGCATTTATCATTGCACATAAGGAACTTACAGAGTTCCTTCTTGAAGACCATGTGTTACGGAGAGAGCCTTAGCTCTAGAGGGAGAGAGTTCCAAAGTTTGGGAGCGAACGTTGACAAACCATTTTCTCTGAGTTTTGACACGTATTTGGGTACAGCCATGAAGGACATGTTTAATCTTAGGGGGTAGGCAGAAGTAGCCGATTTGAACATGCTGGCCAAAGTAGCTGGTACACTGGAGTTTGAGATCTTATTAATGAGGCAGCAAGTGGTGTACCTCTGAAATGATGAGGGGGGAGAGCCATTCAAGAGTGGAGTAAAGTGAGCAATGGTGCGTTATCTTGGGCACAGATAAGGCAAATTGACAGATGTAGGGTTTTAAATGAACTGAAAAAAATGAATAGCAGTTTGATATGTAAAAGTGCTAATCAGTTGTGAAAATGCATAGTACTTGGCACAGCTCAATTAACAAAATAAAAAAAAAATTATATAGTTTTATTAATGTGTACTGTGTCATGGACTCACTCAGAAAATGGTGAGCAGTCTACTGCTAAGCATTTCTGAAAATGGTTAGCATTACTCCGTTTTGCTATGCTATACCACCTATTTAAAACCCTGAGATGTTATTGTAACAGATGTTCCATTTGTTCATTAATCCTTAATTGGTCTCCTGACATGCTGCTAACCCATGAGCAAGGTTCGGCAGGACTCCCTGGGCAATTGCCAGTCTGGCAGCTGTGGTGAGGTTATGTCTGATCTTGTATGCGAGCCCAAGTTTTGAGTTGACAGCTTTGGTGATGTTAATAATTTTAAAATGCTGGTGTTTTATGTAATTAGGCTGCTAATGAGTGTTTGGCAGTAACAATTACTTAAAAAACAAATAACAGAATTTATTCAGTATACATTAGCATTTTTTAGGCTAAATAAAAATGCTGTCTGTAGCAGAGAACATCAACTAGCTAGATATATATTTTATCTTCACAGTAGGGTACGTCATAAAATGTATCTAGTTAGTTTGGTACCATACAAAGAGCCCTCTTCTGCCACCAGTGACTAACCATTGATAGATCCGCACATTCCAGCCAGCACAAGCTGCCTCTAACAAACAGCACCTGGCAGCTGCCAGCACTTCAGATTTCCTACGCCATGGAAAACTTTCACTTTTAAAAAAAATAAATAAAACTAGCTTAGAAATGCCAATGTATAGTGTATAAACTTGACGTGATGGGTGCTTATGAGATATGAAATTTATCTTCACTTGTGGTCAGTGACCTCTTTTGACCACACTCATGACTTTGCCACTTGTGAAGGTCAAGAGGTAGCTGACTACTCATAAAGCTAAATATCTCATAAGCACCCATCACATATCCCCTAGAGCTCTTGAAATAAAAGGTGACTGGACAAAAACATGTAAGTGCTTCTCAATTTTCTGTGGGCTCACAAGGAGAAGGATTTGGAGACTAACTAGAGCAGCCTACTACATACTGGATTTCTAGTGAAACCACAGGGAATGTGTCATACTGTGCTAGGATTCAAGTAGGGCATCTCGTGTTTTCTTAATTATTTTTATTTAACTCACACTGTCTCCTATAATAAGAGGAGGGTGTCATTGTAACTCAATAATGTCATTTTGCTGTGGCGGTATTGTGTTTATCTGCATTAAATTGTGTTTACTCCATAGGAAATAATAAACTCCTGTCAGAGTCACAATGGCTGCTAACGCATTAACCTGCTAAGGGATATGGAATTAATTTGTGGCTTGAGGCTCCACTCACCAGAGTCCTTTCCTGCCACTGCCATGCCAGCAACACTGTGTTATCGCGATAAGCAAAACATTGTTCATCTTTTAGCTACATTTCTTATTTTTTAATCATTACCTATTACCACTACCTGTTTTGTCCCATCTTTGTCATTTTTTCAAGTTGATGCCTGTTGACAGGGCTACCGGAGATCTAGAGGTGTGCATGGGGTTTTAGAGTTGGTGGCCCGTGAGGCTGGGACTCCAGCACAACACTCCCTTTGCCCCATTTACTCCCGAAGGACAGGAAAATAATTTGGTTTTATATAGCATTTTTCATGCAAACTGTATCCCAAAGTGTTTTACAATCCTAGAGACCTTGAAGTCAAAGGAGGAAGACTTGTGATATCTTGAAAGTGTTTTCTGTGTCTTTCTCTCTCTCTCTCTCTCTCTCTCTCTCATGCTTTTGGGAGCCATGGTGACAAAAGGACAAAACAGTTTGAGGACGCTTCTAATTTAGAAGGTATGCAGTGGTGGGACAAATCATAAGGTTCTCAGTGAGCTAGCTGTCCTAAGAAACCTTATGTACTTTGTCATGAGTGACAGTCTCATTGAAATACTTAATGATGCTGGGCAACAGGCAATTCCCTAGTCCAGAAACTAGTCCTGCATTTACCCTGAAATGGTTTTCAAAGGCCATGTTTATTATTTCTCATGTTGTGCAGGTTAGGAAGATAGAGTGTGGCACCTGCCATGTTTGTAAGGACGTGGGAAGCACTTAAGTCTGTACTTTCGGAACTATCATAGAAACATAGAATGTGGTAGCAGATGAGGGCTACTGGGCTCACCCAGTCTGCCCAGTTTTCTTCTCTTTGTTAGACTTTCGTTTTTTGCTACAGACCCAACTTGATCTACGGTACCATCCCTTCCCTTCCTTACCCCTATGATTCCCTTGTGCCTGCCCCAGGCATTTTTGAACCCCACCACTGTCTTTGCCTCCACTACCTCGACTGGAAGGCTTCCACCACCCTCTCTGTGAAGAAGTACTTCCTTATCTCCCTCCTGAATTTTACCTCTCTCCGGTTTCTTAGCTTGTCCCTTTTGTTCTAGAGCACCCTTTTCTCTGAAAAATACCACCTTCCTGCACCTTATTTACCCCTGTGAGGTATTTAAAGGTCTGTATAGTATCCCCCTCTCCCTCCTCTCCTCCAGGGTGTATATATTTAGCTCCTTAAGCCTCTCCTCATAAGGTCTTTGATGCAAACCCTGCACCATTTTGGTAGCCCTCCTCATGGCCACCTCCACTCTTATCTACACCCCTCCTGAGATGTGGTCGCCAGAACTGGACACAGTACTCAGGGTGAGGTATTACCAGTGATTTATATAGGGGCAGAATCACCTCTCATTTCCTATTGGCAATATCTAGATCTACGATGACGTATTGACAACAAAGTTCGATGACTTTGTCAACCGCAAATTGTGGTTGGGATAAAGCTGTTCAGTACACTGTCTTTTTTGCAGGGGGCTCTACCTCTCGCACCCCCTGTAACTTAATATAATCAACTCCGAGTCAGACCCAGAGAAGCAGTGCCAGGATCCCACTGGTACATTACAGCACCAACATCGAACTGGCGCTGTAATGTACTTCGCTGTTGAAATGTCGCTGTAAAGACAGCATACGTCAATACCCCTTCCTTTGCACCCCAGTATCCCACTACCCTTCCGACTGCCTTTTCACACTGCCTGGCCACTTTAAGGTCGTCCAATATGATTACCCCAGTTGTCTTTCCTGCTTGGTCTTTGTCAGTGTCACTTCACCCATTTCATACTCCGCTCCCATGTTTCTATGTCTCAAGTGCA
Organism: Neoceratodus forsteri; assembly: GCA_016271365.2. Classification (NCBI taxonomy): domain Eukaryota; kingdom Metazoa; phylum Chordata; order Ceratodontiformes; family Ceratodontidae; genus Neoceratodus; species Neoceratodus forsteri. The sequence continues at coordinate 1,561,586,183 of CM057449.1, forward strand.
TTTTTTTTTTCATTAAAACCTAGCTGCCATACTCTTGACCACTCCTTCAGTCTTTTCAGATCCCTACCCATCCTTTACACATCTCCCCCAAAGTGTCCACTCTGTTGCAGATCCTGGTGTCATCCAAAGAGGCAGACCTTTCCTTCCAGTTCCTCCACTATGTCACTTATAAAGACATTGAAGAGGACAGGTATCAGCACTGATCCCTTAGGTGCCCTGCTGGCCACCTTCCCTTCCTCTGAGCAAACTCCATTTACCACTATCCTCTGTGTCCTGACCGCTAACTAGTTTCTTACTCAGGTTACCACCTTATTACCCACCCCTAAGTTCCCCAACTTGCTTATCAATCTCCTATGTGGAACAGTGTTGAATGCCTTGCTGAAATCCAAGTAGGCCACGTCCATTGCTTCCCCCTGATCCAACTCCTTGGTCAGCCAGTCAAAGAAATTTATCAGATTTGTTTGATGTGACCTCCGCCCTGTGAAACCATGCTGCCTTGGATCCTGCAATCCATTGGATGCAAGATAATTCACAGTCCTTTCCTTTTGTAGTGATTACATTAATTTACCCACCACCTGTGTCAGGCTGACTGGCCTATAGTTGGCCGCCTCTTCCCTGCTACCACTTTTGTGAAGTGGAACTACTTCTACCCTTCTCCAGTCCCCCAGGACTATTCCATTCTCCAGTAACCTGTTAAATAGGTCTGTCAAAGGTGCGGCCAGTACCTCCCTAAGCTCCCTAGGCACCCTTGGATGTACCTCATCTGGCCCCATAGCTTTGTCCACCTTCAGGTTAGTGAGTACTTCCTGGACTTTCTGTTCAGAAAACGGACTAGTGTCCATCACTGTCCCCTCAAAACTCCTGCCACCTTTTCATGGTCCCTCCCCTTCCGCTTCTACTGTGAATACTCACCAGAAGTATTTGTTTAAGATGTTTGTCTTCTTGATCCCCCTCCGTACTGTCACTCCCTCCCTCTTTAACCTTACTATCTCACCCTCTGTCTTCCTTTTCTCGATCACATACCTAAACAAGCATTTGTCAATGTCGAATGTTGTCTTGCTGGCATTGGCATTGGTAGTGCAGGAGTTGGAGAGATGCACAATAGGAATGGCAGTGAAGTATTGAACTGATGCCAACCCCACCCCCACCCTGCAGAGACTGACAGACATTGAGGTGTGCCTTTGGGTCGTCGGCCATAATGCTCACACTGTTTCACCTAACCCTACCCTGTAGACCCCAACAAGTGTCGCGTTGTGCCTTGGGGTCTTCGGGCCTTATGCTCACCCCATTCCATAAGGGAATATGCTGAGATCGGTGCAGTATAGGAGAATGGGGTGAACTTTGGGGCCGAAGAGTCCAAGGCTCACCTGGATGCCTGTCACTGGCTGCAGGGTGGGGGTGGAATGGCGTGAGCATTACAGCCAACAATCCCAAGTCACACCTCTGACGCCTGTCAGTCTCTACAGGTTGGGGTGTTACAGTTGGAAACCCTAACGCCCCGGGCGTTTGTTGATATTTACACTCAAAATTTTCAACATGGGCTTTTTGTGACCCCACCTTATGAATAACAGCACTATCAGTTCATTAGTCGAAAGGTGATTTTGTACAACGACTGAGCCATTTGGCGCCACAGGTGTGAAAACACATTTCGGGCAAGATGTGAAAAATGACAGCTGTACTTGTTCATGAGGAGGTGTAAAAAAATGGCAGTGTTGAAAATCTGGAATGAAAAGATGAAAAATTGGTGAAGTCACGAGCATGCATAGAAACTGCAATGCACACCCGTAACACAATTATTTTGGGGATTTTTTGTAACCGAATTTTCAACATAGGCATTTTGGGACCTCCACTCATGAACATTGTCATTGTGATTTTGTTAATCTGTCCCGAAAGTTGATTTCCCACAGCGCCATTGTGCGCCACATGTGCGAAAACACATTTTGGGCAGGATGTGAAAAATGACAGCTGTACGGTTCATAAAGAGGTGTTAAAAAAATGGCAATGTTGAAAATCTGGAGTGAAAATATTAAAAATTAGTGCAGTTACGAGCATGCGTGGAAAATGCACATTCCTAACACAGTCATTTTTTGGATTTTTTTTTTTTTTTTTACCAGATTTGCAATGTAGGCTTTTTGGGACCCCACCTTATGAACAGTGGCACTATTGTTTCGTTAATCGGTCCCGAAAGGTGGATTCCACGCAGTGACCGTGAAATGACCTTTCAGGACCGAATAACAAGATGACAGTGCATATGTTCACGAGGTGGGGTCTCAAAGCCCTATGTTGAAAATTTGGAGCTAAAATTCAAAAATGGCTGAAATATCCACCTAAGTTGAACCCCCTCTATTTATGCCCTTATACAGGTTACCGGCTTGTCTTCATTTTGCAGTTTGGCTTTGAAGAGTCTAGACATGTTCCGGTCCACCGAACATCGTGGCGCCAGATCTCTGGAAATAAGTATGGGGTGAGGGGATATGAGGAAGGTGGGGTGCATGAGAGGTGGGTGCAGGTTAGGGAGGGCGCCTTGCGACAACTGACCATTTTCTTTTTCTGGTAAAAATCAAACCCGGACCTTGCGGGACCGTTTTCTTTCTTTACAGGTGAAATAAACAAATGTTAGGCACACTGGGGTGGGCTCCCAGTGTGCCCATGACGATTGGGGGGGCATAATGTTGGCCACACTGGGGTGGGGTGGGGGCAGGAACATGCTGACGTGGTCGGCTTACTGTGAGCGACAACATACTGGGGTGGGCTCCCAGTGTGCCACACAATGTGGGGGGTGGTGGACATGCCGACGGAGATTGGGCACCCCCAATGTCGGCTTTCTTTTGGGATTGTGTGGCGGACGGCAGGAGCCGCCACCATGTTTATTGAAATGTTTCACCAGGAAAGGCACATGCAGGAGTCGTGTCATCTGTGCCACTGCATGACGAGCTTGTCTCTGATTGCAGCGGCACATTTCTCTCAAGTTTGTAGCACTCTGCATAATTCTTGTGTCAGCGCTAGCATGCTGGCTCATTGGGGAATGAGGGACGAACCTTCTGAAATGTGCCCTGCATTCACCAACACTGACACACCTCTGCATTTCTCCTACTACCACAAAATGTTGCTTACGCATGCACAAGACAACATAAAAATGTATTGTCCCTTTTTGAAACTCCCTGAGCTATTCTTTCCTCCATCTGTGCCTTTGCGCTCCTTTACTGTTTTGCCTTCCTCCCTCTGTTTCCTCAGATACACTTCCCTATCCTCCTCTCTCTGGGTCTCCTTATACTTTCTGAATGCTACCTTTTTAGCCTTTACCTTTTCTGCTACTTCCTTTGAGAACCACAGCAGTCTCCTTTTCTTCTTACTTTTGCTTACTTGCTTAACACAGAGGTTTGTTGCCTTTATTATACCCTCCTTTACTTTAGCCCACTTTTCCTTCCCCCGCCTGCCAGGTCACTATTTATTTATTTAGGAATTTGGAAACAACCTTTGAGCATGAGCTCTTTTACAAAGGTTTCTCGTCATACAACATAAGAATACAAACAAGAGTCCATTACAAACAACACATCAAATTACATTGCAATGCAGGAAATGATGTTTAGTATACACTAGTGCACAGTGATAACCTATTACAAGAGACAAAGGAAGCAGGAGACTGGGTAAGTATAGGGAGATTTCCACTAGACCCCTGGGCATGAGCAGATGTTGGTGAGTGCTAGAGGAGAGTAGAATTCAGGGAAACACCTCCTCCAGGACTGGTGTTGTGGAGCGGCCTTCCTGAGGAGGTCGTGGGGTCAAAAACAGTGGCAGAATTCAAGAATGCATGGGACAGACACAAGGCAATTCTGGTGGGGGGAGGTAGGAGGAAGTATGCTGTTGGTTAACTAGGATCTGCAGCTTATCCAATAGGTAGGGAAATGAGCAGACTGGGTGGGCCAAGTGGTCCTTATCTGCCATCAGAGTCTATGTTTCTGATTCTATAAAATTGCTTGCATTTTTTACATAAAAATTAAAATACACAATCAATACATGTGTTATACACACAGAGTATGATACCTTTTAAAATGTGAATGAGCAAATATTTTTACTTGCTTGTTTAAAGAGCGCCTTTCCTGGATTTTTCTCCTTGCCTGCAGAATCATCAGAAGACTCCCTTACCTGATTGGGAGTTCCTCCATAGTAGTTGAAAAATGTTCTCCTTAGTCCCCTAAGGAAGGGAAGGGATTGTATTTGCTCTCTAGGGGGTTAGCCGCTCGAACCCTTCCACTTCCTGATCGCCAATGCCATCCCCATGCTTCCTTGTTTTGTGAGAGGTCATTATATGCCTAGTGTGGGGATGCGCTTGCTCCGTACAGGTCTATGGGGTAGCATTTTAAAACTTATTTTTATGATTTTAACCTGACTTGTAGTACAAATTAGAGTCAGTGTTCAAGTAACACGAGCCTTGTTGCTTTTGTTATATCAGGGTGGAGCCTTAGATGTAGCCAGCCTAGATTTCAGTAAGGCCTCCAACACCATTCCACAGAGGAGACTCAAACAAGCTGGGCAGCCTGGGAGTGGGTCCAAAGGTAGTAAACTGGGTAAAAAATTGGTTGGGGGATAGACGACAGAGAGTGGTGGTAGACGGAGCTCACTCTGAGGAAGAGAGGATGACTGGCGGGATGCCACAAGGATTCAGTACTGGGACTGGTACTCTTTTTAATGACTTTTATTAGCAACTTTGCAGAGGGGCTAGAAGGGAAGGTATGCCTTTTTGCAGATAACACAAAGATCTACAGTAGGGTAGACACTCTGGGGAGGAGTTGTGTGTGTGTGTGTGAAATGAATAGAGATCAAAGAAAGCTTGAGGAGTGGTCAAAAGTGTGGCAACTAGATTCTATGCAAAATCATGCACTCGGGGCAAAGAAACCCAGGGTGGCATACAAGGCGGGGGTAGTGGTACTGATGACCACCAAGCAGGAAAGAGACCTGGGGTAATCATATATGACAACCCAAAGGTGGCCAAACAGTGTGACGAGGCAGTGGGGAGAGCTATTGGGATGCTAGGATGCATAGGGAGGGGTATCACCAGCAGAAAGAGGGAGGTGGTTATACCACAGTATAAATCATTGGTGAGACTTCAACTAGAGTACTATGTCCAGTTCTGGAGATTCCATCTCCAGAAGGACATAGAGTAGAAGCAGTCAAGAGCAGGACAACTAAAATGATGCAGGGCCTGCATCAAAAGTCCTATGAGGGGAGGCTAAAGGACAGCAATATGTAAAACCTGGAGAAAAGGGGGGGTATGATAAAGACTTTCAAATGCCTCATGGATATAAATAGGGTACACGAGGGAAGCATTTTTCAGAAAAAAAGGAGCTCAAGAAAAAAGAGGTCATGCTCTGATGCTGGAGGGGGGTAGATTCAGGGGAAATGTGAGGAAGTACTTCTTCACAGAAAGTGGTGAATACCTGGAAAAGCCTCCCAGTGGAGGTGGTCAGGGCGAAAACTAATGGGATTCAAGAACGCATAGGGTAGGCATAAGGGAACCTTACTGGTTAGGAAAGGGAGGGTAAAGCCAGAGATCAAGTAGGGTCTGCGATATCACATTAGGTAGGGAAAATGGGCAGACTAGATGGGCTAAGCCATCCTTATCTGCCAGTTTTATGTAAGTAAGTCATCTGGTGCACATACCTCCTCCCCCCAATTTCTTTTTCCCATCCCTTGGGCTGGCACACGTGCAATGGTGCGAGTATGTGACGTACGTACTGGACCCCTGAACCCAGTTAGAAGGCTGTTACTGCTGCATCATCCAGCCTTCCCTAGACTGTGATCAAGCAGTGGCTTGCTTATCCCCTGTCCTCAAAAAAGGAGAGCTGTTGCCAGCCTGGTGGCGCTGAGGGTTGAGGTGCTGGACGCCACACCGGCGACCCGGGTTCAGGAACAGGCTCAGGTCAGCAGGGGCGAGAGAGGATTGAGCATCCAGAGGACTGCTGTCCTCTCTCAGGGAAGGGAGGACATGTCGTCCCACTCGTTGACTGCCCTCTGACAATGGCTATGATTTCGGAAGGAGGGGGGATGGGAGAAAACAGGAAAAACTGAACCCTGGCAGGCTCAATGATGGCTCCCAGCATCCGCGGGGGTCGGCTCTGGTGATCTGGATTGGGTCACTGGGGGGGGGAGAGGGAGTGCTGGTCCCCTCTCTCCTGGCCCTGCTGCTGGGAGCAGTCCATGGGGGATTGGCCAGGGCCAGCGATATGGGGACACTGGGAGCTGGAGTGATGAATCTCCTCATGAGGAGAGGCTGCAGCTCCTGCCAGGGGCTCCCCGGAGGGATAAAAAAAATCTGAATGAAAAAGGAGAGCCCTCAGTGGATGCTCAGACCTCCTTCATGCAGTCAGCTCTCGAGCGACCCAGGTCTATTCCTGAACCTGGTTTACCAGCATAGCAACAGGTGAGGTGCTCAGGCCCTCAAAACTGCACACCACATGGCCAGCACTGTATTTCTTATTTTAAGGAAAAACACTAAAAATCTGATAGGAGGATGTTGGTGAATCCGGAATCATGGTTGCACCTGGAAAGGGATGCGCTGCTGGTAAAGCAAGCTGAGGTGCTTTACCACTGTATATCGTGGTATATCGTTCTGCACGATAACCACAATAATGTTTTTTACAACGATAAGTTCTCGTCAGTGGGCATTATCGTGATATATTGTCGTATCGTGTTACTGTGGCATCCCTAGTCTGGTTAGGGTTTGAGGGGGTGAGAAGCAGCCTTGAGCAAGAGGTCTTGTCTGGCAGCAGCGGGTTAGGTGGGTGGAGGGCGGTGGGACACGGCGTGCAGGGGGACACTGGAATGGGAGGCAGGGCGGGGGTAAAATGCAACCCTGAGCTTTGTTTGGGGAGACCCAGGGGACATTCCTGAGTCATTCACCATCTTTTTTTTTTTACTTCTTTTATTGAATTTAATAGTTGCATACTTCCCAGTACATTCTTATACATAATTACACACTTTCAAGTTTAACAACTTATTGTTATTCTGGAATGTAGTTCGTTATATAAACATATTTTGTTGATCATAACAGATATGTATAGACAGTAAGCCTTTATAATATAAAAAAGAAACATACCGTGTATTCCAATAAGTAAGTGTTATCTAACTAAGTTAATACCAGGATTAAAATTAAAGTAAAGACAGAAATTGGGTTTTAAGAACCAGACCTAGGGGGTGTTGTAAGCATATTCAGTTAATCAAAATAATTAGGAAAGAAGAACATTTACAATTTTCTATTTCATTTCCTATCTATCATGTGCAAGGGTTTCTAGGGGAAGGGTAGCCGCATCAAGATTGTCAATTTGCCCATAACTTCTTTTCCTATCATGTCACAGCAACATGAAAAAAAGGGGGAGAGAAACCTCAATGTTGATCTACAAAATCTGTTCCTGAATTAATTCCCATCTGGTCCATCTTGTCGTATAAATTTCCATTCTATTGTTTAGAACATATGATATTTGTTCGTTGTGTTGTATGTTCTGTATTAGAGATTTCCATTCCCTTATAGTTGGTGGGGTTGTTTGGAGCCATTTTTTAGTAATTGTTTTGTATGCTGCTCCTAATAAGATGGCCCATAAGTATAGGGTGTGTTTGTCCGTCATTCCCACTGGAGGAATACCTAACAGCAGATTAATCTCTGTCACTTGTAGATGGTTACCACAGATCCTTTTTATGTAACCTGAGATTAGGGACCAAAAGGTAATTACTAACGGGCAATCATAGAATATATGTTTATGTGAGGCCCTACTCTCGCCACATAGCCTCCAACAACTTTCCCGTACCCCCGGGTTTCTTCGAGCTTGAATTGTGGGTACTAAAAAATATCTTGTTCTAACCTTCCACATAAATTCCCTCCACACGGGAGAGGAGGTAGTAGACCAGGTATTTCTCCACATTTTAGGCCAATATTTAACACTAATTGCTTGTTTAAACTCTTTTTCCCAGCTTACCTTGACTGGATCCATGGAATGTTTATGTAACAGGATTAAGAATTTATAAATTATTGAGATGGCCTTCTCTCCAGCGGGAGAGGACCAAATTTGCAGAAACGGGGTCTGGTCCTCATGAAGTTGTGATTTTCTCTCCTTTGCTCTAAGCTGAGTTCTGGTGTAATCCCTCATTTGATAAAAGAATAACCTGTCTTTTTCCGTCCAGGCGAATCTCTCTTGGGCCTCCTCAAAAGTTATAGGGACATCCCCTTTCAATATTTGCCAAGGAGCTACTATACCCTTCCTCATCTGAGAGCTATACCAAGACCCAGCCTCAGGGGAATCAAATTGTTTCTTCGTTATAAACCATTGATATTTCCAGAAATGGATTTGTATCTGTTTACTTTTGGTTCCTCTCCTCCAGCCTTCCAGTATAGTGGAAGTGGCTTTCGACGTGCTCTGCAGGTCTTGTTGCAACAAGGGGAGGGAGAAAAGAGACACAGCTAAGGGAGGGGATTGTTCCCTAGATAGGTCTATCAGTTTCCAAGCTGCCTGGTATGTATGGGTTCCCCAAAGCAGCGCCAGGCGCATTTGGGCAGCAGCCCAGTAGTCAGGTAAAGAAGGGAATGATATTCCCCCCATTATTTTAGGAAGGGAGTCATTCGCCCATCTTAGTAAAATCAGCCCTTCTGAAGTCCAGCACTATCTTGGGGTGGCACAGAGTGTCGTATCACTGCATTAAGTTGGTTAGGCCTTTGTGAGATCGTATGCAGGACAAAATGATCTAGTCCTGCTCACCTGAATGTGCTGTTACTTGACCTTAGCACTTTATCTACACATCTGTTGTCCATCCCAGAAGATGAAGAGCATGATCATGAAGGTACAGTACTTTGTAACTATTCAGAACTCCAGTCGTAGAGGGAGGGTCTCCAGTGTAGCAGAGAAGCAATACTTCTGCAGAGATTCCTGTGCACAGCCCTCCGTGAAGCTGCTCAGCAGCTGAACAATTAAAGTCTAGTACAAAAGTGTGCATCCCCACCATTGATGAAGACTACTATGCATAGTCCCCACCCCCATTGAAGTCCAGAAGTCGGGTACCTCCACTGCCTATAAAATCTGCTGTGTGTATTCCCCCGACTCCTGGGCGGTCATCCCCGGTGGCTAGAGGGACTCTATCCCCATTCATATGTTTCCCTGATGTCTAATGGTACCTCCCTCCCATACTGGATCCCATGTATCATGATACGCCCCACCATTTGTACACGTGTGTCATTGCACGGCCAGCTACCCTGGGGAGAATTTGGTGGAAACACCCCACCAACAGGATGATGTCCAGACCCCCTACATTCCCCACACTGCTGACAAGGCACCAACCTCTAACAGCTCCTGACCTAATCAGGGGTGTCGCCCCCTGGGGACCCCATGGTGGAGGGAAAGCCATGGAAGAACAGGTGGCTGGGGGTAGGTACCTAGTCCTCGCTAAAGAGGTGATGGGGTTGGGGGGGACCTGTCAGATAGGGGGCTGGTCGGAAACAGGGGCGATGAACACAGAATTGGAAAAAAAAAAAAAAATGGGCCTCCTCTCTGTTGTTAATTTTGTGATGTGATTCCACCCAGAGAGTCGGAAAGAAATCTGCAGCATTCCCGGTTCCGCTAATCCCCTTCAGCTGAACGCAATATGAATTGCATATCTGTGCTTTTCAGGTGGAAAAAAACAAGGTCTGCCGAGTTCACTCCCTGACATCCAAGCAGCTGTAGCTTTCAGTAGTATGAGAAGTTGCTTTATGCAGCGTTTATTGAGAAGCATTAGTACTGTAATTGATTTTGTGGACCCTGGCACTGAAGAAAAGAAAAAAGCCACCAGAGGTGGAAGTTCCTTTGAACCCAAGGTCAACTGATCTGCCTGTTTCCTATAGGCATACAGTACAACTAATTCTACCAGCAATATAGGTGGGCTTATTGCAGTTGTAGGCAGTCCCTAGTTTACTCCTGTAAGAAAAACATCTCCACGTCATATTTTAGAACAATATGTAGTATTTTTTTATTCTGTTGCTCCCACTGCCCCCATCATGTCCTTTTTGTTATCCTTTGTTTTTATAGCATTCTTGGCCTGACCTTGGGAAACTCCTTCCATCATTTGAAATGTCCTTTTCCTGTCCTTGGATCTTCCTGGGGATTGACACCCCATTTCTGCCTTCGCTCGCCCCTAAATTAAAGCCCCTGGACAGGTAACTTCCCCATCAGGTCCTATCTCAGCTAATTCCCAGCCCCAAGAACCGTCTGTCTTGCCCTGTTACCCCCCATGGCTTACCTAACCCCATGACAGGACTGCAGTGTTCATTCCCCACCACAAAAGTAGAAATTTATCTGCAGAAGACGACCTGTCTTCTGCCATGTCTGCATAGTCTTACCCATTACAGGCCACTAATGGTGCAGAGCCCAAGAGTTCTGACACTATCAACCTGTTTCTACTAAGTGGTCCTTCCTTCCATTGTTACCCCAGTCCCACCCTTTTGAACGCCAGTGACCAGGCCTCCAAGGTGCACACACCCAACATGCCATCAAAGAGTCAGCCAGTGTGTCTGTTTCACTGTGCTACTCTGCAGGTTCACCACCTATGGTCTCCCAGGTGGCAGCAGCGCAGCAATGTATGCCCCTCCTCAGAGGAGCAGAGTATCCTCTGTGATTTGTAATGCCTCTCCTACTGGCCCTCTGGTGCTCCAGGTTGGGGTGCAAGCCATGGTCTCCAGCATCACAAGTGGCAATGCTGCCACTGGGCTGACAGGCCAGGCTGGAATAATACTGCAACTATTACATCCAGTAGACTACAAGTGAGAGAATTTCCCATACCACCTCACGAGAGCTACTATGATAGTGAGACCGGCAGCTCTGGGGATGCACTGCTGCTTGTTACACTGGTTCAGTCTAACTATACTCACACAAAGTAAAATCCACTACTATTTTAGTTTTTCGTCAGAAAAACTCCATGTTAAATGGGCTCTCTACCTGGAGTTATGGAGCTGTCTCCAGTTGAAGTCTGAGCAACATGTTCAGCTGGAAGAGATGCCCTTTTCTATTTGTTTAGTCATTTCTCTTAAGTGGGTGCTGTTTTTTCATAATGGGGCCTAGCACAGGTAAATTACATTATGGTGGAGGAAAAAAATGTGTGATTTTATCACATTTACTGTAATAGTTGAAATGAGTCTTCTGAAGGTTGTGGCGCGAACCAATATGCAGTCTTAATGGATGTGATATTTATCAAGGTTTCTCTGTATTATGCTTTTGCCTAGTTTTCAAATTTAATTTAGGCAGGCAGGGGTTGGTGGGAACATGCAATAATGTGCCAGTGACGCATGATGATTGTTAATATTTCTAGGTCAACTTTAAGATTGTTAAACCTAGCAGCAAATGATTGCATGTAAAAAATGGTAAAGCAGCTAACACAATGGTGCAGCATATCAGTGATGAGCACAAGAATGCCTACATTCTGCTCTGATTTGATTCTCAGCATCAGCGTCTGTGTAGATAAACGAAATGTGATAGCCATGTTAGTCCAGTCAAAGAAGCAAAAAAAAAAAAATTGTTGTGCTAGCTATTATTGGACTTTCAAAAAAAAGTCTTTGACCTAATGAAGAGAGTATAATTGACAGATCTTACTTTGAGGGGGCTCTTGCAGCAGGCAATACCAGTAGGACTAAGCCGCCTTTCTAGCAGTCTATAGCGAGGGACCCATGCCGACGTCCGCCTATGGATACAGAAGGAGTGGTCCCCTAGCTCAACCCCAGTTCTTTTCCAGCCGTCGATCCGTGCATGTTAGATCTTCACAGACGCCTGCTTCTGTAAAGCGCCAGCCATTTGGCTTGCGCTTTACCCACGATTTTATTTTCTTTACAAAAATATGTTTTTTCAGTGTTTCTTTCCATTTGTGCATGTCGTCTTCTCCAGCTTCATCTTATGACCAGCGTACAAAGTGTACTTGTGGCAAGCAGCTTTGACTCCATTCAATCCTGGCCTAAGGCCCATAAGCTTGTCATCAACCTCCAGAAGACGCAGGCCATGCTATTCGGTTCCCCTGCCAAGACAAGAGCGTGCCCTGCCTCTCTCAAAGTCATTGGAGCAGATGGTACCCCCATACGAGTGGGTTGACTCTTTTAAGTACCTGGGGGTAACCCTTGATCCTCAACTTGACCTCTCCCTGCACATACGAAATTCATGTAAGGCCACAAACTGCCAGTTGGGTCTGGCGTTCAGGGCCAAAAGTTGCCCCACCCCAGCTGCCAGACTTGCCCTTGCTAAAGGGGTTCTACTCCCCACGCTCAGCTATGGGCTCACCTCCTTCTTGATTGTTCCAAAAACCTAGCTTGTAAATGGGACATCACATACAACAGTGTATGTCGCTTCACCTTGTCAGCTCCTCGCCTCACCCACCACTGTCAACTCTACTCAAGGCTCGGGTGGCTCTCCCCCAACAACCACCGAACCTTTGTCATGGGTAACTTCATAGACAACATTGTCAGAACGTCCACCCCTCCAGCACTTGCCCATCTGCCTAAGCCTGTCTCCACCCCCGTCTACCAGCTGAGGCCAATGGCTCCCAGGCCTGCAAGGTCCCAAAACTCGCTCCCTCATGAGGGACGTGCTTTGTCCTTGCTCCCCAGATCATGGAACGTACTCCCTGCCCAAGTTAGGTCTGCCCCCTCATACCACCTTCAGGTCCTGCCTCTGGGGCTACTTAAAGAAAGCATCCTCCTGCTCTTGTTCCTAGTTGCCCCACCCTGAATGATGGGCCCAGTTGCACAATGATGGACCCGTATCACAATGACTACACGTGGTTGCCCCGCGTGCCCAGGGTATACTCTGTATCTGCCCTGTTAATATTTGTTGCTCTCTTGACTATTTCTTGTTATGCTTCGTCACTGTATTTTGCTTCCTTGTTATTATTGCCTGTACCTGACTGTACCTTGTTGATTGCTGTTGCCTTGACTCTATTGTTATCGCTTGCACCTTGTAACACTCCCGAGTTGCACCTGGAAATAGGCACTTGACTGTCTAGCGTGCTTACCTGGTTAAGGAAAGCTAAATAAATAAAAGGACGGCCACTCTTCTTCCTGCTCTGCTTAGGCCTGACCATGACACCGAGGCCTGCCGGTATAGCCAGAACTTCAACCAGGCCACACAGAGACGCCGTTTGAAGACCCTCCAGAGCTTCTTGCTACAGCAGAAGTTAGCCGCAATGGAGAAGGTGCTTCAGGGCAAAAGTTCCACATCTTCTCCCGGGCTCCGACTTATTCCCTTGCCCAGAAGGAAGAGAAGTCCAGTGGGAAGCATAAGCACCAGGACAAACATAGGAACCAGCCCCGGTCAGCTTTCCACTCACCACATAAGTCGATGGCTGTGTTTGGGTCTTCCTCCTACGGGAGGTCAGCCCCTCCTCTTTTGGAGCTGCCAGTTTCTCAGCCGCCCGCCCTTATTTCAGTCTTGGATGGCGGCTCCTCGGGGCATCGGATATCGTCCCCTGCCTCCCAGCCCCTGATGCTTCGGCCCTTACTTCCAGCGGGGTCCTCAGCCAGTTGGCTCAACTGGGGTCTCTTCCTTGGGCGGTAGGTTCTTGCCTGTCTCTCTCCCCACCCCCCCCCCGGTACTAGCGTTGCCCATGTCGGTCCTTGACTTTGGGACCGGCACCTCTAAGCAACTCCCGAAGCAAGCGCATGCCTCTTCCATACAGGTGTCACCTCTGCCTCCGTCAGGAACAAGTTCCCCTGTACAGATGCCCACTTCCCCTTCGGGGCCTGCAGCATCTGTTTCGCCAGACTGGCATGCAGCCTTCACCTGTCCGGCTGATGCCTGCTCTGTCGGCGTCGACCTCAATGACACCCAACCATCGTCGCCTCAACCAATGCCGGCTGACCCTTCAGGCAATCCCCAGCCAATGCCTGAGGAACCAGCTCCGCAGAGGCCGATGCCTGGATACTCAGCACCCCAAGGACCGGCACCAGGGTACCAGACGCCAGGTTACCCAATGCCTGGGTACCCTGTGCCGCCTCCCCAGTACCTGTACCTTCCTTACAATCCACCTCCTCCGGTGGAATATAATACGCTTTTATGAAACACAAAGATACTCCTAGGAGGCCCCCCTACTCTGCTTCCTCTCGATGCCCCTCCTCGGGACTCTGGCTGTGCTGGTCCTAGCCACCCCTGGTATCCAGAGCCCTCTCCTGGTCGTACAGACCAACACAAGGAGGAATGTCTCCTGTCCCCCAAACACCAGTCTCAGGAAGTGACCTGTCTTGAGGGGATTCCTCCTCTTTGGAGGACTCTGAGGATTCTAGGGTGCCCTCTGACAAGCCTGAAGCCCCCAAGGAAATTCCTAGGTGCCCCTGATGACCTGACAAGCCTACCTTTATGGACTTCATGCTGCATATACAATCCCGAATGGGGGTGGGAGACGGAAGAACTAGACCCCAAACATCGCTGTCTGGCGATCTATCATCACAAGAAAGAGACTCTCGCATTAGTGGTGCCACTCCTCATCGAGTCATACGAAGATGTCACCAAGGCCACCTGGACTTGTCTCTCCTCCACTCTGGCTTTAGCTAAGAAGGCTGACCACCTTTATTATGCCACTGTTGGCAAACCCTCTTTGGGAGAGAAACCTGAGGTGGACTCCGTGTTCATAAATGCAGCTTATGACTGCACCAAGAAACCTAGAGACCTCAGCACCCACCCTCCTGATAAGGAGTCTCACCAGGTCAACCAGTTCGGCAAGCGGGTCTATGCTTCGGCCACTCTTGTCATTCGGACTCAGAATTACCTGGCCCATATGGTACAATATCAAAATACTTTGTGGGATAAGGCCTTAGACCTAATGCAGGCCCTTTCTGAGGACCCTACGAAGACCCCACTGGTCCAGCTCCTTGTCTGGTTCGGACGTGGGCAACCATGTTCTTAAGGCTGCTTGTGACATACTGGTTGCAGCTGGATGGGCAGCAGCAACAGGAATCTGCATCCGCCGTCATTCCTGGCTCAGGGTATCAGGTTTCACACCCGATGTTCAGGTGAAAATCCTGGATGCCCCCTTTCGGGGCTCTGTCCTTTTTGTCAGGGGTTCCAAGAACATTATCTCTTACCTCCAAGAGTCAGGCAAAGCCTTGAGATCGGTACAATCCATGTACCATTCTCAGCTCAGGTCCAACCAATACCAGTTCTTTCGCTGGACCCCTAGGCAGCAGTCATGGGGCCAGTAGCCCAGAGGCATCATCAAGCATAAGGCTTCTACTCAGCCGGCTGGAGCTTCCGCCTCTAGAATGTCCGCAGCCGCTCTGCCCACCCCGGTACCACAGCCTGACTCCTTACTTGACCCCAACAGAGGCCTTGGGGGGGAGGCGATGGGGGTCACTTTTCCCTATACCTAGATAGGTGGCACACTACAACTTCAGACCAATGGGTACTTCAGATTGTGGAAAGAGGGCACATGCTGGAATTTCTAGAGTTCCTTCCAGACAGCCCTCCCTTACATTCCCATTACCCTCAGGCCTATGTCCCCCCTTATCCAGGGGGAGATTCAGGCACTACTGCGCAAAATGGCCATAGAGCCCATCCCCTTGCACAAAGAGGGAAGGGGTTCTATTCCCACTTCTTTCTAGTCCCAAAGAAGATTAGGGACTTGAGATGAATTCAGGATCTCAGCCATCTGAACCTTTACATAGAGTACAAGTGATTCAGGATGGTCACCCTTCAAGGGCTACTGCTCCTTCTTCACCAGTAGTGGTGCTAGATATGCAGGATGCCTATCTCCATATCCTGGTTTTCACACCCCACCAATGGTTCCTCCGCTTTTGTTTTCAGGGGGACCATTTTCAGTTCTGGGCCCTCCCTTGGCTCCCAAGTCTTTACCAAGTGGCTGGCAGTGGTGGCTGCAGCCCTGTGGAGACAAGGGCAGCATGTCTTCCCTTACTTGGACGACTGGCTGTTGACAGCCTCCTCCAGGGCTCAGTTGATTCGGACCCTGGATACCACCTTTCGGTTGTTCCAGACTTTGGGGGTTACTCTAAACCACCCCAAGTCTTATCTCTTGCCGAGCCAGCAGCTCCAGTACATAGGAGCGGTCCTAGACTCATCACGGGGAAAAACCTTCCTGTCACAGGACAGAGCAGAGCATTTGATAGCGCAGGCCTAGCTGGTTTCCTACTCCTGTCAGTTTCCAGCCAGGTCTTTCCTGCGGCTCTTGGGGCATAAAGCGGCGGCTATAGCCATGGTTCCCCTAGCCCTACTGTACATGAGAGTGTGTCAATGGACTCGTCGAGTCCAATGGGACCAGCGTACCGACGATCTGGATCAGCCGGTTTTGGTCTCCAGTCCAGTGAGTCTGAACCTGGAATGGTGGCAGACCCCCGCCAGTCTCCTAATGGGGGTTCTGTTCCAGACAGAATCCCTGCAGCAGATTCTTATGACGGAAGCCTCGGGCCTGGGCTGGGGTGCCCATTTAGCCAATCATCAGACTCTGGGAGTTTGATTGGAGTGCGAACAACATCTCCACATAAATGTTCTGGAGATGTGGGCAGTCCTTTGTGCTATGCAGGCCTTCCAAATTTGTCTCCTTCCTGGTCCTCTCTTGATACAGACAGTTAATATGTCTGTAGTCTACTACATCAACAAATAAAGAGGGTCTCGTTCTTACCTCCTTTGCAGAGAGGCCATGAGAGTCTGGTATTGGGCCATATGGTACAACCTGGAACTAGCTGCTGTACGTGTTTCATGCGTCCAAAATGTCCTGGCCGACAGCCTAAGCAGGTCAAGGTCGAGGGCTCACACATGGGAGCTCCTGTCCTCGGCGATCGAGGACTTCTTTGGCAGGTGGGGCCATCCAGAGCTGATCCTTTTTTGTGTCCCCACTCAACGCAAAACTGACCAATTTCTGCTCACTTGATCCAGGGCCTGGTGTTTTCTGGCATGACGCGTTGGACAGAGAGGCTTCTGTAAGCCTTTCCACTTTTGCAGCGGGTTCTCCTGAAGCTACAGTCGGAGGGAGCGGAGATGATTCTCATAGCTCCCTACTGGTCTCATCAGATATGGTTTCCACTACTGCAGAAGTTGGCAGTGGAGCCTCCCACTCCCCTGGCCCCTGTGCTCCAACTTGTCCCAGGAGCAGGGCATTCTGGTCCATCCGGACCTCAAGTCACTGCATCTCCATGGGTGGCTCCTACAGACTTAGCTATTGCCCGCTTCGGAGTTTCCTCCCTGCTGGCAGATGTCTTAGGGGCTGCTAGGAAGCCTTCCACCAGAGCCACTTATGCCATGAAGTGGAAGCGCTTCTCCATTTGGGCCACTGCTCAGCACCTGGATTCTTTCACCTGTCCGGTGAATCTCATCCTGGAGTACCTCCTGTCCTTCTCTGACTCAGGTCTGGGTTACTCCTCACTCAAGGTGCACCTTTCCACCATCTCTGTGTACCATGCACCTGTTGAGGGCAAAGCTATTGCCCAGCTGGATTTTTCCTGCACTTTTTTGTGTGGTATGTTACATTTGAAGCCTCCCATTAGGGACCCTGTCCCACCATGGGACCTTTTCTTTATTTTGGAAATGCTTACTTTACCTCCCTTCGAGCCGGTCGCAAGCTGCGAGCCACACTTCTTTTCGTGGAAGCGTTATTTTTAGTTGCTATTACCTCTGCTTGGAGGATTTCCGAACTGCAGGCTCTGATGTTTAAAGAGCCTTATTTGGTTTTTCACAAAGACGGGTTGTCTTTGCAGACCAGTCCTAAGTTTCTACCTAAGGTGGTGTCTGAATTTACATTAAATCAATCCATCCACCTTGTGACACTCAGACAACTGGTTCTGATTAATCTATGATTTTTGTAATATAAAAATGTGTTATTGAATGTCTCTCATGAGAGATGCTGAGAGTCTGTGGAATGACAACCCCCCTCCCAGGTTTTAGCTAATGGGTGTTACCTGGAAGGCCAAGAGATGATTACAGGCTAGAAGAGACTTAAAATTTAGGATCTCCTTTTTTTGAGACTAATTGCAGCTTGCCAACTGCCAAGATAGATCATAAACTTTTATAATGTTCAGAGGAAGCACAGTAAAATTCACATGGTGGTACAAAGCATGTTGCACCTCCGTGAGATCTGGCAGAGAGACATAACAAGTCCTTTGATGTCCTGGAAAGGGGAAGCTGCTCATAGATCAAAGAAATTCATTTGAAAAAAATCAGTTTTGCTGAGGTCACAATGTTAATTTAATACTTTGGTAAGACATCCTGTTTTGCATAGCTATATTTGTTTATATTCTGACAGGGAGGAGCTAGGTGACCTCATGCAAAGAGGTTGGCAAAGCCAGTTTTTAAACAGTATTCTGTTTTCCATTTACACACAAATGTTTGGACTCTGAAAGAGAAACATCTACAGCACTGTGAGATAAGAATACCTTAGAACAGGCAAGTCTGAGTGTATTAGCGGTAGGACTCTACACTTTTAAACCTGTTTTGTTTAAGTGATTTGTATGTTTTGTGATATATGGTTCTGTATTTATTTTGAAGTAAACCTCTACTTTAGAGACTACTTGGTGTGCCTTTGAATTTCTTTTTCTTGACAAGGGAAGCATACATGGTTAAAGCTGACACTGCACAAAGCTTACTGGTTTTAGCAAACTGGGAAAAGTTAAGAATTTATTCTGAGGTCTTTATTAGAGTTAAGGGTTCATTTTGTACACCTGGTTAGGTGCCCGGGAGCTTAAAAGATATCTGCGCCAAGAGCAGAAGTATCTGAGCCTGTAAGCATTGGGTACTGCAACAAGAGCATCACAGTTTGAATCCCTCCAAGACTTGAGACCAAAGGTTGATTTGAACCCACAAAACAGACAGGAGGGTTACCCTGTTTCTGTTAACTGTTCACAAGACTGCGCTCAGAGGTTGGCACTGTGGGAGCAGAGGGCCTGACCTGCTGAGTGGTTTTGTGACACACTTGCCTGTTTATTTTACCAAGTATTCTAATCAGGGGGAGACCTTACTTCATACACTGGATGTCCACTGGGTGCTCGGATACTATTTGGACCACACCCGCTCTATCAGAAAGACTGATCAGTTGCTTGTTTTGTTTGCCCCCAGAAGAGAATGGGTTTCTGTTACCAAACAGTGCTTGTCTAAGTGGTTAGCAAATTGTATTTTTTATTGGTATCGCAAATACAACAAGCCTTTTACTGGGACCGATTAAAGGCCATTTTACCAGAGGCATGGCTGGCTCAGTTGCCTCCTTCAGGATTGTTTCCACTGCAGACATTTGCGCAGCTACCACTTGGAGTTCTGTTCATACCTTTATCAGGCATTACAGCTTGAACATTGCCTCTAGGTGTAGGGCCGGCTTTGGACCTGCAGTCCTTCAGGGTCTTCTTTCCTAAATGCCCTGTGTCAGTTTCTTCCTCCTCCCTGCTGACCGGGTCAGTTCTGATACTGCTGGGGTCTCAGTCCTACCAGTGTTGCCTGCAGAGGCTCCCTGCTGATAAGATAGTACAGTTCATGAGAGCTTACCGTAAGCAGTAGATCTTCGTGGAAGCTTGCGTGCAGACGTTCTTTCCCTCCCCCCTACCCCTGATTGCTGTTTCTCCTTCTCTGCTGCTCTGCTTTCCTCATCTTTGAGGAACCGCCTCTATTCTCTTTCTCTGGGCATGCAGGGTCTCCAGCAGGAGAATTGAGGTTGGGCTGGGGACCAGCCCCTTTTATACCATACGCAGACGTTGGCATGCCAACATCAGGGGCAGTCCCCCACTGTAGACTGCTACCTAGAAGTTTTCCATGTGGTCCTAGCGCTTGGTGGCTTAGTCCTGCCTGCTGCAAGTGCTCCTCTCGAAGATCTACTGTTACGGTAAGTTCTTATGTAACTTTACTTTGTTGAAGAAAACACAAATTGTACATACTCCAATAATCCACAGCATCATGGGAAGCATATACAAATGCCCATGAATTAATTTGGATTGGCTCAACTTTAAGCAGATCTCTCCCTGGGCTGAGGTACAGATATGGCATACTGATTAGTCCAAATGAGGATGAAACATGTGTCTGTGTCTGCTGTTTTCAGCCTTTGCTGATTGTATTGTGAGGCCTTCTGGCACCATGCAATTCTGCTTAAAGTTGAGCCAGTCCAAATTAATTCATGTGCATTTGCAGATGTTTCCCATGATGCTTTGCATTATTGGGATATGTGCAATTTGTGTTTTCTTTCAAATTTGGCTGTATGGCCAATATCCTACGGGATAACCCTTGCCCCAGTGCAGTTGTTTTGGGGTTCTTTTGTTGTTTACTTTGTTGAAAGCTAGCCCAGTAAAAGGCATCACCAAGAGCTTTTTGTCTGCAGCTGTAAGGAAGAAAAGAAAGGATGTAGGTTTTATATTCCACCTTACATACAGACTGTATCCCTTAACACTTTAGAATCCAGGAGGAGTAGGGGAACAGAAGGGTGCTGCCATGTTTAGTGCACGGAAAGACTAAAAAAAGTGCCTTCATGCAGGGACTGAAGTGACTCAATACAGGCATGAGGGGCACTACAGGGGCTTCTGCCTTGTTTTCCTAGCAGCAGTCTTTGCTTTCTGGGGTTGCATAAAGAGGAACACAACCAGAAAGGTAGGGGAGTAAGAATGTAATGATGACTGCAGGGTTCTGACTTATAATGTGTCACTCTGTGATGCCCCCCAACACACATGATGATGGTGGGTTTTCCAGAGTTCAAAAGTTGGATGCTGTTCTGTTCAGGGTTGTCATCGAGGCACAGGTCAGGAAGCATAGGAAAAACAAGGAGCAGTTGTAAAATTCACAACAAGAGTTTTATTTGTACTAGCAGTTACATAAAAAAAAATAGTATTGTTCAGTATAACTATTTACAAAGGCCAAATAAAATAGAGGAGACCCATCAGTTTTCCTTCGGTCTCTGTGTGTCCACTTGCAAGGAATTGCAGCTCTGTCTTACAAGTCCTTCCAACCCCCCCATTCTTAACAAGCATCTTCCAAAGTGTCCATTTGTTTCAGGCAGGTGCTGGCAGAAACGCAGTGTGCCTGAGCTGAGGCTCCTTTTCTACAGCTCTTCTGCAAAAGGCTTAACAACTGTACTCGGGTAACCTCTCGAGTTTCCAATAGCGTTTTGCAGTCATCTCAAACTATAGTTATATACATTTCAACAGTAACACTATATATTTTCCTAAACAAAAGGATCCCAATATCAGGTACATTTCCACATAATGATATACATATATTTTTATACCAGCAGATATGCAAGGGAGGAAAAGACAAACAGAAAGGGAAGACTGAGAGACACTGAGAGGCAAAGAATTGCGAGACTGTCGGGGTGATCAAATCCTAGGTCTCACCGGAAAATTTGGTTGAGCAACCAGACAGACAAATAGACAGGAAAGGAGAGAATAGAACAGATCCCTGCATTCAAACTCTTTCCATAACAACTGGGACAGGGTCCTATTCCACCCTGTCACGAGGGTCTCACTCCCCATACCTTTCAACTTTTTTGCCATGTAAATGTTGGAGTACTATTCTGAAAATGTGGAGAAAATGAGACAACTTGTTGGCCACATTATCAAACTATGGAGATACTATCTCAAAAATCCAGGTAGTACAGTATATCATCTGGCTCCACCCTGTGACATCAGATCCATCTTCATCGAGGTTATCCCTTCCAGCAGGCCACACCTATAGAATTACAGCCATCAGGCACTAGGACCACACGGAAACTTCTCTAGCTAGCAGTCTGTCGGGGGGGCACCCACGCTAGCATCTCATGCCGATGACCTGCTTCCCATATAAGCACGGACAGCCCCACACCTTCCTCAGTTCTTTTCCTGCCATCGCACATCTGACTTAACAGAAGATACCTCCAGCTTCAGTCAACCGCCTTTCCTGTTGTACTTTTATTTTCATTTTTTGCTATCTTGAACCTGCAATCACTTTATTTTTAAAGTGTTTTTTACTCCTTTTTATGCCGAACTTGATCTCCGAGAAGCTCTTTTGAATCTCTTCCTATGAGGAGAATATCCTCGAGAAGGATGGCCACGACACCTGCATCCATTGCCTAGCCCAGACCACGATATGCAGGCCTGCTACCTCTGTCGCTGCTTCCACCAGGCTACCAGGAGGTGCCGCCAGAAGACCCTAGAAACCTTCCTGCTCCAACAGATGGTTGCCCGCATGGAGAAGGAGCTTCAAGTTAGGAGTTCCTTGGTTTCCCGGCCTTGTCCTCTGGTTCCCAGTCATCCAAGACCTGAGACAAGTCAGCCGGGAAGCATAAGCACTGGGATAAGGACTTTGGGAGTGGTCCCCCCTTGCCAACAACTCTTCTCCATGGCTTGCTATGGCAGCCCCCCCCCCCCACCAGTCTTACTCTGGCCGGTGCTGGTTCGTCAGCATCGAGTACTTCCATGGCCCTGCCTACCTTTTAGCCCATGCTGTTCAGGCTCTTATTCTCTTCGGGCCATCAGTCAGGCAGTTCTGTCAGTTCGGCCTTTGCCAGCACCAGCTCGACACACTTGGGGGTTTCGGCCTCAGGGTCCCAGTCTCTAGAGTCACTCCCAGGCCATTTCTCCATCATCCTCTCCTCCTCGGAACCAGACGACGGCACAGGTCAGAGGGTCGACGCCAGTGCCTCAGCCTACTCTGTCACCCTTTCCAGCCCCACGACCGATGCCGGTCCTTCTGCTTCTGTAGCTGGCGATTTTGGTGGACTTCCAATCCATGCTGTATTCCCTGTGAGACTTCATGCAAGCCCGTCTTGCTCCTCCCAAAAGGGCCAGCGTCACATGGGCCTTCTGTGTCTATCTCTGCACCTTCCTGTCCCTCAGGGCAATGCCTTGGCCCTCATACCCCGACAACCACTCTACCTCATCCTGGCAGGGGGAATGACGATGAGTACCACCCAGACTTTCTTCTTCCTGATGACATTGAGGAAGGCGTTGACTAGGATTGTGGGTGTGCCAGCCCTTCCCATTCTACTTCCATGGTGAAGAGACCCCAAGGTACATCCCTCGGTCCCCCTCCTGATGACCCTTCTTTTGTCTCAATTATGCGGCAGTTGCAGGCCGCTGTGGGGTTCGAGGTAGAGGAACAGGATCCGGCCCAACACCATCTGTCCCACTCCCTGGAGTTACCAGATTCTCCTCCTCTCATCATACCCCCCCCTCCCCCTGATGGAGCCTTTCAAGGATGCCACCGTGGCTGCCTGATTACGAACAAGTTGTACCAGGCCTCTGCAGGGAAACCGTTTTTTGCTGAGCAGCCTCAGGCTGACTCTGTCATTAATGCTGCCCATGATCGGACTAAGAAGCCAAAGCATCTCAACTTTCTCCCTCCAGACAAGGAGTTCAGAAAGCTGGATCAAATTGGCAAAAGGACCTTTGCCTCAGATACTCTGGCCATTAGGGTCTTAAACTATATCCTAGTGCTCTGGGAGGGGATTCACACACTACTGCAAAAGAGAGCCTTAGAACCCGTCCCCGAGGATCAGAGAGACAGGGTCTTCTTACTCCCATTTCTTCCTGGTTCCCAAATGCACAAGGAATCTCTGGCCCATCCTGAACCTCCACAATCTAAATTTCTACCTCCAGTACAAGAAGTTCCAGATCGTGACCCTCCAAGGGCTGCTGCCTGTTCTGCCTCAGAGAGACTGGATATGCTCCCTCGATTTGCAGGATGCATACTTGCATATCAAGGTGTATGCCTCGCACCAGCATTATCTCAGGTTTCAGTTCCAAGGAGAGAACTTCCAATTCCATGCCTTGCCATTTGGCTTTTCCTCCGTTCCTCAGGTCTTTGCTTGGTAGTAGTGGCGGCAGCTCTCAAGAGGGAGTGACTTTGTCTTCCCCTACCTGGAAGACT
Source organism: Neoceratodus forsteri (assembly GCA_016271365.2). Lineage (NCBI taxonomy): Eukaryota > Metazoa > Chordata > Ceratodontiformes > Ceratodontidae > Neoceratodus > Neoceratodus forsteri. The sequence goes on from CM057449.1 coordinate 1,561,609,996, forward strand.
GGCTCCTCAAAGTGCAGTCCTGAGAGCAACTACTCCAGACCCTGGTGCGTACAACACAACTGTTCAATGGCCTGGGAATCACTGTTAATCTGCTCAAATCAGTTTTGACCCCACGTCAGTGCCTACAGTACATTAGAGCGGTCCTGGATACGGCTTGGGGTATGGCTTTCCTCCCTCAAGGCAGGGTGAACCACATGATGGCTCAAGCCAGGCGGCTTTATAATAGCAGATATGTTTCAGCCAGATCCTTCCTCAGGCTCTTGGGCCTGATGGCCATAGCCATTGTCACAGTTCCTCTGGCCAGGCTGCACGTGAGTATCCCCCAGTGGACATTGAGGGTCCAGTGGGGTCAGCGCATCAGCAACCTAGAACAACTGGTCCTGGTGTCCTCTCCAGTCAGATGGGTGCTGCTTTGGTGGATGGAACCCAGCAACCTGTTGAAAGGGGTTCCCTTCCTCATTCCTTCCCCTTAGCAGATCCTTACCACAGATGCTTTGGGGTTAGGCTGGGGTCTCATTTGGGTCCTCATCAGACTCAGAGGACGTGGTCCAAAGTGGAGACCGACCTTCACATCAACATCCTGGAGATGAGGGCCTTTCTGTATGCCTTGCAAGCCTTCTAGACCCAGCTGTCCCTGTTGGTACAGATGGACAACATCAGTGTAGTCCATTACATCAACAAGCAAGGAGGGACCCTCTCGTACCCCCTCTGTCAGGAAGCCATAAGAATCTGGGACTGGGTCCTAGAACACGGCCTGGAACTCTCGGCCATCCATGTTCCAGGCGTCCAAAACATCCTGGTGCACGAGTGGTAGCTGCTGACCTCGGTCATAGAAGACCTGTTCAGCAGGTGGGGTCACCCAGAGTTGGACCTTTTTGTATCCCCACTCAATGCAAAACTGCCGTGTTTCTGCATGCTAACTCCAGGGCCTGGAGTCTTCTGGCAAGACGCGTTGTCCCTGTCATGGAAGTGGAGATTTCTTTATGCCATCCCTCCCTTCCTGCAGATTCAGTGTGTTGATCAAACTTCAGATGCAACGGAACACTATGATCCTCATCGCCCCCTTCTGGCCTCTCCAGATTTGGTTTCATCTACTGCAGCAGGTGGCAGTGGAGGCTTCAGTGTCTCTTCCCCTGTGCATAGGCATGCTCTGGCAGAAACAGGGCACCCTGGTCCATCCAGACCTCAAGTCTCTACATCTTCATGCTTGGCTTCTGAAAATGTAGCCACGGCTAGATTCGGGGTGTCCCCAAGGGTAGCTGATGTTCTGGTGGCAGCTAGGAAGCCCTGCACCAGGGCTACATATTCCGGGAAGTGGAAGTGCTTTGCTCTGTGGGCCATGGCCCACTAGCTGGATCCTTTCACTTGTCCTGTGAATCAGATTGTGGAGTACTTGCTGTCCCTCTCAGATTCTGGACTGATGTACTCCTCCATTAAGGTGCACTTGTCAGCTATTTCAGCTTTTCATGTGCCTGTTGATGGACGTAAAGTGGCACAGTTAGAGGTGTCGCGTAGCTTCCTGAGGGTCATTCTTTATCTGAAGCCCCCCCATTTGCAATCCGGTCCCACCTTGGGACCTGAATTTTATGTTAGAAAAACAGACTTTGGCTTCTTTTGAGCCAGCCACAACTTGGAAGCTACGCTTTCTGTCATGGAAAACATTATTTTTAGTTGCTATTTCTTCAGCCTGAAGGATTTCAGAGCTGCAGGCTCTTATATGTGAGCCTCCTTATTTGATTTTCCACAAAGACAAGTGCATTTGTGTACGAATCCTGAGTTTCTTCCTAAGGTGGAGTCTTGAGTTCTTAAGGTGGTGTCTGAGTTTACTTTAAATCAAACGATCCACCTGCCTGTTTATTACCCAGAGCATGCCAATACAGGGGAAACATAGCTCCATACTTTAGATGTACATAGAATATTCAGGTATTATACTTGCCGCACGAAGGACTGTAGGAAATCCTCGCAGTTATTTGTTTCTTTCACCCCTGGGAAAGAGGGTGTTCCTGTTTCTAAAAAGTGTCTGTCCAAATGGTTGGCTAACTGTATTGTTTTCTGTTATAGGAAGTACAGTAAGGAACTTCCTGGGGTTGTTCATGACCATTCCATTAAGGGTATGGCTATGTCTATTGTCAGTTTCAAGAATGGGTCGGCTGCTGAGATATGTGCTGCTGCCACGTGGAGTACTGTTGACACCTTTACCAAGCACTACAGTCTGGACATTGCCTTGAGACGTAGGGCCAGTTTCGGCCTAGCTGTGTTTCAGGGCCTTCTTTCTTAGGCTTATGGTCTCCAGCTTCCCAGTCTGGTTCTGCTGTCAGAACTGCTTGGGACTCATTCTATAGGTGTGGCCTGCTGCAACAGATGCTGTCAATGAAGATAATACAGTTATGTAAGAACTTACCATAACAGCAGATCTTCAAGAATATCTCTTGTAGCAGGCCATGCTGTTCCTCCCTCCATCCCCCTTGATCTGGGGGACTCTCTGTGTTTGTCTTTCTATCTCCTTGTTAGTGACCTTCTGTTTTACTTCTATTGGCGGGAACCTCTGCTTCTCCTCGGTTCGCCAGCTGGGAATTTCCTGCTTGTGGTCTTCGGCGGAAGAACTGAGGAGGGTGCGGGGCCACCCACACTTACATGGGAAGTACATTGTCAGCATGTGATGCTGGCATGAGTGGCCTCCCTGGTGGACTGCTTGCTAGAAAAGTTTCCGTGCGATCCTAGTGCCTGGTGGCTGTTGTTTTCTAGGTGTGGCCTGCTGCAAGAAATCCTCTCGAACATCTGCTGTTAAGTAAGTTCTTATGTAACTGTACTTTTTCTTGTAGTTCTTCTTGTGAAGTAGGATTTTCTGATTTAAGCACTTTCTTTGCTGAGTTTTCTGTTTAAACTTTATCCTTTGACTTGTTCCCGAGTCTCCCGGTTTCACTCCATCAACAAAAGAACACCATGGAACTGCAGCAACTCAGCTTTAAGTTCTGTGTCAGGTGCGAACAGAAGATGTCAGCCGCAGACCTGCACAATACATGCGTCTGTTGCCTGGGTGAGGGCCATGACATCGTGAATTGCTCCACATGTAGTGCCATGCTGTCATCCTCAATCGACGAACGGAAGGTTGACTCCTCTTAGGTAGGCCTAAGAACTGGACTGGGTTGTGGCCAGGTCAGCAACGCAGCTCTCTGGTCTAAAAGAGGATGTAGTTGGGGCAGGGGCCTCATCTTTCTGGACGTTTCTCCCACCTGGAGCCAGAGTCAGAGTGCCTTTAACAGATGATTTTCGCTAAATATATTTGGCCCTCCAGACCTTTGAGGAAAGCCCATTCCATCACAAGAAGCACCACTGTCACTGGTCATGGGACCTGGAACGATCACACTTTTGCTCCCTTGACTCCCTGGACCACTCGGCCTTGGTCAAGCTTTCTTCAGTCAAGGGGCAGGTCGAGGTTCTCGTGGTAACCCATCCAGATCACTTGACCTCGACTCCGGTCAATCAGCTGGTTGAGATTTTTCTCTAGTTGGTCAACCGGCTGTCGGAGGAGGTCAGCAAGGAGTCACGGATCTCCTAGACCCCAGTGCTCTCGGTCCCCACTCAGGACGATGAGGCTGGGTTGGTACCCCTGATTGAGCCACCTCGGGAACTGCCTCCACCAATGACCGTGTCTCCAAAGCCTTTACTGATCTTGCTGCCGAATCACATTGTCTCCTAAGAGCCCCCCCCCCCCCCGTAGACATGCACTGCCTTTGGCCCTCGGATTGACGGTCAAGGCACCTTTCACAGTCTCAATCTCACTTGACCGGGAGACGTCACTCTTGAGGTTCTATGACCTCCTCATACTTGGATGAGAAGCTGCATCAACGCTGTATGCACTGATGCTACGAAGACCTCCTGTGGAAGCAGTGGTCAGTTGCAGGGAGGGGCAATGCTTTGCTCCCAGGGTTAATGGCCCATTGACCTCCTCTGGCCATTTTCCTGCTGACCCAGCAGGCCATGGCATGTGCGTGTGCTCCACTGGTGGTGGAAGCCCCTCCACTGCAGCCGCGATTTGGGGTGCCCACCAAGAAGTTCCACCCTGCTGTCAGCTTGCCAGGCCATCTGTCAGTGGACATCATCCAGGAGAAAAGCACTAGTTTGGTCCATGGCATAAAGAAGTCTGGGGCGGTCTTTGAGGAATCATTGAACTCTGAGGGTGAGTTCGCGATGGCCTCAAACAGGACCCAGCAGTTTCACTATATCTCCTAGGACAGTCAGTCTGCTTCATTGGACTCTACTTCTTTCGGGTTATTGCTCCAACTGATGTCGGAGTTCATGGAGGTTCCCTTGGAACCAGTGAAGAAGTGAACTAAATACCCATTCACTGACATCCTAGACAGGGACATGTCCCCAGGGGTCGTCTTCCCATTGGCCAAGACTATCTTGGGACCAGCTTTGGAGCTTTTGCAGCATCCAGCATCCTGCCCAGTGCCCTCACTCAGATGGTCCACAAGTACACAGTCCCCACTGGTACCCTTTTGGTTTTCTTGGACCACCCCTTCGCGGAGGGCTTAGTCTTGGACTTTGCCTTTCACAAGTCAGCAGGTGAAGGGGACGTGGACAAGCCACCCAACAAGGAGTCCAAGATCGTAGCTGGCCTCCTGGCGCAAGCAGTTGTGCTATCATTTGCAGTGCTAACGACTTGGGTTGGGAAATGAGCCTGGAGTGTCAAGAGGGTTGGCCAGAGGGAGGAAGATTAAGCATCCAGTGGACTGCTTTCCTCTAGGGAAGGGAGGGTTGCAGTCTCGGCAGTAGCCCAACTCCTAACGTAAGCTGGGGATTGGTGAAACCAGAGACAGCAGATGAATGGGGATTGGAGGAGAGGCAGACATAGTTGCATCAGGTATGGGAGCACACCTGATGACACCAGGGAATCATTGCACATCCTGTCCTCCAGGGAGGAAATCCATGGTGGAAAACAGCCATCTGATGGGAGGTTGACACTGCTTCTGCACACCACGTCCTTTGCTGGATTTGGCCTGCTGTGGCCTGGCAGTTCCTGACCTTTACCACTGCCAACTAGATGTGTGGGGAGTTAGCCGCGGTGCAGAAGGCATCCCTGCCTCGGGGGGCCTGGCCACGAGGTATGTCATTGGTGGACCAGGAGGAGTCCACAGCCACAGCAGGAAGGTCTCGGCTGGACAAGATAAGGGCTCTGGAGATGGCCGAAGGAGTACCCATCTGATGGAAGCAAGGAGGGAAAAATAGAGTGGTGGGGGACAAGGAGTCCTAGAAACTGGACTATGTGGCCAAAAAGGTCTATTTGACTGCCTGCCTTGTTTTCCTGCAGGCCAGCTGTTCTGTTATGATGGCTAATTTCAGTCATTCCCTTTTCGGAATTGTTTGGCTTCTCCATCCTCTGCTTCCTGCCAGTAAGTAGCAGGGTGCCCAGATGATCCAGGATCAAGGGACCATGCTGGCTAAACACCAGCTACAAGCAGCCTTTGGCATGGGCAACTCCGGCACCTGTGCCATGGCTGTGGACATCGCCATGCGGCACAGGGCCTGGCTGATGATGTTCACCTTTACAGCAGACTGTACAAACTCACCGATGTCCCATTCCTGGGCACCGACCTATTTTGCCCTGGGGTGGAGGGACATCTCACCTGCACTGAAAGGTCCTTTGCCACCCTAGACTCTGTGGCTTCATCCCAGAAGGATCAGAAACCTGCTAAGATCAAAAAGAAGGCATTACTGTTTCAGGCATTTCAGCCACCGCACTCTCTGCTGCAGCCGCAGCAGGGGCAGTTTCAATGCTGGGGCCTGAAACCAGAGTTCAGCGGCCAGGGTCTGAAGGGGTACAAGGCCTCCCTTTTACTGGAGCCCCCTCCAAGGCTGCAAAGTGACGGGTTGCGGAGTGCCATTCCCCCTCCCATCTAGTCCCTGTCCCAACTCCCATTTGGGGCCGGTTGTGTGACTTCTTCCTGCAGTGGTCTGCTATTACTTGGGACAAGTGGGTCCTTGAAGTGGTGGGCAAGGGTTTGTCTCTGGACTTTGAAGCTCTCCCGCCAAACCAACTCCAAGCTTCTTGGGAGACCAGGGTGCTGGAGGACATGCTCTCCGTGCTGAGGCCTGACACAGTTTAGCTCCTAGAGCACAGGATGATAGAGCGGCTCCCAGATGCTCTGGCCACATAGAGCTGTGTGTTCAGGTATGTACTGGTTCTGAAATGGGGTGGGAGGGCGCTCCATACTGGACTTGCACAATCTGAAAAAGTTCATACAGAAGCACAAGTTCTGGATGTTCACTCTGAACCAGATCATTCCATCACTGGAGCAGTAAGTGGCTCTGCTCCCCTGGACCTCCAGGACACTTTCTTCCATATCCCTGTCCATCAGTCCCCCTGCCAGTACCTCCCATTCAGGGCAGAGGGTGTGTTGTACCAGTTTCATATCATGCCTTTCAGCCTCTTGTCCATGCTGGGGGTCCTCACCAAGTACATGGCAGTGGTAGCAGCCTTCTGCATGCAGGGGCATCCGGGTGTATACCTGCCTGGACTGCTGGCTGCCCATTGGTCCATCCAAGGAGGCTGTGGAGCAGTCCAGGGATCTGGCCCTCCAGACCTGTCAAAACTTGGGACTTCTAGTTAACCTGGCCGAGTCCGAGCTGGTCCCCTCATCGGTGATTCATTTAATCAGGGCAGAACTAGACTCCTTTCAGGCCAAGGCTCACCTCCCAGCAGATTGGGTATTGGATCTTACCTCGTTTGCTTGATCATTTGTGGTTGGGTGGTCGCACCTGGCCCAGGATTTCTTTCCCTTGCAGGAACTCATGGTACCTTCTACCAGAGTGGTTTGTTCGGCTCGCTGGCAGATCCTCCCCCCCCAAACGCCTAGGTCACCTGGACCAGCCATTCTTGGTGAGACAGCTGATGTGGGATTATGACTGTGTTCCTAGAATCTGGAGGACGGAATCCATTTAGTCTTCCCAGAGCTGTCTTTCACACTCAGGATGGAAGCATCTCTTACAGGGTGGGGAGCATATCTGAGAGAGCACAGTGGCCTACAGGTTCTGATCACTCTGGGAGTCCTGATACCACATCAACCTGCTGGACCTCCATGCAGTACAACTGACTCTGACAGACTTTGGCCCGTTGATTTGGGGTCAGGTCATCCAGACAACACAACCACCATGTTCTACCTGAACCAGCAGGACGGGATCCATTCCTTTCCCTTGTATCAGGAGGCTCTCTGCACCTGGACCCTCATGCACAGGCTACAGACAGATCTCCTGATGATCCGTATCACAGGGAAGAACAACCACCAGCTGACGGACACTCTGTCAGGTCGAAGAGAGATGTCGCACAAGTGGCCCTTGCACCAGGAGGGCGGTAGACCTCCTATTCTCCAAGTGGGGCTCCCCCCTGGTGGATCTGTTGGCCTTGTGAAAGAACAGAAAAGTAAGGCTGATCTGTGCCTGCCCCTCTCACTTCGGTACACTACTGGGGAATGCCTTCTCTGGGCCCTGGACCACAGGCCATCTGTGCACCTTACCTCTCCATCTTACTTTATATGGTAGTGATCAAGGGCCGGAAGGACAAAACACGGATGTTCCTGATAGCACTAGACTGGCCTGGGTAGCTCTGGTATCCTGGTCGTCTCAGCAGCAGTCCTTGTACCTCTTGACCTACTTCCTGAGTGGCTAGAGTTCCACGCCTTGGGCCTCTTTGAACATGTCCTTCATGTGGTGGAGGCATCCCAAAAAACTATGCATTTAAGTGGAAGAGGTTCTCGCTCTGGTACCAAGTGAAGGAGCTTAATCCCCTTGCTTGCCAAGTTGTGACAATTCTCTACTAGCTCTGGTTCCTGTGTCAGTTGGGACTGTGAGCCAAGACCCTGACGGTGAACCTGGTTGCCATCTCTGCATACCAGGCCTGGGCTGGTATGGCAGTGGTGGCACAGAAGAAGGTGGTCAGGTGCTTTTTTTAAAGGCCTGGATCAGCTGTTCCCTCCAGTGCGCGAACCACTGCCTCTGAGGGACCTGCTGCTGGTTCTGGCAGTGCATATGGGCAAGCCATTTGAGCTGATGCACAATTGTGAGATGTCACATTTGTCTTGAAAGACCACCTTCTTGGTGCCATCATGGCAGCTATAAGGGTGAGTGAGCTCCAGGTACTCACCTCCCTATCTGATGGGGGGGTAGGGCATATGGGGGGGCAGCTGCAGTCTAATGGACTGAAGTGCTGCACACTCAAGCAGACTAGCTAGACTGAATGACCTGTATCTGCTGGCAATTTTGTATGTTCATATGGTCTTCCACAAAGGCAAATGTGAAATTCCTTCCAAAAGTCATGTCAGAGTTCTAGCTTAACCAGATGATTAACCTCCTCGTGTACTTCACCACTCCAGCCTTGGACACCGCTCCCAGACTCCACACCGTGGACCTGTGGAGGGTGCTGTTTTGCTACAAGCAGTGCTCAGCAGGAGTTCGGGAAGAGGCTTGACCGCTGTTTGTCACCTATGCTGAATCTGTCACATCCTGCGTCAACCTGTGCTACAAGTTGGCTGGTAGGGAATTACCCAAGGGTCTTAAGGCTCATTCTACTAGACATACCACTGCATCAGTGGCTTCTTCCAGGGCTATCCCTATTGCGGAGATATGCAGGGCTGCAACCAGGGCAAAAGCACACACCTTCATCTCTCATTCCAGCGTTGAAGTCATGAATCATTGGGGTGCTGCTTTTGGAGCCTCTATCCTCCAGTCTCTTTTCTCCCAAATAGGGATGTGCACCTTGCCTAGTCCTCCCGGGAGGACTCCTAGAAGTTAACCGAAGTATAGATAGTGAACTGAAGTCCCATTGTTAGAAAGTCCTAGCCAGCCCACCGACACAGAGGTGGAGTAACCACCCATGATGCCAGCCACCAGAGTTCGGATGTGAGCCCAGGCTGTTGGAGGGCCGATCAAAGGGAGGAGGATAGAGCATCCGATGGACTGCTGTTCTCTTTTGGGGGGCGGGGGGGAAGAGATGCTCGGCACCTGATAGAAGTCGGAGGCATGGCAGCCTGAGCTGGCTTGATTGGGGAGGCATGGTAGATGTAATCATGATGTCATTGCATGCCACGCCTCCCAGGGGGGATGAAAAAGGAAAACATATTCCAGGCCACCACATGATGCTGCCCACCGTGCTCTGCAGGCCCTACGCTATCAACCATGGCACTCCCCCAGAGAACTGAGATAGAAATTCGACGGGGGGTGAGGAGGAAGGGGGTGCCCTCAGACAGCCCCGCCCGGGGGGTTTTAAGCCAGGGAGGAACATCCGGAGTGAGGTAAGTATTGGGAAAGACGGGTGACGGGGCTGGGGGCACAGTCAGGCTGACAGGGGTCGGTCCAGGGCAGGGAGGGGGGAAAAAGAAAAGAAATATAGGTCCTAAATATGTGCATACAACAGCTCCACTGGAATAACTACTTCATCGGATGTCCTTAAGCTAGGCTTCTCCCACACCCTGGGTTGTATATCCCCAAGCTCAGGCCCTGTGACATCAGATCCTTTTGCTGGAAAGCACAAGTCACCACCTTCATGGCTCAGCAGCATTAAAAGCTACCTTTTGCACTTTGGCGATTTTCTTCAAACTTCTTCAAGTTACAACTCCTTGATCAACACCGTTCCTTTGCTCCAGCTCTGCCTCGCTCTATGAGAAGATGAAAATGGAGCAAGCTAAGCCATCCTGTGGCTTCAAATTCTGTATCACGTGTCAACAAAAAAAATGTTGAACATAGACCCCATGGGTCCTGCATTTATTGCTTTGGATCGCAGCACATCGTGGTTAACTGTGACCTATGTCAGGCGATACTTCTAGCGTCACTGGAAGACTACACGGACAGACTCCTCTTGGTTTGACCAGCCAACAGAGACCCTAAAATTCAACCCAATGGCTGCAAGAAGACCTCAGCTGTGACCGGATCAGCAGCTCACCTGGAGGCCTTGGAAGAGGAGGTAGCAGCTACCGTTGTGAGCACCTAATCGGCCTCCATGTCAGTGCTGCTCCCAACTCGGGCCAATGTCAGAGAATCCTTCTCGGATGGGCTTTCTAGACGTGCTCCAGGCCTTCAGTAAGAGCTCTGCCCACCACGGGAAGAAGCACAAGTGCTGCCGGTGCCAGTCATGGGATCAGGAGAGATCGAGGGCCTCCTGCTCCCTCAACTCCCCTGACTGGTTCTGGTTCGGCTTCCATCAGTTGAGGGGTTGGTTGACAGCTCATTGGTGCCCCATTGGGCTTGTCAACCTCTACACCAGTCGAGCAGGCTGTCAAGATTTTTTTCTATTCTGTTGAGCTGTCAGAGGAGATCAAGGCATCAGTCTCCCATACCCCGGTTCTTCCAGTCCTCACCCAAGAGGACATGGGCCGGTCGGTGTCCCCCACCAGTTTCACTCAGGACCAGCCTCCACTGGTGGTCTTGCCTCCCAAGTTTATGCTGGTGAACGTGGATCGGCATGTGGTCTACACCGACCCTCCAGAGGCTTCGCCTTAACATCGGCCTCCGGGTCAGAGGTTGAAGTGCTATTCGCATCCTGGATCAGCATCACCGTTGACACTCCTTGACCTCCCTGGTTGAGGAGAGGAAGTGCCTCAAGATGCAGAAGCGCTACGAGGAGCTCCTTTGACAGCAGTGAACCATTGTGAGGTGGGGTAGGGCTCTGCCCCCTGAACCTGTGGTCACCTGGCAGCTGCCAGTGATGCCCATGCTAGTCCGCCCTTGACAGATGTCCCTAGCATCCTCCTCTCCATCTGTACAGGTAGAGTCCCTTCCACCACAGTCCTTGGTGGATGTCCTGACTAAGGACACCTGGGCTGCAGCTGGTTTGTCAGGCCAGCTGTCTGTGGGACTCACCCAGTCAGAAGACACTCTGGTGATCCATGGCAGCAAACAGTCATGGGCCGTTTTTGAGGAATCCTTGGACGACTCCAACAGGTCGTCCATGCTGTCATCGAGGCCCCATACCTTCCATGAGACCTCGGGCAAGGAACTGTCCATCGACCATGAGCCAGTTATCTTTAGGGCTCTCCTCAGCCTTATGTTGGAGTCCATGAATGTGTCCATGGAGCCAGTCCAGAAGAAGGCTAAATACTTCTTTACAGATATCTTGGACAAAGATGATTCCCCTAGAGTTGCCTTTCCCATGGCTAAGGCCATCGTGGGACCATCCGTTGAGCTTTGGCAGCATCCAGTATCCTGCCTGGCACCCTCCAGCCATATAGTCAACAAGTACATGGTCCCTACAGGGTCCCTTGCGGGGTCCTCTGACCACCCCTCAGCCAAGGGGTTGGTTTCGGACTCAGCCTTACGAGGGTCAAGGGGACATGGACAAGCCCCCCCCGCCCCCCATGAGGAGAGGAAAAAGCTTGACCATTCGGCCAAAAAGATCTATGCTGCCTCCTCTGTGAGTCTGTGTCAGGCTAGCTATGCTGTCCTGATGACCAACTTTGGTAACTCCCTGTTGGGAGTGTTGGATGAAATCTTCCCTTGCCTCCCTGCCAACAAGCAGTTGCCGGTGAAGTTGGTCAAGGAGCAGGGTGACACACTGGCTAAACACCAGCTCCAGATGGCCTTGGAGAGGGGTGACTCTTGCACCCATACCATGGCAGCAGCCATCGCGATGCATTGCAGTAGGCACTAAGCACAAGCTGGCCAGTGCCACCCTGGATTCTGTGGCTGTGTCTGCGGCACAGTGGGACAAGTTCTGCGGCAAGACTATCATTTGCCGCAGAACTTCTGCGGCGGTGGTTTGTAATTTCTGTGGAAGTTCTGCGGCACTAACAAACTACCACATCACAGTGTCAGCTTGTCATCCTGACTTCACTTCCATGGCAGTGGTTATAGCAATCAGGATGGTGGAAAGCACAGTAACACTAGTTCAAAAAATAACAAATTTATAAAAATAATTTTATGCCTTAAAAAGCAAAACAAATGTGTCTCCCTTAAGGTCCTAGTCTGTTGCATAAATGACACATGCAGAGGGGATCTTATGTGATAAATAAGGTATTTCTATATGCATGCTATCTATCCCACTAATGAGGTCTCCACTGTCTATTACTTATATATTTGTATGTGCTTTCTACACCACTCATGAGGTTCCCACTGTGTATCACTTATATATTTATATGGAATCTGTAACATACTTACAAATATGTGTGTGGGGTGAGAAAGACAGAGATACTGTGCATATATGTGTGTGTGTGTGTGTGTGTGTGTGTGTATGTATATATATATATTTTTTTTCTTTTATTTCCATGAACTTGCATCCTCATTCATACAGGTCCCATTGGAAATGGAATAGAGGAGTTATTGCAAAACTCATTTTTCATGTCAGCCTGCTTTCTCTGACACACTGTGTAACACCATCAGGCCATGACATGCATGTGAACCAATTGTGAGCTAGAGCTCTCCAGTCCATCACAATGTGTCCACCGTGTGACAGAACACTGCACCATACCTTCCCAGGCTCTAAGTAGTGATGTGTTCCACCAATCCTTGTGCTGCCCAGCCAGCTCCCAGAACTAAGCTCTGAACCTGAGTTGCTGGCACGGAAACACAGCATGCTACCCTCTGGCCCAACAGCTGTCCCTGCATACAACATTTCTCCTTATCTTTTAGGTGATTCTATCAACCAATGACAATATGTAATCAATAACCCTGGCAAAAATGCGTACAGGGCAATTATTTATTTAACAGGTCTATTCTTTCAACAGGTCTACACATTATTATATTCCACTTTTCGGGGCATAATTACTTTATTTTTCTTAAAAATGACAGTTAAATTAATTTTACCAGTTATTCATTTCAGATGGTGTCTCTATACCTTAAAAGCACAAATAGGTTGGTACAAAGTGAGGTATGGACTAAACAGGTCTGTGCTATTGACAAGGTTTTGTTTAAGTTGGCCCTTGTGCAATAATTTAAGACTAAAAATTGTATTAGGCTGTAGTGCAGGTTGAGCAAATATCATCATGCATGATGTGCTGTGCCACCATCTCTGGCAGTGGGAGCTGTGGTAGATAAGTGACTGTTAATTTCTGTTGCAGAATGCAGTCATTTCATTAGCTAATGTATGATGTTATAGCAATTATAACATCACATTCTGAGCATATAGGGGGTTTGGATATAAAAAGAGGGGACGGGAACCAGATTCTATGGATAAACAGAAATATTAATAAAAAATCACCAAGAAGAGTGAATTCTGCGGCACCGCAGAAGTTCTGAGGTAGATTGCAAGTTCTGCGCAAAATTCTGCGGCCGCAGATTTCTAGGGGCCTTGATTATAAGGAATGCATGGCTGGAGTTCAGGAGAAGGCTTGCCAGCTGTTTGTGACTTTTTTTAATTAAATGTTCTTTATTGATTGTCAGATCAGCATGAACATACAGAATAAATGACGACATATAGACAATGCACAGGTCCCACACAAAGCACAGTTGATAAAATACGCACAGTTACAGTTCAGTTGTTAAAAGATGTGTACATACAGCTCTTTGTAACATAGGCTGGAGTCGTACCTGGCAGAACAGCAACAAAGCAGGCAATTGGCAGGTGGATAACATCCTGCATCGACCTGTACTATAGGTTGGTTGGAGAGCTTCCCAAAGGGCTTAGGGCTCATTCTACCAGGCATATCAGTGCCTTGGTGGCTGCCTCCGGGGACATCCTGGTAAAAGAAATCTGTAGGGTTGCTACCTGGAGGTAAGTACAGGCATTCATTTCCCATTACAGCATCGACCTAGACTCATGTCGGGATGCTACTTTTGGGAGTCTGTTCTCCAGTCTCTGTTCCCGAAATATGGGTGCGCGCCTTGTACCCTCTCGAGAACTACTAGGAGTCTGCCAGAGTGTGGATAGTGAACTTTATCCAAACCCTTAAACTATATGCCACTCCAGGAACTACGGTTACAGGTGAGTAATGGTATTCAGTTCACATCCACACAACTCACCCAGCCTCACATGGCAAGTGGCACCTCAATCCCTGCTTCAAGCATGCAAAGATCTGACATCATGGGGCAAGCCGGAGAATATAACATGAAAAACTAAAGCTGTGCGCACTCAAGGAGACACTTTGATACAAGGTGTATACGTGCAACAAAATTGTATTACTATAAACTAAACAAATTACAGGATCAGAAAGAAGTGAGAGTAAGCCAACAAGCCACACTCTCTCCCTGGCACTTTGGGTCACAAGACCCTTCCTCCGGGGGCGTGGCTAGAGCAGCCCAGGGTAAACATTTTATACTGGCCCTTAATTGATTTATTCAACAATTAGCCCCTTATGGTATACATTATATCAACATCACATTTATAATGTTTTTAGCAAAGTTGAATAAAAAAAAAGAAAAGAAAAATTCTGTCTCTAACATGTGGGTCAAGGAAAGGGTAGTATTTTAGCAGTATACACTGGCTGCCATTTAGGCGCCAATAATAAATAAACCTTATTCCATCTCTTTTTCCTCATTTTTTTATGTCACAGTTGGAGTCATGTATGGGCTAAAAGCAATTTTAACATTGTTCAACATATATTACAAATACCAATATATAAAGACGTTCAGTGAAGGAAGTTTAGACCTTGAGCAGTGCACCAAGTGTTTGAAAGTTTAAAACCATTGAAGCAATGCAGAACCAAGAAGGAAATGCCACACAAGGTGAAACTCAAAGCTCAAGTTGGGAGAAAACAGAGTCCAGTTACAAGAAGGAAGCGGAAAGCACAGGAGTGACTGGAAAGTACTGTGGGTCTTTACCAGGCTACAGAGGACATTAAAGGTACATTTCATAAACTGGAGAAGTTACTTTATAAAGAAGTTGATTTAACATATGACATAGCAACTTAACACTATTTGGCAAAACAGCAGGTTCCTCGGGGACCGAGAGTGATGGTTACACCATCCTCTGGGCTGGAGGAGTTTCAATTTAAAACGGAATGGATTAATACTGCAAAGGAATGCTCGAAGATATTTACTGAATTAATAATTAAAGCTAATGACCACAAACTAGAAAAGCCTCAAGAGGAACTTGAAGAGGCTAAAGACCAGGCATTAACCTTTAAAGGACATGAAAAATACAAGGTACTTGATACCAAATCACAAAAAGAATTGCGTATGAAAACAAAATATTTTAGAGGAAACAAAACAAATTATTGCGAGACGAAGAAGACTATGAAAAGGATGAAACTTTGATTTGGTCTAAACCAAAACGCTTGATATCTCTAAGTAGAGGTAGCGGAGGACGATCTAAAGTACATTTCCAGGAAAATAAAAATAAAAACAGGTTTAAAAATAAACAGGAAACTGAAAAAAAATAAACCAACACAAGAGCCAAAAAAAGGAGATCCTTTTTTAGAGAAAAGAAATGGGGGCAGAAAAGGAGGACGAGGAGGGGCTGCAGAGGAGGGCAGAAACTTGAATACAAACATAACCTTAAGGAATACAAAAGCAACAACCAAGAAAACACCAAGTTTCAAGTCTTAAATTTTTCCAGCCACTGCCTCACTAATAATCAAATTAAAGTGCTACGAAAAGGGCTTTCCTTTGTACCAACACCGAACATTAACATGTTTTCCATATTCATTGATCTTCAAACATTTTTCAGAAAAATCAAACTTAAAGTGATTTAGTCACATTCTGCAAGTGCCTGCTTCACATAGTATGCTATTGCAACCCATGCTTCAGATGCTGAAGCTGCAGTTTGTTTTGTAAAAAAAACTGTCAGTCATTTTTGTATGTGTTTGTTTCTGCCTGCCCTTCAGTATTCTGTGTGGCCACACCCCCAGAGTGAGGTCATGCAAGGGAACTGTCAATGTTTTACATACAGCAACATGGAATTCTGGGTAAATTATAAAGTTGACTTAAATGTTCATTACTCAGAGGTGCAGTCCCTTATTTTGGAAGTGAAAACTGCAGAATAGCACCTAATATGTAGACATATAACCTAGTTCTAGAGAAGCTTGAAGAAGCTAATTACGTGTGTAACCCCTAGATGGCGCTATCCCAGGGGCTACTACCCCTGCCTGATTTGCCACTAACAGGTTGAGGGGCCTGGATCCAATGGCGGGTGCCTCCACCCAGAGGTCAGGGTTTGCAATAGTTAAACTTACTTGGTCACAGCCCTCTGGGACACTGCAACCCCCCTTTCTTCCCACTAGTGGCCCACACAATATATCAGAATTACCTTCACAGTATACACTTACCCCCAGGACTATTTCCGGCACTGGGACCCCCTGTAAAATAAGATACAGTGCAACAATCACAGTACAATATTTTAACATAGACAAATACCTCAGGCAGTATAACTTTGCTGAAACAAGCAGCTCTGATTTATTTAGGGGAATATAACAAGGACAGGGGGAAATCAGGTTAATTAGCTTATCACTCTACTCATCTACCTATGGCTCTGTGCACAGGCCTATCCCTATCAGTTACTGTCCCTGGGTACCCAAGCCCTAGTGGCTAGTCCAAACCGTGGCAGCTGGTAGGGGCCCTTTCACACAGAGAAAAGGAGAATTAAACAGCAGTACAGTAATTCCATTTGGATTTTATGTGGCAATTCAACAGGGAGCGACCCTGAATTAGTACTCACGACCTCCAAATAAGATAGGGTCCTTCAATGTCAGCAGGGCTCACTTGAGGTACACAAACCTCTTAGCACATTTATATAAAAGAAAGCACTATACCAGGCAGGCTGCATCTGTATCGATCGATAATTACTGCACAATGCCGGGAGAACACACAGCAGATTCAGTTCCTGACAGACCGAGTCGATTTTCAGCAATTCCTCCAGTCTTCTACAGGGTGAGCCTGGTTTCTACTCTTCAGATATCCTTTGATTCTCTTCACAGGGACAGATTCAGTCCTAACAAGCTGTTACACAAGCTGCAGACCGAACTCTGGGCCTTACACGTTTTTGACTAAAAACTGCACACTGAAAAAGCACAGGGCTCCTTCCTTCTTCACTGCCAAAGCTCAACTGAAACTCCAACCGACAAAACCGGGCACTTCCTTTGAGTTCCTCCCAGTTCTTGACTGGATTGGCTGTCACTCACAATAGACTGCTGCTGTTGGTCCAAAAAGGCACTGAAGTCTAAACTACATCTCCCAGAGTCACTGCCCATACAATCCTCTTGTGGCTGGCTCAGATTATGAGTCCAAGTTCTGATTAGTCCAAGGCACCATTTTAGAGCTAGCTTACCCCACACTGATGGTCCAGTTCAGCAGTTCAAAACTAGAATGGGGAACTAGCAGACACAGTTCTGACTGCAAAGAAAGCAGGTTAGACAAACTGTAATTTCATTATTACTCTAAATAATTTCTGGCAAACAGTTACATCTTTCAGATAGGTTCCCTTTGCACTCCTAGTGACTTCAAAATGAAGTGAATTGGCAGCAGCTGAGTGGTACTCAGAGAAGCACACAGTCCCCCATACAAACTAATTATGTCTGCAAGCAGACAGCTCTTAAAGAGACAGTACCAGAGGCTCTAAAAACACTCACTGATAAATGGCTTAAATGCCAAACACCATTCAGGCTTGGAGCATTCAAGCAAGCTCCTGGAAGTCTTTTAGGAACCCCCATTTGCAGGGGGGTTACACGTGTGCACATGGGCAGACTAGGTGGGCTGTAGGCCCTTATCTGTTGTCAACATCTGCATATCTAGAATGGACCTACAATGTCGACAGTTTCTATGTGTCTGTGTATATATATGTAGCAAGGCAATGTGGGTACAGTACATAGCTGATTTTTCTGTCTCCCTCATCAAAGTGCAGTCTCCTATATCAGTAGTGTTTACAGCAGTATAGTCTGCAGAAAAGTTTCTGGAAAACTGTTTTTGTGCTGCAGATAGGCCAACAATATAATATGCCAGGCTGTATAGATGATGTTTGACTTTTACTGCCTGCTGGTGAAGTGATAGGTCTTAAGTGGCAGCTCCTGTCAGAATGTGGGAGCATGATGATACTTTTCTATGTTTATGTTATAGTGCCTGAATGACTATAAGTAGTTCAGGAGTGTAATTATGGGTCAGATTACTTTTCTTTTTCTTTGGTGTCCAGCTTCTGCTACAAGTCCAAAATTGTGAAAGAAAAATGGATGTCTGCAATACTAAGACTGACCAACAGCGGTCTCTTTTTCAACACAGTGCTTAAAAACTTTGTTTCCCTTGCATGATATCATGGTTGGGGT
This sequence comes from Neoceratodus forsteri, assembly GCA_016271365.2. Taxonomy (NCBI): domain Eukaryota; kingdom Metazoa; phylum Chordata; order Ceratodontiformes; family Ceratodontidae; genus Neoceratodus; species Neoceratodus forsteri. Next base: position 1,561,628,172 of record CM057449.1, read on the forward strand.
TGCAGCATTGAGAAAAAAGGGGCAGGGTTATGCAGATGAAGCAGAGCACAGAAATAAAAGCATTTTTTTCCCCATGGAAAACAGCGCTTTTTGGCAGCTTGGATGGTAGGAGATTGATTCACAACTCCTACAGGTTATCACTCCCATTTGCTATGGCAAAATCACTTTAAGCACTATTTTTTTAATAAAGACATTTATCATTGTAACCATCCCCCATTGGCCCCCCTTGTTTAACTAGCAGGGCTGCTCCTCTTACCACATGGTGCCAAAGAGAGGGATGGGGGTTGTCACTACAAGCAGTTTACAGTACATCTTCTTCTGAGCCTTCCATATATAGACAGGCAAACCAAGTGTGGCAACTACCTGGCACACACCTGGTGGGACCATTTACGATGACCATCAACCTAGGTCCCCGGGAGAAAACGTTTACTCACGATTATGCTAGCTTTGTACTTCTGGTCAGGGGCACCCAAGTAAATCCAGACGCAGTGGAAGCAGTAACAGTACTGTCCAAACCAGGTTGGGATTCTAGAGTGTGGCTTTTATTCATATACACAGAGAATAATCACAAAGTGAAGCTGGACCCCCACAGGGTTACTCCTACTGGTAATGCAGATTACTGAGGTACAGAGAACACACACAGTGAACTCTCTAGTTCTGAAATGGAGATTGGCACACACGGCCAGAACTGGTACATTTCCTCTTGACTAGGCACACACGGCCAGTACTAGGACACTTTCCCATATTTCATGAGGAATACTGATGGCTTACACAACCACCAAAGAGCACATCTAGTCTCACAGAAAATCCAACCCATGTCTGGGTAACTATTTTCATCAGGCACTGGCCAAATACAGTGAATGAAAATTGAACTAGTGCCCAAACTGAACCCGGAGAGGTGAACTGGTTACTCGAGACAGAGGGGTCTCCCCCCTTTTGCTTCCAGGTTTATACTCTGCCATTCATCTGGTTAATAACACCATCACAGAAACTTGTAGATGCTATCTTGAAATGTTTTTCACACTTAACATACTACATGACTAAAAGTTCTGTACTTGGACAGTCTCTCTCTCTCTCTAGACTCCACAGTAGGCAGACACTTTTTTAAAAAACAGAAACAGTCTAGGTGACAGGGTCTCTTTGTCAGAGAAAATTCACCAAGGAATGCATGTGCCCCTCCTGGGCTGAACACAAAAGTACTCACAGATTCTGAAGTTGTCACAGGCAGCTTCACTAGATAGACTGGGTGAGGGGATTGCCCCTGAACCCTGAAGATCGCCCCCATCCCTCCTGGGATGGGGCAAAGGAAAACCCACTTGGAACGGTTTCCACCACCTCTGTCTTCTATGCTCTTCTTCTAGGGTGAGAACAAACTACCCAACACGCAGTGGTAGCTCTGTCAGAGCTGTCTGAAGAGCTGCACAGCAAGCTGCAGCCTCTTCCTGGAACTCCTACTCAGGACTGAACAAACATTCTAAGGCTATCTCCCTTGGAACTAGACAAGTGTGGCTTATGCAGCTGCGAGAGTTCCAAAGCGACATCACTCCAGCTCAGCCGAGACTGAAAAACAGAGTGTGACACTGTGAAATCCATTGACCTGGCATTTCACAAGCTGCCTATACCCTGCCTGCCACTGGCTCTAACTGGGATTCTAGTAACCCCTGGGAACGAGTGGGTTACACTCACCCTCAGCCAGGAAAATGACTGTCCCCAGTCATTACCTACCCGGCACTAGACCATCCTACCCTGTGTGTTGATTGCGGGGAGGTAGTGCTATCTTCTCCCCACCACGTGCCAGGCACAGCCTGACAACACTAAGGGCCCAGAAGCCATTGGCTGATGCATCAGACCCTACACTATGATCTTACTATGTATAACCAGTGGCTCTGGAAGAACTGTCCAGAGCATAGCCCTAATAGACCAGCACTGTGGCCCCTACTGCAGGTCAGGACCACAGCCTGTCTATCCCCTTAGCCCTCTAGGGAAAACCTATATAACCAAAACAAACCTACCCCAAAAAACAGGGGGACCTCCCCCCAGCTCAGGACACCTGCAAACCAAACACGGAGCTAACACTATACACATGCATTACACTCCCACAATCCCCCACAAATACACCTGTGGAAGGAAAAAGGTTAACACATGTTAACAGCTACACTGTACTTTAAAAAACACTTTAAAGCACAGAGGAACTCCGAGGAGTCCCTCCAGTCCTCTTCTTGCCTTCTCTTCTTTCTTCACCAGGATCCACCTGAAAGAGAAAAGACAAAACACACCCCAAATCTGCAAAACACGCACTACAACAACAGTAACCCATACCACACAACACTGGAGAATCCCAAAAAAATATTTTTCAGAAAAGTAGAAAACAGTAGAAAATATCAACATTATGTACAATACACCTTTTGGGGATGGAAGGCCCTAAATGTCCACACTAGTGACAACAATGGTGCCCAAAGGCAAAGTCCATGAAACAGTCTCTCCTGGGCCGGAGCCCATTGAAGCACAGTTCCTGAAGTACTGTAGTCCCGATGGGGAGAGTCTTTGTGGACAGTTCAACAGTCTGTAGTCTGCCAGGTGTAGGATGTGTATTGCAATGTCAGTAAAGTAAGAACAGTCTGGACTTACTAGTCCCTTGAAGAACGAAAAATGGACATCACCTAGATCTCCAGCTGAAGACTCCCCCTGCAGCATTTTTGCGGATACAACTGGGCGGAAATCTTCCGGAAAACAGGTTGGATGTCTGGAAACTGCTGGGATGATGATGTCATCTCTGGCTGATGTCATCTATGAGATGGAACCTTGGAACAGGAAAGGAACAGCTGGGTTGATGTCATCCGAAATCCCAGGCGATGAATCAGGAAAACAACTGGACTGATGTCATCTCAGAAGGCCAGGCGATGGAATTGCAAAAGCACACTGCAAGGCTGACTAATCTGGACGCACCTTTGGATCCTGGAATACCAGACTGGCGGAATAACATGGGTACGGCAACGACTGGATGACACACTGGCTACCACTGCTTTGCTTCCCACTTGGTAGGCATGGGCACATTCACAGGACAATGGTAACATTGAGGGTAGTACCACAGTAGGTCAGGTGCAAGAATTGTGACCCCGTCTGGGCTCTCATTATGGAAAGTCTTGCTTTCTTTTATCTTCCACAAAACGTACAGTGTCTGTGAACAGTGCCCTGCCCAACTTCCAAAACTTGAGATCTTACTTCGAGAGGGTTTCTGCAGTAGGTCTTCACATATAGGACTGCTCCCCCTGGTGTCAGGTCTGCACGGCAAACTTGTAGATAGCAGTCATCAGTGGGGACCGACGTCAGGTGGCGTGACATCAGCCCAACTATAAAAGGGGCGGTCCCGGACCCGCTCTCCAGTTCTTTCCCTCCGTCGCCTCAGTACGTTCAGCTCGTGTTTGAACAGCAATCCAACGCCTGCATTATTTTCTTCTCCTCTTACTAGTATTTCTCAAAAAGTTTTCTTCAATTTGATGTCTTCTAGACAGAAGAAAAAAGTGCTCTAAGTGCAGCGCCCAAATTCCGCCTGGGGGCAACCATTCCCACTGCCTCCTTTGCCTTGGTTCTAAACACGACGTCCAGGAGTGTTCCATCAGCCAGGTCTTCAACCAGGCGACCAGAACCAGATGGAAACGGTCCCTCGAGGTCCATCTTCTGACTCGACGCTTGGCGTCTATGGAAAAGGAGCTCCAAAAACTGAGGGAAAGGTCGTAGTCGCCGACCCCAAAAAAGAAGAAAAGCAAAGAGAAGTGCCGGGACCGGAGTCCGTCGCCACACGAGAGGCCTGCAACTGTAAGTACTTCTTCTGGTGCCCCATCCACTTCCTTGAGCCAGGCCCCTTCTCCCCCTCCTGCCAAGGTGAGCAGGCAGCCGGGGGTAGCCTCTTTGGAGGTTGTAAATCTGTTCGCCTTGTCCTGCCGGTAAGACACCCCTCGCCTCTAGCGAAGGGCATGCAACCCCCACCGATCAGTCTAACGCCGGCCTTCCAGCCATCTCTAGCTTGGCCGTATCTGCTGTGTCGGACTCCGGCTCCTCCGTCTGCCCGGATCCATCCACTCTCCTGTCTGGCTCCAGTTTGGCCCCCGATGCTGGACAGAGTGAGGGACAAGTCGACCCGTCATCCCCTAGGGTTCGTCATCCCAGGACTCGCTACCCGATCCTCTGCTTTTTGCACTAGCTAGATCGCATCCGGACCTGCCGTCGGGGGCCCCTTGGGTCCCCCCCCCCCCGCCAGGCCTTCTGCCGTACCCGGACAGGAATCCGTTGCCGGCTGGGGATCCTGTCATGGAGCCTCCACCCTCTGGTACTTCGGGCTCGCTCCCGAATCCTGCACCATCTACTGGCGCTGTGGCACTGTTCTCCGGCCCTTGCTGGGTTCCCAGATCCTGAACCCTCCTTCCTGCCTCCAGGTGGCCCTCCGTTGACCACTCAGCATCCGACGCCGGGCCTCCCGACACTGGGTTACCCGACGCCGTCGTATCCAACACAGGGGTATCCCACCCCAGGACACCCCACACCGGGTTATCCCGGGTACTCCTTTTATTATCCATCCTGGCAGTACCCTCACTATCCGGGGTATCCAAGCTTCCAGCCCCCACCTCCGGTACTGGATGGCAAGTCCGTTCCCCTTTGGTGAAAGGACACCAGAACGCAACTTCTGTCAGAGATAAGACAGTCAGTGGGAGAGGTACCCACTCCCAGGGTCACCTCTCCACCGCCTTCTCGGACAAGAGCTTCAGGCTCCTTAACTGTTGGTACCATGGAAGCAGACCCATCAGTTCCTAGTAGTTCAGAGCCCTCTGATACAGAGTCCGATTCGGATCCGTCGGACCCCAGGTCTCCCATAGAGGTTCCCCCTAAAGACTCTCCCAAGTCTTCACCAGAGGACCCCTCTTTCGGAGACTTGCTGCATTCCATTCAGGCTCTTTTTCTAAAGAGGGCCATAGAACCTGTCCCATCGAACCAAATAGGAAGGGGATTCTACTCCCACTTCTTCCTGGTACCGAAGAAAACGGGCGGCCTGAGATCGATCTTGGACCTCAGCACACTAAACTTCTTTGTTGAGTACAAGAAGTTTCATATCTTGACTCTTCAGGGGCTTCTTCCCCTGGTCCACCCAAACTCGTGGCTGTGCTCCCTGGACATGCAGGATGCTTACCTGCATATTCCTATCCTCCCGGTCCACCGCCGCTTTCTCCGTTTGGTTTTTATGGAGAACCATTTCCAATTCAGAGCACTCCCTTTTGCCCTCTCTTCAGCCCCCAGAGTGTTCACCAAATGCCTAGCAGTAGTGGCGGTGTTTTTACGCCATCAGGGCATTTATGTCTTCCCATATCTGGACGACTGGCTCCTCACGGCACCCTCTTCTAGTCTCTCTCTTTCACTCTGAACTTGTTTGGTTTCCTGGGCATAACGGTTAATTTTCCCAAGTCCCAGCTAGTACCATCCCAGAGATTCCAGTTCATTGGAGCTGTACTAGCCACAGTTCAGGGCAAGGCTTTTCTGCCTTCGGATCGGGCCAAGACTTTAGCTTCTCAGGCCACTCTCGTGGCCCAGGCCCAATGGATCCCAGCACACACTGTGCTCCATCTCTTGGGACTGTTGGTGGCTGCCATTTCGACAGTTACCATGGCCAGGCTTCACTTGAGGGTCACCCAATGGTCTCTTCGAGTCCAATGGGACCAGAGGACGGACAACATGAACCAAAAGGTCATGATCTCCAACAGTCTACAGAGAGATCTTCGCTGGTGGCAGGATCTCTTAAACCTATTGAAGGGAATTTCTTTTCATCCTTTGTTTCCAACCCGAATCCTCACCACGGATGCCTCAGATCTGGGCTGGGGAGCCCATCTGGGGACTCACAAGACACAGGGGTCTTGGTCCGACCAGGAGCTTATGCTTCGCATCAATGTTCTGGAGACCAGGGTGGTTCTTTATGCACTCCAGGCATTCCAGTATCTCCTGGTTCCGGGATCACTTCTAGTCCAGACAGACATGTCCACAGTCTGGTACCTAAACAAACAGGGAGGAACCCGATCATATCCTCTTTGCAGAGAAGCAATGAGGGTATGGTACTGGGCAATTCAGCACAGCCTTTACTTGACAGCAGTCCACGTTCCAGGCTTAAGCAATGTCCTGGCGGACAGTCTCAGTCGATCAGTGGCCAGGGCCCATGAGTGAGAGCTAAAGTAAGAGGTGGTCGAAGAACTGTTTCTTCGATGGGGTCGGCCAGAGATAGATCTGTTCGCCTCCCCATACAATGCACAACTACCCGTCTTTTGCTCGCTCGTTCCCTGGCATGGTGCTTTTTGGCGAGATGTGCTGTCTCTTTCATGGACAGGGAGGTTTCTGTGCGTCTTTCCTCCCTTTCATCTCATTCAGAAGGTCTTGGTGAAACTACAACAGGAGGAAGCTCATGCCATTCTGATTGCTCCACTTTGGCCGTGCCAAATTTGGTATCCTCTGCTACGACAGTTGGCACTGGAACCTCTGGTTCTTTTGCCCATTTCCCAGGACCTTCTGACTCAGGAGCAGGACACCTTGGTGCATCCGAGCCTTCAGTCTCTCCATCTTCATGCGTGGCACCTGTGGACATAGCGATTTCTCGTTATGGGGTATCTTCGCAGTTTGCGCAAAATCTAGTGGAGGCTAGAAAACCCTCCACCAGATCAACTTACACCATGAAGTGGAAGAGATTCATGATTTGGGCCCAAGCAAGGTGCTGGGACCCATTTTCGTGCTCGGCTTCCCAGGTTCTGGAGTACGTCGCACATCTGTCTGAGGCGGGCCTTAGCTACTCCTCCATTAAGGTCCACCTATCTGCGGTGTCGACCTACCACCTCCCAGTGGAGGGCAAAACCTTGGCTCAGCTGGAGGTTGCCAAAACCTTCCTGAAAGGCATCCTTCATTTGAAACCTCCGATCTAGAATCCTTGTCCCCCGAGACCTGAATTTCATGCTCGAGAAGCTGACCTTACCCCCGTTCGAACCAGCTTTTTCCTGCGACTTACGCTTCCTCTCCTGGAAGACCTTATTTTTAGTCGCAGTTACTTCGGCCAGAAGAGTCTCTGAATTACAGGCTTTCATCTGTAAGGAACCTTATTTGATTTTTCATAAGGACCGAGTAGTCCTTTGGACTAACCCTTCTTTCCTACCCAAAGTGGTTTCGGAAACCACTTTGAACCAGATCATGGAATTACCAGTATACTATCCACAGTATTCCAACGGGGGGAGTACCTTCTGCACACTCTTGATGTGCACAGGATCCTGAGGTACTACATGAACCGGACCAAAGAGGTTCGTAAATCCAACCCACTGTTCTTAGCTTTTGCACCACAGTGCCAGGGCAAGGCTTTATCCAAGCAAACCATCTCTCGATGGCTAGCTAATTGCATCCATTTTTCGTACACGAAATATGGGAAGTCCCTTCCCGGGGTAGTTAAAGGCCATTCCACCCACAGTGTGGCGACCTCTACTGCCTTTTTTAGGAATGTGTCCATGGCAGAGATCTATGCAGCGGCCACGTGGTCATCTGTTCACACCTTCACTAAGCATTACAGTCTGGACATTGCCTCTCGGCGCAGAACTGGCTTTGGTCTTGCAGTCTTGCAAGGCCTCCTGTCGTGATTTCTTATGGCGACTTCTCCTCCTCCCGGATGCACCTATGTTTTATTTTTCTCTGGGACTGCTTGGTATTCAGTCCTATATGTGAAGACATACTGCAGGAAACCTCTCGAGTTAAGATATTGCAGTTACGTAAGAACTCACTGTAACAGTAGATCTTTGAGAGAGGTTCCTGCAGTAGGTCTAGTTTCCCACCCTCCTTCCCCCAGTTTTTGGATATTTTATCCTTATTTTCCATCCTGTCTAGTCCTTTGGGACTAGTGTGGAAGCAGGGTCTGAGTAGATCTTACCCGGAGACACAGCTCTTGCAGCAGGTTACACCATTAAGACTGAAGCCGGCAGGCGTCAGGACCCCACGGAAAACTTCTAGTTAGCTATCTTCAGCGGGGACCGCCCCCGACGTCGGTCCCACCTCCGACGTCAGGCGTAGTATATAAGGGGGCGGTCCAGCCAGATTCCCCAGTTCTTTCCCGCCGTCGACTTGCAAGTCTCGACCCTTGGTTCCAGTTCTAGCACTTACGGCGTGGTTAAGTTTTTCCTTTGAAAAATTTGTTTTCTTCGATCCGGTTATTGTCTGATGTGTTACCAACCTCAGTTGTTCTTGAAATGCGCCTGTGGGAAGCAGTCACTTTCAATGATCCGCATTAGCCTCGTCCGATCCTTGAGCTGAACCACGACACGGTCCTGCTCCTTTTGCCTGGGTTTCACAGCCAGAACCGGATCCGTGGCAGAAGGCCCTAGGCGTTCCTGCACTCGGGGAACAACTCAAGACCATGGCTCCCAAGGGGATTCTTGGAGAAGCTATAAACATCGGAGAAGCATAGGGAGGGCCCTTCGGGTCCCGTCTAGGGCCTCTGATTCCCGTGACTCGGCTCCAGGTCCGACTGCTTTCGCCTTCCAGACCCAGTTCTCAGCCTCCCCTGCTCACGGTGAGAAAATCTTGGACTTCTCTTCTCAGGCCAAGACTTGAGGCCTCGCCATCTTCAAGGCCCTGGTCAGAGTGAGGGGACGCCACCCATCACCACAAGTGATTCTGCCATTCTGAACCCGATGTCAGGTCTGCCTCCTTGCCTCCTCCTCCCACCCCGGAGGAAGACGAGGCTTCATCTCTCTTAAGAGACTGCCGGACCCGGCATCTCGGCCTGCCTGGCGTCGGCCTCACAGCACAGGGTCCCCAGAGCAGTCGACCATCAGGCGACCGTCGCGTGAAACCTCACGCACCCCGGACGCGGTGGGGGCGGCATCCGTGCCTGTCCAGATTGAAGAAGACCCGGCCTTGGTCAGAGACCATTACAGGAGGATTAACACAGCCCGAGGACCAGGCGGGGCCCGGTCCTGTCGAGCCTCCCCACCAACCCGAAGGCCCCTGTGGGGCGGCAGAACTCAGGCGACCGACCACGGCACCGGTCCATCGTCAGGTCTTTCTTTCTCAGAGGTTAAGGCTTTTCACTTACTGGTGGGATACCATCAAAGGATGTGGTCCCACCCACCTCCTCTTCACCTCCTCCTCCTCCCTCCTCCTAGGCGGTTACTCCTCCGGGTCTGCAGGCGTTTACCTCCTCCCCGGGGCCCAGGATCCCTCCAAGGGAGACCAGATAAAGGAGACCTCCGTCCAGATCCTCTTCTGGGTCACCCCTAAGAGACCCAGAAGGCGTAGATCATTACGCCTTCAGCGGAGGACACGGGATCAGAGTTTCAACAGGATCCTAGTCCCCATCTCCCCCATCCCTTCTCCGGACCCGCGTGAGCTTCAAGGTCTCCTCCGGATGACCCTTCGTTCTCGGACTTGTCATGAGACACTCCAAGAGAACATGGGATGGGATGCGGAAGAGTTAGACCCAGGGCGCCTTGCGAAATATCTTAAAGCAGAAGGACCCCCAACCCTATGGTAGTACCACCCTTGGTGAACACTTGAGCGGCGTCACCAAGGCGGCGTGAAGCGTCCACATTCACTCCGGCGATGCGAGAAGCTGACCGCCTGTACAGGCTCAAGGGAAAGCCAGTGCCAGCTCCAGCATCCTCAGGCCGACTCTCTGGTCATAACAGCCTCTCATGACCCGGTCCCAGAGACCATAACATTTGAGACTCTGCCACGGACCAGAGTCCAAACAGCTGGGCGCTATGGGTAGGCGCCGTATGCTTCTGCTACTTGTCCATCAGATCCTAGTGCTTGACCCATGGTGCAGTTCAAAATGCCTTGTGAGGAGCAGGGTCTGGATCTGGCTGAGAAGTTGCCAGAAAGGTGAGCAGAAGGAGGAGATTTGCAGCTCCTCCGGACGGGTTGGGCGTGAGGACCCAGTACTCTGAGCATTAATGCGACTCCAGCGGACTCCTTCGGCCCACAGCAGCTTCAGGTGTATGCCTCCGGAGCACTCTTGTCAGCTTTACTGACGTCCACAAAACCATCATGGGCGCCCCATTTGAGGAGAGTTCTCTTGGTGAGCCCTCTGAGAGGTCAAGACCAGTGCCAGCTCAGCATCCTCAGGCCGACTCTCTGGTCATAACAGCCTCTCATGACCGGTCCCAGAGACCACCAACATTTGAGGACTCTGCCACCGGACCCGAGTCCAAACAGCTGACGCTATGGGTAGGCGCACGATGCTCTGCTACTTGCGCCATCAGATCCCTGAATTGCTTGACCCACATGGTGCAGTTCCAAATGCCTTGTGGGAGCAGGGTCTGGATCTGGCTGAGAGTTGCCAGAAGGTGAGCAGAGGAGGAGATGTTGCAGCCTCCGGACGGGTTCGGACGTGGGGACCCAAGTGCTACGAGCGCAACGACTCAGGGACTCATCGGCCTGAGCAGCAGCTTCGAGTGTATGCCTCCGGAGACACTCTTGGCTCCAGCTTTACCCCGGACGTCCACAAAACATCATGGGCCTCCATTTGAGGAGAAGTTCTCTTTGGTGAGCCCTCTGAGAGGTCATCACCAAGCTTCAAGAGGCGGGAAGGCGGTGAGGTCGGTCCAGGCAATGTACCGACTGAGGCTTAGTTCCTTTCGTAGGAACCAAAGCCGTTTTCGTGGACGGGCACAGAGACAACAGTCCCGCACCGGTCCACAACAGAGGGGCTCCGGTTCCCATAGAGCCCAGGGTAGACAGCCCGCGGGCCGAGGTCAACGCCCAGCTAAACCGGCCCAGCCCGCAGGCCCCTCCGCTGCCACAGCCTGACTCCTTTCCGGCCCCCGCACCTCAGGACCAATGAGACATCAAGGTCGGGGGTCGCATTGCGAAGTACCTGCCAGGATGGCAGTCCATAAAAACCGATTGGTGGGTTCTTCAGTTGGTCGAAAGAGGCCACTTTATAGAATTCACAGAAAGGCCACCCTCGAGGCCTCCTCTGCTCTCCCGTTACTCGGGTCAGCACAAGCCTCTGATCAGGCAAGAAATACTCACGCTCCTGCAAAGGGGCGACAGAGTATGTCCCAGAGAACCAGAGAGGATACGGGTACTACTCCCACTTCTTCCTGGTTCCAAAGAAAACAGGGGACCTCCGTCAAATTCTGGACCTCAGTGACCTCAATATGTCGGTCGCCTACAAAAGATTCCGCATGGTGACTCTTCCGGGTCTTATTCCCATGCTAAAGAGGGACGCATTTTTAGCGTCACTAAACATGCAGGATGCATACCTGCACATCCCTGTAGCTCAGGCACACAGGAGGGGTTCCCGCGCCTCGAGTTTCTCGGCCACCACTTTCAGTTCCGAGCACTTCCATTCGGACTGTCATTGGCTCCCAGGGTCTTTACCAAATGCATGGCAGTCGTGGCCGCGTCTCTAAGGAGACAGGGCCATTATGTGTTCCTGTACTTGGATGATTGGCTTCTCATGGCCGCCTCCAGAGAGGCGTTGTTATTAGCTATCCAGAGTACCCAGGATCTGTTTCGGTCTCTGGGCATCTTGATCAATTCCGAGAAGTCTCTCCTGGTACTGTCGCAGAAACTGCAGTTCATAGGCGCAGTCCTGGACACCGTTCAGGGAAGAGCATTTCTTCCAGACGACAGAGCGGAGCGCATCAGATCCCTCATCAGGGATCTTTCATCAAACAAGACCATCCCAGCCAGGTCGGTCCTTCGCTTGCTTGGACACATGGCTGCGGCCATTCCGACCGTCCCTTTCGCAAGGCTCCACATGCAGGTAACTCAGTGGATGTTCAAGGTGCAATGGGACCAAAGGCAAGACCATATGCAGCATCCGGTCAGAATCACGAACGCCGTGATTTGAGACTGGCAATGGTGGCTAGACCCAGGGACACTCTCTACGGGTGTCCCGTTTATAGCGCCATCCCCGGAGGTAATCCTCACCACAGACGCCTCAGGACTAGGGTGGGGAGCGCACCTGGACGGGGTGAAGTCCCAGGGAACGTGGACCCCTCAGGATGCTCACCTTCATATCAACGTTCTGGAGATGAGGGCGGTCCTTTATGCCCTGCAGGCTTTTCAGTCAGAGATCCCGCCGAGTACTCTCCTGCTACAGACAGACAACACGGTGGTGATGTATTACCTCAACAAACAAGGAGGTGCACACTCTTACCCCCTTTGCAGGGAGGCTATGAGGGTGTGGGATTGGGTAATCCGACACGGCGCAAACCTGATCACAGTACATGTTCCCGGGGTGGACAACACAGTTGCAGATGGCCTGAGTCGTTCCCCAGGCCAGAGTCCACAGTGGGAACTTCTTCAAGAGGTAGCAGAGGATCTGTTTCTTCGATGGGAACTCCAGAATTGGACATGTTCGCTTCCCCATCAAACACAAAACTACCCAATTTTGCGCTCTAGATCCAGGGCCTGGTGTTTTCTGGCAAGACGCTGTCCCTCCCTCCTGGGCGGACAGATTCCTCTACGCTTTCCCCTCCCTTCCCGTTGATCCAGAGAGTTCTTCTCAAACTGCGCAGGGAGCACGCAACAATGATCCTGGTGGCCCCTTTCTGGCCCAGGCAGATCTGGTTCTCTTTGCTAATACAGCTATCCCGGGAACCTCCGCTCCCGTTGCCATTCAGCTCCCATCTCTTGTCTCAGGAGGAGGGTTCACTGGTCCATCCGGACTTACGCTCACTGAATCTGCATGCATGGCTCCTAGAGTGATAGCCATTTTGCGACACGGGGTCTCGCAAGAGGTTGCGGAAGTTCTTTCTGCAGCCAGAAAGCCAGCAATGCATGCGACGTACGCCATGAAATTACGCCGTTTTTTGTCTGTGGTCGCAAACACGCAGCCTTTCCCCTTTAGGTTGTCTGGTGAAAGCGGTGTTAGAGTACCTGCTCTCCCTTTTCCATTCGGGTCTCGCCTACTCCTCTATTAAGTTGCACCTCTGTGCCATTTCAGCTTATCACCTCCCGTTGGGACAGCGCACAGTGGCACAATTAGATGCCTGTCAAGAATTCTTGAGAGGGGTGTTACATCTTAGGCTGCCCATTAAGGACCCAGTGCCTCCATGGGACTTACGCTTTGTCCTAGAGCAACTCACGCCCCCTTTGAACCTGCCGCAGATTGCGAGCTGCGTTTTCTGTCATGGAAAACGTTGTTTTTAGTTGCTGTTACATCAGCGAGAAGAGTTTACGAGCTTCGTGCTCTCATGTGTAAGGAGCCTTATTTGATTTTCCACCAGGACAGAGTATCCCTGAGGACGAATCCTAAATTCTTGCCTAAGGTGGTTTCCACACTCACTCTCAATCAGTACATTGACCTGCTTGTCTACTTCCTAATTATTCTAATAGAGGAGAGGTGCTTGCTCACACCCCTGGATGTTCACCGCAGCTTAAGGTACTACCTGAGCAGAAACTAAGCAGCTTCGTACCAGACAACTTTTCGCTTCCTTTACTGAAAGGATGATGGGCCAACCAGTATCCAAACAGTCCCTTTCTCGCTGGCTTGTCCAGTGCATATCATACTGTTATGATACCAAGCAAAAGCCCCTCCCGGGATCAGTCCGGGGCCATTCCACTAGGGGAGTGGCCACCTCCTTTGCAGCACTTCAAAACGTCTCCTCCTCTGCCATTTGTGCTGCAGCCACTTGGAGCTCTGTACATACCTTTATCAGGCACTGTAGCCTGGACATCGCTTCATGGCGAAGAGCCGGCTTCGGCCTGGCTGTGCTACAGGGTCTCCTGTCCTAGAATCAGGCCCTGGAATGAACTTTATAGTTTCCTCCTCCCAGAGTGTTTGCAAGCACCACTGCTTGGGAATCAGTCCTAGTGGTGTAACCTGCTGCAAGAGCTGTGTCTCAAAGTAAGATAGTACAGTTACATAAGAACTTACCATAACAGTAGATCTTCGAGAACAGCTCTTGCAGCAGAACTCTTCCATGCCCACCTTCCCCTTGGAGGAGGCATGGCTCAAGCCTTTTTAAAGGTTTATACCTTTGTCTTCTGATCAGTGGATCCTCGGTCTCCCATTTTGATTGTCAGCCTGCGGCCGGAAGTCTCCGGCGGGAGAACTGGGAATCTCGTGGACCGCCCACTTATGTACTACACCTGACGTCGGAGGCGGGACCGTCAGGGGCGGTCCCCGCTGAAGATAGCTAGCTAGCTAGAAGTTTTCCATGGGGTCCTGACGCCTGCCGGCTTCAGTCCTAATGGTGTAACCTGCTGCAAGAGCTGTTCTCTAAGATCTACTGTTACAGTAAGTTCTTACGTAACTGTACTTTTTTACTTCGGTCTTATTCTAACCTTTCTATAGGTCTCCGTTAGAAAGAACTGGAGGCGAGGGCTGCAGGACCGCCTTTTATAGTCAGGCTGACATCACACGCCTGATGTCGAAGTGGGTGATCCCCGCTGATGATTGCTATCTGCATGTTTGCTGTGCGGACCTGACGCCGGGGGCACAGTCCTGTATGTGAAGACCTATTGCAGGAACCTCTCTCGAAGATCTACTATTACGGTAAGTTCTTATGTAACTGCAATTTTGTCTTGTATCACTTTTTGTTTCTGACATATCAAGTTGCACCTGGATGCAGGTCTTTGGTTGCATCTTCCACTAGCCAGGCTCTCCTGTTTTTCTCAATCTCCTCCCAGACTCTCTGGGGAAAGGTAGGAAAAGACATTCCATAGATCTTGTTTGCCTTCCTATGAGCCAGTCTTTCCTCCTTACCACTCTTCATCAGTCTGCGACCCCCGACCTGGCTTGGGGGCCGCCAGTTCTGGTTCTGCCAGTGTTGCATACTCAAAGCTATGTAGAACTTGTCCCCGACCCCTTCTGAGGGCAGGACTGTGGGAGTCACCAACTTCTTCTGGTTCCTCCGAGGCAAGAGCCTGAGGCTGCGGACTAGGACCTTCAACATAAAGGTACATAGCTTCCTCCTCCTCTTCCTTAGGATCTGGGCCCAGGATTGATCAGTCATCCTCACGCCTGAGACAGTCCACTCTTCACTGGGCGTGGAGGTAGACACCTCCCGATCTAAGGTTTCTCGAACCTCTTCCTCTCCCACGAGGCTAGGACTAGGACCCTCTCTCCATGGATCCACTAATTCTCCCTCCGCACTTTCCATCTGTGGCACAGGCGTGGAGACATCTCGAGGACTCTGCTCTGGCAGTACATCTACATCCTCTTCCTATGTGCCACACTCTGCTGGGCCTTCCCCAACAGGTTCAACCTGGTCCTTTGTGCTGCTACTTGCAGGATCTTGAAGCTTTGTCTACATGGGAGCCAAACGAATCTTAGGTGTCTTGGACAGACCTTGCTTCTCTAAACATCCTGAACAGTGAGGAATCATGAACACGTCCCTTCCAGCCTTGAGGCACGTTATGCATACTCTCACAGGGTATCTGGGAATCGTAACATGAGGAGGTAAACTTCCACCGTAGAAACATTGCTGTATTTCTTTAAGCTTGGTAACCTTTTCAGCTGTCACAGCCTGGGCATGATCTGGGTAACGAGATGGTCCCAAAGCCATGACTGTAGATTAACACACAAGTTTACTGTTATTACTGAGTTCATTTTACTTTGAACAGTCTCACAAAATGGCTCCCTGCTGCTGTGTTTACATTGCTGCCCCATCCTGTAATGACAGTGGCAGCACTCCTGGCACATCAACAGTCTGCATCTGACTCAAGCCACTGCGCATCCAATTTACTGCATACTGATAAATTTTACTCAAACTGCACTTACTGCACGGCTTTTCTTCTTCAGCACATCTATATGATTTTCTAGGACTTCACCATTAGCTTTCAATCAGGTTTACTTGCTTAAAGTCACTAAAGCCACAGTATTTCTTGAACACGATTGCCTGCTTGTTGCAGCCTCTCATACAACTTAGTCTCTCTAGTTGCTCAGAAAATTACAGTGTTGCTGAATCCATAATACATGCTCACAGTCTATTGCTTAGAATTCTTGCTTGGATTTGATTACTTTACACAGTCCTTCTTTGTAAAACAATCACACTGTTTACACACAGATCCAGCTGGCTTTTGACAAATCACATACAGTTTGAGCTCAGTTTTGCTGAATGGTACTCGCTGAATCAGTAGCTGGCTTGCTCCGATGGAAAATTCTTGGCCTAAAGCCGATTCTGGAAGGCCTCTGGGTTGAAACGGGCTGGCAATCCCGCCGATTGTCCCTACGAACACCACGCTTTCTCCTCAGTCGATCGGAATATGGGTTGAGCCTGATTTAGCACAGAAAAGTCTGTAGTTTTAACTTTTAGAACATTCACAGTCACCACGATGATCCTCCTGGCTAGCCAGCTCGCACACCACTCACTCTCTCCCTCTCAAACACCGGGCAGCACTCTGAAGCTGGCTAGGGGGCGAAACTGATTGCAGTCTCACCAATCACTCGACGCCATGCAAATGAGCCTCTCACTCTTCTTGTGCTCGTCTCCTTCATGGCGATCATCGAGCAGGCAAAATTTAAACTGCAGAGCAATTTTTTTCAACTGTAACTTCACGGCGGAAGCACCATTTTGAACCATTTTTCTTAGCGACTCCCACAGTTCACATAGCAAGTATTTGAAACGTTCAGGGCAGAATTGCCTCTTTGTTTTCCACAGTTCACAATACTTTTTCCTGTCACTGCTTGAAAATTTAAAGCTGGCAAACGTTCTTTTTGCTGCAGGACAAGGGGCACACACAATCTGGCTTTACAGCTCCTTGTAAATGTTGGCACAATCATGGCATCACTTGAACAGCAGACACACAGCAGCACATACGGATGGCACTACTGTCGGCAAATCCCTTATGCGCAAAGCTTCCGATTTTGGACTACCAACTGCCAGACAGACAAAACGCTAGCCACAACCTGAGCAGACATCTCTTGTTTTCTCCCAAATTCAAACACATTCACAGCAGTGCCTCCATTTTGTAACCCCCCCCCGGCCCCCGTTGTTTAACTAGCAGGACTGCTCTTCTCACCACATGGCGCCAAATAGAGGGATGGGGGTTGTCGCTACAAACAATTTACAGTACATCATCTTCTGAGCCTGCCATACACAGACAGGCAAACCAAGTGTGGCAACTACCTGGCACACACCTGGTGGGACCATTTATCATGGCCATCAACCTAGGTCCCTGGGAGAAAACGTTTGCTCACAATTATGCTAGGTTTGCACTTCTGGTCAGGGGCATCCAAGTAAATCCAGACACAGTGGAAGCAATAACAATACTGTCCAAACCAGGTTGGGATTCTAGAGTGTGACTTTTATTCTTATACACAGAGAGTAATCACAAAGCGAAGATGGACCCCCACAGGGCTACTCCTACTGGTAATGCAGATTACTGAGGTACAGAGAACACACACAGCGAACCCTCAGGTTCTGACTTGAACAGCGAACACACTGGTTCTGAATTACACAGCAAACTCTCTGGTTCTGAATTACACAGCAAACTCTCTGGTTCTGAATTACACAGCAAACTCTCTGGTTCTGAAATGGAGATTGGCACACACGGCCAGAACTGGTACATATCCTCTTGACTAGGCACACACACGGCCAGTATTTCCCGTATTTCATGAGGAATACTGGTGGCTCACACGACCACCAAAGAGCACATCTAGGCTCACAGAAAATCCAACCCACATCTGAGTAACTATTTCCATCAGGCATTGGCCAAATGCACTGAATGAAAATTGAACTGGTGCCCAAACTGAACCCGGAGAGGTAAACTGGTTACTCGAGCTAGGGGGTCTCTCACCTTTTGCTTCCAAGTTTATACTCTGGCCATTCATCAGGTTAATAACACTTCACCGAAACTTGTAGATGCTATCTTGAAACGTTTTTCACACTTAACATACTACATGACTTAAAGTTCTGTACTTGGACAGTCTCTCTCTAGACTCCATAGTAGGCAGACACTTTTAAAAAACAGAAGCAGTCTAGGTGACAGGATCCCTTTGTCAGAGAAAATTCACCAAGGAATGCAGGTGCCCCTCCTGGGCTGAACAAAAACTTACTCACAGATTCTGAAGTTGTTACAGGCAGCTTCACTAGATAGACTGGGTGAGGGGATTGCCCCTGAACCCTGAAGATCACCCCCATCCCTCCTGGGATGGGGCAAAGGAAAACCCACTTGGAACGGTTTCCACCACTTCAATCTCTGTCTTCTGTGTTCTTCTAGGATGAGAACAAACTACCCAACACACAGTGGTAGCTCTGTGTCAGACCTGTCTGAAGAACTGTGCAGCAAGTTGCAGCCTCATCCTGGAACTCCTACTCAGGACTGAACGAACATTCTAAAGCCATCTCCCTTGCAGCTGATCAAGTGTGACTTATGTAGCTGCGAGAGTTCCAAAGTGACATCATCATTCTAGCTCAGCTAAGACTGAAAAACAGTGTGACACTGTGAAATCAATTTACCTGGCATTTCACAAGCTGCCTATCCCTGCCTGCCACTGGTTCTAACTGGGATTCTCGTAACCCGTGGGAACAAGGGAGTTACATCATCAAAGCTTATCAATGGGTATCATTACCGAAGAATAAACAATGGCCTTAGAAAACCTGGATTTGTTAATTGCACTAAGTGAGTAGGATTAAAGAGAAACTCAGGAAAAAGGGAATCTGGATGATGAACTACACCTGGAAACTATTGATCAAATAATGGAATTGGACTTGGAAGTCCTGGAGTCACTATGGCAACAAAGTGATAGTGATACACTAGGAATGGATCACAATGATTGAGGGGAAGAAGGGGCTGGATTTCCATACAGCACTTTTTCAACATCACAGAACTCTGAGGCTAATATTGGTGTGGGCAATGAAACAGAAATTGTGCATTGAAGTGATTGTGCTCCAAGAAAGACGCAAGTGTTCATCTGCATCAAGAATCAAAGAAAATTGTTGTTTACATGTAAGTCAGTGTTTTGCCCCCACACATTCAGTGAGCTGTATGCACCTATGAATGGGTAGTTCTTAGGTAGAACAACTGTAGCATCAAACTGTGAAAGATAAAAAAGTTAACCTCGCAAAGGATAAAAACAAGCCACTATTTGAATGAAAGAATCTTAAACAAATTGTAATAAAACAAGCGGATAAAGGGGGAAACATTGTTTTGTTAGATCTGGCACATTACAAATGCATTGTTATGAGGTTACTGGAGGATGGTAAGAGTTATAGGATGTTACCAGGTAACCCCTGTTTCAATTTAAAAAATAATTGCACATTATTTTACAGAAGAAGACAGCACAGACACATTAAGGAACTTTGACAGATTTGTCTGGAAACAAGGGTACAAATGCATCACCATTGATGTCAGTTCCCTTTATACATCGATTAAACATGACAAAGGGATCCAAGCTTTCATTTTAGAATGTTTGGCATTTATACTCGCACACAATTTTTTTGAATATATTTATTTTAATTTTGATGACCGGGTGGGCCCACTGAAACAGTAATGTCCCTTTTCCTGGGGCGACCCGGGGAGTAGAGACATTCCATGAATAGAGAGGTGATACACTGTACATGAGGCATAAATACACATAATTACAATATATGTTTACAGTCGGTCAGGATACATACAAAAGTACAGAGGTATAATAGAAGGTCAAAGTCCTTGGTGGTAGGTCATCGAAACCTTTAGATCCATCGAAGTGCAGCACTAGTGAGCCTTCTCAGGGTCGTGGGTCAAGGTATAGGAGCATGGCAAGCTTAGTCATATATCAGATACAGAAATTAACATTCACATAATACAATGTATTACATATGTACAAATTGAAGAGCAGAGGACAGGTGAAGACAGGCGAGGAGGAGGTATAGAGAGGATCGAGCAACCAGAGAGTGACTGGTGAGGGAAGGTGAGCATAAGAAATGAACAGGAGGGAATTATGTGCAGTTACCGCTACAAATAGGTGGGGGAAAGAAGAGTTCTTTAAAGTGGGTCTTGAACTGTGTGAGGGACGTACATGAAAGTAAGTTGTGTGGGAGTGTGTTCCATTTTTGGGGTGCTGCGGATGTGAAGGAACGCTTGCTTGTGGCTAGGCGGACTTTGGGTAAACTTAGTAGCAGGAGGTGGGAGTTTCTGAGGTATTTGATAGTATTTCCTTGTACCTGAGGTATTTGATAGTATTTCCTGCAGACATGAAGCACAGCAGTGGGTGCCAGCGTAGCACCCAACTATGCCAACTTGTTTCTAGGTTGGTGGGAAAATGTGCATATGCTTAACCCACAAAGTCCCTTCTTTAGTAAAATTAAGAAGTGGTATCGTTTTGTGGATAACCTTTGTGTCTGGGAAGGTGATGATCTGGAAATCAGTAATTTTTTTGAATGGCTACACAATAAAAATTTGAATTTATCATTTACACATTTTTCTAGTAGAGACAGCATTAACTTTTTAGACCTTACATTTTACATCACACCTGAGTTTACTGTAGAAAGTAAATGCCATACAAAAGAAACGGCCATCAACTCACTCCTTAGACGTGATAGTGCACATCCTGCAAGTCTAAAGGACTCTAGCTATACCTTACGGTCAATTCCTGAGCCTTTTCCATAATTGCAGTATGAAAGAAGAATTTCTGAAACAATCAGAACTAAAAACCAGATTTTTAGAATGTGGTTATTCAGAGAGCCTTTTAAATGAAGCCAGAAGTAGAGTAAGTTTTTTTTTCAGGTGTACACATTGTAATGTCTGTAAATATAGTACACCGGGTAAGAATTTCAGACACTCCATAGAGAGGGACTGTATTGTGGAAATAAGGGAGTGCAAAACATGCAGCACCTCGTTTTGTATTTTTGTGTTATGGTGTGAATGTGGTTTGGCCTTTGTTGGTTGCACTGTAAGACCCCTAAAACAACACATACAGGAGTATGTCAGATTGATAATCAACAGCAGATCTGACACTCCTGTAGGAACCCATTTTTCAGATAAACAGTTCACATGCATTTCATGAGACTGGAACATATTCCAGTTCAGAGAACAGGGAGTAATAGAAAAAATCTGTTGCTCCCAAAAGAGTTACTGAATTTTTACCGTACAAACGGTGAAACCCAAGGGCTTAAATGATAATTGGGATCTTAAACCCTATGTCTATAAACGATTTCTTCTGTGTGTGTGTTTTCAGTACCCCCCAGCCCCGCCTTTGCTTAAATTATACATGCAGGTATATTTACGAGCTTTTGAATGAATTTAAATTTTATTGTTTGGCAGATCCTCTGTTGCCTTGGAAGGAAGTTCCTACACCAAACAGGAAGCACTGTTACTTTTGGTGACTTTATTTTGGATCTCCCTTTGAAATATCCCTTGTATCCTGTTTATAGCATGCAATATATATGAAACATCTAACAGGCTCTGGCTTTGGTTTACTACTTGCTTGTTGGTTCCATCGGAGACCTATTGTACATGCCAGCAATGCTAACTTATGTTTTGACAGTGTTTATAATATTCGTTTGAACATTTGCACTTTATACCTCCTAATAATATTCTTGTCCGCATTTGCAGGCCGATCGTATAAATAAAAATAATGAAAGTTAAATGATAAATAAGAATCCTGACCTTTTTGCATGGTATTTTGACTTCATACTAACATACTAAAATGCCAGCAGAATAGGCCTAACGGTCTTTCGTGTCTGCTCATTTGGTCAGCCCCCACCCTGGGTGCTGACCTTGCTGCCCCCCTCGCCTTCTCTGGCTTCTCCCTTCCCAGTTCCGGATATTCTTGCTGCATTGGATTTTGCTTCCAGAACCCTTCCCCTGTACCTGTCCCACCCCCTCTTGAACCCCTCCACTGTCTCTGCCTCCACCAGCCCCCTAGGCAGTGCATTCCATGGCTCCACCACCCTCTCAGTGAAGTAGCACCTCCTCCTTTCTCCCCTGAATCTTCCCCCCTCCAGCTTCCACCCATGCCCTCTAGTGGCCCCTTCCTCCTTCCTTCGAAGCACCCTGACTGTTCCTCCCCTAATTACCCTCTTCATGTACCTGAAGACCTCTATCATGTCCCCCCGGTCCCTTCTCTCTCTTCCAATGTGTACATATTTAGCTCTTCGAGCCTCTCCTCATAGGTTCTGTCCCCCAAGCCCCAAATCATTTTGGTTGCCCTCCTCAGGACCCTCTCCAGGAGGTTAATGTCCCTCTTTAAGTGTGGCCTCCAAAACTGCACGCAGTACTCAAGGTGCGGCCTCACCAAGCAAATATACAGAGGGAGTATCACTTCCCTCCTTCTGGAGGTGATCCCCCTAGCGATACATCCCAGCATCCTGTTGGCCTTGGCTGCTGCCCTCCTACAAGTCTCAGAGTTGTTCATCTTGACATCCACCACCACCCCAGGTCCCTCCCAGTCATCAGACTGTAGCATCCCCCCGCCTGGTGTACATTGCCTGGGTTTCTGGCCAGGTGGAGTACCTTGCATTTCCCTGCATTGAACCTCGCTTCCCTTTCCTAGACCATCTTCCAGAGCCTCCAGGTCCCCTGTAGGGCCACCCCTCCTCCCTCATCCACCACCGCCCCCAGTTTCGAGTCATCTGCAAAGAGACTCATCTCACTCCTGATTCCTGTCCTTATGTCAGATACGTAGGCGTTGAACAGAAGGGGCCCAAGTACTGATCCCTGTGGGACCCCACTAATGACCCTCCTTGGGGATGAGACTATCCCACCAACTACGACCCTCTGGGTCCGGTCCTGGAGCCAATTGCCTATCCATCTGATCATCTGGTTTCCAACCCCCATTTCTCCCAGCTTATCCAACAGGCCCACGTGAGGAACAGAGTCAAATGCCTTGCTGAAGTCTAGAAAGAGGACATCCACTGGTCTACCCAGGTCCAAGGCACTTGTCACCCAGTCATAGAACTCCACCAGGTTTGTCTGACACGATTTCCCCGGGATGAATCCATGCTGTCTATCGTCCAGGCACCCTGACTTATCCAGGTCCCCCTAGCCTCCCTTGACAATGCCCTCCATCACCTTGCCCACCACCGATGTCAGGCTGACAGGCCTGTAGTTCCCTGCCACCTCCCTTGATCCCCCTTGTGGATAGGCACTATATCGCCACCTTCCAGTCTTGGGGCACCCACCCTGTCCTCAGAGAGATGGAAAGCTCTGCCAGGGGTTCGCCAGGACATCTGCAAGTTCCTTCAGCACTCTGGGATGTAATTTATCCGGCCCAGTGCTTTCTCCGTCTTAAGGGAGCTGAGGGCTTCCCTCACTCTCTCTGCTGTGATTTCCACTTCCGGCACCTCTTCTCCCTGCTTAGCCCTCCCCCACCTGCCAGTGATGCCTCCCCCTCTCCCCAGACCTGCCGATCGGTAAGGGTCCCCCTCCTCAGTATCTCTGTCTCCTCCCATGTATGATGCAGCACCCCCATTTTCCCTGGTGAAAACTGAGGTGAAGTACTCATTTAGTACCTCAGCCTGCTCCCGGGTCTTGTGCTCATCTCTCCCTGATTTAATCCTGCTAATCTGCCCCTTCACCCTTTGTCTTTCCCCAATGTATCTAAAGAACCCTTGTTCCTCTCTAATTTCCCTGGCCAGGTTCTGCTCCTTCCTTGCCTTAGCGCCCTCACCACTCTAGTGGCCCTTCTAGCCATCAGCTAGTACTCCCCTCGATCCCTTTCACTCTTTGAGCACTTGAATTGCTTATAGGCTGCTTTCTTCCCGCGACCACCTCCTGGACCTCCTGGTCCACCAACAGGGTTTTGGCCTACATTTGACTTACTCTTGCACAGGTGCTGGTAGCATCCTGCACCCTCTCCTGATGATTTCCACCTACTATCAGCGTCCATGTCTGACCCAATCCCATCCAAATGCTCCTTAAGGATCCTTCCCATTTCCTTAAAATCCGCCCCCCTGAAGTCGGTTACTTCCATCTTTGTGCAGCCTTCTACCCCTCCTAGGTCCAATCAGAACCAGACCGTGGCATGGTCACTCCCCTCCAATGGGTCCCTTACCTCCAGGCCCCCAATCTGGTCACTGTCTGCCAGGACCACATCCAGTACCCGTAACTTCCTGTTATGCTTTATATGATTGTTGACCTTATTCAGTTTTATTGACCTCCCACTAAGAAACGTCCTTTGGGAGATGAAAGGTCTAAATTTCCTTTACGGGCGTCTTTAGATATTGCTATTTGTAATATATGTTGAACAATGTTAAAAATGCATTCAGACCATATATGACTGATTGTGATACAAAAAATGTGGAAAAGAGATGGAATAAGCTTTATTTATTACTGGTACCTATAAATATATGGCAGCCAATGTGTACTGTTAAAATACTACCCATTTCTCGACCCACATGTTAGAGACAGAATTTTTCTTTTCTGTTTTTTCATTCAACTTTGCTAAAAATGTTATAAATATGATGTTGATGTAATGTATACCATTAGGGGCTAATTGACGAATAAATCAATTAAGGGTAAGTATAAAATGTTTACCTTGGCTTGCTCTGGCCACACCAACAACAAACAAACAAATGGAAGGTGCGCTCAGGACACTGGTTTCGGTGGTGCGGTGCAAGGTAGCAAACATAGAAGTTGATGGCAAATAAGGACCGTAAGGCCCATCCAGTCTGCCCATTTCTTTTTCTGTATTATAAATGTGCCGTCAGCCTTTGCTCTGTCAATGGCCTATCCATTCATACTCAGCTGTATTGCTCCCTTATGCCTATCCCATGCCTGTTTGAAGCCCTGTACTGTATTCATATCCACCACTTCCTGAGGTATGCCGTTCCATGCATTCACCACCCTTTCTGTGAAAAAGAACTTCCTCACATTACCCCTTAATTGGCCTCCCTCTAGTCTCATGCTGTGTCCTCTTGTCCTGCTATTTTTCTTATATTGAAACATGTTAGACTCTTTCACCTTGTTAATGCCCTTAAGGTGTTTGAATGTTTCAGTCATATCACCTCTCTCCTTCCTTTGTTCAAACCCTTAGACAAACTGTAGAAGCAAAGTGTGCAGCACTCGTAGGAACACAACCAGGAAGACCATGATTGGTCAAAGCGCTGGGGCTGTTTTCAGCGTTCTTTTCACCTGGATTAAATTTTTCAAGCATCTGCCTTTTCCTCTGGTTGTGTTCCTACGAGTGTGGCACACTTTGCTTCTACAGTTTGCCTGCTCTAGCCACGCCCCTTGAGGAAGGGTCTTGTGACCCGAAGCACCTGGGAGAGAGAGTGGCTTGCTGGCTTACTTTCACTTCTTTCTGATCCTGTAATTTGTTTTGTTTAAAGTAATAAATGTTGTTGCATTTATACAACTTGAATCAAAGAGTCTCCCTGAGTGTGCACAACTTTGGCTTTTCATGACAGAAGCAGGGTGGCGCCCACCTGTTGCGCACCAACCTCCTTTTGCATTTGCGGTTCTACAACGGAGATACTCAGAGAATATAACACCTAGGTGGTGGAAGGAAATTAGCTTAAAGATGTTCCAATGACTTGGCCGTCTCCAGCAGAACTGCCAGAGTGTGGATGTGAACTGAACAGCACTATTAGAGCAATGGTTTCAGGTGAGTAACCTAAATTAATGAAGTTGTACTTAAAATATACTTTCTTCATGTGGGACAGTTGGGCTGTGACTGATAAAACCTCCTAATGAAAAAAATTTAAGGGATAGGCTACCTTCTGTGTGGAGCTCGACAGTAAACTGGTGAAGCAGGGACTTGGTTGTAGCTTTAACCTTTTTCCCCAGTATTTGAAAACTTTAAAAAAACTGCACTTCTAGAGTAGTCCATTAGTCCAGTGCCTGATTGTTGAAAGAAGAGGTGGGACTGACATCTTAGCAAATTATTATTTTTTTTTTTTTTTTTTTGGTGCTATTTATGGGAGCCTCGCCTTTAAACATCAGACGTCCCCCCTGCGCTGACTGGGTATTAGACCCCTCCCCTTCAGCCCCCACGACTTACCCCTCGTGGCAGGGGTTGGGGAAAACCCTCAGCCCACCGGTTCGGAGCCAGTTTGGGGGAGGTGCCCTCCCGGCGGTGCTGTAAGGGGGACGTCTTCATCCGAGGCAAGAGCTCAATTTTACTTTCTTTTCTCCCCAGCGGAGAGAGGCACGCAAGGACATCAGTGGAGGGAGTGCGCACGTGTCCGCACGTACTCTTACAGACATCAGCCCCATCTCTGCCCCCCCCCCTTCTTGCAGCATTGGCGCACTGCCCCCCAGCCACCGCTAGGAGCCAGTTGGTGCCGACCACTGGCATCCCCGGAGGAGAGCAGTCCCTCGGACGCTCAATCTTTCTCTAACCCTGCCAGCCCCGGCGGCCCGTGCTCATTCCGAACATGGTGGAAATCCGGCCTGCTACCGATATGTAAGGCGTCCAATGCCTCAGCCCTTAGTGCCACCGGGCCGGCTACATCTTAGCAAATTAAGAGAGAGCCTTAATTAATAAGACCCTGTCAGTAATAATTTAGTGCTGCCCCAGACTGTTGTGATGTCTTTTAGATTGTAAAGGTAGTTTATTTCCTCGGTGGTTGGAGCACAGAAGAGATGGCTGGTTCATGTGCCACTGCAGTCACTGCGTGGTCTTGAGCAAGTCTCTAGTCCACCTATATAAGAACCTATAAAAAATGAGTTATTGCATCTCTGCTGGAATGCTCAGAATAAAAAGGGGAGTGAAAAACAAAAATAGTCCAATATAACATCAAACTGTATTAACTATCCACTGTATGAATTGGGGGGGAGGGGTTACTAATTGCAGAATTATGGGATCTTATGCGTTTTTCTTCACAGGGCCTATCTGCTGTATCCTGCGTGTCCCATACACAGAGTTTCTATCTGAAGCAGCAACTACAAAAAGTTATTCTGCAGTATTTTAGCCGCTTTCTCCCGACAGTTCCATCTGGGACAGGCATTGTAAGCCACCCAGTATTAGCAGCTATGTGCGAGTCTCCCACCACCTTTCAGCCATCTCAGCTCAGGAAGACAATTCTGCAGGTCATAAAGTAAGTAGAAGCTATACATAGTGGTTTTCTGAGCTATTGTTTGAGTACTATGTTTCTCCGAGTACCTCACTCATACACCCCACCTCAATGGTTGGGGTTGCCATGGCTTGTAAAACACAGAAAAAAGCAGCACACACAAACTTGTTCATGCTGGAGATATTTATTAGGCAGTAGTTCCAACCATGCAGCTGTTGTAAAAAATGTGCAGAACCTGATGGCCAGAGTGACAGTGATATAGGCCAAGCAGGAAAAGAGGAAAGGGGAAATTGTTTAACCAGGAAAGGCATACTATTTATTTATTTATTTATTTATGAGATTTACCAGGAAGGCATACTGAGCAACATGCTCGATTCCAGATGCGACCTGGGGGCCTAGCCCAGTACATGTCTGTTGAAGAACATTTAAAATACAGAAATGAAAATAGCGAACATTGTCTATGATTTCAAACACAGAGTAGTACAGTTTTTGAGCAATCACAAGCAGGAAAGAAATTACAGACAGAATACACATCGCATACCAGGAGTACTCCTGAACAAATTATGATTACTTAGTAGAGGGCTAACTGTAAATTAGCATAAGCAGCTGGAGAAGACGTGTGCCTGGAGTAGTCTGATGCGTTGACCGGGATTTTGTGCATGTCTGATGGAGGCTGGAAGGGCATTTCATAACTGGGGGATCCTATATTTGAAAGCTGACTGGCCTTTGGTAGTGCGCATTAGTGGGATGTGTAGAAGTCTGGGGTCAGCGCCTCTTAAGGAATACGCAGGGGGAGGTTGTTGAGATAAGGTAGAATTAAGTGGGAGGGAGGGAGGGAGTGAGTCCAGAATTTAGCAGCAAGCCTAGCACAATTTATTAGTCTCCGGTCATGGAGAGATGGCAGGCTAGGGAGCTGTATAACGACAGTGGTGGGTGGATGGTAGGGAGTCGAGGATGAAGCGGCAGAAGGAGTGGAACAGGGTGTCTAGACTTGTCAGGGTAGACGCAGGGGCAGTAGAATATCTATGTCACCGTAATCCAGAACTGGGAGTATCATTCTTTGTACTATGGCAAGCCTTGTTTCCTTGGGGAGGCATGTTTTGTTACGGAAGAGAGCCCCCAGTTTAGGGAGCAGTTTCTTGTGCAGGGAGTCAATGTGGGAGGCAAAATCTAGGTGTTGGTCAAGCCAGACACCCAGATATCTATAGCTAGTGCGTTGTTCGAGATGTGCCCCTTGGAGGGTAATGAACGGGGGACAGGGTGTTTGGTGGGAGAGTCTTTGTTGGGAGCCAAATGTAAGCGACACAGTCTTTGTTGGGTTAAGAGATAGCTGATTTGACATGAACCAGTGTTGGACGGCTGAGAAATCCTCCTGTAGGAGAGATGCCACACTGCTAGTTGAGGGACCAGAGGCGTACAGACCAGTATCGTCGGCATACATTTGGATGGAAGAGTGGGAGCATGCTGCAGGGAGGCCATTTAGAAATATAGAGAAAAGTATCAGTCCGAGGACAGACCCTTGGGGGACACCTGGAGTGACTGGGAGGGGGTTAGAGGTGTGCGTTGTCAGTCTGACCACTTGCATCCTTCCTGCTAGGTAATCTCAGAACCATTCTATAGCTGGGTGGGCTATCCCAGCTTCAGAGAGTTTGGAGATGAGTAGGGAATGTGAGATGGTATCAAACGCCTTGGCTAGATCTAAAAAAATGGCCGTGGTGATGTGATCATTGTCTATGCCAGTGAGGATGTCCCCGGTGACTCGTAGAAGGAAGGTGATGGTAGAATGGGTTTTTCGGAAGCCAGACTGGAAGGGAGTAAAAAAGGAGGAGGAATCCAGATACTGAGTGAGTTGGGACAGGACAAGTCGCTCCTGAAGTTTTGCCAGGATAGGGAGGAGGGAAATAGGTCTGTAGTTGCTTGGGGATGAGGGGTCACCGCCTTTAGGGAGGGGTATGACAGTGGCCATTTTCCAAGACGTTGGTACCTTGCCCAGTGAGAAGGAGAGGTTGAGAAGTGCGGCCAGGGGGGAGGCTGTGGCAGGGGCCGATAGGTATAGCATCTTAGCGTCCAGGGATGATGGGCATTTACCTTTGTTCGGGTTAAGTGCACGCATGGAGTGGAGGACTTCTAGTGGGGAGACTGGTTGGAAAGAAGGGAGGGCTATGGGGTGAGTGCTAGGGGAAGAGGGGTGTGGGGTGGGCTGGGGAATGCATGCTCTGGAGGGAGGATAGAAGTTTGTCTCCGCAGCTGGAGAAATGAGTGTTGAAAGCTCCGGCAACACTGCTTGGGTCGGAGATGATGGAGCCATTTACAAGTAGTGTGGGGGCGGGGTGGTTGGGTTGGGGGAGAGAGCAGGGATTTGAGGGATTTCCAAAAGTCCATGTGGTGATTAGATTTAGTACTGAAGGTAGATAGGAAGTAGGACTTTTTTGCTAGGCATATGGTATTTGTGCCAGCATTTCTTAGGGCTCTGTAAGTAGTAAGGGAGGCCTGGGAGCCCAATTTCTTATAGGCTTTCCAGGCAAGGTCCCTGGAGTGGCATTTCCTGATTGTCAGCTGTGATCCAGGGGAGGTGTGCACCTCTAACTCTTTTGGTACGCAGAGGAGCATGCTTGTCCCAGATTTTTAGGAAGCTGGATTGAAATGCGTTATAGGCAGCGTCAATGGAAGAGGCCTCCTGATACAGGACCAATTCACCCTTCTAAGGTCAGCTAGGGGAGAATTTAGGTCCAGAGAGTTGTACGACCTGGTACGTAACGTCTTTGGGGGGGAGGCTGTGTACCTTCCTGATCAGGTATATTATGTGTTGATCACTAATGGAGTCAGGAAGTAGCCCTGCTTCAAGGATTCAATGTGGGTGCGTAGTGAGAGCCCAGTCCAAAAGGGTGTGTTTTTTAGACTTATGGTTGAGTCTGGTGGGCTCGCTTATGAGTTGCTTGAGGTTTAGAGCTTTTATTTTAGTTTTCAGGTGGAATTTGTCAGCTCCTGGCCAGTTGGCATTATAGTCCCCTGTGGCATGGAGTTCCCCACTTTTGGCTAGGGACTGTATCGTGGTAAGGTGGGAGAGGATGTCCTTAGTGGGTGTGCATGGAGGACAGTATGTGCTAGACACGTATATAGGGGCGGAAAATGGGATTGATAGTTTAACTAATGAGACATCTATATTTGCGTGAAGGGAGGGGATTTCCATCATAGTGAATTGGCGACTGTTTGAGATATATATGGCTGTGCCCCCACCTTTCTTAGACCCTCACCTGTCATGTCTGATTATGGTGTACCCTGGGATGGAGACTTCAGCATCCGTGTGGTGAGGTTTTAGCCAAGTTTCAGAGATGGTCAATATGTCAGGGTGCATTGTTAAGGCGATAGGTTGTAGTAGCGAGATTTTGGATAGGAGGCTGCAGGTATTTAGGTGTAATATGCGTAAGCCTTTGGGGAGAGTGATAGGGTTGGGGGAGTTGGTAGAAATTGGACCTGGGTTTACCTCTGTGTCCCCTGACAGGAGTAGGAGAAGGGCATAGAGATGCATTGTTTTAGTCCTGAAATGGGTTTTGGGTGTGTTAGTTAAGCAACGAAGAGAGGAGGCTGGTGGGAGGCTGAGGGTTGAGGGTGTTAAGATCGAGAGCCCCTGGTAAAAGGAGGGAGATAGGATTGCGGCATTGATAATCCCAAAGTGATCGAGGGGCAAGTCCTGAGCCGGCAATTGAGGGGAGGAATAGGTATGTGTCTGAGGGGAGCAGCGGGGGGGCAGGGCAGGTGAAGGCTCCCACATAGGGAGAGTTGAGGGGGGTAAGGAGAAAAGTGCTGCCATAGAGAGGCAAAAGAAGGTAGTAAGAAACAGCATCCTGGGACAAGTACACTGGTAAGGCTGTATTAATATCTGATTTAAGCCCTCTAGAGGAAGCAGCTGATAAGCTGCAAATGGAAAAGTGGGCTGATAGGTTTTAGCTAGCCATGTGACTGCAAACTGCCTATAAAAGAAAAAGCCGACCAAGGGTGGTGGTGGGGGCGGCGGGGAAGAACCACACACAGCGCAGAAAAGTAGAAGCTGATCTCTGAAGAGCTGTTTGAAGTTTGAAATTGGCGCCAGAAAGAGCTGCCTAGAGTTTTCCACTCAGCTTGTGCTCGGGGTCCATGTCCAGTCAGCAGGGGAAGGCAGTGTCCTGTGTGCCCTCACAACCCCTGTGCAGTTTCTGTGGAGAGAAAGAGGGATTTATAACTAACAGCAGTGGGAGGAGAAAAGAGCAGTTTCAGGTAAGAGAGCAGCAATTGCAGCAGGGGAATTGCAAACAATAAATTTCAATGGAGCAAGTGGGTTTGGAGAACAAAAAGGGGAGTGGGGTGCCTAGCAGACCACGCGGTTAATGGCCGCGGCGTGGTCGCACTATACTGTGCAGGGGAAAGAGAAGTGAGCAAGGCAACTGGGGACAAACGCTCACCGGGAGTTTAGGAAGCTGCTGTACTCAAGCTGCTCTGTCGCGAGGGATCTAATAGCTGAATAGCTCCAATTTCACCCAATTTACCACAGGAACACAGTGCACAAAATACATAGGGAGAATAAATACAGGTCTTAAGGCACTAATGAAATCTATTACAGTTTAGTGAGGGACACAGCAGATTTCTTAAAGCTCCTACTATTAAACAGGTATATTCAGGGAAAAACGGGGAAAAAAGTACTGACACAAAAACTATCTGTACTCCTACGATGACTAAAATCACACTGGAACCACACACAGCGCAGAGAAGCAGAAGCCAACCTCTGAAGAGCTGTTTGAAGTTTGAAATTGGCGCCAGAAAGAGCGCTTCTTGTGGAGTTTTCCTGCACCTTGTGCTTGGGGGGTCCACGGGTCTGGTCGGCAGAGAAAGGCAGTGACCTGTGTGCCCTCACGACCCCTGTGCAGTTTCTTGTGCTTTGGGGGTTCCTTGGTCCGGGTCGGCAGGGGAAGGCAGTGTCCTGTGTGTGCCCTCACAACCCTGTGCAGTTTCTGTGCTTCGGGGGTTCCAGGGTCCGGGTCGGCATGGGAAGGCAGTGTCCTGTGTGCTCTCACGACCCCTGTGCAGATTCTGTGCTCGGGGTGTTCATGTCTGGTTGGCAGGAAGGCAGTGTCCTGTGCCTCTAACACCCCTGTGCAGCTTGTGCTTCGGGGTGGGGGGTTCCGTGGTCCGGTCAGCAGGGAAGACAGTGTCCTGTGTGCCCTCGCAACCCCTGTGCAGTTTCTTGTGCTTCGGGGTTCCACGCAGTCCGTCGGCAGGGGAAGGCAGTGTCCTGTGTGCCCTCACGACCCCTGTGCAGTTTCTTGTGCTTCTGGGGGTTCCGCATGTCCGTCGGCAGGGAGGCAGTGTCCTGTGTGCCCTCCACGATCCCTGTGCAGTTTCTTGTGCCTCGGGGGTTCCGGTCGGTCGGCGGGGAAGGCAGTGTCCGGTGTGCCCTCACGACCCCTGTGCCACTAATCCAGAACTTGTTTCCAGGTGCAACCTGGGAGCACAAGGAGGTTTTGTGACTTGCTCAGGGTCACACAGTATGCAAGTGGGGGCTGATGGGATTCAGACCCAGGTCTCCAGGTTTGCAGCTCAGTGTCCTTAGCCACTACACTATCTCCAGTAAAAAAGAAAACGCACCCAACTGTCAGAGCCCCTGGTGGGTGGCCAGATATACTCCACAGTGTTTCGTGGCACTCTGACACTTCACCAGCTGCCTTTAGCTGCGACTGAGCAGTAGCGTTTTTCCATACCCATATCTTCAGTAGGGTTGCCATGGCTACCTTCACAGTCAACAACGGGGCCACTTTATGGTCACCTGGAGGTAGTGTTCAAGTGCTGGGTGGCCAGCGCCCTCCCTATCCACGAGTTGAGCACCTTAACACTGCATTATACTCAGCCCCATCCAGCCTCAGTATGAGACTTGAGACAAATGCATAACTTAGAAGTGACCTAATGCAGCATTGTCAGTTATGGTTACTGTTGTGCAAACAAAAAGAGTTTGTGCCAAGCAATGCAGTCTGCTAATGAAGACCGTAGTAACAGTCAAAGCAGGACTGAGTGAGGGTAACCGATAGAGTCCACGAATGGTGGTCCTTGGGGATAGCATGTTTATGACAGTCAGACGAGCTCTCTGTCCTCCTAGATAGTGGGACATTACCTTTAGCTGAATGGTTAGAGTTGCTGCCTTTGGAACTCTGGATCTTCCATTTGAATACTAGAAAGGGCTGGGGATATATCTTCCCCTATAGAGAGGGGACAGGCATAACTGGCAACAAGTTGTGAGTGATTCACTCACAAAAAAGTGGATCTAGAGGGTCATCTGATGGCCCAGTGGAAGCGCTACGTGCTTCCATGCTCACGACCTGGGTTAGGGAACGGACTCAGGAAGTGAATCAGGCATCCAGGGAGCTGGGGAAGCGCAGCCACACGGCAGCACTCCCAGCCTGAGGAGGAAGGCACCCTGGTTCTGATGCCATAATGAGCTGGGGGGGGCTGAAAAATCTATGTGCACTAGCAGTGACAGCGCCGACACAGTCGTCCCCTCACCCCCTATATGGATCCCCACCAAAGAGATGGTGGGAGGAGTGGAGGTTGGGACTAGGGGTGCTGGCATAATAGTCTGAAGTAGGCAGAGGAGGCCACCAGTGGTCAAAAAATGATATGAGGAAAAACAAATAGCAGATGTTGTGAAGTATAGGCCCTTAAGGTAAGAACTTAAGAATGGTAAGACAGAAGAAGACTGTAGAGACACCACACGAACACTTCTCATTGAAAGTGACTTCCACATACCCATCACCCTCTGTGAAAAGTAGTATTTCCTCCTGTCCCTCCTGAACATTTCCACTTGTGTAGTGTGTCCCCTAGTGATACTTAAATTTTGTTTTTTGTTTAGTCCCAGATATTTCCACTCATCTCTGGCACCAGGCATGGGTTTAGGGTAACACAATTTCAGGCAGACCACAAATCAGGTGCATAAAAAACAGATGGTTGCGTTTATCATTTTATTTTCATCAAGTAAAATATATAGAAAGCAAAATGGTAAGTCAGGCAACTGCTTTATCTTCAACAGTTTCTAAGGCTTTTCTTCAGCCTAGCATGAATCAAACAGTGTGACAGCACACACTACCGGGAGGTCTTGCACCTTCCTATCTCTCATTCCAATCTCAGTACTGAGGTAGGGCTTTTTATAAGCTCACTAGAAGTTGGAAAAACAATTTCACCTGCCTTTTGATTAACAGCAAACATAACATAAAACTAGCCATTAGGGCCACTGTTGCTCCATAGAGAACATTTATTTGGCAGCCACCTGGAGCACAGAAGAACTTGTTTACAACATTGGAAAGGTCAGAGCCAAGGTCAGAACATTCTGTGCTCTCCTAAACTCTCCTGCAGGGTCGTATTACCTCATGCTGTTTGCTGTAAAATGTATCTCGGAAGCGGGCTGCTAACATTTAGAAAAAGCAGACTCAAATTTTTGTTATTCTTATATTAAGACAGCCCTCTTCATTTTGTAACTGTACTCTTAGTTTTGTTTTTAGATTAATTTGCACAGAAAGCTTTATAAGCATTTCAGCACTTAATTTATAACCAGCCAACCAGCATGTTGGACATTGTACAAAACATATAAGCTGCTTGAGGAAGGGGTTTCAGTTTATCCCAGGGTTGTCCACTGTGAAAGGGGTCACCCTGTCACAGTCTTCTTCAAGGATATCTCTTTCATCAGGCCCCACCTTTGGAATTATACCTGCATCAGTGCTAGGACCACACGGAAACTTTTGTAAGCCTGGGGCCTCCCACAATAGTGTCACATGTCTGCATCTACATAAACATGGGCGTTCCCATCTCTCCTCAGTTCTTTTCCCGTCATTGATCATATTTGTCGGACCTACACACGGACGTGTCGACAGTTTATTTGTCTAAATAGTTAGGAATCACTACTTTAGTGATTTTCGTGTCTCCTGTATGCCACCAAAGGAGCCCATAAAATTATTCCAGTATTGCGAGTGCGGAGAGAAGATTTACAAGGATGACTGCTGTTTGGGCCTCTCCACAGTGTTGAGACTTGTGAGATCTGTCAGGGCTTCAACTCTGTTACCAGGCAACACTGAAAAGGAACAATGGAAAAACAGATGGCAGTACAATCCGTGTCACGTGCCCATCGACTGAATCCCAGTCGTCAGAATCCAAGGAAAAATCGTTGTCATGCAGCCCAAGCCTAAACGTCATGGCAAGGATAAAGACAAAGCCTCGCTGACGTGCTCTAGGTCGTCACTGCACTCGACAGGTATATCTTCGACATCGTCCGCTATGGCGGTGATGACCACAGCCTCCAACCATTGACCAGACACCAAAGTCGGGGCTTGGCTTGCGCGCTACCGGGCCAATTATGGGCAGTGCAACGCCATCGTCGCTGGGTTCACCCACCATCAACCATTACAGTAATGACACCTACTATGGGCGTCATACATACACACTGCTGGTATCATTCTCGGAAATGATACGACGTCTGTTGTCGGGCTTGCTTGCTGAGTCTGTACTCAAGCTGACAGGACCTTCCACTTCCTAGACCCCATCAACACAGCCTTTCAGCACTTACCTAAGGAGCCTACTGAGCTATCGCTGGCGAGGTCCTCGATTCTCATCATTGAGGGGGACGACAACGAGGTGGAATATAACCCAGACCTCATAATGGAAGATTATTGTGAGACAGAGGAGAGTTATGCTGAGAACCCGTACTTACCTGGTACTAGCTCCACTTTATCCTCTTGTGGTGAAGAATCGGTGGTCAATACCCAAATATCACCACCAGAGGACCCTTTTCTGGCAGTGATGCAGAAAATGCAAGCTGCCATAGGGTTCAATAAAAAACCAACAGTGCACTCAGCAGAAAAAAATAAAACGTGGAAGTTTTAAATCTAACTTTTTATTGATCCCATAGAGAGCACAGCACTGAGTTGCTAGGAGGCAGTATAGCATAGTGGTTAAGGGCGCTGAGCTACAAACCTGGAGACCTGGGTTTGAATCCCATCAGCCCCCACTTGCGTGCGGTGTGACCTTGAGCAAGTCACTTAACTGCCTTGTGCTCCCAGGTTGCACCTGGAAACAAGCTCCGGCTTAGTGTGCATTTCCTAGTTAAACAATTTCCCTCTTTCCCTTCCACATTTACTTTTTTTTTGCTGCTGAGTATCATCGTTGGTTTGTTTTATTGTACAGTTTTTTTCTGGTCGGCACTCTTTCTGTCATGAGTATGTGGTGTGGTGCTTGCTATATATGCCATGGGGTTCACTCTGGAAGGGGAAGACTCCACAAAGAAACGTTTTTAGAGGTGCCCGAGTCACCATCTATAGTCATTCCTCCACTATACTCAGTCCTGGAGGATGCCACCTGTGCAGCCTGGTATAGACCTAATGCCATGCCAGCTGTCCTCAGAAAGGCTGACAAGAGGTACCCTGCACCATCTAACAAGCCTTATTATGCCAACCAGCCTGAAACAGATTCAGTGGTGATCACAGCTGCCCGTGACAGGTATAAGATCTCTAAACATGAGTTACCTCCCTCCTAATAAGGAATCCATGAGGTTAGGCATCATGGGAAAAGGACTTACGCTGCTACACTGGGCCTATGTATTGCAAACCACCAGGCCCACATGATCAAGTATCAGAATACCCTCTGGAGGAGCACCAAGGCTGTAGCACAGGCCTTACCCAAGTGTACTGCCAAAACTGAGTTAGTGAAAACACTCATTACAGGGGCTGAAGTGGACAAGCATTTAATCCGCTCAGCCTACGATATCACGGATGCCTCTGCCAGGGCAGCAGCTTCTGGCATTTGCATGAGGAGTTTCTCCTGGCTCAGAATAGTTGGGTTTGCCAGTGATGCGTACAGGCTGTGTTAAATGCACTGTTTAGAGGCACAAAACTATTCAGCTTTAAGAGTTAATTATCCTCCCCCAACGTACTCACTACTG
Organism: Neoceratodus forsteri; assembly: GCA_016271365.2. Classification (NCBI taxonomy): domain Eukaryota; kingdom Metazoa; phylum Chordata; order Ceratodontiformes; family Ceratodontidae; genus Neoceratodus; species Neoceratodus forsteri. The sequence goes on from CM057449.1 coordinate 1,561,665,024, forward strand.
ATGTCTCTTTACTCTGTCCTTTCTCTTCTCTCTCTTGATGCTAGACACCTTTCCCATTGTATCTTATTTATATCCAAATTCTGGTTCAGCGCCATTCCCTCTTATCTCAAATCACTTCTATCCTGTCAGTCATCTTCTTCCTCCTACATTCTCTGCAAAGTACAGTTGCATGAGAACTTACTGTAACAGTAGATTTTCGAGAGGAGCTTTTGCAGCAGGCAACACTGGTAGGACTGAAGCCGCCAGGCACCAAGACCACACAGAAAACTTCTAGCTAGCAGTCTACCACAGGGAACCACCCTCACTGATGTTAGCACGCTGACGTTCACCTATCCTATAAAGAGGATGGTCCCCCCAGCCCTACATCAGTTCTCTCGACGGAGACCCCAGTACATAAGGTGTAAAAGAGAGAACTGAGGCAGTTCCTCAAAGCCGGGAAAAGAAAGGAGGATGGGAAAGCAGTGCTTGCTGCAAGAGCTCCTCTCGAAGATCTACTGTTACAGTAAGTTCTTAGTAACTGTGTTCTCTTACTTCAAGGGGGCTTTTGTAGTAGGCAACACCAGTAGGACAGAGTCCCAAGCAGTACAGGAACTTACTTCAAAAGGCAGCCAGGAGGAGGCAAAAAGAGTCAGGCGAAGATTCAGGAAAGAAGGCCCAGAAGGACTGCTAGTCCAAAATTGGCCCTGCGTCTGGAAGCAATGTGCAGACTATAGTGGCGGACAGAGGTGTGAACCCAACTCCAAATGGCAGCTGCACAGATGTCTGCAGCAGACACATTCCTGAAATAGGCGGTAGAGGCAGCTATTCCTCTGGTGGAGTGTCACTTAACTGCCCCAGGCAAGGGCTTGTTGTACTTACGGTAACAGTAAACAATGCAGTTGCACTTTGCCAACCATTTCGATAAACACTGTTTTGAAACAGGTGCCCCTTCTCTCTTGGGGGCAAACGAAACAAACCACTGATCAGTCTTCCTCGCTGGTTGGGTGTGAGTTGTATAGTAACGAAGCACCCTATGGATGCCCAAAGTATGTAGCAAGGCCTACCCCTGATTAGAATATTCAGGGAAATAAACAGGTAGGTGGATGGATTAGTTTAGTGTGAACTCAGACATGCCTTAGGCAAAAACTTAAGATCAGTAAGGAAAAACACTCTTATCTTTGTGAAAAACTAAGTAAGGCTCTTTACACGAGAGCCTGAAGTTCAGAAATCCTCCAGGCGAAGGTAACAGCAACAGAAACAACGTTTCCATGACAGAAAGCGCAGCTTGCAACTCGTGGCTGGTTCAAAGAGAGGCAGAGTGAGCTTTTCCAACATGAAAAGAAGTTCCCATGGAGGGACAGGGGTCCCAAATGGGGCGCTTCAGATGGAGAATACCCTGCAAGAAAAGTGCGGGATACCTCCAACTGGGCAACCGCTTTGCCCTAAATAGGTGCATGGTACGCAAAAATGGCGGAAAGGTGCACCTTAAAGGAGAACTGTTGGCTACTTTGGAGCCCCGACCACTGCAGAGATTGGGGCTTCACCTTCCAAATCTTCCCCGTATTGTGCCCATAATAAATCAATATTTCTAGGATTGTGGATATGTTGTTCTATCCACACTAGTTGGCATGTCCCTTTCCCTTTAAATCTTGCCAGATGGTCTAAAAGCTGGCTTCTCCCACCCACCCACCCTGGTGGTATATGCCTCGGCTCCGCCCCTTGATGCCAGACCTTCCCTTCCACTGGAAGGTTCAGGTTCCCTTCTTACCGCTCCTGCGTTGAGTAGGCCCTGGTGATTCATCCTTCAGATAAACTACGGAAAATCAAACTCGTTAGTTTTTCCGCATAAATTCACAATACCAACTGTGATGGAGAACAAGTCCTCGCCCAGATTCCGCCAGTGTCCCTGCGAGTAGAAGATGTCCCATACTGACCCACACGCCACATGCGTCTACTGCCTGGGCCATGTGTATGATACCCAGGCCTGAGATTTGTGGTGCGCCTTTCATCCTGCAGTTTTGGATGCTCGCCTTGCACATTTGCAACTTGGATGACCAGAAAACTGGCACCCATCGGTCAAATCCAAAGACGCCTGTCGTCTGGTCTCCGCAGCTGCGGGATCCACCAACCAAACTGGAGCAGATGAAGGCCTTAGAGGAGGAGGTGGCTGGCACTGCCGAGCAGTCCTCTTCAGTCTCGATGTTTGTTTGTTCCACTCAGACTGGACACTTCCTTCTGCGGATCCTTCAAGGAGATGTACCACTCTCTCCTGACAAAAGGAGACTGCCCGTCCAGCTCACACACCTCCTGGTCCCAATTTGTTGCGTCAATGACGCTCTTGGGACAGAGAGAGATCTCAGTCCCAGGAGTCTCCCATTTCGACTTCGGTTGAAATTGTGACCTTGTCCGCTGGCGTTATGGTACCCCCTTCAGGCCAGCTGGCTCAGACGCGGGACGACGACCAGGTCAAAATAGTAATTGACCTCATCGACCCGTTGTCAACTGATGAGGCCGACAATTCTTTGTTTAGGACTCTGGTCCTACCAGCCACCGAGGAGGAGAACCAGCTCGCTTGTGCTTCACCCGTGGTCTCTGTCCCTGACCTGGAGGAGCCACGGTTCTCCCTGGCCCCTTCCAAGAGCCTCCGTCGGTCCCCTCAACGGTCAAGGTTGAGGTCTCGAACACCCTCAACCGATAAGCCGAGGAAGTCTCACAAGCAGTCCTCCAAGAAGCGGCGATGATGCCATTTGTCCTCATCCTCCTCAGATGAGAGGCTTTGACGCAAGCTGCATCGACGCTACAAGGAACTCATGTGGCAACAGCTCATGCTGTCTGGTCCGAAGTCGATCCTGGCTTCCACTCCAGCCATAACTTGGCTGTTGATGACTCCTCCAGAGCCAGTCGACACCGTTCCTCCGCCCGCGGAGCCGGTGAAGACCCTTCCAGCTCAGCCAAAGCTGGCCTCTCCACCTATTTTGGTGGAGCCACCACCTAAGCAGCCTCCCTCAGGGGCTCCTGCCAAGGAGTTTCGGCCCGTTCAGGGTCTCCAGCACAGGCTGTCCGTCACTCTTACTCCCAACCATCCATGGCGAGTCGAGAGTGACTGTGGTGTTCGGCCACTGTATCCAGACTCAGAGTCTGAGGATTGAGACCTGGATTCGCGTCCATGTGACAACGATTCCATGAGTCTCGACAGAGAAGGTTCTATCGTCTTTCAGGGCATCACCATCTCATCTCCGAATCAGCAGGGGATGTCTCTGGAGCCTGTTGAAAAATGGACCAAATATCCCCTGATATCCTCAGAAAAGGGGATTCTTCATCCGAGGCCTTCTTAGTGGTCGAAGCCAGAGTTGGCCCAGCCTTGGAGCTTTGCCAGCACCCAGCCTCCTGCCCTGCACTTTCATCCCTCATGGCCCTCAAGTATGCGGTTCCCATCGGCTCCCCTTCGGGGTTTACACAGCACCCATCGACTGAGGGGTTGGTGACCAAGTCTGTGTTTCGGTGCTCGGGCAACTCAGAAGACACAGATAGACCTCTGGACAAAGAGTCCAAGAAATTGGACCATTCAGCTAGAAAAGTTTATGCTGCCTCCTCGCTTGGTCTCCAGCAGGCAAGTTCAGTTGTCATTATGGCACACTTCTCCCATGCCCTCTTGGTCTCTCTGGATGAGGTACTTCCTCATCTCCCCGCGGACCTTCAGACTATGGTCAAGTAAGTCTGTGACCAGGGTCTGGCTGGTGCTAAGCAGCAACTCCAGACGGCTCTGGACATCGGGGATTCTTGTGCCCGTTCAATGGTGGCTGCAGTTGTCATGCACCGCAGGGCCTGGCTGAGAGTCTCAACCTTTGACAGACACCCAGCACAAACTGGCGGACGTTCCTCTCCTGTGTACTAACTTGTTTAGTCCAGGAGTCGAAGGTAACCTCCAGCGTATCAAGAAGTCCAGTGCCACCTTGGACTCCATTATCTCCACCCAGAAGGAGCCCCAGGGTTCGAAGAAGCAGAAAAGGAAGCCTTTTTGTCCTTCTGCCCCTGTGGCCAAGCAGCCCCAGTACCAATCTAGGCAGCAACAGCAGACTCAGTCTTGGCACCCTCGGCACAAGTTAGAGGCTTTGACAGCCTGTAAGACCAGAGGGAAGGGCCCCGGCGGTCCCACCGCTGGATCTTCCTCCACAAGCCTGCACCATGACGGGATGGGATAGCCACCCCCATGCCTGTCATGACCACTCTAGGTCCCCCCATTGGGGGCCAACTCTGCCACTTCCTTTCTGCCTGGTCCGCTATCACAACGGACAGGTGGGTCTTGGAAGTGATCGGCCAGGGACTGCTTCTGGAATTTGAGCAGTACCCTCCAAGCTGAGCCCACACCCCACGGGAGGAGAAGATATCTGCCAGTACTCTCAGAGATGACATTGCCCAACTCCTCAGCAAGGAGGTAGTGGTCAGAGTTGCGGATCCCCTGTCAACCCAGGGTTCGTTTCCAGGTACTTCCTGGTCTCAAAACAGACGGGGGGCTGGCGCCCCATTCTAGATTTTCACAACCTGAATCAGTTTCTCAGGTCTCGCACTTTTTGGAAGGTAACTCTGTCTCAGATCATACCATCTCTCGAGCAGAACATGTGGTTCTGCTCCCCGGATCTACAGAACGCATTCTTTCACATCCGGTCTGGCCATCCTACCAAAGGTTCCTTTGCTTCAGGGTGGAGGGAACCCTCTACGAGTTCCAAGCCATGCTGTTCGTCCTGTTATCAGCCCCCAGGGTCTTCACCAAATGCATTGCAGTGGTGGCAGGCCATCTTCAGCGTCGAGGGATCAGGGTGTACCCCTGTCTCAACGATTGGCTCATAGCTGGTTCCTCCAGACTGGAGGTGGAGAGGTACAGGGATCTAGCCCTCCAAACCTGCCTCAGTCTTGGCCTCCTGATCAACAAGGCCAAGTCGGAACTCGTGCCCTCGCAGGTGATTTGCTTCATCGGGGCAGAGTTCGACTCTTGCCAAGCCAGAGCCAGGCTCCCAGCGGACAGGGCGGAGGTTCTCTCCTCCTTTTCCTGATCATTTCTGGTTGGGCAATTGCGCCCTGCCCGGGACTTCTTGGTTACATGGCGGCCTGCACCTCCGTGGTCTGATGGGCCCAGAGGCATATGCATCCCCTTCAATGGGAGCTGGCCAGCCAGTGGTCTCAGTGACGCAGTCATTTCAACCAACTGGTCACTGTGACCCAGAAGATGTCGGACGCTCTCCAGTGGTGGACCATCCTGGAACATCTGCAGGGAGGGATCCCATTTTCTCCACCCCAAGCCAACGGTCGTCCTGATGACCGATGCCTCTCTCACAGGCTGGGGTGCCCACATGGGGAATCAGAGTCCACAGACTCCTGGAACCCGAGGAATCCTGATGCCATATCAACCTGCTGGAGCTCCGAGCAGTTCGACTGGCACTGGCTGCATTCACTCCGTTCCTTCAGGATCAAGTGGTTCAGGTCCAGATGGACAATACCACAACCATGTAATACCTCAACAAAGAGGGCAGCATGCACTCCCGGCCTCTGTGCAGGGAAGCGTTCACATCTGGACCCTCATGAGTCGAATGGAGGCAGATCTCCTAGCCATCCATGTGGTAGAAGCCTCAAATCAGTTGGCGGACTCCCTCAGCCGCGTGGGCGAGGTGTCCCACGAGTGGTCTCTCCACCCGGAGGTAGTTCACAGTCTGTTCTCCCAGTAGGGCACCCCTCAGGTGGACCTGTTCGCCTCCAGGGAGAGCATAAAGCTGAGGCTGTTCCATGCGCTCCCAAAAGCAGGGTCTCCTGCAGGAAACGCCTTCTTGAGGCCGTGGACCTCAGGCCTCTTCTGTGCCTTCTTTTCATTTCTTGGTCCACAAGGTGCTCCTCAAGGTCAGGAGGGACAAGGCACAGGTGATCCTGGTCGCCCCAGATTGGCACTGCCAGTTCTGGTATCCAGATCTCCTCAGCCTCAGCACCAGTCTTCCAGCACGCCCAGACCTGCTCTCGATCAATCATCGGGACGTATTCCATCTGGACCTTCAATCCCTGCACCTGACAGCCTGATTCTGAGCGGCTAGAGTTCCAGGCTTTGGGTCTCTCTCTGATGATGTCCTCACTGTAGTTGAGGCCTCTAGGAAGGAGTCGACCAGGAGGTGCTGTGCCTTCAAATGGAAGAGATTCTCCATTTGGTGTCAGGGCAAGGGCCTGGACCCTGCTTCCTGTCCGGTTGCTGGCATCCTTGACTACCTTCGGTAGCTCTCCAAAGGGGGTCATCGGTTTGTGACCCTTAAGGTGCACCTGGCAGCCATCTCTGCTTATCGGGCGCGGGCCAGTCAGCAGACGGTGGCACAGGAGAAGGTGGTCTGACGTTTCTTTAAAGGCCTCGTCCATATTTCCCCTCTGGTGCGTGAACCACCACCCCCGTGTGATCTACTGCTGCTACTGGCAAAGCTCATGGGCAAGCCATTCAAACCGATGCACAGGTGTGATATGTTACATCTGTCCTGGAAGACCGCCTTCTTGGTGGCTGTCACGTCAGCCAGAAGGATTGGGGAGCTCCAGGCACACTCTGTCGATTCTCCCTGTCTAGTCTTCCACAAGGACAAGGTTGTCCTGTGTCCCAACCCAAATTTCCTTCTGAAGGTGGTGTCGGAGTTTCACCTGAATCAGGTGATGACTCTGCCAGTGTACTACCCCAATTACACCTGAGAGGCTGAGTACAGGCTCCATACTTTGGACCTGAGACGAGCGCCCTCTTACTATAAGGAGCGTACAGTTGAAGTTTGGGGAGAGGTTCGTCAGCTGTTTGTCACCTCCACTGAAGCCTCACCTGGCAGACCTGCAGCAAAGCTGATGATTGGCAGATAGATTACATCTTGTATTGATCTCTGCTCTCGGTTGGTGGACAAGGAGCCTCCCATAGGGATAAGAGCACATTCCACCCGCCATACTGCTGCGTCGGTGACTGCTTCTAGGGACGTCCCTATCCAGAATATCTGCAGGACTGCTACCTGGAAGTCAGCAAACACCTTCATTTCTCACTACCACATCAACCTAGAGTCATGCCGGGATGCTGGTTTTGGGGCCTCCGTTCTCCAGTTTCTGTTCCCTAGGTAGGGGGTGTGTGCCTTGCCTCCCTCCTCCCGGAGAACTGCTAGGAGTCTGCCAACCAGTGTGGATAGAACAACATATCCACAATCCTAGAAAAACAGGTTACTCACCTGTAACAGTAGATCTGCTATGGGGATAATATCTTGCAGCAGGTAATACACTTGGTTAATCACCAGAGGGCGATGTGGTGCGCGACAGCTCTTTTCTAGCAGTCTTTCTCCAGGGGACGCCCACACATGGACATCATCATCCTGCTTCCTACAGTATATAAGAGTGGACGGTCCCTGGTATCCTCAGTTCATTTTCCGGCCGTCTTCAGCTCGCACGCAGCAGCTAGCGCTAGCAACAGTCCTCGACAAGAAATTGAGCTAGGGGATGGATTTTTCTATTTCTTCATCGACGAATGTCAGAAGGATCTTCAGCTAAGTCACCATTATTCCGCTCCTGTCATTGCGATAGAAAGATCTACTGCTACGACAATCACTCCATTTGTGTTCGGTGTCTGGGACCCACACACGACACCATCTCCTGCACACTATGCCAGGATTTCAGCCAGGCTACTCATGGATGACAACTGCAGGGGATACAAGCAAATCTCGTGGAGCAGAAAGTGTCTCTCTTGGAAAAGTAGGGGACCTGTTCCCAAGGACCCTCCTTCTACTGCTTCACATAAGAAGCACAAACGCGATAAGGATAAATCTTCCTCCTCATCGCTTGACAGGCCCTGGTCGACAGCGACCATTCCTGGTCACACACCATCAACGATGCCTTTTCGAACTGCTTCATCGTCGACAGGCGTTTACTCCCTCTCGTCGACTGCGCTTTCCAGTGCTCTTTCAGAAGTTTCAGCAGAATCCTGTGCTACTTCTATCGGTGCCCCATTGACGGTGACTTGTCTCCCATCAACAACGATGGCTCTTAAACATTCTGTTGCTTTCCCGTTTACTGCCTCGTCAGCGACGAGCCAGGGACTCCTGGAGACTGCCATGGATCTTCCTTTTTCAACTGCCCCTCCTCCTTCAAGGTCTTTCACTCACAGGGGCCAGTCTAATAGGGACCGGGATCCCGGGTTATCCCCAGGGGACCAGACCTGTTTTTACCTCGCATCTAATTCCTTCCACTATACCCCTGGTTTCCAGGTACCCCCTCCCTTACTGCCTCACTGGACGTAGCCACAGTGGTACAACAGGTTCGGAGGCAATGAGGTATTCTCAACCTCCCACTGAAGATGCTGTTGGGAGGCATTCTCGGTCTCCCACCCCTCTGCCTAAACGTTTTTTGGGCGCTAGGGCTACTTCTCCACCCAGTTCCCCCTTCCCTATGAGGAACACTATTTTTCAGAGGACTTCAATTTCTCGGATGGCTATCTGGAGGATATTGATTTTCAGGACCTGAAGTCTTGTCCTCCGTCCTCTCTCTGCCATGTAGCGACCTCTCCTCCAGATGACCCATCCTTTCATGAGATGATGGTCCAAATACAAAAAAATCATGGGGTTTTCAACCACGGAACATGATAAACAGAGAAAGGGTATAGCAGATTACCTGAGGACCCAGTAGTAGTGGTACCCCCACTTATACAAACCTACCAAAATGCAGTATTGGCAGCTTGAAACCAACCTTCTGCTGTTCCAGCCATACCTAGGAAGGTGGGTCGCCTTTACCAGGCTCCTCTTGACCACTCCTTTTTCTCCTCTAACCCTGAAGCAGATTCAGTGGTTATTATTGCAGCTCATGATTGCACAAAGCACCCAAAACACATGAGCTCCTTGCCTTCTGATAAGGACTTCCGCCCTTTCGACTAACTTGGGAAGAAGGTGTTTCAGGCAGGCACGATGAATCTCAGAATTTTAAACTGTATGGGACACATGGGTAAATATTAACATACCCTCTGGTCCTCTGCTATAGAATCTGTCAATAAACTCCCTCCATCTCAGGAGAAAGAACAATTATTGGCTACAATTTCCACTGGTAACTCTATCTCTCAGCATCTGCTCCGTTCAGGATATGATGCGGTGGATACCTCTGCTCACGTGACTGCCACTGGTGTTACCCTCCAGTGTCACACCTGGATTCGTGTATCAGGTTTTACACCAGATATACAACACAAAGTAGTCAGTGCCCCGTTTAATGGATCTAAACTCTTTGGCCCTGGTACCCAAACACTCTTGGTTGATCTCCAAGCGTTGGGCCAGACATTGCGTACTGTGCATTGCATGTACCATACCTCACAGCCCTCTTACCAGTACGTTCTCAGACTTTTCAATCGAAAAGATGAGGCAAAGACCGAGGAACCTACAGAGGCAGTTCCCGGGGACGTGCCCAACCTTCCTCCTGGACCGCCACTCCTACCTCCAGGAGATTCCACTCTCATCCCCAAGGTGGAACCGGTCAGCCCTCTACCCAGTGACCTTTTAGGGCATTCCCCCGGCTTCCTCCACCAGGCCTAGGAAGCTGTAGGTGGTTGCTTTGCCCTTCATTTGGAGGCCTGGCAGAAGATTACACCGGACGAGTGGGTACTTCAAACCATACAGCTGGGGCGCACTATGGAACTCGCATCTGTGCCCCCTTCCCATCCTCCCCGCTCTGTACATTACCAACCCAAACATCTCCCCATCCTCCGAGAGGAGCTTCAGGCTCTGTTAAGCAAGGGTACCATATCTCCTTTTCATCCTTTGGAGTTCCATCAGGGATTTTACTCCCACTTCTTCTTGGTGCCCAAACGCACGGGAGACTCAGACCTATAGTAGACCTCAGACAACTGAATTTCCACATTCAGTACAAAAAGGTTCTGGATGGTCACCCTAACATCCATTATGCCAATGTTAAGACAAGCGGATTGGCTATGCGCATTAGACATGAAAGACGCATACCTGCATATCCCTATCCACCCCGCCCACCACTGGTTTCTATGCTTTTACCTGCTAGGACAACATTACCAATTCCGGGCACTTCCCTTCGGTCTCTCATCCACTGTAAGAGTCTTCACCAAGTGCCTGGCTGTAGTGTCAGTGGCCTTGAGAAGGGACAGACATTTAGTCTTCCCTTATCTAGACACCTGACTCATAAAAGAGGACTCGGAAGTTTCTCTGCTTCTGTCCCTCCAAGCCACCTTTTCCCTAGTCCAGTCTCTAGGCATTACCATCAACTGGCCCAAATCCCATCCAACTCCTACCCAGTCACTCCAATATATAGGAGCAGTTTTGGATACTACCTCCGCCAGGGCCTATCTCCCTACTGACAGGCAAGACAAACTTCTTTCTCTGGCTTCCCAGATCCGAACCCAGCAGTTCATTACAGCCAGACGTCTCTTATGCCTTCTGGGTCACATGGCCACCTCCATCCCCATGGTGGCTTTTGCCCGTCTCCGTATGAGACCGGCACAGTGGACTCTTCAAAACCAGTGGCATCAAAAATCGGGGAATTTCGATGACCAAATCAACGTCACCCACGCCCTCCATTCCGCACTGGACAGGTGGACCTTTTGGGGCAATCTGTCTCAAGGCGTCTCCTTCTTGTCCCCCCCCAGTCAGACGTTGACAACGGATGTTTCCCTCAACAGCTGGGGAACACACCTTGGTCCCTACAGGACACAGGGCAGGTGGCCTCAATTCTCTGTGATATCCCACATAAACCTATTTTAGATGAGAGTGGTTCGCCTTGCCCTTCAGGCCTTTCGCCCCCACCTTTGCCCAGGACCTCTACTGATCCAATCAGACATCACCTCCATGGTGTTCTACCTGAACAAACAAGGAGGCACCAAGTCACCCTCTCTCTGCAGGGAGGCACTGATGGTTTGGCAGGAAGCCATGCTTCAACACTTGTCCTTGATAGCTGTCCATCTTCCGGGATGCTACAATACCCTGGCAGACATTCTCAGTTGCCAGTCCTCCACGAATGAGTGGACTCTTCATCACGAAGTTCTTCAGATGATCTTTCACTTGTGGGGGACCCCGCAACTAGATCTATTTGCATCCCCCGACAATCATCATCTCCCCAAATACTATTCCATTATCCTGAACAGAAGGGGACGATCTACAGATGCCCATTCCCAACCATGGACAGGTTTCTTATATGCCCCCCACCCCGTCCCACTCCTGCAACAAGCTCTACTGTAACTACAACTCAAACCTGCCACGATGATCCTCATAGCCCCTTGTGGCCTCGGCAGGTGTAGTTTCCCCTACTTCAGCAGCTCTTCATAGCCAATCCCATTCCATTTCCAGTCAGACCAGATCTTTTGGCTCAAGATCTGGGAACCCTTCTTCACCCCAACCTGAAGTCTCTACACTTGCATGCTTGGCTCCTGAGGATGCTTCATAGCCCGTCTTCAAGTCTCCTCACCTGTGGCCAATATTTTATTGGCTTCACGTAAACCATCTACCAGGGAAACATATAATGCCAAGTGTAAACATTTTTCCACATGGGCTGCTTCACGGTCACTGGACCCTTATTCCTGTCCACTGACTAAGGTATTAAACTACCTGGCCTTGCTTGCTGGGACTCGTTTGAGCTACTCTTCTGTTAAAGTTCATCTGGCCTCTATCTCAGCCTTCCTTGAGCCCTTGGAAGGGAGATTACTGTATCAACATCACCTTGCCAAAATGTTTCTAAGAGGCATGTTACATGTCAAACCTCCTATTAGACAACCCACCCCTCCATGGGATCTGAATTTCCTTTTGAAAAAATTAATCGTCGAGCCTATTGAACCAGCGACCACCTGTGATCTCTGCTTCCTTTCTTGGAAGACAGTATTTTTGGTAGTCGTCACCTCTGCTCGACGTATTTCCGAGCTTCACGCCCTGATGTGTCGAGAACATTACTTAATCTTTCACAAGGATAGAGTTGTTCTCCATACTAATCCCTCCTTTTTGCCCAAGATGGTATCTGAACACACCTTAAATCAGACCATGGAACTGTCTGTCTACTACCTGGAGCATTCTAATCCAGGAGAATATCTCTTACACACTTTAGATGTCCATCGTATCCTGAGATACTACATAGATCATACCAAATTTATCAGAAAAACCTCTCAGCTTTTCGTGACCTTCGCCTCACAGAGAGAAGGTTCCCCAGTTGCTAAACAAACCTTCTCCAGTTGGTTAGCACATTGTATCAAGTTCTGTTATTCAAAATAAAACAAACCATTACCACGACCTGTCCAAACCCATTCCATTAGAGCCATGGCCACCACTGTGGCCTGCTTCAAAGGGGCTTTGATCACCGATATCTGCAATGCAGCCACATGGTCCACAATACATACATTCACGAAGCACTATAACTTAGATATTGCTTCCTGCCGTAAGACAGCCTTTGGCCGCGCAGTCCTACAAGGCCTTCTGTCATAACATTTTCCACCCTTCATGGGGTTTACTGCTTGGGATTCATCCCAAGTGTATTACCTGCTGCAAGAGATTATCCCCGTGGAAAATAGTACAGTTACGTACTTCACCGTAAATAGTAGATCTTCCAGGGGTATGTCTTGCAGCAGGTACGCTCTCCTCCAACCCCCCTTCTCTAAGAGAGCAATTTCTGGATCCAGATGTATATGGGAAAGGATACCTATGGTACCTCTGATCCCCTCCGTCGTTGCATAACGAGTTGAATCCAGTGGGGAACTGAGGATACCAGGGACCACCCAGTCTTATATAGGAAGCAGGATGATGTCGTATGTGGGCAGCCCCTGGAGAAAGACTGCTAGAAAAGAGCTGCTGTGCACCACAGCGCCCTCCGGTGATTACCCAAGTGTATTACCTGCTGCAAGAGAAACCCCTAGAAGATCTACTGTTACGGTAAGTACGCAACTGTACTTTCTAGGAGTGATAGATTCTTCATCCACACAAACCCACCTGACCTCCCCAGCTTCAGCTGAAGACAACCCTCTGCCTCCAGCGGCAAGATCTGGACATCAAGGGGCGGAGCGAGGCATATATAACCCGGGTGGGTGGGAGGAGCCAGCTTTTAGACCATCCGGCAAGATTTAAAGGGAAAGGGACATGCCAACCAGTGTGGATGAACAACATATACCACTCCTAGAACTACTGTTACAGGTGAGTAACCTGTTTTTTTTTTTTTTTTTTATAACCTCAATGCTCGAAAAAAATCAGGGGCAGCTCCTGTGCAGCCGGCATATTTAAATGTGGAGGCAGTCACCTCCCACGATCTCGTTGCTAATACCGTGGGAGGATGATGCGCCACCGCCCCTTCCTTATTGGTCCGTCTATGTATGGAGATTTTATAATCTCTTTATCTCCAATGGCCGATTTTATTTTTACAGAATATTCCTAAATGCCATGTGTATACGTGGCATACTCGGCATTTAGGCATATTCTGTAAAAATAAAATTGGGCATCGGAGATAAAAAGTTTATAAAATGCGCTGTGACATAAACGGACCAATAGGAAGGGTAGTATACGCTATCCTTCTGTAAGATCGTAGGAGGTGACCGCTTCCATATTTAAACATGCCGCTACATCGGGAGCTGCCCTGATTTTTACGAGCATTGAAGTAAAAAATTATTGATTTATTATGGGCACGACAGGGGGAATTTGGAAGGTAAAGCCCCGATCTCTGCAGCGGTCATGGTTTCAAGGTAACCAATAGAACTAATTTAAGAGAAGAGTACTCCAGGCCTGAGTCTGAAAGGCAGAGCAGGTACAGCAAGATTAGATTCACTGGGCAGGTAAAGGGATCAAGGTGTCGAGCAGCGGCCATAGGGAGAAGCGATTCCATTTCATAGCATAAGTGGCTCTGGTGGAAGGCTTTCTAGCAACCACCAGTACATTAGCGACTCTGGAAGAAACCCCAAAGTGGGCGACAGCTAAGACTTCAGGAGCCACACATGGAGATGCAGAGACTTGAAGTCGAGATTGACCAGAGTGCCCTGATCTTGGGAGAACAAGTTGGTGCACAGAGGCAAGGGTACTGGAGGTTCCGCTGCCAGCTGCTGCACTAGTGGAACCAAATCTGACGCGACCAGTTGGGAGCTGTGAGAAACATCTCTGCTCCCTCTGACTGAAGCTTGAGAAGAACCCTCTGCAGGAGTGGGAAGGGAAGGAAGGCATACAGGAACCTACCTTTTCAGGAGAGGGATAATGAGTGGCACCAGAAAACTCCAGGCCCTGGATCAAGCGAGCAGAAAAGTGGCAGTTTTGCGTTGAGTGGTGACACAAAGAGGTCCAACTCTGGGGGACCCCACCTGTCGAAGAGGTCTTCAACCACTGAGGACAGGAGCTCCCACTTATGATTCCTTGACCTGGACCAGCTTAGACTGTCAGCCAGGGCATTTTGCACACCTGGAACATGGACAGCAGAGAGTTCCATGCCGTGCTCGATGGCCCAGTACCGGACTCTCATTGCCTCCCAGCAAAGGGGGTATGATTGGGTGCCCCCCTGCTTGTTGATGTTGTATACTACAGACATATTGTCCGTCTGAACCAGCAGCGGGCCCAGAAGAATGTGGGTCTGGAAGGCCTGCAGAGCATAAAGAACTGCCCGCATTTCCAGAACATTGATATGAAGAGTCTGTTCTGACTCGGACTAGGTCACCTGGGTCTGACGGTCGACTAAGTGAGTACCTCAGCTGAGACCCGAGGCATCCATAGTGAGAATCTGCTGAGGGGACACAGTTCGGAAGGGAACCCCCCCCCCGTAGGAGATTAGCAGGATTCTACCACCACTCCAGAGTCCTCCTCACTACGTCAGAGACTAACTCCGGCTGATCCAGGTCATCAGTGCGTTGGTCCCAAAGAGTCCACTGGAGGACCCTCATATGCAGATGGGCCAGGGGAACTGTGGCTATAGCCACTGTCATGTGCCCTAAAGGTGGAGGAAGGCTCTGTCTGGTATCTGACGACTGGAGGATACCAGCTGGACCTACGCTACCAAGCACTCTGTTCTGTCCATCAGCAGGAAGGCTTTGCCCTGGGATGAGTCCAGGTCTGCTCCAGTGTACTGGAGGCACTGGCCCGGAGAGAGTCAAGACTTTGGCAGGTTGACTGTGATCCCTAGGGCTTGGAAAAGCCATAAGGTACCTTCCAGGGTCTGCAATAAGAGGTCCCTGGAAGGGGACTGTCAGCAGCTAGTCGTCCAGATAAGGGAACACATAGAAGCCGTGTCTCCTCAGGGCCGTGGCCACCACTGCCAGGAACCCAAGTGGTAAAGACTCGAGATGCCGAGGAAAGGCCAGAGGGGAGGGCCCTGAACTGAATTTGGTCTCCCTGGAAGCAGAAATGGAAGAAGCGGTGGTGGGCCAGGAAAATCTGGATATGAAGGTAGGCATCCTGCATGTCCAGGGAATAGAGCCAGTCCCCCTGTTGAAGGAGGGGATAACAGCCCTTGGAGAGTGACCATCCCGAATCGTTTGTACTCTGTGTAATGGTTCAGGTGGCTGGGGTCCAGAATTGGCCTCAGGTCTCTCGTTTTCTTGTGGACAAGTAAGAAGTGAGAGTAGAACCCCTTTCCCCTTTGAGTCGGAGGGACGGGCTCTATGGCTCTTTTTCACAGGGGTGCCTGAATCTCGTCCCCAATGAGGGAGATGTGGGCTTGAAGGTAGTGGGAGGGCAAGGGAGGGTATTCCAGAGGGGGCTTCAGAAATTCAAGGGTGTGACTTCGTTCGATAATCTGCAGCACCCACTGATAGTACAGTTACGTAAGAACTTACCGTAACAGTAGATCTTCGAGAGAGGCTCTTGCAGTAGGTAATTACATATAGGACTGACGCCGGCCAGCGGCAGGACCCCACGGAAAAATTTCTAGCTAGCAGTCCCTGGCGAGGGACTGCCCCCATGTCAGGTGACCGGCGTCATATGACGGTATAAAGGGGCGGTCCCGAACGCCTACCTTCCAGTTCTTTCCCGCCACAGGCCCGGAAGGCCCGGACAAGAGAGAAGCAGATATTTCCCTCAATGGAGAAGGAGCTGAAAAAGCCTAGGGGGATGGAGGGCGGGAAGGTATTACCTACTGCAAGAGCCTCTCTCGAAGATCTACTGTTACGGTAAGTTCTTACGTAACTCTACTATCTTACTTCGAGAGGGCTCTTGCAGTAGGTAATTACATATAGGACAGAATCACAAGCAGTCTGGAACAAATGAAAGGCACCGGAGGAGGAACTACTCCAAAAAGTAGCAAATAATCTAGCAGGTCTCAAGAAAGGAGGCCTTGCAAGACAGCTAACCGAAGCCTGCTCTCGACGAGAGGCAATGTCAAACTGTAATGTGTAGTAAAGGTGTGGACTGAGTCCAGAGTGGCGGCATGCACAGATGTCTGCCGCAGACACGGTTCTCGAAACAAGCCGAGAGGCTGCAACTCCACCAGTGGAGTGACCTCTGACTTGACCGGGAGGGTTTTGTTGTACTTGTCATAACAGAAAGTGATGCAATGGGCCAACCATTTTGATAGGCATTGCTTAGAGACAGCATTGCCTTCTCTTTTGTGAGCGAAAGAGACGAACAACTGATCAGTCTTTCTGAGATCCTTCGTCCTATCAGTGTAGTATCTCAGAATCCTGTGAACATCTATGGTATGGAACAGGTATTCTCCTTGATTGGAGTACTGTGTGAAAAAAGCAGGTAATTCAATAGACTGATTTAAGGTAGATTCCGCTACCACCTTCGGGAGAAAGTTGGGATTCGTGCGAAGAGCTACTTGTTCTTTGTGAAAAATCAGATAAGGGATTTTGCACATCAGGGCCTGGAGTTCGGAAATTCTGCATGCAGAAGTAATGACTACCAAGAAGAGCGTCTTCCACGATAAAAACTTCAAGTCTGCGGAAGCCACAGGCTCAAAGGGAGGAAGGGTAAGTTTCTCGAGGACAACGTTTAAGTCCCAAGGGGGAGCTGGAATCCGGACAGGGGGCCTGACATGAAGGACCCCTCTGAGGAAAGTTTTGGATACCTTCAGCTGGGCAAATGCCTTATCAGTGAAGGGGACATAGTAGGCTGAAATAGCCGCCATATGGACTTTCAAAGAGGAGTGACTGAGACCCAGGTCGAAAAGATGACTCATGTACTCAAGTAGAATGGTCACAGGACAGGAACAGGGCTCCACGTTCCTGGACGCAGCCCAGATGGAAAATCTTTTTCCATTTCATGGCGTAGGTGGACCTAGTGGAGGGTTTTCTAGCCTCCACCAGAATCTCGGCCACCTTAGGAGAAACGCCAAAACGAGATTGAGCTAGGTCTGCAGGAGCCATGCATGAAGTTGAAGGGACTTGAGTCCCAGATGGACCAGGGTCCCCTGATCCTGGGTCAGCGATCCTGGAGATAAAGGAAGAGGAAGAGGAGGCACCTCTGAGTATTGGTGTAGAAGAGAGAACCAGATTTGCCTGGGCCAGAAAGGAGCGATTAGAATCATTCTCGCTCCTTCCAAAGCCAGCTTTTGCAGCACACGAGGGACCAGAGGAATTGGGGGGAAAAGCATAGACGAATCTGTCCTTCCAGCTTAGAGATAGAGCGTCGCTCCAGAAAGCGCCTCGCTCTGGAGCGAGCGAGCAAAAGATTGGAAGCTTTGCATTTTTGGGAGGAGCGAACAGGTCTATCTGAAGACCCCCCAAATCTGGAAGATGCTTTTAGAAAATTTTTTAGTCAGATTCCCACTTCGTGTGGTAGAGCCCGGCGTGAGACTTAGTCTGTCTACCCAGGACATTGTCGACTCCCGGAACATGGATCGCCGTGAGGTGAAGGTTGTGAAGCGTTGCCCATTCCCAAACTCTCTTCACTTCCCTGCACAGCGGGTAGGACCGAGTCTCTCCCTGCTTGTTGATGTACCACACCACGCACATGTTGTCTGTTTGGACAGCTAGGTGACCGGGAAGGATGAATTGGTGAAGGGCCTGGAGAGCATACAGCACTGTTCAAAGCTCGAGCTCGTTGATGTGGAGAACTATCTCCAAGTTTGACCATAGGCCCTGGGTTCGGTGAGGACCCAGATGGGTTCCCCAACTTTCGCCTGGGCGTCCGTGATCAGGAGTCTGATCTGGGAGGATGAAAAGGGACCCCCTGGAAAAGGTTCTCTCAGAACCATCCACCATTGCAAGTCTCTTACCATCGGCGAGGAGATCGGGCGAGATGATCTGGAGTCGTCTACCCATTGATCCCACTGAGATCAGGTCCACTGGGAGATTCTCATGTGTGGGCGTGGCAGCGTGTGGAACCGTCAGGATGGCCGCCGCCGCAAGCTGATAGACTGGACTAACCTTTCGGAACCCTCCTGTTTTCCAATAGGAGGAAATCTGGGACTGTGGGAGGCACCCCTGTCCGGAGGCAGGAAGGCCCTGCACATTGTCGTGTCGAGGATTGCCCCGATGAATTGGAGCCTCTGTGAAGGATCCAGGTGAGACTTGGAATGGTTGATGGTAATACCCAGACCAGTGAAAACCTGTTGGGTGAGGGAGAGAAAATGCAGGAGTTCCTCCCTGGACGGGGCTGCCAGGAGCCAGTCGTCCAGGTAGGGAAAACCTGAGCTCCCAAAGCATGGTGAGGCCGCTACCACCAACAGGCATTTGGTAAAGACTCGGGAGCCGAGGAAAGACCAAAGAGGAGCGCCCGGAATTGGTAGTGGTCCCCCTGGAACGCAAATCTGAGGTACTTTCGGTGCAAAGGGCGAATGGGGATGTGCAGGTACGCATCCTGCATATCCAGTGCACAAAGCCATTGGCCCGGCGGGAGCAGGGGCAAGAGAGTTTGAAGGGAGAGCATCCTGAACGTCTTGTATTCCACATATAGGTTCAGGGAGCTGAGATCGAGAATAAGTCTGAGATCTCCCGTCTTCTTTGGTACAAGGAAGAAATGGGAATAGTAACCCGTCCTGTGGAGGTGAGGGGGGACGGGCTTTATAGCCTGCTTCACAAGGAGAGCAGAGATTTCTTCCCTGACCAAAGGAAGATGGTCCCTTGAGTAAGAGGAGTTCAGAGGGGGGTGACGTGGAGGTTTCTGCAGAAACTCTATGGAGTGCCCCTCTGCTATGATCTGAAGCACCCATGATATCCGATGTTATCCTCTCCCAACCCAGAAGGTGGAGGGAGAACCTCCCTCCTACCGGTTCCTCCAGGCGTCCGGAGGCGGTGGGAGAGGGAAGGAGTCAGGTGGTGTGAGGCAGCGCCGCAGCTGGGGCACCCGTTGCTTTTGTGGGCGGCGGGGGCCTGGCAGCTGTGGGGGCCCGACGTTTAGTGGCCCGCCTTCCCTGAGGTTTCGCTTGAGGCCGGCTGCGTCTGCGAAAGGGACGGCGCTGTGGGGGATGGGGATGGTACATTGAATCAACAGATTTAAGGTCCGTCCCCTTCTCCTGCAAGTCAATGATGATGATGTCCTTGACATCACCGCCGAAAAGCATGGAACCCCTGAAAGCTGCTTCTTGAATTGCTGACTGCACCTCCGGGACCAGACCTGACACATGGAGCCATGCGCAGACTTGGCGAGCTACAATGACATGAAACTCTGTCCTCACGATGTCCACTCGTACGCCAGGTAAGTCCTCAGAATGTGACGACTGGCCGACAGACAGAACGAAAGACCAGGTCGTCTAACTCCTGCTTGACTTGAGAGTCAGGCAAGGAGTCAATCTTAGATTCCGCCTGGGTAAGGACAGCCTTCTGGTAATCCCCCATATGTGCTATATAATTCAGGGCCCTAATCCCCAGTGTTGAAGAAGCGTAGATCTTCCTTCCATACTGTTCCAGAAGGCGAGATTCCTTATCCGGGGGTGACGAGCTCAAGTGTTTCAGGTGTGCTGACCGGCCATGAGCGGCGCTAATCACAACCGAGTCTGCACGGCGGTGAGAGTCTAGGAAGTCTACACCCTCCGGAGCCTGGTATAGCCTGTTCGACTTCCTAGGAAGTGGGGCTAACGCCGACGGTTGCTTCCAAATAGTGGAAACAAGGTGGGCGTGAGGCTGGATCCAGGGTGGCACTAGGGTAGGAGTCATAAGGGGCATGTCCAGATGTTCGGCGAGTTTAACCCGTTGAGGATCTGGCTCTAAGGAATGCCACTGATGGACTTCCTGGATCTTTCTGAGCAACTCCGTGAAGGAAGGATCCTCCGGAGGAGACTTCGGAGGAGTCCTCGGCCGGGGCCTGGACGGAGAGCGCGGCTCGTCGTCTTTCTCTGAACACCCATCGGAGGCCTCCGAGCGAGTCGAGAGAGAAGAAGAAGAGGAATTTGAAGCAGAGTAAGACTCCTAGCTCATCTAGGGGAGGAACGTTCCTTAGGGGAGAATCCCAGGGCCAGCGTGTCCTGACTCCTCTCTGGATCCCGAGGGCAAAGCCCGGGGAATCCGGAGGTGGAGAGGGAGCATGCCATCTGGGGCGACGGGAGCCGGGAGGTGGCACCGCCGCTGCAAGACGGGCTCTCAATCTCCTTGGTGAGCTGAGCCTTGGCTCAGCCCACCAGGAGGCAAGAGTCTCTGGAGATCCACCGGCGGCCTAGGGGCGGTGGGGGATAGTTGTATGGATGAACCGTGAGGAGAGTATCCGTAACCCGGCTGCGGGAATACCAGAGCCGGGTACTGCGGCGTCGGAGGAGTCAGTGCCGGGTACTGCGGCGCAGGATACTGAGGACCTGGGAAAACCGGCGTCGGCTAGGACGATGGATACCAAGGCATTGGAGGAGCTGCTGGAGCAGACTGCCCAACCGTGTACTCCACGGGCGGATCAGCTGGGATAGACCTGTGGGGTGGAGGGCCCGAAGGAAGAGGAATATCCCCTGCCGGCGTCGGAGGGGCCGGTGTCGGAACCGGCGTTGGCAGGGCCGACGTCGGAGGAGCTGGCGCCGGGGCCAGCGTCAGGGGAGCCAGCGTCAGATCTGGCTCTGAAGGAAGAGGATCAAACGGTAACCCAGGATCCAAGCCTCGTCCGGGGATAGAGGGGAAAAATCCCCGGGGTCGGGCAGGGGGGACTTGGGCTCCCCTGACGGCAGTGAAGGCTGCGGGGAACCTGCTACGACAGACGAAGCAGGGTCTGCCATAGGCTCCGAGGCCTGGCGCACGTCGGAGGGGCTGACGTGTGGCTTAGGGGCCGTATCCAGGCGGACGCCAGAGGAGCCGGCGTCCGACTTCGGGAGTCCCTCATCGGAGACGGGCCGAGGGGGTGAAGCGGCCCGGTCCGAGGGGGACACTGCTGTGCGCCGTCCCGAAGGGTCGAGTGTCTTAGCAGCCTTCTCCCGGCGGACGCCGGTGGAGCTGACGTCCGCTTATGGAAGAGCCCCACACAGTAGGCTGCAGCTTCGCGGCGGTACCGGGGCTGAAGCCTCCTTTGCCCGGAGGCTCCGGTGGGCTCGGAACCCGACCGCGGAGCGGGCTAACGCCTCCTCCAAAGCCTTGGAGGCTGCCGTCGGGCGATCCCCCGGAGGGGATGTTACCTTGCCCATGACTCCGGCCAGAGTCGCGGAAGAGGAGGCCTTCTCCCGGTGCCTTTCCTTGTCCCGCTTCTTATGCCCTTCAGGGGAGGTCGACACCTGCCGAAGTTTCTTCAACTCCTTCTCCATTGCGGACATCTTCTTCTTGAGGAGATGGGCTTCGAGAGACTGCTGGCATCGTCTGCGGGTGGCCGCGTTGAAACGTAGGCAATGTGGACACTTATTGACCCCGTGGTCGGGGCCTAAACACAAAAGGCAGAGGGAGTGACCGTCTTTGTGAGGCAGTTGGGCGCAGCACGAGTCACACTTATTTTTTGAAGGGGACGACATATACCGACATTCACCTGACGATAGAAAATATAAAATACAATACTGAAAACTTTTAGGAAAAACCGACGAAGTAACAGGACTGAGCGATAAGAACTTAACCGCGAGGCGCTGCATGAGCTGACGGCGGGAAAGAACTGGAAGGCGGGCGTCCGGGACCACCCCTTTATACAGACGTCTTATGACGCCGGTCACCTGACGTGGGGGCGGTCCCTCGCCAGGGACTGCTAGCTAGAAATTTTTCCGTGGGGTCCTGCCGCCGGCCGGCATCAGTCCTGTATGTAATTATGTAATTACCTACTGCAAGAGCCCTCTCGAAGTAAGATCTGAGGTTACTGTGCACCACCAGTCAAGGTAGAGGGAGAATCGACCCCCGACCCCCTCCCCAAAGTCTCAGCTGGGGGGGGGGTCTGGCAAGGAGTCAGGCAGTGGATCCGGAGGTGGGCAGAGCTGCTGCGGGTGCCCTCGGAGCAGCTGCTCTGGCTGGTGGAGTGTTAGTCGTGCGTTTGAAGGTCCCCTTTGACTGCTGGCCTTTGGAGGGCTGGCAAGAGGACCAACGAAAGACTGACTGGAAGACCTAGGCTGGGACCAGTATAGGAAATGTACCGACCTAAGGGCCTTGCTCGATTCTTGGAGGCGGGAAATCATATCCTGGGCATCTCCCCCAAACAAGACGGAGCCGCGAAAAGGGGCATCCATTATTTTGGCTTGAACGTCACTTGCAAAGCCAGACACCCTGAGCCACAAATGGCGGCAAAGGCAGATCCTTGCTGCTGCCCCACGCCCGGAGACATTAACAGTATCATAATGCCACCCTCAGTACATGATTGCCCATGTCTGATCTGGACTTGAGGAGTTGGGCTAACTGTGTTTTGGTAGAGTTTTCAAGGAGGGTTTGAACCAGATCCCTCGCTTGATCCCAGAGAGCATTTTGTTATTGCACCACGTGGGCTGGGTAGTTAAGAGCCTAAATGGCCAGTGTGGAAGAGGCAAACATACGCTTGCCTAACTGGTCCAGTTGGCAAGACACCTTGTCAAGGGTGGGTACTGAGATGCTTGGGTTTCTTTGTATGGTCATGGGCCGCATTCATAACCATGGAGTCCGCCATGGGGTGCTCACCAAGGAAGGGCTTGCCCACCGGTGCATGATAAAGGCGGTCCGCCTTCTTGGCCAAAGCTGGGGTGGAAGAAGGGTGGATCCAGCCCACCTTAGTAACATCCTCATAAGAGTCTATTAAAGGAGGCACCACTAAAGGGAGGGTCTCCTTTTTGCAGAGGTATATGGCCAGGCGATGTCGCTTCGGGTCAAGCTTCTCAGTTTCCCATCCCATAAGGGATTGGATATGACACATAACATTGAGAAAAGAGGGATCATCGGGGGAGACTTAGGGGTCACCTTGGGAAGCTCTCAACCTTCTGAGGAACCCCTGGACTCCTCTGTCGACTCTGAGGAGGAAGAAGAGGCGTTGTCCCCTGACTGATCACTGTCAGGGACCAGCATTAGTGGGCAACATCGCCTGTATACTGGCCCAAGTTCCCAATGCATTACCCAGAGGACCCTGTGGTATGGGGGTTGCTAGGCTGCCCGATTTAAGTCCTTAGGAGGGGGTTCCGGGGAGGATGAGGAGGAGAAGATCGCATAGGTGAATCCTTGTTCTACATGAAGGACCATCAGGCTGAAAACAGAGCATTATAATCCACCAGTGGAGGAGGATTATAGGGCGGATAAGGATTCTGAAAAGGAGGGTACAGGTACGTCAGTGGGATGACTGGTGTAGGGTACATTTGTGTAGGCCCACCTGGCGCTGGCTGAGGATCCCGAGGAGGGTCCACAGGTGTCTTTAGTGGTGAAGGTTGGAGCAGAAGTGACAACATTTGAGGAGTTGTCAGTA
This sequence comes from Neoceratodus forsteri, assembly GCA_016271365.2. Taxonomy (NCBI): domain Eukaryota; kingdom Metazoa; phylum Chordata; order Ceratodontiformes; family Ceratodontidae; genus Neoceratodus; species Neoceratodus forsteri. The sequence continues at coordinate 1,561,688,678 of CM057449.1, forward strand.
GGGGCGGCGGCATAGCCGGCTTTGGCCTGAGAAGTGAAGGTTGGTGTCGATCTGGTGAAGCAGCCGACGTTGGCATCAAAGGCAAGGCAGTCACCTGTGGGGGAGAATTCTCGCGAAGTGGAGGAAGAGGTGAGTGCTTGCTCCAGGCGATGCCTGAAAGTTCTAGTGCCGGCCCCGGAGTCTGGCACCGACGAGGGCAACGCTGTGGCTGGGGAGGGGGGCGATGGGCGAAGACCCGCCATCCGAGGTGCCAACTCGGGCCAAGCCAGCTGGCTGAGGACCCATGGAGTCTAAGGGCCTGATCATCGGGGCTGGGAGGCAGGGGATGATGTCCGCTGCCCAGAACAGCCACCACCCAAAATGGAGATGAGGGTGGGTGGCCATAGCACCAGCAGCCCGGAAGGAGTGAGGGTTGCCGAGGAAGGAGGGATTGATCTCCCGTGGGAGGAAGATCTAGAGTCAGAAGCCGGTTTGTGCGATGACTGCGAGCGAGAGGCTGACAGGGACAGTCCTGCTGCTTGTGCTTCCCACTCGATTTCTTCTCCTTCAGGGAAGAAGAAGGTGTCCCGGAAGACTCAAGCCGAGGAGGAAGAACCATCCTTGGCCTGAAGGTCTTTCTCCATCGTGGCCAATTTCTGCTTTAGCAGGTAGCTTTCCAATGTCTTCAAGTGGCGTCTCTGTGTGTCCTGGTTGAACTCCTGGTAGTGCTGGCAGGCCTTGGTGTCATAGTTGGGGCTTAAGCAGAGCAGGCAGAAAGAGTGACCGTCTTTGGCAGGTATCTGCTTCCCGCAGGTCCTATTCATCGGCCGGTCAGAAGACGAGACTGGAGAAGGTGACATAAATCTATTAAACAAAACACTGAAAATTGTATGTTTACTAATGGGAGATTAAAGAAATAAATTGCGGGTAAAACGCAACCAAAATGGTGGTCGACTGAAGCAGGCATCCATGGAGGTTCGACATGCACTGGTCGACTGGAAAAGAACTGAGGTAGGGCTGGGGGACCGCCCCCTTTATAGGATAGGCGGACGTCAGAGTGCTGACATCAGCAGGGGCGTTCCCCCATGGTAGACTGCTAGCTAGTTTTCCGTGTGGTCCTAGTGCCTGGCATCTTCAGTCCTACCAGTGGTGCCTGCTGTAAGAGCCCCCTCGAAGTAAGATCAATATTTCCTATTCTTTCTAGAAAATCTGCGTTGGTCAAATGAATACCATGTATTTGTAACTTGAACATTAGATTAACAGTTGCACACATTATTTTTGAATGTGAAGCACTTAACAAGGAAAGATACAGATGGCTAGCCTCCATCATTCCAAATATTAATAGAAAAGACATAGAAAAAAAAACTATTAACCTTTTTATCACGCTAAAGGGAGCCATATTATATGGACTGGGAAATTTTGCAAAGATAGCATTAATGAAAATCAGTAGTCCCCCAAAGATATGATTTGACCAGTGGTCCTCTGTTTTGCACACCTCAGTCTAGCTCATCTATTTATGTATATTATTCAGTCATATTTTTAAATATGGATGCATACTTTGACAAATAAAATTTCAAATATTTATGCATGCTTTGACAGATAAAACTTGACTACTGTTGATCAGTCTGCTTTTTCCTATTGCTTTCCTAAGCTTTGATCCTCCCTTCCACTTTCAGTTCGATCTGCCTCTTCTTCTTCACTAAAGTCTCTTCTTTATGGCTTTTGTTGTCCTACCTGCAACTGCCTATGACCCTTTCTTCTTCTTACTCCCCCTCTCTAGTTTTGCCCTGTTCATGCTGTTCTGCTATTTTTCCCTTTTATACATTAGTGTGTTTTCTTTTCTAATTGCATTCATTTACTAATTTGCCTCTTAATATTTATGATTATGCTTCTTTTAGTGCCATATTATTGTATGTGACTTTTTATAATTTTAATAGTTTTATTGTTTAGCTTTCTCCTTTTGTCCTGTCCCCCAGAACACATCTGGGAACGAGCTATTATGAGCTCAGTATGTTTCCTGGTTAAACTTTTAAATAAATAAATAAAGAGGCCTTCAGTCATCTAGGATGACCTTAAGGTCAGCTACATTCCTTTACCTCGCACCAGGTGGGGCAAAGGTAGGAGTCAGTTTCGTCCACCAGCTGCCAGAGCTAGTAGGCAGACCTACAGGCATCCTGGTAAAGGAAGAGGCATTGGACCCCTGCCAGTCCACCCCCCTCCGACGATGCCCGTTCCAAAGCACCTAAAGGAGGTGGAGCCTGTGGCATTGCTCCCACTGGTTCAGCATGATTCACAGAACTACAATCCCCATCCGCAGTTGCCCCAGGGGTGGTTGTGGGGAGGGGGTCCTCTCTCCCTTCGTTTGACCCAGTGGAGGGAGATTACTATAAACTAATGGGTTTTGGACATCACTGCAAAGGGGCATGCTCTGGAGTTTTTGGATAACCCTCCCAATCATCCCCCATAGACTTCAACGTATGCCCTGGGACACCTGTGTCTGTTGAGAGAAGAGGTGCATCAGAGGTCTGTTAAACTTGTACATAGAGTACAAAAAATTCCGGATGGTCTTCTTACGGACTGTGATTCCCCAGTTACAAACAAGGGACTGAATATGTTCTCTAGGCATGAAGGATGCCTATATTCATGTAAAAATCAGACGGAATCACAGAAAATAGCTGAGATTCATGTTGAATGGGGAACATTACCAGTTCAGAGTCTTGCCCTTTGGCTTGTCTTCTGCGCCATGGGTTTTTACCAGATGCTTGGCAGGGGTAGCAGCAGCCCTTCGCAGGGAAGGCCTGCATGTGTTTGTTTACCTGGACAATTGGTTATTGAAGGCCCACTCCAGGGAACATCTGCTGCTCAGTCTAGCTCGTACCAGGAAGATGTTTGAACTGGGGGTAACGGTTAATTTGCCAGAGTCAGCATTGACCCCATGTCAACGGTTCAGTACATAGGGACAGTACTGGACATGGCTCAAGACATGCATTCTTACCCCTGGATAGGGCGGAATGCCTTACAGCTAAGTCACACCAGGTGTACAACAACCAGTATGTCCCAGCCAAGACCCTACTTTTCCTTCTGGGTCTGATGGCAGCAGCTATAGCAGCAGTGCCACTGGAATGTCTGCATATGCAGATCCCTCAGTGGTCTCGAAGAGTTCGATGGGACCAAGCCACAGACAACCTAGACAAACAAGTACTAGTCTCTATGAGGAAGGCACTGACGTGCTGGGTGGACCGCACCAATCTGTAAAAGGGCATTCCATTTGTGATGCTAAATCCAGTATAGATTCTCACCTTGGGTGCCTCAGACTCTGGGTGAGGAGCACACCTGGTCCTTTACCAAACACAGGGTGTTTGGTCCCAAATGGAGAAGAAATTACACAGAAATGTCCTGGAGGTGAGAGCTCTCCTGTATAGTCTCCAGGCCTCTGCTTAGGGCCAGACCATGATACCGAAGCCTGCCAAAATTTAATTCAGTCACGTGGGAAAGGAGGCAGAAAGTCTTGGGATCACACCTCCTGCGGCAGAAGCTGGCCACCCTAGAGAGAGAGAGAGAGAGCTGCAGTCCCGTTCCACAGCCGGGACTTCTGGGGATCCTCTGTCATCATCGAAAAAAAAGCACATGAAACATTGGGACCGGGATCAGTCCTCGTCCTGGAGTCGCAGTCTTGTCTTGGGACTACGACAGCTACAGTCTTCCTCCAGTGGGAGGTTGACTTCTTCGTCAGCACCAGCCCTCCTTCCTTCAGTGCTACTGGTGGACCCGCCTCCAGCAGTTCTCACTGTGAAGGATGGTGCTTCTAAGAGTGCAGAGGTTCCTTCCTCCACCCCTGCTTCTCAGTCCGGTCCTCATTCAAGGCATGACGCACGTGGCCAGGCCAATGCTAAGGGTGAGGCTGTGGCTGATTCCACCCTTCCGGCCTCAGCGTCTTCGCCAGACCCTGGGCCAGGGTCTGGCGATGGTCTAGTGGACTGTTGCCCTCTGGGCCCCAGTCATCCGCTGTAGAGCAACCACCCTTGGGGCTCCAAGATTCCGGGCTCTCACTGGGGGCAGCCTCACAGTCTTCCCCACTTCAGTCCCCGACGAGGCCCTTGTCTCCTGAGCCTTCTGCCAGGGATCCGACGCCAGATGGTTCCAAGCCACAATGTCTGCTGTCCCCGGATTGGTCAGGCTTTACTCAGTCGCTTTGGAGCCTGCAGAGCTTCCTGATGTTTTGGCCTCTGGGCTTGGCCCATCATGTGCTCTTCTAGAGGCTGAACAGCCGGCTTCAACCTCTGACACTGATTCAGGTGCCGTTGCAGACTCGGCTCATCGCATATTGTCTTCTGGACAGGCTCTGAGTATAGCCGGTATGTCGTCAAGCCAGACATTGGACTTTCTGGCGCACTATCCGGCATTAACTGTTGAACATCGATGGACCATGGAGCCTCATTGAACACTTGGTGGGTGTCGGCACCAAGGCCTATTTTGGCCTCTCAATCCATGGTGCCTTCGTCTCCCCCTGGAAGGAATGACCAGCCTTCGGATCTAGACAGCTCACCCCTGGATCGGGGATCACATCGGGCAGCGCATCAGGAAGTAATCCCTGGGGTCTCCCCTTCGCCGGGTTCGGCAGTGGATTCGAAGCAATACCTCCATGTGGTCCATGGGTCCCCAGGCTCTCCTACTCTGCTTTTGTCCCCCGAGGAAGTTTGGATTTGGGATATGCCCAAATAATTCCTGGAAGATCATTCATTTTTTGAGATGATGAGGATGATACAAGCATTTCAGGGGTGGCGCCCAGAGGATCGAGGCCCCCAGCGGTGGTGCCTTATGCAGCATCTGTGCCTTCTTGAGGTAGATGCAGTTGTGATCCAACCCCTGGTAACCCCCCATGATGACATATCCTCCACAGTGTGGTTACAACCAGCATCAGTTCCGGGCCACCTACACAAGGCTGATCACCTTTATCATGCCCTGGATGGTTAGGAACACTTTGCCTCCCAGCCCAAGGTGGTCCCTTCTGTACTTGAGGGACTTCCATCCACAGGAGCAGGCCCGGGTTTTTGGGACTACACATCGGACCAGGAGTCCAACATTCTGGACTCCTTGGGTTGTAAGGCCTATGTCTCTTCGACCTTAGCCTTGAGAGCTCAAAATTATTTGGCCCACATGCTGGTACACCAGCAGTCCATTTGGAGTCAGATTGGAGATTTGTTCCGTTCCATTGGGGATTCTCATACCCAGTCTCAATTGGAACATCTCCTTACCTCGGCATCTAATGCGGGGTTCTATGTCTTACGGGCCTCATATGATACAGTGGACGCAGCAGTCCGAAGTGCTGCCTCTGCCGTTTGCCTCAGACACCATGCATGGCCTCGTCTGACAAATCTTAATGCTGTGACCCAGGCCTCCATTTTGGATGCCTATTTCCGAGGCCCTACGTTGTTCAGGCTCTCATGGCTGCCCTCCCGGATTCGAGAGCCACTCTTTGACCCGTATCTAAGGGGCGTCGGTGCGGCTCGCATGTGCAGACTGACAGCCTTCCCAGACATCACACCCGATGTCCAGATCTGAGGGGCAAGCGTAAGACCTCGTCGTGAGCCGCAGCCTCAGGGGATACGTAAGCCGCGAAGACCCACAGAGCGGCAGGCGCCCTAGCACAAACACCGAACCCATTGCCCTAATTTCAGCGGCTTTTACCTTCCTCTCCACCTTCGGTCCTCTAAGATTATTCTGGGAGAGGAGGATGTCCATTAACAGGGTGAGGGATCTCCCCCCCCCCCAACACACACACACACACACCCCAGACCTTTGCCATTTTCTTCAGAAACTTCCTACAAGGTTCCTCCCTTTCAGGAGCTCCCCTGTGTAGGTGCCGGCATTAGACAGACTTCCTCAGGTTCCACCTTCTCGGCAGACTTCTAGGCTGTCTCCTAGGGCCTCCTGACTTTTCGGTTGCCTTCGGCCCTCTTTTTTGAGCATGGGGCCTCATTTAAGGGGCTCACTGTCAGCGTCTCTTACCCCTGACCACCGCAAACCAGGACTGGCGTTGGTTTGCCCTCGGGTTTGAAGCAGAGGACCCAAACGCCACTTCTCGGGTCCTTTTGGTCCCCGGGACACATCAAGAGTTTTCCCTTTTTAAGGGGAGCAAAGACCCCACCCCACCTCCACCCCTGTTTTAAAAGCTCCAGCTTATCGGGGTTCTTTCCAATGTCCTGCCAAGGTTTACAGGCGTTTATTGGTCCATGGCAGTGGAAACGATATTGGCCACTTGCGGGTCCATGACCCGTGCGACTTTAGACTGTCGATGGGGTCTAGCCATTCTCGGGCTGTGTACATCTCCCAACTTCTGACAAGTTCCAGGATCACTTCCCCTCATCCGATGGCCAGAGAACCTGGGATTTTTGGAAGGTTGTCTGGCTGTCTCAGTTCTTCCTTCTGGTCCAAACAGTCCTTCACCAAAGCGGCCCCATTATTGGGATAGTGCTACCCTGACAGGGCTCACCACTTGTAAGGCAGTTGGCCATCCTCTCACCGCCTTTGGCGGTTTAGATCCTATGTTACACTGTCGTTGGACGGCCCTTTGCAGTCGATGGATACTTTGGATGTCCCCTGCTCTTGGACGTTGGGACAGACCTCAGTATTCCAAGGGTCTTCTGTGGCTGACTATAGGGCCATTCCAGCCACAGGGTCTCCCTAACTCTGGAATCCCCCCCCCTTTCAGGTTTCCCCATTGGGATGGGGTCCCATTCTTCCCTTGCCCCTCGTTTCCGCGCAGATGCCAGTTTCAGGACAGATAGCAGGTTTTCCTCTATCCCGTTAACGGGCCCATTTCTTTTGCCGCACTGATACTGTGGGCCTGGGCGGTAGGACCTGCGGTGCGGATAAGTTGTTGGTTCATTTGTGTATTTGGGACCCCACCCCTTTTGGGGCGATGTTTCCCACCAAAAAAGAACCTCTCCCAGGCGGGACAGCTGGTCTTTGCCCCTCGCTCTTCAGGGTTTTGCCATCCCACCGGTGAGTTAGATTTCTTCAGTCCCCCTTCCCACATTATGGAGCGAGATGTGGGGGAGCGAAGGGCTGTCGAGGAGGTAGGGTTCTCCCTCTTAGAAGATACTTTTCCTCCAGACAACTTTCCCTCTTTTCTGTCTAGAGTTTCCATTCCCCCACTCAGGAATGGGCATCCCCTTAGACCTATTGAGCCTTTTTAGGTCAGACGCCTTCGGTCCTGACCGACTTCCATCGTTCCTTGCTTCCATCTTAGCCTGACCAAAGCAAGCCTCATCTTTGTCGGGCTCCATCGGAGGAAGGTCCAGCATTCCTTCGGATTACCTACCTTTCCCTTTTCCTCTCCCGAATGTCACTCTTTTAAGGGGATTTTTTCCCTCAGCCTGTTTGGTGGTTTTCTAAAAAGGTCACCAAGACTATGAGATTTGACCTTGCGAGTGGCATGGCCCTTTCTTCCTCTCCCTGTGCCTGGCTTGTGTACTATGGTCAAATCCAGAGCCAGGAAGGATTTTCCTTTGTTGCCCTTCTCTAGCCATAAGGGAGAAAAGATTATGGCCTCTTCCCTTTCTTTTGGTCTTTTGAAAGAGACTGACGACCGCTCCTGTTGCTGGCCTTCTGTCCTCCATGACCCCCTGGTCTAATCTGGTTGGAGAATGTCTTACTTGACTCAGTATCAAGTCAAGTGTTGTCACCTGTTCTTTTATTTGGTCTACCCTGTTGGAGGTACTCTCTTTCGAGTGCTCTTCAGACACTCAGCCTGTGTCCTTCTGACATCGACCTCTGAGGTCAGCTCCCTGGTTGAGGTTGTCTTCCTTCCCCTCCTCCTCTCGGGTTATTTTCCTTCTGGTACTGCTTGGGACTCTGTCCTAATGGTGTTGCCTACTGCAAGAGACCCCTCAAAGTAAGATAGTACAGTTATGTAAGAACATACGAACAGACGAAATTTGCCAGCAGATAAAGGCCTAGAGGTCTATCAAGTCTGCTCGAATGTGCAGCTAGCACCCCTTATTCTGCAGCTGCCCCCCCTTCCACCCTTCCCCTTCATTAACCCTCCACCTTGTCCTGTCCCATCCCTGTTGGAAGCAGTCCACTGTTCTACTGCATACCACTTCAGCAGGTAACATATTCCACCCAGCCACCACCCTCTCTGTAAAGTGTCTCCTCATTTCCCTCCTGAACCTTCCTCCCTCCAGTCTCATATCATGCCCCTGGTGGCCCTCCCTCCTTACTTGAACAGCCCCTCTGGAAATTGCCTTGTTTATTCCTTTCATGTATTAAAGGTTTCAACCATGTCACCCCGCCCTCTCTCTCCTCCAGTGAGTACATGTTCAACTCCTTCAACCTCCTCTCGTATGATAAGTCCCCCAGCCCCTTGATCATCTTTGTAGCCCTGTGCACCCCTCAGTAACTAATACTTACCATAACAGTAAGTAGGCACTTCTTTCCTCCTCCTCCTTCCATCCCCTGCTGTCTCTCTATTCGGCCAATTCAAGCCTCAGAGTCCTCCTTTTTCCCTGTTGGACCTATTCCTGGGTCTCCGACACCGGGGGGGACTGAGGTGGAGTGTCAAGGACCAACCCCTTATGCCTGAACAGGCGTCGATGTGCTGACATTGGGGGAGGCGGGGCTGGTCCTATTTGGTATTGCTGGCTAGAATTTTCCATGTGGTCCTGGCACCTGGCGGCTTAGTCCTAATGGTGTTGCCTACTGCAAGAGCTCCTCTCGAAGATCTACTCTTATGCTAAGTTCTTGCATAACGGTACTTTCAAAAATTGTGGTCACCCAGTGTCACACCTTTTTGCATCCTCACGCAATGCGAAACTGCAGCATTTCTGCTCACTCATTCCAGGGCCTGGAGTTTTCTGGTGAGATGCATTGTCCCTGCCTTGAAAGGGGAGGTTTCAGTATGCCTTCCCTCCCTTTCCTCTTATTCAGAGGGTACTACTCAAACTGAAGATTGAGGGGGGCAGCCCTCATCTTCATTGCTGTACTATGGACTTGGAGATCTGGTATCCACTGCTACAGCAGCTGGCAGTGGAACCACCGGAACCTCTGCTGCTGTGCATGGGACTGCTGCCACAAGCGAATGGATCTTTGGGGCTTCTGGACCTGAAGTTCCCTACATCTGCATGCATGGCTCCTGAAGTCATAGACGTAGCACAGTTTGGGGTATCGTCTAATGTGGATGATGTTCTGATGACTGTCAGAAAACCTTCCACCCGACATACCTGTTCACTGAAATGGAAACAGTTTACACTATGGGCAGCTTCCAAACAGCTGGATCCCTTTACTTGTCCGGTCAGTGCAGTGTTGGAATACCTGTTGTCTCCGTCAGACTCTCAACTCCAGTATTCCTCTCTTAAGGTGCATTTTGCCACTATTTCAGCTTTCCGTGCACCTGTTGATGGACATACGGTTGCTCAGTTAGAGGTAGCCTGTACATTTTTGAGAGGCATTAATTACATTTGAAACCTCCCATTAGGGATCGAGTCCCAGCTTGGGACTTAGATTTTGTGTTAGAAATGCTCACTGTGGCTAAGTTATACTTATGTTTTCTTTCATGAAAAGCATTATTTTTAGTTCCATCACTTCTGCTCGAAGGATTTCAGAGCTGTAGGTTCTAATGTATGAGCCTCCTTGTTTAATTTTCCATAAAGTTAGTGTCTTTATGCACCAGTCCTAAATTTTTGCCAAAGGTGATGTCTGAATTTACTTTGAATCAAACCATCCACCTTCCAGTGTGCTACTTGGAGTATGATAGTCCAGGGGAAGCACTGCTCCATACTTTGGATATTCATATAATCCTTAGATATTACATGAATCGTACCAAGGACTTTAGAAAGTCCTCTCAGCTTTTTGTTTTGTTTGCCCCGTGACTAAACAGTGCCTGTCAAGCTGTCTGGCACAATTACATTCTGTTATAGGAAGAATGGTAAGGTACTTCTGGTGTAGTTCATGGTCATTCTACAATGGGCATGGTCACTTCTGTTGCTTGTTTCAGCCGCTGAAATCTACTGTATGAAGCCGCCACATGGAGTGCTGTCCACACCTTCACTAAACATTACAGTCTGGACATTGTAGCCCAAAGATGACCAGATTTTGGCCTAGCTGTCTTACAGGGCCTGCTGTCAAGAGCCTGTATATCTTCATCCGTCTAGACTGTCAGTTTTTGATACCGCTTGAGACTCGTTCCAAAGGTGTGGCCTGATGAAAGAGATATCCTCGAAGAAGTTAGAACAGTTGCATGTTTACCGTAACAGTAAATCTTCGAGAGAATCTCTTTCATTGGGCCATGCCGACACACCCAACTTCCCCATTCAGGAGTAGGGCACCAGATTTCCTGCACTGTCATTCCATCAGTGCCTTTTCCAACACCCATTGTCGCCCGGTATGCTGAGTGCTACCCTTATCTCCTGGTTCCCCATAAAGAGGTCCTTTGAACATAATCTCTGGTAGGGAACTGACAAGAGATGTTGCCGCCCACATTTATGTAGACGCTGACATGTGACATCACTGTGGGCGGCCCCTGGCTTGCAGAAGTTTCCATGCGGTCCTAGTGCTGATGCAGGTATAGTTCCAAAGGTGTAACCTGATGAAAGAGATCCTCTCGAATATCTGCTGATCTTTCTGGACTCAGTCTTCACTGCTCATTCCTACTGCTGGGTACTGTGCCAGAGGCACTCTAGGACCCAGCAGTAGCCAAAAATCTTCAGAGGGGTCGGCGCCAAGATAGGATCATGCATGCGAGGCACCACAAGACTGACTTGTGCCTGTGTGGGCTATCTCGGTGTCAACAGCCTCAATTCCCTTTTCCCCCATCGTCGAGTATACTTCAGTGACGACAACGCTTGCCCGCCGGGAGTCAAAACTTCACGTCTGTATGACAGCAACTTATATAGTCATTCAGTTTTGTTTAGTTATTTAGTTTTATTTGTTTAGTGATATAAAAAAAAAATTATTTTCTGAAGAAAAGACCATCTCTCAGCCTGCCATCGACGAAGTCGACCACGGACGGTATCAGTGGTGGTAGGGAGACTGCGCTGGAATGTTGGTCTGGCAGTGGGGCTGTGCCCGGTCTGCCACCCTTTTCGGAGGTGGGGGTCCAAATACAGATAGTCCGGTGCTCAGGAGGGGGGACAGCCCTTCTGAAAGCACAAAAAGAAACTGGCTCGATCCCGATCCTGCTCGGGGACCTGGCACCATTCGACCTCGAGTTCTTCTTCTTCCCGTTGGAAGAAGAAGAGACTGAACCGCTCGAGGTCACCCTCTGGTAGGTCTGCGAGGGGATTTTTCGGTAGTGAGGAGCGGTAGAGTCTCTCTGACCCCCATCGGGGTCCCCGATGGTTGCAGTTCTTTGCGGCCGGAATTCCCTTCATTGGAGCCCCTCTCTGTCCTCTGGGGTTTCCATTGAGCAGTTTCACCACTGGGCTGCTCTTATGGAGCACTGGTTCAGTGTCTGTCTCGGTTTCCCTTACCTGTGGACCCGATTCCGGGGGCCCTTGGGTCTTGGTGCTGCAGACAGAGATTTTTCACTCCTAGGTACTGGCACCTCCGACACCAGGTCCACGTGCCTTACCCCCTTACCAGGTTTCCACGGAGGGGCTGGCACAGGTGGCATTTTCCTCTAGTTCTGACAGGAGTCTTGGTATGTCAGTGCCGCGTGCGGGGTCGAGTTCTTCAGTGCCGCACTTCGACCTCCGGTGCGTATGCGGCATTGAGTTCTTTGGTGCCACATACTGTAGCCTCAGGCGCGTGTGTGGTGTCAGCCTCGGTGCCATGTGCAGCATCGGGTTCTTGGTTGATCGTCGGGTCCTTTGCTGCTGCATGTTGCATCAAGCTCTTCTGTGCTGCATTTGGTGCTAAGTTCCTCGACGACGATGCAACCTCCGATGCCTCCTGTGTTCCCTTCGCCTGCTCCAGGCTTTGATCTAGCAGAACTAGCTCCTGACCTTTCGGGGATCAAAATAGAGTTTGATGAATCTAATCCCGACCTAATTTTATCTGACGGTGTCGAGGATGACTCATTTTATGACTTGGAAAGTAAACCTTCTGTCTCAGCTGAACCTTTGGTCGAGGACCTTTCCTTTCAGTCGCTCCTTAGGAATATGGGATCTTACTTCGAGAGACAGCTCTTGCAACAGGTTACACCATTAGGACTGAAGCCAGCAGGCGTCAGGACCCCACGGAAAACTCTAGCTAGCTATCTTCAGCGGGAACCGCCCCCGACGTCGGTCCTGCCTCCGACGTAGTACATAAGGGGGCGGTCCCGCCAGATTCCCCAGTTCTTTCCCCCCGTCGACTTGCATGTCTCGACCCTTTGGTTCAACTCTGGCCTTGGCGATGAGTGGTTAAGTTCTTTCCTTCGGGAAATTTGGATTTCTACAAGCAAGTTTTCGCTGATGTCCTCTCCGACCTCCGGTCACTCTTCCAGAAGTGTGCCTGGAAACAGATCCTTCAAGGACCCGACACGGCCTCGTCCGGTGCGAGGCCAGACCACGATGCCGGGCCTGCTCCTTCTGCCGGGTTTAACAGTAGAACCCGGATCCGGCGTCAGAAGGCCCTTCAGGCTTTCTTACTGGAAAAGCTAAAACCACGTCTTCCAGGGAATCCTCTAAAGATCCTAGCCGCTGAGAAATGAAGGAAAGGCCCTTCCAGGTCCCCTTCCAGGGCTTCGGACTCTCGCAGCTCCGGTTCCAGGTCCGACCGCTCCCCCTCCAGGGCCAGCTCTCAACCTCCCCCTGCTGCGGTCAGGAAGTCCTCTTCTCAGGCCAAGGCCACCAGGCCGTCCTCGTCTTCGTCCTCCAGGGCCTTGGTGAAGTCTGGAGATCGCCATCACCATCATCATAAGTCAGGTTCCCGCCCTTTGGAACCCGACGTCAGGTCAGCTTCCTTGCCTCCCCGCAAGACGTTGGAGCTAACTTCTTTGAAGAGACCTCAGGATCCGACGCTGGTGCGTCCGTCGTCATCCTCTCGCCTTACATCCCTGGAGTCGCCGTTGGCCAGACGACCGTCGCCGGCCAAGCCAACACCTCAGCGGACGCCGGTAGGGGGGCCGGCGCCCGCTCCTCCTGAGAAGAGAGCCCTGACGCCTCCGACCGACGTCGGTCAGGAGACTTTAACCGAGGAAGAATTGACTCAGCCCGAGGACCAGGCGGAGACCCCAGTCTTGTCGAGCGCCCAGGAACCCTGGCCGTTACAGGCCCCTGTGGTTACCGGCAGCTGGGACCCGGCGACCGTCCACCGGCGCCCGGACCGTTGTCGGGCCTTTCCTTAGCGGATGTGAAGGACCTCTTCACTTACTGGTGGGACACCATAAAGAAGGACATGGTTCCCAACTCCTCCTCCTCCTCTTCCTCCTACACCTTTGGTTCCTGCACCCCCCTCGCCATCGGGGTCGGCAGGCCGTTCACCTCCTCCCCGGGAGTACGGAACCCCTCCCAGGGGGAGACCAGACAAACTGAGACCTCCGTCTAAATCCTCTTCTAGGTCACCCAGCCCCAAGAGACCCAGGAGACACCAACGATCGCCTTCGACGGAGGCCACGGGATCAGAGTTCTCAACATCCAGATCCCCATCTCCCCTCTCCATCCCTTCTCCGGACCCACGTGAGATGCCGAAGTCTCCTCCGGATGACCCTTCGTTCTCAGATATTATGAGGCACATCCAAGAGAACATGGGATGGGATGCGGAAGAGCCTAGACCCGGATCTAGCCTTGCAAATATCTTGACGAAGGACCCCAAACTGGTAGTGCCACCCTTGGTTGACTTGCTTCCGTGGGCGTCACCAAGGCAGCGAGCGTCACTCGCTCCCGCGATGCCAAAGAAATCTGATCGCTTGTACAAGGCTCCTAGAAGACCAGTACTTGACTCAGCAGCCTCAGGCCGACTCTCTGGTCATCACAGCTCACATGACCGGTCCCAGACCGCAACATCTGAGCACCCTGCCACTGGACCCAGAGTCCAAGCAGTTGGATGCTATGGGTAGGCGCCACGATGCTTCCGTTACCTGCGCGTCAGATCCTTGAATTATTTGACCCACATGGTTCAGTTCCAAAATGCCTTGTGGGAACAGGGTCTGGAAGCGGCTGAAAAACTGCCGGACGGTGGGCAGAAGGAGGAGATGCTTCAGCTCCTCCTGTACGGGTTCGGACTTGGGAACCCAAGTGCTACGAGCCGCGTACGACTCCGCGGACTCCTCGGCCCGAGCAGCAGCTTCTGGCGTATGCCTCCGGAGGCACTCTTGGTTACGCGTCTCCGGCTTTACCCCAGACGTCCAGAAGAACATCATGGGCGCTCCATTCGAGGAGAAGTCTTGTTTGGTAAACCTTCAGAGAAGATCATTACCAGACTTCAGAGGCCGGGAAGGTGGTGAGGTCGGTCCAGGCCGTATGCCGACCAGGCTTAGTTCCTTCGTAGGAACCAAAGCGGTCGTGGGCGGATGCAGAGGCAGCAGTCGCTCCGCTCCCACAACAGAGGCTCCGGTTTCGTAGAGCCCAGAAACAGCCGAGGACGACCAGCCAGCGTACTCCTAAGCCGGCCCAGCCAGCGGGACCCTCAGCCGCCATAGCCTGACTCCTTTCCGGCCCCCGCCCCTCAGGATCAACGGGAAATCATGGTCGGGGGTCGCATTGCGAACTTCCTGCCGGGATGACAGGCTATAACCACCGACAGGTGGGTTCTTAAGTTGGTTGGAAGAGGCCACTATATAGAATTTGCAGAAAAGCCACCCCCGAGGCCTCCTTTGCTCTCCCGATATCCGGGTCAGCACAAATCTCTGATCTGGCAAGAAGTACTCACGCTCTTACAAAAGGGAGCGATAGAGTACGTCCTGGAGAACCAGAGAGGACAAGGATATTATTCCCACTTCTTCCTGGTTCCAAAGAAAACAGGGGACCTCCGTCCGATTTTGGACCTCAGCGACCTCAATGTGTCAGTCGCCTACAAGAGATTCCGCATGGTGTCTCTTCCGGGTCTTATTCCCATGCTGAAACAAGACGCCTTCTTAGCGTCTCTAGACATGCAGGATGCATACCTGCATATCCCTATAGCTTAGGCGCACAAGAGGTTCGTGCGCTTCGAGTTCCTCGACCACCACCTTCAATTCCAAGCCCTTCCATTCGGACTGATATCCGCACCCAGGGTCTTTACCAAGTGCATGGCAGTTGTGGCGTCTCTAAGGAGACAGGGCCATTATGTGTTCCCGTACCTGGGCGATTGGCTTCGTGGCCGCTCTCAGAGAGGCGTTATTACGTCTTGGTCCAGAGCACCCAGGACCTTTTCGATCTCTTGGCATCCTAATCAACCACGAGAGTCTCTCCTGGTACCGTCGCAGAAACTGCAATTTATAGGTGCAGTACTGGACACCGTTCAGGAAGAGCCTTTCTTCCAGGCGACAGAGCGGGCGCATCAGATCCCTCATCGAGGGTTATCGCCGAACAAGACCGTCCCTGCCAGGTCGGTCCTTCACTTGCTCGGACACATGGCTGCGGCCATTCCTACCGTCCCTTTCGCAAGGCTCCACATGCGGGTAACTCAGTGGATGCTCAAGGTGCAATGGGACCAAAGGCAAGACCACTTGCAGCATCCGGTCAGGATCACAAACGCCGTGATTCGAGACTGGCAGTGGTGGCTAGATCCAGGGTTGCTCTCCATGGGCGTCCCGTTTGTAGCGCCGTCTCCGGAGGTAATCCTCACCACAGACGCCTCAGGTCTAGGGTGGGGGGGCACACCTGGATGGGGTGAAGTCCCAGGGTACGTGGACCCCGTTGGAAGCTCATCTCCATATCAGTGTTCTAGAGATGAGGGCGGTTCTCTACGCCCTGCAGGCTTTTCAGTCAGAAATCCCGCCGAGTACTCTTCTGCTTCAGACAGACAACATGACGGTGATGTATTACCTCAACAAACAAGGAGGCGCACACTCTTACCCCCTTTGCAGGGAGGCCAAGAGGGTGTGGGATTGGGTAATCCGACACGTGGGAATTTGATCACTGTACATGTTCCTGGGTGGACAACACGATTGCAGACAGCCTAGTCGCTCCCAGGCCAGAGTCCACAGTGGGAACTTCTTCAAGAGGTAGCGGAGGATCTGTTTCTTGATGGGAACTCCAGAGTTAGACTTGTTCGCATCCCCATCCAACATAAAACTGCCAATTTTGCTCTCTAGATACAGGGCCTGGTGTTTTCTGGCGAGATGCGTTGTTCCTCTCCTGGGCGGACAGATTCCTCTACGCTTTCCCTCCTTTCCCGTTGATCCAGAGAGTTCTTCTCAAACTGCGCAGGGAGCACGCAATAATGATCCTGGTGGCCCCCTTTTGGCCCAGACAGATCTGGTTCCCCTTGCTGATTCAGCTATCCCGGGAACCTCCGCTCCCGTTGCCGTTCAGCTTCCATCTCCTGTCTCAGGAGGAAGGTTCACTGGTCCACCCGGACTTACGCTCACTGAACCTGCATGCATGGCTCCTAGAGACATAGCCATCTTGCATCACGGGGTCTCGCAAGAGGTTGCGAAGTTCTTTCTGCAGCCAGAAAGCCGGCAATGCATGCGACGTACGCCATGAAATGGCGCCGTTTTTGTTCATGGTCGCGAGCAGCGATTATTCCCTTTAGGTTGCCGGTGGGGTGGTGTTGGACTACCTGCTCTCCCTCTTCCGTTGGGTCTAGCCTACTCCTCTATCAAGGTGCACCTTTGTGCCATCTCTGCCTACTACCTTCCGGTGGGACATCGTACAGTGGCACAATTGGGCGCCTCTGGGGAATTTTTGAGAGGTGTTACCTATCAGACCACCCATAAGGACCCAGTGCTTCCATGGGATTTGCTCTTTGTCCTGGAACAACTCACGCTTCCCCCCTTCGAACCTGCCGCGGATTGCGAGCTGCGTTTTCTGTCATGGAAAACGCTGTTTTTGGTTGCCGTTACTTCAGCGAGAAGAATTTCTGAGCTTCACGCTCTCATGTGCAAAGAGCCTTATTTAGTTTTCCACCGGGACAGAGTATCCCTGAGGAAGAATCCTAAATTTTTGCCTAAGGTGGTTTCTTCACTCACTCTAAATCAGGACATTGACCTGCCGGTCTACTTCCCGAACTACTCGAATAGAGGAGAGGCTCTGCTTCACACCCTGGATGTTCACCGCAGCCTGGTATTACCTCAACAGAACTAAGCCTTTTAAGTAGTTCTGAGCAACTTTTGTTTCCTTTCTGAGAGGATGATGGGCCAACATGTATCCAAACAGTCCCTGTCTCGCTGGCTTGTCCAGTGTATTTCATTCTGTTATGAGCTCAAACGAAGCCCTCCTGGGTTCAGTTGAAAGTCATTCCACTAAAGTGTGGCACCTCCTTTGCAGCACTCTGAAGCGTCTCCACTTCTGCCATATGTGCTGCAGCCACTTGGAGCTCTGTGCATACATTTTATCAGGCATTATAGCCTGGACAGCCAGCCTCTCGGCCAGAAGAACCGATTTCAGCCTGGCAGTGCTACAGGGTCTCCTGTCCTAGATTCAGGACCTGAAATTATTTCCTATTTTCCTTCTCCCGGAATTTTTGTCAGCGTTACTGCTTGGGAATCAGTACTAATGGTGTAACCTGCTGCAAGAGCTGTGTCTTGAAGTAAGATAGTACAGTTACGTAAGAACTTACCGTAACAGTAGATCTTCGAGAACAGCTCTTGCAGCAGGTACCTTCCCGCCCACCTTCCCCCTTGGAGGAGGCATGGCTTTAGCCTTTAACAACAGGGATTTTCTCCCGTTTTTCTTCTGACGGTGGATCCTCGGTCTCCCATTCTGATGTCAGCCTGCGGCCGGAAGTCTCCGGCGGGAGAACTGGGGAATCTGGCGGGACCGCCTCCTTATGTACTATGTCTGACGTCGGAGGCGGGACCGACATCGGGGGCGGTCCCAGCTGAAGATAGCTAGCTAGAGTTTTCCGTGGGGTCCTGACGCCTGCTGGCTTCAGTCCTAATGGTGTAACCTGCTGCAAGAGCTGTTCTCGAAGATCTACTGTTACGATAAGTTCTTATATAACTGTACTTTCCACACTAGCTCTTCAGACTTCTGCGGTGGACCCAGGGAGACTCATGCGCCTCAAGTTTCTTCATGTTCCTAATATTCCTACGAATCTTACATGCCCTCTGCCCCCTCTTTTGAGAGACTATCTCAAGCAGTGTGGGCCAGGCTGGCGCATATTCTATCTATGGCTAAGGCCATAGACAGGAAATATGCTCCCCCAAGGAAAGACCCTACCTGGCATCACAGCCTATTGTGCATGCTCCAGTAATGCTTGTGGAGAACGATAAAGCCATCCTCCCTCAGGAATCGACAGCACGGCCTATAAATAAGGAATCTCACAAGATTGACACTTTGGGGAATACTCCTAAATAGTCGAGAACCTCCCAGAGTCTGACGCTAACATGGAACTTCTTCAGACTGTAACCAGGGTCATAGATTCCAATAATCATTAGCTAAAAGCTTCTATGGATGCCTATGACACTGCAGCGAGGACAGCTGCCACTGGGATCTGTATCAG
Source organism: Neoceratodus forsteri (assembly GCA_016271365.2). NCBI lineage: Eukaryota > Metazoa > Chordata > Ceratodontiformes > Ceratodontidae > Neoceratodus > Neoceratodus forsteri. The sequence goes on from CM057449.1 coordinate 1,561,707,170, forward strand.
GCGGCACTCTTGACTCAGAATGTCAGGCTTCTCACCCGATGCTCAACAGCAGGTGATGAATGTCTCTCTTGATGGTGCTTACATGTTAGGCCCCAAATTGAGCAAGCACTGGAGGCCACTCAGAAAACCAGGACTGCAATTAAAACAGCCAGGCCGGTTCCTGCATCCCCTCAAAGGGTCAGGAACCATCGACAGATTCGTAAGAGGCAGTCCTTTCAAGGTAAGGGCCGAGGAGCCTTTAATAGAAACCAGACTCTTCGGCTGCAAAAGAAAATGCAGCAAAAGGCAGATGGGCCAAAAGCACCCAGTGACACCCTCTGAAAATCTGGCCCCAATCCCACCTCAGCTGCCCGGGATGGACACCTCCACGGCAGTGGGGTGGGGCATCTGACTCTGTTTCTATGACCAGTGGAAGTCTGTCACTGCACACAAATGGGTCCTCTGGATTACTCAGGAGTGGTACTCCCTATATTTCGTAGAGTCCCACCCCGGACTTTCCACCAAAACGACAGTTCAGGCTGTCCTCTACTCAATCAGACCTTCTCACTACCGAGATTCAGGGCTGTCTTAGAAACAGAGCAGTAGAAGTGGTTCCCTGGGTGAGTTTCTACTCCCATTACTTTCTGGTTCCAAAGAAATCAGGCGGGAGCACCCAATTCTAGGCAAACAAGTATTTGTTCAGAGAGAAATTCAAGATGATCTCCATAGGAATCTTGCTTTTTCTCCTCCACCAGTATGACTGGCTGGCATCCCTAGACATGCAGGACGCCTACCAGCACGTTCCAGTTCACCCAGATCCCCACAAGTATCTCCACTTTGTGGGGAATAGGTTGAAATGTACCCACTAAGGTGGGGAACCGTTTATATGAACCAATGGGTCTTCTACCATTCAATTCCCAGTGTAAGAACCCAGTATAAGAACACTACCAGTTCAGAGTCCTGCCCTTTGGGCTCTCCTTAGCGCCTCGAGTCTTTACAAAGTGTTTCGCAGTTCTTGTGGCGCACCCAAGAAAACTGGGCATTCAAGTCTTTCCCTACCTGGATGATTGGCTCCTACCAAGCCCCAGGCGGGAGACACAGGAGGCAGTGGCTTCTCACCTCCATGGGAGTTCTTCTGAATATGGAAAAATCCCAGCTTCAGCCTTCCCAGCAGCTGATCCTTATAGGAGTCCTCTTGGACAAGTCCAGAACAAGGGCTTTCCTTCCGGAGGATAGGAGGAGCAACATTTTGCAGATGGCTCACTACATCAGGGAGAACACCTCCGTACAAGCCATTTCCATGCAACGAATTCTAGGCCTCGTGGCATCATCTTTGTTACAGTACCCTTAGCCTGGCTGCACATGAGGACCACGCAGTGGATGCTCAGTACGCAGTGGTCTCCGACCATGTATCCACAGTCCTACCGAATAAAAGTGACAGAACCACTGACAAGATCACTTGCGTGGTGGATTCAGGAAGACAAACTTCTCCAAGGTCTACCTTTTGCCCCACTGGAATCTCAGATCACCATCATCACGGATGCATCTCTGATCAGTTGAGGTGCTCACTGCCAGGATCTTCACACTCAAGGGGTGTGGAATCAGGAGGAGTCTACACATCAGTGTTCTAGAGATGAGAGCGGTCCTGTACGCTGTTCGAGCCCTGAAGGACGTGCTGTCTTCCAAAGTAATCCTTCAGACAGACAACAAGTCAGTGATATACTACATCAACAAGCAGTGTGGAGCACACGCCTACCCTCTGTGCAGAGAGGCCATGAGGGTGTGGGAGTAGTGCTTCGAGAACAGTGCTCTCATTCAGGCAGTCTGCCTACCAGGAAGTCGGAACGACCTGGCGGATCGCCTCAGCAGAACAGAGGCAGACCCAAACGAATGGTTGCTCGCACATGATGTCATGCAGTCGCTTTTCGAAGAGTGGGGCAGTCCAGACCTTGACCTTTTTGCATCGCCACTCAATGCAAAACTGCCTCTATTCTGCTCCAGAAATTCGGAACCCGGCATTTTCTGTCAGGATACATTCAGACTGCGGTGGACAAGATGCTTTCTGTACCCATTTCCTCCTCTTCCATTGGTTCAGAGGGTGCTGCTCAAATTGGAGGCAGGGGGGCAGGATGATTCTAATCATCTCATACTGGCCTTAGCGGATATGGTTCCCATTGATCAACAAATTGTCGGTCCCCAGAGCAACTTCCTCTGTGAGCGGACCTCTTGATGCAGGGACCTTTGGTCCATCCCAACCTGCACTCCCTTCATCTCCATGCTTGGCTCTTGAGGAGATGGAAGTGGGTAGGTTTAAGGTTTCTCAGAGAATCTCAGAAATACTCTTGGCAGCGCACAAGCCCTCCACCAGTAAGACTTGCACTGCTAAATGGAAACGTTTCTCGATTTGGTCTGCAAAGTCCTTTCTAGACCCATTCTGTTGCCCACCAAATAAAGTGTTGGAGTACCTCTTGGATCTGTCAAATGCAGGACTGCAATACTGGACAGTGGATGTACACCTTTGCATGATTTCTGCCTATCATGAGCCAGTGCAACATATGACATTGGCTCAGTTACCATTAGTCAGGAGGTTATTTAAGGGTATCCTACACACTAAACCCCTGGTAAGGAGACTGGTGGCCGCGTGAGAGATTAACCTAGTGCTAGATATGCTCACCCGTAAAGCTTTTGAGCCTCTAGCCACCTGTGATTTAAAGTTCCTGACCTGGAAGACTGCCTTCCTAGTGGCCATTACTTCCACTCGCAGGGTCTCTGAGATACATGCCCTGGTCACAGACCCTCCGTTTACAGTCTTTCACAAGGGCAAGGTGGTACTTTGTACTCGCCCTAAGTTCCTACCTAAGGTGGTTTCAGAATTTCACCTCAGTCAGCGCTTCGTTCTCCCCATTTATTTTGCTAACTTCCAGAATGAAGGGGAACGCACCCTTCACTCCTTGGATATTAAGAGGGCTTTACAATTCTACATCGACAGAACGAGGGAGATTAGTAAAACCAAGCAACTCTGTATCGTTCAGCATAGCCCGACTGGGTCAGCCAGTTGCCATTAGATGCATTCCCACTTGGATCGTGGCATGCCTTCACCATTGTTATTCGATGTCGCAAGTCAAATTGGAAACCAGGTATACGCCCACTCAGCCAGAGCAGTGGGGGCATCCCTGGCGGAGATCCGTAATGTGCCCATTGCAGAGCTCTACAAAGTGTCTACTTGGAGCCCAGTGCATACCTTTTTGAAGCACTGTGCTCTAGATGTACATGCCAGGCAACACACTTCCTTTGGCAGGACAATCCTTAATGTCAGAGCAAGCTCTGTCTTCTGCTATCCTTTTCAGATGATTGTTTTTTAGCTTGGTACTCACCCAGCAGTATGAATGAGTGGTGAAGACTTTAAGTCCAGGAAGTTATGGAAATTATGTACCTACCCTAATTCTTGATCTTCTTGGACAAGTCTTCACCACTTATTCATACACCCACCCACCATCCCCTGAACTTGCTCATCACGTTTCTGGTCTTCACCCCCCTCGTTGGTTTGTGAAGTCACTGTTGAGTTGACCCTTTTTACACTGGTCCACTGGGCTATCTTATGTGCGGTTTTGGTTAGGAGTTTCCTAGGTCAGTTTATACTGCACCTCCTCGGTCAAAAAGGTGCTGAGGCGGTTGGGGGGGTCGACGCAGAGATAGCCCAGATAGGCGTGGTCAGTCTCATGGTGCCGCATGCACTGTCCTACCTCGGCGCTGATCCCTCTGAAGATTTTTATTCTCACGTCCTAGCACACCTCCGGCATAGTACCCAGCAGTATGAATGAGTGGTGAAGACTTGTTCAAGAAGATCAAGAATTACGGTAGGTACGTAATTTACATTTATGGTAAGTACGTAACTGTTCTTTCTGGATCATTTGGGAAACCATACCGCATAAATTAAGTTTCCCCTTCTCCTGCTTTGCTCTAAACTAAATATGTGTCTTCCTGTTTTCCATGGTGTCACCGTCTATCATTAATCTAGCCACTATTCTTTGGACTCTTTCTAATCTATCTTTTTCTGCGATATGGATTCCAGTAGTACTCCAGTTGAGGTCTTGCATATGCAAACCTGGACATATTTCTGCTTACCAGTGGGATCACAGGATACCCTGGGTAGTAGGGAGGGTGGTAAACCTCTATACGTAAGTATGGGAAGCATAAGTATATATCCCTATACATATGTATGTGTTTGCACGGCAAATCTGTTGATCTCTGCTTAGGACAAAGAGCCTTTTACAACCTTAAATTACTATGTTAGTGTTGTCAGTGAGAAAACAGTGTACAAAGCAGTACCATCTAGTACTGAAAACTATGACTAAGAAGTCAAAGCAGTGATGAGTAACTGTAATGGCTACAGACGTCTAGTGGTGGTCGGTGGGACAGCATGTATATGAAAGTCACTGGAGCTCTCTAACCTCCCAGCTAGTATCCCTTTAACTGAATTGTAAGCTGCTTCCCTGGGACTCAGGATCCCATTTGATTCACATCAAGGGCTGGAAGTGTGTCTTCCAAAGTAGATGGAACAGACTTAACAATTTCAAATCCAGTATATATTTTTCTAAAGCATGTGCACATTGGTCTGTATTAATGAAGCACATTTTCAGTAAAATGTTAAAATTCATTTTTACTTTGCTTGTCTCTTTTTTTTTTTTTTTTAAATTCAGCTTTTTCTCATCCCACAGCACCCCACCCCAGCCCCGTCACTGACCTTCTCGTGGACTTGTTGATAATCCACCACTTACCCAGGACCATGATAAACATGGGTGGCTTGCCATGTCGGTTGTGCGTGGGTCTGCTGGTGGTGTTGGCGCCTGCAGACCAGAGCTTTCTTTCTCCAACTTTTGGCTCTCCCTCAGGCTGCTGGTGTGCAACGATGCATGCGCATGTGTATCTAGCATCTAACGGATGCCCCTCTCCCCTTATCTGTGCTCCCAGTTTTCTGCCCCCACCTTCCACCAGATGGCAACCAAGCAAGGGGCACAGCATCCCCACTCCCCGAGAGCTGAGCACTCAAACCTCCTTCCCCAAGCTGGCCCCCAAGCGACCCGAGTCTGTTCCCGAGCCCGGGTCACCATTATAGTGAGTGGTTACACTACCGGGCTGGTTCCTGTTTCTTCACTGTTAAAGAAGAGGAAAATTAAAGTCGACCCAAAAAGCCAAAATAACACTGGGGGGAAAAAAAGGTTCATGAATAACTGGGTAAAATAAAATACCACATGCTTCGAGTACCAAAGGTTCATGAATACATGCGTGGTGTGATATGTAAAACAGAGTTGACACTCCCTAAAATGAAATGAGTTTTGTTTGCCCTTTACATGAACATGTTGAATCTAATGCAGTTGTTTTTGTTTCAGTGAGAGTTGCTTGCAGTTCAAGGGTCACGCCCCTCCGCCTCGGTTGGCTTCAGCTCTGGCTTTTCTTCTTGAAGTTTTTCGGAGGTCCAAGAGCAGAGAGACAGCAAGTGATGCCGGGCTTCTCCTCCCTGCTGTGCTGAAGTGTACGGTTTTTGTCAATGAACCCCAAGGTAAGCTGGAGTAGAAGATTTTTCAAGAATCGGTGATCACCTTCGAGCACATCTCTTTCATGAGGCCACACCTATAGAACTATAAGCTGCCAGGTGCCAGGACTGCATGGAAACTTTCATAAGCAGTCAGGGGCCACCCATGACAGTGTTAGATGTCGGCTCATATATAAACGTGGGCGACTTCTCCTCTCCTCAGTTCTTTTCCTGCTGTCGCTCATACTCATCAGACCGCTCAAGGAAACGCAAACGCCGCTGCAGTAACCAATGTTTTTATTTTTTTGTAAATGCAGTTATTACTTTCATAGTGATTTTCGGCAATCTGCATGTCGTCGACAAAACCGTCAAAACTGTTCCATTATTGTGAGTGTAGACACAAGATCTACACCGTCCACTCCCACGACATCTGTGTCTTCTACCTAGGCCTGGACCACAATGTTAAAGCCTGCGAAATTTGCCAGGGTTTTAATTCCGCAACCGTGTGATGCCATAAAGGGGCTCTCAAAAAACACCTCCTCAAGCAAAAAGTAGCTGAGATGGAGGAGCTCCAACAGAAGAGTACAGCTGTGTCACCATCCCAGTCGTCTGAATCCAGGTCATCCAAATCCTGGGACAAGGTGTCAGGGAGTCACAAACACAAGCACCGAGACATGGAGAGATCCTCCCCAGCGCATTCCAGGTCACCCCTTTGCTCTGCAGGTACAACCTTCTCAGCGCCATCATCCTCTGGGGAGGCCACTGCCCCACCCCCACTCGTTGACATAACACCAAGGACAGGGCTTACCATAGGAACTGCCAGACCTGGTGCAGTTGGTACATCGACATCAGGGACTCAACCTCCCCTGTTAACTCCTCCAATCACACCCGTTGGCCATACGGGCACTGATGCTCAGGCAATTCTATCATCTTTCTCGGATATGATTAGATACCTTCTAGCTGGCCTTCCAGTTCCAGGTGGTCCAACGACAGGGTCTATTACTAACCCCATCGATGCCACAAGGTACACCCTTGTCACAGCTGCCTCCTAGGGTGCCAACGACATCACTGGCCTGCTCCCTTCTTCCTGTTGACCCGATCAACAATGAGTATGAATATAATCCTGACTTAACAATGCAGGGTGAGGAGGAGGAGGAGGAGGAGGAGGCAGAGGACTATGCTGAACGCAACTATGACTGTGGCTTCAGTTACACTGTGTCCACTTGCAGTGAGAACTCTGTGATCAACACACCATGGTCCCCTCCACAGGATCCCACTTTCCTCATTATGATGCAGCAGTTGCAAGCTGTCATGGATTTTGATCTGGAGAAACAGGACACTACTAAGAAAATTATTATAGAGTTCCTGGAATTCCCAGAATCTCCTGCAGTTGTGGTGCCACTTCTGCTTCCTGCTTTAGAGGATGCTACCTTTGCTGCCTGGTATAAGCCAAGCAATATCCCAGCTGTATCCAGGAAGGCAAACAAAATGTACATGGCCCCTTCTGGGAAACCATTTTATGCCACACAGCCTGAGGAAAACTCTGGTCATTAATGCTGCCCATGATAGGTCTAGGGCACCTGAGAACCTGCGTTCCCTCCCTCCTGATAGAGTCCAGGAGGTTGGATATTTTAGGCAAAAGGAACTTTGCCTTAGTATCATTGGGCCTTTGTATTGCTAACTACCAGGCCCACATGGTGAAGTACCAGAACTTCCCCTGGAGGAAGGCCAAGGCAGCTGCACAAGCCTTACCAGAGAGTACCCCAAAACAGGAGCTTCTCAAAGTCCTTACTGCTGGGGCCGATGTGGGCAAGCATTTGCTTTGCACAGCCTGTGGTGTCTCAGATACTTCTGCCAGGGCTGCGGCCTCTGGCATGTCTCAGAAGATATTCCAGGCTTAGAGTGGCAGAGTTTGTGATTGACATGCAACAGTCCATTCTCAGTGCCCCAATTTGAGGACACAAGTTGTTTGGTTCTGACGTCCAAGATATTCTATCCACTCTTCAGGCCTCAGGCAGGACTGTGAAGTCTGTGCCTTCCCTCTACCATACCCAGTCTAAGGGTAGGATCAGAGGTCCCTTTCATTCAGCTGGTGTGAGACAGCACCCAGCCTCCAGACATCAGGCAAGGAGCAAGGGAGCAGGAGCTTTGCCAGCCCTCAGTACCACCCCAGGTGCCAATTGAAATTCCTCTAGAGGTGGTGGCGCAGGGAGAGCTGTCCCAACTGGCTCTGCCTGACTCCTTATACACCCCACAACTGCCTTTACCTCTAGGGTGGTTGTGGGGGGTTGCCTCTTTCTCTGTTTAAAGCAGTGGAAGGAAGTGACTACAGATGCATGGGTTCTGGAAATCATAGACACAGGGCCATCCTCTGGAACTTCTAGACATACCTCCAGATCATCTGCCACTAGTGACAAGCTATCCTCCAGAACAAACCTACCTCTGCTTCTGGAGGAACTGCATACTTTGCTTCAAAAGCAGGCCATAGAACCTGTTCCCCTTAGAACAAAGGAACATGGACTTTTACTCCTGGTACTTCTTGTCAAAGTGGATAGAGGACCTGCAGCCTATCCTGAATCTCAGGGAGCTGAACTTCTTCATAGAGTACAAGAAGTTCCGAATGGTCACCTTGCAAGGCTTACTTCGACTGCTGCAGGCAGGGGATTGGATCTATTTCTTCAATATAAAGGATGCTTACCTCCATATCAAAATCCGAAAGCCTCACAGAAAATACTTGAGGTTCCTGTTTCAGGGGGAACATTACTAATTCAGGGTGTTGCCTTTGGCTTGTCTTCTGTGCCACGGGCTTTTACCAAATGCTTGGCAGTAGCGGCAGCAGCCCTTTGCAGGGAAGGCCTTTATGTTTTCCCTTACCTGGATGACTGACTATTGAAAGCCCACTCCAGGGATCAGCTTCAGAAGATCTTAGCTCAAAGTAGACAGATATTTGATGCTCTGGAGGTGACTGTCAGCATACCAAAATCAGTGCTAACACCGTGCCAGCGACTGCAGTATATAGGAGCAGTCTTGGACGTGGCCCATGGCTCAACCTTCCTACCCCTGGACAGGGTCGACCGCCTGGTTGCCCAAGCACAGCTAGTGCACAACAGCCGGTATGTCTCAACAAGGACATTTCTATGCCTGCTGCACCTCATGGCAGGGGTTGAAATTGGCTCTGGCCCGCTAGCCAAATGCTGATAGAATTTGTATCAGGCTAGTAAGATTTTTATTTAATTAGCCCTGGGGGCTTGTACTGGAGAAGGCAACCCTTCAGTAAGTTCACCAACTGGGCCAGTGGAATTGTCTGTGGGGCCAGTGGATTTTCCCAGTCACTAGCCCTGCTGGCTAGTGGCTGCAAACCTTAATTTTCACCCCAGTCATGGCAGTGCTCATTGTGGCAGGACCGTTGGCCAGACTGCACCTGTGGATTCTCTGGTGGGATAAGCTCACAGATGTCCTAGAACAAATGGTTCTAGTCATGTCCCCTGTACGCAGAGTGCTCAAGTGATGGCTGGAACCCAGAAACCTGTTAAAGGGGGTTCCCTTCCTGATTCCCTCCCCTCTCCAGATTCTCACAAAAGATGCTTCAGGGATCGGCTGGGGTGCACCCTTGGGCTCCCATTAGACACAGGATATATGGACCCCAGTGGAGATCACCTTGCACATAAATGTTCTAGAAATGCAAGCTGTCCTTAAGGGCTCCAGGCCTTCTAGACCTATCTGTCCCCAGGTCCTCTGCTAATACTGATGGACAATGCCAGTGTGATGCATTACATCAAGAAACAAGAGGGCTCATTCCTATCCCCTCTTCAGGGAAGCAATGAGAGTTTGGTATTGGCCTCCGGAACACAGTCTAGAACTGTCAGCAGTTCATATTCCAGGCACCCAAAATGTCTTGGCAGACAGGGTCAGCAGGTCCCAGTCCAGGATGCATGAGTGGGAACTGCTGCTTTCAGTAGTCGAAGACCTGTTCAACCAATGGGGTCATCCAGAGTTGGACCTTTTTGCATCCCACACAATGCAAAACTGCTGCTTTCCTGCTTGCTCGCTCAAGGGCCTAGAGGTTTCTAGCAAGCTATGTTGTCCCTCTCTTGGAAAGGGAGGCTCCTGTATGCCTTCCCTCACTTCCCTCTAATTCAGTGTACGCTACTCAAGCTCCAGATGGAGGGGGCAACTCTTATACTCATTGCTTCCCTATGGCCTCAACAGATCTGGTTCCCCTTACTGCAACAGTTAGCAGTAGAGCCCCCAGTGCCTCTGCCCCTGTGCAAGGGTCTGCTGTCACAGGAACAGGGAACCCTGATCCATCCTGACCTGAAATCTCTCCATCTGTATGCATGGTTCCTGAAGACATAGCAATTGCTTGTTTTGAGGTGTCGCAAAAAGAGGCTAATGTTCATCTAGTGGCCACTAGAAAGCCTTCCACCAGATCCATTTATTCTATGAAGTGGAAGCGGTTTCTTTGTGGGCCGATTCCCACCACCAGGATATATTCACCTGTTCAGTCAGTCAGGTTCTAGAGTACCTGCTGTCCTTATCAGATTCAGGCCTGCAGCATTCCTCTTATCAAGGTGCACCTGGCTGCCATATCCACTTTCCATGTGCCTATAGAAGGTCATACGTTGCCCAGCTGGAGGTGGCCTGTACATTTTTGAGAGGCATTCTACATCTGAAGCCTGCCATCCATAATCCAGTCCCAGCTTGGGACCTGAATTTTGTTTTGGAAAAACTTTCTTTGGCTGCTTTCGAGCCAGCCGTGACTTGTGAATTACGCAGTTTCTTGGAAAGCATTATTTTTAGTTGCAATCACTTCTGCTTGAAGGGTTTCAGAGCTACAGGCTTTAATGTATGAGTATCCTTATTTGATTTTCCACAAAGACAGGGTGTCTTTGCAAACCAGTCCTAAGTTTCTACCAAAGGTGGTGTCTGAGTTTACTTTAAATCGAACCATCCACCTGCCAGTTTATTATCCTGAGCATGACAATCCAGGGGAAGCATTCCTCCTTGCTCTAATGTGCATAGAATACTCAGGTACTATATACACCACAAAAAGTATTGGCCCCTGGGAAAGAGGGCACCCCAGTTTCCAAACAGTGTATGTCCAAATGGCTAGTTAACTATATTACTTTTTGTTACAGGAAGTACAGTGAGGAACTTCCTAGAATGGTTCATGGTCATTCTACAAAAGGCATGGCCACCTCAGTTGCTTTTTTTAAAATATTTTCCACTGCAGACATCTGTGCAGCTGCTACCTGGAGTACTGTTCACACTTTCACTAAACAGTACAGTCAGGACATTGTTCTCATAGACGGACTGGCTTTGGCCTAGCTGTACTACAAGGCTTACTTTCTTAAACGTGTAGGCTCTAGCCACCCAGACTGTTCATTGGTAGTACTGCTTGGTACTCGTTCCACAGATGTGGCCTAATGAAAGAGAGATCATTGAAGAAGAACAGTTACATACTTACTGTAACAGTAAATCCTCAATAGAATCCCTTTCATCACTCCCCATGGGCCTGAGACTCTAGCTTTGTTGCTCCTATCTCCATTCTATTCTGTTTATAAACCTGTGTCTCGCCTGGTTTCACAGAGTACTAGGTTCTGTCCTGGTTCCGTACAGAGAGGTCATCCGAGTACGATCTCCCATGGGGAACTGAGGAGAGGAGGGGCTGCCCACGTTTATGTAAGACCCAATGTCTGACGCCATCATGGGGACGCTCCTAGCTGAATGCTTGCAAAAGTTTCCATCTGGTCCTAGTGCCTGGCAGCTTACAGTTCCATAGGTGTGGCCTGATGAAAGAGAATCTCTTGAAGATCTGCTGTTACGGTGAGTACATAACTGTTCTTTCTCCATAGATTCTCACTAATGGGTCTGTGCCGGAGGCACTAGGTCCCCATGGGAGCCAGAACTTTTCTGGAGGGCTGGCAGTGGGAGTAGGCACAGTGCACATCACTGCACATGCTTGGTGGTATACAGCTACGTCCGCCTCCATGTCTCAGTTACATTTTTCCCCAACGTTGAGTACAGAGCAGCAGCATCACCGCTGTCTGCATCAGGGCCAGAACTGTGTATACAATGACAGCGTTCTGTTTTTTGGTTTTAATATAATACACTAGAGTTTGTTATTTTTGTGTCTGTTTAGTTAGTTTAGCATACAAAAATTGAGTTTTCTCTCAGTTCAACCTCATGCCAACAGTTGACCATGGAAGAAGGTAGGGAGCCTGAAAAGGCAAGTTGCTCCAACAACAGGTCTGTGTCTGGCCACTGCCTTTCTCTGGGTGGGTGCTGTGGCACCAGGCAGTTCGGTGCCTGGGAGGATGTGCAGTCCTCCCGGAGTCTCAAAAAGAAATGGTCCAGACTCAGCACACTCTCTACATCTGGGTTTTTGCACCATTCAGCCTCAACCTCTTCCTGCAAAAAAAAAAGCATGAGGGGAAGAAATGGCACCAATTGAGGTTGTCCTCTGGTCGTTCTGGCGTGAGACAGTAGACTTCTGTGAGCCTGGGTAGCCCACTGTCCTCACCAACAACACCAGGACCCGAAGGTCGAGGTCTCCATCCAGGAGACCCTCTCTATCGAATAGAGGGAGTCTCCGGTGGGCAGTTTCACCATTGGGCATCTCTTAACAAGCAGTGAGTGCAGCGTATAAGTGAAGCGGCACTGGTTTTGGCAAATGACCCCTCAGGTTGGTTGAGCTGGCACCGTCTTAAGTGCCACTTGACTTAAGCATGCAGCTGACTTCAACGCCCGCCTCCGGGCTGGGTCCACTGTTGGTGCCACCAGCATCTGCCCCACCTGTGGTGTCACTTCTGTCCCCTCGGACAAGGCAGCTACGGTGCTGCCACTAGTTTTCTTTGGTGGCAGCAGGGTCATTGACTCCATTAGTGGTGCTGTAGTCAGGCTCTTAGGGGTCTGCTCAGTGTTGGCATCGGCACTGCCAGTGGTGCCACAAGGGCCTTTGATGTCAGGATCTTTCCATTGGGGACAGTCCCAGGGCCGTCCTTGGTGCCTCTGATGATGCCATTCCTGAGGTCCAATCCGGGGCCGGTGTTGCCAAAGCCGCAGCTTGCACTGTCAGACTTTCGACACCCTTCTCTTTTCTAGCTTGGGATGTAGAGGGGTTACAGGAGACAAATCAGATCATAACCTCATCATCCCTCATGGAGAGGATGATGACTTGTACTATTGTACATAGAACTCGGAGCCAATTCCCATCACTGTACCTCTGGAGGATCTGTCCTTCCATGTTTTGTTCAGAAATGTGCATGCATCACTGAATTTCAAGCCAGTAGGCATAGACCATGCTAGGTGCCTTCAACTGAAGTTTCTAAAAGTGCCTAATATCTAGTCTCTTTAGTTCCTCCATCTGGCTGGCACTGGAGACATTGTCTGAGGCGGCTTGGAGGAGACCTGCCATGGTAGTAGCTTCCCCAAAGCAGGCAGACATGAAATATGTGGCACCCAAGTCTAAGCCCATGTGTTTCACTCGGCCAATAGCAGAAGTCATTGTTATTCTGGCTGAGAATGGCAAAGCCATAGTGCCAAAGGAGGTCACTGCCCATCCCACTAACAAGGAGTCATGCGAGGTGGACGCCATGGGCAAGCATGCCTCAACTACTCCTGGCACAAGGACAACTAGCTATTAAGGCCACTTCTAAAAGTAAGAGTATGCCCCCTGATGAAAGCTTAAGTCATTGGCAGAAGCCCTGCCAAACACAGAGAAGAAACAGTGCTAGCTGTTGAACAAGGTATTGACTCTAACAGCCACCCGCTTAAAGTCTCTATGCAGCAGCTTGCTCCATGGCTGTAGGTATTTGCATCAGACGCATACCTCTCAACTGTCCCTGATTTTCAGGGATGTCCCTGATTTTGCCTCAAAATTTTACTCTGTCCCTCCTAAAATTTGTGTTCTAGGGACATGGATATGTTGTTCATCCACACTGTCTGGCAGGTTCCTTGCCGCTTTAAATCTTGCCGGAAGGTCTTCAAGCTGGCTCCTCCCACCCACCCGGGTGGTAAAACTCTCGGCTCCGCCCCATGACACCAGATCTTCCTTACCGCTTGGAAGCTCAGGTTCCCTCCTTAACGCTCTGCGTATAAGACTGGTTCCTAATTCTTCGAATTTCCGAAATTAAAAAGTTTTTGCTAAAAACACTTCGGTCTTCTCTCCCTCGCGGCTGCGATGGACAAATCGACTCCCGGTTTCCGGAGATGCCCCTGCGGGCAGAAAATGTATCGGACGGATCCGCACTCCACGTGCGTCTACTGCTTGGGCCTTGAGCACGACCCACAGGCCTGCGACCTGTGCTCTTCCTTTTCGGCCTACGTCCTCGAAGACCATGCTGCCCGTTTACAACTGGGGCGTCCGAAGAGATTTCCTCCGGTTAAGTCAAAGAGGCCAGGTCGGCGGTGTCCATCCGGCGGGCCTGGCGGATCAGCTCGAGCAGATGATCGCCCTCGAAGAGGCGGCGCGGCCGCTTCTACCTCGGCTGCGGCATTTGTCCGCATATCTCGGTGCCTCTTATTCGGCTTCTTTAAGGAGCTTTGTCTGACCCTCTCGACAAAGGTGAGGGTCCAACTTCTTCTGGACCATTTTCTCGGTCCAAAGAGAGACCAGGGTAAGTCTCACGTCGGCGCTCTTGGGAAGCGGAAAGATCCCTCTCCCGGTTATCCGGACATCGACTTGGTCGACCCCACCGACTTCGACCACTGGTTTCCGCGATGTCCCGTCAGGCCAGTTGACTGAGACTCCGTCCAGCGGTCGAGATTTTTCTACCGACCCGTTGGACGGAGTTGTCGGCGGAGACCGAATCCCTCTCCCAGTTCCCCGGTGGAGTTGAGGATCCCGTCGGCTCGGCTGTGCCTCGGTTTCGAGGCCTTCAGTTGAATCGTCGAACCGAGGGAGTGCGCTTCCCCGACACCTCCGCGCACCGTCCTCGGCCTAGCCGAGGTTCTCGGTCTCGGATGTCTTCACGGTCCAACCCGATCCTGCCGCCATAAGCGGTCTCTGTCTCGGCACATGACAAGCGGGCGCCGCTTCGTCCTCTTCCTCCTCCTCGGACGAGGAGAGGCTTGAGCGCAAGTTGCGTCGGAGGTATGAGGAACTCATGTGGCAACAGCTCCTTCTGACCGGGAATAAGCCGGCGCCGTCGTCTTTCCGGCCATTAAGTGGCTGTCACTGGAGGCGGCGAAACCCCCTCGTTCTAGCCGAGGCCTGTTCCCAGGCGGTTGTTCGGCCAATTCCAGCTGCCCCACCGATTCTGGTGGAACCTCCGCCTCCACAGCCGTTAGTTGGGGCTCCGACCAAAATTCCCGGTCGGCAGGGACTGCCCCATAGGCTGTCTGTCACCCTCACTCCCGATAGACCTCGGCAGGTGGAGGGTGACTCAGGCCCGAGGCAGCTCTTTGAGGACTCTTCCGAGTCTGAGGATGATTCCTCCCTTTTCTCCAAGCGAGTGGACTTGGAGTCCTCAGGAGAACAGTCGGTGGACGATAGCCCTTCGTCCTTCCTAGGATTGCTTCGTCTCATCTCGGAGTCCACCGGGATGAAGCTCGAACCCGTTTCTAAATGGGCCAGGTATCCCCTCACAGAGATTCTGGACCAAGGGGATTCCCCACGGAGGCCTTCTACCGTGGCCGAGGCCATAGTGGGTCGGCCTTGGAGCTCTGGCAGCCCTGGCTGTCCTGCACCTTTGGCCAGGATGGCCAGGAAGTATCGCGGTCCCTACGGTTCCCTGTCGGTTTTTGGAACACCCTCGGTGGAGAGGTTGAGTTACCGACAGCGTTTTCCGGCGTGCGAAACGCTAGGGATGTGGACAAACCTCCGACAAAGGAGTCAAGAAATTGGACTATACCCGGCGAAAAAGTCTATGCTACGTCCTCCTCGGCCGCCAGGCCAGTTCGGCCGTCCCTCATGGCACATTTTTCTCATGCCCTGTTGGGCCCCTGGATGAGGTCGTCCCTCATCTTCCCGCGGATCTGCAGACCACGGTCAGGCAAGTGCGGGGGCAGGGCAGTGGCCAAGCAGCAGCTCCAGACTGCTTTAGACATTGGGGACTCATGTGCCAGGTCTGTGGCGGCCGCAGTGGCTATGCGTCGTCGGGCTTGGCTGAGGATATCCACCTTTCCTTCGAATACCCAGCACAAGTTGGCGGATGTTCCCTTTTTGGGGACTGACCTCTTCAGCCCTGGGGTGGAAGGTCACCTGCAGAGGATCGAGAAGTCCAATGCTACCTTGGACTCTGTCTCTTCCGCTCAGAAGGACAAGGCCGCAAACCACAACCTAAGCCCTTTCATCCTTCTCAGCACGTGCACGTCCCGGCCCAACAACGTGAGGGCCAGCAGGCTCGGGCTTGGCATCCCAAACCCAAGCCGAGACTTCCTCCAACAGGAAGCTAGGGAGGTAAAGGCCCAGGAGGTCCCTCTGCGGATCCTCCTCCAAGCCTGCCCAGTGACGGGCAGGGGTGTAAGCCCCAACCCCGTCACCTCACCCGGAGTTCCCCCCATGGGGGGCGGCTCCAACACTTCCTTTCCGCCTGGTCCGTTATCCCACCACGGACAGGTGGGTACTGAAGAGTGGTGGGAAAAGGCCTGCCTCTAGAATTCGAGCAGACCCTGCCCTTCAGAGCCGTCGCACCTCGGGGGGCTTCGGGGTCCGCAGCCTCACTGTCGGCTCGTTGGGCCGACATCGCTCTCCTCCTCCAAAAGGAGGTGATCAGGGAGGTGGCGGACCCCCCCTCAGACCCGGGGTTTGTGTCCAGGTACTTCCTGGTTCCGAAACGGACGGGGGGCTGGCGCCCCATTCTCGACCTTCACGACCTGAACATGTTCCTAAGGTCTCGAACCTTCAGGATGGTCACTCTGGCTCAGATAATACCATCCCTGGAACACGGTGTGGTTCTGCTCTCTGGACCTGCAGGGACGCGTTCTTTCCGTCCCTATCCGTCCGTCCACGCCGGAGATTCCTTCGCTTTTGGCGGAGGGTCCCTCTCGAGTTCAGGCCATGCCCTTGCGCCTGTCTCCAGCTCCCAGGGTCTTCACCAAATGCATTGCAGTGGTGACAGCTTTCCTGTGGCGCCGAGGGGTCCGGGTGTACCCTTACCTGGACGATTGGCTGATAGCAGCCCTCTCCAGACAGGAGGTGGGCGGTCCAGAGATCTGGCCCTCCAGGTTTGCTCTCAAGTCGGCCTTCTATCATCAGGCCAAGTCGAACTCGAGCGAAGCAGGTGATTCTGTTATCGAGGCAGAGCTCGACTCTCTTCGAGCCAAACCACGGCTCGCGGCGGACAGGGCAGAGGTTCTTTCCTCCTTTGCCCAATCATTTCTGGTTGGGCAATCGCGCCCCTGCCGGGACTTCCTGCGCCTCCTGGGTCTCATGGCGGCCTGTACCAGCGTGGTCCGTTGGGCACGCTGGCACCATCGCCCCTTCAGTGGGGACTGGCCAGCCAGTGGTCACAGCGCTCGCGATCCATTGGACCAGCTAGTGATGGTGACCAGGAGATGTGGGCGCTGTCCAGTGGTGGACCGTTCCATCTCATCTGCAGGAGGGCATCCCGTTTGTCGCCCGAGCCGCCGGTCTCTCTGGCGACGATGCCTCTCTGATGGGTTGGGGTGCCCATCTGGGGAACACGAGTGCGCGGCCTCTGGGCCCTGCGGGAGTCGATGCCACATCAACCTGCTGGAGCTCCAGCGGTCCGCCTAGCTCTCCACCGCCTTTGCTCCGTTTCTCCGGGGTCAAGTGGTCAGAGTCAGGACGGACAATACCACGACCATGTACTACCTAAACCGCCAGGGGCGGGGCCGCGTTCCATGCTTCTATGCAGGAAGTTCTCCGCATTTGGTCACTTCGTGCACAGCCTGGGCGGATCTCTAGCCATTCATGTGGCAGGGCCTCCAACACCTTGGCCGATGCCCTGAGCCGGATAGGGGCTGCATCTCACAAGTGGTCTCTCCTGCGGTGGTAGTACAAGATCTGTTCTCCCATTGGGGCACACCTCAGGTGGACCTGTTTGCCTCCAGGGAGAATGTGAAGCTGAGGCTGTTTTATGCCGGCCCCCCTCAGCAGGGCTCGCTGCAGGGGGATGCCTTCTCGAGGCTGTGGACCCCGTGCCTCTTCTACGCCTTCCCCCCGTTTCCCTTGATTCACAAGGTGCTTCTCAAAGCAAGGAGGGACAAGGCGCAGGTGATTCTGATAGCCCCAGACTGGCCCCGCCAGTTCTGGTACCCAGATCTCCTCAGCCTCAGCTCCAGGCCCTCGAGGCAGCTTCCAGCTCGCCCGGACCTGCTCTCAGTCAATCAGGGGAAGGTGTTCCATCTGGACCTTCAATCCCTGCACCTGACGGCCTGGTTCCTGGCTGACTAGAGTTCCAGGCCTTGGGTCTTTCGCGAGGTCCTCAATGTTGTTGAGGCGTCCCATAAGTCGACCAGAAAATGCTCGCCTTCAAATGGAAAAGATTTTCCATTTGGTGTCAGAACAAGGGCTTGGACCCTTCCTCCTGTCCTTTAGCAAGCATCTTGAACTATTTATGGTCCCTTTCTAGTCAAGGGCTTAGGTCGGCGACCCTAAGGGTGCACCTGGCAGCCATCTCTGCTTGCAGGCACGGGCGGGGAGCAGTCGGTGGCGAGGAGAAGGTGGTCTGGCGCTCTTTAAGGCCTTGATCACATTTCCCTCCGGTCCGAGAACCTCCACCTCAGTGGGATCTACTGCTGGTACTGGCAAGCTCATGGGCAAGCCATTCAAACCAATGCACAGGTGTGAACTCTCTCACCTGTCGTGGAAGACCACCTTCTTGGTGGCTATCACGTCAGCCAGAAGGATGGGAGAACTCCAGGCGCTGCATTGAGTCTCCTTACCTGGTCTTCCACAGGGACAAGGTTGTCCTGCGCTTCCCCACCGAAATTCCTTCCGAAGGTAGTGTGGAGTTTCACCATAACCAGGTGTTGACTCTGCGGTGTTCTACCCCAATCACACCTTGGAGCCGAATACAGGCTCCATACTTTGGACCCTAGAGAGGCTAAGCTTATTATAAGGAGCACCACGGCTGAAGTCGGGGAGAGGTTAGCGGCTGTTTGTCTCATCTCGCTGAAGCCGCACCTGGCAGACCTGCAGCCAAGCGGACGATAAGCAGGTGGGTCACCTCTGCATAGATCTCTGCTACAAGGTTGGCAGGCATGGAGCCTCCCAGAGGATAAGAGCTTATTCTACCCGTCATACTGCTGCATCGGTGGCTGCTTCAGGGACATCCCTATCCAGGAAATCTGCAGGGCTGCTACCTGGAAGTCAGCACACACCTTTATTACCCATTACCACATCGACCCAACGGAGTCGCGCCCGGGATGCTGGTTTTGGGGCCTCCGGTTCTCAGTGTTTATTCCCCTAAGTAGGGGTGTGCTTGCCTCCCTTCTCCCGGAGAACTGCTAGGAGTCTGCCAGACAGTGTGGATGAACAACATATCCATGTCCCTAGAAATACAGGTTACTCACCTGTAACAGGAGTTCTAGGAATGGTATATATTGTTCATCCCTACATTTCCTACGACCTCCCGGCTTGGCTGCTGGCCTATGAGCTTCCAGCGGGCCAGATCTGGCGTCATGGGGCGGAGCCAGAGTTTTACCACTGGGGTGGGTGGGAGGAGCCAGCTTGAAGACCTTCCGGCAAGATTTAAAGCGGCAAGGAACCTGCCAGACAGTGTGGATGAACAACATATACCATTCCTAGAACTCCTGTTACAGGTGAGTAACCTGTATTTTTTGTGGCTAAACAGTGGGGGTTGTAAGCACAAAATAATGTCAAGTATTAAAGTTACAGACTTCTTTTTCTTTAGAAAATACATTTTGCAGTAAGCCCCATATTCTACCAGATTTCTGAATGGATATCTCTAATTCTAAAGATGTGTCCCTGATTTTGGTCATTTGTCCCTGAGTTTTTTTAAGCCTTGCCCCCGATTTATGAGGCAGAAGGTTGAGAGGTATGATCAGACGGCAACTCTGGCAGCAGACTGCTGGCTTCACTCCCGATGTCCAGCAAGAGATCATGAATGTGCCCTTCAATGACACATATCTGTTTGGACAACAGTGGAGCAGTCTCTTAAGGAGTCTGACAAAATGAAAACAACTCATTACTTCCAGGCCGGCTACCTAAAACCCATATAGGGATAGAGGACGCAGCTCTTTTCACAACAAGCAGCCCTTTCGTGGTAGAGGCAGGGGAGCCTAAAACAACAAGTCTTAACCTCCCCAGGCCCAGAAGAAAATGCAGCTGAATGCACTGGCACTAAAAGCAACAGTGCTGCAATCTGAAACTCCGGCCCCAGGTCCGCTTCAGTTGCTCAAGGTGGATCACTCTTCCCCAGTAAGGGGACACCTGACCCAGTTTTACCATCAATGGGAGCTTATCTTGATGGACAAGTGGGTTCTAAGGATCATCTGAGAATGGTACTCCCTAGAATCGTTGGAAACTCGTGGGATAATCCTGCCAGAAGGCAATTCCCGTTGACAACTCACATGTCAGAGCTTCTGGCACAGGAGATTGCGGGCATTCTGAGAAACAAGGCAGTGAAAATAGTGCCAGAGTCAGAATAGATGCCCTGGTCCCCAGAGTAGAAATAGAGTGGGGAAAATAAATTCCCTGATGGATCAACAGGAACCAGTTCTGGGCAGGGGTCCTCCGGGGTCTCCGCCTCTCAGTTACTGACTTGATTGTCGAGTTCCCTGGCCTCCAAGGCCCAAGACAAATCCTGGGGCAAAATCATAAAAAAAAAAAAGACTCAGATCATGACTGCTTCCCCCAGCGTTGCTCTCGTTCCCGATGGCCTCTTCTGCTTTTCCAAAGGATCCTCGTCAGCTGTAGCTACCAACAAGGACACCTGCTGTCAGGTCTCTCTGCCCATCAGACCCATACCAATAGCACCTCCGCCTGATTCTCAGTGTAGCCGGCAATCGATCTCTGGGTTATCGGCCCCTTCTTCGTCGACGACAGACTCATCATCAAGGACTCCCCCATTGAGATCTGCCCCTTCTCCTTCCAGGGCTACAGGCTCATCGGGTTCTCAGGATCCAGCAGGCGAGTCGTCGACACCTATGCCGTTGAACCCCCCAACCCCGTCGATGACCACCATCAACTTGAATGAAGTCCTGCTGAGATTCACTAATGTGATTGTGCAGCAGCTGAGTGCCTTTCTGCCCCCTTCACTGATGCCATCAGCTTCATCATAAACACCTACTTGTCGGCCCTGGGAAGCTCCCATGGGCCATCATCGGCGCATCCAACACCAGATCCAGATTTAGAAGAGGTCGATGTTGAGGAGGAATACCACCCAGACCTCATTCTTCCTGATGATGAGGAGGAAGAAGAGAAAGAGATCCTGCTTTCTGACAGATATACCACCTCTTCTGTCAGTGAGGACTCAGTGGAGTATACTTCCACGTCTCCTCCTGAGGACCCCACATTTTTCAATATGATGAAGCAGCTGTCCTCAACCATGGGCTTCCACACTGAAAAAGAGGATGCCACCAGGAAGGAGCTTGTGGACTTCCTGGAGATCCCTGAATCTCCCCCAAAGATCATTCCTCCAATCCTTTCTCCACCAGAGGCATGGCTATATCTGTAGCTTGTTTCCAGGGGGTCTCAGCCATGGACATTCTGTTCGGCTGCCACCTTGAGTACCATCCATACTTTTGCCAAGCACTACAGTCTGGACATTGCTTCTAGAACCTGTGCAGGTTTTGACGGGGCTGTGCTGCAGGGCCTCCTGTCTTAAGTTTACGGAGAGCCCTCATCCCAGACTGTCTGTTTGCACCAGTAACTGCTTGGGACTCGTTCCTATGGTGTGTCCTGATGACTGAGATAATCCCGATGAAGATAGATCAGTTACGTAAGAACTTACCATAACAGTAGATCTTAGAGGGGCTCTCCGTCATCCGGTCTGCTTTCCCTCCCACCATCCCCCTTATTGGGGCTCATGTCTAGGAACTGACTGGTGTATCCAGCCTTTCACATGGTCTGGGTGTGTGTGTGTGTGTGTGTGTGTGTGTGTGTGTGTGTATATATATATATATATATATATATATATATATATATCCCCCGGTCACCCATGGCTAGGGCTATGCTCCCTTTGCTTCCTTGGGAAAGAACTGAGGAGGGAGTGAGGCCGCTAGCGCCTTTATAGGGTTAGTGATGTCAGCAGCGTGGGTGGCCCCAGTTGTACTGCTGAAAATCTTCCGTGTGGATTCCCCTTCACCAGAGGTGAAGTTCCTACGGTGTGACCTGATGACTGAGATCCCCTCAAAAATCTACTGTTATGGTAAGTTCTTATGTAACTCTTCTTTACCTTGCTACCTTACCTGAAACATCAAGACTGGCAACCATCACTAAATATGCAGGACACATACCACAGTATACTGGTGCACCCCGCCCACCACAAGTACCTCTGGTTCTGTGAGGAAGGGCAGCACTACCAGCTCAGAGTCCTACCCACCGGGTTTTCTTTGGTGCCACAAGTCTTTACAAAGTGCTTTGCAGTATTTGCAGCACATCTCAGAAAGTTAGGACTCAAGTCTTCCTGTATCTAAGTGGCTGGCTAATTTCATGCTCGTCAACACAGGAGGCAGAACAGACAGTGGCCACTGTCTTCCAGTTTCTAGCATCCATGGGAGTCCTGAACCCCTTGAAGTCTCAGCTGGAAGCCTCCCAAGAACTGCTCTTCATAGGAGCAGTTCTAGACAGGACCTGTGCTCGGGCCAGCCTCCCAGAAAGCAAACTACAGGCAATCTTGTATGTGGCATGCTACATCATGGAACGCAAAACTATGCTATCCCACTCCATGCAACGAATGCTGGGCCTAATAGCCTCCTCAGTGTTCACAGTGCCATACCTCTCAACCTTTTGTCCCCCAAATGTGGAACATTGCCTCTCAAAATGTGGAACAAATGAGCAAAATGTGGAACACTTAATCAAATCTTTACCTAAGAAGCTCAAAACACTGTTAAAATGTTTGCATTTATGTTAAGAATGTCTTTTGTTAACTGAATAATATACTTTTTGCATTATTTACTTTTGATGTTTGCTTTAAAATGTTAACACTGAATGTGGGACAAGTCCTCACAATGTGGAATAGGGAGCTTTTGTGAAGTAAAATGAGGAATGTTCCTCATAATGTGGTACAGCTGAGAGGTATGCACAGTGCCTCAAGAAAGCTTACACATGAGGAACACTCGGAATGCTCAGTAACCTGTGGTCACAGGCATCGCACCTTCAAAACTGTCCCATTCAGGTGACTTCAGTATTGGGATCCTTCCCTTTGGGGACAGTCACAGGGCCTTCACTGGTGCCTCTTATGACATTGTTCCCCTGGTGAGGTCCCTAATATGGTCAATGGAGGACAGCCTCCTTCAGGGTTTCCCCTTCTCCCCATCAGAGCCAGAGGTGACGCTTACCATGGATGCATCCCTGCTGGGGTGAGTCACCCATTGCCAGGATCACCAGCCACAAGGTTTCTGGGATTCATCAGAAACACATCTCTACATCAGTGTGCTGAAGATGCATGCAGTTCTGTACAGTCTAAAACCCCTAGTGGACTTTGTTAGCTGAAGTACTCCTTCAGAAGGACAACAAGTCTGTCGGGTACATCAGCAAGCAAGGAGCAGCAGGTGATCTTGCTCCATGCAATCTAGTTGCCAGGGGTCCAGAACACTCTGGCAAATGAATTAAGTCAAATGGAGAAAGATCCTTACGAGTGATCTCTGGCACAAGACATTATGAGATCACTGTTCGAGGAGTGAGGCACCTCAGATTTGAACCTTTTTGCATCCCTACTCAATGCCAGACTGCCTTGGTTCTGCTCCAGAAATCAAGGACATGGCATTTTCTGTCAGGTTGCATTCAGACTGCTATGACAAAATCTGTTTCTGTATGCATTCTCTCCAGTCCCTCTAATCCAGAGTTTTTCATACTGGTGAGACCCCATCTGGAATACTGTGTCCAGTTCTGGAGACCCCATCTCTGCAAGGACATAGACAGGATAGAGGCAGTCCAGAGGAGGGCAACTAAAATGGTGCAGGGTCTGCAAGAGAAGCCGTATGAGGAGAGACTAAAGGAGCTTAATATGTATACCCTTGAGGAAAGAAGGGAGAGGGGACATGATAGAAACTTTCAAGTACCTCAGGGAATCAACAAAATCCAAGAGGTAGCATCTTTCAGAAAAGAGACTTGCAAGAACAAGGGGACACAATTTAAAGATAGAAGGAGGGCAGTTCAGGGGCAATGTGAGGAAGTATATTTCACAGAGAGGTAGTGGATGCATGGAACAGCCTTCCTGAGGAAGTTGTGGAGTCTAAAACTGTGGGAGAATTCAAGAATGCATGGGACAGACATAAGGCAATTCTTGTGGGGGGCAGGAAGATATAGGCTGTTGGTTAAATAGGATCTGCGGCCTATCCTGTAGGTAGGGAAATGGGCAGACTAGATGGGCCTAGCGGTCCTTATCTGCCGTCAAAGTCTATGTTTCTACACGGGGGCAAGATGATGCTAGTGGCCCCCTGCTGGCCTCGCCAAATATAGTTTCCTCTCTTGAATTGACTTTCAGTCAGCAAACCAAGGGTTCTGCCACTTTGGATGGACTTACTGACCCAGGGTCAGCTAGTCCATCCCGGCCTGCACTCCCTTCACCTATAGGCCTGGCTCCTGAAGATATAGAAGTGAATAGGTTCAGGGTATCTCAGAGAGTCTTTCAGATATTTCTGGCTGCCGTAAGCCTTCCAGCAGGAAAACATATGCAACCAAATGGAAAAGATTTTCCATCTGGTATGCCAAAACACCCCCATGGACCTGCTCAGGTGTTCACCTGAAAAGGTTTTGGAGTTCTTCTGGACCTTTGTGATGCTGGCCTGCAGTAGTCCACAGTTAAGATCCACGTATGTGTTACATCAGCAGACCATGAACCTGTAGGTACACTCTGACACAGCTGCCACTGTTTAAGATGCTTCTCACAAGCATTCTGCACAGAAGACCTCCCATCAGGAAGCCAGTGGCTGCCTGCATATCAGCCTTGTGTTGGATATGCTCACTCACAAGCCCTTCAACCCTATTGCAGCTTGCGACTTGAAGTTCCTAACTTGGAAAGTTGCATTTCTGATAGCTGTCACCTCTGCACACAAACTGTCTAAAATCCATGCTTTGGTCCAGATCCTCTGTATACTGTTTTCCGTAAAGATAATTTATATATTTATTTATTATTTCGGAGTACACCTTTGAGCTACTAGCTCATTTGCAAAGGTTCTACGTCAGCAGAAATTGTACAGTCATCAAAGCATAGCAAGGGAAACTGGAAATGTTATAAACTATCAAACAAGAGAAGCAGGGAAATACATACAGAGCTTACGATTGCAAGTCATTGCCGCATTACTGTGCTTTGTCAGCGCCATACAAGGATCAGAACAGAGCTATACACAGTATGTACACTATTAACAAGCCTTTTTAAGGTATTTCTCTGTGTGACACTTGGCCATCTGGTTATGATTATTGTATGATATTGGTATTATAACTACATGGTCTGTGTATGACCTTTGTGTGTGAGGAATTTGGCCTGTAACTTCAGAGTGTCAGTAGCTGAAACCAGGAGATAATAAAACAGACTAGAAGGAAACAGTTAATTGAAACATTCCTTCTGGAGACAATTTATGGCCTGCTGCTGCTTTAGAAGTTGGAAACTAAATATACATTTTATGATCAGGAAAGGGACGTCATTTAGGCTGATTCTTGTTGTCTTTTTAACACTTTGGTGCCAGTGTGGGATTGCTAAGTTCAAAGGGAAAATGTTTAATTAAAGGATGCCATATTTAGGAAATGTTTGTTTTTTTCTTCTGATATACCACCAATTTTAAAATACTTCCTGGTAGTAAATTATGTTTATAAGACTAAATTCTAAAAGGAGGAGCTAGATGACTCACCAAGGGGAGGATAGAGTTGAAAATGCATCAGTGTTTCTGAAATGTGGGATATCATCTTGGGCTCTGTAAGAAACAAAGATCTCTCTAACTTAAAGCACTTACAGAGGTAATACATTAGATAGCAAAGATCTAAATGTATTGTGGTAGGAGTTTTGTTCTGTAGCTTTCACTTTTTTTTTTCTTTTATATGATTGTGATGCTCTCTGATATTTGTTCTGTATTTTACCTTGCTGTTTTTATCAATTTTTAGTAAACACTTTCTTTAAGATGCTGCCTGGGTCTCCTCAGTCATTTTTTTGCATGTTATTGCTGAACTGATATTAAGTCTGACAACTGTTCAAGGGCTTGATGGTGTTACTAAGTTCAGAAAAGGTAAGAATATACCTAAGGTCTCTTATAGAGTTAAAAGGGTTCATTTTGGAAGCCTGAAAGATTGTACCGCAATCCCCGAAGAGGGTACGTATCTGAGCCTGTTCATTGGGTATGCTAGCATAAGGTTCACAGTTTGAATCCCCCCCCCCCCAAGAACTTGAGACTAAAGGTGATTCAAACCCAAAGCAGACAGGAGAGTTACCCTGTCTGTTACCTGTTCACACTATTGCGCGCTGAGGTTGGTACTGTGGGAGCAGAGGGCATGACCTGCGGAGTGCGTTTGTGACACTCTGTACACATGGCAAGTTTCTACCTAAGGTGGTGCCAGAGTTCCATCCTAATCCGGCTATAAACCCTTAACTACTTTGCCAACTTCCTGAATGGGGGAGAAAGGAATCTATGCTCACTGGATGTTAAGAGGGTCCTTAGGTATTACCTAGACAGGACTAAGGACTTCAGACAGTCAAAACAGCTCTTTATCTCTTTCAGCGCTAATCGAAAGGGAGAGCCTGTCACAATCTGTTGCATTTCAGCTTGGATTGTAAACTGCCTTTGCCACTGCTATACTATGGCTCAAGTTAAACTGGAGGGCAAGATACATGCCCACTCCACCAAAGTGGTTGCCATTTTCCTGATCGAAATATGTTTTATGCCTATTACAGAAATTTGCAGAGCTGCAACCTGGAGCACGGTGCATACCTTTACCAAGAATTATGCCCTGGTTGTCCATGCCAGGCAGCATGCCACCTTTGGCAGGACAGTTCTGAGTAGATTGCTATCCTGAGTGAGCACTGAGCTGCAGCCTCCCTAAGTCCAGGGGACTTTCTCTAAACTTTGGAGCTCTGACCCGTTAGAGGAAATCTATGGAGAAGATTGATTTTTGGAAGATATGAACGTTATGTACTTGCCATACCTGTTGATCTTCCTGAATATCTTCTCCATAGATTACCATGCCCACCTACCATACCCCGAACTCACCCCAGCATTGTTGTGTTGGTCTTCACCAGTCTGTACTTGTTTTGGGCTGTGAAGACACTGTGTTACTGGGTTTGGTGGTCCTTCTTACACAGGCCACCAGGGTTGTCTTATACCTTTAGGTTAAAGTGCATAGGTTACTTGTTAGTGCTCACCTCCTCGATAAAAGAGGTACTGAGGTGGTTGGGGGCTGGCACCGCTGTAAACGAGTGGGTGGGTGCAGTGATACACGCTCCGGGCCTGCTCATGCCGCCAGCCCTCCAGAAACGTTCTGGCTACCGTGGGGTCCTGTCGCCTCTGACACAGACCCATTTGTGGAGAAGATATTCAAAAAGCTCAACAGTTATGGTAAGTACGTAACTTTCATTTTCTTTTTAAATCTTGATACCTACCCCTAGAACAGATATGATCCATCAGTCCATGGAAACTCATGAATGTAGATAAAAGGCCTATCTGTGATACACTGATGTGGATATAGTGTGTATCACTACAAGAGACCTACTGGAAAAAAGAGAGGTGCTCAAGAAATTACAAGGGAAATTAAGTTGTCCAGTAGACACCTTGGGGGAGAAACTAAGCTGGTTATTAAGTTATGCCCCCAAATTGCAGAAAAACAATTTCCATAATTAAGTCCTCAGATTGTTGCAGAGTTTTATGGCAATTAAGTCCAAGCCCCTGAATTGTGAAAAAAATTTCCCCACAATTCTGGGACTTCGGCAGCTGCATCCAGCGGGCCCAGATATTTTGTCTACCTGAGATGTTAGTGTGGCTAACCCTGGTTATGAGCCAGTAAGGGAAGACCCACTGGGAAAAGACGGAGGGAAGTTCTGAGCTGAGAACAGGTAGCAGATTTCAGATTCATAGTCAGCAGGAGAGCCAGGGCCGAGACCTCTGTAACTGTCACAGAACCCATCCTAGATCATGATCCCAAGACTTTTCTCACTCCAGTGCCCTGGCTACAGCTGTTATTGGACCTTTTATGCAGGCTTTTCTGCACCATCACCCCTAGGCCAGCTGTTAACTGAACTCATCACGCTGCAGTCTACTTTCTACTCTACCAGCACCACAGGGCAAATGTTGCCAAGCCTGTCACAGGCCATAATTCCCTGCCTCTTCTACACTGGTACCCAGGGTCAGCTATCTCTGAGCCAGTTACAGGGTACCCAGGCTCTGACATCCCGGGACCAGCTGTCATCAAGCCTGTCACAGAGCACCCTGGCTCTCTACCCTGACACCCTGGAGCCACATGTCACTGAGCCTGTTACATGCTGTGATCCACATGCACTCCCACACCGGCATCCCAGGCCCAGGTGTCTCCTAGACCATCATAGGCAAGGCCACTGATTTTTTTTTTTTTTTTAATACCAGAAAACTTGGTGGTAAAAAAAAAAAAAAAAAAAATTGTAAAAATCAGGACTTGACACACTGGTAAAACAAAGCATTTCACAGAATTTGACTTTTTTAACGGTTTACGCATAGCGCTTCGACAAGCGCTGGCGCACGACATCCCCTCTAGCGACAGCTACAATGCCAACTATCGACATTGTAGCCACGGGATGTCGGCGCAATCAAGGGGCTGTGCCCCGACCCCACACACACACATACGGTCTCTAGGATTCTAACTCCGAGTCAGAGTTGGACCGGGGTAGAAGCGGCAATCACCAGCAATGCAGTCCTGATTGCATAAGGACCAGCACAATATTGGTGCGGGTTTGCTCGATTCTCTAGGCCTGTGCTGGTCTTGCCATCAGGAGTCACTGCAGTGACAGTATACCTTTTTTAACAATTCAGTGAGTCTACAAAACTTGTATTTTTCTTTAAATTCTTTGCTGTACTACTTTCATTTTGCTTTATTTCATTTGCTGTATATTTAGGCTTTGTTTGTTCTGAATATTTATACACGTACTAAAAGTCTGACAGTAGAATCCAGGTAAAATCCAGAAATTAGATTAGAAATTAGCACTGCAATCCCGAAATTTCAAATCTTGAAAACAGGATGTCATTTCTACTATCATAAATAAATATTCTTGATCATAAGCCATAATCCCTGGCCTCTCCCACACTAGCACCCTAGGATCAGCTGTCGCTGAGCCTTTTCCAGGCCACAATCCATGGCTGTCATATACTGGTTAGACAACACCTGTAGTATTGTGTGAAAGTCTGAAACACACATTTGAAGGAGAACAGGGAGAGGTTACAAACTATTCAATGGAAAATGACAAAAATGATCCAGGGGGCAGCAGGGTAAGACTTGCGAGGAAAGATTAGACAACCTATGCATGTACTCTCTGGAGGACATGAGGGAAAGGGGGAATATGATAGACACATTCAGATATATTCAGGAACATAGTAAGATGAACTTCATAGAGCTACTGAAGTTAAAGAACAGCATAACCACCAGAGGACACAATCTTAATCTGAAGGGGAAGGGGTTATTCAGGAAGGCTGTAGAAAGTATTTCTTCACAGAGTGGGTGGTGGTACATGGTACCAGTAGGGGTGTTGGGGGTTGCTCTGGGTTCAGCCCCCTCAATGCGATGCTGTTACAGCCAATGAAGCCACAGCTACCCTCAAAACCAGGGTATCTCTGGTGCAGATGCAACTGCCTTCTCAGGCATCGTTCTTGGCACCATGTAAGTTTTTTCACAAAAGCAATCTCGGAACCAGTGCTAGATCCTCTGTCGTGGTCCTCTTTACTAGATAATAAGCAGGAATATAATCAGGATCTCATTGATGAGACAGGATTATGAGTATCTGTCTGTTCAGGACACCAACCACCCCACTTGCCTAGTAAGTGTGGGTTCCTCTGGAGGATCCTCTTTCCAGTCACTGCTGAAGAATATGCACAAAGCGTTGAACTTCAAGACAGTGGCTGTAGACCAGTCTAGAAAAATATAGATGGAGTATCTAAATACTTTCACTACCTGAGTCTTTGATGCCCTTATCCAGCTCCCTCTGGAAACTTTCAGAGGCTGCATGGAGTAAAACTTCTTTTATTCTGGCAGTCCTCTGACTCCTGGATAAAAAGTACATAGCACCACAGACCAAATCTGTCTATTGTACTCAACATACAGCAGATGCTATTGTCATTATGGCTACCAGTGATAACTCAGTCACTCCGAAGAATTCACTGCCCAGACCGACAGGGAGTCTCACATGACTGACATTATGGAAAAAGGATGATCTTACCTGTATCAGTCTTCATCATTCATCGCTGGTGGGTACCAGCCGGAGGCGCTAGAACGCCACAGGAAGATTTTTTTAGCTAAAGCTTTCTTCCTATCTGGAGGAGGGGCTGACATCGGAGATGGCGCTGTCCTTGAGGCTGACGTACTATGTGGCACTTGCGGGTTGGCCAGTAACAGGCGCCAGTCCCTCCACCACCTCATTTCTGTTTTTCCCCACCATTGAGGACAGCACAACTCCGTGGGACAGTGAGAATTCCTCTGAATCTTCCAGAAACTCGTCTACTCTGTTCTGCTCATATGATAGTTCACTCGATGCCATTCCATCAGCAATTTACTGGCACCATCTTTCCCGTATTTAAAGTGCGGCGTCAAGTCTTTTTCTTTTTATTATTTATGTGTGCAGCTGATCATGTCGGTTTGGGGCAAAAAACGTCTGAAGGCGGGGACTACTCTGATGCATCGGTGCCCCTGGGGTAGTCTCTTTCCTGTAACAGAACCACATGACAGGTGTTTCACCTACCTAGGCCAAACCATGACATGGATCGCTGCAACGCCTACTTCTCAATGGATTTTTGTACTTTGCTCAGACACGCGGTGAGGTTGGGATCCCCCCCCCAACTTTTGGTGGTTGGTGTCGCATGAGGGCCGCTAGGCTAAGATCCCTGGGCCCTTTCCCTAGGCCTCTCTCACTGCTATATGCACCGGGGAGAGCAGACCATCACTGTCTGAGGTCTCGCTAAGACCGGACTCCTGCACGAGGGGTCAGGCAGACAGTCTGTCTCCTCTAGTGGACCGATTGTGCACCCCTCACAACCTAGTTCCCCTTTGGGGAATTGAGCCAGTCCTGGTGTTAAGGTCTCAGCTATATGCAGGGCCTACATCGGTGGTTCCCTCAAAGGCTCTGGTGGGCACAGCTTCAGCTCCTGGCACCGACTCCGGTGCTGGGGAGTTAGGTGGTGCTGCTGTTGCCACTGGTTCTCCTACTGATACAGCCCACAGTGCCGGAATGGGTAGAGAGTACAACATTGCCTCTCTTGAGCTCTCCGTGGTCTCATCCCCAGAATCAGAGGAGGACCAGGATGGTCCGGACTGGCAGCCAAGTTCCCCGGAGCGATGGACTCTCTCTGGACTCATAAAGAGGTCTCCTTGGTCCAGTTCTCAGGCCGATGCCATTCACAGCACTGCTTCACTCGCTGCCAGTGTCATCCTCGGTGCCATGGAGGTCTCCGGTGCCATTCCAGGTGTCAGCGCCTCAGAGGATGGCACCACTTTGGGAGTCGGCGCCATTTCTGATGTTGGGACCGCATCTGGTGGTGGCGCTGTGGTCGGTGCCACGGCTGATGGTGCCACAGTCGGTGCCACTTGGGGTGACGGCGTGGTCTCTGGTGCCGTTTCTGTCGCTGATGCCATCTTCGGGGCAGCATCAGCTGTCAGTGCTGACCTGGAGTCCAAGGGGGAGTCAGAAACTGACCCGGGTGCCGGTTTTTCACTTCCCCTTCTCTTAGAGCAGTGTCTGAGGTAGGGCCTCCCTCGAGGGGCAGGTCCTCGTCCTCTGGGTTGGGGGGAGCTCCATCTTGTGTCATGCTCTGTCCCAATGGCCTCGGCCACCCCAGGGCAGAGTCAGGGCTCTGGTATGGGCTTCTCCTCTCTGGCTAGGGGCCAGAGCCCTGCTGTGGGTGGGGACAGGAGCCACCCTTCTGGGCCTGTACAGCTCTGATCTCCTCACCAGGGCCCCCCCCCCCCCAGGCAGCAGCACCTTGTTTGCTCAGAGATGGTTGAGCAACAGTCAGTGGCTGGGCAGTGCAGCCTCATCCCTATGGAAGGGTCCTCTGCTTGTGCCCACAGCCCTAGCAGAGGGGTGTTGGTCTTCCAGGAACATTCTGCTCCATGTCCTTCATCTTTGCCTCCACCTCCCCTTCTCCCAGATCTTTCTGGTCCCTTGGGAATCCTCACCAGGGAACAGTATAGGGGGACGACGAGTGCGTTCTCCGTTTATTTATTTTATTCATTCTCAGATTACAATACCTTTGAGCACATAACAGCTCTTTTACAAAGGTTCCATATCAGTGGGAAGGGTGACAGACATACAACGGATGGTATTACATAAAAATTTGACAAGAAAGTATTTAAAATGACAATATGCCATTAACATTGCAACTAAAATTAAAACTATGAATTGGTAGGAAATCAAAAATAACCTGATAAAAGGAGGCAACCCAAGGTGATCTGTCAAATAAGTATAGTTAGATTTGGGTGAACAAAAGTTCAGGTAAGTGAAGATAAACAGTGGAAAGAAGGTGGAGGGTGAGAGGGGTGAGGTGAAAGAAGGATCGGGGAAGGAGGCAGGAAATAGGGCAGAGCCGTTAGAGTGAAAGTGGTCATTCGCAGAGAAAAGGGGAGACGTAAGTACACAAGGATGTGTCAAGTACTGCTGAGGTAGTGCCATGTCAGTTGAAACAGTCACAGGAACTGTTAACTATAAGATGGTGATGAAGAGTGCCTTTAAATGGTGCCAGTTTAGGTAAGGAAGAGATATCACTGGGCAGCACATTAAACCATATTTCTAGGGACATGGATATGTTGTTCAATCCACACTGGCAGGTTCCTTGCCATTTTAATTCTTGACGGAAGGTCTTCAAGCTGGCTCCTCCCACCCACCCCGGGTGGTAAAACCCTCGGCTCTGCCCCATGACGCAAGATCTTCCTTACTGCTTGGAAGCTTGGGTTCCCCCCTTAGCGCTCTGCGTTTGTAGGCCTGGATTTTAATACTTCGGAATTTCCGAAAATAATTTTAAAGTTTACTAGACTTAAGTCTTCATCTTCCCTCGTGGCTGCGATGGATACTAAATCTACTCCCGGCTTCCGTTGGTGCCTTTGTGGGCAGAAGATGTCTTGGACTGACCTGCACGCCACATGCGTTTACTGCCTGGGACTTGCTCATGATCCACAGGCCTATGATCTATGCAAGTCCTTCGCGCCTTCGGTTCTTGAGGACCGCGCTGCCCGACTTCAACTGGGGCACCCCGAGAAACGGTTTCCGCCAATGAAGTCGAAGGAGGCCCGTTGGGCGGTGTCCGCAGCTGCGGGCTCCGTGGAGCAGCTGGAGCAGTTGCTCACCCTCAAGGAGGAAGCCACTCAGGCTGCGTCTTCTTCCTCCTCGGCGTCAACATTTATCCCGCTCTCCTTGGACTCCTCCTACACTGCTTCTTTCAAGGAGCTTTGTCAGTCCCTCTCCACCAAGAGAGAGAAGGGCCCTCGGGGACTCACACGAGTAGGTAGAAGAAAAAGAAACCAAAAGGTAAGTCCCGCCATCGACATTCATGGGAGCGGGAGAGATCTCCTTCCCCGGACCGTCGGCTTTCGACTTCGGTCGAGGTTGCGTCTAAGGCCGCTGGCTTTACGGTGTCCCCGTCAGGTGAGCCGGCTGAGACACCCATCGATGCGGTCGAGATTTTTCTCAACCCGTTGGATGGGTTGTTGACTGGAGAAGCCGACAGCCCTTCTTCAACGGTTCCCCCCCGGTGGTTACCGAGGACTTGCCCGTGCCTCCTGTGCCAAAGTCCCCGGTCAGGGACCCTGAACCGAGGGATCAGCATGTTGCCCCCGCCCCCTCTTTGAAACACCATTGGCGACTCCGACAGTCTCGGTCCTCCTCCGTGTCGGGTACGTCCCGCCGATATCGGCGGCCTCAGTCATCGACGGTCTTCGGAGGATAGGCTCTGGTACAAGTTGCGTCGGTGCTATGAGGACATGATGTGGCAGCAGCTCTTGCTAGCCGGTAATAAGCCAACTCCGTCGCCTTCACCGGCCATTAAGTGGCTGTCGCCCGAACAACCGAAGCAACCCCTTGCTATCGTTGAGGAGCCTACTCCGGCACCGATTGCTTGGGCGAAACCGGCTGCTCCACCCATTGTGGTGGAACCACCACCTCCACAACCTAAGACTGGGGCCCCGACCAAGGATTCTCGGTCGGGTCAGGGCTTGCCCCACAGGTTGTCGGTCACCCTCACCCCTGATCGACCTCTGCAAGTGGAGGGTGGCTCAGGCGCTTGGCAGCTGTTCGTGGACTCCTCGGAGTCAGATGACTCCTCTCTGTATTCCAGGCCTCTTGACCTGGAATCTTCCGGGGGTCAGTCAGTGGACGAGAGCCAATCCTCATTCCTGGGGAATTCTTTGGCTCATCTCAGAGTCCACTGGGATGCAGCACGAACCCGTACAAAAACAGGCCAGATATTCCCTCACGGAGATTCTGGACCGAGGGGATTCCCCAATGGAGACCTTCCCTGTGGCCGAGGCCATCGTTGGTGCGGCCCTGGAGCTGTGGCAGCGGCCTGCATCCTGTCCTACACCCTCGGCCAGGATGGCTCACAAGTACGCAGTCCCCACCGGTTCCCTCTCCGGTTTTTTGGAGCACCCCTTTGCTGAGGGGCTGGTAACCGATAGCATCTTCCGGCGCTCTGGAAACTCTAGGGATGTGGAAAAGCCCCCTGACAAGGAGTCCAACAAGCTGGACTACTCAGGGCGAAAAGTTTACGTTGCCTCCTCCCTAGGTCTTCGACAGGCTAGCTCGGCCGTGCTGATGGCACATTTTTTCAAACGCCCTTATGGGTTCCCTGGATGAGGTGCTTCCTCATTTCCCAGCTGACCTTCAGACAATGGTCAAGCAGGTGCGGGATCAGGGAAGGGCGGTGGCCAAACAACAGCTCCAAACTGCTTTGGACATTGGAGACTCTTGTGCCCAGTCAGCGGCCGCAGTAGCCATGCACCACAGAGCTTGGCTGCGGATCTCCACCGTCACGGTGGATACCAAGCACAAGCTGGCAGACGTTCCCTTCCTGGGCACCAACTTGTTTGGGCCTGGGGTGGAAGGCCATCTCCAGAGGATTGAAAGTCCAATGCCACCTTGGACTCAGTCACATCTGCCCAGAAGGACAAAGGCCGCCAGCAGCAGTGTAAGCCCTTCCGCCCCTGTGCCACGTCTGGCCTAGCAGCACCAGCAACAGGATTAGCAGGCTCATGCTTGGTGCCCCAAGGCCAAGTCTGCCACTTCCTCCAGTAGGAAGCCTGGAGGTAAGGGTCCAGGCGGTCCCTCGACCGGCCCTTCCTCCAAGCCTGCCCAGTGACGGGTTGAGGAATGTTGCCCTCAACCTCGTCACTCCTCCCCGGGTGCCTCCCATGGGGGGATGGCTCCGCCACTTCCTTTCTGCCTAGTCCGCTATCACCATGGACCGCTGGGTGCTGGAAGTGGTCGGCAGGGGTCTGCCTCTGGAATTCGAGCCGTCGCCCCATGGGGGTCTACGGGCTCCGCAGCCTCTCTGTCGGCTCGTTGGGCCGACATTGCTCTGCTCCCCCAGAAGGAGGTGATCAGTGAGGTTGCAGATCCTCCTCCAAACCCGGGGTTTGTGTCCAGGTACTTCCTTGTCCCAAAGCAGACGGGGGGGGCTGGTGCCCCATTCTCAATCCGCACGACCTGAACAAGTTCCTAAGGCCTCACACCTTCAGGATGGTTACTCTGGCTCAGATCATTCCATCCTTGGAAGTAGGCGTCTGGTTCTGCTCTCTGGATCTCCAGGACGCGTTCTTTCACGTCTCAATCCATCTGTCTCATCAGCGATTCCTCCACTTTAGTGCAGAGGGATCACTTTACGAGTTCCGGGCCATGCCCTTCGGCCTTTCTCCAGCTCCAAGGGTCTTCACCAAATGCATGGCAGTGGTGACAGCATTCCTGCAGCGCAGAGGGGTCCGGGTGTACCCTTACCTGGACGACTGGCTGATTGCAGCCCCCTCCTGGTTGGAGGTGGAGCGGTCCAGGTATCTGGCCCTTCAGGTCTGCTCTCAAATTGGCCAAATCGGAACTCTTGCCATCGTAGGTGATTCAGTTCATCGGGACAGAGCTCGACTCTCTTCGAGCCAGAGCCCGGCTCCTGGTGGACAGGGACGAGGTCCTTTCCTTCTTTGCCTAGTCATTTCTGGTTGGGCAGTTGTACCCTGCCCGGGACTTCGTGCGCCTTCTGGGCCTCATGACGGCCTGCACCAGCGTGGTCCATTGGGCCCGCTGGCATATGCGCCCCCTGCAATGGGGGCTGGCCCGCCAGTGGTCACAGCGCTCCGGTCCTTTGGACCAGCCGTTGACCGTGACCCAGAAGATGTGGGACGACCTGCAGTGGTGGCTCATCCCAGCTCATCTGCAGGAGGGTATCCCGCTTGTCTGCCTGAGCCAACAGTCACTCTTATGACCGACTTCTCTTTAATGGGTTGGGGTGCCCATCTGGGGGAACTCCGGGCCCACGGCCTCTGGTCCCCTCAGGAGTCTCGATGCTACATCAACCTGCTGGAGCGTCAAGCAGTTCAACTAGCCCTCACCGCCTTTGCTCCGTTTGTACAGGGTCAGGTGGTTCAGGTCCAGACGGACAACACCACGACCATCTCAACCATCAGGGCGGGACACACTCCCTACCTCTGTGCAAGGAAGCTCTCCACAGTTGGTATCTCGTGATCAGCCTGGAGGCGGATCTCCTAGCCATCCATGTGGCAGGAGCCTCGAACAGTCTGGCCGATGCCCTCAGCCGGATAGGCGCTGCATTTCACGAGTGGTCTCTCCTACTGGAGGTAGTGCAAGACCTGTTCTCCTATTGGGGCGCCCCTCAGGTGGACCTGTTCTCCTCCAGGGAGAATGTGAAGCTGAGGCTGTTTCACGCCCGCCTCCCTCAGCAGGGCTCGCTGCAGGGGGATGCCTTCTCGAGGCCGTGGACCCCAAGCCTCTTCTACACCTTCCCTCCATTTCCCTTGATCCACAAGGTGCTTCTCAAGGCAAAGAGGGACAAGACACAGGTAATTCTGGTAGCCCCAGACTGGCCTCTTCAGTTCTGGTGCCCAGATCTCCTCAGCCTCAGCTCCAGGCTCCCGAGATGGCTTCCAGCTCACCTGGACCTGATCTCAGTCAACCAGGGGAAGGTTCTCCATCCGGACCTTCAGTCCCTACACCTGACAGCCTGGTTAATGAGCGGCTAGAGTTCCAGGCCTTGGGTCTTTCCGATGAGGTCCTCAGCGTCGTTGAGGCGACCAGAAAATGCTACACCTTCAAATGGAAGAGATTCTCCATTTGGTGTCAGGACAAAGGGTTGGACCCCTTTTTCTGTCCATTGGCTAGTATTTTGGACTACCTGTGGTCCCTTTCTCAGCTAGGGCTTCGGTCGACGACCCTTAAGGTGCACCTGGCAGCCATCTCTGCTTACCGGGCTCAGGCCGGCAAGCAGTCAGTGGCACAGGAGAAGGTGGTGTGGTGGTTTCCAAAGGCCTAGACCACATTTCCCCTCCAGTACGAGAACCTCCACCTCCGTGGGATCTACTGCTGGTATTGGCTAAGCTCATGGGCAAGCCATTCGAACCGATGCACAGGTGTGACATCTCTCGCCTGTCGTGGAAGATCACCTTCTTGGTGGCTATTATGTCAGCCAGAAGGATGGGAGAGCTCCAGGCACTTTCCATGGAGCCTCCCTACCTGATCTTCCACAGGGACAAAGTTATCCTTCGCCCCACCCGAAGTTCCTTCCGAAGGTGGTGTCGGAGTTTCACCTTAACCAGGTGTTGACTCTGCCGGTGTTCTACCTCAGTCACACCTCGGAGGCTGAATATAGGCTCCATACTTTGGACCCTAGAAGAGCGTTCGTTTATTATAAGGAGCGGATGGCTGAAGTTCGGGGAAAGGTTCGCCAGCTGTTTGTCACCTATGCTGAAGCCGCACCTGGCAGGCTTGCAGCCAAGCAGACGATAAGCAGGTGGGTCACCTCCTGCATAGATCTCTGCTATAGGTTAGCGGGCATGGAGCTACCCAAAGGGCTAAGAGCTCATTCAACCCGCCATACCGCTGCTTCGGTGGCTGCTTCTAGGGACGTCCTTATCCAGGAAATCTGCAGGGCTGCTACCTGAAAGTCAGCACACACCTTCATCACCCACTACCACATTGACCTTGAGTCACGCCAGGATGCTGGTTTTGGGGTCTTGGTTCTCCAGTCTTTATTCCCTAAGTAGGGGGTGTGCGCCTTGCCTCCCTCTTCCCGGAGAACTGCTAGAGTCTGCCAGACAGTGTGGATGAACAACATATCCATGTCCCTAGAAATACAGGTTACTCACCTGTAACAGGAGTTCTAGGAATGGTATATGTTCATCCACACGACCCACCCGACCTCCCGGCCACACAATCTGGCTTCCAGCGGCTAGATCAAGGCCATGGGGCGGAGGCGAGAGTTTTACCACCCGGGTGGGTGAGAGGAGCCAGCTTGAAGACCTTCCAGCAAGATTTAAAGCGACAAGGAACCTGCCAGACAGTGTGGATAAACAACATATACCATTCCTAGAACTCCTGTTACAGGTGAGTAACCTGTATTTACTCACCTGCAGCAGGAGTTCTAGGAGTGGTATATGTTGTTCATCCACACGACCCACCCGACCTCCCCGGCTTCGACGCGCAGCCTGGCTTCCAGCGGGCTAGATCTGGCATCATGGGGCGGAGCCGAGGGTTTTACCACCCGGGTGGGTGGGAGGAGCCAGCTTAAAGACCTTCTGGCAAGATATAAAGTGGCAAGGAACCTGCCAGTAAGTGTGGATGAACAACATATACCACTCCTAGAACTCCTGTTATAGGTGAGTAACCTGTATTTTAGGGCCATAGATGAGATGGTTTTTCCACCTGCTTCCTTGGCTTTGCTGCTCCCTGTACAGAGTCCTTCCACATCGTTAGCTGCCTTCTCGAAAGAAAAAGACTCCCTCTCTCATCTTTCCTCAGAGACTGACTTCATAGAGTATCAGCCGTTCCTTGTGACGATGTTGGAGGAGCTCCACCTTCCCCCATCACTAGAACACAATCCTGCAACACTGGCATTCCTCCGGGAATACAGTCCGGAATCCGTAGTGATCCTTCCATGGCTTGCTGCTTCCTCTTTTCCAGCCCCTTGAGACTGCCAGTGCAGGTATTGCACCCCCCCCCGGATCTCCAAGAGCTATGCTCCATCCAGAGTCTGGATTGGAGTGACTGGATACCCCGTCAGGGCGTCTGCACCCTTCCAAGATCGCCCCGAGGCTGACTCCTGGAGTTTGATCGCTGGGGCAGAAGGATCTTCTCTTCAGCGTGGCTCTTGCTCTTGATCTCTGCACATCAGGTGCACATGGTAGCCTATGAAAGGCGTCTGTGGACTACTCTGGGTCAGATCCTGGTGGCCATGTCTGATTTCGAAGCAACCAGGTGAGCTATCACCATTTCTACCTGTGGCTTGGAGCTGGCAAAACACTTAGCAAGGGCATCTTATAACACCATAGCGGTAGGCACCAGGCTTGTAGGAATCACAGTTTGCATTAGGCGGACGGCATGGCTTCGCCTATTCTGGTTGTCACCCTTGGTCCAGTGTAGGGTAATTGCCTCACCATTCCGGGGGGGGGGCACGATTTTTCTCCTGCAGGGTCAGGCAAGAGCTGTCGGGGCACTCTCCTCCTGCAGGCCAGGAGCCTCGATCTGACCCTGGCCAGTAGCGGGCCTGCCCAGACTTGTGATATGCTCTCTCCTTTTGTGAGTCCCCCACAAGAGGCTGAAGGAAAGTTTACCCTCGGGGAGGTGCCAGACGTGGTGCTTGGTACTCATCCACCAGTGATGAATGGTGAAGATCAAAACAGGTAAGATATGAAAATACGCACCTACTGTAATTCTTGATCTTCTTGTATATCTTCACCATTCCTCACTAGTTCCTGCCCACCATCCCCTCTTAGGCCTCAGCTTCCTGGGCAGTGTCTCCTTCCTGCTTGCCTTCCCCAAAATTTATGTAAATTACGGGCATAGTCCCACTGACACCTCTGGGTCCGCTGATCCTTCTGTGAAGCAACAGAGACCCACCCCTGGTGGGGAGAGCAAGCAGGAACTCGTGCCCTCTTTGGCCAGGAGCTCTTTGGAACTCTGTATGACCTGGGGGGGTCATCCTGGGACAACATTCTGTACCAGAGTCCCTTGTCCTGGGACCCCCCTCCTTTTTGTGTGGGACACTTCTTGCCTCTTTTGGGGTTCCGCACCAGGTCGAGGGGCTCCAAGGATCCTTACCACCTTCTTCCACTGTCTGGGGCCACACATGGTTCTTTTACGCTCGTATGAGCATCCAGTGGGTATCCATGGGGCAAGGTCCTTCTGATTCCTTACCTCTTGCAGAAGTAAACCCTATCTCCTTCTCTTGGGGGTAGATCTAGGTGCAAATATCTCTCCACTAGATCTCAAGAAAGGCTCATTTGAAAGGTGACCCCTTCCCTTGGGCTGGAGTGACCTTGCCCTGGGGTGGATCATTTTACCCTTACCCCTATGGAGCGGGTCTGGGAAGGTCAGGGAGTGAGAGCAATAGGAAGAGAGAGAGAGGGAATAGATCCCCCCCTTTCAAGGATCAAGATATCTGAATTTTCTATACCAGATGACATTCTTTGCCCCACCTTGTAAACTTTCGTGTCCAATCCTTGGATCCTTTAAGGTTCATAGAAAGACAAAAGCAGTTGAAGTCAATCTCCTTCCCTTAAGCCTCAGGCAGTGGTGGAATCCCTGCAGTTTTGTCCATAGGGGATTTTTCTCCCCTCTCTGTTTTCTTTTTTCTCTCTCTGTCTTTCTCGTACCGTCCATCGTTTTCACTCTCCATCCCTCCCACCTCCTTCTTTACTTATTATCTTTTTCTCTCTCCTTTCTTACCCTTTCTGTCCCTTCCATCCTCTCAATCCCTTCTGGCCTGCCCAGTGGTTGAGGTCCCCCTCTCACAGACTTAGGACTATCCTCTCCTCTGGCTGGCTCATACTTCCTTTAAGTTTACATCCTTTCCTTTTTCTGGCCCTTGGGCACCCTTGCCCCACCCTTTCTATGTCTCTGTTTTCCTCTCCGGTGAGCAGAATTGAGGTGGTGGAGGGGCTGGTGTCCGTCACTAGCCAACCCACAAGCGCCACGTATTATATCGGCCCCTCCTCCAGATAGGAAGAAAAGTTCAGTTAAAAAAGCTTCCTGCAGTGCCCTAGCACATCTGGCTGGTACCAACCAGTAATGAATGGTGAAGATGTACAGGAAGATCAAGTATTACAGTAGGTACGTAATTTTCATTTCACCTCTGCTACTCTGGGCCTCAGAGTGGTGAGCTACTGACCTCACATTTCAAGGTATGAGTACTCCAGGCTCAGAGGTCTTACGGACAGCCTTCTAGTACCTACCTCAAAGAAGGACTTATTGGTATTTGCTACACAAGGTTTTGTATCCAGTAGCCTCCAACTAAAAGCTGCTCTGGCCGCCTCTGATGCAGTGACTCATTCATGTAGCCACTGCTGGGATTTGTACCAGGAGGCATTCTGGCATTTAATGTTAGATATTGCCTCTGATGTCCATCAGAAGCTCAAGAA
The DNA here is from genome assembly GCA_016271365.2 of Neoceratodus forsteri. Classification (NCBI taxonomy): domain Eukaryota; kingdom Metazoa; phylum Chordata; order Ceratodontiformes; family Ceratodontidae; genus Neoceratodus; species Neoceratodus forsteri. The sequence goes on from CM057449.1 coordinate 1,561,748,563, forward strand.
TGTTCAATTTAAATGGACAGAGTTTTTTGGACGACACATAGAGCAGGCTCTTAAGGAGTCCAATGAAAAAAATTACTCCTAAGGACACAAAGAACATTGACACTCCTGCATATTGGGGGGATATTGATTCCTCCACCACCAATGGCTGTTTTGTGATAAGTTCACCAACAGGTCAAGCCCTTTCAGCAGAAGGTGCAGACAACAAACGGCCCAAGTGCTACCCTCTGTCATACCCCTACCCCCCGTGTCCACCTCAGCTTCTCGAGTTGGATTAATCTTCACCATTGAGGGGGCAACTATCCCCTTTTCTACCAGCACTGGGAGACCATCAACACAGACAAGGAGGTCTTGGGAATTATACAAGGCTGTTACTTCTTAGAACTGACAAAGCACCCTCTAGACCTCCATCCAGGGAGGCTGCATCATTTGCAAAGTCCTATGGTCTAGCTGCTTTCCTCAAAGGTTGCAAAGCTTCTACAGAACAAGGCAGTATAGGAAGTACCATAGATAAAGCAGGGCAAAGGCTTCTACTTCAGGTACTTCCTCCTTACCAAGAAAACCTATGTGCCCAATGTTGTACCTCAGATCATTGAACAAATAAGTGTGGCACACAGATTTCAGAATGGTGCCTCTCTACTACTGCCATGTCTAAAAGTCCAGGACTGGTTATCTTCCATAGACTTGCAGGATGCATATCAGCACATCATTCAGACAGCAGTGGTGGCACTCTTAACCAAATAACCCAATAAAGAAGGCAGATGTGCTGCAAAAGTATTTCAACATAGTAGCAAAAGAGTGGCTTACTAGCAAATCTCATTAGTGATTGAATACAATCACAGAATCCCCTGCAGCCAGGACAGAGGGATCCTCTGACAGTCACTACAATGGAGGATCCCTTTGTATAGGCTGCAGTGGCACTTTATAAGGGATTTTGTGATTCTATTCATTCCCTTTTGTGAGTTGTTGGTAAGCCACAGTTTTACTAATAAATTGAAATATTTTTTCAGTGTATACGCTTTCTTTGGTTGTTGTCATTGAGTACAGGTCAGGAAGCATAGGGAAACCAGGAGCAGTTGTAAAATTAGCAACAAGTGATTTATTAACAGTAAAATAAAAAAAAAATAAGTGTTCAGTATAACTATTTACAGAGGTAGTATAAACAGAGAAAGTCCATCTGGGTTTCTTCTCAATTTCCAGTCAGTCTCTCTCCTCTCAGTTTTTGTTTCTCTCTTTTGCAAAACATTGCAGCTCCTTTTTATAAGTTTTTGCAACCCCCCTCGTTAAGAAAACGGCATGCTTTTCACACAGTGTTCGTGTAAGTTTCAGTAAGTGCAGCAAAAAGAATATTGTGATCCAGAACTGACTTCTTGCTTACAGCTTCTCAGAGAGTTTGCAGACTAGCTTCTCAGGTTAACCCCTGAGTTCCAAATAGCTTTTTGCAATCATTTCAACAGTATAACTATATGCAGTTTTAAAGAAAGGGATCCCAGTATCAGTTACATTTCCACAAAATGATTCACATATATTTTTATACCAGCAGATATGCAGGGGGATGGGGGGAGAAAAGACAGAATAGCAAGTGAGGGTTGAGAGATAGCGAGAGGCAGAGAATTGCAAGACCATTGGCGTGATTAAGTCCTAGGTCTCATGAGAAAATTTGGTTGCATAACCAAACAGAGAAGAGACAAAGAAAGAGAGAACAGAACAGATCCTTGCATTTAAACTCTTTCTCCACAACAACTGGGACAGTGTCATATTCAACCCTGTCAGTTGTTCTCTGATTAGGGAGTACCACCACCACTGCTGTCTGAATGATATATTTGGAGATATCTGCTCCTTTGTTAAGGGCACCATTCACAGCACCTGTATGTGGCTCTCTTTTGCAGTTTGCTTATCATCACATTCCTGTCAGGTACCTCAGGTTCTGTGTAGAACCCGATTATTATCAGTTCAGAGTCCTGCAGTTTGGCCATTCATCGGTGTTGCATTTTGTCACCAAGTGCTTTTCATGCTTGTGGCACCGCTGTGAAAAATGTGAATACTAATACTTTCCTACTTGGATGCTTGGTTGACAAAAAGCCCATGTAAGTGTCAAACAGAATTAGCAGTGGCCTTGTTGTGTGACTTTCTGATGTCCATGGGGGTCCTGCTCAGCCTTCATAAACCTGTTTTAGCTCCTTCCCAGACACTTCAGGTTATAACAGTGGTCCTGGATTCCACTCGGGGCAGAGTCTTTCCTACTGGAGAATGGAGCAGAACTAATTGTGTGCATGACTTGCTACAGTAGGTCAGATTCAAAACTCTGGTAAATTCCTGGTTACTCTCTATTTTTTCTTAACAGGCAAAAACGAAGAGGTGGAGGGGTAGCTATTTTTATTATTTCAACAGTAGATGCATTTGATGTTTCACATAAAGTTAAAAAAGCAGACTCATTGGTGGAGTCTACCTGGTTAAGGATTAAACATTTAAGTTCTGAGTTATTGCTGGGTTTATGTTATAAGCCTCCAGACTTGAAACCAGAAATCCTTAATGATATTATTGAGGAAATGTCTACTGCAGCTGATTTGGGCCTTATTTTGTTTATGGGAGATCTAAATATGAGTGATATAGATTGGATAAACAATTCAGCCAAAACCAAAACATCAAAATTATTTTTAAACTCATGCTTGGAACTCAATTTGGTTCAGTATGTACATTTTCCAACCTGTGAATCAAATACTTTAGATATAGTATTAGGTAGTGAACCAATTGAAGTACATAATTGCCATCCTTTGGCTCCATTAGGTAATAGCGACCATTGCACAATTGTTTTTGAAACTAATTTGTGTCATATGGAAAAAATAATATTACTAAAATGTATGCATTTCATAAAACCAATTATAATGCACTAAATGATTTTCTGGTGGCTGTTGACTGGTTTGCATTGCTAAATTTTTGGAACGTATCATTAAGGATGATTTAACACCAGTAATCTCTAGTTTGGATGAAACTCAGCATGGATTTGTTAAGGGCAGGTCATGTATAATGAATTTGCTTTGTTTCTATGATAATGTTAGTCAGAATTTAGATAAGGGTGTTCCATGTGATGTCATTTTTTTGGATTTTAAAAAGGCTTTTGATTCCGTTCCATACTGGGCCTTGATAAAAAAGTTACAGATGTTCAATATTAATCCAATTTATGTTAGATGGATTTCGAATTGGTTATCAGATAGAAAACAGAGAGTTATGATCGATGGTCATTTTACTGATTGGAAAGATGTAAAAAGTGGTGTTCCTCAAGGATCCGTTTTGGCCCCTTTAATTTTTCAGGTCTTTATATTGGATTTATCTATCAGTATTAATAGTGCCATTATCAAATATGCAGATGATTGTAAAATCTGCAATATTTGTGAAAATGAAGATGATAGGGCAGTTATTCAGAAAGACTTAGGAACACTTGAAATTTGGTCAAAACAGTGGAACCTCATCTTTAATACATCAAAGTGTAGTGTTTTACACTTTGGCAAAAAGAATTTAAGATATCAGTATTATCTATATCACGAGTTATTAACTTGTAAAGATAGTGAAAAGGATCTTGGAGTAACTATTAATGTTGAGCTGACCTTTGATTCCCATATTACCAACATGATAAAAAAAAAGCAAATAAGATTTGGTGGGCCATTCGTCATAATATAACTTCAAAAACTCCAGAGGCACTTTTACCTTTATACCGTGCATATGTTAGACCTCATCTGGATTTTGGTTCTCAGTTGTGGAATCCATATAAAAAGAAGGATGTGGCTAGATTGGAGAGAGTACAGAGAAGGATAACTAAACATTTAGTATCATGTAAAACAATTTCATATAATTGTATAGATTGGCGAAATTTGATTTAATGTCCCTTGAGGAAAGAAGAATGAGAGGTGATTTATTGCTCTTATGGGATTTACATAATGATGAATATTTATTTATGCATAGTGGTCTTGATTATAAACAAATCAAGATTGATACTAGAGGCCATCTGCTTCAATTATCTAGTAATACATGTCATACTAATAAAAGAGCTTACTTTTTTTCTCAAAGGGTGGTTTCATCATGGAATAAGTTACCAACCAAAGTTGTAATTAGTGATAATAAATTAACTTTTAAAACTAGACTTGATGCTCTTAGGAATGAGAATAATTTCTCAAAAAGTTAATTGTAGTTGTGAGGCCTATATTGGCAATTCTTGCTTTTGTGCCTCTGACAGTATCTTAGTATGGATCTTAGTAAGAGTGCAGTCCTTGCAGAAGATGCGGAGTCTGATGGCAGCCACGGTATTTACAGTACCCTTTTCAAGACTGCATATGAGATCAGCCCCCAATGGTTCCTGACTTCTCAACTCTTGGATCATCTGATACAGGTGACAAAGCCTCTGGCTGGCTGCCTGCCTCCTATGGGGGTCCTCAAGGAAAATCCTTCAAGGGTTGCCCTTCTTCCCTCTGGAGTCAGAGTTAACAGTGATGATGGACGCCTCCTTAGTGGGATGGAGCATGTCCTGTCAGGGTCTTCAGACCCAAAGAACTTGATTAAACTTGGAACAGCATCTTCATGTAAATATGTTGGAGACAATAGCTGTCTTACATGGGCTACATGTCCTGCCAGACCTGGTGTGCGGCAAGATAGTACATCAACAGATGGACAAGTGTGTCATGTTCTACCTCAGTAAGCAGGTAGGATCATACGCCTACCCTCTGCAGGGAAGCAATGAGTCACCATCTTCCTGGAATGAAAAATGTCCTGCCACTCAGTCTCAGTCAAACTGGTAGACTCTTACAAGTAATACTTTGTAGATGACATAGTTCTGTCTCTATTCCACAGTTGGGACAGGCTATAAGTAAACCTTTTTTTGTCCCATTGCAGTGCAAAACTGCTGCTATTCTTCTGCTCCAGAAATCTAGAGCATGGCGCTGTCAGGATACATTCAGATTGAAGTGGACAGATTGCTTTCTTTATGCCTTTTCGACACTGCTGCTCATCCAGAGTACTTCTCTAGAAAAGCAAAGGGAGGCTTGAAAAGTGGTCAGAAGTGCAAAGGTGAAGACAGAAAAAATGGCAAAACAAGTTAAAAAAAAGGGACAAGACTTTCTATAGGTATGTTAGCGAAAGGAGAAAGGGAAAAGGGGAAGAAGGAGAGGACGTGGAAGGAGACCAGGAAAAAGCATCAATCCTGAACAAATATTTCTGTTCAGTATTCACAGGGGAAGGATCACAGCTAAGAAACAGGATTGGGAGCTGGCCCAGTGGCGCAGAGGGTTGAGGCATCATGCTTTACCTCGTGTAATGCCGGCAACCCAGATTGGGAATGACCTCTGGTCATCGGGAGGAGGGACGGAGCAGGATTGAGCAACCTACTGGCAGCTCTCCTCTCCTGGGTAGGTTGTCCCCACCCTCGTAGTTCCGCTACCACCGGGTAGAGGTCCAGTGGCAGTGTAGGTGGCAGGGGGCGGCAAGTAAGGAGGACACCTTGAAGCGTGACTTGCGCATGCCTCCACACACGTGCGTGTATGCACCCAAGATGGGGTGGGCATAAATCGTGGAGAAAAACACGAATAAAAAAAAAAAACAGGATTGAAAGGGAGGACACCAACCCGCTTACAGAGGAGAGAGCCCTAAAGGAACTCACAAAACTGAAGGTGAACAAGACAATCAGACTAGACGGGATACACTCTAGAATATTGAAGGAGTCAAGGGAGATACTGGCAGCTCCGTTCAACAGGTCACTGGATACAGGATTGGTTCCAGAGGACTGGAGAAGGACTGATATAGTCCCTTTCCACAAAAGTGGAAGCAGGGAGGAGGCTAGAAACTATAGACCTGTCAGCCTGACGGTGGTGGTGGAGAAACTTATGGGATCAGTGCTAAAAGAAAGGATAGTGGAGCACCTTGAATACAGCAGAGCACAAGATCCGAGGCAGCATGGATTTACGTCAGAAAAGTCATGTCAGGCAAATCGGATAGATTTCTTTGACTGGGTAATCAGGGAAGTGGATCGGGGGAGCGGTGGATGTGGCCTACTTTGACTTCAGCAAGGTGTTTGACACTATTCCACATAGGAGACTGGTAAACAAGCTGGGCAGCCTGGGATTGGGTCACAAGGGGGTGAACTGGGTTGGGAATTGGTTGAGGGATGAAACACAGAGGGTGGTGGTAAACAGAGCTAAATCCGAGAAAGGGAAGGTGACTAGAGGGGTGCCACAGGGATCAGTTCTTGTGCCAGTACTGTTGAATATATTCATTAGTGACATTGTGGAGGGCCTGGAGAGGATGGTATGCCTCTTTGCAGATGACACTAAGATCTGCAACAGGGTTGACACTCTGGGAGGGGTGGAAAAAATAAGGAAGGACCTAACTAAACTGGAAAAATTGGTCCAGAGTGTGGCAGCTAAGATTCAATGTGAAGAAGTGCAAAATCATGCACTTGGGGCGCAGGAACCCAGGGGAGGATTACATGATGGGTAGGGAGTTAACAGCCATCAAACAGGAAAGCGGTCTGGGGTGATCATGTCTAATGACCTAAAGGTGGCCAAACAATGTGCCAAGGTGGTAGGAAGAGCCAGTGGGATGTTGGGGTACATCGGGAGAGATATCACCAGCAGAAGAAAAGAGGTGGTGATGCCACTGTACAAATCATTGATGAGACCTCATTTGGAGTATTGTGTCCAGTTCTGGAGGCTGTATCTTCTAAAAGACATAGACAGGGTAGAAGCAGTTCAAAGAAGGGCAACAAAAATGGTGCAGGGCCAGCAACAAAGGTCATATGAGGAGAGACTGGAGGAGCTCAATATGTATACCTTGGAGGAGAGGAGGGAGAGGGGAAACATGATAGACATCTTCAGGTACCGAATGGGAATAAATAAGGTGCAGGGGGCAGCATCTTTCTGAAAAGAAGATGCTCTAGAACAAGAGGGCATGACATGAGACTAGAAGAGGGGTTGACTAAGGGGCAATGTGAGAAAGTACTTCTTCACGGAAAGGGTGGTGGAGGCATGGAACAGTCTCCCAGCAGAGGTGGCGGGAACAAAGTCAGTAAGGGAATTCAAAACTCCTTGGGAATAGACATAGGAAGACCCTAGTGATTCAAAAGAGGAGGTAAAACCAGAGATAAAATATACTCTCTGGCATTTTTAGTAGGAAGGGAAAAGGGGAAGACTGGATGAGCCTATTGGTACTTTTCTGCCATCAAACTCTTATGTTTCTATAGTTCTCAAACAGGAGTCCCACGGACACCGGATGATTCTGGTAGCCTTGTATTGACCTCGACAGATTTGGTACCTGCTGCTGAACCAAATGGCAATACAGTAGCCATGGACCAGGGTCAGCTACTACATCTAAATCTATAACAGTCCAGGCTTCTCCAGGTATGGTATCTGAAGAGATAAAAGTTGGCAGATTTAAGCTGCCATAATGCGTCTCCCAAGTCCTTTCAGCAGCTCTGAAAACCTCCACCAGAAAAGTCTATGGGACGAAGAGGAAAAGTTTATCCATCTCTTGTTCCAGAGAGTGAAGAAATCCTTTCCATTGTACTCCAAAGCAAGTTCTGGGCTACCTGCTGGATCTTTCTGAGCCTGGCCTTCGGTACTCATCCATAAAAATCCACTTGTCGGCCATGTCTGCCTATCATGAGTTGGTTATGACTCTGTCCATAGTCCAGCTCCCTTTGTTTAGAAGGTTCCTAGGAGGGATTCTGCACTTGAGACCCCTTTAATGAAACCAGTTGCTAATTGTTATTACAGTCTGCAGTTGGACATGCTCACATGCACAACTTTTGAACCAGTGGCTACTTATGACATGAATGACCTCACCTGGAAAACTGTGTTTCTAGTGACTCTTGTGCAGGCAGAGTATCTGAGTTACAGGCTCTAGTGACAGATCTTCCATGCACAGTTTTCCATAAGAACAGGCTGGTGCTCTGGACATATCTTTAATTTCTATCGTAGTTCCATCTGAGTCAGTCATTGGTGCTTCCAGCTTTCTACCCCAAGCTGGAAAACACAAGGTAAATATTGTTTATTCTATTAATGTTAGAAGGATTATTAACTTCTGTCTCAGTAGCACCAACAACTACAGGCCGGCTTCTGAGCTGTTTGTCTCTTTCAACCACAGTCAGAAGTGATGTCCCATCTCCAAACAGTGGCTGTCAAATTGAATCGTTACATTCAGCACTGCTACACACACTGGCATGGCTGTAGTTGGAGAGCTCATTTCTCTTTTTGAAATGGTTGTCTCAGTGCCTTCGCTCTGTTCAGACCTTATCTAAGAAATGGTGTATGTGTAGGGCTGCTACCTGGAGTAGAGTTCATACCTTCATGAAACATTACCGTCATCAAGGCACAGGTCAGGAAACATAGGAAGACCAGGAGCAGGCATACAATTTGCAAGTAGCATTTTATTTTTTCCAATAACAGTAAAATAAAAAAAATAAAATTGTTCATTATAACTATTTACAAAGGCAGTACAGATAAAACAAAGTCCTTCTTCTGAGTGTTTCTTCTCAATTTCACAGTCAGTCTCTCCAGCAAAAATATTGCTGCTCTTTTTATAACAAGCCTTTGCCAGGGAACTCGTTAAGGAGAACATCCTGTTTTCCTCAAGGTGTTCTTGTCAGTTCCCTTCCCTGCATGTTCAACAAAGCAGTACATGGTGTCCCAGAACTGACCTCCTGTTGACAGCTCTGATAAGAGTTAGTGTTGAATTCTAAGTTAACCCCCTAAGTTCCAAATAGTGCTCTGCAATCATTTCAGCAATACTAAATTCATACTAAGGTGGACAGGAGAGCAAGATGGCCAAAGCCCATAGTGCTCCCTTAGTAAACCAAAGAATAATAAACCAATTTATAACCTGCATTGATTAATGCATCCAATCAATACTTGAATATGCTTTTAGTTTCACTACTGATCACATGGGGTGGTAAATTATTCCATGGTCCTATTACTCTAATGGTGAAAAAATATTTCCTATTAGTATGAGAAAAATATTATCTAATCAAATGTAGTAGGTGACCCCTAATGTCATGTGACTGGTTTTTAAAATCCAAACCCATTTCACACATCAGATAAGGGTCTTGAATAATGTCATATAAAAGCATAAGATTGCCTTTGAGGCGTCGAGTGGAAAGCGGCATGAGTTTAAGGCGATCAGTCCTCTCACAATATGTCGCATTTTCAAAACCTAAAATTTTCTTAGTAAATTTCCTCTGGACACCCTCCAACAACTGACATTCTGATTTCTTACAAGGGTTCCAAAGTTGGGAAACATATTCCAAATGGGGCCTAACATATGATCGATATAATGGTAACAAGACATCCGGGTTTCTAGATCTAATATTCCGTAAAATAGACCAAATCACACTGTTTGATTTATTAATTATATTGTGTATATGTCTTATTATGTGATAAATCATCGGAAATTATAATTCCCAGGTCCTTTTCATCTACTGTCTGAGCCAGCCTATTACCAGCCAAGAAATATTGGTGGTGTGAGTTAGAAGGACCTAAGTGAAGTGCATAACTTTGCAATATAACTATATATATTTTCAAACCAAGGGATCCCACTGTCTCATAAAGATTCACACACATTTTATAACTTCAGATACACAAGGGGGAAGAAAAGATAGAAACAGCAAGTGAAGGCAGAGAGATAGCGGGATGGGGGGGAATAGCAAGACCGTCGGAGTGGCCAGTTCCTAGGTCTCACAAGAAAATTTGACTGCACAGTCAGATAGACAAGAGGTGGAACAGAAGAGGATAAAAAAGATCCATGCATTTAACTCTCTCTACATAACCAATGGGACAGGGTCTTAGTCAACCCTGTCACAATTATGCTCTAGATGTCCACTCTGGGAGACATGCAACTTTTGGGTTGGCTGTGTTACAGGGCCTGCTCTTCTTGCCAATCCCAAGGTTTCCAGCCTCCCTAGACTGGGGAATTTTTTACTGCATGTCACTCAACCAAAGAGTGTGCCCTATGGAGTAGATAGATTTTTTTTTTTTTTTCTGCAAACTATCTTTATTCATTTTCATTTAAACAGACAGACAGACACATACCTGGCATAGCCAGGGCACACAACCCCAAACTGGCTGTGTAAACTATATACATCCCTCTATGTACAAGCACAACAGGAGACCGCTCTAGCTATGATCAGACTCCAAAAATCAGTAATGTCTTGAAATAATGAGCTAACCAGTATCAATATATGCCCCTCCCTTCGACAGCCCAAATCCCCCTCTAATTACCAGCTTATGAGCATATACTAATCCACGACCCCCGTTAGGGGCCTTACACTAACCGAGCAGCCTCCTGCTGTGTCCCCTGGAAAGAGAGAGAGAGAGAGACCCCAACCCTTTAAGACCATGCAGACCAAAACCATCCCACCATTAGCCTATGAAAGGGCCAAATAGAACCCCACTACCACTATCCAAAAAGTTACTTGAAACACACTAAGACCAATAACAATAAAAAAAGAAAAAAAGAGCAAGGCAAAAAATAAACAATTAAACATTCCAGCATCTTTTCCTTAGCTAGTCACAATATGACAGACAGACCTGTGCTCAGGGGCTCATAAATTCAGAGGCTCTCGACCTGCAGGGAGTAAATCGCATCTAGTACCCCCATCTTTAGCATATACCTTTTCTCCCTCAAAGTATAGGTGCCTCTTTATCATGCCCAACACCCTTAGCAATTCTTTCACCCACTGATCATAGGCATAGACCTGATCATCCTTCCAATGTTTTACTAAAAAGGCCTTAACTACCGCCGCCATTAAAGAGAGATGATAGTTAGGTGCAGCCCCTGCAATTTGGAAGAAGTCACCCAAAACACATACTCCCGGTGTTATAAAATCTGAGTAGTCCAGCAGTGGATCCATGCCCCGTTTGATTTCTCTCCATAAGGGTGAAATTTTACTACATCCCCACATAACATGCAAGAGATCACCCACTCCCTTCTCACATCTAAAACACAGGTCTGTCTGTCTCAAGTTGCTATCACATAGTTTCACAGGGGTATAGTAAATATTAGAAACAACAAAAAAATGCATATTTCTGTACCTGGGTATTACATTATATTTACTGCTTTTCCAAATGTTTTCCCAAATGAGGTTTCTGGGGGTCATCACTTTGTTCCAATATGGAATTCTTATAGAGAACTCGGCCAAGAAAGTCCAAGAGGATTTTATATACTTGTGAGAGGGAGTTAGCCTCTGGTTAACTTCCTTAATCTTCCCCACAAGAAGGAGTTGTCCACAGTGTTGCCCAACCCTTCACAAACCTTGCCAACATTTGTTTAAGTTGCAACCTTTGAAAGAAAGACAGTCTGTCACATTGTGGAGGAAGGACTACGCTGTCACTCTGCATAACATCCCTAAGCCTAAGATCCCGTAACTGATTAGCCCACCGATATCTGATTACCCGATCCCAATTACTAAGTTAGGTTACCCAATATGGGCTGATCTCTGGCCCTCCTTGATTCTGTTTTTGTACCGTGTAAGAAATGACCACCCAGCTTTGTAGTTTCATAATTGGATTCCCATACCCTGTTATAAAAAACCTTTTTCTTAATTTAGCATACAGCAATGATTCTGGATTGATGCCCGCCCTTGCTAGCATCTGTTTTTCTATTTGCACCCAGGTTGGTAAATAACTTTCTCCCTCAACATTCTCTGCCCATCGGGCCATAATGCCCATCTGGCCTGCCACATAATAAATATGGAGATCAGGCAACCTGACGCCACCCTCTGTATACTGCAGGCGCAACACATTATGTTTTACCCTAGGCGGTTTCCCATTCCACAGGAATCCCGAAATCAACCTCCTGATTATACTAAACCATTTATTAGGGATACTATACGGAGCTAAATAAACCGGATATAGCAGTCTAGGTAATATATTCATCTTAATAATACCCAGTCGTGCTGTGTGATTCAGAGGTAGCTTATTCCACCTTAATATGTCCCTTTGACCGTTGATATGACCCCCTCTAAATTTACTTCTGCCCCCATCTCCAGATTTGCTGTAATCCATATGCCCAGATACCTAATTTTATCTGAACTCCATTGCACCCCAAGGGAGGCGAAATCTGCCCTATAAACATATGGGGCTGGATATTCAAACTGCACCATTCTGAGGCGCAAGCCCTTGTGCTGCGCAAAATAGTTGCGCAGGGTGTGGTTTGTATATATTCACAAAGGAGTTGGCGCTTATTGAGCAACTCTTTGAATATCACCCCTGAGCCACAGCCACTGTGCATGGCGCAGTGAACTTGCGCCACCGCAAGTTGTCAGAGTGGAGCATTCAACTTGCGGTGGCAAGTACCATTGCGCCATGCGCAAAATCACGATATTCAAAAGGTGACATGCAAATGGGGCCATAATTCATGCAAGGCGCGGGGGGAGCCATTTGCATCTGATTATGGTCCCATTTGCATGCCATTAGCATGTAGGTGCGCCGATCCCCGAGGACTCTGCGCCTGGCCACCCTGCCAGAGCAGCAGCCGCCGGACTCCACGCACCTGCAGCCCGATCGCTGGCAGCAGTGTGGCTCCCCACCTCCTCCCATACATCTCCCTGGTGGTCCAGTGGACGAAATGCCCGATCGCGGGCAGAATGTAAAATGAACACCCCACCCCCAACACATGTCCCTAGTGCCCGATCGCGGGCAGTAGTGTTTCACCGGAATATTTGGTGGTCCAGTGGACCGATGATCGTGATCGCGGCAAAATGTATTGACTACCCGCCCAAACATCTCCTGGTGGCTAGTGTCCCCCACACTACGCCATTTTGCCACCTCGTGGGCGTGCAGCATCCACTGCGCCGAGCCGACCGTCTGGGCCGGCATCTTCCATTGGTGCAGAGTATTTCGCCGCCGCAGTAGCCCATACTGCACATGACAGTCCAGACGGTGAACGATTCACAAATCTGACTGTCATACCGGGATGGGCTGCACGCCCATTGGCTCTTGCCTGCACCAGTGGGCGGCAGTCTCACCGGGCAGTCAGGCCCATGGGTGGAATGCCGCCGGGGAGCGGGCAGGGTTGGGGGACACCTAGCCGCCAGGAGATGTCATGGGGGTGTCTATTTACATTCTGCTGATCGGCATTACGGGTCACTGGATCACCAGGGAGATGTTCGGGGTTCAATTTACTTTCTGCCCGCGATCAAGTATTTCTCGTCCACTGGACCACCAGGGATGTGGAACGGGGGTACATTGATGCCCGCGATCGGGCTGGTGGGGAGTACACCAGCCCGTCCAATCGGGCTGGAGTACAGGGACTGAGTTAGCTAGCCACAGGCAGCTGCTGTGTTGCGCCTGCACAGCAGCTCACCTGTGGGTGGCCCCTCAACTTTCTTTTTTTTTGTTCAAGGTCCTGCAGGCTCAGGTTGGGGTTGCGCCAGACTCTGCACAGCCCGCTGAATATCGGGCTGTGCAGTTTATGCATGGTTCCTCCCCCTCCTGTTGAGCATGCATTCATTTGCATTGCGCTGTTGCTCAGCCTGTTTTCGAGTGGCGCAACTGCCTCCTGCTGAATATCGCAGAATGGCTCAATGTAGGACTTGAGCATGCGCAACGCTTTTGAATATCTGGCCCAAGGTGTCAAAGGGAGAATTTGTGTCTTTGTCAAATTCAACTTATAATTAGAGACCTTAGAAAAACCTCCTATTAGCTCTCTTACTCTCTCAAAGCTGGATGCTGGGTCCTGTAAGTGAAGAAGTATGTCATCTGCAAAAACTGAGAATTTTAGCTCCAATCCCCCTATCCCTATCCCTTTAACATTAACATCCCCATTGATAGCTCTGAGAAGGGTTCTAAATAAATATTAAATAATATCGGTGAGAGAGGGCATCCTTGAGGTCCCATTATCTAGCCGGAATTCCTTCAAATATAATCATACAATATTCTGGCAGTTGGCGCCAGATATAAGTTCTTTAATACCCCTGGTAAACCCTCCGAATCCCATTTTCTCCATTGTAGCAAAAAGAAAGGAATGGGAGACCCGATCAAAGGCTTTTTCAGCATCTAAGGAGATCAAGGCCATAGGTATTTGGGAGTTGGGGCAGAGTTTAAAATATGATGTAATTTCCTAAGATATCTTATGCCCTCTCCCGGCATAAATCCTACTTGTTCCTGGCTAACTAGACTGGGGCAATACTAGAATTTATTTCCAATATTCTTGTAAGAATCTTAATGTCTTGGTTCATTAGAGCTATAGGCCTGTAACTGCTTAAGGCATCCCTGGGCTTATCAGGCTTAGGGATTAAAGTAATATATGCCTGATACAGTGGAGGATGATGAACCCTCCTGCATCACTGCACGAAAAACTCTTGAAGCATAAGGAAGCATAGTCTGAATATGGGTCTGATAAAATCTAGCAGTAAGGCCATCAGGCCCAGGGACTTACCTGCAGAAAGAGATTGCACCACCCCAATAATTTCAGATGCTCTTATTGGAGCTTCTAAATCTTAGCTTGAACAGGGTCCAAAACTGGTAAGGGAATTCCCTCTAAAAAACGCTTGGATTCCTCCTCCCCCGCCAAATCTTTAGCCTGGTAAATTTCTTTGAAATATGCCGCAAAAGCCTCCACCATCTCTTGGGGATCTGTTAGAAGCTTCCCTTCAAACTGGATAGATGTGACTGTTCTACTTGCTTCCCACTCCTTAATTCTTGCCACCAAGAGATGCCCGGGGACATCACCCTGCAGCAGGAATTCAGCGTTAGTCTTATTCAGCCAAAACTCTACTTTCCCATAGGCAATATCCGCCAGCTCCTTCCTCAGGCTTTTGAGCTCTGCATCTGTTTCCTCTGAAGACCCTTCCACCTGTGACATGGACTCAATTGCCCCTAACAGATATTCCTCTTTAGCCCTTCTCAGCCTACTACTCTTCGCCGCCATGCCCTGGGCCACCCCCACATACAACACCTTGCAAGTAGGCCAAGCCAGTTTTTTATTTTGCAATGTGGGCACTTGTGAACTAATGATCTCCTGTAAAGCCTCCTCCAATTTGTCCCTTACCGTAGGTTCTATCAAGAGAGAGTCATGCAACCTCCATCGGTAAGGTCGGGGAGGTGTGGAGCTTGGTTCCCACATCAACTGAATAAGAGAATGATCCGAGAAAGTTCTCCCCTCCGTTAGAACTTCCCTGACCTCTAAGTGCCTCTCTGTTCACCCAAAAATCAATTCGAGAATAGCTTTTATGGGCAGCCGAGTAAATGTCATATTACTACCCCTCCTCGAATGGGTCTTAATTGGGCCGACCAGAGCTGAACCTCCAAAACCTAATCAGGCAAGCTGAGCCTTAGTCGGTGGCCCACTGGATGGTATCCTATCCTCCGGTTACTGAGATAAAGTGTTCCAGTTGCCTACCAAAATAAGCGAGTGTGACGAAGAGTAGCTATATCCTCTCATTGAAGCAAAAATTCAGGATCAGAGGAGTTGCCTATATATGGAGGCAACTGAGATTGCCTTGCCAAACAAATTACCCGACAGATAAATCCCCTGCTGTCTTCCCTTACTAACACCTGCGCCACCTCATACTGGCAAGTTTTCTTTATTAAAATCACACGCCCGGAGGCTCTGTCCTCCAACCCCACAGACTTGCCCCCACCCATCGCCTCCCAAGACCACTCAGCTCCTCTGTCAGAAGATGCGCTCTTGTAACGCAGCAATATGAACCCCTGCTCTAAATGTATCTGAGAATGACCATTCTTTAAGCGCCTGCCCCTGAAGTCCTTTAACATTCCAAGAGATTATTTCAACACAAGACATTAATAAACATCAAAATTATGCTGTATAGGCTAAACATTTATGCCCTTTCATGGTCTGCATCCATCCATATTCCCAAACTCGGGGCTCTCTTCCAACCCCCACAGCCTTCCCCCCTCCCTCAGCCCCCGATCCTTAGATCGCCCATCGACCAGATATCGAGTCATGGATGAACCTGCTCCGTGACACTCCCCCAGCCCGACCCCATAACAATGCAACTCCGGGACCTAGCCCAAAACCCCCATAGAGACCAAAGCATGAAGTCCTGCATCCCCGTCCATCGTTCACCCTCCTCTCTCCATGAACCCGTCCTTACATTTCCCCCCAAAAAAATAATTAACCCTCTCAAAGATACAATAAAAAATGAACAATGAAAGAACAGGCCCAAACAGCTCCTCTTCACTTCCTCCTACGCCCCGAGGAGATACTCCTCAGTTTCCAGTACCGCCTAAACCTTAAACTTTTGGCTTCTCCCTCTCCCAATCCTACCCCAGTCCCAGCAAGGAAAACCAGGTAAATGGAAGATGGTACCTCTAACAGCTATAGAAACCAGCTGTTTGCTCCTTTAACGATAATATTCCCACTCACCCCCATCTTATCACACTCTCATAATGCCCCAATCTCAATGTTTTTAGGCCTGGTGTTTCTAAAAGGAAAACACAACCTGAGGCCCTGTGTCTACCGGCAAAATCTAACCAAACTAGATCCCTGTAACTCCCCAACCACTCTCCCTTGCCCCTTTAAATTCCTATCTCGCCTGTATAAGATGAAACACCATAAACCCAAACAGTATTATTCTCCTAACCGCCTCTTCCCATCGCAGAACAGCTATGCCCCACCTCTCTGAGTAGCTCTTTACCACTTGCAGTATTGATCCCCAACTGCAATAGGTGAAGATCCCAGTTTCTTATTAAAAGTGGCCTTCCATACTCCCTGGCTTTTTCTATCGTTTGAAAAGAAAACATATTTAACAATAAGCAGATAAACCAACAATCAATAACACCTTTTAAGTCCTTTAATTTCTCCTCCATCGCTGCCCTTCAGGCTAGTACTACCTTCTTCATCTCAAAACACAGTCAGGTGCAGGGCTTAAATAACTCTGGAAGGTCAGCCGTAACCCCTCAAAGCGCCTTTTTGCTGTGAGGAACCTCTTGTCTCCGGCTTGAAGATGAACCACCAACGTTGCAGGAAACTGTAATCGAAATTTAATTCCTGCCAGATATAGCTTTTTCTTGATTTCTGCATATTCTTTCTGTTTTAACATGGGCGTTTGATCCTGAAATAACCACAAAGAAGCACCATTCCATTGTAGAGACTTATTTTGCCTGGCAGTGATGTTAACACGTGGATTTTCTTTATAATTAAGAAGGTATAATTATCACTCAAGGCCTCGCCTCAAGGCATCTCCTTTAGTGCCCTGTGTATTTTTCCAGATTATACGCTTCCTCAAACGTGTAGGGCCCAGCAACTCAACAGCAAACTTGCATGAAAGAGACACAGTCCAGCCCCTCAGCCCTCTCTGGTAGCCCCTAGTAAGATCAGATTATTTCTCCGGTTTCTCGATTCTGGTCCTCCATCCTCCTCCAACTTCTTAACCTGCTTTCTCACAGCCACCATCTCCTGGTCCAGAACAGCTGTCTTCCTCTCCCTTAAGAGATCTGGGCTTCTGCATCCCCATTCTCTGTGCCAATGAATGTAGTGCTGGCTTTACCACTGCAGAATCGATCACCAGCCCCTGCAGCATTGATTTAATTTCAGGATGTCATCTCGGTTGAGCTTGAGTCCCTTCCTTCCTGGCTCCTCATCTTGCTCAGTTTCAGTAGGTGAATGAGGTTTTGGCCTCTTGGTAGCCGGGGCTCGCCCCACCAGGGGCTCCACAGAGTCTGCTTCCATCTCGGTGCTGCAATGCGGCCTGTCCTCGCTACTGCTCTCTCTCTATTTCAAACGTCACCTCACTTCTCCTCCTCCACGTCATTTAGCGATCCCGTTAAAAACACACCCGCACCAGTTCCCAAGCCTCTAAACTCTGCTTTTCAGCAATTTAAGCCGGTCCCGGAGGACAAGATATTTTAATATTAACTGCGGGGCCTCGGAGCGCCACAGGAGACGTCTAACCCGAATCAGCTCATCACGTGACCTTCTGGAGTAGATAGATTCTTTGATGATAGGAAAGGTATTCACCGTAATCTAGAACTTGAAGAATAGCTCTTCGATAGAGCCACACATGCCCAACCTCTTTCCTCTGGACACTCTTCAGTCCTGTTCTTTTTGTATGTACCATCCTTCCCCCCCCCCCCTTCCTTGAATAGGTATGGGCAGTGAAGACACTCATCTTTTCTTGAAGGGATTGTAGTTCATCTTAAGCCCTCTCGCCAGCAACATTATTGGTTAGGTAGTTTTCTTCTCCTCAGTAAGAAAGGTACCAAAGTGAGTTGAGACTGGCACCACCATGCAGGTGCTGGCACCAAACTTCTGGCTCCCAGTGAGTCCTGTCACCTCTGGCTCCAAGACTATAGACTGTGGATCTATGGAGATGATATTCTTGAAGATATAGAGTTACGATAAGTAATTATTCTTTACCATTGCACTTAGTCATTTGGGAGTGACTGTCCAGCAGTTGTAAGAACATTTGGGAAGGATTCTGTCAAGCATCAGATCTTCATATTCATATAACTTGAGTTATGTTATCCTGGTCATCATTGCCTTCTATGTATTCTTTGCCCCCCACCATGTATTGTTGACTGCAACTGAACCCCTAGAATTCATTGTTCTAGGGGCATGGATATAGTTCGCCTAGCCACAGGATGGCAATTCCAGCACGGCAATTCCACCAGAAGTGCTGATTCATCAGAATATATTTAAGCTAAGCTCCTCCTACCACCCAGGTGGTGTATATCCTCTGGCTCCGCTCCGTGATGTCAGATCTTCCTTTGTGCTGGAAGAATTTGATCTCCTTCGCAGCTGCATGTGTTGTAGGGCCTAAAGTGCACCATTGTCGAACTTAGTTTTTTCTTCAGTATTTGATACTTTGCTATATTCCTCAGTTGTCCTCGAGCCTCTGTGATGGAAGGTGGAACACGAAGAAGTGAAGCCAGTTCAAGTCATGCATCATGTGCTGACAGAAGATGTTGACGGATTCACATTTATTGTGCCTCTACTGACTGTGGATGGCATACCATGTCAGGCTGTAGCTTGTGCCAGATGATGCTCCCTTCTTCCCTGGAGGATAGCAAAGTGGGGTCCTTGGCTAAGTTTGCAGCCATGGAAGAAGCAGCGGCAAAGGCTGCAACGGTCACCATGTCCGCTTCAACGCTGCTCCCAACTGGGGCCAGAGTCAGAGCATCCTTCTCCAGTGAATTCTGGGAGATGTGTTGGACCCTCCAGGTCTTTGGGGAGAGCCCTGTCTGCCGCGGTATAAGCACAAGAAGCACCACCATCGGCGTTCCCCCACTCACTCTTCATCCTCGGTCCCCGTTGTTTGATGGGAACCTGAGGGAGCTGAGACGAGTGGGTCAAAGGTTGGAACGATGCTGGCAGAAATCTGACCTGGAGGGTGACAAGCTTAGACTGATGGCTCACTATTTGGACTGTCTGTCAGAAATCTCTTGTTAGAAGGCAGAATTCCTGTCCCGAGGGATTTCTGCAGCAAGGACTCGACCAGCTCAGCTCTTCTGTACTCTGGACAGGTTGTACAGTCCAGCCTGTCTGCAGATCAGAGAGCTTTTTCGCAGCTGAAGTGTGAGGAGTTTGCTCAATTTTTTTTGCAGATAAGGTTGCTGCCATTAGGTCTGAGATCCAGCTAGCACGTTCTGTTGAGTGTTGCGACTGTCGTTGGGAGGGCACAGGCACCCGGTCAGTCTGGGTGACTTTTGACCAGCAAGCAATGACTGTTATCATGAAGATTGTCCAGGGCTTACAGACAACTTGCTGTACTTCGGATCCAGGCCCAACCTGCCTCCTTGTGGAGTGCTTGGATGTCATCGGACCGGTCCTAGCTGAGATTGTCTTGTGTTTGTTGGAGAAGGGTGTGTTCCTAGACCCCTTGAAGGAGGCGGTGGTAACACCCCTTTCGAAGAAACCCTCCCTTGACCAAGACTGTCTCGCAAACTGCAGGCCAGTCTCTAACCTGCCCTTTTTAGGCAAGGTTATCGAGAAGGTAGTCGCGCTGCAGCTTGAAGACCATCTTAACACTCACAAGATCTATGATCCTCTCCAGTCCAGCTTCCGGAAGAGGCAGAGTACCAAGACGGCCCTTATACGGGTACTTAATGATCTCCTGATGGCTAGAGGTTGGAAGAGTCATTTGATCTTGATCCTCCTTGATCTCTCAGTGGCATCTAACACCATGGGCCATGGGTGTTACTGGAGTGCCTGTGGTTGATCTGCGGACTGTCAGGAACAGTCCTCAGATGGTTCCATTCATTCTTCACAGGCAGGTCTCCAAGAGTGATGTAGGGGATTTTTTCTTCGGCCCCACTTCCCCTGTTATGTGGGGTACCGCAGGGCTCCATTTTGTTTCCCATGTTGTTCACGGTGTATATGCTGCCATTGGGAGAAATTATAAGGAAGTATGGGATGAGTTTTCACTGCTGTGCAGATGATACTCAGCTGTACATGTCCTTTGTGCCCGAGCAAGTTGATTTTTATCTGTCTTTAATAACTGCCTCACTGAGATTCAGGATTGGATGAGTGCCAGCTGGTTGAGATTAAACCTGGAAAAGACTGAGGTGCTGGTGGTGGACCCAGGCCATCATGTAGAGGGGGCTACCTCCTGGTCGCTCATCCGGTATTATACTGGGGGACAACCAGTTGAGGGCCTCTGAACGGGTGCATAACCTGAGCGTTGTGCTTGACTGTGAACTGACACTTAAAGCTCAGGTGTCGCCCATTGTCAAGACCTCGCTTTTATCATCTGAGGAGCACGCTCAGGTGGAACACCTTGTTCTGCCTGAGGACCTTCCTACGCTGGTCCACGCCTTTGTCCTCCGCCTTGACTATTGCAATGATCTATACCTAGGGTTTCTGGGGTGGATATCTCTCGCCTACAGCTGGTGCAGAGCGTGGCTGCGGGCTGTTGACTGGCTCATCAAGAGCCGTATGCCTTCTCGCCTATAGCCGTGAACTGCACTGACTGCGGTGGTGGAGAATCGCCTTCAAAGGTCGGCGCTGCTGACCTGTGAGGCCCCTGCGAACAGGGACCACGTTATTCTGAAGACCTCCTTAGTCCCTACCACTCGCTCCGTTCTGCCGACAAGGGATTGCTGGATGTTCCCAGGGTCCATTTGAAGACTTGGGGGCCAGAGCATTTGCTTTCATGGCCCGACCCTGTGGAACTTTCTACCTCGTCAGGTGAGACAGTGCCCGTGCACTGAGTCTTTTAAGTCAGCTTTGAAGATGTACTTATTTGAGCTAGCATTCCTTGATTTGATTTGAACATGAATTTAGAATTTCAAGATTTGGGATTTTAATTTGAAGAGTTTTTAGCAGTATGTTGTACAGGCACTTTGGTTTTGGAAAAGCGCCTTTAATAAATAAATTTGACTTTGATGGACCAGGAGATATCGCCTCTTCCCCTCTCGACTCCCCGACCTTGCCCCTCTACGGTTGAGCCAAAAGGTCAAGGGGCACTTCGCTAGCTCCAGGCGGTCGAGGTATTCTTTGACTGACTGACCAGTTGTCAGAGGAGATCGACGAGGAGTTGATCTCCAAGACCCTGGTGCTCCCGATCCTCACACAGGAAGATGTGGTCCGGTCGATGTCCCTAGCCAGTTCTACTTGGGAACAGCCTCCACCAGAGGTTGCTCTGCTGAAGTCAGTGCAGTGAGCTGTATTGTACCCCCAGTGACTTCTCGTCGACAGTTGAGATTGAGGTTGAGATGCCGCTTGTATTCTCAGTTCTGCTCAACTGGGAGGTGTCATCGTTAAAGGTCCTCATCCTTGAATGAGGAGAGGCCCCACTGGTGCATGCAGTGATGCTACAAGGAACTCCTCTAGCAGCATGGGCCTTGGCAGGGTAGGATAGGGCTCTACCCTGACACCTGTGCTCGTTTGGCCGGTGCCAAGCTGGGTGGGCCTAGCGGTTCTTATCTGCCATCGGTTTCTATGTTTCTAAGGCCATGCTGATCCACCCAAGGCAGTTGTCAGCAACAACTGATCTTACTTCGAGAGGGCTCTTGCAGTAGGTAATTACATATAGGACTGACGCCGGCCGGCGGCAGGACCCCACAGAAAAATTTCTAGCTAGCAGTCCCTGGCGAGGGACCGGTGTCGGACGCCCGCCTTCCAGTTCTTTCCTGCCGTCAGCTCGTGCAGCGCCTCGCTGTTAAGTTCTTATCGCTCAGTCCTGTTACTTCGTCGTTTTTTCTGAAAAGTTTTCAGTATTGTATTTTATATTTTCTATACGTCAGGTGAATGACCGGTATGTTGTCCCTTCAAAAATAAGTGCGACTAGATGCGGCCTAACTGCCTCACAAAGATGGTCACTCCCTCTGCCTTTTGTGTTGGGCCCGACCATGCGGTCGATAAGTATCGCACTGCCTACGTTTTCACGCGCCACCTGCGAGACAACGCCAGCCAGTCTCTCAAAGCCCATCTCCTCAAGAAGATGTCCGCGATGGAGAAGGAGTTGAAGAAACTTGCAGGCATCAACCTCCCTGAAGGGCACAAGGCGGGACAAGGAAGGGCACAGGGAGAGGCCTCCTCCTCCGCGACTCTGGCGGAGTGGCGGGCAAAATGCTTTATCCCTCCTCCCGGAGAATACGCCCGACAGCAGCCTCCAAGGCTTTGGAGAGGCGTCAGCCCGCCCATCGAGTTCACGCTTGAGCCCGCCCGGTGCCTCAGGCAAAGGAGGCTTCAGCCCCGTACCGCCGCCGGGCTTGCAGCCTACTGTGCGGGCGCCTCCCATAAGCGGACGTCGGCTCCTCCGATATCCACGGGGAGAAGGCGCTAAGGCGCCCGACCCGCCAGGCGGCGCACAGCAAGTCCCCTCGGACCGGGCCTCTTCCCACCCATGCCCGTCTCCGACGAGGACTACACATCGAGACGCCCGGCTCCTCTGGCATCCGCCTGGATACGGCCCCTAAGCCACCACGTCAGCCCCTCCGACATGCGCCGGGCCTCTGAGCCTCACGGCAGACCCTGCTTCATGTGTCGTACCAGGTTCCCGCAGCCTTCGCTGCCGTCAGAGACCCAAGTCCCCCTGCCCGACCCGGAGATTTTCCCCTCCATCCCGGACAAGGCTCAAGATCCTGGGCTACCGTCCGATCCTCTTCCTTCAGAGCGGATCTGGCTCCGGCGCCCCTCCTCAACGCCAGCTCCAACACCGGCCCCTCTGACACGGTGGGGATATTCCCTATTCCTCGGTCCCTCCACACCACGGGTCTATCCCAGCTGATCCACCCGTTGAGTACCCGGCTGGGCCATCTGCTCTGGCAGCTCCTCCAGTGCCTGGGTATCCGCCCGTCCTATCCAACGCCGGTTTCTCAGGTCCTCAGTATCCTGTGCCGCAGTACCCGGCACCGATCCTCAACACTGCAGTACCCGACACCGCAGTACCCGGCTCCGGTATTCCTGCAGCCGGGTTGCGGATACTCTCCCTACGGATTTCATCCGTACAACTATCCCCCTCCTCCTCCTCCACCACTCCCTAGGCGGCCGGTGGATCTCCAGGAGACTCTTGCCTCCTGGTGGGCTGAGGCCAAGGCTCAGTTCACCAAGGAAGTCGAGAGCCGTCTTACGGCGATGGTGCCACCTCCGGCTCCCGTATGCCCCAGACGGCATACTCCCTCTCCACCTCCGGATTCCCGGGCTTTGCCCTTGGGATCCCGAGAGAGGCAGGACACGCGTCTTGGGATTCCCCCTAAGGAACCCATTCCTCCCCCTAGACGAGCTAGGGAGTCTTACTGTGCTTCAAATTCCTCTTCTTCTTCTCTCTCGGACTCCTCCGATGGGTGTTAGGAGAAAGACGACGAGCCGCGCTCTCCGTCCAAGCCCCGGCCGAGGACTCCTCCGAAGTCTCCTCCAGAGGATCCTTCTTTCACGGAGTTGCTCAGAAAGATCCAGGAAGTCAATCAGTGGCATTCCTTAGAGCCAGATCCTCAACGGGTTAAACTCGCCGAACATCTGGACTTGCCCCTTACGACTCCTACCCTAGTGCCACCCTGGATCGAGCCTCACGCCCACCTTGTTTCCACTACTTGGAAGCAACCGTCAGCATTAGCCCCACTTCCTAGGAAGTCGAACAGGCTATACCAGGCTCCGGAGGGTGTAGACTTCTTAGACTCTCACCCCCATGCAGACTCGGTTGTGATTAGCGCCGCTCGTGGCCGGTCAGCACACCCGAAACACTTGAGCTTGTCTCCCCCGGATAAGGAATCTCACCTTCTGGATCAGTATGGAAGGAAGATCTACGCTTCTTCCACACTGGGGATTAGGGCCCTGAATTATGTAGCACATATGGGGGATTACCAGAAGGCTGTCCTTACCCAGGCGGAATCTAAGATTGATTCCTTGCCTGACTCTCAAGTCAAGCAGGAGTTAGCCGACCTGGTCCGTTCTGCTTATTCGGCCAGTCGTCACATTCTGAGGGGCGACCCTACGGACGAGTGGACACCACAGGGACGGAGCTCGTTCGCCATAAGTCTTCAGCATCACGCATGGCTCCATGTGTGAGGTCTGGTCCCGGAGGTGCAGTCAGCAATTCAAGAAGCACCTTTCAGGGTTTCCGTGCTTTTCGGCGGTGATGTCAAGAACATCATCACTGACTTGCAGGAGAAGGGGACGGCCCTTAAATCTGTTGATTCAATGTACCGTCCCCATCCCCCACAGCACCGACCCTTTCGCAGACGCAGCCAGCCTCAAGCGAAACCTCAGGGAAGGCGGGCCACTAAACGTCGGGCCCCTACAGCTGCCGGGCCCCCGCCGCCCAAAAAAGCAACGGGCGCCCCAGCTGCAGCGCTGCCTCACACCACCTGACTCCTTCCCTCTCCCACCACCTCCGGATGCTCCGGAGGAACCGGTAGGAGGGAGGTTCTCCCTCCACCTTCCAGGTTGGGAGAGGATAACATTGGATTCATGGGTGCTTCAGATCATAGCAGAGGGGCACTCCATAGAGTTTCTGCAGAAACCTCCACGTCACCCCCCTCTGAACTCCTCTTACTCAAGGGACCATCTTCCTTTGGTCAGGGAAGAAATCTCTGCTCTCCTTGTGAAGCAGGCTATAGAGCCCGTCCCCCCTCACCTCCATGGGACGGGTTACTATTCCCATTTCTTCCTTGTACCAAAGAAGCGGAGATCTCAGACCTATTCTCGATCTCAGCTCCCTGAACCTATATGTGGAATACAAGACGTTCAGGATGCTCTCCCTTCAAACCCTCTTGCCTCTGCTCTGGCCGGGCCAATGGCTTTGTGCACTGGATATGCAGGATGCGTACTTGCACATCCCCATTCGCCCTTCGTACCGAAAGTACCTCAGATTTGCATTCCAGGTGGACCACTACCAATTCCGGGCACTCCCTTTTGGTCTTTCCTCGGCTCCCCGAGTCTTTACCAAATGCCTGGCGGTGGTAGCGGCCACCCATGTACTTTGGGAGCTCAGGTTTTTCCCTACCTGGACGACTGGCTCCTGGCAGCCCTGTCCAGGGAGGAACTCTTGCATTTTCTCTCCCTCACCCAGCAGGTTTTCACTGGTCTGGGTATTACCATCAACCATTCCAAGTCTCACCTGGATCCTTCACAGAGGCTCCAGTTCATCAGGGCAATCCTCGACACGACAATGTGCAGGGCCTTCCTGCCTCCGGACAGGGGTGCCTCCCTCCAGTCCCAGATTTCCCTCCTATCGGAAAACAAGAGGGTTCCGGCGAGGTCAGCGCTCCGTCTACTGGGGCTTATGGCGGCGGCCATCCCGACGGTTCCGCGCGCAGCGCCTCCACATGAGAATCTCTCAGTGGACTCTCCGATCTCAGTGGGATCAACGGGTAGACGACCTAGATCATCTCGTTCTGATCTTCTCGCCGATGGTAAGAGACTTGCAATGGTGGATGGTTCGAGAGAACCTTTTCCAGGGGTCCCCTTTTTTCATCCTCCCCCGATCAGACTCTGACTACGGACGCTTCAGGCGAAGGTTGGGGAGCCCATCTGGGTCCTCACCGAACCCAGGGACTATGGTCAAACTTGGAGATAGTTCTCCACATCAACGTGCTCGAGCTTCAAGCAGTGCTGTATGCTCTCCAGGCCCTTCACCAATTCATCCTTCCCGGTCACCTAGCTGTCCAAACAGACAACATGTGCGTGGTGTGGTACATCAACAAGCAGGGAGGGACTCGGTCCTACCGGTTGTGCAGGGAAGCGATGAGAGTTTGGGAATGGGCAGCGCTTCACAACCTTCACCTCACGGTGATCCATGTTCCGGGAGTAGACAGTGTCCTGGCAGACAGACTTAACTCACAAGTTGGCTCTACCACACGAGTGGGAACTGGACGAAAAAGTTCTAAAAAGCATCTTCCAGATTTGGGGGGCTCCTCAGATAGACCTGTTCGCCTCCTCCCAAAACGCAAAGCTTCCGATCTTTTGCTCTCTCACTCCAGAGCGAGGCGCTTTCTGGAGCAACGCTCTATCTCTAAGCTGGAAGGACAGATTCGTCTATGCTTTTCCCCCAATTCCTCTGGTCCCTCGTGTGCTGCAGAAGCTGGCTTTGGAAGGAGCGAGAATGATTCTATTCGCTCCTTTCTGGCCCAGGCAAATCTGGTTCTCTCTTCTACAACAATACTCAGAGGTTCCTCTTCTTCCTCTTCCTTTATCTCCAGGATTGCTGACCCAGGATCAGGGGACCCTGGTCCATCCGGGACTCAAGTCCCTTCAACTTCATGCATGGCTCCTGCAGACCTAGCTCAATCTCGTTTTGGCGTTTCTCCTAAGGTGGCCGAGATTCTGGTGGAGGCTAGAAAACCCTCCACTAGGTCCACTCTCGCCATGAAATGGAAAAGATTTTCCATCTGGGCTGTGTCCAGGAACGTGAGCCCTTTTCCTGTCCTGTGACCATTCTACTTGAGTACAGCGTCATCTTTTCGACTGGATCTCAGTCACTCCTCTTTGAAAGTCCATATGGTAGCTGTTTCAGCCTACCATGTCCTCTTC
Source organism: Neoceratodus forsteri (assembly GCA_016271365.2). Lineage (NCBI taxonomy): Eukaryota > Metazoa > Chordata > Ceratodontiformes > Ceratodontidae > Neoceratodus > Neoceratodus forsteri. Next base: position 1,561,775,470 of record CM057449.1, read on the forward strand.
ACTGAGAAGGCATTTGCCCAGCTGGAGGTATCCAAACTTTCCTCAGGGGTCCTTCATCTCAGGCCCCTGTCCGATTCCAGCTCCCCTTGGGACTTAAACTTTGTCCTCGAGAAACTTACCCTTCCTCCCTTGAGCCTGCGGCTTCCTGAACTTGAAGTTTTATCGTGGAAGGCGCTCTTCTTGGTAGCCATTACTTCTGCTGCAAATTTCCGAACTCAGGTCCTGATGTGCAAAATCCTTATCTGATTTTTCACAAAGAGCGAGTAGCTCTTCGCCCCGAATCCTAAGTTTCTCCGAAGGTGGTAGCTGAATCTACTGTACCTTAAATCAGTCTATTGAATTACCTGCTTTCTTCACGCAGTACTCCAATCAAGGAGAATACCTGCTCCATACCATGGATGTTCACAGGATTCTGAGATACTACACCGATAGGACGAAGGATCTCAGAAAGACTGATCAGTTGTTCGTCTCTTTCGCTCACAAAAGAGAAGGCAATGCTGTCTCTAAGCAATGCCTATCAAAATGGTTGGCCCATTGCATCACTTTCTGTTATGACAAGTACAACAAAACCCTCCCGGGTCAAGTCAGAGGTCACTCCACTCGTGGAGTTGCAGCCTCTGCGGCTTGTTTCAAGAACGTGTCTGCGGCAGACATCTGTGCTGCCGCCACTTGGACTTCAGTCCATACCTTTACTAAACATTACAGTTTGGACATTGCCTCTCGCCGTAGAGCAGGCTTCGGGTTAGCTGTCTTGCAAGGCCTCCTTTCTTGAGACCTGCTAGATTATTTGCTACTTTTTGGAGTAGTTCCTCCTCCCGGTGCCTTTCATTTGTTCCAGACTGCTTGGGATTCTGTCCTATATGTAATTACCTACTGCAAGAGCCCTCTCGAAGTAAGATAGTACAGTTACGTAAGAACTTACCGTAACAGTAGATCTTCGAGAGAGGCTCTTGCAGTAGGTAATACCTTCCCGCCCTCCATCCCCCTAGGCTTTTTCAGCTCCTTTTCCATTGAGGGAAATATCTGCTTCTCTCTCGTCCAGGCCTTCCAGGCCTGTGGCAGGAAAGAACTGGAAGGCGGGCGTCCGGGACCGCCCCTTTATACCGATGTCGTCGCCGGTCACCTGAAGTGAGGCGGTCCCTGCCAGGGGACTGCTAGCTAGAAATTTTCCGTGGGGTCCTGCCGCTTGACCGGCGTCAGTCCTATATGTAATTACCTACTGCAAGAGCCTCTCTCGAAGATCTACTGTTACGGTAAGTTCTTACATAACTGTACTTTTCTCCACCCTGCTGGTGGAACCACCTCTACCACAGCCTTTGAGAGGAGCCCCAGCAAAGGGCTGCTTTGCTGCGATCAGCTAGCCAGGCCGGCTGTTGGAGGAAATCACACAGTCAGATGACTCTAGGGTGGTTCACGGCAGCAAATTGTCTAGGGCTATTTGTTACTAGTCCTCAGACGACACAGATGGTTCCTTTGTGCAGTCATCAAGGATGCATGCCTTCAACCACGAGTCGGTTGAGCACTTGACCATGGGCCAGTGTCATTTGGGGGCTATACTCCGACTCACTTCGAAGTCCTTGCCTGTCCCCTTGGAACTTGTGCAAAACAGTGCTGAATACCCTTTCACAGATATCCTTGACAAGGACTAATCCATGGGGCTTTTCTTTTCCTTGGCTGAGGCCATTTTGGAATTAGTGCTAGAGCTCTGGCAGCATCCAGCCTGGCGCCCTCAGCTTGTATGGTCTACAGGTATGCGCGCCCTACCAACTGTCCGTCCGGGTTCTCTGTCCACCCCTCGGTCGAGGGTTTGGTCTCGGGCCCGGTTTTCCAGAAGTCCAGAAACAATGGGACATGTACAAGCCCCCACCTCCTGACAAGGAGTTGAATAAGATTGACCATGCAGCTAAGGAAGCCTATGCCACTTCCTCCCTTGGTCTTTGTCAGGCTAGCTACACCTTGATGATGGCCCACTTTGGTCACTCCCTGCTAGAAGTGCTGGATAATGTCCTCCATCACCTTCCTGCTGACAAGAGTCCAAGGTCAAGCACTGGCTGAACACCAGCGCCATACGATCTTGGATATGAGCTACTTCTGTGCTCCTGCCATGGCAGCTGCCATGATGCGTGCAGAGGGTCTGGCTGAGTTTCTTCACCTTTACGGTGGACACTCAGCAAAAGCTGTCCAGTGTTCCTTTCTTAGGCACCAACCTCTTTAGCCCAGGGGTGGATTGTCATCTCACACAGATTGAGAAGCCCAGTATCATCCTGGACTCTTGAGTTTATCCCGGAAGGACCCAAAGACACAAAAACCTGAAAATATCAGTCCTTTCAGCCACTGCTGCCTCTGCAGCTGCATTTCCAGCAAGGGCTATACCAACCTGTTGCCTGAAGGCCAGGTTCTCGGTGCAGGGGCCCAAGAGATGTGGGGGTAGGGGAAGTGGTGCCCCCTCCAAAACTGTCCAGTGACTGGTTGGGGGTGTCTCTCACCCACTTGTCCAGTTCTGACACAGCTCCCTGTTGGGGGGAGTAAGCTTCGTCAGTTCTGTCATGCTGGTCTGTCATTACTGCGGACAAGTGGGTTCTCAAGATGTTAAGCAGAGGCTGCCTCTCGATTTCAAGGCTCTCCCACCTTACCAATCCCATGCTCCGAGGGTGTCCTCAGTGTGGCAGAACACAGTGTCTGCCCTTAGGGAGGATATTGCTCAGCTCCTTGTGAAAGAAGCTATAGCCCATGTCCCAGACGCCCTGGCAAGTCAGGGGTATATGTTCAAGCACTTTCTGGTCCTGAAATGGATTGGGGCTGACACTCCATACTGAATCTGCACAATTTCAATCGGTTCATGCTGAAGTGCAAGTTCTGGTGGGTCACTCTGAACTAGATTATACCATCCCTGGAGCAGGGCATGTGGTTCTGCTCCCTGGACCTCAGGACGATTCTTCCACATCCTAGTTTGTCCATCCTACTGGTGGTACCTCTGGTTTCTGTAGAAGAGGTTCTTTATCAGTTCCAGGTCATGTCTTCGGCCTCTCATCCGGCGTCAGGGTTTTCATCAGTGCATAGCTGTGCTGGCAGCCTTCTGCAGCACAAAGGCATCAGGGTTTACCCCTACCTGGATAAATGGGTGATAAACGGGCCATCCATGGAGGCTGTGGAGTAATCCAGGATCTGGCCCTCCAGACCTGCAGAGATTTGGGACTGTTGGTCAACCCAGCCATGTCCAAACTGATCCCATGGTAGGTGATTCACTTCATCGGGCAGAGCTAGACTGCCTGCAGACCGAGCACTGGATCTTACCTCCTTCGGCTCGATTGTTTCAGTTTGGGAGCTTTTACCCTCCCTGGGACTTCTCTGGCTGCTGGGGCATATGGCATATATTGCACCTGCAGTGGGAGTTTGGACGCCAGTGGTCCCGTGCTCAGGACACTTGGACCAGCCAGTCACAGTGAACTAGCCGATGTGGGATGCCATCCATTTAGTGGCCATCCCAAACATCTGGAGGAGGGAGTTCTGTTTGTCCGCCTAGAGTCAACTATCACTCTCACAACGGACACTTCTCTGGTGGTGTGGTGAGCACACCAGGGAGACTGCAGGACCCAAGGGTTCTGATTGCCCCAAAGTCCATCACATCAGCATGCTGGAGTTCTGTGCAGTGTGAATAGCTGACAGAATTTGCTCCACTTGTCAAGGGTCATGTCATGCAAGTCCAGATAGACATTGAAACATAGAATTTGATGGCAAATGAGGACCGCTTGGCCCACCTAGTCTGCCTATTTCCCTACCTAATGGATAAGCTGCAAATCCTAGTTATCTAACAGCTTACTTCCTCCTACCCCCACTAGAATTGCCTTATGTCTGTCCCATGCATTCTTGAATTCCCCCAATGTTTTTGACTCCATGACCTCCTCAGGAACGCTGTTCCATGCATCCACAACTCTCTCCTTGAAAAAATACTTCCTCACATTACCTCTGAGCCGTCCCCCCTCTATCTTCAAATTGTGACCCGTTATTCTTGCACAGCACCACAACCACATTCTACCTGAACAGGCAGAGCGGCATGTAGTCCCTCCCCTTGTGTAGGGAGGCCCTCAGCACTGGGCACACATGCGCAGTCTGGGTGCAGATCTCCTGGCAATTCATGTCGTCAGAGCAATCAGCTGACAGATGCTCTCAGCCAGGTGGGACAGATGTTGCATGAGTGGTCCCTGCATCAGGAAGTGGTGAACCATCAGATCTTCCTGTGGGGGGGAACACCTCTGGTGAACCTGTTTGCCCCCCAGGAGAACAGCAAACTGAGGCTGTTTTGCACCTGCCCCCACAGTCCAAGACACTGGTGGGGGATGCCTTTACGAGGCCTTGCATCCCAGCCCTCATGTATGCCTTTCCTCCTTTCCCTTTGATCCACAAGGTGGTGGTCAAGGCCCAGGACGACAAGGCACAGATGATCCTGATAGCTCTGAACTGGCCACGACAGTTCTGGTACCTGAATCTCATCAGCCTCAGCAGCAGGCCTCCATGGCAGTTGCTTCTTCACCCAGACATGCTGGCCCAGTGACAAGAGAAGATCCTGCACCCAGACCTTCAGTTGCTGCACTTACAGCCTGGTTCCTGGATGGCTAGAGTTCCAGGTTTTAGGCCTTTTTGGAGAATGGGCTCCTTGTTGTCAAGGCTTACCGAAGAGAGTCGAATCGGTAGTGCTATGCCTTTAAATGGAAACAGTTTTGCATTTGATGTCAGGGCAAGAAGCTTGATCCCCTTGCCTGCCTTGTGGCTAGTATCCTAGAGTACCTTTGGTCCTTCTCCCAGCTGGGGCTGTGAGCAACAACCCTTACGATGCAGCTGGCAGCCATCTCTGCATATCGATCGCAGACTGGTGTGTTGACGGTGGCCCAGGAGAAGGTAATCGGTGCTTTTTTAAAGGCCTGGACCACCTGTCTCCTCCAGTGCATGAAGCAGCACCATTGGGACTTAGATCACACAATTCTAGTTCGGGGTGAGGCTCTCCAGCTGTTTGTAATATACGATGAAGTCGCATCTGGCCACCTGGCAGCTTAGCAGACGGTTGGCAGGTGGATAACATCCTGCAGCAACCTCTGCTATAGGTTGGCTGGTAGGGAGCTTCCCGTAAGGCTTAGGGCTCAGTCCACCTGACATACCAGTGCCTCGCTAACTTCTTACAGGGACATCCCTATCCCGGAGGTATATAGGGATGCCACCTCAAAGTCAGCACACACCTTCATTTCCCATTATAGCATTGACCTGAAGCCTTATCGGGATGCTGCATTTGGGACCTCCCTTCTCCAATCTCTGTTTACCAGATAGGGGTGCAGACCTTGCCGCCTCCTCCTGGAGAACTGCTGGAAGGCTGCCATTGTGTAGATAGGTGAACTATAGCCACACCCCTAGAAAAAATAGGGTCTTACTTCGAGAGTGAACTCTTGCAGCAGGTAACACACATAGAACTGAAGCCGGCAGGCATCAGGAACCCACGGCAAACTTCTGTCCAGCAGTACCAAACCCCAGCGTCAGTTCGCCCCTGACGTTCCATGTGGTATAAGAGGCGGCGGTCCCGGCGTGCCTCAGTCCTTTTCCCGGCATTGTCGCGCATTCATCAGCTCCTCGGCTAGACTCACACCAGTATGACCATTTTATCTGTAAAACCTCTGTTGTTTTTTTTCTCATCATAGTCCTGCTTCATCGGTTTTCATTCCTGTATGTCTCTCCACCATCTCCTTCTTCTAAGCACATGAATAAGTGCACCCGTGAGAAACAGATCCCCGCCAAAGACAGCCATGCGGTCTTCTTATTGTGTCTGGGCCCAGACCATGACACCCAGTCCTGCACTCACTGACAGGCCTTCAGTAGTGGGAATCGGATCCGCTGTCAGAAGTCCCTTCAGGCTTTCCTCGCTCAACAACAGTTGGTTGCCATGTAGAGGGGTTCTTCCTCGGAGCGGGAAACTTCCCACCGTTCCCACAAAAAGTCGGACAAGCATCTTGATTCCTCTTCAGAATCCAAAGAGAAATGTAGGGAGAAGGAGAAAGAAAGGGAGAGATCCCACTCAAGATCTAGATCCTCTGGATCACACTCTGCCTCAAGGGACACCTTGGAATCGTCAGGCCACTCCCGGCTGACTGTAGTCAAAGCCCGGTCACCTCACGGGTGGCAGGCACGAAAAAGGAGGTTTCGTGGTCCTCTGGCCTGATGCTCCAGCCTATCAAGATTCGTCCCCAATGCAGGTCTCTGGTCAATCTTCACTCAGGTATGGTCCTCATGCCTCGGTCAGCCTCTGCATGCAGCCAACTCCCAAGACAAGGCTAAGACCTCAGGCCAGGTGGCGGGAGATCTTCATCTCTCCCTCCCAAGCAGGCCAAGAACTCAGCAGAGAAACATCCTCCCCCACCGTCGGACAGGCGCCAGTCCAACAAACATGCCAAGCCAGCGTCGGACCAGCAGCGTCTCTGGTCTTCGGACGGCACCCCCAAGGTCTCACATACACCGGCCCCACTGGCTAAGACACACCATCGCCCGACATACCCTCCCTGAACCGATGTCCGGGCAGCGTACACCTGTGCAGGAGGACCTGATGCCGGTCCACACGGTAGCCCCAGGACCTGACGACAACAGCCATAATCCATCGCCACTTTCTCGAATGCCCACCGATGCCGATAGACCTGATGATCGGGTATCGCGCCAGTGGCACTGACCCTGGCCTGTCATCGACCCGCTACAGGTTCCCCAAATTAAACCTTTCTCAGGTAAAGGACCTGTTCAGTCACTGTGGGAAACCGCAAGCCTGATATCCTCCCCACCAAAACCTCAATCTGTTGCCCGGTGGAACTGGTTTTGGCTCCGAATCCTGATGGGGGCAACCCCCCCATCCCGGATCCGCGCACTGTTCCCCAACCTCAGCCAGATGAGGATGGGGGAAACAGCCCACCTCTCCTGAGAGGCCCAGGAAAAAAGCGGCCAAAAAGAGGGCTATGTCCAAATCAAGGAGCATCAGCTCTTCTAGCTCCTCAGACAGACACCAACATAAAAGGAGGAGGCACAGATCTTCATCAGTCTCCTCTGACTCCTACCAACCGTCAGATTCCTCATTTTCATCCTTTGAGGACCTATCCCCCAGGGACCCTGAGGATACTCCAAAGTCACTTCCCGATGACCCATTCTTTATGGAGGTCATACGGCACATTCAAGCCAACATGGGCTGGGATACAGAGGATTTAGATCCTGAGCGTATGCGGCTCACCAAACACCTCAGGTAAAAGGATCCTAAACCTTTAGTGATCCCACCTGTGGTCGACACCTTTGAAGACGTCACAGAGGCTACTTAAGGAGACGCCCCCATTCATCCACAGCTATCCCGAAGAAAGCTGACTATTTGTACAGGGCACCCAAGGAGCAACTCTTCTTGGCCAAACACCCCACTGCTGATTCGGTGGTCATGTCGTCGACACATGACCGTTCAAGAGACCTAAACACCTGAGTAAGCAGCCTCCAGACAGAGAGTCTAAACAACTGGACTCCATAGGCAGGAAGGTGTATTCGCCTGCCATCTACAGCATCAGAAATCTTAAGTTCTTGACCAACATGGTCCAATTCCAGAACGCCTATGGAACCAGGGAATGGACATTTTGCAGAGTATGCCTGACTGCTCCCAAGTGGCAGAACTCTCCAGGCTTCTTCAGACTGGCTCGGATGTAGGCATGCACGCCCTACGATCCACCTGCGACTCTGCAGACACAGCAGCAAGGGCTGCTGCCACGGGCATTTGCTTACGTCACCATTCTTGACTTCGGGTTTCTGGGTTTGCTCAGGATGTCCAATCCAGCATCCTAGATGCACCCTTTAGAGGTGCCATCCTCTTTGGCGAGGACACGGATAAAATTATTAATAAGCTACAGAACTCTAGTAAGGCTGTCCGCACCTTACAGTCCATATACTGCCCAAAACAGTTTCAAAAGTCTTGTTTTCATGGCCGAGGGGGTCAACAACAACAGCAGCTCCGTTTCCAGCATCAGTAACTTCAACGGGGAGGCTACAATTGGTGAGACTCCAACAGAGGATCTGTGGGACCTGTCTCTCGACAGTCAGAACCCACCCAAGCCACCTTTCCACCCCCTCCCACTGCCTGACTCCTGAGGCGACCCACCTCTCCCCAACGTCTCACCGGGGGAGAAGGTAGGAGGGTGCTTTTTTCTATATGCAGAGGCCTGGAGAAAGGTGACCTCTGACCAGTGGGTCCTCATGCTCATAGAGAACAGGCACACTATAGAGTTCATCAACATTCCACCAGACAGGCCCCCACCGCCATCCTGTTACTCTAGGAAACATGCAGGTCTGATTCAGCAAGAAATCCAAGCCTTGCTTTCCAAGAAAGCCATAGAGCCTAAATCTAAATCAGTGAGGAACAGGATTCTATTCCCACTTCTTCCTGGTCTAGAAGAAGTCAGGAGACGTGAGGCCCACTCTCGACCTCAATCAGTCGGTCAGATACAAAAGGTTCAGGTTGGTCACTCTTCAAAACCTGCTCCCCATGGTCTGGCAGGGAGACTGGCTGGCATCACTGGATATGCAAGACGCTTACCTTCACATCCTGATAGCGAAGCACCACAGGAAATATCTCCAGTTCACCTTTCAGAGCAGGCATTTCGAGTTTCGGGACGCTACTCTTCGGCCTTTCCTCCGCTCTGAGGGTGTTCACAAAGTGCCTTGCGGTGGTAGCCACAGCACTTCGGAGAATGGAGCATTATGTGTTTCCATTCTTGGATGACTGGCTTCTCACAGCACAGTCCAAGACACGTTATCAGAGTGCCATTCGAGACACACTTGCATGCTTTTTCGGAGTCTCGGATCACCATCAGCACAACAGAATTGCCTCTGATCCCTTTCAGCTCCTGCCATTCACAGGGGCCCTTCTCAACACCATCACCATCACTCCTCAAGCAACTGGTCATGGAACCTACTCGGCAGAAGGCAATACTGGACCTTGTGCTCACAAACAGGGACAGTGTGATGGGGGTAACAGTGGGGGAGCACCTGGGAAACAGTGACCACCAGTCATTGTGGTTTGAAATCACAGAAAGAGCAGAACCAAACCACACAAAAACACGTATCCTGGATTTTAGGGGGGCAGACTTTGGGAAAATGGGGAGATACTTGAACGAGGCATTAAGGGAATGGGACAGGAATCGGGTTGAGGAACAGTGGCAGTATTTAAAATGGGGATTACAAGAACAACAGAATTATGCATTAAGCAGGTTAGCAAGAGGAAAAGGAAGGAGACCATTATGGTTTTCCAAAGAGGTAGCAAAGAAAGTGAAAGCCAAAAGATTGCATTCAGGCAATACAAAAAGACACAGGCAGAAGGGGATAGGGAGAAGTACCAGGAGAAGCAAAGGGAGGCAGGAGGTCAGTAAGGAAGCCAAAGCTCAGACAGAAGAACACATTGCAAAATCAGTGTAGAGGGACAAAACCTTTACAGGTACATAAGTGAAAAAGAAAGACAAAGGGAGGGATAATGAGACTGAAGGGGAGGATGGGGGCTGCGTGGAGGATGACAGCAGTAAAGCTGACATATTGAACAGGTATTTCTGCTCAGTCTTTGAAGAGGAGGAGGGTAATGGGTCTGAAGGGAGTACAAGGGGTGAGAATGGTGCAGAAATGGACACAAGTCCCTATACACGAGAAAGGGTCCTGAAGGAACTGGAAGTAATAAGAGTTGATAAAGCAATGGGGCCAGATGGGGTGCACCCCAGGGTCCTTAAAGAACTAAGAGAGGTGGTGGCTGAACCTCTGGCTATCCTGTTTAGCCGATCACTGGAAACAGGGGAGGTACCCAAAGACTGGAGGACAGCAGATGTAGTCCCCTTATACAAAAGTGGGAACAAAGAGGAAGTAGGGAACTACAGACCAGTCAGCCTCACCTCGTAGTGGGGAAGATCATGGAAGCACTACTGAAGGAGAGATTGGTGGAACATCTGGTTGTCAATGGACTACAGGACCCAAGGCAGCATGGTTTCACCAGGGGGAGGTCATGTCAGACCAACCTCGTTGAATGTTTTGATTGGGTGACTAGGGAGGTGGATCAGGGGAGGGCAGTGGACATGGCCTATCTGGACTTCAGCAAGGCCTTTGACACTGTGCCACATAGAAGACTATCACACAAACTGGGGAATATGGGTGTGGGCAGGACAGTAGTGTGGTGGGTAGGTAACTGGCTGGGTGGCAGGACACAGAGGGTGGTGGTAAATGGCTGTCACTCCACAGAGGGATAGTGACCAGTGGGGTACCACAGGGATCTGTGCTGGGACCGGTCCTATTCAACATCTTCATCAGTGACATTTATTAGGACCTAGAAGGCAGAATTTCACTGTTCGCTGATGACACAAAGCTCTGTAACAGAGTAGACACACCAGAGGGTGTAGACAGAATGAGAAGCGACCTGCAGAAACTTGAAGAATGGTCAGGGGTTTGGCAGTTGAAATTCAATGCAAAGAAGTGCAAGATAATGCATATGGGGCACAAAAACCCTGGCACAATATATCAGTTGGGGGGTGAGGATATAGCATGCATCAAGCAGGAAAGGGATCTTGGGGTTGCCATCTCTGATGACCTCAAGATAGGGAAACAGTGTGACAAGGCAGCAGGTAAAGCAACTAGGATGCTGGGATGTATAGGCAGGGCATCACCAGCAGGAAAAAGGAGGTCAATTCCGCTATACAAGACACTAGTGAGGCCCCACCTGGAGTACAGTGTACAGTTCTGGAGACCATACCTACGTAAGGACATAGACAGGGTAGAGAAGGTTCAGAGGAGGGCAACAAAGATGGTGCATGGATTGCATCACACGTCCTATGAAGACGGGTTGAAGGAACTGAACATGTACTCCCTGGAGGAGAGGAGGGAGAGAGGGGATATGATAGAGACATACAAGTATCTTACAGGGAGGAACAGGGTGCAGGAAAACACTATTTTTAAGTGAAAAAGATGTTCCAGGACTAAAGGGCATGGGATGAAGTTGGAGGGAGGACGATTCAGAGGAAACATGAGAAAGAATTTCTTCACAGAGCGGGTGGTGGACAAGTGGAACACCCTGCCAGAGGAAGTGGTGGGGGCTGAAACAATCACGGGATTTAAGAATGCATGGGATAGACATAAAGGAATTCTGGAGGTCAGGGGTAAGGGGCAACAGACTTCTAGGAAAACGAACTGAACTTAAGCTCAAATGGGAGAGACTGTGGCGGCTATAGGCTCTTATCTGCCGACACTATGTATCTATGTATCAGAGGGAGAGCCTTCATTCCAAGGAAAGGGCCGATTGGCTAAGCAATCTAACCAGTCAAATGTGTTCAGCCTCCACAGTGCCAGCAAGGACACTGCTCCAGTTGCTAGGCCACATGGCGGCATCCGTCATCACAGTCCTCTTTACGAGACTTCGGATGAGGACAATTCAGTGGACTTTTCGTGTCCAGGGGGACCAGTGATGGGACGACCTGGACCTTCCAGTCTCCATCACAAGACCCGTTCAACTAGAACTTTCTGGTGGATGACGTCTCCTTCCCTGCTGGAAGGGGTGCCACTCCAAAGGGAGGCACCAGATCAGGTTCTCACATCAGATGCATCAAACACAGGATGGGGTGCACACCTAGTCATTCACAGGACTCAGGAATCCTGGTCCATCAACGAGGAGTCTCTCACATCAACATTCTAGAAATGAGAGCGTTTTCATGCCCTTCAGGCATTGAGTGCGGCACTCAAACCAGGACACCTTCTTATTCAGACGGACAACATGTCAGTGGTGTTTTATATCAACAAACAGGAGGCACACACTCATATCCTCTGTGCAGGAAAGCGATGAGAGTGGGATTGGATCATAGCTCACTGCATTACACTTTTAGCAGTCCATGTCCCAGGTGTTCAGAACACATTGGCAGATGCTCTCAGCAGAACAAGGTCGAGAGCGCACGAGTGATCGCTTCTTCAGTCAGTTGCCGGTGACCTGTTTGCCACTTGGGGGACACCCGAATTGGACTTATTTACCTCCATCACCAACACAAAATTGCGGAGTTTCTGCTCGCTAGATCACGTGCCTGGTGTTTTCTGGCAAGACGCGTTGTCCCTCTCCTGGAAGGGGAGATTCCTTTACGCCTTCCCGCCGTTTCCACTCCTTCAGAGAGTTCTCCTCAAGGTGCAAATAGAAGGGACAGCAATGATCCTGGTGGCTCCTCTATGGTCTCGACAAATCTGGTTCCCACTGTTATAACAGTGAGCAGTGGAGCCTGATTGCACTTCCATTGAGCACCTTCTTGCTCTCTCAGGACAACGGGACCTTGGTCCACCTGAACTTGGAGGTTCCTACATCTGCATGCATGGCTCCTGAGGACCTAGCCAAACTTTGCTTTGGAGTTTCCTACAGGGTCGCCAAAGTCCTTCTAGAGGCTAGGAAACCCTCCACTAGAGCAACATATGCTATGAAGTGGAAGAGATTTTGTCTATGGGCCACAGCTCGCCACCTGGATCCTCTGGCCTGTCCAGTTAATCTGCTGTTGGATTACCTGTTATCCCTTTCAGAGTTGGGATTGGGCTACTCCTCAATTAAGGTGCATTTGGCTGCCCTTTCTGTCTATCACACCCCTGTCCAGGGCAGAATGGTGGCCCAGCTGGAGGTAACGCCACCTTCATAGAGGTACTGTATGCTCCACATAAAACCTCCCATTAGGGATCATGTTCCCCTTGGGATCTTCTGTTTGTTCTGGAGAAATTGACCTTACCACCTTTTGAACCCGCCGCGGATTACGAGCTACATTTTCTTTCTTGGAAAACATTAGTTTTAGTTGCTGTTACTTCTGCCCGAAGAATTTCCATGCTTCAGGCCCTGATGTGTAAGGAGCCTTATTTAGTGTTCCACAAAGACAGGGTAGCTTTGAGAATCAGTCCTAAGTTTCTTCCTAAGGTGGTGTCTGAGATGACATTAAATCCGGACATTGAGCTGCCTGTGTATTACCCTGACCACTCAAACAGGGGTGAGGTACTTCTCCACACCCTGGATGTTCATCACGGCTTGCGATATTAGTTATCCAGAACCAAGGGGAGCAGGAGCTCCGATCAGTTGTTTGTCTCCTTTGCTCCTAGGACTGTGGGTAGCCCTGTGTCTAAACAGACCATCTCTAGACAGCTGGTGTATTGCATCACCTTCTGTTATGAGAAGCACGAAAAAACCCTGCCGGGACCAGTATGGGGTCACTCTACAAGAGGCGTTGCAGCCTCCTTTGCTTCCCTCAAAATGTTTCGCTTTGGATGTTTGTGCAGCAGCTACGTGGCACACAATCCACACTTTCATTAAGCACTACAGTGTGGACATTGCCTCAAGATGCTGAGCAGGCTTTGGGCTTGCTGTTCTGCAGGGTGTTATCTCTTAGGGATTCCCCTCCTTCTTTTTCCTAATTACCTACTGCCCAAGTGGTTGTCTTAAGTTTATACTGCTTGGGGATCAGTCCTATATGTGTTACCTGCTGCAAGAGCTGACTCTCTAAGGAAGATAGTACAGTTACATAAGAACGTGACTGTAACAGTAGATCTTCAGAGAAGCTGTTGCAGCAGGTATACTTCTCACCCTCCTTCCCTGGAGGACTCTTGTTGCATGCTCCCACTTCCATATGTTCTGCCTGTTGGATGAGGTATTGCCCTGGATCGCCTTGTCAGATCTCAGTTTTATCCAGCTGCCAGAGTCTCCGTGGTACAAGAACTGGGGTATGCTAGGACCGCTACCAGATACCGCATGGGACGTCAGGGGTGGGCCGACATCGGGGTATGGTCCCTGCTTGGTACTGCTGGATAGAAGTTTGCTGTGGGATCCTGACGCCTGCTGGCTTCAGTTCTGTATGTGTTACCTGCTGCAAGAGCTTCTCTCGAAGATACGTCAAGTTCTTGTGTAACTGTACTTTACTCACCTGTAACCCTAGATCTTACTTCGAAAGGACTCTTGCAGTAGGTAATTACATATTGGACTGAAGCCGGCAGGAGTCAGGACCCCACCAAAACATTTCTAGCTAGCAGTCTCTGGTGGGGGGCCGCCCCCACTTCAGGTGACCGACATCATGCGACGTCAGTATAAAGGGGCGGTCCCCCATACCCGCCTTCCAGTTCTTTCCCACCGTTGGCTTATGAAAGCACCTCACGGTTAAGTTCCACTGCTTCGTCAGTCGTTCGTCGGTAGTTTTACCGTCATTTTCTTTTCGATTTCTTCAAATTTTTGTCAGGTTTTGTGCAGTGTGTGTCATCCCTGACTCCCTCCGAGCACAAGAATGTGTGACTCGTGTAGCGCCCAACTCTGCACAAGGACAGACACTCCCAGTGCCTCTTCTGTCTAGGCCCGGACCACCCCGTGGAGAAGTGCCAGCATTGCCTGAAGTTCAACGCCGCCACACGTCGATGGAGGCAGCAGTCCCTGGAGGCCCATATCCTTAAAAAGATGACCTCCATGGAGAAGGAGCTGAAGAAGCTTCTTCAAGCCTCAACTTCGCCCAAGGGTTACTGTAAAAAGAAGGACAAGGAGAAGCACCAGGACCGGGACTCCTCTTCCTCGGCACACGACTCGCTGGAGTCGCCAGGCTTAAGGTAACATCCCTGCGGGGACCACTCCAGCACGACCATCTTGAGGTGTCCAAGTCAGTGTCCACCCTCCCGTTTGGCTCCGCGGCCCTTCAGGAGCCTCCGGGTCAAGGGGCCTCCACTCCCAGTAAGGCCGCCACCGTGTGGCCTTCTGGTCTGTAGTGGCTCTTGTAAGCTGAACATCAGCTCCTCTGACGCCCGCGCGGAGAAGACCGCTAAGTCGCTCGACCCTTCGGGGCAGCGTATGGTCTCCAAACCACACGACAAGGCCACCACCCCTTCACTGCCTTCATCGGACGACGGCACCTCCGACATCCATCGGCCCGTCTGACAGTCGCACGGCATTGGAGCCGACGCAGGACCCTGTCATCCAGTCCACCGTCTTTAGCTCCCCGCAACGTTCACCGCTGCTTTCTGAGGCCCCAGCGTCTCCCCTGTTGGACCCCAGGGATTTTAATCCTCCTCCCCCGGGTGATACGGAGGATGTAGGCACGCTCCCGTGAGGTCCCCCTCCCACTGGGCCAGACGACCTGACGTCGGACGCAGGCACCTATGCCGGCCTTGCCGACGCCGGGCAACATTCCTCTCCTGGATGCTGTCCCTACGCCGGATCTGATGCCCGCGGGGCCTCCTGTTCCCGGCCTGCCTGCGGGGGCATTTCCAGGGCCTTCCGCCCCGTCAGAGCCCCTGGCACCCGGGTATACGCCATCTCACCCGATGCCGCCTTACCCGGGTCTGCAGTATCCAATGCAGCAGTACTCGGCGCCACAGTATCCGGCGCCCCAGTACCAGACGCCGGGCTTCTTGCCATCGGGGTACAAATACTTGCCATACGGATATCCTCACTATCCGTATCCCCCTCCTCCATCGCCCCCCCCCAGCTGCCGGTGGACCTGAGGGAGACTCTGGCTTCCTGGTGGGCCAAGGCTCAGCTCACCAAGGAAGTAGAGAGCTGCCTTCCGACGCCGGAACCCGTTCCGGACCCCCGTCGTCGAGGGTGAGAGACCCCCTCCTGTTACCAGAGGTGTTCCCTCCGGTTCCAAGACAGGGGGTGACGCATCACCCTGGGAGCTCCCTAAGGGGTGCGTTCTTCCCCCCAGCGGGGAGGGGCCTTCGTCTGCTCCATCTTCCTCGGATGATTCCAACGGACGTTCTGACTTCAATGATGAGCCACAAACTCTGGACAAGCCCCGGCCTAGGACTTCTCCGAAGTCCCCTCCGGAGGATCCTTCCTTCATGGAGTTGCTATGAAAGATCCAGTCGTTACATCAGTGGAAATCTTTGGAGCCAGATCCACAGTGGCAGAAGCTAGCTGCACATCTGGATCTGCCTGAGGTTGCTTCTACCTTGGTTCCACCCTGGATCAAGCTTCACCCGGATCTTGTTTCCACCATCTGAAACTGTCCACCATAGCCCCCTTCCGAGGGAGGCGGACAGGCTGTACCAGGCTCGGAGGGTGTTGAATTCTTACTTCACACCCCAAGGCTGACTCGGTCGTGATCAGCGCTCCCATGACTGCACAGCCAACCCAAAGCATTTGAGCTCGTCTCCACCTGATAAGAAGTCCCGTCTTTTGGACCAATATGGGAAGAAAGTTTTCGCTTCTTCCACTCTGGGTATTAGGGCCATGAACTACGTTGCTCACATGGGGGATTACCAGAAGGCCATCCTTAGTGAGGTGGAAACTAAATTGGGCTCCCTTCCTGAGTCTCGGACCAAACAGGAAGCGGCAGACCTAATCCGCTCTGCTCATTCTGCCAGTAGGCATATGCTACGTGCTACTTACGATGCAGTGGACACTGCTGGAAGGAGCTCGGCGTTCACCGTCAGTTTGCGGCATCATGCCTGGCTCCATATGTCTGATTTGGTCCCAGAGGTGCAGTCCGCTATCCAGGACGCACCCTTCAGGGGTTGATGCTGTTCGGTGGTGATGTCAAGGACATCATCGACCCTCTTGAGGAGAAGGGCACTGCTCTCAAGGAAGTTGACCATGTACAGAGCCCTCAAGCGCCATCCCTTCGCCAGGCAGACGCGAGGCAAAGGCAAAGCGCAAGGAAGCAGGCCCAATAAATGTCAGGCCCCTCGGGCTGCGAAGCCCCACCAAATGGGCAGTGGGCTCCAGCCGTGGCAATGCCACACACCTCCTGACTCTCTTCCTCTCCCACAGCCTCTGGGCTTCCCAGAGGAACCAGTAGGTATACAGATTCCCCAGGGACTCTTGAGTCCAGTGGGACCAGCATCTGGATGATCTGGACCAAACGGTCCTAGTAGCATCCACTCTGCACCCGGCATTACAATTATAAGGCCCACCGTCCAGTCTAGGGTATTTTAGATGTTAAGTTCTGTGGTGGAGGGGCACCTTACAGCTAGAAAAATACTTTCCAGAAACCATACTGATGGAAATTAAAATTGCACCTGAGGTCCAGATTTGTTTGAGGACCGATTGGCTCTGTTGGGTTGCTGAGATGGGTACCAGGGTGCAGCCAGGCTTTCCTTGGGGGGGCAAGACTTTGTTAGAACTTTCATGCACGATAACAGTACAGTGCTTACTCTTCCAAGTAGAATGGTGAATGTCCAAACAGGAAAACTTTAAAACAGTCTGGGGTTTTGTCTTGTCAAAGCCCAGCAACAGTTCATAAGGCTCAAGTCACTTTAATTCGGCAGCATCATGGAGCTTGGGGGCACAGTTGATCTGGCACTGGAAGAAGTGGCCACAGCCACGGTACATAGCTTGGATCACACAGTCCCGAACCTGGGTTCCTCCAAATGCAGAGCCTAAGCAAGCTTCAGGTGGCAATCGTGATGGCAGCAGCTTTATTCCATTTCATTCACATCACTGATTTCTGTGCTCACATCCCTCTTTCATACTCAGCTGCGGGGCTCAACCTTTTGACTTTTACTCTCTGCGGGCACTACTTTAGAGATGCAGCTTCACATTTTCTCACCTCTTGATACTAAAACTGCACGCCTGATGCCGCAGCCCACCCACAGACCCAGCAAGAGACACTATTGCAGGCGTGGCTCGCACCACATTCTGCAGCTCCGAGGGGGATGATCTGGGCACTAACCTTTTTTTCTGGGACCGTGGATATGTTGATCTTACTTCGAGACACAGCTCTTGCAGCAGGTTACACCATTAGGACTGAAGCCGTCAGGCGCCAGGACCCCACGGAAAAATTCTAGCCAGCTAACTACAGCGGGGACCGCCCCCGACGTCGTTCCCGCCTCCGACGTCAGGCGTGGTACAAAAGGGGGCGGTCCCGCCAGATTCCCCAGTTCTTTTCCCGCCGTCGACTTAGCTACCTGACCCCTTCGGTTACCAGTCTAGCGCGCGACGCGTGAATAGTGCTTTTTTTCGACAAATTTTCAGAATTCTCTTCAAGCAAGATCTTGATGTCATCACCAACTTCTGGCCATCCATCAAGTGCGCTTGTGGAAAGCAGATCCCTGCTCATGACTCCCCACACGGCTCGTGCCCGTGCCTGGGCCCAGACCACATACCCGGCCTGTCCTTCTTGCCAAGGGTTCAACAGCCGTACTCCAGATCCGGCCAGAAGGCTTTGCAGGCTTTCTTCTGGAGGAACAACTGAAGACCATGTCCTCCAAGGAAAGCTCCAAGGTCCACAAGCACGCGGAGAAGAGAAGGGAGAAGGCCCTTCCAGGTCCCCATCCAGGGGTTCGAGTCCCGTGAGTCTCGGTTCGAAATCTCCCCCGGCTGCAGTGAGGAAGCCTTCCTCTCAGGAAAAATCCGCCAGGCCTTCCTCCCCTTCCAGGGCCTTGGCGAAGTCCGGGGAACGACACCATCACCACCGCAAGTCGGGTTCCCGCTCCTCGGTGCCTCCACGCAAGACGCTGGAGCTCACGCCCTTAAAAAGGCCTGTAGCCCAGACGCCGGCTCGACAGCCGTCATCCATGCGCCCTGCTTCCCTGGAGCCGCCATCGGCCCGACGACCGACGCCGGCCATTGCATCCCAGCGGACGCCGGTAGGGGGACCGACGCCCGCCCCTCCTGAGAAGAAGGCCCTGTTGCCCCTCCGACCGACGCCGGTCAGGAGCCTCATCGAGGAGGACCTAGAGCAGCCTGAGGACCAGACGTATGCACCCCGGTCCCGTCCGGTACCCCAGGGAACCTCACATTACCAGAGCCCCCTGTGAGCCGACGCGGACCCGACGACCGCCCACCGCACCAGGGCTGCTGCCTGGCCTCTCTCTAGCGGAGATGAAAGATCTGTTCACCTCCTGGTGGGATACCATTAGAAAGGACATGGTTCCCTCCTCCTCCTCCTCCTCCCTCCGGTTCCTGCCCCCGCCATCGGGTCGGCAGGCCGTTGTTCCTCCTCCCGGGAGCCTAGAACCCTCCCAGGGGGAGACTTGATAAACGGAGACCTCCTGAAATCCTCTTCTGGATCACCCAGCCCCAAGAGATCCAGGAGACACCGGCGATCGCCTTCAACGGAGGACACGGGATCAGACTATCCACCTCTAGATCCCATCTCCACTCTCCACCCTTCTCCGACCCACGTGAGATACTAGATCTCCTCCGATGATCCTCGCTCTCGATATTATGAGACATATACAAGAGAACATGGGATGGGATGCTGAAGACTTAGACCCGAAGGGCACGTCTCGCCAGATATCTTCGGCAAAAGGACCCCAAGCCTGTGGCCAGGTACCACCCTTGAATTGACACCGTGTGGACCGTCACCAAGGGCCGTGGAAGCTGCCCACACTGCCTCCCGGCGAGACCAAGAAAGCTGATCGCTTGCAAGGCTCCAAGGACTTACCCAGTACTTGACGTAGCATCCTCAGGCCGATTCTCTAGTCATCACAGCCTCACATGACCGGTCACAGAGGCCACAACTTGTTTGAGCACCCTGCCACGGACCCAGAGTCCAAACAACTGGGCGCATTGGGTGGCGACATAGCTTCCGCTACCTCCGCCATCAGATCCTTGAACTATTTAACCCACATGGTTCAGTTCCAGAGCAGCTTTGTGAGGAACAGGGTCTGGAAGCGCTGAAAGATGCGAAGGTGAGCAGAAGGAGGAGATGCTTCAACTCCTCCATCACCGGGTTCAGGCGTGGGGACAGAAGTGCTAAGAGCGTATGACTCAGCGGACTCATCGGCCCGACAGCAGCTTCTAGCCTATGCCTCTGGAGACACTCTTGGTTGGCGATCTCGGTTTTACCCCGATGTCCAAAGAAACATCTTGGGCTCCTTTGAGGAGAGGTATTGTTTGGTAATCCCACCAGAAAAGATCCTTACCAAACTCAAAGAGGCAGGAAGGCGGTAAAAGGTCGGTTAAGGCCATGTGCCGACTAAGCTTCCAGCTTCAATAGGAACCAAAGCCCTTTAAAATCTGGCAGACATAGAGGCAACAGACCCGCTCCGCTGACACACAGAAGACTCTAGTTTACGTAGAGCCCAGGGCAAACACCCGCCAGCCGAGGCCAGCGTTCCTTCTAGGCAGGCCCAGCCAGCGGGTCCATCTGCCGCCACAGCCTGACTCCTTTCCGGCCCCGCACCTCAGGATCAACGGGAGTTTATAGTCGGAAATCGCATCAGAACTTCCTGCCGGATGGCAGGCCATTACCACCGACAGGTGGGTTCTTCTGATTGGTCAGTCTAGGCCACTTTATAGAATTAGCAGGAAAGCCACCCTCGAGGCCTCCTTTGCTCTCCGGTATCAGGGTCAGCACAAGCCTTGATCTGGCAAAAAGTACTCGCGCTACTAACGAAGGGGAGCAATAGAGTACATCCCAGAGAACCAGAGGACTAGGATACTATTCCCACTTCTTCCTGGTTCCCAAGAAAACAGGGGACCTCCGTCCAATCCTGGACCTCAGCGACCTCAATGTGTCGGGTCACTTACAAGAATTCCATGGTGACCTTCGGTCTTATCCCCATGCTCAAACAGGACGCCTTTTACGTCTCTAGACATGCTGGGATGCCTACTGCACATCCCTATGGCTCAGGCGACATGAGGTTCCTGCGCTCGAAGTTTCTCGCACCACCACCTTCAGTCCTGAGCCCTCCTTTCGGACTGTCTTCCGCGCAAGGGTCTTTACCAAGTGCATGGCAGTTGTGGAGCGTCTCTGAGGAGACAGGGCCACTACGTGTTCCCGTACCTGGACGACTGGCTTCTCATTGGCCTCCAGAGCGTTGCTTCTGCAATCCAGGGCACCCAGGATCTGTTCCATCCCTGGGCATTCTCACAAATTACGAGAAGTCTCCTGGTACCCTGCGCAGAAACTGCAGTTCATAGGAGCAGTTCTGGACACTGTTAGGGAAAGCCTTCTTCCGCCGACAGACAGGCGCATCAGATCCTCGCAAAGGGACCTATCATTAAGCAAGGTTGTACCTGCCAGGTCGGTCCTTTGCTTGCTCGGACATCATGGCTGCGGCCATTCCTACTGTCCTTTCGCAAGACTCCACATGCGAATTACTCCAGTGGATGCTCAAAGTGCAATGGGACCAAAGGCAAGACCACTTGCAGCATCCGGTCAGACTCCACGAATTCAGTGATTCAAGACTGGCAGTGGTAGCTAGCCCAGGGTCGGTCTCATCAGGCGTCCCGTTCATTGCGCCGTCCCCGAGGTCACCTCACCCACGGGCGCTTCCGGTCTTGGGTGGGGCACACCTGGACGGGGTGAAGTCCCAGGAGTCGTGGACCCAGATGGAAGCTCACCTTCACATCAACGTGTTGAAATCAGAGCGGTCCCTATGCCCTGCAGGCCTTTCAGTCAGTTATCCCACCGTGTACTCTTCTACTTCAGACAGACAACACGCGGTGATGTATTACCTCAACAAACAGGCGCACACTCTACCCCTTTGCAGGGAGGCCATGAGAGTGTGGGATTGAGTAATCAGACACGGACCGATCTGATCACTGTGCACGCTCCCGGAGTGACAACATCGATTGCAGACGGCCTGAGTCGCTCTCAGGCCAGAGTCCACGAATAGGAACTTCTTCAAGAGGTAGCAGAGGATCTGTTTCTCCGATGGGGAACCCAGATCTAGACTTGTTCGCCTCCCATCCAGCATGAAAACTGCCCAATTTTGCTCGCTAGATCCAGGGCCTGGTGTTTTCTGGCGAGGCGCGTTATCCCTCTCCTGGGCGGAACAGATTCCTCTCGCTTTCCCTCCTTTCCCGTTGATCGAGAGTTCTTCTCAAACTGTGGGGAGCACTAATGATCCTGGTAGCCCATTTTGGCCCCAGACAGATTTGGTTCCCTTTGTTGATTCAACTATCTCGGGAACTCCCGTTGCAGCTCAGCTCCCACTTACTGTCTCAGGAGAAGGGTTCACTTGTCCACCGGACCCACGCTCCTTGAACCTGCATGCTTGGCTCCTAGAGACATAGCCATTTTGCGTCACGGGGTCTCGCAAGAGGTTGCGAAGTCCTTTCTGCAGCCAGAAAGCCGCAACGATATGCACGACGCCATGAAATGGCGCCGTTTTTGTGTATGGTTGCGAGCACGCCTTCCCCTTAGGTTGTCCTGTGGGAGTAATATTAGAATATTTGCTCTCCTCTTTCATTCGGCCAGCCTACTCCTCTATTAAAGTGCACCTCTGTGCCATTTGAACCACACCTCCGGTGGGAAAAATTACAGTGGCTCAGGTGGACGCCTCTCGGAATTTCTTAGAGTGTTACACTCAGGGCCTCCTATTAGAGACCCTGTGCCTCCATGGATTTGCTCTTTGTCCTGGAACAGCTCACCCCCCCTTTGAACCTGCCCGGATTCACGAGCTACGTTTCTATCGTGGAAGCGTTGTTTTAGTAGCTGTTACCTCGGCAAGAAGAATTTCTGAACTACGCTCTCATGTGCAAGAGCCTTATTTAGTTTCCGGGACAGAGTATCCCTGAGAGCAGAACCCTAAATTTTTGCCTAAGGTGGTTTCTTCACTCTCTGAACCAGGATATGACCTTCCGGTCTACTTCCGAGCTACTCAAATAGAGGAGAGGCTCTGCGCCATACCCTGGATGTTCACCGCAGCTCAGAGGTTTTACCTCAACAGAACTCAGTCCTTCGTAGTTCTGAGCAAACTTTTCATTTCCTTCTCTGAGAGAATGATAGGCCAACCAGTATCCAAACAGTCCCTTTCTCGCTGGCTTGTCCAGTGTATTTCACTGTTATGGTATCAAACAAAGCCCCTCCCGGTACAGTCCGGGTCATTCCACTAGAGGGTGGCTACTTCCTTTGCAGGCGCTCAAAAATGTTTCCACTTGCTATATGCTGCAGCCACTTGAGTTCTGTGCATACCTTTATCAGGCATTATAGCCTGGACACGCCTCTCGTGCGAAGGGCTGGTTTGGCTTGGCGTGCTTCAGGGTCTCCTGTCCTAGGTTCAGGACCGGTATTTATCCTTTATTTTCCTCCTCCGGATTTTCTGACAGCGTTACTGCTTGGGAATCAGTCCTAATGGTGAACTTCCTGCCAAGAGCTGTGTCTCAGTAGATAGTACAGTTACGTAAGAACTTACCGTAACAGTAGATCTTCAAGAACAGCTTTTGCAGCAGGCTACCTCCGCCCACCTTCCCCCTTGGAGGAGGCTGGCTCCAGTCTTTTCCTGGGCAGGAATTATTATCTTTCTGTCTTCTGGACCGAATCCTAGGTCTCCCATTTGATGTCAGCCTGCGGCAAGAAGTCTCCGGCGGGGAGAACTGGGAATCCTGGCAGGACCGCCCCTTTCTGTACCACGCCTGGCGTCGGAGGTGGGATCGACGTCAGGCGGTCCTCACAGTTAGCTGGCTAGAATTTTTCCATTGGGGTCCTGGCGCCCGGCTTCCAGTCCTAATGGTGTAACCTGCTGCAAGAGCTGTTCTCGAAGATCTACTGTTCCAGTAGTTCTTACGTAACTGTACTTTCATCACACACTATCTGGCATGTCCCTTTCCCTTTAAATCTACCGGAAAGTCTTCAGCTGGCTCCTCCCACCCACCCGGATGGTAAATACCTAGGCTGCGCCCCATGATGCCAGATCTTCCTTTCGCTGGAAGATTCAGGTTCCTCCTGCTACCTTAGCAGTTCATGTAGGCCCTGGTTTCTCAACTTTAGTTTTCACCGCCAACAATTTCTCTCAAACTCATTAGAGTTTACGATTCGATCTAGCGCATCGGACATGGAGGACAAATCATCCTCTGATTTTGCCGGTGTCCCTGCTGCCAGAAAATGTCGCACACGATCCCCACTTCTCGTGTGTCTGTTGCTTAGGTGTCATACATGATACCACCTCTTGCACCATCTGTCTGGCCTTCCACCCCAGCGTCTCTGGATGACTGCAAGACACGCTAAAACTGGGAGACTGGAGCTCGCAATCCACCAGTGAAATCAAAGGAGGCAAGGTGGGCGGTTGCGCAGGATCTGCCGAACAGCTCGGTCAGATGGTGGCTTTTGAGGAGGAAGCTGCTCAAGTTTCGGCCAGCTGAAGTTTTTTCATGCCTCTCAACCTTGGCTCTACTTTTACTGGGTCTTTTCGGGAGTTGCGCCAGTCTCTCCCCACCAGGGGTGAGGCGCCCTCTGGCTCGCCCTCCTCCCGCCCTCGGAAGAGGGACAAGGACCCCAAGCCTTCTTCCTCCAGAAGGAGACGTTCCTGGGACCGAGAGAGGTCTGACTCGCAGGAACTTGCGGTCTCCACCTCAATCGAGATCGCTTCCTCGGCTGCCAGCTTTTCAGACCGAGGAAACGGCTGAACCGGCCAAGATATCTCTCGACCCAATCGAGCCTTTGTAGCCGACTCCTTGAAAAGGACACCTGTCCTTTCCTTCCCCGACAAGGAAACCCTGCCCTCGGGTGTCCCGATCGAGGCAGCGGTGCTGGAACCTCGGTTCTCTCCTACTCCGGCATCTCCCGATCGAACAAGCCAACCCCATCAGTCTTGATCAAGGACCAGGACCCCTTCGGTGGAAAAACCAAAGAAAGGTCACAAACATTCCAGGAAGATATGCGCCCTGACCTTCATCCTCCTTGGATGAGAGACTTCTCGACGGAAGCTCCACGACTATGAGGATCCTCATGGCGCAAAGCTGATTCTGGACTGGTCAAAAGTCGGTTTCTGCCAGCTGCATTGGCCATTACCTGCCCCTGCCTCAGGCCGACCAACCCTCTGGAACCGAAGGCCCGGTTCCCCACCTGTGGGGCTAGCACGTAGTTCAGCTCAGCCTATTTCGGGTCTCCCCACTAATATTGGTGAACCACCGCCTACAGCCTTAGGGAGGGGCCCTCAAAGAGGAACCGACAGACACCGACTGCCCCATCGCCTGTCCATCACTGTTGTCCCCGACGCCTCGGCATATCAAAGGAGACATAGGCGGGGAGACCATTATATCCCGACTCTCTGGACTCGGATGCCACTGGTTTCGCATCTGGGGGATGACGAGTCATCAGCGAGCCTCGGAGAAGGTTCTTCCTCTTTTTCATGGCATCCTCCGCCTGATTTCTAATAAACCAGAATGCCCTTGGGAGTCTATCCAAAGAAGGCGGAATACCCTCACGGATATACTTAAGAGGGGATACCCCTGACGGAGGCCTTTTCAGTGGCGAAGCCATTGTAAACCCTTGAGCTATGGCATCACCCTGCCTCCTGTCCAGCTCCGTCTGCCCGCATGGCCCACAAGTATATGGTACCCATGGGGTCCCTGGTGGGGTTCACAGAGCATCCCTCAGCCGAAAGCCTTGTGACTGCTTCTGTGTTTAGACACACTGGTAGCTCAGCCGACACTGACCGCCCTCCGGACAAGGAGTCCAAGAATATGGATCATTCTGCCCAGAAGGTTTATGCGGCCTCATCCATAGGCCTTCGTCAGGCCAGCTCGACTGTGATCATGGCACACGGTTCTCTCCTGCCTTGGGTCATTAGATGAAGTCCTCCCTCATCTCCCAGCGGACATGCAGACTACTTGGTGAAGTCAGTCTGGACCAGGGCCATGCTGTTGTGAAGACAGCATCTCCAGGACAGCCCTAGACATTGGAGATTACCAACCCGCTCCTTAGCAGCTGCAGTGGCCACTTGCCACAGGGTCTGGCTGAGGTTATCCTCCTTTCTGGCAGATACTCTGCACAAGTTAGCTAGACGTGCCCTTCACAAACACTGACCTCTTGATCCGGGGTGGCTGGTCACCTCCAGCACATAGAGCAGTCCAGTGCCACCTTGGATGCTACTCTGTGAAGGGTTCTTGGGACAAGAACCAGCAGAAGTGCAAGAAGAAGCCTTTTCGGCACTCTTCCCTGTAGTTAGGTAGCCCTCCTTTCAGGGAGGCCAGCAGCAGCGCTCAAGCTTGGTTCCCCAGGCCCAAAGGGTCCTCAACAGCCCAGTAAGGAGGCCGGGGTGCTGGGCCAGGGCCTCTTTCCTCTAAGCCTGTTCAGTGACGGGTCGGGGGTTGCCACCCCTACATCCGTCACGCCAACTCTGGGACCTCCCGTGGGGGGCCGGCTCCATCACTTTCTGCCTGGTCTGGTATCACTTCGGACAGGTGGGTTCTGGAAGTGGTCGGCCAGGGATTGCCTCTGGAATTCGAGCAGTGCCCTCCCAGCCAAGCCTGCACCCCTCGGGAGGAAAGGATCTCAGCTTGCACTCAGTCAGCCCTTCAGAACGATATTGCTCAGCTCCTCCACCGCAGGAAACAGGCCAAGCCCAGTGCCAGATCCTCCCACAGGCCCAGGCTTCGGTGTCCAGGTACTTTTGGTGCCCAAGCGGATGGGGTGGCGCCCACCCCAGATCTCCACTACCTGAATCAATATCTCAGGTCTAGCACCTTCCGGATGGTAACTCTGAACCAGATCTTACCACCTTGGAGCGAAACATGTGGTTCTGTTCACTGGATCTGCAGGATGCATTCTTTCATGTCCCAATCCGTTCATCTCACCAGCGGTTCCTCCACTTCAGGGTCAAGAGGACCCTGCTGAGTTCCAGACATGCCGCTCGGCCCGTCATTGGCCCCACGGTCTTCACCAAGTGCAATGCAGTGGTGGCAGCCTATCTTCGCCAAGGAGTTCGGATACACCTTATCTCGGGACGACTGGCTTGGCAGTTCCTCCTTCAGGAGGTGGAGAGGTCCAGGAATCCTCCCCTCCAGACCTGCTCCCAGCTCGGCCTCCTTATCAGCGAGGCCAAGTCGAACTCGTACCCTCTCAGATGATGGGCTTCATCGGGCCAGAGTTCGACTCTCGTCAAGCCAGAGCTCGGCTCCCGGCGGACAGGGTGGAGGTTCTTTCCTCCTTTGCCTGCTGATCATTTCTGGTTGGGCTCTTGCACCGTGCCCGGGACTTTCTGCGCCTTCTGGGTTACATGGCAGTGTGCACCTCTGTGGTTCGTTGGGCCAGGTGGCACATGTGCCCCCTACAGTGGGAGCTGCCCGCCCAGTGGACTCAGCGCCACGGTCACTTTGACCAGCTGATCACTGTAACCCAGAAGATGTGGGACGCTCTCCAATGGTGGACCGCCCCAGAACAGTTGCAGGAAGGGATCCCGTTTGTCTGACCATATCCGACGGTCGTCCTGACAACCGATGCCTCTCTCATGGGCTGGGGAGCCCACATGGGGGACAACAGGGCCCACGGTTTCTGGACCCCCAAGGAGTCCCGATGCCACATCAACCTGTTGGAGCTCAGAGCAGTCAGACTAGCACTGTCAGCTTTCGCTCCTCAGCTCCGGGGTCAAGTGGTTCAAGTCCAGACGGACAATACCACGACCATGTACTACCCTCAACAAACAGGTGGCACGCATTCCCGTCTATACTACAAGAAGGCGCTCAAATCTGGACCCTCGTCAGCGGTTGGAGCGGATCTCTAGCCATCCTGTGGCAGGAGTCTCGAACCAACTAGGATGCTCTCAGCCGCTTTAGGCCAGACATCCACGAGTGGTCTCTCCATCAGAGGTAACACAATCTGTTCTCCCGTTGGGGCAAGAAGCGTTAGTGGACCTGTTTGCCTCAGGAGAACACCAGCTGAGTCTGTACCATGCCGCCCCCTCAGCAGGGCTCGCTGCAGCGGGATGCCTTCGAGGCCGTGGACCCCAGGCCTCTACACCTTCCCTCCATTTCCCTTGATCCACAAGGTGTTACTCCAAGGTGAGGGGGACAAAGGCAAGAGTAATCCTGGTAGCCCCAGATTGACCCACCGGTTCTGGTATCCAGATCTCCTCAGCCTCAGCTGCAGGGCTCCGGAGCGCTTTGTACTTGCCTGGACCTGATGATATTGAACAAGGGAAGGTTTCTCATCCAGACCTTCACTCCCTGCACCTCACAGCCTGGTACCGAGTGGCTAGAGTTCCAGGCTCTGGGTCTTTCAAGGATGTCCACACCGTGGTGGAGCATCTCATAAGGAATCGACTAGGAAGTGTTATGCCTCCAAATGGAAAAGGTTTTCCATTTGGTGCCAGGGTAAGAGTCTGGACCCCTTATCCTGCTCTGTGGCTAACATTCTAGACTACCTTTGGTCTCTTTCTAAAGGGGGTCTGTGGTCATCGACCCTTAGGGTGCACCTGGCATCCATTTCTGCTTACTGGGCGCGGGTCGGTCAGCCAACTTTGGCTCAGGAGACGGTGGTCGGGCACTTCTTCAAAGGCTTGGATCACATATCCCCTCCGGTGTATGAACCTCTACCTCCGTGGGATCTCTTGCTGGTTTTGGCAAAGCTCATGGGCAAGCTATTCGAACCCATGCACAAGTGTGAGCTCTCACATTTGTCCTGGAAGACGGCCTTCCTGGTAGCTATCACGTCAGCCAGAAGGACAGGGGAACTCCAGGCACTTTCGGTGGACTCCCCTTATCTGGTCTTCCACAGGGACAAAGTTGTCCTGTGTCCCACCTAAAATTCCTTCCGAAGGTGGTTTCAGAGTTTGACCTTAACCAGGTGTTGACTCTGCCAGTCTACTACCCTAACTACACCTCGGACGCCGAGTACAGGCTTCATACTCTGGACCTGAGACATGCTCTCTCCTATTATAAGGAAAGGACAGCGGAAATTCGGGGAGAGGTTCGCCAGCTGTTTGTCACCTCACGCTGAAGCAGCTTCTGGCAGACCTGCAGCCAAGCGGACCATTGTGAGATGGATTACGCTATGGCTAGGTTCAAGTTATGAGTTGGCAGGCAAGGAGCCTCCCAGAGGATAAGAGCTCATTTACCCGCCATACTGCTGCATCAGTGGCTACTTCCAGGATATCCTATCCAGGAGATCTGTCGGCTGCTACCTGGAAGTCAGCAAACACCTTCATTCTAGGGACATGGATATGTTGTTCAATCCACACTGTCTGGCAGGTTCCTTGCCGCTTTAAATCTTGCCAGAAGGTCTTCAAATTGGCTGCTCCCACCCACCCGGGTGGTAAAACCCTCGGCTTCGCCCCATGACGCCAGATCTTCCTTACCGCTTGGAAGCTCGGGTTCCCTCCTTAGCGCTCTGCGTTTTAGGCCTGGATCCAAACTCTTCAGGTTTTCCAAAACTAATATTAAAATTTACAAGACTGAGGTCTTCATCTTCCCTCACAGCTGCGATGGACAAATCGACTCCCGGATTCCATCGGTGCCCTTGTGGGCAGAAGATATCCCGGACCGATCCGCATTCCACCTGCGTTTACTGCCTGGGGCTTGGCCACGATTTGCAGGCCTGCGATTTGTGTAAGTCCTTTTCAGCTTCGGTCTTAGGGGACTGCGCTGCCAGATTACAACTCGGGCTCCCTGAAAAAATGGTACCCACCGGTGAAGTCTATGGAGGCCTGTTGGGCGGTGTCCACAGCGGCGGGCTCCGCAGAGCAACTGGAGAAGTTGATCGCCCTCAAGGGCGCATCTTCTTCCTCCCCTCGGCCTGGCATTTATCCTCCTCTCCTTGGGCTCCTCACCACTGCTTCTTTTAAGGGCTTTGTCAGTCCTCTCCACTAAGGAGAAGGCATTGGGACATACCAGTCAGTCCAAGAGGTAAGTCCCACCGTCCAGCGTTCGTGGGGAGTGGGAGATCCCCTTCACCCGGACCGTCGGCTCTGGAAGCGGTCCAAGGTTGCAGCTGCGTACACTGGCTTCACGTTGTCCCCCATCAGGTCAGCCAGCCGAGACACCCGTCGGTAGCCGGTCGAGATTTTCTCGACCTGTCGGATGGTCTGTTGACTGGAGAAGCCAACAGCCCTTCTTCACCAGTTCCCGGTGGTTACCAAGGACTTGCCTGTGCGAAGTCCCGGTTAAGGTCCCTGAACCTAGGGAGGCCAGTTTCCCCGTCCCTCTCTGACCCACCGCGGCGACCCGAAGGTCTCGGTCTGGGCGGTCCCTCTTCCCAGGTCCAGCCAGTCCGCCCGGCGTCAGCGGTCGGCACCATGGAAGCGGCGGTGCCACTCGTCCTCTTGAGAAGGATAGTCTCCAGCGTAAATTCGTCGAGGCGCCACGGAGGACTCTGATGTGGCAGCAACTTTTGTTGACCGGTAACAAGCCGACTCCGTCGCCTTCTCCGGCCATTAAGTGGCTGTCAACCGAGCGGCCGAAACAACCCCTCGTTGTAGTCGAGGAGCCGACCCTGGCGCCAGTTGTTCGGCCGAAACCAGCTGCTCCACCCATTGTGGTGGAACCTCTGCCTCCACAACCGAAGACTGGGGCCCTGACCAAAGATTCTCGGTCTGGTCAGGGCTTGCCCCACATGTTGTCTGTCACCCTCACTCCCGATAGACCTAGGCAGGTGGAGGGTGGCTCAGGTGCTTCGCAGCTGTTTGCAGACTCCTCGGAGTCTGATGGCGACTCCTCCCTGTTCTCCACGCCCGCTTGACCTGGAATCTGCAGGGGCCAGTCGGTGGATGAGAGCCGATCCTCGTTTTTAGGGTATGCTTAAGCTCATCTCAGAGTCTACTGGGATGCAGCTCGAGACCGTTCAAAAGCGGGCCAGTATCCCTTATGGAGATACTGGGCTGAGGATTCCCCACGGAGGCCTTTCCGGTGGCTGAAGCCATAGTGGGCCCGGCCCTGGAGTTATGGCAGCAACCAGCATCTTCTCTCGCACCTTTGGCCAGGATGGCTTGCAGGTACACGGTCCCCACCGGTTCACTCTCCGGTTTCTCAGAGCACCCCTCTGCGGAGGGGTTAGAGACCGACAGCGTTTTCCGGCATTCCGAGAATGCTAGGGACGTGGACAAACCACCCGATTAGGAATGCAAAAAGCTGGATTACTCGGGGCGGAAGGTTTACGCTGCTTCCTCCCTAGGTCTTCGACAGGCTAGCTCGGCCGTACTGATGGCACATTTCTCACACACCCTTATGAGTTCCCTGGATGAGGAGATTCCTCATCTCCCAGCTGACCTTCAGGCGGACGGTCAAGCAGGTGCGGGATCAGGGAAGAGGCGGTAGCTAAACAACAGCTTCAAATTTCATTGGACATTGGTGACTCTTGTGCCCGGTCAGTAGCAGCCGCATTAGCCATGCGCTGCAGAGCTTGGCTGAGGATCTCCACCTTCACGGCGGACACCCAGCACAAGCTGGCAAACATTCCCTTCCTGGGCACCAACTTGTTCGGGCCCGGAGTGGAAGGCCATCTCCAGGGGATCGAGAAGTCCAATGCCACCTTGGACTCAGTCATATCTGCCCAGAAGGACAAAGGTCGCCAGCAGCAGCGTAAGCACTTTCACCATCCGCTCCTGCAATGCACGTCCCGCTCAGCAACACCAGCAACAGGGCCAGCAGGCTCACACTTGGCACCCTAAGGCTAAGTCTGCCGCTTCCTCCAGTAGGAAGCCTGGCGGTAAGGTCAGGAGGTCCCTCAGCGGGCCCTTCCTCCAAGCCTGCCCACTGGACGGGTTGAGGGTGTCGCCCCAGCCTCGTCACTCCTCCCCAGGTTTCACCATGGGGGACGGCTCCGCCACTTCTTTTCCGCCTGGTCCTCTATCACCACGGGCAGCTGGGTGTTAGAAGTGGTCGGCAGGGGTCTGCCTCTGGAATTCAAGCAGTTTCCTCCCTATCGAGCCGTCGCCCCACGGGGGGCAACGGGTTCTGCAGCCTCTCTGTCGGCTCATCGAGTTGACATTGCCTTGCTTCTCCAGAAGGAGGTGATCAGCGAGGTGGCGGATCCTCCTCCAAGCCCAGGGTTTGTGTCCAGGTACTTCCTGGTTCCAAAACGGATTGGGGGCTGGCGCCCCATTCTCATCCTGCATGACCTGAACAAGTTCCTTAAGGCCATGCACCTTCAGAATGGTCACTCTGGCTCAAATCATTCCATCTTTGGAAGTAGGCATGTGGTTCTGTTCTCTGGACCTTCAGGACACGTTCTTTCACGTCCCAATCCGTCCGTCTCATCAGCGATTCCTCCACTTCAGAGCAGAGGGATCTCTTTACAAGTTCCAGGCTATGCTCTTTGGCCTCTCTCCAGCTCCCAGGGTCCTCACCAAATGCATGGCAGTGGTGGCAGCATTCCTGCAGCACCGAGGGGTCCGGGTGTACCCTTACCTGGACGACTGGCTGATTGCAGCCCCCTCCAGGTTGGAGGTGGAACGGTCCAGGGATCTGGCCCTCCAGGTCTGCTCTCAGATTGGCCTTCTCATCAACGAAGCCAAATCAGAACTCGTGCCATTGTAAGTGATTCAGTTCTTCGAGCCAGAGCCCGGCTCCCGGCGGACAGGGCTGAGGTCCTTTCCTCCTTTGCCCAATCATTTCTGATTGGGCAATTGCACCCAGCCCGGGACTTCCTGCTCCTTCTGGGCCTCATGGCAGCCTGCACCAGCGTGGTCCGTTGGTCCTGCTGGCATATGCGTCCCCTACAATGGGGGCTGGCCAGCCAGTGGTCACAGTGCTCCGGTCCTCTGGACCAGCCGGTGACGGTGACCCAGGAGATGTGGGACAGCCTGCAGTGGTGGCTCATCCCAGCTCATCTGCAAGAGAGTATCCCGTTTGTCCACGAGCCAGCGGTCACTCTCTAACGACCGGCGCCTCTCTGATGGGTTGGGGTACCCATCTGGGGAGCTCAGGGCCCCACAGCCTCTGGTCCCCTCAGAGTCTCAGCTGCCACATCAACCTGCTGGAGCTTGACGGTCGCGACTAGCCCTCACTGCCTTCGCCCTGTTTGTACTGGGTCAGATGGTTCCAGGTCCAGAAGGACAACACCATGACCATGTATTACCTCAGCCATCAGGCGGATGCACTCTTTGCCTCTGTGCAAGGAGGCTCTCCACATCTGGTCTCTCGTGATCAGCCTAGAGGCGGATCTCCTAGCCATCCATGTGGCAGGAGCCTCCAACAGTCTGGCCGATGCCCTCAGCCGGATAGGCACTGCATCTCATGGTGGTCTCTCCTGCTGGAGGTGAGTACAAGATCTGTTCTCCCATTGGGGTACCCTCGGGTGGACCTGTTAAGCCTCCAGGAGAATCGAGGAAGCTGAGACTGTTTCACACCCCAGCAGGGCTCACTGCAGGGGGATGTCTTCTCGAGGCCGTGGACCCCGGGCCTCTTCTATGCCTTCCCTCCATTTCCCTTGATGCACAGGGTGCTTCTCAAGACAAAGAGGGACAAGGCGCAGGTGATTCTGGTAGCCATAGACTGGCCCCCGCCAGTTCTGGTACCCAGATCTTCTCAGCTCCAGGCTCCCAGCCCGCCCGGACCTGATCTCAGTCAACAAGGGGAAGATTCTCCATCAGGACCTTCAATCCCTGCACCTGACGGCCTGGTTCCTGAGCAGCTAGAGTTCCAGGCCTTGGGTCTTTCTGACGAGGTCCTCAACGTCGTTGAGGCATCCCGTAAGGAGTCGACCAGAAAATGCTACGCCTTCAAATGGAAGAGATTCTCCATTTGGTGTCAGGACAAGGGGTTGGACCCTTCTTCCTGTTCCTTGGCTAGTATTCTGGACTACCTGTGGTCCCTTTCTCAGTTAGGGCTTCGGTCTACGATCCTAAAGGTGCACCTGGCCGCCATCTCTGCTTACCAGGTGCGGGCCGGCAAGCAGTCAGTTGCGCAGGAGAAGGTGGTCGGGTGCTTTTTCAAAGACCTTGATCACATATCCCCTCTGGTGCGAGAAACCTCCACCTCCATGGGATCTACTGCTGGTATTGGCTAAGCTCATGGGCAAGCCATTCGAACCGATGCACAGGTGTGATATCTCCCACCTGTCGTGGAAGACCGCCTCCTTGGTGGCTATAACATCAGCCAGAAGGATGGGTGAGGTCCAGGCGCTTTCCATCGAGTCTCCTTATCTGGTCTTCCACAGGGACAAGGTTGTTCTTTGCCCCTACCCAAAATTCCTTCCGAAGGTGGTGTTGGAGTTTCACCTGAATCAGGTGTTGACTCTGCCGGTGCTCTACCCCAATCACACCTCGGAGGCCGAATATAGGCTCCATACAATACTTTGGACCCTAGAACACTCTCTTATTATAAGGAGCGAACTGCTGAAGTTCGGGGAGAGGTTCGCCAGCTGTTTGTCACCTACGCTGAAGCCACACCTGGCAGACCTGGAGCCAAGTGGACGAAAAGCAGGTGGGTCACCTCCTGCATAGATCTCTGCTATAGGCTGGCGGGCATGGAGCCTCCCAAAGGGATAAGAGCTCATTCTGCCCACCATACCACTGCTTTGGTGGCTGCTTCTAGGGACGTCCCTGTCCAGGAAAGCTGCAGGGCTGCTACCTGGAAGTCAGCACCGCCTTCATTTCCCATTACCACATTGACCTTGAGTCACGGGATGCTGGTTTGGGACCTCGGTTCTCAGTTCTTATTACCTAAGTGGGGATCGCGCCTTGCCTCCCTCCTTCCAGAGAACTGCTAGAGTCTGCTAGACAGTGTGGATTGCACAACATATCCACATCCCTAGAAATACAGGCCACTCACCTGTAACTGGAGTTCTAAGAGTGGTATATGTTGTTTATCCCCACGACCCCTGGCTTCAGAGGGCTAGATCTGGCATTATTGTGCGGAGCCGAGGTTTTACCACCCGGTTGGGAGGGAGGAGCCAGCTTGAAGACCTTCCGGCAAGATTTAAAGCAGCAAGGAACCTGCCAGACAGTGTGGATGAGCAACATATACCACTCCTAGAACTTCTGTTACAGGTGAGTAACCTGTATTTACCCATTACCACATCGACCTTGAGTCACGCCGGGATGCTGGTTTTGGGGCCTTGGTTCGCCAATCTCTCTTTCCTAAGTAAGGGTTGTGCGCCTTGCCTCCCTCCTCCCAGAGAACTGCTTGGAGTCTGCCAGAGAGTGTGGATGAACAACATACCCATGCTCCTAGAAGAACAGGTTACTCACCTGTAACAGTAGTTCTAGGAGTAGTATATGTTGTTCATCCACACGCACCCACCCGACCTACCCAGCTTTAGGCGCAGCACCTTGCTTCCAGCGGGCTAAGATCTGGCGTCATGGGGCGGTGCCGAGGTATTTGCCACCCGGGTGGGTGGGAGGAGCCAGCTTGAAGACTTTCCAGCGAGATTTAAAGGGGAAAGGGACATGCCAGAGAGTGTGTATGAACAACATATACCACTCCTAGAACTACTGTTACAGGTGAGTAACCTGTTCGTCACAATGATGACACTCCCTTCTCTTGTTGGACATGGAACTCAGGCAGGGGATCCTCGGGCTGCCACCTCCAGGTCCCCATGGCCCAGCCTCTCATTTTCCGGACCACAGCCCTCCATGGCAACCACCAACTTCATAGGGATAAACGGGGCTTTGACTGCCTGGCCTGTCCCAGTGCCAGGAATTACGGCACGGGCCCCTGTCCTCCAGGCCTCTGCTTCTCTCCTGATGGCAGTTACAGGGGTGCGGACAAGCACCTAGGTAACACAGCCCTTTCCGATGCACTTTCCACGGGAATTTGAACTACAACAGGCTGGGGTGGCTATCAGGCCCACGTCCCCGACCCTTCGGCTCACCACTCCCTGGACTCTTCAGCACAGCAGGCATGAAGACCCTGATTTCCCACTGCATGGCAGCTTTTAGACCATGATACCAGGGCCCCGCCCATACTACAGGTTCTTGCATCCACACTGGCACTACTGCTTTCTGAGCAATGTAGTAAGCCCACAACCTGTGGGGCCTACACAGTGGTGGATGGACTGTGATAATCTGCTGAAGGGCGTTCTATTTCTAGTCCCATCCCCGGCCCAGATTCTCACCATAGATGCCTCTGGCTTGGGATGGGGAGCCCACCTAGGGTCTCTCAGACTCAGGGCACCTGGACCCAGATGGAAGCAACGCTGCACATCAGTGTCCTGGAAATGAGAGCAGTCTTATAAATCCTCCAAGTTTTTCAGGACCATCTGGCTCTGGGTCCTCTGTTAATACAGATGGACAACACCAGTGTGATGCACTACATCAGCAAACAATAAGGGACTCAGTCCTACCCAATATGCAGGAAAACAGTGTGTGTGTGTGTGTGGTATTGGGCTGGGCTCTGGAACACGGTCTACACTTAACAGCAGTCCATGTTCCAGGCATCCAAAACGTCTTGGCAAACACTCAGTCGGTCACGGTCTGTAGCCAATGAAAGGGAACTGCTGACCTCCATGGTGGATAACCTCTTTGCAAGATTGGGTCATCCAGATCTGGAACTTTTTATGTCCCCGTGCAATGCAAAATGGCTGCATTTCTGCTCACTTGCTCCAGAGCCTGGAGTTTTCTGACAAGAGGCATTGTCCCTGTCCTGGAAAGGGAGGTTTCTGTATGCCTTCCCTCCCTTTCCTCTCATATAGAGAGTTCTCCTCAAACTAAGGCCAGAGGGGGCAACTGTAATATTCATTACCCTTCTTTGGCCTCGGCAGGTATGGTTCGTGCTGCTCTAGCAGTTAGCTGTGGAACCACAAGTCCCTCTACCTTTGTGCAAGGGCTTGTTGTCTCAGGAACAGGGCTCCCTGATCCATCCAGACCTGAAATCCCTGCATCTGCATGCATGGCTCCTGAGAGCATTGCCATAACACATTTCTGGCTATCTCTCTAGGTGGCAGCTGTCCTTTTGGTCACCAGGAAACCTTTCACAAGGCGCAGCTATTCGCTAAAGTGGAAGTGGTTTACTGTGTGGGCCGCTTCCAGACAATTGGATCTGTTTACCTGCCCGGTCAGTACAGTGCTGGAATACTTACTGTTTCTGTCCGACTGTAGTCTACAGTATTCCTCATATACAGTGCATCTAGCTGCTATTTCCGCTCCATGCTCCTGTGGATGGGCAGTCAGTCACCCAGCTTGAGGTGCTATGTACCTTTCTGAGAGGCATTTAACATCTTAATTCTCCTATCAGAAATCCGATTCCGGCCTGGGACTGAATTTGGTATTGGAAAAGTTTACTTTGGCTCCGTTTGAGCCAGACACGAATTGTGGCTGATGCTTTCTTTCATGGAAAGCGTTATTTTGAGTTGTGATCACTTCTGCTCAAAGAATTTCAGAGCTCTAGGCTCCCGTGTGTGAGCCCCCTTCTTTGACTTTCCACAAAGACAGGGTGTCTTTGTGTACTAATCCTAAGAGTTTACCAAAGATGATATCTGAGTTTACTTTAAAATCAAGCCATCCACCTTCCAGTGCATTTCCCAGAGCCTACTAATACAGGGGAAGCATTGCTCCACACTTTAGATGTACATAGAGCTTTCGGATACTATCTCTCACGCACTTATGACTACAGGAAGTCCTCTCAGTGTTCACCCCAGAAAAAAGGGTGCCCCAGTGTCAAGATAGTGCCCGTCCAAATGGCTGATCAATTGTATTACGTTTTGTTACAGAAAGTACAGTAAGGCACTTCCTGGAGTAGTGTGCGGCGACTCCGCCAGAGGGTTGACCACTTCAGTTGCTTGTTTTTGCAATGTTTCCACTGCTGAGATTTGTGCAGTGACCACTTGGAGTACTGTTAACACTTTCAGCAAGCACTACAGTCTGGACATTGCCTCTCATAGAAGAGCAGGGTTTGGCCTGGCTGTCCTATGGGGCCTGCTCTTCTAAACATGTTGCTTCCTTCCGCCCAGACTGTTTTTTTGGTACTGCTTGGTACCCATTCCAGAGGTGTGCAACCTGATAAAAAGCGATATCCTCGAAGAAAATAGAACAATTGCATACCGAGTCGAAATCTTCAAGAGAATCTCTTTCATCAGGCCATGCTGTCCCACCAGATTTTCCCACTGGGGGTTAGGGCTTTGGCCTTGCTGCTCTTCTTGTGTTCCATAGTTGTGTTACGCAGCACACTCTGTCACCTGGTCATTCTGGTACTGGTATGATCTCCTGGTTCCCCAGTGGGAGGCCCTCCGATCATAATCTCTGGCAGGGAACTGAGAGGAGAGAGGGGGCCGTCCAAGCCTCATGTAGACACTAGACACATGATGTCAAGGTGGGCAGCCCCAACTGGCAACGTTCCATGTGTGCCTAGCACTGACACGGTATTATTCCAGTGTTCCAAAGGTGTGGTCTGATGAAAGAGATTCTCTCAGCCGGCCCGCCGGCACAGAGGCAGGGCGTCCGTCTGTGATGCTGATGACCTGGGTTTGGAAAGAAACTCTGGATGTCGGAGGACCAGCCTGGGGGGGGAGGATTGAGAATCCTAGAGACTGCTCTCCTTCTCCAAGGGGAAGGGGGTAGAGTGTCCAACACACCACGGACCTCTGGCGGAGGCTGGGGGGACCCATTGTGTCGGCACTGCTACCTGCGTGGGGGGCGAGGCGGACACGGGACAACATTGCATGTCCCCACCCCCAGGTACTGCCGCAGAAGTTCAAAATTGTGGCCCCGAGCATGATGCCCAGTTCCACCGCCGTCGCTGCTGCCAACAGTATCCGCCGAGGGGGTCCCTCTCCCGTGGCCCCACCCTGGGGGGTAAGCCAGGGCATGATACCAAGGACCGTGGGGAGGGGGCATCTGCCCAGCGGCCCCGCCCAGTGGGGTAAGCCTGGGCATGAAGGGGGGCAGCGGCCTGTGGACAGGACTGAGCTGCTTGCGGGGAGGGGGGAACCGGACCACAAAAAATAGAAAATATAAAAAAGAAAGAAATTCTCTTGAAGATCTACTGTTATGGTAGGAATGTAACTGTTCTTTTTATTAATGGTATACAGTTTATTTCCATACAACCCACCTGACCTCCCCTGGCAGGTGATGCACAGATCCCTGCTTCCAGCATGCTAGATCTGAGGTTGATGGAGAGGCTACCATAGGTGGTGGCTCAGCTGTCTCATCTTCCTCAACAACCTGCCCACACAGCCTGTATCTCCTCCCACATCCACATGAATGTGGGCCATTCAGTGCTTTTTGCCAGTTTATTTATTTGTAAAATCAGTTTACAACCTTTGAGCCAGAGGCTCGTTTCCAAAGGTACCTTTTCACATTAAAGACATACATAGTGTTTTTGGTTACATAGCATAGGTTTGCAAAACAATAGGCGTTCAACAGAGGCGCCACGTCACACTGAGGTCAGACAAATACATTTAGGCTACAGGGTACATGTAATTGAGAACAGGTGTTACACAAGTTGGTATCAAAAATTGAGCAATCTAATAGGTATACAATGAAACAGCTGGCACTGGCCAGGTTAGACATAGGCACGGTGTACCGGGAAGCGGTGGTGGGGATGGCTAGGTGGAGAGCCGCCCAGTGGGCATTGTCATGAGAAGTCAAGGTGGAGGCTACTTTCAGAGACAGGAGCAGCTACAAGTGTTGAAGAGTTGGTTTCGAAGGGTGGTTTTGAACTTGGAGATGGTGGTGGCATTGGTGATGGGGGCAGGGAGAGAGTTAAACCAGGATGGGGCTCTGTAGCAGAAGGACCTCTGGCCATGGCTGGTTCTTGATCTGGGGACCATTAGAGTGGTCTTGTTGGATGACCGTGTTGCAATAGTGGGAGGGCTCTGGTGGATGGATGCCGTTACCCAAGGGGGGGAGAGCCCGAGTGGGTTTTTTTTGTGAGGAGACAGGTTTGATATCGGAGCCGCTCATCCAGGGTAAGGAGTTTAGCCTCGACATACAGCTGACAGGTGGTGTGAGCCTAGAGCACCAGTAATCAATCTGCAGGCTTATTCAGGTTAAGTGAATTTTTTTGAGTGCAGTGGTGTCGGCAGCACCATAGACTGGTAGACCATAGTCTACAAGGGACAAAACGGATGACGAACAGCGAGCCGGAGTGCATTTGGGGAAGGCAGGTTCTATGGGCGGAAGAGGATGCAAGTTGTGTGTTAGTGGCGGATGTTAGGGCATCGATGGGTTGTGAAATGTGAGGGCTGAGTCGAAGGTAACCCCAAGGTATTTGTAGGAGCAGACTTGTTCCAGTGGCTGATTGGTACTAGGAAGGATATAGAGTGGGTGGTTGCTAGCTTTGTTTTGGGGGTGGGAAAAGAGCATAACTTTGGTCTTTTTAAGATTGATGACGAGTCTGCGCTCCTTAAACCAAGCTCCGGCACTATTGAAAGACTGCTGTAGGGTGTCCTGAAGGGAGACAGGATTGCGGTGGGTGGCAAAAAGGACAGCGTCATCTGCATACAGGAGAATTTTGCCAGGGCATGCACTGGGCAGGGTGTTCAGATAGAGCGAGAAGAGAAGGGGGTCCCGGATGGATTATTGGGGGACCCCAGAGTGAATGGGACGGGTATCAGAGAGTATACCATTGATTTTTACACACTGTGATCGAGCGGCAAGATAGCTTGTGCACCATGCTAGGGGGCCAGCCGAGAGACCAGTGTGGCAGAGAGCATTCAGCAGAAGTGGATGGGAGACGGTGTCAAAAGCCTTTGAGAGGTCGATGAACACTGCACCAGCTAGGGAGCTGGTATCCAAGGAGGAGTGTAGGAAGTTGGAGAATTCAATTAGGGCAGTGCTGGTACTGTGACCAGCATGGAAGCCATGTTGCTGTGGGCATAAGATGTTATGCTTAGCCAGATAATCAGTGATTTGAATGGCCACCACTTTCTCCAGGGCTTTAGAGATGGGGGGGGATGGAGATTGGCCGGTAGTTGTTGGCCGATGACCTGTCGCCCCCTTTGTGAATTGGTGTGATAATGGCTGTTTTCCAAGCTGTGGGAAATTGTCCCAGGCAGAGTGAGCGGTTAATTAGGCTGGTGAGTGGGGCAAGGACTTCATCTAGCACCAGCCTGAGGATACTGGGGTCCAGTGAGTCACTGCCGGGACTGTTGCTATTCAAAGCTTTGATTAGGATGGGTCTGGCTTCCGGGTGGAAATCTTGTGCAGGTGGAGCTGGGGTGCTGGAAGATAGGGGAGGTTGGTTGGGGGAGGGTCAAAGAACATTAGGGAGGACTGAGCTAAGGTCAGTGAAAGCGGTGTTGAGCCAGTTAGCTATGGTGGCAGGCTCGGTGGTGGTGGTGCCATTACTAGTGAGCTGGGATGGGCAGGGAGCGAGATTTTCCGCTTAGTTGTTTAATATTATCCCAGAAAGTCCGGCCGAGCCCCAGGAGGAGGTAAGGGTGGCCTGGTAATGGTCGGCCTTGGCTTTCCCGGATGGCCCAAGAGCACTTATTCCAGGCTGCATTGTAAGCCTGCCTATCAGACAGACGGCATCTGCTTCCAGTGGCAAGGTGCCAGGAGGTGTTATCCCAATTTCTTAGTAATTGTAGAAGGGCAGGGCTAACCCAGGGTGCATTCTGCTTTTTGGACCGGATTTTGGTGAAGGGGCAAAGAGATCACAGGCCATGTTGAAGGTGTGTGAAGAAGGCGAGGGCAGTGTCAATCTCGGTTGCACGATGAATGGGGACCAGTTTATCTGGGTGAGGAATACTTAAGTTTTTTCAGCCCACCAGGGCGGAGGCGCCATGGAGGGTGGTCTGGGCTTTGGGTTTGGGATTGGGGACTGCCCAATGAAATAGGATAGGGGAGTGGTCACTTAGGGAGTCTGGAAGGACCTGGATGTTTTGGATTTTTTGGGGTCGGTTGGTTATAATAACATCCAGAAGGGTGCTGGTACCTCTCTTAGGGTTTATTCTCGTGGGCTGGGTGACGAGTTGCGTCAGGTCTTGGGCGGCAAATGAGTCTCTGATCGCGGAAGAGGAGGTGCTGAGCCAATTTACATTAGGGTCCCCAACTAGGATTTGTTCCGCCTTATGGTGGAGGGTGGCCAGGTAGTCAGTTAAAGATACCAGGCGGGTGCTGGTTCTTTGGGGAACGTGGGCCGTGGTGAGATAGAGAGGGCTCCTAGAGGGTCCGGGGTGAGTTTGAGGATAAGAGCCTGGGCCCCATTTACAAGGGTGGGGAGTGCGTGTCCAAGTATTGTGTCCGTGAGTGTAGATTGCACAGCCTCCCTCGCTTGCCTACCAGTCCTCCCGGTTTAAGGTATAGCCTGGGAGGGAGACAAATGAGTCAGGGGTGGATTGGACAGCCAGGTTTCAACCAGGGCTATGATGTCTGGTTGATGAGCCAAGGCCCAGCACTGTAGGGCATCAAATTTTTCAGCAGGCTGCATATGTTCATGGAGGCTACTTGAGACCAGTGGGCTGAGTGGGTGGGTGGGAGGGGCAGGGCCTGGGTTGGGATGTATGTTCCTGTCAGGAGTAGAAGGAGGAGAACTGCTCTGGTCAGAGGGTGGCAGATGGAGAGTTCGCCCGGGAGCGATAGGATGAGAAGGGGTTTCGTAGCACAGGGGTGGGTAGGGCAGCGCAGGCAGAGAAGGCTTGCGCGATCAGATGCGCAAGGGAGCCGGGGGGTGGAGGAAAGGTAATGTCTGGATGGGGGGTGAGGTGGAGAGGAGCATATGGGGTGTGTGAAGGAGGAGGGAGGGGAGGAGCAGTGGTAAAGGAGGAGGGGAGGACAGGTAGGAACACTGGAGTAGTGAGGCCGAGGTTAATAGGGACAATAGGGTTGGTGGAAGGCAAAGAAGGAGGAGGAGAAGGAGAGGCCAGTGAGCAGGGTGCACAAGCATAGTTGGTAAGGGTGGGGAGCTGAAGTGAAGAAAGAATGGGGAACTAGGATGATGAGGGAGATAGTAGTGAAGTCACCTCTAAGTGTAGTTGCGCTTTGGTACAGTGGCAGAGCTGGTGCCTAGGGCACTAGGTTCAAGTCTTGCCCAGGGTAGCAGGAAGGAGCCCAGCCAGTGGCTGTAGCAGCAGGGAGTTGGGTTCAAGGTCTGCAGAAACAATCAGATAACACTTTAGCAGTGTCTGAGGGTTAGAGTGTTTTTTACAGTTTGAAATCCTGCAGAAATAATAGACAGGTGTGCTAGCTGAGTGGTGGAACTGCTGACTTTGACAGTGAGGGTGCAGGGTTCAAAGCCTGCAAAGGCAGCAAGAGAGAAGTGGTAAACTTATATTTTGGCAGGTGGTGGTTGGTGTCTATAAGCTGCAAATGGGAAAGTGGACACTTAGTAAAAAGAAGGGTAGGTCACGTGATGTGACACGTGACCTGCCAGCAGCAATAAATGAAGCGCCTGACCCGGGTGGGGTGGGGTGGGGCGGGCGGGCAGGAAGTGCTACACAACAGTCAGGCTGTAGTGCAGGACACTTTACCTCTTACAGGCTCTGGCAATCCCCGAGTTCAGTCTCCGCTGCTGGGCAGAGTTCTGCCAGTGGTCTGGATATTGCATCATCTGAATCTGAAATTCTGCCTGACTGTGACACCATTCAGAGGTTGCTCAGCTCAAACGAACTGACCTTGAATGCCAAGAAAACTGTGTCTATGACCTTTGGTTCTAAAATAGGAAAAGCCCATCTAACATAGGTTCCTTGAGATCTGCAGTAGTTCCCTGATCACAGCATGTTCTTTATATACCCAGGTTCTGACTCGCATCAGTTCCTTGACTTCCACTCACATTGACTCTGTTGCCTCCAAACTCCTCTCCAACCTCGTTGTGTCTACGGCAACAAATCCTGCCTCACACCTACTGCCAGGCAGATCATTCAGAAATAATTCTGTGGCATAGTGCCTAAATTTCCCCTAGCCAGACCGGGCCCCATTTTCATTGCTTTACGCCACTTCATCCTTAACTATCCACCTCAGACACGCACACACCCCGCCCCCAAATCCACCATTATAATGTGTACTGACGCCTGGGCTGGCCTTCACTGGAAGGGTAGCAGCTCATTCTTGGAATCTCACTGCCTCTTAAATTTTGAAACAACACTCTTTAACTGACTGTATCTTCTCTCCCCATGCTACCCCCGCCTCCCTCCTCTGTCATTCTAATCCCCAGTCTTTCTAACTCTTACATATCACTATTCTGATGGGTAGGCTGATTTCTTCTGGAGACTCTCCTCCCTCTGGAATGCCCTTCCAGCACAGCTGCAGACCTCTGACTCGTGGCTAACCCTGAAGAGACAAGTGTCTGGGAATAGGTAATACTGTGTATGACTGCTTTCCAGGCTAGTATGCAATGGAACATTGCTACACCACTCCCTAATAACCTGCTACAGTGTTGCCCGATGCACTCCTTCATGATTGGTTTCACCTCCATCCTGTTTTCTTTATTCTTTGTGGGTGTATGTGTGTGTGTTAAAATTTGTACGGCCTGCTGTTTATCCCAATTTTGTTTTTTCACCCTGTGTATTTTATCTACTTACTTTGTACTCTTCTTCCAGGATACTCCTGAAAACAAGCTGTTCTTAGCTTAGCATGTTCTAACTTTGTCAAAATTTCAGATAAATAACACACACTGATAAAATTCATAGTGTGACATAAACATTCCTTACATTTCAATAACCGTCCTATGAATCTAACATGGCTGAATGATCTTGATAGAAACAGGATTTTATGTATTTATTTATATATTTGAAATTTTGGTAACGGGCAGCACTGGGCTTGAGTCTCATTTCCAGGTGTGACCCGGGGCAGGGAAGAGGTACAACGTGCAAATATTACAAGTACACAATTGATACAAGAAGACATGGTTTGGCAAAATAGATGAACTTCATTTCAAAATATGTACAGTATATACAAGGCAAACATTGCGACCAGAGTTTAGGAAAACAAATAAGAGATATAGGAAGGAGAGCGGTGGCTCACCTCTAGGCTTGGGGTGGACGAAGAGAAAGGCAGAAGAGTTAAGGTAACAAGAACATGAGAGGGGAGGAAGCAGAAGCAGGTGTGTCTGACTGAAAGGAGAGAGGGAGAGTTATCCAAGAGATTGAAGTAGATGTCTACCCCAAACACACACACACAAAAATTGAAGTGAGAGATACAGGAAGATACGAATATCTGTTCATTTCTTTTCTAGTTGTATTTTCTGTTGCTGTATTACATGTATCATAATTACTTCATATGGGAACATAACAGTGTGCATTTTTATTTCCATAAAAGCACTAGATTATCCATATCTCACTCCATCTTGCCGC
Source organism: Neoceratodus forsteri (assembly GCA_016271365.2). Taxonomy (NCBI): domain Eukaryota; kingdom Metazoa; phylum Chordata; order Ceratodontiformes; family Ceratodontidae; genus Neoceratodus; species Neoceratodus forsteri. The sequence continues at coordinate 1,561,820,256 of CM057449.1, forward strand.
GAGTCATTAAAATAATTTAAAGCGAAATCTGTACATTAGCACTCAGTCAGCTGTATGAAGGCACAAGAAGGTGCGAAAGGGAAGTAAAAGTTTGCACATGATAGTTTAAATATACAGTACTGTAGTGTGTGGTGTGATATCTCTCTCTCTCACACACACACACACACACACACACACACACACTGCATTATTAATCTGCCCCTAACTGAAGGCATTTCATAGCAGGTGTCTGGCTATTTAAAATATCAGAAGAAAGTGGTTTTAGGCTGTGCTAAAATATAAATAACAGAGATGCTAAGGGCTTCTGTGTAATTTTTGAAAATTGCTTTTCCAGTGAAGAAATTCAGCACAGATATCCTGCAGCACATGGTAGAGAGCTACCCATCAGCCACTGAAGAGCCCTGTACCCAGCTGACGTCAGTATTAAGGTACCTAGGTTAATGAAAAGTAGACTACCTTGAGGCACTTTACTTTGGGTTTATTTTAATAATTACAGTCTTGTCATTTTGAAACACTTCTGCTAATGCACCAAGTCTGTATTTGTTTATATTTAATTAAAATAATTCCATCATTGGCATTTGCTGTTTGATACCTTTGGTGTTAGTGAAATAAGGAAGTAATGCAAGAACAAGGATGTAGAAAGAAATTCAGATTAATATAGATAATAAAAATGGCACACTGTTACATTGTTGCAGTTACTAGTGAGCATGTTTAATTCTTGGATAACTGGTTTGTAAAATGCATTACAACTGCCTGGTTATGATGATGCTTTACAACCAGACAGTTGAAATAAACTCTCTAGAGTTCAAGCTTGCACTCTGAGCAGCACAAGCACCAGAACTGCACAGTATTAAAAATGCTCACTAGTTATTAAAAAAAAAAAGGCGACACATGGGTGTGTGTAAACTGGAATTTTACACACTCTCTTAGAGTGGGATGCTTTTATAAACTCCTTGAACTTCGCTCTTGGGGTTTGTGTCGTATCCCCCACCTTGGGTGTGTGTAAAATTCTGGCTACACCCACCAGCCAATGTATTCTGTATATAATACACAGCTTTAAATTATTATTTTGTGGATGGGTGAACGGTGAAGTATATTACAGTAGTTTAGCTGTTTGACCATAAATTATTTGATATAGACAACAACCAGAAACTTCTGATTGTTGGTCTTGGCTATTCTCTACTAGTAATTATTTCATTGGTTCAAAAGTATAAATTTGTAAGAAATGTCAGCTTCTGTATTTTACAGAGGTAAAATGAAGTTTGCTCTTCATGAATACAAACTATAAGGTTTCTTTTTTTTTTTTTTCCTTCTATCGCTGCCACTCCCCCACAACTTTTTCTGTAGAGTCAGGCACTCCTGCTGATCCACAAGCTCAGATTTCTACACCACTGTAGTAACTTTCCTGCAGGTACCCCTAAACCAATGTCCCCTGTGCTTTCTTGACTTACCCAACCAAGTTGGGTCAGTTAGCAGAGAATCGGTGGCTGTAACATTCCAGTTTGTTGAGGTGGGGTGAGGGCTGAGGATCCTAAGGTCTGTATGTCACATCTGGGTGTCACCTGTACTCCCAACACCTTTATTTTTTGCCATACAGATTTTTATGCTCCTGGGCAGAACTGGGGAGCTTGTTCAGCCCTGTCCCCTGGCACTGTTGGCTGGCTCACTCACCTTCTCAATTTCTCTCTCTCTCTCTCGCTCGGTGGCAGTGCAGACCACTGCACCAAATGAGCCTGGTTTCTTTGGGGCAGTGGGTCACTGTCGCACTAGAGTGATCTACAGACCTCCTGCACAGGGGAAGGAATGGGATAAGGTACTGGTGGAAGCCACTAGCAAGATGGCAGAAAAGGGGGAGATGCTGCCGGTGGGGACCTCAACCTGCCAGATGTAGATTGGAGCGTCCCTGCAGCAGCTTCAGCATGAGCAGAGACCTAAGAAAACTCAAGAAGTGGTCCGGGGTATGGCAGCTGGGCAAAATAATGCACTTAGGGCACAGAAACATGAGGCAAAGTGCAAAATGCGTGGAGTAGAAAGAGACCTGAGGGTAATCATATCAGATGACCTAAAGGTGGCCAGGCAGTGCAACAGGGCAGTTGGGAGCACTAGTGGGATGCTTGGTGCATAGGGAGGGGTATCACCAGGATATGGTGTTGCCTCCATATAGATCACTGGTAAGACCCCCACCTAGAGTACTGTGTCCAGTCCTGGAGACCACATCTCTGGAAGGACATAGAGGGGAGGCAGTCTAGAGGAGGGCAATTAAAATGGTGCAGGGTCTGCATCAAAAGCGCTATGATAACAGACTAACGGACCCAATATGCACACCCTGGAACAGAGGGGATGGGGAATTTGATGAAGACTTTTAAATACCTCACGGTGGTAACTAACGTACAGCAGGGAAGGGTTTTTTCAGAAGAAAAGGTGCTCAAGAACAAGAGACATGCTATGAAGCTGGAGGCAGGTAGATTCATGTCAGATGTGAGGAAGTACTTCTTCACAGTAAAAGTGGTGGATTCCTGGAACAGTCTTTTAGCAGAGGTGGTGGGGGGTGAAAACAGTGGTAGGGTTCGAGAATGTATGGGATAACCACAAGAGGTGGAGAGAGAGAAAGACCTGTAGATCAGGCATGGTCTGCAGTAATAGTGCAGGTAGGGAGAAAAAGGCAGACTGGATGGGCCAAGCAGTCCTTACCTGCTTTCAAATTCTGTGTTTCATTTTCCTCCTGTTTTTCACCCTGAGCTATGACAAACACGGAAGCACATGTGCTTGGAGGCACCCATGCACTCCAGAACTGCTAGCCCCTCTTCCCCCACCCAGCATACAGATGGCCCCCGAGCATCGGGGCTACCACCAACCCTACACCCAGTGGCAGCCAAGATCCAGGGAAGCCTACCTCCCCAGTCCAGGAGAGGAGAGCTGCCAGGCAGCTGTTTGATCCTCACCCTGCCCCCCACCCCCAGCAATCGAACTCGGGTCACCATCATGCGAGAGGTAAGGTGCCTCAGCCCCCTATGCCACCAGGCCAGCTTACTCAGTCACCTTTTCAGAATTTTTCATCCTCCCCAGAACTTTCCACCTCTGGCTTGTGTTCTGTCAATCACTCTGCTGGATCTGGAGCTGAGGATCTCTGTATCAGTGTCTGACTGACATGGTGAACGCTATACACCCATAGCAACACCACTTCAACTTAACGGCAAACTGGCACTCAACAGGCACATCTGTAAATGCTTCTCTCAGTAAGCACCCCCCACCAGAGCAGTGCACTAGCAGTAGCCCCCACTGACCCTGAGACAGCTCTGCTGCTGGGACATCTTATCTGTCTCTGGTAGTCCAAGGTGGAAATCTTGGGCTCACAACATGAGCAGTGGTCTCCCACATGGTAAGTGATTGCGCTGCCACTAAGACAAGGGGCCAACTTCATTTTCATTTGTTTATTTTGTATTCTGTTTCATTCGTCAAAGGTTTTCTTGAAATCCGAGACTGGCAATTCTGTGTTTACACTGTGCTCCTTATTTTGGCTCAGGCACTTCTTATTTTCCATTCAGTTTGCATTATTGCTCCAGCTACCCCTCATACATGCCTACTCCTGCCAGCAGTCACCAAGCCAGACCTGCTCTGCACATCTAAGTCCCTGCACTTACCCTCTACAGCAGTGCCCAACTGACTGTGAACTCTTGCCAGTCCCTGCCAGAGACCCATTTAGCCCACAGGATGCTTTGGGGGCTGTGGGATTTCTGTGGCTATAAAGTGGAAGGGCTAACACTGACATCACTCCCAGTGTGTTGGCCATTTTCTCTCAATTAAGCCCACTTCCCACTCGATCTGCTAAGGACCGTCTGAGTGCCATCCTAAAGGGAGTGGGGCAGATGTAGAGACCTTTTGTGGGACAGTGCTATAGCGCCTCTACCTCACCCCCCCACAAAACGTATGATGCCCTCACCATTGCGCTCTTAGCCTCACCAGGCTGGAGTGGTGGAGTTATTTTTGTGATACTAGAAACTTAGAATTTGTCAGCAGAAAAGGACCACTTGGTCCACTTAGTCTGCTCAGATGGTCCCAGCCTATTTTGTCTCTGCAGGCCCTAACTGGTTTTCGGCAACCCTCCCATACCTGTATATTTACTAGTATTCCCCTGTTCCTATCCTATGCATGTTTAAAAAAACCCACTGCTTTTGCTCTCACTACCTCTGGTGGAAGGCTGTACCAAATCCACAGAGAAAGCGGCACACAGGATCTTCGTGTAAAATAATCAAATCTATTTAGTGCACGTCGCAAATAAGCACAGAATCCAGTACAGCAAACATTCAGCAAGCAGCGTTACCCCATCACCTCAACTCAAAATGCAAGTCTTTCTCAGACCCCCTGAGGAAGACTAGCATTTTGAGTTGAAGCGATGGGGTAACACTGCTTGTTGAATGTTTGCTGTGCTGGATTCTGTGCTTATTTGCAATGTGCACTAAATAAATTTGATTATTTTACACTCAAGATCCTGTGTGCCGCTTTCTCTGTGGATTTGGTACATGCATGGGATAGGAACAGGGGAATACTAGTAAATATGCAGATATGGTAGGGTTGCCGAAAACCAGTTAGGGCCTGCAGAGACAAAATAGGCTGGGACCATCTGAGCAGACTAAGTATTTGCAATGTGCACTAAATAAATTTGATTATTTTGCAAAGATCCTGTGTGTCTCTCTCTCTGTGGATTTGGTATGTTTTGAGACTGGCCGTTTCTCTGAGCGAGCACCAACCCTGTTGCTCTTTGATCGCACACTAACTTTTCTGGAACTTGTGGAAGGCTTTAACAGGTGTCCACCACTCTCAGTGAAGTATTATTTCTAGGGACATGGATGTAGTGTACTATCCACACTTATGGTAGTATCATTTCCCTTTAAATATCTTGCCGGAAGGTCTTCAAGCTAGCTTCTCCCACCACCCACCCGGGTGGTCATTCCCTTGGCACCGCCCTGTGATGTCAGATCTTCCTTTCCGCTGCAAGAAGAAGATTCTCTCCTTTGCACTCTGTTTAAGTAGGGCCTTTGCTTTCTCGCTCTTCTAGTTTGGTTTCGGTGAATCGCTGTCAGGATGGACGACTCGAAGTCAGCGCCCGATTTCAAGAAGTGCGACTGCAGGCAGAAGATGTCCCGGACAGACCTGCACACTTCATGCATTTACTGCCTGTGCTACAAACACAAGCAGCAGGCTTGTATCCTGTGTCACACCTTGAATCCAAGCACCTTGGAGGACCAGCCCGCTCATCTTCTACTCGGGCGCCCAGAGGAACAGGACCCTCCCGTTCACTCGAAAGATGCTCGCAGGGCGGTCTCCGCTGCAGGGTCCGCTGAATAACTTGTGACCGAGGAGGCAGTGGCTCAGGCCACTGAGCATGCCTCTTTGGCTTTTGTGCCACTTTCCTTTGGCACCACCTTCGCGGGGGCATTCCAGGATTTCTGTCAGTCCCTTCCCACCCTTGAGCAGGGTCCTACTAAGGACACAAAATCCTCTAAATCATCTAAAAAAGACCCTTAAAAATGGTCTTGTCAAAAGTCGTGGGATCGCGAGTGCCCTCAGGCCTTGGATTCCCATGCTTCCGTGGAGATTTCGACTTTGTTTGATCCTTTGGTCCAGGTCGCTGGCTCTACCATCTCCCCGTAGGTCCTGTTGGCCAAGGCTCATGTCAACCAACCAGTTGAAATTTTTCTCAAGCTGGTCAACACGTCGCAGGATGAGGGGGATACTTCCCTGTCTTGTACTCTGATTCTACTCATCACCTCCCAGTGAGGATCAGACCAGCTTCCTAATCCGGTCCCAAACCCTCGGATCCCGTTTTCTTTCGGAAGGATCTCGGCATTCACCGGCTCCTTCCCTTTCTCAGTGTCAGGTTCCCTGGCGGTCAAAATCAAGATCCCGTAACTCTGAATCGAGCAGCCCTCTCCAGCATAGGCACTCTTGGCACTCAGGCAAGCAGCATCACTGCTACTCTTCCTCTTCATGTGCCTTTGGTGAGGAGAGGCTCCAATGCAAGATGACCGGCGCTATGAAGAGCTAATGTGGCAGCAGCTTATGCCGTCCAAGGTTATGCTGATTCCGTCCCCCACCTAGCTCATCCATGAGGGCCACCACCAAAGCCCCAGCCGCTGCTGGCTCTGCCTTTACCGGCCGCCCCACCCATCAAAGTGGAGCTGCCTCCTGTGCAGCCAAAGGAGGGCCCCCCATCCTAAGGACACCCGTACAGCTCCCAGGCTTCCTCATCAGCTGTCTGTCACTCTTACTCCCGAAAGACCCCGCAGAGTCAGTGAGAATTTGGGAGATCGACTGCTTTTCGGCAATTCCTCAGAGTCTGAGGACTCTTCCCTGCATTCTCATCCGTTAGACGTGGAATTGATGGAGAATTTGTCTACGGAGCATGGTCCCTCTTCATTTGGGCGCTTGCTCCATTTGATTTCAGAATCTGCCGGGATTCCGATGGAGCCTGTGCAAAAATGGCCAAGTAACCCTTGATCGAAATCCTCGACCAAGATGACTCCCCGGGGGTTGCCTTCCCAGTCACCGAGCACTCTGGAGCTTTGGAAACACCCTGCATCCTGCCCTGCACCATTGGCTCGTATAGCCTGAAAGTATGCAGTCTCTGCGGGTTCCCTCTCGGGTTTCACCGAACATCCCTCAGCTGAGGGTTTGGTTGCCGACTCGGTCTTTTGACGTTCCAGCAATGTCGGGGATGTGGACAAACCTCGTGACAAAGAATCCAAGAAATTGGATCACATGGCCAAAAAGGTCAATGCAGTCTCTTCTCTCGGCCTTGGGCAAGCAAGTTCGGCCCTTTCGATGGCCCGTTTTGCTCATGCCTTACTGGGCACTCTCGATGAGGTGTTTCCCTGGCTCCCGGCTGACTTACAGACCATGGTCAAGCAAGTCTGGGACCAAGGCGGTGCAGTGGCCAAACAGCAGCTCAAGGTGGCCATGGACTTCAGCGATTTTTGCGCCCAGTCTGTGGCCGCCACAGTGGCCATGCACCGCTGGGCTTGGCTGCGGATTTCTACCTTCACACGTTGGTGGATGTCCCCTTCCTAGGCACTGACTTGTTCGGGCCAGGGGTGGAAGGACACCTCACTAGGACTGAGAAGTCCAGTGCCATCCTGGACTCTGTTACCTCCACCCAGAGAGATACCAAGGGCTCCAAGCTTCAGAGAAAGGAACACTTTCGGCCACTCTCTGTCCCTGCAGCCAAGCCATCCCAGTCCCCAGCTGTGCTGGATAAGGGGGTCGATATCAGTAGAAAGGGTTCTGAAAGAACTCCTAAAACTGAAGGTGGACAAAGCAATTGGACCTGATGGGATTCACCCCAGAGTTCTAAAAGAACTAAGGGGATAACTAGACACACCACTGACTACCCTTTGTAACAAATCATGGGAGGATGGTGTGATACGTGAGGACTGGAGGAGGGCAGATGTGATTCCGCTCACAAAAGTGGAAGCAAGACAGAGGCAGGAAACTACAGACCTGTCAGTTTGACCTCCATGATAGGGAAAATGAAGGAATCACTTCTGAAGGAAAGAATTGTTGAGCACCTAGAGGCCAGTGGGGCTGGGACCCAAGGCAGCATGGATTCACAGCAGGAAGGTCATGTCAGATGAATCTAATCGATTTCTTTGACTGGGTGACCAAAGTAGTAGACCAGGGAGTGGCTGGGCATGGCCTACCTAGACTTTAGCAAGGCATTTGACACAGTCCCACACAAAGATTAATATACAAGTTAGCCAGCCTGGGAGTGGGTCCCAAGATGATAGCCTGGTAAAACATTGGCTGGACAACAGGAGCAAGAGTAATAGTAAACCGAGTCCACAGTGAAGTAAGGGGGTTACTAGTTGGGTACCACAGGGTTCAGTACTTGGTCGGTCCTTTTGATGTCTTTATAAGTGACATTGCAGAGGATTGAAGGAAAAGTATGTCTCTTTGCAGATGATAAAGATTTGCAAAAGGTTAATGCACAAGATGGGGTGGAAAGGATGAGAAAGGACTTGGCAAGGTTGGAGGAATGGTCAAATGTATGGCAGCTTAGATTCAACGCAAAAGAAGTGTAAAGTAATGCACCTGGGAAAGAGTACGCAATGGGGGGTGAGATACTGACAACAAAATGGAAAGGGACCTGGTGGTAGTTATATCAGATGACCTAAAGGTGTGACAGCAATGCGAGAAGGCAGAAGGAGGGCTGGGGATACTGGGATGCATAGGGAGAGGCATTACTAGTAGAAAACAGGAAGTTGTTATCCCTCTGTACAGACAGTTAGTGAGACCCCATCTGGAGTACTGCGTGCAGTTCTGGAGACCCCAGCTCCACAAAGACATAAACAGGGTGGAGGCTGTCCAGAGGAGGCAACCAAAAATGGTGCAGGGTCTGCACCAGAAGACATATGAAGAGAGACTAAAGGAGCTTAATATGTACACCCTGGAGGAAAGGAGGGAGAGAGGAGACATGATAGAAACTTTCAAGTGCCTCAAGGGAATCAGTAAAGTCCAAGAGGGTAGCATCTTTCAGAAAAAAAGATGTGCAAGAACAAGGGAGCACAATTTGAAAATATAGGGGGGGATGGCTCAGAGGTAATGTGTCGAAGTATTTTTTCACAGAGAGTTGTGGATGCATGGAACAGCCTTCCTGAGGAGGTCATGGGTCAAAAACAGTGGGGGAATTCAAGAATGCATGGGACAGACATAAGGCAATTATAGTGGGGAAGGAGGAAGTAGTAGGCTGTTGGTTAACTAGGATCTGCAGTTTATTCAGTAGGTAGGAAATGGACAGACTAAGTGGGATAAGCGGTTCTTATCTGCCATCAAATTCTATGATCTTACTTCAAGAAACAGCTCTTGCAGCAGGTTACACCATTACGACTGAAGCCAGCAGGCGCCAGGACCCCATGGAAATTTCTAGGTAGCAGTATTCGGCGGGATGCCTCACGCTCGCTCCCACCCCGACGCCAGACACGGTACATAAGGAGGCGGTCCCCAGAATCCCCAGTTCTTTTCCTGCCGCCGACCGCCAGCATCTGCCTCGGTCTCGCCTAGCGCATTCGACAACTTAGGACTTCAAGAGTTTCTGCATACTAATGTCCTCTCCAACTCCTTCACTTAAGGGACACCTTTCCAAGTGTGCCTGCAGAAAACAGATCCCTTTTAAGGATTCTCATTCCTCCTGTTTGCGGTGCTTAGGCCCGGACAACGAGTCGGTCCTGTAGAAACGCTTCCACATGGTGACCCTCCCAGGTCTGATACCCATGCTCAAGCAGGGTGCCTTTCTAGCGTCCTTGAACATGCAGGATGCTTACCTGCATATACCCATTGCTCAAGCACACAGGAAGTTTCTGCGCTTCGAGTTCCAGGGCCACCATTATCAGTTCCGAGCCCTCCCCTTCGGACTGTCATCAGCACCTCGGGTATTCACGAAGTGTATGGCGTTCGTAGCAGCGACTCTGAGGAGACAAGGCCACTACGTGTTCCCCTACCTGGATGACTGGCTTCTCATGGTGCCCTCTCGGGAGGCCTTGATGTCCGCCATTCATTATACTCAGTCTCTGTTTGAAACGTTGGGTATCATGATCAATCAAGAGAAGTCACGCCTAGTTCCATCACAGACTCTGCAGCTCATAGGCGCAGTTCTGGACACCGTCCAGGGAAAAGCTTTTCTTCCCCGGGACAGAGCAGAACACATCAGATCCCTCATCAGGGACATTTTGGTGAAGAAGACCGTTCCTGCCAGATTGGTACTTTGCCTGCTCGGACACATGGCTGCGGCCATTGCAGCAGTCCCGTTTGCTCGTCTCCACATGCGGGTCACCCAGTGGATGTTACGGGTCCAGTGGGATCAAAAGCAAGACCATCTGCAGCTCCCAATCCGGATCACGAAGGCCGTAATCCGGGATTGGCAATGGTGGCTAGATCCGAAAAATCTATCGGCGGAAGTCCCCTTCATTGTGCCATCTCTGATTGTGACACTCCCCACAGACACCTCAGGGCTTGGATGGGATGCACACCTCGACGGTGTCCGGTCTCAGAGCCTGTGGACAGCCCAAGAGACTCATCTCCACATAAATATCCTGGAAATGAGAGCAGTTCTTTACACCCTGCAGGCCTTCCAGTCGGAGATTCCATCGGGTACTCTTCTGTTGCAAACAGACAATTCTGCGGTGATGTATTACCTGAGCAAACAAGGAGACACCCATTCCTACCCGCTTTGCAGGGAGGCCATGAGGGTGTGGGATTGGGTTTTGCAACACGGCGCAAACCTCATTGCTGTTCATGTCCCAGGAGTGGATAACGTCATTGCAGATAGCCTGAGCCGCTCTCAGGCCAGAGTCCATGAGTGGGAACTACTCCAGGAGGTAGTAGAGGATCTGTTTCGCAGATAGGGTACACCAGAGTTAGACCTTTTCGCATCCCCATCCAACGCAAAACTGCCCAATTTTTGCTCGCTAGATCCAGGGCCTGGTGTTTTCTGGCGAGGCGCGTTGACCCTCTCCTGGGCGGGCAGATTCCTCTATGCCTTTCTCCCATTTCCATTGATCCAGAGGGTTCTTCTGAAACTTCGCGGAGAGCAAGCGACGCTGATACTTATCGTGCCGTTCTGGCCCAGGCAGATCTGGTTCCCTCTACTACATCAGCTATCCCGGAAACCTCTGGTGCCTCTGCCAATCAGCTGTCGCTTGTTGTCTCAGGAGGAGGGCTCCTTAGTCCATCCAGACCTTCGTTCGCTGAGCCTGCACGCTTGGCTCCTAGAGACATAGCCATTTTACGACACGGGGACTCGCAAGAGGTGGCTGACATTCTGGTGGCCGCGAGAAAACCAGCCACTCATGCTATTTACACCTTGAAATGGCGCCGTTTTTGCCTATGGGCTCAAGCGCGGGGGTTTTCGCCCCTAGACTGTCCAGAAAAGTCGGTCTTGGACTACCTCCTGTCTCTTTTTCAGACAGGCTTGGCCTACTCCTCGATCAAAGTACACCTCTCTTACCATCTCAGCCTATCATTTTCCTATAGGCCAATGCACCATATCTCAGTTGTACGCGGCACGTGCCTTCCTAAGAGGTATTCTCCACCTTAGACCCCCAATTAAGGATCCGATTCCGCCATGAGATCTACCCTTTGTCCTGGAGCAGCTGACGCTGCCACCCTTTGAACCAGCCGCGAATTGCGAGCTACGTCTTCTTACTTGGAAGACGTTGTTTTTAGTTGCCGTTACCTCGGCCAGAATAATTTCTGAACTTCATGCACTCATGTGCAAAGAGCCTTATTTGGTTTTTCGCCAAGACAGGGTATCCCTACGGACTAAAGTTTCTGCCTAAGGTGGTCTCAGCTCTCACCCTTAATCAGTACATCAATCTACCAGTGTACTTCCCCAAGTATTCTAATCAAGGAGAGGCCCTGTTGCACACCCTAGATGTGCATCGGTGTCTCTGATACTACCTGACCAGAACCAAACACCACCGAAAATCGGACCAGCTTTTTGTCTCCTTTGCCCACAGGATGATGGGAGCTCCTGTTTCCAAGCAGTCGCTCTCCAGGTGGCTCATTCAATGTATTACGTTCTGTTACCAGAAGTGCAACAAACCCTCACCGGTGCGTCAAGGGTCATTCCACATGGGAGGTGGCTACCTCCCTTTGCAGCCCTAAAGAATGTTGTCCACCTCGGCCATCTGTGCTGCAGCTACTTGGAGCTCCGTGCACACTTTCATCAGGCATCATAGCCAGGATATTGCATCGAGGCGAAGAGCAGGTTTTGGTCTAGCAGTCCTTCAAGGACTTCTGTCCTAGGCTTTGGTTCCATTAAGGATTTCTACCTTCCCTCCTCCCAATGGTGTGGAATTTCCATTATTGCTTGGGAATCAGTAACCTGCTGCAAGAGCTGTTTCTCGAAGTAAGATAGTACAGTTACGTAAAACTTACCATAACACTAGATCTTCGAGAACAGCTCTTGCAGTAGGTACTTTCCCTCCCACCATCCCCACTGGAGGTAGATTCTCATTCCAACATCCTTCTCCTAGGATCAGGTGTTCTCAGCATCTCTGATTGCCATTTGATGGTAGATCCTCAGTCTCCTCTTCTGATGTCATCCAGCGGCCGGGAGTCTCCGGCGGGAGAACTGGGGATTCTGGGGGACCGCCCTCTCATGTACTGTGTCTGACGTCGGGACCAACGTCGGAGGTGGTCCTCGGTGAATACTGCTAGCTAGAAAATTTCCGTGGGGTCCTGGCACCTGCCGGCTTCAGTCCTAATGGTGTAACCTGCTGCAAGAGCTGTTCTCGAAGATCTACTGTTACAGTAAGTTCTTAAGTAACTGTAATTTTCTGTGGGCAGCAGGCCCACACTTGGCCCCTCAACCAAAGTCATTTGTTCTAGGGACATGGATATGTTGTTCAATCCCCACTTCATGGCAGGTTCCTTGCTGCTTTAAATCTTGCCGGAAGGTCTTCGAGCTGGCTCCTCCCACCCTCCTGGGTGGTAAAGCTCTCGGCTCCGCCCCATGACGCCAGATCTTCCTTACCGCTTGGAAGCTCAGGATCTTACTTCGAGATACAGCTCTTGCAGCAGGTTACACCATTAGGACTGAAGCCGTCAGGTGCCAGGACCCAACGGAAATTTTCTAGCTAGCAGTCTTCAGCTGGGACCGCCTCCGACGCCAGTCCCGCCCCGACATCAGGCGAGTACATAAGGAGGCGGTCCCCAACAATCCCTAGTTCTTTTCCGCCGGCCGACATCGCACGATCTGCCTCTCGGTCACTTTCTAGCTGCAACGACTCAGAACCACGACATTCTCTCTTTTTATATGGATTTGGAATTCATCTGATGTCCTCTCCAAACACTCTCTGGAAGGTCACCCATCGAAGTGTGCCTGCGGCAAACAGATCCCCTTCAAGGATCCTCACTCTGCCTGTGTGCGTTGTCTAGGCCCGGAACACGACACCAAGGCCTGCTCCTTCTGCCAGGGCTTCAACAGTCACACCAGGATCCGCCGCCAGAAGGCCCTTCAAGCATTTCTCTTGGAGGAGAAACTAAAGACCATGGATAGGGAACCTTCCTCCCGGGGGGAGTCGTCAGGGAAGACCCACAAACACCAGGAGAAGGAAAGACCCAGGTCCCCGGCGAGGGCCTCGGACTCCCGAAGCTCCAGCTCGCAATCAGACTGCTCTCCTTCCAGGGCTCAATCTCAGCCTCCCCCAGTTCAGGTCAGATCCTCCAGCGGCTCCTCTCTGCAGCCTGTCAAGACTTCCAGGCCGTCGGCTGCATCCACTCCTTCTAAGGCCTCGTCTAAGTCTGGGGAGCGCCACAAATCTTCCTCCCGCCGTCGGGACTCCGACGCCAGGTCGGTGTCCCAGCCTCTGCGTTTATCGGACCCGGTACCCTATAAGACTAAGGCGCTGACGTCCCTAAAATGGATGTCAAGCATCAACGGCACTCCCAGAAGCCGGCGACAGCAAAACACCCGTCGCCAGCCAGGCGTTCGCCTCCCAGGGCGTCGGCCAGGGGACAGACATCGGCTACCCCAGAGAGGAGGACTGCACCACCGTCACCGTCTGACGTCGGTCGGAAGGAATCATCGGAGGAGGACACCACTGAGCCCGAGGACCAGGCGGGTGACACCGGAGTCGTCGGGCTCCCATGAGAACCTGGTTCTGGACACCATCAGAGGGAAAGCCTTTCTTCCCTCAGACAGAGCGGAACATATCAGATCCCTCATCAGGGACCTGCCGGTGAGGAAGACCGTCCCGGCAAGACTGGTCCTTCGCCTGCTTGGACATAATGGCTGCGGCTATTGCAACAGTCCCGATGGCATGACTCCATATGCGGGTAACCCTGTGGATGCTAAGGGTGCAATGGGACCAAAGGCAAGACTATCTGCAGCAGCCAATTCGAATCATGAATGCAGCGATTCGGGATTGGCAGTGGTGGCTAGATCCTGAGAGTCTCTCCGCGGGGGTTCCCTTCACAGCGCCTTCTCCGACTGTGACTCTCTCTCCACAGACGCCTCGGTCTCGGATGGGGAGCACACCTAGACGGGGTGCAGTCTCAGGGCATATAGACAGCCCTGGAGTCTCATCTCCACATCAACATTTTGAAGATGAGAGCGGTACTTTACGCTCTGCAAGTCTTCCAGTCGGAGATTCCACCGGGTACTCTCCTGTTACAAACAGACAATACTGCGGTGATGTATTACCTCAACAAGCAGGGAGGTACTCACTCCTGCCAGCTTTGCAGGGAGGCCATGAGAGTGTGGGAGTGGGTAGTGCAACACGGCGCAAATTGAATTGCAGTACACGTCCCAGGAGTGGACAATACCGTCGCAGACAGTCTGAGTCACTCTCAGGCCAGAGTCCACGAGTGGGAACTTCTACAGGAGGTGGCAGAGAATCTGTTTCACAGATGGGGCACTCCAGAGTTAGACCTTTTCGCTTCCCCATCCAACGCAAAACTGCCCAATTTTTGCTCGCTAGATCCAGGGCCTGGTGTTTTCTGGCGAGAAGCGTTGTTCCTCTCCTGGGCGGGCAGATTCCTCTATGCCTTCCCTCCTTTCCCGTTGATCCAGAAAGTCCTCTTAAAACTTCGCCGGGAGCCGGCAACGCTCATTTTGATAGCGCCTTTCTGGCCCAGACAAATTTGGTTCCTGCTTCTGCGTCGGCTATCCCGGGAACCTCCACTTCCTTTGCCAATCAGCTCTCATCTGCTGTCTCAGGAGGAGGGTTCATTAGTCCATCCAGACTTGCATTCCTTGAACCTGCACGCTTGGCTCCTAGAGACATAGTCATGTTGCAACATGGAGTCTCGCAAGAAGTGGCGGATGTACTCTCTGCCGCCAGAAAATCGGCAACCCACGCAATGTATGCCATGAAATGGCGCAGATTTTGCTTGTGGGCTCAAGCGCTCGGTTTCTCATCGTTAGAATGTCCTGAAAAGCTGGTTCTGGATTACCTGCTTTCTTTCATTCAGATTTCCGGATTGGCTTACTCCTCGATTACGGTGCACCTCTGCGCAATTTCGGCTTACCATACCCCCATAGGTCATGCCTGTTTAAGGGGAGTCCTCCACCTTAGGCCGCCCATTAAGGATCCGATTCCTCCTTGGGACTTGCCCTTCGTCCTGGAGCAGCTTACGCTGCCACCTTTTGAACCAGCCGCAGATTGCGAGCTACGTTTTCTATCGTGGAAAACGTTATTTTTAGTTGCGGTTACTTCGGCAAGAAGGCTCTCCGAATTGCACGCACTACTGTGCAAAGAGCCTTATTTAGTTTTCCATCAGGACATGGTACCCCTGAGGACAAATCCAAAGTTTCTGCCTAAGGTGGTTTCTGCACTCACCCTTAATCAGGATATTGACTTACCAGTGTATTTCCCAAGGTACACTAATCGAGGAGAAGCCCTTCTGCACACCCTCGATGTGCATCGGTGCCTCAGATATTATCTGACCAGAACCAAACAGTTTTGAAAGGCGGATCAACTGTTTGTCTCCTTTGCTGTTAGAATGAAAGGAGCTCCTGTTTCTAAACAGCCTCTCTCGAGGTGGCTCATCCAGTGCATCACTTTCTGTTATGACAAGCGCAATAAACCCTTACCGGGCGCGGTCAAGGGTCGTTCCACGAGAGGGGTGGCCACTTCCTTTGCGGCGTTAAAGAACGTCTCCACTTCAGCTATTTGCGCTGCAGCCACTTGGAGCTCTGTGCATACCTTTATCAGGCATTACAGCCTGGACATTGCATCGAGGCGAAGAGCAGGGTTTGACCTAGCCGTCCTTCAGGGACTTCTGTCCTAGGCTCGAGTTGTATGGAGACTTCTACCTTTCCTCCTCCCTGTGGCGTAAGACTGCCACTATTGCTTGGAAATCAGTCATAATGGTGTAACCTGCTGCAAGAGCTGTATCTCGAAGTAAGATAGTACAGTTACGTAAGAACTTACCGTAACAGTAGATCTTCAAGAACAGCTCTTGCAGCAGGTACCTTCAAACAACATGAAGTCTTGCTATATTATGACAATTGCAGTTTGTCCCACCATTAGAACTGCTCCAGAGGTGAAAGAGTTAACTTCCGTGCCAGGCATGGAACTTAGAGCACGAGCTCGGTTAGAAAAGCTCTGTCTGGAATATTTCAAACTGAAACTGTCAGATTCTTTACTCCGCCTCACTGAACAGTCGCTCCGGAGATTCCTCCTACTGCTCGGTTTATTCTCGGTTTAAAAGAGTTCTTCGGTTAAATTCAACTGCGATTATTATTATTTTAACACAAACCGATCGGTTCAAGCTCTGTCTGTGGTATTGTAAGTAATAGACAGGTTTATTTCTGTGTGGAACTTGTAATGTTTATCGGTTCGGTTTGAACCGATCAGGTTGTTTTAAAACTTTATTCTGAAGCATTTAAAAGCTATTTAGAGTGCGGTTCCCGGTTCTTATCGGTTCTAAAAAACACTTTCATTACGGTTTTTCCACGACCCGTGACACGGTTGGGAACCGATAAGGGTGTCTTGCCTGGCACTGCCGGAAAAAGGGCAAGTTTTTGGTTAGGCTGGCATTATGTCTGAGAAACCCAAAAGAAAAACCGGGCCCACTGGGTTTCAACACTGTAGTGTCTGTGGGGAAGCCTTTGCCAAGGCTGACCCCACACACCCATGTGTTTATTGTCTGGGGTTTGACCACCTCAGTGTAGACTGCCAGATTTGCAAGAATTTCCCTGCAGCTACCCTAGATAAGAGAGTTGGTAGGCTCAGGAGCGAGAGGCCAAAGATCCGCTGACCGGATGGCCAGCGGTTCGGTGCCAACCGGACCGAGGGAGTGCCCTCTGACCGAGGCGAGACTTCCTCGGGCAAACGTAAAGCTGGCTCAGAGGAGCCAGTTCCAGCAAAGAGAACTAGAAAATCAGCAGGTGTGGAGTCAAAAGTTCCTTCTCCAACTGCTGCAGAGATAGCCAAAGCAATCCAAATTGTCCAGTCACTTTCCCCGGTTCCGTCCAAACCGCCACTATATGGCAAAAGGTCGGTTCGGCTGGTTCCACCGGTTCAAGAATATGATATAGAGGAGTTTTATGAACCAGAGGAGGGGGAGGATGATTATGAACAGTGTGAATGTGACTTTGAAAGTCTGGACGTGCCCATTGAACTGGACATCTCCCCAGACAGACCTTTAGGAGAATCTCCCCCTAGGCTTTCTGAGTCCCCTTCTCATTTTCTGTTTTATAAAAAAGTTGCTGAAACCCTCCAGCTTCCTTTGGAGGAAGCTGTGGATGAGCAAGAGGAGCCTGACTTTGTAGAGATGATGGATATCCCAGAGTCCAGGAGATTGTCTATTCCTTTACATAAATCCTTTAGGAAACAAACAATAAAAATTTTAAAAGCTCCTAATTCTGTGCCTCCTGTGGATAAAAGATGGACAGGAGGTACACGTTGTCATGTCCTGATACAGAATTTCTTTCACAGCAATGCAGCCATGTTGGGGTAGTTCAGGCTGCAGCCTGTGATAAGGCTAATATTCCCCTGGCTTCACATCCTCCTGACAAGGACTCCAGGAAGATTGATGCCATGGCTAAAAAACAATACATGGCAGCGTCCTTGGGACTCAGACAAAGCAAATTATATGGCTTATGTTGCAAGATACCAGAAATCTAGATGGGATACTGTCATGGCTTTTAGCTAAACAGGCCCCTGGCTGGCTTGCCAGGAGCTGGAACAGGTGGCTGCTGATGGTATTGAGGCATCTAAGGTGCAGTTCCATGCTGCAGTGGATTCTAATGATGTATCCTCTAGAGTCATGGCTACATCTGTGGCTTTTCGTAGATTGACTTGGCTCAGGTGTACTAGTCTGTCACAGGATACCCAGGCTAAGGCCATGGATTTTCCTGTGGTGGGAAATTCTCTGTTTGGGGAGCAGACAGATAATTATATGAAGAAAATGGATGAATATAGAACCACTTATAGGAGTGCACAAGCCACGGAATGGCAAGCCACTCCTCAGAGGCAGCCCCCAAGAGGTAGAGGCAGGCCTTTTCACAGACCTTTTTACCAAACCCAGGCCTCCTCTTCAGCTTACGTTCAGAGGGGGTTCTTCAGAGGGAGAGGCAGATGGGGTATGAGCAGGCCTGCTCCCACCCCTCAGTCTAAAGCCCTGCCAAACAGGCACTCTGATGGGATGCCCAGGGCTGGTTCTCCTCCATTACCTGGTAGGCTGGCTTTACTTGTCCAGGACTGGGAGTCTTTAACATCAGACAAGTGGGTCCTGGAAGTAGTAAGCCAGGGTCTGGTTCTCAGCTTCAAAATTCAAAGATGAGAATCAGATTTTTCCACCTGCAAATCCTCTCTAGAGACTCTGTTTTGAAACAGAAGTCTCAACCCTCCTGGCTCTCAGAGCTGTGAAAGGGTTCTCCCCTACACCAGGGCAAGGGTCTGTACTCCAGGTACTTCCTTACCCCCAAAAAGACAGGAGAATGGCCCATCCTGGATCTAAGATACCTGAACAAGCACCTTTTAAAACCAAAATTCCAAAATGTTGACTCTGGGAATGATTTTACCCTCCCTAAGGCCAGGGGACTGGCTAGCTTCCCTGGACCTCAAGGATACCTACTCTTCCATGTTCTTATCAGAAGCTCCCACGAAAGTACCTCAGATTGGCGGGTGCCCTCAGGCCATTATCAGTTCAGAGCAATGCCCTTCGACTCTTACCTCTGCCCAAGGGTATTCACAAATGCCCGGCAGTAGTAGTTGCTCATTTAAGAAGGCAAAGATGCCATCTTTCTCTACCTAGATGACTGGCTCATTGTGGGTCAGTCTCAGACCAGGTCAATCATACCTGCAGGTTACCCAGCAGCTGCTTGCTTCTCTGGGCTTTCTTCTCAATCTTCCAAAGTCAGTTCTGGAACCTGTCCAGGTACTCACCTTTATAGGTGCAGAACTGGGCGCAAGGCCAGGCAGACCCTTCCTTCCCTAGAAAGGGTAAGGACCCTGGGTAGCCCTGGCCTCCTCCTTCACTCTGCAGGTCTCTCGACCAGCAAGGCATTTCCTACAGCTCCTAGGACACATGGCTGCTTCCACAGCTGTGGTGCCAGGAGCAAGATTTCAGATGAGGGACATTCAGTTCCATTTGAGAGCTTTTGGTCTCAAGAAGAGATCCCCTATCCAAGTTGATCCCAGTAATTCGAACCCTGATCCAGGCCCTTCAGTGGTGGCAGGATCAAAGCAATCTGAGACAAGGGGTTCCCTTCATCCCTCTATCTCACTCCTTGACCCCTTACTACAGATGCTTCCTTTTGGGATGGGAGCTCACATGGGCGACCTCTCCACCCAGGGATTGTGGTCCCCTCAGGAATCTCTGCTCCATCGTCAATCTGTTGGAACTCAGAGCTGTTTTCTAGCACTTCAGGTTTTCTGCATCTGTTCAGAACAAAAAGTGGTACAGGTCCAGAATATGAACAACACCGCACAATGTTGGTATCCAACAAACAAGGGGCACTTTCGGTCTTCGGCCTTGTGCACCGAGGCAATGAAGTTGGTCTCTGGCTTATTCCCTGAACACTTCCCTCATAGCAGTTCACCTCCCAGGCAAGGACAATGTCCTGGCAGATGCTCTCAACAGGATTTCCCAGGGCCATCACGAATGGTCACTGGATCCCCGAGTACTGGTGATAGTTTTTTGCCAGATGGGGAGCCCTTCAGATAGATCTTTTGTTGCCTGACAATCATCAACTCCACTTTTTGTTGCAGGCCCCAGTGCTGGGCTCAGTCTCCTGGATGCCTTTCTCTCGATTGGGAAGGGAAGTTTCTCATAACTCCCCTTCCCTCTCCTGTTCAAGGTGCTAGTCAAAATCAGATCTCAGCCCTGCAGATGATTCTGATTGCTCCACACTGGGCCAGGCAGCCCTGGTACCCTCCTTCTTGTCCTTAGCAGTCCATCTTCCCTGTGTCTCCCAGGAACCACATTTGTTAACCTGTGCCCAGGGGAGAGTTTGGTATCCGAATCTCAAATCCCTCAACCTCAAGGCCTGGTTCTTGAGGGAGTTGAAGTTGCCGACCTACACCTTTCTCAAGGTGTTCTCTAAAATTTTAAACTTCTAGGAAAGGCCTTTCACTAAGACTTCTTATAACCCAAATGGAAAAGGTTTCCCATATGGTGTTCGGAAGCATATTTCCGAATCTGCTGATTTGCCCACTGTTTTGGACCATATGGTCCATCTTACCTCTTTTGGGACTGGCGACCACGCTCCCTGAAAGTGCATTTGGCAGCTGTCTCTGCTTTTATTTCAGCAGGGAACCCCTCTTCTTCTGCTCTCTCTATTCTTCAAGTTTTCAGGGATTGCTTCATACCATCCACCATTCGGGGACCCTGCCCCCTGCCTGGGATCTTAATGTTTGCATTGCTCAGCTGATGCAATCCCCTTGAACCTCTGTCTTGGCAGAGCTTAAGTACTTGACTTTGAAAACTGTGTTTCTAGTAGCCATCACTTCTGCCAGTTTATAAGTAGTTTCTTTTTTGTCAGTGGAGACTGACTTTATTTCCTTCACAGGGATAGTGGTCCTCAGACTAACAGGAAGTTTTGCCTAAGGTGGTTTCAGATTTCCACCTTAATCAATCTATTTCTCTTCCAGTGTTCTTCATTGACCATTCCTCCTCTGGTGAGAGGAGGTTGCACAACTAGATGTTAAGAGGGCCCTAGTTACTACATAGGCACCAAGGGTCACAGAGTTTGACTCCTCCAACTATTTCTCACTTATGGTGAGGTGGGAAAGGAAACCTGCCACCAAGAGATCCATTGCCAGGTGGATTGTCTCTTGTCTATTTTGCTATATCAAAACTGGGTGAGTTCCCCTTCAGGCCTGAGGGCTCACTCTCACCAGAGGTGTCAGCTGCGTCTCTAGCTGCTGCCAGAGACATCTGGATCTTAGAGATATGTCAAGCAACTACTTGGAAACAGTATACACTTTCACCACATTACTCCTGGATATTCAGGCCAGGAGGGATGTGGTTTGCACAGCCTTGTTTGCTTATTCCTAAATTCTGTCCTCCTCCATGGAGGTGTACTGTTGTGTAGTTCGATTGTTATAATATATTAAGACTTCATGTTGTTTGAAGAAAATTACCACCTTAGCAATGTTGTTTTTCTAATGAGTCTTGCTATATATGACCTCCCCAAGCCTTCCGCTCTCTGGGACTTCTACTTTGGTGTGTGTAGCAGTCCAGTCTTCAGCATAATGATGCCCATTTTATATTTTCCACCCCTTCTTTTTAGAATTATTTGGGTATTATGTTTTATTTATCTTATCTTTTCCTGGTCCCCTGACTTGAGTCTAGGTATTGGGGCTAGGAAAATGTAAGTTAAGTAGCTAGTTGTTAGTGTGATTAGCTTCCACATAGAACCTTAGTGAGTTTTGCTCGTAAGATCTGACAGTTTTAGTTTGAAATATTCCAGACAGAGCTTTTCTAACTGACTCGTGTTCTAAGTTCCATGCCTGGCATGAGTTAACTTTCACCCGAACAGTCTAATGGTGGGAAACTGCAATTGTCATAATATAGCAAGACTCCATTAGAGAAACAGCATACTAAGGTGAGTAGTTTCTTCTTCCGTCCACCATCCCCTCTTGTGGAGGGTAGTTCGTAGCCAAACATCCATCTTCGTGGATGGGACATTCTGATTTTAGTCTTGGCCATCTGGTGGCAGATCCGGTCTCCTTCTGATGTCATCCAGCTGGCTGGGAGTCTCGGCAGAGAACTGGGATTGTGGGGACCGCCCCTTATAATACTCGCTGGCCGTCGGGGCCGGGACCGTCGGCGGTCTCCACTGAAGACTGCTAGCTAGAAAATTTCCATTAGGGGTCCTGGCACCCTGACAGCTTCAGTCTAGTGGTATAACCTGCTGCAAGGCTATTCTCGAAGATCTACTGTTGGTAAGTTCTTACGTAACTGTACTTTCCTCCTGGCCGGCCTGCGTGGCCTGGATCCAAACTCGTCGTTAAGCGAAACTTATTCTTCAATTTTCTAGACTTCAGTCTGTTTCTTCCTTGGCGGCTGCAATGGAAGAGTCGACTCGGTTTGCGGTGCCTATGCGGGCAGAAATGTCTCACGATCCACACTCCCGTGCGTTTATTACTTGGGCTCGATCCACGATCCTCAGGCCTACAGTTGTGCAGTCCTTCTCGGTCAAGCGTCCTCGGCGTGCTGCCAGACTCCGGCAGGCATCCCGAGAGATGTGTTCCTCGGTGGGGTCAAAGGCCCATTAGGCGGTGTCTGCAGCGGCTGCTCGGCTTGAGCAGATGATGTTCCCTCGAGGAGGAGGCAGGCCATCTTCGTCTTCTTGGTGGCGGCATTATCCCTCTCTTTGGACCTCCTACATGGCTTCTTTTAAGGGCTTTGTCAACCTCTCTCTACAAAGGTGAGGGTCCATCGGACATTCCTCGGTCCAAGAAGAAGGACTCGGCGGTTGGTCCCACCATTAGGCGTTTTGTGGGGCGGGAGGGTCCCCTTCCCAGACAGTCAGCGCTCGACTTCGGTGAGGTTCTGCGGCTAAAACTGCTAGCTTCACAGTGTCCCGTCAGGTCGGCGGCGAGACACCTGTCGGCAACGGTCGAGATTTTCGACCCGTCGGATAGACTGTCGACTGGAGAGAGAGGACAACCCTTCTTCACGGTTCCCCAGTGGAAACCGAGGACACCTGCGTCTCCTGTGCCCAGAGTCACCGGTTAAAGGTTCCAGCCGAGGGAGGGCAGGTTTCCCCGCTCCTCCCAGACCCACCCCGGAAACACAGGCGGTCTTGGTCTGACCTCTTCTCGTCCAGTCGATCCGCTACACTGGTCGGCACGAGGAAAGCATGCGCCAGCTGGTCTCGTCTTCTTCCTCCTCAGAGGAATGGCTTTAGTGCAAATTAAATCGACTCTACAAGGACTTGATGTGGCGGCAGCTCCTTCTGACCGGAACAAGCCACCCCTCGCCTTCCCGGCCATTATGGCTGTCACCTGGCGGCGAAGCAACCCTTTTGGTCATCGAGGCCAGCGCTGGTTGTTCATCCAAACCAGCTCGCCACCCATCGTGGAAACCTCGCCTCCACAACCAAAATCTGGGGTTCGACCAAGGATTCTCGGTCGGGTCATGGGTTGCCCATGGTTGTCAGTCACCTCCTCCGACGCCTGCAGGTGGAGGTAGCTCAGGCCTCAGCAGTTGTTTAGACTCGGATTCTGACAATGATGTTCCTGTTCTCCAGGCCTCACCTGGAGTCCTCTGGGGACAGTCGTGGGCGAGAGCCCATCCTCGTTCATGGGATTACTTCAGCTCATCTCAGAATTTGCTGGGATGAAGCTCAAGTCTGTCAGGGCCAAGTATCCCCTCGTGGAGATACTGGACTAGGGATTCTCCCTCGTTGGTCTTCTTGTAGCCATTTTGGCCCGGCCCTGGAGCTATGGCAGTGGCGGTTTCTTGTCCAGCTGCCTCGGCCGGAGAGTATGCCGTTCCACGGCACCTCCAGTTCGGAGCACCCCTCTGTGGAGGGTAGGTGACTGACAGTGTTTGGAAGCGCCGACATGGACAAGCTACTGATAAAGAGTCCAAAACTGGACTACTCCGGACGTAAGTTTACGCCATTCCTCCTTGGCTTCGCTGGCCAGTTGGCCGATTGATGGCACACTTTTCCATTTGGGCTCCCTGGATGAGGATCTCATCTCGGCTGATCTCAGACTACGGTCAAGCAGGTGCGGATCAGGGGCGTGGCAAGCAGCAGCCCAAACTGCTCGATATTGGAACCTTGTGCCCAGTCAGTGGCGGCGCGGTGGCCATGCGCCGCAGAGTTTGGTTATGGATCTCCACCTTCGGGCGGATACCCGCACAAGCTGGTGACGCCTTCCAGGTACCGACTTGTTCGGTCCGGGGTGGTGGGTGTTGCGGTAGGATCGAGAAGTCAGTGCCACCTTGACTTGGTCGATCTGCCAGAGGACAAAGGCCGCTAGTACAGCGTCAAGCCCTTTTACCATTTTACACTGGCATGTCTGGCCAACAACACCAGCATCAGGGGCCAGCAGGCATGCGCCCACAGCACCCCAAGAAAGCCAAGCCTGCCTTCTCCAGCAGGAAGCCGGGAGAAAAGGCCCAGGAGGTCCCTCGGCCGGTCCTTCCTCCAAGCCTGCCAGTGTGAGTGAGGTTCACCTCAGCCTCATCACTCCCCATTGATAGAGACTGACTCCGCCACTTCCTTTCCGCCTGTTCCGCTATCACTGTGTGGACGCTGGGTGGAAGTGGTAGGGAAAGTCTGCTCTGGAATTGAGCAGGCCCCACCCTATTGAGCCGTCACAGGGGCTATAGGATCCTAGCCTCTCTGTCGGCTCATCAGAAGCCAACATTGCTCTCTGCTCCTCTAAATGAGTGATCAGAGGTAGCAGATCTCCACCAGACCAGGTTTGTGTCCAGGTATTCTTGGCCCTGTAATCTGACGGGGCTGGCTTCCATTCTACACCTACTTGACCTAAACAAGTTCCTGTCCGAATCTTCAGGATGGCCTGTGGCACAGATCATTCCATCCTTGACAGGAGCATGTGGTTCTGTTCTGGGCCTCAGGACACGTTTTTTCACCCCAATCCATCCATCCACCAGCGATTCTTTTGCTTCAGTGGAGGGATCCCTTTACAAGTTCGGCCATGCCCTTGGCCTCTTCAGCTCCCAGGGTTCTACCAAATGCATGGCAGTGGTGACAGATTCCTTGTGGCTTGAAGTGTCCGGGTGTACCTTGCCTGGGCGACTGGAAAGAGAGAGAGAGAGAGCCCAACCCTTTAAGACCATGCAGACCAAAACCATCCCACCATTAGCCTATGAAAGGGCCAAATAGAACCCCACTACCACTATCCAAAAAGTTACTTGAAACACACTAAGACCAATAACAATAAAAAAAGAAAAAAAGAGCAAGGCAAAAAATAAACAATTAAACATTCCAGCATCTTTTCCTTAGCTAGTCACAATATGACAGACAGACCTGTGCTCAGGGGCTCATAAATTCAGAGGCTCTCGACCTGCAGGGAGTAAATCGCATCTAGTACCGCCCATCTTTTAGCATATACCTCTTTTCTCCCTCAAAGTATAGGTGCCTCTTTATCATGCCCAACACCCTTAGCAATTCTTTTCACCCACTGATCATAGGCATAGACCTGATCATCCTTCCAATGTTTTACTAAAAGGCCTTAACTCACCGCCATTAAAGAGAGATGATAGTTAGGTGCAGCCCCTGCAATTTGGAAGAAGTCACCCAAAACACATACTTCGTGTTATAAAATCTGAGTAGTCCAGCAGTGGATCCATGCCCGCTTGATTTCTCCATAAGGGTGAAATTTTACTACATCCCCACATAACATGCAAGAGATCACCCACTCCCTTCTCACATCTAAAACACAGGTCTGTCTGTCTCAAGTTGCTATCACATAGTTTCACAGGGGTATAGTAAATATTAGAAACAACAAAAAAATGCATATTTCTGTACCTGGGTATTACATTATATTTACTGCTTTTCCAAATGTTTTCCCAAATGAGGTTTCTGGGGGTCATCACTTTGTTCCAATATGGAATTCTTATAGGAGAACTCGGGCCAAGAAAGTCCAAGAGGATTTTATATACTTGTGAGAGGGAGTTAGCTCTCTGGTTAACTTCCTTAATCTTCTCCACAAGAAGGAGTTGTCCACAGTGTTGCCCAAACCCTCACAAACCCTGCCAACATTTGTTTAAGTTGCAACCTTTGAAAGAAAGACAGCCGTCACATTGTGGAGGAAGGACTACGCTGTCACTCTGCATAACATCCCTAAGCCTAAGATCCCGTAACTGATTAGCCCACCGATATCTGATTACCCGATCCTCAATTACTAAGTTAGGTTACCCAATATGGGCTGATCTCTGGCCCTCCTTGATTCTGTTTTTGTACTGTAAGAAATGACCACCAGCTTCTGTAGTTTTCTAATTGGATTCCTATACCCTGTTATAAAAAACTTTTTCTTAATTTAGCATACAGCAATGATTCTGGATTGATGCCCGCCTGCTAGCATCTGTTTTTCTATTTGCACCCAGGTTGGTAAATAACTTTCTCCTCAACATTCTCTGCCCATCGGCCATAATGCCCATCTGGCCTGCCACATAATAAATATGGAGATCAGGCAACCTGACGCCACCCTCTGTATGCATAGCAGGTCAACACATTATGTTTTACCCTAGGCTGTTTCCCATTCCACAGGAATCCAAATCAACCTCCTGATTATACTAAACCATTTATTAGGGATACTATAAGGAGCTAAATAAACCGGATATAGCAGTCTAGGTAATATATTCATCTTAATAATACCCAGTCGCTGTGTGATTCAGAGGTAGCTTATTCCACCTTAATATGTCCCCTTTGACCGTTGATATGACCCCCTCTAAATTTACTTCTGCCCCCATCTCCAGATTTGCTGTAATCCATATGCCCAGATACCTAATTTTATCTGAACTCCATTGCACCCCAAGGGAGGCGAAATCTGCCCTATAAACATATGGGGCTGGATATTCAAACTGCACCATTCTGAGGCGCAAGCCCTTGTGTTGCGCAAAATAGTTGCGCAGGGTGTGGTTTGTATATATTCACAAAGGAGTTGGCGCTTATTGAGCAACTCTTTGAATATCACCCCTGAGCCACAGCCACTGTGCATGGTGCAGTGAACTTGCGCCACCGCAAGTTGTCGAGTGGAGCATTCAACTTATGTGGCTATACCATTGCGCCATGCGCAAAATCACGATATTCAAAAGGTGACATGCAAATGGGGCCATAATTCATGCAAGGCGCGGGGGGCCATTTGCATCTGATTATGTTCCATTTGCATGCCATTAGCATGTAGGTGCGCCGATCCCGAGGACTCTGCGCCTGGCCACCCTGCCAGGCAGCCGCCGGGACTCCACGCACCTGCAGCCCCGATCGCGGGCAGCAGTGTGGCTCCCCACCTCCTCCCATACATCTCCCTGGTGGTCCAGTGGACTCAAATGCCCGATCGCGGGCAGAATGTAAAATGAACACCCCACCCCCTCAACATGTCCCTAGTGCCCGATCGCGGGCAGTAGTAAGTTCCCCACCTCAACATCTCCCTGGTGGTCCAGTGGATCCGTAATGCCGATCGCGGGCAAATGTAAATTGACACCCTACCAAACATCTCCTGGTGGTTAGTGTCCCCATACTCACTTTCACTTGTCGAGCCATTATTTCGCCCCCCCCGGGTGGGCGGCAGTATCTCATTGCCGTCTAGCTGGATTAGCCGCATTTTGGAGCCGAGAGATGAGCCACGGGCGCAGAAGTTTGTTGTCACATATGACAGTCCAGATTTAGAATGAATCATTCACAACTGGACTGTCACTGTACGGGATGGCCACCATTGGCTCTGCTCTGCACCAGTGGCGGCAGCCCTCACCGGGCAGTCAGGCCCATGGGTGGAATGCCGCCGGGGAGTTGTGTGGTGGGTCTGGGGACACTAGCCGCTAGTGAGATGTTTGGGGTGTTCTATTTATATCTGCATCTGGGTCGAGACATTACGGGTCACCTGATCACCAGGGAGATGTTCGGGGTTCATTCTTTCTTGCCTGCGATCAAGCATTTCGTCCACTGGACCACCAGGGATGTGGAACGGGGGCATATTGATGCCCGCGATCGGGCTGGTGGGGAGTACACTGTGCCCAATCGGGTTGGGGTATTAGGGACTGAGTTAGCTAGTTACAGGCAGCTGCTGTGTTGCGCCTTCACAGCAGCTTACCTGTGGGTGTCTCTACTTAAGCCTTTTTTTTTTTTTGTTCACGGTCCTGCAGGCTCAGGTTGGGGTTACTGCTTTATTCTCCGCTCAGCCCGCTGAAGGTCGGGCTGTGCAGTTTGCATGGTTCTCCCTCCTGTTGAGCATGCATTCATTTGCATTGCGCTGTTGCTCAGCTCTGTTTCATGGCGCAACTGCCTCCTGCTGAATATCGCAGAATGGCTTAATGTAGGACTTGAGCATGCAACGCTTTGAATATCTGGCCTAAGGTGTCAAAGGGAGAATTTGTGTCTTTGTCATCTCAACTTATAATTAGAGACCTTAGAAAACCTCCTATTAGCTCTCTCTTACTCTCTCAAAGCTGGATGCTGGGTCCTGTAAGTGAAGAAGTATGTCATCTAAAAACTGAGAATTTTAGCCCAATCCCCTATCCCTATCCCTTTAACATTAACATCCCCATTGATAGCTCTGAGAAGGGTTCTAAATAAATATTAACTAATATCGTTAGAGAGGGCATCTTTGACGGTCCCATTATTCAGCCGGAATTCTTCAAATATAATCATACAATATTCTGGCAGTTGGCGCCAAGATATAAGTTCTTTAATACCCCTGGTAAACCCTCCGAATCCCATTTTCTCCATTGTAGCAAAAAGAAAGGAATGGGAGACCCTGATCAATAGTTTTTTCAGCATCTAAGGAGATCAAGGCCATAGGTATTTTGGGAGTTGGGGCAGAGTTTAAAATATGATGTAATTTCCTAAGATGCATCTTGCGCCTCTCCCTGCATAAACCTACTTGTTCCTGGCTAACTAGACTGGGGCCATCAGAATTCTATTTGCCAATATTCTTGTAAGAATCTTAATGTCTTGGTTCATTAGAGCTATGGCCTGTAACTGCCTAAGGCATCCCTGGGCTTACTGTGGCTTAGGGATTAAAGTAATATATGCCTGATGGCAGTGGAGGATGATGAACCCTCCTGCATCACTGCACGAAAAACTCTTGAAGCATAGGAAGCATAGTCTGAATATGGGTCTGATAAAATCTAGCAGTAAGGCCATCAGGCCCAGGGACTTACCTGCAGAAAGAGATTGCACCACCCCAATAATTTCAGATGCTCTTATTGGAGCTTCTAAACCTTAGCTTGAACAGGGTCCAAAACTGGTAAGGGAATTCTCTAAAAAACGCTTGATTCCTCCTCCCGCCAAATCTTTAGCCTGGTAAATTTCTTTGAAATATGCCGAAAAGCTCCACCATCTCTTGGGGATCTGTTAGAAGCTTCCCTTCAAACTGGATAGATGTGACTGTTCTACTTGCTTCCCACTCCTTAATTCTTGCCACCAAGAGATGCCCGGGGACATCACCCTGCAGCAGGAATTCAGCGTTAGTCTTATTCAGCCAAAACTCTACTTTCCCATAGGCAATATCCGCCAGCTCCTTCCTCAGGCTTTTGAGCTCTGCATCTGTTTCCTCTGAAGACCCTTCCACCTGTGACATGGACTCAATTGCCCCTAACAGATATTCCTCTTTAGCCCTTCAGCCTACTACTCTTCTGCCGCCATGCCCTGGGCCACCCCTACATACAACACCTTGCAAGTAGGCATGCAGTTTTTATTTTGCAATGTGGGCACTTGTGAACTAATGATCTCCTGTAAAGCCTCCTCCAATTTGTCCCTACCGTAGGTTCTATCAAGAGAGAGTCATGCAACTCCATCGGTAAGGTCGGGAGGTGTGGAGCTTGGTTCCACATCAACTGAATAAGAGAATGATCCGAGAAAGTTCTCCCCTGCTAGAACTTCCTGACCTCTCTAAGTGCCTCTCTGTTCACCCAAAAATCAATTCGAGAATAGCTTTTATGGGCAGCCGAGTAAATGTCATATTACTACCCCTCCTCGAATGGGTCTTAATTGGGCCGACCAGAGCTGTAACCTCCAAAACCTAATCAGGCAAGCTGAGCCTTAGTCGTGGCCCACTGGATGGTATCCTATCCTCCCGGTTACTGAGATAAAGTGTTCCAGTTGCCTACCAAAATAAGCGAGTGTGACGAAGAGTAGCTATATCCTCTCTATTGAAGCAAAAATTCAGGATCAGAGGAGTTGGTCATATATGGAGGCAACTGAGATTGCCTTGCCAAACAAATTACCCGGGCAGATAAATCCTCCTGCTGTCTTCCTTACTAACACCTGCGCCACCTCATACTGGGCAAGTTTTCTTTATTAAAATCACACGCCCGGAGGCTCTGTCCTCAACCCCGACAGACTTGCCCCACCCATCGCCTCCCAAGACCACTCAGCTCCTCTGTCAGAAGATGCGTCTTGTAACGCAGCAACATGAACCCGCTGCTCAAATGTATCTGAGAATGACCATTCTTTAAGCGCCTGCCCCTAAGTCCTTTAACATTCCAAGAGATTATTTCAACACAAGACATTAATAAACATCAAAATTATGTTGTATAGGCTAAACATTTATGCCCTTTCATGGTCTGCATCCATGCTATTCCCAAACTCGCTGGCTCTCTTCCAACCCCCACAGCCTTCCCCCTCCCTCAGCCCCCGATCCTTAGATCGCCCACCGACCAGATATCGAGTCATGGATGAACCCGCTCCGTGACACTCCCCCAGCCCGACCCCATAACAATGCAACTCCGACTCAGCCCAAACCCCATAGAGACCAAAGCATGAAGTCCTGCATCCCCGTCCATCGTTCACCCTCCTCTCTCCATGAACCCGTCCTTACATTTCCCCAAAAAATAATTAACCCTCTCAAAGATACAATAAAAAATGAACAATGAAAGAACAGGCCCAAACAGCTCCTCTTCACTTCCTCCTACGCCCCGAGGAGATACTCCTTCAGTTTCCAGTACCGCCTAAACCTTAAATCCTTTGGCTTCTCCCTCTCCCAATCCTACCCCAGTCCCAGCAAGGAAACCAGGTAAATGGAAGATGGTACCCTCTAACAGCTATAGAAAGCAGCTGTTTGCTCCTTTAACTGATAATATTCCCCACTCACCCCCATCTTATCACACTCTCATAATGCCCCAATCAATGTTCTTTAGGCCTGGTGTTTCTAAAAGGAAAACACAACCTGAGGCCCTGTGTCCGCCGGGCAAAATCTAACCAAACTAGATCCCTGTAACTCCCCAACCACTCTCCCTTGCCCCTTAAATTCCTATCTCGCCTGTATAAGATGAAACACCATAAAACCCAAACAGTATTATTCTCCTAAATCCGCTCCTTCCCCATCGCAGAACAGCTATGCCCCACCTCTCTGAGTAGCCTTTTACCACTTGCAGTATTGATCCCCAACTGCAATAGGTGAAGATCCCAGTTTCCCCTTATTAAAAGTGGCCTTCCATACTCCCTGGCCTTTTCCTATCGTTTGAAAAAGAAAACATATTTAACAATAAGCAGATAAACCAACAATCAATAACACCTTTTAAGTCCTTTAATTCTCCTCCATCGCTGCCCTTCAGGCTAGTACTACCTTCTTCATCTCAAAACACAGTCAGGTGCAGGGCTTAAATAACTCTGGAAGGTCAGCCGTAACCCCTAAAGCGCCTTTTTGCTGTGAGGAACCTCTTGTCTCGCTTGAAGACGAACCACCAACGTTGCAGGAAACTGTAATCAAATTTAATTCCTGCCAGATATAGCTTTTCTTGATTTCTGCATATTCTTTCTGTTTTTAACATGGTACGTTTGATCCTGAAATAACCACAAAGAAGCTCATTCCATTGTAGAGACTTATTTTGCCTGGCAGTGATGATTAACACGTGGGATTTTCTTTATAATTAAGAAAGTATAATTATCACTCAAGGCCTCGCCTCAAGGCATCTCCTTTAGTGCCCTGTGTATTTTTCCAGATTATACGCTTCCTCAAACGTGTAGGGCCCAGCAACTTCAACAGCAACTTGCATGAAAGAGACACAGTCCAGCCCCTCAGCCTCTCTGGTAGCCTGCTAAGATCAGATTATTTCTCCGGTTTTCGATTCTGGTCCTCCATCCTCCTCCAACTTCTTAACCTGCTTTCACAGCCACCATCTCCTGGTCCAGAACAGCTGTCTTCCTCTCCCGTAAGAGATCTGGGCTTCTGCATCCCCATTCTCTGTGCCAATGAATGTAGTGCTGGCTTTACCACTGCAGAATCGATCACCAGCCCCTGCAGCATTGATTTAATTTCCAGGATGTCATCTGCGGTTGAGCTTGAGTCCCCTTCCTTCCCTGGCTCCTCATCTTGCTCAGTTTCAGTAGGTGAATGAGGTTTTGGCCTCTTGGTAGCCGTGGCTCGCCCCACCAGGGGCTCCACAGAGTCTGCTTCCATCTCGGTGCTGCAATGCGGCCTGTCCTCGCTACTGCTCTCTCTCTATTTCAAACGTCACCTCACTTCTCCTCCTCCACGTCATTTAGCGATCCCGTTAAAAACACACCCACTCGCGTTCCCAAGCCTCTAAACCTGCTTTCAGCAATTTGCCGGTCCCGGAGGACAAGATATTTTTAATATTAACTGCGGGGCCTCGAGCGCCACAGGAGATGCTTAACCCAATCAGCTCATCACGTGACCTTCTGGAGTAGATAGATTCTTTGATGATAGGAAAGGTATTCACTGTAATCTAGAACTTGAAGAATAGCTCTTCGATAGAGCCACACATGCCCAACCTCTTTCCTCTGGACACTCTTCAGTCCTGTTCTTTTTGTATGTACCATCCTTCCCCCCTTCCTTGAATAGGTATGGGCAGTGAAGACACTCATCTTTTCTTGAAGGGATTGGTAGTTCATCTTAGTGCCTCTCGCACAGCAACATTATTGGTTAGGTAGTTTTCTTCTCCCTCAGTAAGAAAGGTACCAAAGTGGTTGAGACTGGCACCACCATGTACAGGTGCTGGCACCAAAACTTCTGGCTCCCAGTGAGTCCTGTCACCTCTGGCTCCAAGACTATAGACTGTGGATCTATGGAGATGATATTCTTGAAGATATAGAGTTACGATAAGTAATTATTCTTTACCATTGCACTTAGTCATTTGGGAGTGAGCTGTCCAGCAGTTGTAAGAACATTTGGGAAGGATTCTGTCAAGCATCAGATCTTCATATTCATATAACTTGAGTTATGTTATCCTGGTCATCATTGCCTTCTATGTATTCTTTGCCCCCCACCATGTATTGTTGATTGCAACTGAACCCTAGAATTCATTGTTCTAGGGGCATGGATATAGTTCGACTAGCCACAGGATGGCAATTCCAGCACGGCAATTCCACCAGAAGTGCTGATTCATCAGAATATATTTAAGCTAAGCTCCTCCTACCACCCAGGTGGTGTATATCCTCTGGCTCCGCTCCGTGATGTCAGATCTTCCTTTGTGCTGGAAGAATTTGATCTCCTTCGCAGCTGCATGTGTTGTAGGGCCTAAAGTGCACCATTGTCGAACTTAGTTTTTTCTTCAGTATTTGATACTTTATATTCCTCAGTTGTCCTCGAGCCTCTGTGATGGAAGGTGGAACAGGAGAAGTGAAGCTAGTTCAAGTCATGCATCATGTGCTGACAGAAGATGTTGACGGATTCACATTTATTGTGCCTCTACTGACTGTGGATGGCATACCATGTCAGGCTGTAGCTGTGCCAGATGATGCTCCTTCTTCCCTGGAGGATAGCAAAGTGGGTCCTTGGCTAAGTTTGCAGCCATGGAAGAAGCAGCGGCAAAGGCTGCAACGGTCACCATGTCCGCTTCAACGCTGCTCCCAACTGGGGCCAGAGTCAGGCATCCTTCTCCAGTGAATTCTGGGAGATGTGTTGGACCCTCCAGGTCTTTGGGAGAGCCCTGTCTGCCGTGTATAAGCACAAGAAGCACCACCATCGGCGTTCCCCCACTCACTCTTCATCCTCGGTCCCCGTTGTTGATGGGAACCTGAGGGAGCTGAGACGAGTGGGTCAAAGGTTGAAACGATGCTGGCAGAAATCTGACCTGAGGGTGACAAGCTTAGACTGATGGCTCACTATTTGACTGTCTGTCAGAAATCTCTTGTTAGAAGGCAGAATTCCTGTCCCGAGGGATTTCTGCAGCAAGGACTCCGACCAGCTCAGCTCTTCTGTACTCTGACAGGTTGTACAGTCCAGCCTGTCTGCAGATCAGAGAGCTTTTTCGCAGCTGAAGTGTGAGGAGTTTGCTCAATTTTTTGCAGATAAGGTTGCTGCCATTAGGTCTGAGATCCAGCTAGCACGCTTCTGTTGAGTGTTGCGACTGTCGTTGGGAGGAACAGGCACCCGGTCAGTCTGGGTGACTTTTGACCAGCAAGCAATGACTGTTATCATGAAGATTGTCCAGGGCTTACAGACAACTTGCTGTACTTCGGATCCAGGCCCAACCTGCCTCCTTGTGGAGTGCTTGGATGTCATCGGACCGGTCCTAGCTGAGATTGTCTTGTGTTTGTTGGAGAAGGGTGTGTTCCTAGACCCCTTGGAAGGAGGCGGTGGTAACACCCTTTGAAGAAACCCTCCTTGACCAAGACTGTCTCGCAAACTGCAGGCCAGTCTCTAACCTGCCCTTTTAGGCAAGGTTATCGAGAAGGTAGTCGCGCTGCAGCTTGAAGACCATCTTAACACTCACAAGATCTATGATCCTCTCCAGTCCAGCTTCCGGAAGAGGCAGAGTACCAAGACGGCCCTTATACGGGTACTTAATGATCTCCTGATGGCTAGAGGTTGGAAGAGTCATTTGATCTTGATCCTCCTTGATCTCTCAGTGGCATCTAACACCATGGGCCATGGGTGTTACTGGAGTGCCTGTGGTTGATCTGCGGACTGTCAGGAACAGTCCTCAGATGGTTCCATTCATTCTTCACAGGCAGGTCTCCAAGAGTGATGTAGGGGATTTTTTCTTGGCCCCACTTCCCTGTTATGTGGGTACCGTAGGGCTCCATTTTGTTTCCTATGTTGTTCACGGTGTATATGCTGCCATTGGGAGAAATTATAAGGAAGTATGGGATGAGTTTTCACTGCTGTGCAGATGATACTCAGCTGTACATGTCCTTTGTGCCCGAGCAAGTTGATTTTATCTGTCTTTAATAACTGCCTCACTGAGATTCAGGATTGGATGAGTGCCAGCTGGTTGAGATTAAACCTGGAAAGACTGAGGTGCTGGTGGTGGACCCAGGCCATCATGTAGAGGGGGCTACCTCCTGGTCGCTCATCCGGTATTATACTGGGGGACAACCAGTTGAGGGCCTCTGAACGGGTGCATAACCTGAGCGTTGTGCTTGACTGTGAACTGACACTTAAAGCTCAGGTGTCGCCCATTGTCAAGACCTCGTTTTATCATCTGAGGAGCATCGCCCAGGTGGAACACCTTGTTCTGCCTGAGGACCTTCCTACGCTGGTCCACGCCTTTGTCCTCCCGCCTTGACTATTGCAATGATCTATACCTAGGGTTTCTGGGGGTGGATATCTCTCGCCTACAGCTGGTGCAGAACGTGGCTGCGAGGCTGTTGACTGGCTCATCAAGAGCCAGTCATATTACGCCTGTGCTTCGTGAACTGCACTGACTGCCGTGTGGTGGAGAATCGCCTTCAAGGTCGCGCTGCTGACCTGTGAGGCCCTGCACGAACAGGGACCACGTTATTTGCAAGACCTCCTTAGTCCCTACCACTCGCTCCGTTCTGCCGACAAGGGATTGCTGGATGTTCCCAGGGTCCATTTGAAGACTTCGGGGGCCAGAGCATTTGCTTTCATGGCCCCGACCCTGTGGAACTTTCTACCTCGTCAGGTGAGACAGTGCCCGTGCACTGAGTCTTTTAAGTCAGCTTTGAAGATGTACTTATTTGAGCTAGCATTCCTTGATTTGATTTGAACATGAATTTAGAATTTCAAGATTTGGGATTTTAATTTGAAGAGTTTTTTAGCAGTATGTTGTACAGGCACTTTGGTTTTGGAAAAGCGCCTTTAATAAATAAAATTTGACTTTGATGGACCAGGAGATATCGCACTCTTCCCCCTCTCGACTCCCCCGACCTTGCCCCACTTCGGTTGAGCCAAAAGGTCCAAGGGCATAGCTCCAGAGGCGGTCGAGGTATTCTTTGACTGACTGACCAGTTGTCAGAGGAGATCGACGAGGAGTTGATCTCCAAGACCCTGGTGCTCGATCCTCACACAGGAAGATGTGGTCCGGTCGATGTCCCTAGCCAGTTCTACTTGGGAACAGCCTCCACCAGAGGTTGCTCTGCTGAAGTCAGTGCAGTGAGCTGTATTGTACCCCAGTGACTTCGTCGACAGTTGAGATTGAGGTTGAGATCGCTTGTATTCTCAGTTCTGCTCAACTGGGAGGTGTCATCGTTAAAGGTCCTCATCCTTGAATGAGGAGAGGCCCCACTGGTGCATGCAGTGATGCTACAAGGAACTCCTCTAGCAGCATGGGCCTTGGCAGGGTAGGATAGGGCTCTACCCTGACACCTGTGCTTTCGTTTGGCGGTGCCAAGCTGGGTGGGCCTAGCGGTTCTTATCTGCCATCGGTTTCTATGTTTCTAAGGCCATGCTGATCCACCCAAGGCAGTTGTCAGCAACAACTGATCTTACTTCGAGAGGCTCTTGCAGTAGGTAATTACATATGGGACTGGGCCTTGACGGCAGGACCCCGAAAAAATTTCTAGCTAGCAGTCCCTGGCGAGGACGGACCGGTGTGAACGCCCGCCTTCAGTTCTTTCCTGCCGTCAGCTCGTTACAGCTCCGCTGTTAAGTTCTTATCGCTCAGTCCTGTTACTTCGTCGTTTTCCTATGAAAAGTTTTCAGTATTGTATTTTATATTTTCTATACGTCAGGTGAATGTCCGGTATGTTGTCCCTTCAAAAATAAGTGCGACTCGTGCGGCGCCCAACTGCCTCACAAAGATGGTCACTCCCTCTGCCTTTTGTGTTTAGGCCCCGACCATGCGGTCGATAAGTGTCCGCACTGCCTACGTTTCAACGCGGCCACCTGCAGACAACGCCAGCAGTCTCTCAAAGCCCATCTCCTCAAGAAGATGTCCGCGATGGAGAAGGAGTTGAAGAAACTTCGGCAGGCATCAACCTCCCCTGAAGGGCACAAGAAGCGGGACAAGGAAGGGCACAGGGAGAAGGCCTCCTCCTCCGCGACTCTGGCGGAGTGGCGGGCAAAATGCTTTATCCCTCCTCCGGAGAATAAGCCCGACAGCAGCCTCCAAGGCTTTGGAGGAGGCGTCGGCCCGCCCATCGGGTTCACGCTTGAGCCCGCCGGGTGCCTCAGGCAAAAGGAGGCTTCAGCCCCCGGTACCGCCGCAGGCTTGCAGCCTACTGGTGCGGGCGCCTCCCATAAGCCGGACGTCGGCTCCTCCGATATCCACCGGGAGAAGGCCGCTAAGACGCTCGACCCTTCGGGGCGGCGCACAGCAGTGTCCCCCTCGGACCGGGCCTCTTCCCACCCTTGGCCCGTCTCCGACGAGGGACTACCGAAGTCGGACGCCGGCTCCTCTGGCATCCGCCTGGATACGGCCCCTAAGCCACACGTCAGCCCCTCCGACATGCGCCGGGCCTCTGAGCCTACGGCAGACCCTGCTTCATGTGTCGTACCAGGTTCCCCGCAGCCTTCGCTGCCGTCAGGGGAGCCCAAGTCCCCCCTGCCCGACCCCGGAGATTTTTCCCCTCCATCCCCGGACAAGGCTCAAGATCCTGGGCTACCGTCCGATCCTCTTCCTTCAGAGCCGGATCTGGCTCCGGCGCCCACTCCTCCAACGCCAGCTCCAACACCGGCCCCTCTGACACCGGTGGGGGATATTCCTATTCCTTCGGTCCCTCCACACCACGGGTCTATCCCAGCTGATCCACCCGTGGAGTACCCGGCTGGGCCATCTGCTCTGGCAGCTCCTCCAGTGCCTGGGTATCCGCCGTCCTATCCAACGCCGGTTTTCTCAGGTCCTCAGTATCCTGTGCCGCAGTACCCGGCACCGACTCCTCCAACACTGCAGTACCCGACACCGCAGTACCCGGCTCCGGTATTCCTGCAGCCGGGTTGCGGATACTCTCCCTACGAATTTCATCCGTACAACTATCCCCCTCCTCCTCCTCCACCACTCCCTAGGCCGGCGGTGGATCTCCAGGAGACTCTTGCCTCCTGGTGGGCTGAGGCCAAGGCTCAGTTCACCAAGGAAGTCGAGAGCCGTCTTACGGCGATGGTGCCACCTCCGGCTCCCGTATGCCCCAGACGGCATACTCCCTCTCCACCTCCGGATTCCCGGGCTTTGCCCTTGGGATCCCGAGAGAGGCAGGACACGCGTCTTGGGATTCCCCCTAAGGAACCCATTCCTCCCCCTAGACGAGCTAGGGAGTCTTACTGTGCTTCAAATTCCTCTTCTTCTTCTCTCTCGGACTCCTCCGATGGGTGTTAGGAGAAAGACGACGAGCCGCGCTCTCCGTCCAAGCCCCGGCCGAGGACTCCTCCGAAGTCTCCTCCAGAGGATCCTTCTTTCACGGAGTTGCTCAGAAAGATCCAGGAAGTCAATCAGTGGCATTCCTTAGAGCCAGATCCTCAACGGGTTAAACTCGCCGAACATCTGGACTTGCCCCTTACGACTCCTACCCTAGTGCCACCCTGGATCGAGCCTCACGCCCACCTTGTTTCCACTACTTGGAAGCAACGTCAGCATTAGCCCCACTTCCTAGAAGTCGAACAGGCTATACCAGGCTCGGAGGTGTAGACTTCTTAGACTCTCACCCCATGCAGACTCGGTTTGTGATTAGCGCGCTTGTGGCGGTCAGCACACCGAAACACTTGAGCTTGTCTCCCCGGATAAGGAATCTCACCTTCTGGATCAGTATGGAAGGAAGATCTACGCTTCTTCCACACTGGGGATTAGGGCCCTGAATTATGTAGCACATATGGGGGATTACCAGAAGGCTGTCCTTACCCAGGCGGAATCTAAGATTGATTCCTTGCCTGACTCTCAAGTCAAGCAGGAGTTAGCCGACCTGGTCCGTTCTGCTTATTCGGCCAGTCGTCACATTCTGAGGACGACCTACGACGCAGTGGACACCACAGGACGGAGCTCTGCGTTCGCCATAAGTCTTCAGCATCACGCATGGCTCCATGTGTCAGGTCTGGTCCCGGAGGTGCAGTCAGCAATTCAAGAAGCACCTTTCAGGGTTTCCGTGCTTTTCGGCTGCGGTGATGTCAAGAACATCATCACTGACTTGCAGGAGAAGGGGACGGCCCTTAAATCTGTTGATTCAATGTACCGTCCCCATCCCCCACAGCACCGACCCTTCGCGAGCGCGTGACCAGCCTCAAGCGAAACCTCAGGGAAGGCGGGCCACTAAACGTCGGGCCCCCACAGCTGCCAGGCCCCCGCCGCCCAAAAAAGCAGCGGGTGCCCCAGCTGCGGCGCTGCCTCACACCACCTGACTCCTTCCCTCTCCCACCGCCTCCGGATGCTCCGGAGGAACCGGTAGGAGGGAGGTTCTCCCTCCACCTTCCAGGTTGGGAGAGGATAACATCTGATTCATGGGTGCTTCAGATCATAGCAGAGGGGCACTCCATAGAGTTTCTGCAGAAACCTCCACGTCACCCCCCTCTGAACTCCTCTTACTCAAGGGACCATCTTCCTTTGGTCAGGGAAGAAATCTCTGCTCTCCTTGTGAAGCAGGCTATAGAGCCCATCCCCCCTCACCTCCATGGGACGGGTTACTATTCCCATTTCTTCCTTGTACCAAAGAAGACGGGAGATCTCAGACCTATTCTCGATCTCAGCTCCCTGAACCTATATGTGGAATACAAGACGTTCAGGATGCTCTCCCTTCAAACCCTCTTGCCTCTGCTCTGGCCGGGCCAATGGCTTTGTGCACTGGATATGCAGGATGCGTACCTGCACATCCCCATTAGCCCTTCGTACCGAAAGTACCTCAGATTTGCATTCCAGGTGGACCACTACCAATTCCGGGCACTCCCTTTTGGTCTTTCCTCGGCTCCCCGAGTCTTTACCAAATGCCTGGCGGTGGTAGCGGCCCACCTGCGTACTTTGGGAGCTCAGGTTTTTCCCTACCTGGACGACTGGCTCCTGGCAGCCCTGTCCAGGGAGGAACTCTTGCATTTTCTCTCCCTCACCCAGCAGGTTTTCACTGGTCTGGGTATTACCATCAACCATTCCAAGTCTCACCTGGATCCTTCACAGAGGCTCCAGTTCATCAGGGCAATCCTCGACACGACAATGTGCAGGGCCTTCCTGCCTCCGGACAGGGGTGCCTCCCTCCAGTCAGATTTCCTCCTATCGGAAAACAAGAGGGTTCCGGCGAGGTCAGCGCTCCGTCTACTGGGGCTTATGGCCGGCCATCCCGGCGGTTCCGCACAGCGCCTCCACATGAGAATCTCTCAGTGGACTCTCCGATCTCAGTGGGATCAGCGGGTAGACGACCTAGATCATCTGCGTTTGATCTTCTCGCCGATGGTAAGAGACTTGCAATGGTGGATGGTTCGGAGAGACCTTTTCCAGGGGTCCCCTTTTTTCATCCTCCCCCCGATCAGACTCTGACTACGGACGCTTCAGGCGAAGGTTGGGGAGCCCATCTGGGTCCTCACCGAACCCAGGGACTATGGTCAAACTTGGAGATAGTTCTCCACATCAACGTGCTCGAGCTTCAAGCAGTGCTGTATGCTCTCCAGGCCCTTCACCAATTCATCCTTCCCGGTCACCTAGCTGTCCAAACAGACAACATGTGCGTGGTGTGGTACATCAACAAGCAGGGAGGGACTCGGTCCTACCCGTTGTGCAGGGAAGCGATGAGAGTTTGGGAATGGGCAGCGCTTCACAACCTTCACCTCACGGTGATCCATGTTCGGGAGTAGACAGTGTCTGGCAGACAGACTTAACTCACAAGTTGGCTCTACCACACGAGTGGGAACTGGACGAAAAGTTCTAAAGCATCTTCCAGATTTGGGGGCTCCTCAGATAGACCTGTTCGCCTCCTCCCAAAACGCAAAGCTTCCGATCTTTTGCTCGCTCACTCCAGAGCGAGGCGCTTTCTGGAGCAACGCTCTATCTCTAAGCTGGAAGGACAGATTCGTCTATGCTTTTCCCCCAATTCCTCTGGTCCCTCGTGTGCTGCAGAAGCTGGCTTTGGAAGGAGCGAGAATGATTCTATTCGCTCCTTTCTGGCCCAGGCAAATCTGGTTCTCTCTTCTACAACAATACTCAGAGGTTCCTCTTCTTCCTCTTCCTTTATCTCCAGGATTGCTGACCCAGGATCAGGGGACCCTGGTCCATCCGGGACTCAAGTCCCTTCAACTTCATGCATGGCTCCTGCAGACCTAGCTCAATCTCGTTTTGGCGTTTCTCCTAAGGTGGCTGAGATTCTGGTGGAGGCTAGAAAACCCTCCACTAGGTCCACCTACGCCATGAAATGGAAAAGATTTTCCATCTGGGCTGTGTCCAGGAACGTGGAGCCCTTTTCCTGTCCTGTGACCATTCTACTTGAGTACATGCGTCATCTTTTCGACCTGGATCTCAGTCACTCCTCTTTGAAAGTCCATATGGTAGCTGTTTCAGCCTACCATGTCCTCTTCACTGAGAAGGCATTTGCCCAGCTGGAGGTATCCAAAACTTTCCTCAGGGGGTCCTTCATCTCAGGCCCCCTGTCCGTATTCCAGCTCCCCCTTGGGACTTAAACTTTGTCCTCGAGAAACTTACCCTTCCTCCCTTTGAGCCTGCGGCTTCCGCAGACTTGAAGTTTTTATCGTGGAAGACGCTCTTCTTGGTAGCCATTACTTCTGCTCGCAGAATTTCCGAACTCCAGGTCCTGATGTGCAAAATCCCTTATCTGATTTTTCACAAAGAACGAGTAGCTCTTCGCACGAATCCTAAGTTTCTCCCGAAGGTGGTAGCTGAATCTACTGTACCTTAAATCAGTCTATTGAATTACCTGCTTTTTCACGCAGTACTCCAATCAAGAAGAATACCTGCTCCATACCATGGATGTTCACAGGATTCTGAGATACTACACCGATAGGACGAAGGATCTCAGAAAGACTGATCAGTTGTTCGTCTCTTTCGCTCACAAAAGAGAAGGCAATGCTGTCTCTAAGCAATGCCTATCAAAATGGTTGGCCCATTGCATCACTTTCTGTTATGACAAGTACAACAAAACCCTCCCGGGTCAAGTCAGAGGTCACTCCACTCGTGGAGTTGCAGCCTCTGCGGCTTGTTTCAAGAACGTGTCTGCGGCAGACATCTGTGCTGCCGCCACTTGGACTTCAGTCCATACCTTTACTAAACATTACAGTTTGGACATTGCCTCTCGCCGTAGAGCAGGCTTCGGGTTAGCTGTCTTGCAAGGCCTCCTTTCTTGAGACCTGCTAGATTATTTGCTACTTTTGGAGTAGTTCCTCCTCCGGTGCCTTTCATTT
Source organism: Neoceratodus forsteri (assembly GCA_016271365.2). Classification (NCBI taxonomy): domain Eukaryota; kingdom Metazoa; phylum Chordata; order Ceratodontiformes; family Ceratodontidae; genus Neoceratodus; species Neoceratodus forsteri. Next base: position 1,561,862,375 of record CM057449.1, read on the forward strand.
GTTCCAGACTGTTTGGGATTCTGTCCTATATGTAATTACCTACTGCAAGAGCCCTCTCGAAGTAAGATAGTACAGTTACGTAAGAACTTACCGTAACAGTAGATCTTCGAGAGAGGCTCTTGCAGTAGGTAATACCTTCCCGCCCTCCATCCCCCTAGGCTTTTTCAGCTCCTTTTCCATTGAGGGAAATATCTGCTTCTCTCTCGTCCGGGCCTTCCAGGCCTGTGGCAGGAAAGAACTGGAAGGCAGGCGTCCGGGACCTCCCCTTTATACCAATGTCGTATGACACCGGTCACCTGAAGTGAGGGCGGTCCCTCGCCAGGGACTGCTAGCTAGAAATTTTTCCGTGGGGTCCTGCCGCCGGCCGGCGTCAGTCCTATATGTAATTACCTACTGCAAGAGCCTCTCTCGAAGATCTACTGTTACGGTAAGTTCTTACATAACTGTACTTTTCTCCACCCTGCTGGTGGAACCACCTCTACCACAGCCTTTGAGAGGAGCCCCAGCAAAGGGCTGCTTTGCTGCGATCAGCTAGCCAGGCCGGCTGTTGGAGGAAATCACACAGTCAGAATGACTCTAGGGTGGTTCACGGCAGCAAATTGTCTAGGGCTATTTGTTACTAGTCCTCAGGCGACACAGATGGTTCCTTTGTGCAGTCATCAAGGATGCATGCCTTCAACCACGAGTCGGTTGAGCACTTGACATGGGCCAGTGTCATTTGGGGCTATACTCCGACTCACTTGAAGTCCTTGCCTGTCCCTTGGAACTTGTGCAAAACAGTGCTGAATACCCTTTCACAGATATCCTTGACAAGGACTAATCCATGGGGCTTTTCTTTTCCTTGGCTGAGGCCATTTTGGAATTAGTGCTAGGCTCTGGCAGCATCCAGCCTGGCCTCAGCTTGTATGGTCTACAGGTATCGCCCTACATAACTGTCCGTCTGGTTCTCTGTCCACCCTTCGGTCGAGGTTTGGTCTCGGCCCGGTTTTCCAGAAGTCCAGAAACAATGGGACATGTACAAGCCCCCACCTCCTGACAAGGAGTTGAATAAGATTGACCATGCAGCTAAGGAAGCCTATGCCACTTCCTCCCTTGGTCTTTGTCAGGCGAGCTACACCTTGATGATGGCCCACTTTGGTCACTCCCTGCTAGAAGTGCTGGATAATGTCCTCCATCACCTTCCTGCTGACAAGAGTCCAAGGTCAAGCACTGGCTGAACACCAGCGCCATACGATCTTGGATATGAGCTACTTCTGTGCTCCTGCCATGGCAGCTGCCGTCATGATGCGTCGCAGGGTCTGGCTGAGTTTCTTCACCTTTACGGTGGACACTCAGCAAAAGCTGTCCAGTGTTCCTTTCTTAGGCACCAACCTCTTTAGCCCAGGGGTGGATTGTCATCTCACACAGATTGAGAAGCCCAGTATCATCCTGGACTCTTGAGTTTATCCCGGAAGGACCCAAAGACACAAAAACCTGAAAATATCAGTCCTTTCAGCCACTGCTGCCTCTGCAGCTGCATTTCCAGCAAGGGCTATACCAACCTGTTGCCTGAAGGCCAGGTTCTCGGTGCAGGGGCCCAAGAGATGTGGGGTAGGGAAGTGGTGCCCCCTCCAAAACTGTCCAGTGACTGGTTGGGGGTGTCTCTCACCCACTTGTCCAGTTCTGACACAGCTCCCTGTTGGGGGGAGTAAGCTTCGTCAGTTCTGTCATGCTGGTCTGTCATTACTGCGGACAAGTGGGTTCTCAAGATGTTAAGCAGAGGCTGCCCTCGATTTCAAGGCTCTCCCACCTTACCAATCCCATGCTCCGAGGGTGTCCTCAGTGTGGCAGAACACAGTGTCTGCCCTTAGGGAGGATATTGCTCAGCTCCTTGTGAAAGAAGCTATAGCCCATGTCCCAGACGCCCTGGCAAGTCAGGGGTATATGTTCAAGCACTTTCTGGTCCTGAAATGGATTGGGGGCTGACACTCCATACTGAATCTGCACAATTTCAATCGGTTCATGCTGAAGTGCAAGTTCTGGTGGGTCACTCTGAACTAGATTATACCATCCCTGGAGCAGGGCATGTGGTTCTGCTCCCTGGACCTCCAGGACGCATTCTTCCACATCCTAGTTTGTCCATCCTACTGGTGGTACCTCTGGTTTCTGTAGAAGAGGTTCTTTATCAGTTCCAGGTCATGTCTTTCGGCCTCTCATCCGCGTCCAGGGTTTTCATCAAGTGCATAGCTGTGCTGGCAGCCTTCCTGCAGCACAAAGGCATCAGGGTTTACCCCCTACCTGGATAAATGGGTGATAAACGGGCCATCCATGGAGGCTGTGGAGTAATCCAGGGATCTGGCCCTCCAGACCTGCAGAGATTTGGGACTGTTGGTCAACCCAGCCATGTCCAAACTGATCCCATGGTAGGTGATTCACTTCATCGGGGCAGAGCTAGACTGCCTGCAGACCGAGCACTGGATCTTACCTCCTTCGCTCGATTGTTTCAGTTTGGGAGCTTTTACCCTCCCTGGGACTTTCTGCGGCTGCTGGGGTACATGGCATATATTGCACCTGCAGTGGGAGTTTGGACGTCAGTGGTCCCGGTGCCTAGGACACTTGGACCAGCCAGTCACAGTGAACTAGCCGATGTGGGATGCCATCCATTTAGTGGCCGATCCCAAAACATCTGGAGGAGGGAGTTCTGTTTGTCCGCCTAGAGTCAACTATCACTCTCACAACGGACACTTCTCTGGTGGTGTGGTGAGCACACCAGGGAGACTGCAGGACCCAAGGGTTCTGATTGCCCCAAAGTCCATCACATCAGCATGCTGGAGTTCTGTGCAGTGTGAATAGCGCTGACAGAATTTGCTCCACTTGTCAAGGGTCATGTCATGCAAGTCCAGATAGACATTGAAACATAGAATTTGATGGCAAATGAGGACCGCTTGGCCCACCTAGTCTGCCTATTTCCCTACCTAATGGATAAGCTGCAAATCCTAGTTATCTAACAGCTTACTTCCTCCTACCCCCACTAGAATTGCCTTATGTCTGTCCCATGCATTCTTGAATTCCCCCAATGTTTTTGACTCCATGACCTCCTCAGGAACGCTGTTCCATGCATCCACAACTCTCTCCTTGAAAAATACTTCCTCACATTACCTCTGAGCCGCCCTCTATCTTCAAATTGTGACCCGTTATTCTTGCACAGCACCACAACCACATTCTACCTGAACAGGCAGAGCGGCATGTAGTCCCTCCTTGTGTAGGGAGGCCTCAGCACTGGGCACACATGCGCAGTCTGGGTGCAGATCTCCTGGCAATTCATGTCGCCAGAGCAATCAGCTGACAGATGCTCTCAGCCAGGTGGGACAGATGTTGCATGAGTGGTCCCTGCATCAGGAAGTGGTGAACCATCAGATCTTCCTGTGGGGGGGAACACCTCTGGTGAACCTGTTTGCCCCCCAGGAGAACAGCAAACTGAGGCTGTTTTGCACCTGCCCCCACAGTCCAAGACACTGGTGGGGGATGCCTTTGCGAGGCCTTGCATCCCAGCCCTCATGTATGCCTTTCCTCCTTTCCCTTTGATCCACAAGGTGGTGGTCAAGGCCCAGGACGACAAGGCACAGATGATCCTGATAGCTCTGAACTGGCCACTACAGTTCTGGTACCTGAATCTCATCAGCCTCAGCAGCAGGCCTCCATGGCAGTTGCTTCTTCACCCAGACATGCTGGCCCAGTGACAAGAGAAGATCCTGCACCCAGACCTTCAGTGCTGCACTTACAGCCTGGTTCCTGGATGGCTAGAGTTCCAGGTTTTAGGCCTTTTTGGAGAATGGGCTCCTTGTTGTCAAGGCTTACCGAAGAGAGTCGAATCGGTAGTGCTATGCCTTTAAATGGAAACAGTTTTGCATTTGATGTCAGGGCAAGAAGCTTGATCCCCTTGCCTGCCTTGTGGCTAGTATCCTAGAGTACCTTTGGTCCTTCTCCCAGCTGGGGCTGTGAGCAACAACCCTTACGATGCAGCTGGCAGCCATCTCTGCATATCGATCGCAGACTGGTGTGTTGACGGTGGCCCAGGAGAAGGTAATCGGTGCTTTTTAAAGGCCTGGACCACCTGTTCCTCCAGTGCATGAAGCAGCACCATTGGGACTTAGATCACACAATTCTAGTTCGGGTGAGGCTCTCCAGCTGTTTGTAATATACGATGAAGTCGATCTGGCCACCTGGCAGCTTAGCAGACGGTTGGCAGGTGGATAACATCCTGCAGCAACCTCTGCTATAGGTTGGCTGGTAGGAGCTCCCTGAAGGCTTAGGCCTCAGTCCACCTGACATACCAGTGCCTCGCTAATCTCTTACAGGACATCCCTATCCCGGAGGTATATAGGATGCCACTCAAAGTCAGCACACACCTTCATTTCCCATTATAGCATTGACCTGAAGCCTTATCGGGATGCTGCATTTGGGACCTCCTTCTCCAATCTCTGTTTACCAGATAGGGTGCAGACCTGCCGCCTCCTCCTGGAGAACTGCTGGAAGGCTGCCATTGTGTAGATAGGTGAACTATAGCCACACCCCTAGAAAAAATAGGGTCTTACTTCGAGAGTGAACTCTTGCAGCAGGTAACACACATAGAACTGAAGCCGGCAGGCATCAGGAACCCACGGCAAACTTCTGTCCAGCAGTACCAAACCCCAGCGTCAGTTCGCCCCTGACGTCCCATGTGGTATAAGAGGCGGCGGTCCCGGCGTGCCTCAGTCCTTTTCCCGGCATTGTCGCGCATTCATCAGCTCCTCGGCTAGACTCACACCAGTATGACCATTTTATCTGTAAAACCTCTGTTGTTTTTTTTCTCATCATAGTCCTGCTTCATCGGTTTTCATTCCTGTATGTCTCTCCACCATCTCCTTCTTCTAAGCACATGAATAAGTGCACCCGTGAGAAACAGATCCCCGCCAAAGACAGCCATGCGGTCTTCTTATTGTGTCTGGGCCAGACCATGACACCCAGTCCTGCACTCACTGACAGGCCTTCAGTAGTGGAATCGGATCCGCTGTCAGAAGTCCCTTCAGGCTTTCCTCGCCAACAACAGTTGGTTGCCATGTAGAGGGGTTCTTCCTCGGAGCGGGAAACTTCCCACCGTTCCCACAAAAAGTCGGACAAGCATCTTGATTCCTCTTCAGAATCCAAAGAGAAATGTAGGGAGAAGGAGAAAGAAAGGGAGAGATCCCACTCAAGATCTAGATCCTCTGGATCACACTCTGCCTCAAGGGACACCTTGGAATCGTCAGGCCACGACTCCCGGCTGACTGTAGTCAAAGCCCCGGTCACCTCACGGGTGGCAGGCACGAAAAAGGAGGTTTCGTGGTCCTCTGGCCTGATGCTCCAGCCTATCAAGATTCGTCCCCCAATGCAGGTCTCTGGTCAATCTTCGCACTCAGGTATGGTCCCTCATGCCTCTCGGTCAGCCTCTGCATGCAGCGCCAACTCCCAAGACAAGGCTAAGACCTCAGGCCAGGTGGCCGGGAGATCTTCATCTCTCCCTCCCAAGCAGGCCAAGAACTCAGCAGAGAAACATCCTCCCCCACCGTCGGACAGGCGCCAGTCCAACAAACATGCCAAGCCAGCGTCGGACCAGCAGCGTCTCTGGTCTTCGGACGGCACCCCCAAGGTCTCACATACACCGGCCCCACTGGCTAAGACACCATCGCCCCCGACATACCCTCCCTGAACCGATGTCCGGGCAGCGACACTCCTGTGCAGGAGGACCTGATGCCGGTCCACACGGTAGCCCCAGGACCTGACGACAACAGCCATAATCCATCGTCACTTTCCGAATGCCCACCGATGCCGGACAGACCTGACATCGGTATCGCGCCAGTGGCACTGACCCCAGCCTGTCACCGGACCCGGCTACAGGTTCCCCAAAATTAAACCTTTCTCAGGTAAAGGACCTGTTCAGTCACTGTGGGAAACCGTCAAGCCTGATATCCTCCCACCAAAACCTCAATCTGTTGCCCCGGTGGAACTGGTTTTGGCTCCGAATCCTGATGGGGGCAACCCCCCCATCCCGGATCCGCGCACTGTTCCCCAACCTCAGCCAGATGAGGATGGGGGAAACAGCCCACCTCTCCTGAGAGGCCCAGGAAAAAAGCGGCCAAAAAGAGGGCTGTGTCCAAATCAAGGAGCATCAGCTCTTCTAGCTCCTCAGACAGACACCAACATAAAAGGAGGAGGCACAGATCTTCATCAGTCTCCTCTGACTCCTACCAACCGTCAGATTCCTCATTTTCATCCTTTGAGGACCTATCCCCCAGGGACCCTGAGGATACTCCAAAGTCACTTCCCGATGACCCATTCTTTATGGAGGTCATACGGCACATTCAAGCCAACATGGGCTGGGATACAGAGGATTTAGATCCTGAGCGTATGGCTCACCAAACACCTCAGGTAAAGGATCCTAAACCTTTAGTGATCCCACCTGTGGTCGACACCTTTGAAGACGTCACAGAGGCTACTTAAGGAGACGCCCCCATTCATCCACAGCTATCCCGAAGAAAGCTGACTATTTGTACAGGGCACCCAAGGAGCAACTCTTCTTGGCCAAACACCCCACTGCTGATTCGGTGGTCATGTCGGCGACACATGACCGTTCGCAGAGACCTAAACACCTGAGTACGCAGCCTCCAGACAGAGAGTCTAAACAACTGGACTCCATGGGCAGGAAGGTGTATTCGTCTGCCATCTACAGCATCAGAAATCTTAAGTTCTTGACCAACATGGTCCAATTCCAGAACGCCCTATGGAACCAGGGAATGGACATTTTGCAGAGTATGCCTGACTGCTCCCAAGTGGCAGAACTCTCCAGGCTTCTTCAGACTGGCTCGGATGTAGGCATGCACGTCCTACGATCCACCTGCGACTCTGCAGACACAGCAGCAAGGGCTGCTGCCACGGGCATTTGCTTACGTCACCATTCTTGACTTCGGGTTTCTGGGTTTGCTCAGGATGTCCAATCCAGCATCCTAGATGCACCCTTTAGAGGTGCCATCCTCTTTGGCGAGGACACGGATAAAATTATTAATAAGCTACAGAACTCTAGTAAGGCTGTCCCACTTACAGTCCATATACTGCCCAAAACAGTTTCAAAAGTCTTGTTTTCATGGCCGAGGGGTCAACAACAACAGCAGCTCCGTTTCCAGCATCAGTAACTTCAACGGGGAGGCTACAATTGGTGAGACTCCAACAGAGGATCTGTGGGACCTGTCTCTCGACAGTCAGAACCCACCCAAGCCACCTTTCCACCCCCTCCCACTGCCTGACTCCTGAGGCGACCCACCTCTCCCCAACGTCTCACCGGGGGAGAAGGTAGGAGGGTGCTTTTTTCTATATGCAGAGGCCTGGAGAAAGGTGACCTCTGACCAGTGGGTCCTCATGCTCATAGAGAACAGGCACACTATAGAGTTCATCAACATTCCACCAGACAGGCCCCCACCGCCATCCTGTTACTCTAGGAAACATGCAGGTCTGATTCAGCAAGAAATCCAAGCCTTGCTTTCCAAGAAAGCCATAGAGCCTAAATCTAAATCAGTGAGGAACAGGATTCTATTCCCACTTCTTCCTGGTCTAGAAGAAGTCAGGAGACTGGAGGCCACTCTCGACCTCAATCAGTCGGTCAGATACAAAGGTTCAGGTTGGTCACTCTTCAAACCTGCTCCCATGGTCTGGCAGGGAGACTGGCTGGCATCACTGGATATGCAAGACGCTTACCTTCACATCCTGATAGCGAAGCACCACAGGAAATATTCCAGTTCACCTTTCAGAGCAGGCATTTCGAGTTTCGGGGCGCTACTCTTCGGCCTTTCCTCCGCTCTGAGGGTGTTCACAAAGTGCCTTGCGGTGGTAGCCACAGCACTTCGGAGAATGGAGCATTATGTGTTTCCATTCTTGGATGACTGGCTTCTCACAGCACAGTCCAAGACACGTTATCAGAGTGCCATTCGAGACACTTGCATGCTTTTTCGGAGTCTCGGGATCACCATCAGCACAACAGAATTGCCTCTGATCCCCTTTCAGCTCCTGCCATTCACAGGGGCCCTTCTCAACACCATCACCATCACTTCTCAAGCAACTGGTCATGGAACCTACTCGGCAGAAGGCAATACTGGACCTTGTGCTCACAAACAGGGACAGTGTGATGGGGGTAACAGTGGGGGAGCACCTGGGAAACAGTGACCACCAGTCATTGTGGTTTGAAATCACAGAAAGAGCAGAACCAAACCACACAAAACACGATCCTGGATTTTAGGGGGCAGACTTTGGGAAATGGGGAGATACTTGAACGAGGCATTAAGGGAATGGGACAGGAATCGGGTTGAGGAACAGTGGCAGTATTTAAAATGGGGATTACAAGAACAACAGAATTATGCATTAGCAGGTTAGCAAGAGGAAAAGGAAGGAGACCATTATGGTTTTCCAAAGAGGTAGCAAAGAAAGTGAAAGCCAAAAAGATTGCATTCAGGCAATACAAAAAGACACAGGCAGAAGGGGATAGGGAGAAGTACCAGGAGAAGCAAAGGGAGGCAGGAGGTCAGTAAGGAAGCCAAAGCTCAGACAGAAGAACACATTGCAAAATCAGTGGGTAGAGGGACAAAACCTTTACAGGTACATAAGGAAAAAGAAAGACAAAGGGAGGGATAATGAGACTGAAGGGGAGGATGGGGCTGTGTGGGATGACAGTAAAGCTGACATATTGAACAGGTATTTCTGCTCAGTCTTTGAAGAGGAGGAGGGTAATGGGTCTGAAGGGAGTACAAGGTGAGAATGGTGCAGAAATGGAACAAGTCCCATACACTAGAAAGGGTCCTGAAGGAACTGGAAGTAATAAGAGTTGATAAAGCAATGGGGCCAGATGGGTGCACCCCAGGGTCCTTAAAGAACTAAGAGAGGTGGTGGCTGAACCTCTGGCTATCCTGTTTAGCCGATCACTGGAAACAGGGGAGGTACCCAAAGACTGGAGGACAGCAGATGTAGTCCCCTTATACAAAAGTGGGAACAAAGAGGAAGCAGGGAACTACAGACCAGTCAGCCTCACCTCGGTAGTGGGGAAGATCATGGAAGCACTACTGAAGGAGAGATTGGTGGAACATCTGGTTGTCAATGGACTACAGGACCCAAGGCAGCATGGTTTCACCAGGGGGAGGTCATGTCAGACCAACCTCGTTGAATGTTTTGATTGGGTGACTAGGAGGTGGATCAGGAGAGGGAGTGGACATGGCCTATCTGGACTTCAGCAAGGCCTTTGACACTGTGCCACATAGAAGACTATCACACAAACTGGGGAATATGGGTGTGGGCAGGACAGTAGTGTGGTGGGTAGGTAACTGGCTGGGTGGCAGGACACAGAGGGTGGTGGTAAATGGCTGTCACTCCACAGAGGGATAGTGACCAGTGGGGTACCACAGGGACTAGTGCTGGGACCGGTCCTATTCAACATCTTCATCAGTGACATTGCTTGGGACCTAGAAGGCAGAATTTCACTGTTGCTGATGACACAAAGCTCTGTAACAGAGTAGACACACCAGAGGGTGTAGACAGAATGAGAAGCGACCTGCAGAAACTTGAAGAATGGTCAGGGGTTTGGCAGTTGAAATTCAATGCAAAGAAGTGCAAGATAATGCATATGGGGCACAAAAACCCTGGCACAATATATCAGTTGGGGGGTGAGGATATAGCATGCATCAAGCAGGAAAGGGATCTTGGGGTTGCCATCTCTGATGACCTCAAGATAGGGAAACAGTGTGACAAGGCAGCAGGTAAAGCAACTAGGATGCTGGGATGTATAGGCAGGGGCATCACCAGCAGGAAAAGGAGGTCAGTAATTCCATATACAAGACACTAGTGAGGCCCCACCTGGAGTACAGTGTACAGTTCTGGAGACCATACCTACGTAAGGACATAGACAGGGTAGAGAAGGTTCAGAGGAGGGCAACAAAGATGGTGCATGGATTGCATCACACGTCCTATGAAGACGGGTTGAAGGAACTGAACATGTACTCCTGGAGGAGAGGAGGAGAGAGGGATATGATAGAGACATACAAGTATCTTACAGGGAGGAACAGGGTGAGGAAAACACTATTTTTAAGTGAAAAGATGTTCCAGGACTAAAGGGCATGGGATGAAGTTGGAGGAGGGCGATTCAGAGGAAACATGAGAAAGAATTTCTTCACAGAGCGGGTGGTGGACAAGTGGAACACCCTGCCAGAGGAAGTGGTGGGGGCTGAAACAATCACGGATTTAAGAATGCATGGGATAGACATAAAGGAATTCTGGAGGTCAGGGGTAAGGGCAACAGACTTCTAGGAAAACGAACTGAACTTAAGCTCAAATGGAGAGACTGTGGGGCTATAGGCTCCCATTCGCCGACTACTTATGTATCTATGTATCAGAGGGAGAGCCTTCATTCCATGAAAGGGCCGATTGGCTAAGCAATCTAACCAGTCAAATGTGTTCAGCCTCCACAGTGCCAAGGGACACTGCTCCAGTGCTAGAAGCCACATGGCGGCATCCGTCATCACAGTCCTCTTTGCGAGACTTCGGATGAGGACAATTCAGTGGACTTTTCGTGTCCAGGGGGACCAGTGATGGGACGACCTGGACCTTCCAGTCTCCATCACAAGACCCGTTCAACTAGAACTTTCTGGTGGATGACGTCTCCTTCCCTGCTGGAAGGGGTGCCACTCCAAAGGGAGGCACCAGATCAGGTTCTCACATCAGATGCATCAAACACAGGATGGGGTGCACACCTAGTCATTCACAGGACTCAGGAATCCTGGTCCATCAACGAGGAGTCTCTCCACATCAACATTCTAGAAATGAGAGCCGTTCTCTATGCCCTTCAGGCATTGAGTGCGGTACTCAAACCAGGACACCTTCTTATTCAGACGGACAACATGTCAGTGGTGTTTTATATCAACAAACAGGGAGGCACACACTCATATCCTCTGTGCAGGAAAGCGATGAGAGTGTGGGATTGGGTCATAGCTCACTGCATTACACTTTTAGCAGTCCATGTCCCAGGTGTTCAGAACACATTGGCAGATGCTCTCAGCAGAACAAGGTCGAGAGCGCACGAGTGATCGCTTCTTCAGTCAGTTGCCGGTGACCTGTTTGCCACTTGGGGGACACCCGAATTGGACTTATTTACCTCCATCACCAACACAAAATTTGCGGAGTTTCTGCTCGCTAGATCACGTGCCTGGTGTTTTCTGGCAAGACGCGTTGTCCTCTCCTGGAAGGGGAGATTCCTTTACGCCTTCCCGCCGTTTCCACTCCTTCAGAGAGTTCTCCTCAAGGTGCAAATAGAAGGGACAGCAATGATCCTGGTGGCTCCTCTATGGTCTCGACAAATCTGGTTCCCACTGTTATAACAGTGAGCAGTGGAGCCTTCGATTGCACTTCCATTGAGCACCTTCTTGCTCTCTCAGGACAACGGGACCTTGGTCCACCTGAACTTGAGGTTCCTACATCTGCATGCATGGCTCCTGAGGACCTAGCCAAACTTTGCTTTGGAGTTTCCTACAGGGTCGCCAAAGTCCTTCTAGAGGCTAGGAAACCCTCCACTAGAGCAACATATGCTATGAAGTGGAAGAGATTTTGTCTATGGGCCACAGCTCGCCACCTGGATCCTCTGGCCTGTCCAGTTAATCTGCTGTTGGATTACCTGTTATCCCTTTCAGAGTTGGGATTGGGCTACTCCTCAATTAAGGTGCATTTGGCTGCCCTTTCTGTCTATCACACCCCTGTCCAGGGCAGAATGGTGGCCCAGCTGGAGGTAACGCTCACCTTTCATAGAGGTACTGTATGCTCCACATAAAACCTCCCATTAGGGATCATGTTCCCCCTTGGGATCTTCTGTTTGTTCTGGAGAAATTGACCTTACCACCTTTTGAACCCGCCGCGGATTACGAGCTACATTTTCTTTCTTGGAAAACATTAGTTTTAGTTGCTGTTACTTCTGCCCGAAGAATTTCCATGCTTCAGGCCCTGATGTGTAAGGAGCCTTATTTAGTGTTCCACAAAGACAGGGTAGCTTTGAGAATCAGTCCTAAGTTTCTTCCTAAGGTGGTGTCTGAGATGACATTAAATCCGGACATTGAGCTGCCTGTGTATTACCCTGACCACTCAAACAGGGGTGAGGTACTTCTCACACCCTGGATGTTCATCGCGCTTGCATATTAGTTATCCAGAACCAAGGGGAGCAGGAGCTCCGATCAGTTGTTTGTCTCCTTTGCTCCTAGGACTGTGGGTAGCCCTGTGTCTAAACAGACCATCTCTAGACAGCTGGTGTATTGCATCACCTTCTGTTATGAGAAGCACGAAAAAAACCCTGCCGGGACCAGTATGGGGTCACTCTACAAGAGGCGTTGCAGCCTCCTTTGCTTCCCTCAAAAATGTTTCCGCTTTGGATGTTTGTGCAGCAGCTACGTGGCACACAATCCACACTTTCATTAAGCACTACAGTGTGGACATTGCCTCAAGATGCTGAGCAGGCTTTGGGCTTGCTGTTCTGCAGGGTGTTATCTCTTAGGGATTCCCCTCCTTCTTTTTCCTAATTACCTACTGCCCAAGTGGTTGTCTTAAGTTTATACTGCTTGGGGATCAGTCCTATATGTGTTACCTGCTGCAAGAGCTGACTCTCTAAGGAAGATAGTACAGTTACATAAGAACGTACCGTAACAGTAGATCTTCGAGAGAAGCTGTTGCAGCAGGTATACTTCTCACCCTCCTTCCCCCTGGAGGACTCTTGTTGCATGCGTCCACTTCCATATGTTCTGCCTGTTGGATGAGGTATTGCCCTGGATCGTCTTGTCAGATCTCAGTTTTATCCAGCTGCCAGAGTCTCCGGTGGTACAAGAACTGGGGTATGCTAGGACCGCCGCCTAGTATACCGCATGGGACGTCAGGGGTGGGCCGACATCGGGGTATGGTCCCTGCTTGGTACTGCTGGATAGAAGTTTGCTGTGGGATCCTGACGCCTGCTGGCTTCAGTTCTGTATGTGTTACCTGCTGCAAGAGCTTCTCTCGAAGATACGTCAAGTTCTTGTGTAACTGTACTTTACTCACCTGTAACCCTAGATCTTACTTCGAAAGGACTCTTGCAGTAGGTAATTACATATTGGACTGAAGCCGGCAGGAGTCAGGACCCCACCAAAACATTTCTAGCTAGCAGTCTCTGGTGGGGCCGCCCCACTTCAGGTGGCCGACATCATGCGGCCGTCAGTATAAAGGCGGTCCCCATACCGCCTTCAGTTCTTTCCCACCCGTTGGCTTATGAAAGCACCTCACGGTTAAGTTCCACTGCTTGCAGTCGTCGTCGGTAGTTTTACCGTCATTTTCTTTTCGATTTCTTCAAATTTTTGTCAGGTTTTGTGCAGTGTGTGTCATCCCTGACTCCCTCCGAGCACAAGAATGTGTGACTCGTGTAGCGCCCAACTCTGCACAAGGACAGACACTCCCAGTGCCTCTTCTGTCTAGGCCCGGACCACCCCGTGGAGAAGTGCCAGCATTGCCTGAAGTTCAACGCCGCCACACGTCGATGGAGGCAGCAGTCCCTGGAGGCCCATATCCTTAAAAAGATGACCTCCATGGAGAAGGAGCTGAAGAAGCTTCTTCAAGCCTCAACTTCGCCCAAGGGTTACTGTAAAAAGAAGGACAAGGAGAAGCACCAGGACCGGGACTCCTCTTCCTCGGCCACCGCGACTTCGGCTGGAGTCGCCGTGCTTAAGGTAACATCCCCCCCCCCCCGTGGGACCACTCCGCAACGACCATCTTGGAGGTGTCCAAGTCAGTGTCCACCCTCCCGTTTGGCTCGCGCTCGGGCCCTTCAGGAGCCTCCGGGTCAAGGAGGCCTCCACTCCCAGTAAGGCCGCCACCGTGTGGCCTTCTGGTACGAAAGTGGCTCTGGTAGCTGAACATCAGCTCCTCTGACGCCTGCGGAGAAGACCGCTAGTCGCCGCACCCTTCGGGCAGCGATGGTCTCCAAACCACACGACAAGGCTACCACCCTTCACTGCCTTCATCGGACGACGCACCTCCACATCCATCGCCCGTCTGACAGTCGTGACGGCATTGGAGCCGACGAGGACCCCGTCATCCAGTCCACCGCCTTTAGCTCCCATAGCCGTTCACCGCTGCTTTCTGAGGCCCCAGCGTCTCCCCTGTTGGACCCCAGGATTTTAATCCTCCTCCCCGGGTGATCGGAGGATGTAGGCACGCTCCCGTGGGTCCCTCCCACTGGGCCAGGCGACCTGGCGTCGGGCGCAGGCACCTATGACCGGCCTTGCCGGCGCGGGCAACATTCCTCTCCTGGATGCTGTCCCCGCGGATCTGATGCCCTTGAGACCTCCTGTTCCGGCCTGCCTGCGAGGGCATTTCCAGGGCCTTCGCCCGTCAGAGCCCCTGGCACCGGGTATCGCCATCTCACCCGATGCCGCCTTACCCGGGTCTGCAGTATCCAATGCAGCAGTACTCGGCGCCACAGTATCCGGCGCCCCAGTACCAGACGCCGGGCTTCTTGCCATCGGGGTACAAATACTTGCCATACGGATATCCTCAATATCCGTATCCCCCTCCTCCATCGCCCCCCCCCAGCTGCCGGTGGACCTGAGGGAGACTCTGGCTTCCTGGTGGGCCAAGGCTCAGCTCACCAAGGAAGTAGAGAGCTGCCTTCCGACGCCGGAACCCGTTCCGGACCCCCGTCGTCGGGTGAGACCCCCTCCTGTTACCAGAGGTGTTCCTCCGGTTCCAAGACAGGGGTGACGATCACCCTGGGAGCCCCTAAGGTGCGTTCTTTCCCCAGCGGAGGGGCTTCGCCTGCTCCATCTTCCCTCGGATGATTCCAACGGACGCTCTGACTTCAATGATGAGCCACAACTCTGGACAAGCCCTGCCTAGGACTTCTCCGAAGTCCCCTCCGGAGGATCCTTCCTTCATGGAGTTGCTATGAAAGATCCAGTCGTTACATCAGTGGAAATCTTTGGAGCCAGATCCACAGTGGCAGAAGCTAGCTGCACATCTGGATCTGCCTGAGGTTGCTCCTACCTTGGTTCCACCCTGGATCAAGCTTCACCCGGATCTTGTTTCCACCATCTGGAAACCGTCCACCATAGCCCCCCTTCCGAGGGAGGCGGACAGGCTGTACCAGGCTCCGGAGGGTGTTGAATTCCTTACTTCACACCCCAAGGCTGACTCGGTCGTGATCAGCGCCGCCCATGACTGCACAGCCAACCCAAAGCATTTGAGCTCGTCTCCACCTGATAAGAAGTCCCGTCTTTTGGACCAATATGGGAAGAAAGTTTTCGCTTCTTCCACTCTGGGTATTAGGGCCATGAACTACGTTGCTCACATGGGGGATTACCAGAAGGCCATCCTTAGTGAGGTGGAAACTAAATTGGGCTCCCTTCCTGAGTCTCGGACCAAACAGGAAGCGGCAGACCTAATCCGCTCTACTCATTCTGGCCAGTAGGCATGTACTACGATGCTACTTACGATGCAGTGGACACTGCTGGAAGGGCTCGGCGTTCTGGAATCAGTTTGCGGCATCATGCCTGGCTCCATATGTCTGATTTGGTCCCAGAGGTGCAGTCCGCTATCCAGGGCGCACCCTTCAGGAGTTCGATGCTGTTGGTGGTGATGTCAAGGACATCATGCGACCCTCTTGAGGAGAAGGGCACTGCTCTCAAGGAAGTTGACCATGTACAGAGCCCTCAAGCGCCATCCCTTCGCCAGGCAGACGCGAGGCAAAGGCAAAGCGCAAGGAAGCAGGCCAATAAATGTCAGGCCCCTCGGGCTGGAAGCCCCACCCAAATGGGCAGTGGGGCTCCAGCCGTGGCAATGCCACACACCTCCTGACTCTCTTCCTCTCCCCACAGCCTCTGGGCTTCCCAGAGGAACCAGTAGGTATACAGATTCCCCAGGGGACTCTTGAGTCCAGTGGGACCAGCATCTGGATGATCTGGACCAAACGGTCCTAGTCGCATCCACTCTGCACCGAGCATTACAATTATAAGGCCCCACCGTCCAGTCTAGGGGTATTTTAGATGTTAAGTTCGTGGTGGAGGGGGCACCTTACAGCTAGAAAAATACTTTCCAGAAACCATACTGATGGAAATTAAAATTGCACCTGAGGTCCAGATTTGTTTGAGGACCGATTGGCTCTGTTGGGTTGCTGAGATGGGTACCAGGGTGCAGCCAGGCTTTCCTTGGGGGGGCAAGACTTTGTTAGAACTTTCATGCACGATAACAGTACAGTGCTTACTCTTCCAAGTAGAATGGTGAATGTCCAAACAGGAAAACTTTAAAACAGTCTGGGGTTTTGTCTTGTCAAAGCCCAGCAACAGTTCATAAGGCTCAAGTCACTTTAATTCGCAGCATCATGGAGCTTGGGGCACAGTTGATCTGGCACTGGAAGAAGTGGCCACAGCCACGTACATAGCTTGATCACACAGTCCAACCTGTTCCTCCAAATGCAGAGCCTAAGCAAGCTTCAGGTGGCAATCGTGATGGCAGCAGCTTTATTCCATTTCATTCACATCACTGATTTCTGTGCTCACATCCTCTTTCATACTCAGCCGCGGGCTCAACCTTTGACTTACTTCAAGTGGCACTACTTTAGAGATGCAGCTTCACATTTTCTCACCTCTTGATACTAAACTGCACGCCTGATGCCGCAGCCCACCCACAGACCCAGCAAGAGACACTATTGCAGGCGTGGCTCGCACTCACATTCTGCAGCTCCGAGGGGGATGATCTGGGCACTAACCTTTTTTTCTGGGACCGTGGATATGTTGATCTTACTTCGAGACACAGCTCTTGCAGCAGGTTACACCATTAGGACTGAAGCCGTCAGGCGCCAGGACCCCACGGAAAAATTCTAGCTAGCTAACTACAGCGGGGACCGCCCCCGACGTCGGTCCCGCCTCCGACGTCAGGCGTGGTACAAAAGGGGGCGGTCCCGCCAGATTCCCCAGTTCTTTTCCCGCCGTCGACTTAGCTACCTGACCCCTTCGGTTACCAGTCTAGCGCGCGACGCGTGAATAGTGCTTTTTTCGACAAATTTTTCAGAATTCTCTTCAAGCAAGATCTTGATGTCATCACCAACTTCTGGCCATCCATCGAAGTGCGCTTGTGGAAAGCAGATCCCGTTCAAGGACCCCCACACGGCCTTCGTCCGGTGCCTGGGCCCAGACCACGATACCCGGGCCTGTCCTTCTGCCAAGGGTTCAACAGCCGTACTCCAGATCCGGCGCTGAAGGCTTTGCAGGCTTTCTTCTGGAGGAACAACTGAAGACCATGTCCTCCAAGGAAAGCTCCAAGGTCCACAAGCACGCGGAGAAGAGAAGGGAGAAGGCCCCTTCCAGGTCCCCATCCAGGGGTTCGGAGTCCCGTAGCTCCGGTTCGAAATCTCCCCCGGCTGCAGTGAGGAAGCCTTCCTCTCAGGAAAAATCCGCCAGGCCTTCCTCCCCTTCCAGGGCCTTGGCGAAGTCCGGGGAACGACACCATCACCACCGCAAGTCGGGTTCCCGCTCCTCGGTGCCTCCACGCAAGACGCTGGAGCTCACGCCTAAAAAGGCCTGTAGCCCAGACGCCGCCCGACAGCCGCCATCCATGGCGCCTGCTTCCCTGGAGCGCCATCGCCCGACGACCGACGCCGCCATTGCATCCCAGCGGACGCCGTAGGGGACCGACGCCGCCTCCGAGAAGAAGGCCCTGTTGCCCCTCCGACCGACGCCGGTCAGGAGCCTCATCGAGGAGGACCTAGAGCAGCCTGGGACCAGACGTAGCACCCCGGTCCTGCCGGTACTCCCAGGGAACCTCACATTACCAGAGCCCCCTGTGAGCCGACGCTGGACCCGACGACCGCCCACCGCACCAGGGCTGCTGTCTGGCCTCTCTCTAGCGGAGATGAAAGATCTGTTCACCTCCTGGTGGGATACCATTAGAAAGGACATGGTTCCCCCCCCTCCTCCTCCTCCTCCTCCTCCTCCGGTTCCTGCCCCCGCCATCCGGGTCGGCAGGCCGTGTTCCTCCTCCCCGGGAGCCTAGAACCCCTCCCAGGGGGGAGACCTGATAAACGGAGACCTCCGGAAATCCTCTTCTGGATCACCCAGCCCCAAGAGATCCAGGAGACACCGACGATCGCCTTCAACGGAGGACACGGATCAGACTACTCCACCTCTAGATCCCCATCTCCACTCTCCATCCCTTCTCCGGACCCACGTGAGATGCCTAGATCTCCTCCGATGATCCCTCGTTCTTGATATTATGAGACATATACAAGAGAACATGGGATGGGATGCTGAAGACTTAGACCCGAAGGGCACGTCTCGCCAGATATCTTCGCAAAAGGACCCCAAGCCTGTGGTGGTACCACCTTGGTTGACACTTTCGTGACGTCCACCAAGGCCGTGGAAGCGCCCACACTGCCTCCCGGCGAGACCAAGAAAGCTGATCGCCTGTCCAAGGCTCCTAAGGACGACCAGTACTTGACGCAGCATCCTCAGGCCGATTCTCTGGTCACAGCCTCACATGACCGGTCACAGAGGCCACAACATTTGAGCACCCTGCCACGGACCCAGAGTCCAAACAACTGGACGATAGAGGCGCACGATATGCTTCCGCTACCTGCGCCATCAGATCCTTGAACTATTTAACCCACATGGTTCAGTTCCAGAACGCTTTGTGGAACAGGGTCTGGAAGCGCTGAAAAGATGCTCAAGGTGAGCAGAAGGAGGAGATGCTTCAGCTCCTCCGTACGGGTTCAGACGTGGGGACCCAAGTGCTAAGAGCCGCGTATGACTCCGCGGACTCATCGGCCCGAGCAGCAGCTTCTGGCGTATGCCTCTGGAGACACTCTTGGTTGCGCGTCTCCGGTTTTACCCCGGATGTCCAAAAGAACATCTTGGACGCTCCTTTTGAGGGAGAGGTATTGTTTGGTAATCCTACAGAAAAGATCCTTACCAAACTCCAAGAGGCCGGGAAGGCGGTAAGGTCGGTTCAGGCCATGTACCGACTAAGCTTGGTTTCCTTTAGGAACCAAAGCCGTTCATACCTGTGGACGCAGAGGCAACAGACCCGGCTCCGCTGCACCTCAGAAGGCTCTGTTTTCGTAGAGCCCAGGGCAAACACCCCGCCAGCCGAGGCCAGCGTTCTCTCAGGCAGGCCCAGCCAGCGGGTCCATCTGCCGCCACAGCCTGACTCTTTCCGCCCCGCCTCAGGATCAACGGGAGTTTATAGTCGGGGTCGCATTGCAACTTCCTGCCGGATGGCAGGCCATTACCACCGACAGGTGGGTTCTTCAGTTGGTCAGTCTAGGCCACTTTATAGAATTCGCAGGAAAGCCACCCTCGAGGCCTCCTTTGCTCTCCCGGTATCAGGGTCAGCACAAAGCCTTGATCTGGCAAGAAGTACTCGCGCTACTACGAAAGGGAGCAATAGAGTACATCCCAGAGAACCAGAGAGGACTAGGATACTATTCCCACTTCTTCCTGGTTCCCAAGAAAACAGGGGACCTCCGTCCAATCCTGGACCTCAGCGACCTCAATGTGTCGGTCACTTACAAGAGATTCCGCATGGTGACCCTTCCGGGTCTTATCCCCATGCTCAAACAGGACGCCTTTTTAGCGTCTCTAGACATGCAGGATGCCTACCTGCACATCCCTATGG
Source organism: Neoceratodus forsteri (assembly GCA_016271365.2). Classification (NCBI taxonomy): domain Eukaryota; kingdom Metazoa; phylum Chordata; order Ceratodontiformes; family Ceratodontidae; genus Neoceratodus; species Neoceratodus forsteri. Next base: position 1,561,882,076 of record CM057449.1, read on the forward strand.
CTCAGGCGCACATGAGGTTCCTGCGCTTCGAGTTTCTCGACCACCACCTTCAGTTCTGAGCCCTTCCTTTCGGACTGTCTTCCGCACCAAGGGTCTTTACCAAGTGCATGGCAGTTGTGGCAGCGTCTCTGAGGAGACAGGGCCACTACGTGTTCCCGTACCTGGACGACTGGCTTCTCATGGCCGCCTCCAGAGAGGCGTTGCTTCTTGCAATCCAGAGCACCCAGGATCTGTTCCGATCCCTGGGCATTCTCATAAATTACGAGAAGTCTCTCCTGGTACCGTCGCAGAAACTGCAGTTCATAGGAGCAGTTCTGGACACTGTTCGGGGAAGAGCCTTTCTTCCGGCCGACAGAGCAGAGCGCATCAGATCCCTCATAAGGGACCTATCATTAAGCAAGGTTGTACCTGCCAGGTCGGTCCTT